>JAVRKA010000044.1:1467911-2935822 GCA_034508555.1 Venustoraphidia nigricollis | reverse complement strand
GGGTGTATTAAGGGGTTAAATTTTTTATTTTGCCCAAAAACAAACTTAATTTCACATAATAAAAGTATAAAACCACACGGCCCTATACAAGCAAATACACTATATTGTCGGCAGGGTTTTGGCACTGCGACCCGGGTTTTTTACTATTTAAAACGTATATTAGTTCATGCTCACTAAACGTGCTACTACAATTGTTAAAAACACGCTTTTATAAAAATGAAAAAAAGGAAACCAGTCCATGTGGAAACTCGTGCATCAACAGGGTAAAACTTTCTTCATCGAAAGATCCCAATCATCAGGTATTTGTATTCGTATATCGTAATCTAAAATTTCAAATCGCATATGTCGAAATGGATCAAAATGGGATTACAAGATTTGACCCTAATTAACTACTAAATAACAAGTGAAGTTAAATAAATACTTGTAATAATAGTAATGTGGACACAACTAAAACTAGTCGAATTTCGATTCGCAGTATGACTTACATACCCAAACAAATACGCATGATTGTTATAAATTCAAACAGGGGTAGGGGTAGCAATATTCTTGGAAGTGGTTCCCTTACATCCCGATGGCCGAAGTCATAGCAAAAAGTTTATTAAATTATGCAAGGACCTCTGTTTTCAGCGCACATCACATGTAGTTTTTTAGTAGTTTTTTTTAAGAAACAATAAAGCGTAGCATATTATTAAAACTCATTTTTCGTCTTATTAGAACATTTTTTTCCATTAGAGTAGCATAGATACAGTTTTGCTATCATTATTATAACAAACTCCAATTGGTACAATGCAAAATTAGAAACATTTATTTTCAAACACCCCCACCGGCGAAACTTAACGTCGAGACGTTCCACTATCGTGGCGGAATGAGTTATTAATTACTCTACAGAGTCAACAGTCAATAATTTCTCATATTTAAAGCATATTTGTACAGTTTTCCGCATCATGCAGGAACTAATTTTTATCTTAGGTAACGCTAGAAATGAACCTTCACAGTAGCGAGAGTTTACGTTTACAAATATGTAAGAAATTGACTTTTTAGATATGTCACTGTAGAGTGTAGAGTAATTGATAAGTTTTTCCGCCGCTATAGTGGAAAATTTTAAGTTTAAGTTCCGACGGTGACATGAAAATACATTTTTCTAATGCTGCATTGTAACAATGGGTATTTCTTAACAATGGTAGTTAAACATTACTATTATTTTTTCATTGTTCTAAATAACGTTTAATTTTAGAACTTGCTTATAACGCCTTCCGATACATTTCGGTTTCTGATTGACAAGATATCATGAAATTTCAAAAAATAAATTCCAAAATTCAGAAAATGGCGACAAAATTATTCACGTTATTAGTACTTAAGTATAATGTCTGTAGTTCGGACAATAAACGGTGAAATTTCAAGACGATTAGTTTAATGATTTTCACGATATCATGTTTATCAGCAATAAAAATACAATTTCGATAAAAAAGGGTTACTAATGATACTTACATAACTACAGGCTAATGGACGCTAATGACCTTAAATGACGGGAACAGTAGAGCACATCATCCGTATCTTCGTGGAGCCCATTTTGAATCAACTGCATTTTAGGTGACCTTCGCGCTGCGTCTTGCCGACGATTTAATTTCTACCCTGCAATTTCGTATTAGAACTTCAGTAACATACCTCCAAATTCATAATAAAAAAATTATAAAAAAAGATATATATTAGTATTTCTCATAACGATCTCTTTTATTTGTTATGTTGCATGATGTTCTCAAAATATATACTTTGTTTACTTTTCTAATTTGGCCCCCAAAATCGTGTGGGTAATTATTGGGATTACATATAGGTATAAATATTACTTCAATCGTGCACAAAGGTTACAAGCATTCATTTTTAACGCAACTAATTGTAATTACTATTTTAAGGCTATCGGAACGCTTTGAATTTAAGCCAAAAATAGAGCTTTGACTGTCAACTGATTGTAGACTTATTCGTCAACATTCTGCAAAAATTCTTTCTCTATAAGGAAGATAAACGACAAATCTAGGTCTCTAATGGACTACTTTTGTAATTTATGTACGATTTACTAGAAAAAAGTTGCCATTAAATGTGCCAAAAAAACACACGTTTTCAATGTCACACTACGACCTTATTGGTACTTATTTCACAAAACTGTTCCAGCACAAACCTAAAGTTACTCTTCCTTTTTCGGAAAAGTTTTTTTAAATCTTCAAAATATTTCCAAATATTTGAGTAATCAATTGACAGCGGCACCCTTGCAATAACATTTTTTAGCCTCGTAGTTGGCACCAGCCAAAAATTGAAACGTGCGGATAATTTGAGCGAGACAGAGCTAAAGAAGGTCACACAATATGTCTTTTGCCTACCTCGCCTCTTACCGCTGGGTCTCAGCACAAACTGTGTGAAAGTGATCCAACACTGTTAAAAGTAAGTTTGGATAGCGCGGCCCTGCTTTAGTAGTTGTGAGTATAGCTCACATCGGTCGAATACTTGAACCTGCTCTTTAGTTGTCTCTGCGTAGTACCTTCTGTTGTAACCTACGCACATATTGTCTGTACGTATGATATACGTTTTATCATGCCTCCATCATCCTCGTCATATGTACGAAACTTACATTAGTGGATTCAAATTAAGGCTAACCTATTAATCTTATAATATTGTATGTTGTATTGTTGTATATATTGTTTTTCCATATTAAGGGGGTTCACCAGTGTAACGACGGATTATCGAGCGGTTTTTCAGGAATTTATTGTGGGAGAACTACTAAAGTTTTTTCAACAGTTTTTACGCCATTTTGTTCGTGTATTATCTAGTATTCTACATAAATTTTGTTGAAAGTGTAATGAAATTGATGTGCCTCTGATAAAGGCTGAAACGTGACTTCCACAAAATGACAAACGGTGTGCAAGATGCAATATGCATCGGTTGTCTACAAACGAAAAGTGAAAATATCGCGTTATTCGTAATCCATTTGCCGAGGTACTGACGTAGGGGTTTTGCAAAATTTTGAAAACTAACAAAATGGCGGACCTTAAAAAAAATCCGTTTTTTACGTATTGTTCTCTGACATTATAAGCTGTAAAAATGTAAACATCAAAATTTAAAAAATCCCCTACGTCAGTACCTTGAGTAATGTATAAAAACTGCACACACAAAATTTCAACTTGTTTCATTGAATACATTTAGCGCAATCCTGCACACCAACTTGAAAAACATAGTTTTGAGAAAAACGCTTTTGAAGTTTAAGGACGCTATGAAACATAGATTTCAAAGATTTACATACAAATCCTTTTAGGATGTCATTTCTAACATGTTTTAAATAAGAAATATATAAAAAAAATGATTTTTTGAAAATTTTACACTAGTGAACCCCCTTAAGGCTGCACATAACGCCGGATTTAAAGATGTGGAGTAGATGTGGGTACTTCCGGACATATATAACTCCAGAAACCACGTTCTCTGTCGGAGGTATTTTCCCTCTTTCCTTAGAACTGGAGTCCGAGGAAAAAGCTGATCGGAACTGCGTTGAAGTTGACAAGCATTTTTTCATTTCTTGTTTTTTTAATATATTTTTCGTTCGCAAAGTTGTGTGCGTAATTTAAATGAACTAATACACAATGATTTAGTAAATTCTACGTCCAGCTTCGGCAAAAGCGAAGTGAAATGTTTAATAGAACACAATTGGAGAAATACGGATCCAATGTACGTGAAATAAGCCTAGTGTCGAGATCCCAATAGTGCGTAGAAGTTTTTATCAAAATGGACATGTTACAGAAATAGATACTTTAAATTTGTTCATATTGCTACTTTTAGAGGCATCTATATGAATATCATATTGAATTTATAATATGTGTGTCAATACCCGGAAATATAATATTGTACTATTCACAAGAATATTTATACGATTTCGTATAGAAAACTATTCAATTCAGTGCTCGCCAAATGTTAGCCCAATTTGAAATTGTGATTAAATCATCGTTTCCCGAATGGAAATAGAGAAATTTCAAAGGGTGTTGAATAATAGTCATTTGATGTTAAGGACCTATTCATTAATTTTGTTTATAATCAACGGTTCTAGAATACTTGCTGCTTACTTAATTAATACCAAACTTTTAAAAACCATTTAATTGGAATAAATTACCGCTATCTACAGACTTTTAATAACGTCTATCAAAAGTATTTCGAAGAAAATTTCGTTATAAAGAGACAAAGAAATACATTTCCTTGAAAATTAGCTTTCCGATTTTCAAATTATTATTAAGTACCCTGGAAAGCTTGCGCATTAATTGTGATAAAATATAAGCGCTATAACGAATGTCCTTCTGTCAAAGTAAACCCTCACACCATCGACCTATATTTTGTAGACAACAGCAGTAGAAAATCTATACAGAACACAGGCACGATGCCAAATGTATAAAATATAAACGTGTTTATACGTCAAATATATTATGTAGTTACTAGTTGCAGTGTCTTACTTGAAAAGGGGATTGATTTTGTATTCCATGCATTGAGGACAACACATACCAGAAGGTGGACTTTAGAAATATCTATCAAAGAATTGACGGCTATCAAAATTTGATTACAAGTCCAGAAGTCAAGAAGTTTTACAAAATTTGATTATTTTGAACAGTGCACAATATACCTTATAAATAAACAATTAATATTTCGTTCTCATATCCTTCCTCTTAATTACAAACAAGAATTTAAACGACTGAGTTTAGGTGCCGCATGATGATGTCAAAGTTAGATCTAGCCAGCATATCACTTTCGTACATATTTAAATAGACGCATTTCTATGGAAAGAGATGTATATATCAGATCTATACGAAGAGACGTGGTTCAACTGCAGACAGTTTGGCGATGACATTACTCCATATAGTAGGATTATTCTATGTTTAAAATTACATTAAATAATTTCACTTTTGGGACTTTTTTGAAGCGAAGATTCCTTAGTTTTGTTGCGGGCTTGGGTGCTGGGGAGTAAACCGAGAAAAAACGTCAGTGTTTTCTCCCTCCATTAGTGCGCGGTCTCACTATTAAAATTGCGTAAAAACGTCACTTATGTCGGGTGTTTCCCGACGCCTACCTTATTTTATTTTAGAAAAAGCTTCCGAAACATTCTCAAAAGATTGTTGCATTACTTTTTGTAACGTATATTCCAACCCTAAAATATGGAACGAGTCCGTCCTTTATTTAATACACGAGGAAGTTTGTGGACAGCTTGGTTAACATGCCGGTCTTTAGATCAGATTGTCATGAGTTCGAGTCCCACGCTAGTTCACCGATATTGTGTGTTGTCGTTGATTCAGGCCACTTCAAGGATTCTATATATTTGAACATATACAATTTAAGATGTACTTAAAAGTGGAGGAGGCACTAGACAGTATACATACATTTCTTTCTTTCAAATTTCTTTTTAAGTTTTCCGCAATTTGTAGTAAAAAGTAGTACAATGATGATAAGAATTAATATTATCACTTAAGACTGTCGGAACGCTCTGAATTTAAGCCAAAAATAGAGCTTTGGCTGTCAACTGATTGTAGACTTATTCGTCAACAATCTGCAAAAATTCTTTCTCTATATGGAAGATAAAGGACAAATCTAGGTCTCTAACGGACTACTTTTGTAATTTATGTACGATTTACTAGAAAAAAGTTGGCATTAATTGTGCTAAAAAAACACACGTTTTCAATGTCACACTACGACCTTATTCGTACTTATTTCACAAAACTGTTCCATCACAAACCTAAAGTGACTCTTTCCTTTTTGGAAAAGTTTTTTAAATTTTCAAAATATTTCCAAAAGTTAGAGTAATCAATTGACAGCGGCACCCTTGCAATAACATTTTTTAGTCTCGTAGTTGGCACCAGCCAAAAATTGAAACGTGCGGATGATTTGAGCGAGACAGAGCTAAAGAAGGCCACACCCACTATATATCTTTTGCCTACCTCGCCCCTTACCGCTGGGTCTCAGCACAAACAAAATTCAGAGCGTTCCGACAGCCTTAACACAGTAGAATATCGACTTACCGTCACTCGTTATAGGCAATGAAAGTTAGGAACACTAAGCGACGACTGCTCAGATTATGTATAGATTGCAGTAAATAACAGTAAAAAAAACTGGTCAAGTGCGAGTCGGACTCGCATACGATGGGTTCCGTATCATCGTACAATATTTATTAACTTTATTTAATTTTTATTATTTGTTGTTATAGCGGCCATAATAATGCATCCTCTGTGAAAATTTCCAGTGTCTACCTATTGGGGCTCATAAGACAGACAGACATAAGACAGACAGCGGAGCCTTAGTAACAAAATAAAAATAATATACTTTGTATAATAACTGCTGTTAGGAATATTGTTCAGTGTATTTCATTCAGGACATATCTATGAACGACTAAGGCGCAGAAATGCCTGAAGTAACAGCTTTTAAGAGATTCCGTTCGATGTCGTTATTATGCACCATTTTGACGTTTATGGAAAAATGAAATATATATTAAATTTATTTTATTTTTAATTATTTGTTGTTATAACGGGCATTGTAGTAATACACACTCTGTGAAAATTTCAAGTGTCTACCTATTGCGGTTCGAAAGTTACAGTTCTGTGACAGACAGACTGACAGCGAAGCCTTAGTAATAGGGTTTCCGTTGGCACTATCTGGGTACGAAACCCTAAGAAGATAACGAGTACCTATACAAAACAATAAAAATCACGTTTAGAAAATTGGTACTTATATCTACTAATAATCATCATTCCTATACTATCAATCCAATAGTTCAAATAGTTTTAAAAATATTTTGTGATCAGCTTGCTGCACGGAGATTTGTTAGTTTTCGGAAGTTCATGGTGATTTATTAAATAAGTTGATTGGAACTTTGCCCAGAGTTGGTCCATACTCTGAATGCCAGAAATGTATCCTTGACCTAGAACTTTGCGTCTGGAATACGGCATTGTAACCAAATGAAGAACATTCAAAGAAGTATTGCTTTATTTTGTCAGTTGATTGTAAAGAGCGGTTCACAACAATTCTACACGAAATGTCTTCGTTATTAAAGTATTATCGGTATATATTATTTCTCAAAGGTCTTTTTGTCGGTATGAAATATCTCCCTTTTTTAATAAAACAAATGTTGACATCTGGTGGCAATCTGTTTATTTTAACAGTTGTCGGTAATATTACGTAATGTGTAGACGCGCTGAAGTTTCTGAATACAATAAAATAAAACGAATGTCGCCATCTGGTAGCAATAGGTCAAGTTCATTACGTCATCCATCGCTCAGTCTTGTATTGCGGGGCTGCGCCCCGTTTGACATGTTTTTTTGATGAACATTCAGTTTACTTTACAGGATATCGAAAATTACAAATTATCAGTTTTCACATTTTTTTGTCAGTTTGTCTGTCAATTTGTTGGTTCCGTATGAGGCTGACAAAATAAACGCATCAATCACCTAATCGAGCGAAATTAAAATAGAGTCTCCATGCTTTTGCCAAATTGCGTGATCGAATGAGAAATTTTGAGCAACTGAGTTATCGTCAAGTCACGATGCAGTTGCGATTCAGTTGCTAAGTCACGCGTTTTCGATACAAAAAGTAGGATGTGTGCGTTGATTCTAAAGAGAGTTGAGCGAAGCTGAAAAAGCGAGGTTAACGCGAGCGTATTCGCGGGTAGAGACTAGTTAGAATATAAATGTAATATATTTAACTAGCAGGTCGTGCAGCGTAAGAGAAAGCAACCTCTTGATTTTCCCCCTTTTAGTTACAAAATACGTGATTCAAATTTTCTATCAGCTCGACATTTGTGATCATAGGAAATGGAAAGAAACTCTGGTTCTGTCACCTTTCTTTTGATCTACCTTTTACCTTTCCCCATTATCTGAAGGTCTTCCCTATTCAACTATATTTCCAGTAACGATATATTATTTTCCTTTTTTCAAAGGTTCAGTCACTTTCATTTCTTTGTTACCCTTATTTATACCGTATAAATTATGTTGAAAATAAGCAATTTTAGTCAGTAATTTCCAATTTAAATGATTTGCATTTCGACGAAATATGACAACAATCTTGTACAAACATAACAATTTATAATATATATTTATGTTTGGTTGAAAATTTCGATACAAAATGACATGCTGGATTGCAGAAAGCGTTGTCAACAAATTTAATTTGACAATAACCTTAGATTGTTTGAAAGTGAAAAATATACACAATTGTGTTGAATACAAGTAAAAAATAGCGTTTAAAAAGATCAATTATTTTTCGAGCAGAAATGATTTAAAAATCTACAATGCTTTTCTTATAGATAAATATGTGTAGTCATTGTCAAATCAGATTTTCTGACAATGCTTACTGCAGTAGAGGAACTGTTTTATAACAAAACCACATCTATATTTATTGTCGTTTTTATTATATTTTTTTTGTACCTAACCTCAGTTCTTAGCTGAGTACTGAAAACTTGTACCTGATTCCGAATCGCAACTACGTATAACCCGATGCTTCTTCACATCCGATTCCGGATCCAGATCCAAAATAATTACAACAGATGCCATTAGGGATGTTGAACTTCGCTGCCGGTCCCGAGTATGAGTGCCTGTTATTTTTAATGCACTCATGCAAAGTCATGTTTTTAAGACATCCGTTATATATCTGATGGAAGTGTCATCTAAGCAAAGGAAATTTTCAATCGCCAAATTTGCTTCATGACCCAAATTTGTTTGGTCATAAAAGATGTCTAATTTAAAATTTATTTATTGTTAAAATTATACTTTAGTTTTTTTACGCTCTAGTAAAAAAATCAATTTAGTTACTCCATTTGTTGTCGAACTTTTCAAATTACCAAATATACTAAAGAAATTATAACAGCAACACCGTATTATTATCATCGAAGTTAAAAAGCAGCTGTTGATATTTTTCAAGTAGGAAAAAGCTAAGTATTTTGTGTACGGTATTAGGTACGTTTTATCTACCGAGTTTCACATTTCAGAGATCAAAGTACTTTGAAATTACAATGTGCGTATATAACAATATTCGTGAAGTAGAAATTTCTCTTTTTTTCAGAAAATTAGACAGAGAGAGAATTATGACTTAGTGCCAAAATATAGATAGAGATAGAAAGAAGCAGGTAATATTGTACTGCGAAATAATTTATTCTACATGGACGAATTTTAGTAGTTTATGAGAAAAAACGTACGAAATCATTATTAAAATGTATACAGGGAGAGACTTTCCAATTTTCGTAACTTTGTAAAGAAAAGATTATAATATATAATAATTATATAATATATAATAATTTAACAATTTTAAGAAGGTTATATTTTTGATTTATAAATGTTAAAATCGGTCCTTGAAAATCTTACCGTCCCAAGTTTAGACTCTGATAAAATTAATCTATAAACACAATTTTATTTTTAGACATTTGTAAATGTTTCAAAGAAAGATTCAAATAAATAACGACACTACAATTTCATTATCTTAATAGCGAGCACTTGAAAATATTTTAATTTGCAAATTGTACAAGCACCTTTAATTTACAGTCTTGATAGAAATAGCTTTTATATTATTCGCCAAATAATTTTATTTTTTACTTTGGCTGTTCCGTCATAAAATATTTCTGCTCCTATTTTTGGTTTCATTTTATTATTCACGAGTTTCATAAATTTAATTCAATTTACTTACAATAATGGACACATGTTTTTTAAGCCCTGTTAAAAAAGTTACTTTATTACATAACTAATATGTGTTTAATTAAAAATGCGGTACCACAGTCAACAAAATTAAAAATATTTTAGAACAGTTTCCAAACAACTTTAGTTGTAATAAAGTTAAGGAAGTCGATGTACGAGTATAATAATCCATAAAACATGGCAACATTAAAATATTCTTTTTCTTATTTAAACCAAAAAAAAAACAACAACAAAAATTGTGCATCAACTCATTGAGTTATTAGCACTAAAAATATAATACAATTGAAATATTTTGTGTAGCGCCTCAATAACGTTTTGAAAAATGCATTTTTTTAGAACGTTTATAGGATCGGTTTTTTTAGAATTATTCAATGTCAGAAGATGTTTTCGATTTCATTTTTTGAGAACACAATATGTATACAGACAAATAATTAATCTTTAAAATTGTTAAAAACAATTATTGATCATGAAACAAATCATATTTTTTTTCATTCGTAAGTAGAATTAATACTTACCAAAATGACATAAATAAAAAAACTAATTTATATAACATCAAGCGATGCTGAGGTTCCGTCTAAATTCATATAGTAAATAAAAAATTTAATTAAAGGAATATTACACTGAACAATAAACAAAAAAACCCGGGTCGCAGTGCCAAAACCCTGCCGACAATATAGTGTATTTGCTAATACAGGTATTGTGGCTTTATTAAATGAAATTAAGTTTGTTTTTGGACAAAATAAAAAAACCCCTTAATACACCCCTTACAATAATAATTTTATTAGTTGAAATATTGTTATCAATCCAACATCTGCACCAAATTAAATACGACCTTCAGTAAGTAAATTCGTATACGCAAACTAGTGTTTCCATAAAATTTGTAAGTCCGGTCCTGTCGGGCCGATTTGCTTTTAATTTTAGGAGCACTTTTTAATTGCTACTAAAGGGTTAAATTTCAATTTTGAAACGATTCTGAGAATTTTTTCGGTATTTTTGGCCCAAAAACTTTTTTCAACCCCTAAAAACTACCCTTAAAATGACCCGATTGGGCCCATTTTAAATAGGCTTCGTGCGGTAATGGATTCCAACATGTATGCCAAATTTCGTTAAAATTAATTAACTCCTTCGAAAGTTATTGCCCGCACATATAAATATATATATATATATATATATACGTATATAAATATATATATATATATATATATATATATATATATATATATATATATATATATATATATATATATATATATACATATATATATAAACATTTTTAAAAATAGTGCCAAAGTGTTTAGGAGGTTATGAAACGTCGAGAAATTTTGGTCCGACCCCTAGGTCCCGCCATCCGACCGACGCCAATAGTGTATGTTGCCATATGGCAAATACACTAAAAATGTGCTGACATAAAAGTAAAATTTATTACTTCTGTCAAAAACAAAACTTTTGAATCAAATTAAAAGCGAAATTTACTGGTAAATAATGAAAGTGGTTGACTAAAAATTTCATTTAAAATAATTTTGTTTCGAAGTACAGTCATTATAAAATAATGTATTCGAGGTGTGAACAATTGTTTGCATAAAATTTTGATATATATATAATATATAAATGAAATCAGTATTTAGGCGTTAAGTAGGATAAATGTGCTGTTAATATTTGAAATTGAAACATTAAAACACATTTATAAAACGGTCAGCGAAAACCCTCGACGTAATATTAAAATGTTTTGTTTACGTTCTGCTAAGCTTGTTTTATAAATGTTCATGCATATTACATAATAATATATTCGAACTAAATATAAGCCCACAGAAAACAAAAAAACCCGGGTCGCAGTGCCCAAACCCTGCCGACAATATAGTGTATTTGCTAATATAGGCAGTCTGGTTTTATTACATGAACTTAAGTTTGTTTTTGGTTACAATCAAAAATTTAACCCCTTAATACACCCCTTAAATTAACAGTTTATTTCTTAATTGCAACATTACTATCATCGAACATCTACACCAAATTAAATACACCTTTCAGTAAATAACTGACTATCTGCAAACTAGTATTTTCATAAAATTTGTAAGTCCGGTTCTGTCGGGCCGATTTTATTGAAATTTTAGGGCCACTTTTTAATTGCTACTAAAGGGTTAAATTTCAATTTTGAAACGATTCGGAGAATTTTTTCGGTATTTTAGGGCCCAAAAACATTTTTCAACCCCTAAAAACTACCCTTAAAATGGCCCGATTAGGCCCATTTTAAATAGGCTTCTTGCGGTGATGGATTTCAACACGTGGGCCAAATTTCGTTAAAATCAATTAACTCTTTCGAAAGTTATTGCCCGCACACATATATATATATATATATATATATATATATACGTATATATATAAATATATATATATATATATATACATATATATATAAACATTTTTAAAAATGGTGCCAAAGTGTTTAGGAGGTTATGAAACGTCGAGAAATTTTGGTCCGACCCCTAGGTCCCGCCATCCGACCGATGCCAATAGTGTATGTTGCCATATGGCAAATACACTAATAAGTACAGTATAGAAGGGAAGTGGTGGGTGATCGGTAAATACTTATTAGTTATGGCAAATAAAAATGTGATGTTGAATTTCAAAATCATCTAGCTTGCTAGAGGTCTTTACTTCGAGAATACTACACGAGCAAAATTCACATAATATACATTCTATACGAGTCCATATAAAATATAAGGATGTGTGTGTTTGTGTGTGTGTAGGGTTGACCATGCAGAAATTATTTCTTAATTAATTGATACGCTGAAATAATATCAATAATGTTATTAGTGTATTTGCCATATGGCAACATACACTATTGGCGTTGGTCGGATGGCGCGACCTAGGGGTCGGACCAAAATTTCTCGACGTTTCATAACCTCCTAAACACTTTGGCACCATTTTTAAAAATGTTTATATATATATATGTATATATATATTTATATATATATATATATACGTATATATATACGTATATATATATATGTGTGCGGGCAATAACTTTCGAAAGAGTTAATTGATTTCAACTAAATTTGGCCCACGCGTTGATATCCATCACCGCAAGAAGCCTATTTAAAATGGGCCTAATCGGGTCATTTTAAGGGTAGTTTTTAGTGGTTGAAAATTGTTTTTGGGCCCCAAAACACCGAAAAAATTCTCCGAATCGTTTCAAAATTGAAATTTAACCCTCTGGTAGTAATTAAAATGTGTCTCTAGATTTTTAATAAAATCGGCCCGACAGGACCGGATTTACAAATTTTATGAAAACACTATTTTGCAGATAGGGAATTTTTTACTGAACGGTGTATATAATTTGGTATATATGTTCGATTGATAATAATATTGCAATTAAGAAAAAAAAACGTTATTTTAAGGGGTGTATTAAGGAGTAAAATTTTTTATTTTGCCCAAAAACCAACTTAAGTTCGCATAATAAAGCCATACTGTCTGTATAGCAAATACACTATATTGTCGGCAGGGTTTTGGCACTGCGACCCGGGTTTTTATATTATACAATCGTTTTTAGGGTTCCGTATCTCAAAAGGAAAAAAACAGAACCATTATAGGATCACTCGCGTGTCTATCTGTCCGTCTGCCTGTCACAGAAAATTTGCTCCGAAACTACTGGACCGATTGAATTGAAATTTGGTACACATATCTAAGTCGATGACTCCAAAGACGGACGTGTAACGTAAATAAATAATAAAAAAAATGATTTGTCGGGCAAAAAGAACTTTTTAAGTAAACACTTATTTGTTATTTACAGCGACGTTTCGTTCCTTGTTTGTAACTTTTTCAAGCTTTAATAACTGTAATTAAATTTTTAAAAATAAAGAAATATATTTTTAAACATTTAATTACAGTTATTAAAGCTTGAAAAAGTTCCAAACAAGGAACGAAACGTCGCTGTAAATAACAAATAAGTGTTTACTTAAAAAGTCCTTTTTCCCGACAAATCATTTTTATATTAATTACCATGGACAAAAAAGAAATAAAGTAAATAAATAATTTTGAACATGGGGGTCATTTTTGGGGGCAAATTAGGAAGTTAAAAAAAAGTCAGCAAACTGTACCGTGTGACATATCAAATGAAAAGGCTTGTAGTAAGAATCTCAAACATATTTTTTTTATAACTTTAAGATAAATAGTTTTTAAGTTAAGAAAATAGATGAAAATTGACCATTCCTCCCTTATCTCCGAAACTAATGAGCCTAAAATTTTGAAAAAAAGGTCGGGTCTCATCCTTAGTTTACAGGAAAACCTAAACGAAAATCTTAAGTCCTCGATTATATTTGTATGTTTGACTTATTTTTGTCACTTATAATATATTGAATTTTTCTGCATCAATATGCCCTACTTTCCCCTACATTTTGCAAGAAATTGATTCAAATTGTTGCTTTTCGAAAAGGCGGTATTTTCTTCAATAGTTTTTATCATAATTACAGAGGTAAACTTCGCGTGGTGTATCAACAAGTTTTTTTTATTTCGATTTTTAAAACAAATAATCTTCAACTGGTCATCCCTAGTGTACGATGATAAATTTCAACAAGTTTAGTCAACATTTCTTGGACAACAGGTCTCCATTTTCCATTCAAACCGCTATGCTATATGTTTTCCTGTAAACTGAAGCATACTGACTTAACTCTTCCGGTACTATTTCCATGCTTTCCAATTTCCTGTTTTGATCAATCAGTATCATTAGCATGGCTTGCACAAATTCTAATTAATAATCATTTTAATGTACTTTGATAAACTTATAATGAAATATCATGATGCAGTGCATTTTACACGTGCCGCGATAGTTACTGCAACTAAAATTATTGATAACAGCTTTGCTTTACTCTTTGCCAGCTTCGATATTATGCACTGAATTAATAGATCTGAAAACCAATAAAGCCAATAAAAATCTGATCACTACAGTTTTTTTCCCTTTTTATAAAAGTTTGATCCGATTGTGTTTTTCAATATTTAAGACCTAAAGTTTTAGAAAATAGGAGAGCACACTTTTTTATAATTTATAAAAACACTCATAAAAATAGTATCTTCAAAGTGAGCTCTTAAAGCAGACCCGGTACGGACAGTGAACTGAGAAAAAAATGAGTGAGCGAGAGAGCGCCATGTGAGATCGGTCATAAAACAATGACGCACATACATACTTATGTAAACGCAAGGAAAGAACTATAGAAAAAAAGTGCGCATACATCATTGATATACTTTTGAACTCAAACTGGTCTGTTCCACCTGTGAAGAGGTGGGAGACGTCTGGCTGTCAAAATTGAATTATGTTTGGTATAGGTGTTTTAAGGTCATCAACCAAGGATCATCGGTAAGTCGTGGTTGTTACGTCGCGTCGCGTTAGTGTGTAACCAGCTCTGTGACTAGACTAGTGGTCGAACAACGGAAAAAGGATTCGGTTTTTACGTTTCAAATGGAGCTTTAAACACATTCGAAAATAAAGGTACGTTTTTACCGGTAGATGAGCCGAGAATAATTTTGTATTCTAAAAAGAGTTCGTTAAACCGAATTTGTAAGTCATGACTTTTCCATTATGAGTGTATTTGAATATATTTAATTTTTGTAAGTACACTAGTGTAAGAAGAAAAAAGTAATACAATTAATGTCGCGAACCTTTCTCAGTATGCTCGTGCTATTTAACACGACTCAACTAAAGAGTGATCATTTTAGAAACGCCTGTATAAATAATTATGAAATTATATTCTGTGCGGGCTATGAATATTTCAGCGAAATAACATTTTACGAATAAATGTACTTTCTGCTTTTTTTAATTATTTTTCAGGCAATTTATACACGTGATTGCGTAGGTATATGAAATTTTTTTTTTCTGGGCATACGCTTTTATTTGGCGCATTTGTTTTACCTTTGAAATAAAATTAGCTAATGCAGACGGTTGTTTAATGTCCTTCTTCAATATTATAATTTTTTCATCGGAATAAACACAAAAGAAATTGTAAATGTATTAATTATGTTTAGTTGATCGATAGATTTAATAAAAGAAAGTGGGTTTGGAATGATTAAAAAGTAATTTTTAATATACATGCAAATTAATTATTGAAATAAAATCTTCAAAAAGTTTTAGAATAAAACTTATAAAAAATTAACCTCAAATATTTGATAAAATTTTCAATATTTTATTTTGGTTTGTACCATTTTCCGCTGTATAACATTTAAAACGACTGTTGGTTATAATCAAAGATTATAGTTGTCTAGTATATTATTATATAGTTCCCAGATGACAAAAAGTGTACTGGTTTCGTCCATTTGCTATTTTAGTCTAGGTCTCTTATGGCCAACTTGATACTTTCAAATTTTTGTTAGTTGTGCGCGCGCAACTGCTGTTGACTGTTATTTTGCTCTCAATGCACCAAAAGAAGTATAACTTCGAAAAAAAAACTACTAAAAGCGAAGAAGAAAGCAAGTTTCCAATATAAATAGTCCGATATGACCGAAAGTTTTCGTATGCTAACGCTGTCAAATTCTGCCGACAAAATAACAAGTTTACTAAAATTGCGTTACGCCTTACAGAAATACAGAATTATGTAAACTTAATTTTGACTTTTGTTTAAATTAATTGATAACCAATTCGCTCAAACTTGCAAAATGCTCTCTTTTAGTGTTTTTTTTTTTTAGTTCACGGCCATTTTAAATAGATAACGGTCTATACTCATATTACACTTTTAAGTAAACAAAATTAATAAAATGGAAACGATGTGTTTTGTTTTTCTTTAAACAGTTGAAGCACTTTTATAAGATTTGTATACGCTTGTATAAGAAATAATATATATCTGTGTTCTTAAGTAAATTTTCAACAAACAATCTAAAAGGCTGCATATGCAATGGAAAGGTAATGGACATCACGGAATGCAAATACTGTTTTCAGAGTAGCTGAAAGATTTTTTTACTCTAAAGTTAAAAATATTCTATGTTCGCTTATATAATAAATGTTTATAATCCTTTTCCTCAACATGAATTAATTTTCATTACAAAATTCGAGTTTTCAGTGTTCCTTAATGTTAGTTGCTATAAAAAACAAGTTCCCCCAGCACTCAAGAGACATAAGCTGTTGAATGTATTTTAAACAAAAAAGTTCATATGGACATGGATTTGATTCTGTATAATTACTGAGTTATAATAATTTGAAAATAAACTAATCTTAATCAATAAACATTTGTTTTTATATATGACAGAAACTTAGAACGCAGGACCAACACAGTTTAAAAGCACTTGCAAAATAGCTAAAACAACTTTTATTAATAAAATTTCATTATTATTTTCATCTTTTTAGTGACTTTTTAAAGGAGGTTAATATATTTTTTTTAATTTTCTTATTTTTTACTTTTTAGTGGTGGATTCGCACGTTTTTAAAAACTACTGAACCGATTTAAGTAAAATTTATGTGGGATCACCATGAAGATGTGCCCTATTAAATAAGAAAAGAATCATCATAATCGCTTTACAAATGTTGGAGATATGAGGTAGCATACATTAAAAAATATGTTTTTTTGACGTCATTTAAAAGCGGATGAACCGATTTTAATAAAAACTATATGGGATCACCTGGGATGTATACCCTTTCAAACAAAAAAAGAATTTTCCAAATCGGTTCAGGCGTCTTCGAGTAATCGGGGAACATACATAAAAAATAAAAAAAAAAAGATTCCGACAAATTGAGAACCTCCTCCTTTTTTTTGAAGTCGGTTAAAAGTATTACAAATATACTTTAATTAAGACGTGCAAAAAATGTAATAATATTATGACTCGGGCGTCTGTTAAAAATCACTAGTCTTTCGTTTTAACATAATGTCACTGCTCGTATAATACCTTCATTTACGAACGAGATAGATAAACTACCATTAGTTTTCCTATGTCAACATATTTAAATACAAGCGTGTATAGTTTTAAAAATTCAGGAAATGTAAATGCTTCAAACACGAGTGAGAATTGTAGGAGAACTTTATCACCCATAAGCCTGTCCTGTCAAGACATGTGAAATAAAAGACTTAAGTATAAAGTTGGTTTGTAAGAGAATTTCAATTATGTAACAGGAGAGCAGCAGCAGCAGCACTCGCTGTACGGTTTTAGTCGCCATTGAAAATAGCTTGTGTATGCGGCGAGAACATTCAATTAGGTTTGGAGCGTTTACATTTCCTAAATGTAAATCCGTTTGCAATCGATTTGCGTGAACACAACCGAACGTTGATTTAATATTCATCAGGTGTACGGGAGGTGCTTTGCGATGTGTCACCCCGTTTTCTTATTTATTTACTTTACTCGTCGATTCTATACATTATATTACGCGAATAGCGATTATCTGATTTTATTGTTGCAAATATTATGACCCTCTATAAAAAGCTGCTTTTCACGCATTATAAAACCGCGAACATTTCTCAAACATAAACCTAAACGATTATCACAGCATAAACTTTCAAACTGCACTATGTCACACACTAAGCCAGCGCAAATCCGCAAATTTTAGTTTCGTGATGTGCGGTAGACATTTTGCAGTTTTTAATGCAAATTAATTCATGAAAACGACACATCACTAGCATACTAGATCGAAATTTCAGTTGACTGCCTAGCGGCCGTTGCTGTGCGTTACTTCGTTAAATAAATGGGTACTTTTACGTACAGGCTTTTCTGTTCCGCGCCGTGCTAGTCGTGATTAATAGATATGCGCGGTCTTTAAACCGGTCGTAAAATGATCGATTTCAGATGGTGACGAGACGGGCGGTAGATTGTATATCTAGTGTCGTAATAGGTTATATACAAACGTTCTTTGTTTAACCTTAGAATTACAATATTAATAATAATAATAATAATAATAGTAATGCGTTTAACGTCCGTTTCTCGACTTTATGTCATAACAGACGCCATTCGCACCATTACTATTTTCCATTTACCATCTCCCGTTATTTTCTACATTTTTTAAAACTTCAACTTATATAATAGCAATGGGCGAATGAAGGAATTATAGGAACTTAGGATAAGGTAGGTAATTTTTGAACTAGGAGTTTGATAGGTAATCGGCCATGGCCTCAAATAAGGAACCATCTCGATATTTATCCGGAATTAATTGAGGGAAACCATGGAAAACCTTAATCAAGATGGCCGGTATAGGAATTACCGTTTCTCGGTGAGAGGCAGTAGGAAAAAGTCCCAGCCACATCTGCCCCTGCCGGGAATCGAACCCGTACCTCCCGATTGCGAGTCTAGTGCTGTACCACTACTCTACCCAGCTCGGTGAATTACAATATTAGACCATATCGATTCTTCAAATGGTGTTAAAACAATAACAATATATTTTTGAAGGCAATAAAATTTACTGTAACATTTAATTAAAATTCAATTTTCCACACGCAGACACCAGAGCGATTAGTTGTCGATAAGGCAAAAATTGAAAAACAAACTATGCTAGACTAAAAAACATTAAAACGTTTTCTCAGGATATATGGGGGCAAAAAAATGTTTTTAATGATTAATTTAGTCGTATAAAAGCTAGTAAATCAATGTGATAATTCTAGCGTTATCCCCCTACAGTCCAGACGGTAAGAACTTTGAAATATGAAAAATGATAGAAAAAAAAATGTTTTTAATGTAAAAAGTTCGACCTCCATTAAAGTTGGGAACATCTCCTGATTTTGTAGTTTAGGGATTGCCAGTGGCGGCGCGTGAACGCTTTAAATGGGTGTTCTGCAGGGTCAACCAGAGGTACCTCCAAACACGGACTAGAAATTACACTTGAGAACTTTTATCAAAAGAACACAACGGCGGAAGTGTATTACGTATTTGTATCGTGTATGTACAACGTACGCCAACACTGCTAGTACCTAAATGACAGCGATAGATGCTTCTTTGTACTATTGCACTGGCAAGCTCAGAAAGTAACTAAGTAATACAGTAATACGCTATAACTTGTGGTGCGCGGTGTACTACGAAGGTACCTGATGATGACGTTTCGTATACCACAGCTCCCGTTTCTACCACACAAAACACACAGATGTTTTGTGGTCTGTTGTGGTTGTTAAACTTTGGCTGCGGAGATAATTATTATTGTTGATTATGTAACTATTAGTCTATACTCTATTTTCTAATATCAAATATTGGTTAAACATGGAAAATAAAATTTAGTCTAAGAATATGGAGTACCTGAAATTTTGGTTGTTTTGCAGCTCGGCAGCGCCATAGAGGAACCGTCACTGGAGGTTGCCAAATTAATGTGTGGATAAAAAGCCGTTTTCTATTAAGCGTCCGATAAAAATAGTGGTGATAAACTTGAAGGATTATTATTTTTCTACAAAAAACGTTCTATTCATTTGTAAGACAAACCCTTACGCTATATTAGTCGTGCGAATATATACAACCAACGGATAGGAACGTCTTTAAGAAACTTCACTTACTACTTGTTACGATAACCGGTTTGAGAAGACCTGAGTGCGAGTTGCTACGTACTGTTACTAATAAATATCGAAAGTTTTGGTCATCCGAAAAAAGTCATAGAATCTTTTTTGTAGAAAAATTAATTTGTGCAGCACTATTTTTGCCGTATGATTAATAGAAATTAATTTTTTTCCAAAAACCGATTTTCATCTCTAATATATGTCCTAAACGTCATGACAACTAAAGATGGACATTAAAAAAACAGCCGATAATTTTTCACATTATCGACTGGACTAATATTCTATATTAAGGAAGCCATAAAAATATACAAGCACACGCGAAATTTCTACCGAAAAGAAGGTCTGTACCTACGTAAAACCTGGACACCAGAATTGAGGCATACTAAACTAATGAGCCCAACGACCAACCAGTGAAGAGTGAACTACGACCGAGTAGAGAACACTAACCCCCTTTGTTGCGTAAAAGAAAAAGGGCAGTCTTCGTCCGCTACCACATCGCCTTTGATAATGTTTGCCGCAGTTGTAGATGAAACGTCAGGTAGAAATACCAATGGACCACGGTGTACAAGCCCGGAAGCCAAGAAGTTTTACAAAGTTCAATATAATTTTCAATCTCGTTGTGATCAGACGTATTTAGAGTTCGTCTTGATTAAATCAAATTTTATTGTGTTTTATTTATTTAGTTTTTATTTTATATTAATAGATCAAATCGATCTTTGTACCTGCTATGTTTAGTTACTACATCAACAAATGTAGACTATTTGTATCATAAAATGGAAAGCGCTTATTATAGGTATAGGCTATGTCGACAACATGAGCGGAAACAATAGACTGCCTATAGCTGTTTCATGTTTGCTATCTCCGGATATTAGCTCTTATTCTACAAAACATTGCTGCCTCTACCTGTGAATTTACGAACTAACTCACTATTGTTCATCTTGAAGACAATGATTCCAACATATAAACAGAAGTCATAATTTAAAATAGATTCGGCCGTTACTTAATGTAAGTTAACGTTATGGATATGTCGTCGCCATATCGTAGAATTTGTCGTTTCATGATGTGGCCGACCAATTCATGAAATGATCAATTCTCAGATATGGCTACGACAGATACATTTTAAATTCGACAAAAACTCAGCGTTTAAGGTTGCTTACACTTTTTTTTTTAATATATGTTTTATTGGCATCTATATCTATTGATATAATCAGCCATGGCAAAGAAGAAAAAAAATAAAAAAGAAGAATATTATAACTTTTACATACTTAAAAATATTACACTAAAAATATATATAATATGAAATATAAATATATAAAAATATAAATATAAAATATAAATATAAAATATAAATATAAAATATAAATATAAAATATAAATATAAAATATAAATATAAAATATAAATATAAAATATAAATATAAAATATAAATATAAAATATATATAATATAAAAATATTACACTAAAAAGAACTTTATTTTGTATAACAATTGTTTCGCGCAACATAATGCACGACCTGGACACAAAACCAGCACAAACCTGCAACTTTTCGTACGGGTTTCGTGATATGCGGTATTCGTTTTGTTATTTTTAAGTAGTTTATCAAATTAATTAATGAAAACGACACATTACTAGCACACTAGATTGACTGGACAGAAAATGACGGCGACCAATTGACGGTCGTTGCTGGTTGCTGGTCTAATGTGCGCTACTCCGTTAAATAACATGGGTACCTTCACGAATCATGCTGTGCAGGTTTGTGTTGTGCTGGTCGTATAGGGTTATACTTGACAATTCAGTTTTTATTTGATTTGAAATCATAATCGAAAAAGTGTTAAAAGGTTAAAGATAATTAATTTGAATGCACCTACGGAATTAGTTAATGAGGCGATCCTGTGATTTGTTAAATATATATTAGGAAGTAATCTTCTTTGTATTAGATATTAATTGTATTAGATTTTCTATTAATTGCATTAGATATGAATTTATTTTCCTTCATAGAGCTTTGAAAATGTATGCATATCACGTGAGCTAATAAATGGATATTATTTAACAATAATTAATTAATACTGACCCTGAAGCCAACTAACTCTACTTCATAATACAGTTAAACATAATTAATTAAGTTCATTTTAAATCACATATACCGCAGAACGTTTCAACGGAATTAAATTGTAGGTATCGACCCATATAAAAATTTTATAAGTACATTATTTATTAAAGTTTTTTTGACTTTTTTTATTTTAATGAAAAGTTTGGTTTTAAAATAATTAATTTGCAACATATTTTCTTGTTCGTTGTTAAATGACTTCATGAGGTTAATTGTCATTTCAAATCCTCTGTTTGTTACGAGGTCTGTGAATTATGAGTTCAAGACTTTTACCAAAAAGCTTTCGACTTCTCGCCTCAATTCTTTTAGTAGGTGATTTATTTCAGATGTGGTTAAGAGTTTATTTAACATTCCTACGGAATTGCTCTGAATATTATGTAAAGTTTTATAATTAAATATCATCTCCCTTTTCACAAACTTTGTGCTTCGATAAAAATTCCTAGAATTGGAAACGTTTTGTAGTGTATTTGCCATTCGGCACATATACTATTGGCGTCGGTCGGATGGCGGGACCTACGGGTCTGATCAAAATTTATCGACGTTTTACATTATTCTGAACAATTTGGCACCGTTTTTAGAAATGTTTATATATTAATATTGTTATTATTTTTACATATATAGTATTTATACACAGACTTAAACGATTTAAACGAAATTTGGTTCACATATTCGTATCCATCAGCGCACGAAGTCTATTTAAAATGGACCTAATCGGACTATTTAAGGGTTATTTTTAGGGGTTAAGGAATATTGTAAGACCCAAAAATACCGAAAAAATTCTTAGAATTGTTTCAAAATTTGAATTTAATTTTGTAGTACGTTTTTTTTTAATAGCTAATGTCATTTTGACAAATTTCATTTTTTGATTTATAAAAAGAGACATTTAGGCCTGATTTTATATAATAATAAAGATTTAATTAATATTGTGTTATTGTCTATGATCGTTATATTTCATATAAAATCAAGACGTTTATGACCTTTGTTATCGAACGTCTATAATTTGCAATTTCTTGAATTAATAAATGATCATTCTGCTTGTTCAATAAACTTGCAAAATAGTGTAAAATCTAAAATCGACTATTTCATTATGCCATTCGTGTCACTTCAATATGTATTCGAAAGTGTCACGTTGGCATAGAAAGATAAAGTTCATGAAATATTTTAATAGCTGTCAATCAAGCGAAGTTATTACTGCAGTGAGATTACTAAGTTAGTAATGAGATTATAATATTATGTTGAAATGACGGATAATAACGTAATGGTTTTGTGGTGGGAGTGACGGTAAATATGGTGGAAGTACAGTCGCATATATAATTAATGTATTAAAATAATTACGTTCTCAACAGACAAACATCCCAGAACTTTATATATTATCTTATTTTATGTTGATGTTTAATTCGAAATTCGTTATTATTTCAGACCATAAATAATAATGTTCTTAGTTTCTGTTTCCGCCGTTTTGACTACATATTTAATTGCGCGATATTGAATAGGGATGTTGAGTGTATTCAAATAAAAACATAATTTTAACGTTGTGATAGAAACACAAAAGTTTTCCTTATTTTTAAGGAATTTAATTAATATTTAATGAGTAAAACGTAATTAAATCACTCTCAAGTCACGTGACAACGAACACCAATCAGAGCTCAAAACTAACTTATAAACATTATCAGACGCTGTCATAGAGAATGACGCTGTTCACGCTGTCAAAAGGTTTCATTGTTTGATTAATATTTAGAGTGTGTGATTTATTATTATTTATTTAAAGGAAACGTCCAATTACATATAACTATACAGTCAAAGCCCTCTAAGTGCACGCTCTCTAAATGCACACGCTCTCTTACTGCACACGAACTCGCCCTCTAAGTGCATGTTCCCCAGCCCCCACTTCGAATAATCTACGACCAATCACGTGCGACCGTAAGCGCGCTTATGTCAACACATGTCATATGATTGTAAACACAGTTTGAGTTTGAACTCATTTTTAAATTCTGCGCAATGTTTCGCGCAGAGAGAGAGAGCATCTGATTGAATAAAGATAGCTATAGGAGTTAGAAGAGTGGGGATGAAAAAGATCGTAGGGGAAGTGTGCACTTAAAGGATGGGCCCGGTTCCAAGCTGTGCACTTAGAGGGCTTTGACTGTAGCAACAATTACGCAAAAACCTTTCATCACCGCATCAGTTTGCCAGCATTTATGAGCGTATGACTTCACGGCAGTCACGTGACAAGTATTGGCATCTTGGATCAAAATTTGAAACGGAATTTAAAATATATGATTTTTAAAGCTTGAGTCACATTTAAAAAAATATATTGTGGCTATATTAGGTACTTAAGCACGATTTAAAACACTTTTGATATGGTAATAAAAACTTGGGTCGCAGTGCCAACAAGTGTTTGCTAACACAGGCATTGTGGCATTTATTATATTAACTTGAAATTGTTTTTAAATAAAAAAAACCCGGGTCGCAGTGCCAAAACCCTGCCGACAATATAGTGTATTTGCTTATACAGGCAGTGTGGCTTTATTATGCGAACTTAAGTTGGTTTTTGGGCAAAATAAAAAATTTTACTCCTTAATACACCCCATAAAATATCATTTTTTTTTTAATTGCAATATTATTATCAATCGAACCTCTATACCAAGTTAGATACACCTTTCAGTAAATAATTCACTATCTGCAAACTAGTATTTCTTAAAATTTTTAAATCCGGTCCTGTAAGGTCGATTTTATTAAAATTTTAGGGACACATTTTAATTACTGCCAGAGGGTTAAATTTCAATTTTGAAACGATTCGGAGAATTTTTTCGGTATTTTAGGCCCCAAAAACATTTTTCAACCCCTAAAAACTACCCTTAAAATGGCCCGATTAGGCCCATTTTAAATAGGCTTCGTGCGGTGATGGATTCCAACATGTGTGCCAAATTTCGTTAAAATGAATTAACTCCTTCGAAAGTTATTGCCCGTACACATATATACCTATATATATATATATATATATATATATATATATATATATATATATATATATATAAATATATATATATATATATATATATATATATATATATATATATATATATATATATATATATACATATATATATAAACATTTTCAAAAATGGTGCCAAAGTGTTTAGGAGGTTATGACACGTCGAGAAATTTTGGTCCGACCCCTAGGTCCCGCCATCCGACCGATGCCAATAGTGTATGTTGCCATATGGCAAATACACTAAAAACCCGGGTCGCAGTGCCAAAACCCTGCCGACAATATAGTGTATTTGCTTATACAGGCAGTGTGGCTTTATTACGCGAACTTAAGTTGGTTTTTGGGCTAAATAAAAATTTTGACTCCTTAATACATCCCTTAAAATAACATTTTTTTTCTTAATTGCAATATTATTATCAATCGAAGCTCTATATTAAATTATATACACACTTCAGTAAATAATTCACTATCTGCAAACTAGTTTTTTTATAAAATTTGTAAATCCGGTCCTGTCGGGCCGATTTTATTAAAATTTTAGGGACACTTTTTAATTATTACCAGAGGGTTAAATTTCAATTTTGAAACGATTCGGAGAATTTATTCGGTATTCTGGGGCCCAAACACATTTTTCAACCCCTAAAAACTACCCTTAAAATGGCCCGATTGGGCCCATTTTAAATAGGGATCGTGCGGTGGTCGATTCCAACATGCGGGCCAAATTTAGTTAAAATCAATTAACTCTTTCGAAAGTTATTGCCCGCACACACATATAAATATATATATATATATATAAATATATATATATATAAATATATATATATATATATATACATATATATATAAACATTTTTAAAAATGGTGCCAAAGTGTTTAGGAGGTTATGAAACGTCGAGAAATTTTGGTCCGACCCCTAGGTCCCGCCATCCGACCGACGCCAATAGTGTATGTTGCCATATGGCAAATACACTAATAAAAAATGTAAACCCCTTAAAATGATAATGTTTTTATTAATCCCAACATTATCGTCAATTTAAAGTCTGCATCAAATTAAATACAGCCTTAACCGCAAACTAGCATTTTCATAAAATTTGTAAGTTGGGTCCTGTTGGGCCGATTTTATTAAAATTTTAAAGTCGCACTTTATTTACAGAAGCAAGAAATCACAATTTTTTGGAAACGGCTTTGAGAATTTTTTCGTTTTTTTTTCGGTTCAAAATTTTTTTAACCCCTAGAAACCACCCTTGAATTGGCTCGATCGGGTCCATTCTAAATAGACTCCATGCGCGGATGAATTTCAATATACGGGCAAAATTTCACTTAAATCGATATCTGTCGAGAGTAATCGTGCTAACACACACACGCAAACAAAAATATGCATAAAACTAGAATATCTCCTAGTAAATTATCTACTCGAAATTCATTGGTTGTTATTTGCATTAGCTTGCTAAGCGTGCACGGTCATTGATTGTATAATCCGTGATTAATTTAGTTAATTATACCAATTATATTCACATAAGTTGTTTTTTCACTCTATAAAAATAATTGCTTTTCATTATAGCGGTCATAAAAAGACCCTTTTGACACTAACGGGTCAAGTAAGAATGTGATCTAATCAATTTAATAGTAGTTTTCATAATTATAAGTATGATGATCCATGATTGAATTAATTTTCATAAACAACCAAACAGTTGTCAAGTTTGAACTGTTAAATTGTTGAAAACTACGTGAAAATCAGCTATTTTATAGGGATATGTGCAAAAAAATGTCGTACATATCTTTAACGTAAATGTATAATGACTGTTGTGACTATTAAAACACAATGACATTTGTTTTTAACATATCGTCCTTAAAGTAAAATCCATCACATTCTAAACATATAAACTGCTATTATATAATTTCGAGGATGGAATAATTTATATTACTCATGACTCATGAGTAAGTGACATTGTGTTGCAAATGAGGGCTAGCGAGTTTTAACGGTCATGCAAATGATAATATTATTTCGCCAAAGGTAAATAATATATTTTTTGCACACATCTCCTAAAAATAGCTGATTTTCACCTTATATTCAAAATTTTTGGCAGTTCAATTTTGAGCAAACTCAATTCTAATAGTGTCTTATAGCTTCAGGTGCAAAAGGCAAACACTGATTGGTATAGCACGATTAGGTTTTGTGTTTCAGTACAGCTCTAGTGCGTTTTGGGTTACTTTACATAAAAAAATATTGTCTGTTATTCAAATAGCGATTCAAATAGCAATTTTTAAATTGTTTATCGGATAATTATAATACATTAAAATATGATATATTGATTATTTCATTCGGCATAGAACTGTACCTATTGACATGGTCACATGGCTAATTACACTAGTTACTACATGTAGAGGTCAATAACTCAAGTATTAAGGCGACCGTTTACCAATTGTTCAATATGACTCATTTTTCACCGGCATAGTTCTATCTTACTACCAGTTGGATGTGTGTGTGTGCATGTAAAATGCACTTACGTTTCGGAAATCTCTAATTACTATGGAACATCCTATTTAATATTGGATATTAAGGCTGTCGGAACGCTCTGAATTTAAGCCAAAAATAGAGCTTCGGCTGTCAACTGATTGTAGACTTATTCGTCAACATTTTGCAAAGATTCTTTCTCTATAAGGAAGATCAAGGACAAATCTAGGTCTCTAATGGACTACTTTTGTAATTTATGTACGATTTACTAGAAAAAAATTGGCATTAATTGTGCTAAAAAAACACACGTTTTCAATGTCACACTATAACCTTATTCGTATTTATTTCACAAAACTGTTCCATCACAAACCTAAAGTGACTCTTCCTTTTTCAGAAAAGTTTTTTAAATCTTCAAAATATTTCCAAAAATTAGAGCAATCAGTTGACAGCGGCACCCTTGCAAAAATTTTTTTTAGCCTCGTAGTTGGCACCAGCCAAAAATTGAAACGTGCGGATGATTAGAGCGAGACAGAGCTAAAGAAGGTCACACCCACAATATGTCTTTTGTCTACCTCGCCCCTTACCGCTGGGTCTCAGCACAAACAAAATTCAGAGCGTTCCGACAGCCTTAATGCTTTAAAATAAACAACAAACGAGTTTTGTCCAAATTTTTACAGTTCACTTGATGTAAATAAAAGATTTAAAATCAGATAAAAACGAAAAAATTAGCATTTAAGTTTTACACAAATTTTTCTACAAAAAAAAGAAAATTAAGCAAACCAACTTGGTCAGTATTTTTAACGTACGTTTGTGAAGAAAAAACTTCAAAATGTTTATTTAACTTCCCGTAATTCGAAATATCGTGACGTGCTAAAAAGAAATATTGACGGATGTCACGTTTTTTAGTGCAAAAAATATGTTTTTTTTAAGCAGCAAGCCAAATTTTTTGAGGCTACAACTTAAATCACAGTTAAAAAAAAAACAGTATTAAAATGAATTTTGGGACCAGAGTTCGAAATCTGAAGAATCAGCCGCCTTAAAAAATATAATGAAGTCAACTAACCGTAATGATATAAATAGAATGCAGGACACCAAACAGAAGGGTCGATAACATAATATAATCGGCTAATCTATAAATCATTAATAAGCTTCTGATATTTAACATCAATAATGTATGTATACACTTAAACGACCCAATCTCAACACAACTGACAGTTTATTGGCATAAAGTTTAATTAGAGTGATTTAATTAATTAAACTAATGATTGATTTATAATTTCTTCTTCGACAGTATTCTTACTGTTTAATTATATAAAGAAGGCGTAATTCCATTATTCTAACTACATAATAATATACATATACAGCTCTATATAGCGACGCTGAAGGAACTGCACATTACTGGCGTTATAGAGAGCTGTCGTTATATGGAGAGAAAGAAAAATCAATACTGTTTTACTATTATAGTATTATTTAATAATAACGCATAAAATTTACAAACATTCAGTACGTGTGATGCCGACAGTCGAGGTAAATACGGGCTAGACAATAAAGCTGCAGTTCTTATCAATTTCGACAACTTAGAAAGTACCTACAAACAGTAGGTGCTTTATAAGTTCGTGAAATTACTTGCTTTATATTGGTCTAGAGATGGGAAAAACGGGTCTTTTTAGTGATCTGCATCTTTGCATCTGGATCCCGTATGTGAGCCGACTCACTGAACCGCTTCAAAACGAGCCGAGTTCTGAATATGTTACTGCAGTCTGCCACTGAGTTACCTAGTTTGGTCAATCATATCACGACCTGTATAGAATCAAGAATGCATAGCCAAAGATGTGATGCATGAGTCATTTGAGCTGACAGATGCATCAAAGCAAGAACTGATACGTAAGTGTAAAATGTGCTTCTGTGTGTTAAGTGTTTCACTGAGTTATGCGGATTCGTTGATCTGTCGGCTCGAAAAAATGTGAGTCGGCTCTCACGGATCTTCTGTCGGAGTCGGCTCTTTGAACCGGTTCAAATCTGAGTTACCCAACTCTAACATAACCAGTAATTAATATT
Organism: Venustoraphidia nigricollis; assembly: GCA_034508555.1. Lineage (NCBI taxonomy): Eukaryota > Metazoa > Arthropoda > Insecta > Raphidioptera > Raphidiidae > Venustoraphidia > Venustoraphidia nigricollis. Next base: position 2,906,091 of record JAVRKA010000044.1, on the reverse strand, counting down.
GTTCAAATAGTTTATCGATTCATTCAAAACTTTTATTTTTAATAGTTTATTTAAAAATGCTTTCTTTGCAAAATACTCGTAAAAATTTTTCAATGACAAACTTTATTTTGGCTGCACCTGCCTGTCGCACACTTTGGTCTCACAATGCTCCGCCTAACTCCAAAGAAGAGTTCAAGGCCAACCGAGAGAGTTAAGTTTTATTATATTAGCATGTTGATGATTATATTTTCAGTACAGATAATATTAAAAAGAACCAACTTGTTTTTTACGACACTTAGTACATTTTAACTTTCTTAATTGAAAACGAATATTATGTTAGAATATACTAGAACGCAATAATATATGCATAATATGATGCAGCCACAGCAAATCTGTAATTGAATAGGTACTTATTTCTCAACTAGAATACAAGTAATTACATTTCCAGGGTAAAGAAAATAATTTACTTTCCGTTGCAAATTCTAATTTATGGTTCGAAAATAGATTTATAACTTTTCTGCATAATACATATTTTAAATTATTTTGCAAATACAGTAAAACCTGTGTCCACTGACCACTTACGGTTCTCGATAAGAGTGGTCATTGTATCCAGGTGGTCAATGTACAGAGAATGAAAGGTGGAAAGAAATGATAAGAAAAGGTTAAACAAGAATTTAGCTTGAAATTAAATATTATTTTTATTTAAATAATCGTCAAGTTTAGTTTGTTTTAAATTTCTTAGCTTCTTCTTGATCCAGTCCTCTTCAATCTTATTAAAATAACGAAGGAAGATTCATAGATAGTGCGAAAAATGAGAGAGAGGGAGGAGTCGGTCAATATACAAAGGTCAACTACACCTCAAATATTGCTAAGATAGAGGTCACATTAGGCAGGTGGTCAATAAAGAGAGATGGTCAGATTAGAGAGATATTAGTATGGGAAATGTAAGTGTAATTAAGCCGGTTCCTAGAAATACTGGTCAATGTAGAGAGGTGGTCAAATTACAAAGGTGGTCATTTGTACAGGTTTTACTGTAATAGTAAAATTATAGTTCAGAATACTGTTTGCATAGTCATTTTTGCAAACCCTCAGTTTCCACGTTCTGGCCTGAGAACTGATGAAAGTACTATTGACTTTTACAATTTATTATTAAAAAATAAAAATAATAACGCTGAAAATTTGAATTTGAATTTAGCTCTAGCAGCCGATGGTCTTAAATTAATAAATCATTTCGTTTTCCTATTCTTTGCAAAGAAACAAGGCACTGGGTAACTATGGAAACGATGTTTTGCATGCTTTGCAAAAAATATAGTTCCGTGTGTAAAATACTAATAGCTTGCAGCGATCGTAATTTTATTATAGAAACGTAAAAATGTGCATACGTTACACTGCTTTTGCAACAAAAAAATCATTGTTCTATCAGTTTAATAACAGAAATTCACTAAACAAGTTAACTTTTGATGTATGTTGCTAAACAATAATCATATTTAAAACAAAACCAATTATTAGCTTACTGACAAACTTTGACTGATGAAAATGTAACTATAGCTCATCTAATAAAAAAAAACCCGGGTCGCAGTGCCAAAACTCTGCCGACAATATAGTGTATTTGCTAATACAGGCAGTGTGGGTTTATTATGCGAATTTAACTTTGTTTTTGGGCAAAATAAAAAATTTGACTCCTCAATACACCTCTTAAAATAATTTTTTTTTCTTAATTGCAATATTATTATCAATCGAACTTCTATACCAAATTATATACAACTTTCAGTAAATAATTCACTATCTGCAAAGTAGTGTTTTCATAAAATTTGTAAGTCCGGTCCTGTCGGGCCGATTTTATTAAAATTTTAGGGACACTTTTTAATTACTACTGAAGGGTTAAATGTCAATTTTGAAACGATTCTGAGAATTTTTTCGGTATTTTGGGGCTAAAAAACGTTTTTCAACCCCCTAAAACTACCCTTAAAATTGTGCGATTACGCCTATTTTATATAGGCTTCTTGCGGTGATGGATTTCAATACGTGGGCCAAATTTCGTTAAAATCAATTAACTCTTTCGAAAGTTATTGCCCGCACACACATATATATATACGCATATATATATATATATACGCATATATATAAATATATATATATATATACATATATATATAAACATTTCTAAAAATGGTGCCAAAGTGTTTAGGAGGTTATGAAACGTCGAGAAATTTTGGTCCGACCCCTAGGTCCCGCCATCCGACCGACGCCAATAGTGTATGTTGCCATATGGCAAATACACTAAAAACCGAATGTTTCATTATTAACAAGTAATATTTATATGTGTAAATCCTTAAGGGGGTTACATATACCTGAGCGATGTGTATATCGTGTATTTTTGAAAAATATATATAAAATGTCGATGAAACGTCTTTAGTGAACTTTAAATTATAATACGTCCTTATCGCATCTATAATTTGTTTCTTTTTTGTGCAGACGAAGCCACTTCTTCCCCAATGTTAACTGTATTTTGGTGATCGGCTTTAACAAAAAAATACTGGGTATACAAACAAAATGTCACAATCTCAGGATTAGTGATGTATGGATCGTGATATGTTGTACGTTTTGGACGGAATCACGCATGAAAGATAGCTTAATAATAAAAAGCGTGTGCTACTGAAACGTGAACAGTTTTACAGATTTCAGTTGGTATGGCGACAGTTCTGAAAGGAATGACAGATTATATGTTTATAAAGGGTGTGCGATAAACTCAACCGTTCGATTTATTGGCAGCCCTTTAGTATTCGAGAACGTGTATAAAAATTGAATCGAGCCTACTTCCTGTGCCGAGGCAGCCGCTATACCTCTTAGCTATCGTAGCCTATTGTTGTTTTTTATAGTATTGACTATATACAATGAATGATCGTGTACTATGGAGTTCCTCATGGTTTGATCCCTGAGCCTTTTTCCTTTTCACTTTCAATCGCATGAATCGAACTTTCCCTACCGCGCGTAAAAAAGTTTCACTTCAAAAATCCATGTAAAAACTTCTCGCCAAGTTAAGCTAAATGAGCATAAGCAAGGTAGGCCTAATGTTCATTAAAAAAGCACCAGTTCTCCATGAAAATATTGAATTTTATTGGTATATGTGCAATGTTTCAAATCGATCGGATATAGGGGTCAAAACTCGCTAACAAGGTTTGACTCTTGCAAGTAAAGTTGACATTTGAATGAACTGTAGCTTGTAATAGTATATTACAGCACAAGCGCAGAAAGTTGAAATTCCTGCATTGCAAGCCATGTTCTTCGAGTCGAAGTCGATACTATTTTTCTTTATACCCGGTCGAAAGTCCGTGGTTTCACCATTATATATAAAGACAAATAACTTTCAAGTGAGCAATTTAGAGGTTATACGGAATAACAGTTGTTAGCTACTATTGATTGGCGGCAGTCTCACGTATCAGTGTGCACGAGAAAACTCTTTCGTCCCGCTGTTATAGAGGAGCATAAATCTTAGGCTTTCTGCCTTAAAATCGAAGCCGTAAGTACATACTTTCGACCGGACATAAAGAAAAACCATTCGGTATATATATCGGTTTCATATATATATGTTTATAACCCGTTTTCCCCTCTGGGCTTGTTTTGGTAAAAGTGCGTGATGAAGCTTAGCAAAAGCAGATTTTCGTGTAACGCTGTCATTTGAAGACAAAACGTATGATATAATGCCACAGAAAGACAAAATACACATAAATCTAAAAAACAAAAAAAAACAAAAAACAAACAGACTAACAAAACCGACTCGGTATACGATTTTAAATACTTGTGAAATAGCTAAAAAGAACTGATGCATACAGTTTCAAAAAGCGTTTTACTTTTGTGATTCATGTTTGTAAAATATTTCCTTTATGGATTTAAGTTTAATCAGTTTTTCTAAATCACAAAGCACAGTCCATGCATATACATTTCTATCCTTCAAATATATCACCAATTTTATTCTATTAGAATAATTATTAGGATTTACAATCATAATCGGTTAATTTCAAAACAAAGTCTTCAGTATATAGTAGTGTTGATCCAATAGAATGTTACGGTGAAGGAAGGTTTGGTAGGGGATCAAAGAAACAAATATTCAAAAATTACATGCGCGTTTGGTGCTGTTTTCTAAAACTTTGGGAATTAAATGATCGATAGGGAGGCACAACCTGGTATAGGCTAAAGTGATTGGTTTCTGAAATATCCGAGATCAAATCAATTATTAATAAATATGACGAGTCGTCTTATATTTTTGCTCTTTTTAGGGTTAGAGTCTACTTTAAAAGAGGATATATGTAAAATATTTTTGAGAATGTTAGGGAGTAAAATAAAAAAAACGGCATGCGTCATTGTTCAATCCACGCTTGCTTAGCTAGTGCACTGTGTGGTGCGCACGCGTTTTATCCACGCTTTCTTAGCTAGTGCACTGATTCAAAATCCTTACATGCGTAGACGCTTCGCTTCAGTCGAGCGTCCCTCGACACCACTTTTTTTTAAGTTCAGTCTCCGTAGTAAAAAATAATTATAAATTATAAATGCTACTTATTTTTAACCGTGATAATCGAGTTAAGTCACAAATATGTAAATAAAATGTCTAGGAATAGAGAGAATCCAACCAAAAGCGTAGCGTGCCTTGGCGGGCCCCGTATAAAAATTTGTTTGGGGGCCCTTCACCCGTTGAAGTAAATGACTTAACGGGGAAATCCCGCAGCCCGCGATAATCCATGTAGGGTTTTTGAACGCACGCTTTACGCGGGAAAAAATAAATTGCTTTTTTTGACTTTTGTCATTTCTGAAATAAAAAAAAAATTGGGAAGTTTTTATTAATTTTTGATTAGGCACGTTGGGGGCCCCCGTATAATTGATACGGCAGATACGGCGGTAGCTACGCCCCTGAATCCAACGTTAGGTCAAGGGAATAATTAATTAGCTCGTCAGGATTTGAACAACAAATTAAATTAAAACTGAAAAAAACCAACGCTAACGACAATTTTTAAAAAATAAGACATGTTTAGTTTCCATTATATCTGGCCCGACACACCGACTTTTTCTTCATTTGAAAGGAAATAAATTATCGTAACAGAACATTATTCGTGTCATCGCAGGCCGGTTAACAAAGCTTTTTAAACATTTTTCATTTCCTTCTTTGCAATTAAAAATATGAGTGAACAAGCTAGCTTACATTTGTTTACGAACGAGTAATAATGTAGACTGTTCAAAATTTTGACAACCAGTTTAATACTAAATAATTAATATAAAATAATTATAAACGTTTGTATTTTTGTTATTATTTGCTTCATTTTTCAGTGCTAATATAAAATCAAAAAAACCCGGGTCGCAGTGCCAAAACCCTGCCGACAATATAGTGTATTTGCTTGTACAGGGCCGTGTGGTTTTATACTTTTATTATGTGAAATTAAGTTTGTTTTTGGGCAAAATAAAAAATTTAACCCCTTAATACACCCCTTAAAATAACATTTTTTTCTTAATTGTAATATTATTATCAATCTAACGTCTACACCAAATTAAATACACCCTTCAATAAATAAGTCACTATCTGCAAACTAGTGTTTTCATAAAATTTGTAAATCCGGTCCTGTCGGGCCGATTTTATTAAAATTGTGGGGAAACTTTTTAATCACTACCAAAGGGTTAAATTTCAATTTTGAAACGATTCGGAGAATTTTTTCGGTATTTTGGGACCCAAAAACAGTTTTCAACCCCTAAAAACTACCCTTAAAATAGCCCGATTAGGCCCACTTTAAATAGGCTTCTTGCGGTGATGGATTTCAACATGTGGCCCAAATTTCGTTGAAATCAATTAACTCTTTCGAAAGTTATCGCGCGTACACATATATATATATATATAAATATATATATATATATATATATATATATATATATATATATATATATATATATATATATATATATATATATATATATATATATATACATATTTATATAAACATTTTTAAAAATGGTGCCAAAGTGTTTAGGAGGTTATGAAACGTCGAGAAATTTTGGTCCGACCCCTAGGTCCCGCCATCCGACCGACGCCAATAGTGTATGTTGCCATATGGCAAATACACTAAAAATGTCACATTCGCAAAAAGTGAGTAAAAACTAATTAAAACGGTAATATTTCGTGCGGAAGGAATTCCTGCAGCTATGATAATATTACATATATTGTGTATATACAGTAAGGTTATAGTATGCAAATAGCCTGATGATAAATTTATGGTGACGTGATTATCGATGGAGGTAAATATTTTATATAGGCAAGCAAACACGCGTTCGTTTACACCTATCACGTACTTACGCTTGGTGAAGCTAAAATGAACTAAATGTGTATAATTTGCCCGGGATATTGAGGTTCCCAACCAAAACTAAACAACAAATCAAGCGACAAGCATTATTATTTTCAAAAACGCTTAAAACCATCGAGCACTTACTACAGAGTTTTAAAGCATTAAACAGTTTAAAGTAACTTTTTAAATCTTAACTTCCAACATTAAGTTATGTTATAAATTTAGGACACAAACAATATTTCTAATTGATGCGACGTCGCAAACAAGAAATTGATCGTATAAGATATACTTTTATTATAGAAAAACAATTCCAAAATTTTTATAATATAATTTATTTATTTATGAGCGCTTTCGATAATTATATTATAAAATTTTGGAATTGTTTTTCTATAATAAAAGTATATCTTATACTATTATATTTTCCAAATTTCTTTACGTAAAATATTATAAGAAATTGATCTCTAACATCAAACGAAATAAGTATTATAAGAGATAGAGGAAATATATTTCTTAAACTTGGAAAGTGCTTATTAAAGCATTTAAAATGTTTATTAAGCTTAATGCTTAATGAGCTTGTTGAATATTTATTAAGCAATTTATAATGCTTACGTGCTTAATAAGTAATAAGTCTTTTTTATGCAAGAGCTCTAAGCATCGAGCATCTGGTTTACAAAATGCGTTAAGCAAAGTGTTTTAAGCTTTATAAGTGCTAATTACTAAATTCTCAGCATTCACACTCATCTAATTTTCCAGAATTTTTAAATCACAGTTATACAATCACAGCTACGAATTTAGAAAAAATCCTGTTTCTGACCAATTTGTACAACTTTCAACACAATAAACATTGGCCCCATGCTAATACTTGACTTGGGGCCAGACAGCGCGGTATTGGGTTAATCCCGTAATACAATTAGTATATAAGTATATAATAATTCGTTTAGCATTCATTTCTCGATATAACGGACGTCACTCGCACCATTACGATTTTCTATTTACTACTATTTTTTTAAACTTAATTATAGGTATTTAGGATCACTACGGCAACTTTATGAATTTGGTGGGATCAAGGACATGATCGGATCCCACCTAATTTCAGATAAATATCAAAATGACTCCTTAACCATTTCGATATTTATCTGGAATTATTGACGGAAACTATGTAAAAATCTCAACAAGATGGCCAGTACAGGAATTATCGTTTCTTTACAATCTGCTCCCGCCGGGATTCAAGCCCAATATACCTTCCGAACGCAAGTGCTCTAACCACTACACCACGTCATTCACTAATAAAAAAGTATATTTTTCTTATTTGAGACTCGAGAATGTTCTTAGCGATTGTCTGTTTTTACTGTCTTAAATATCCTGCACAAATTATACCTAACCACCTACATATGCAAATGTTTCTGATCCAGGTACAGATGAAAACAAATGACTGTGAATTAATTATTATTAAACGAAATTACAGGTTTACTTTATAAATTTGCTGTATAATTTATCTGCAAAGCCCATTGCAAATATATCGTTGCTACTTCTAAATGGTATTATATTTCTCGATGAAACAATGGGTTCGTTTGACATATTTTTCAAGACTTACTATTTGACACGTTTTTCTGTATTGTCGAAATAATAGATATTATAAGTTATGGAGGCTAGACAGCAGAGATTCATTGACAATTTTAATTTGTTTTGATGATCAAAATAGAAAACCAGTCTTAGCAAACTAAATTCTGTAATCTGTATACAGTTTTTATAATTTCTGTAATGCATTTATTTCTTATTTTGAAAAATTGCATGCTATACTGGATTTGACATTTACAAACAATTCACAAAGTAAACTAGAATTGTTTTCTGTCGCATATCACATAATAAAAACTTTGCACACTTCAGTGCTTCAGGAAACCCGTAAATTCATCTCGATTTTCAGATTACAAATTGAAATTCTCCATTTAAAATTGAATTTACGGTAAAGATAATAATAAATCCTTGTGTCTATTAGAAATTTGTATCCTAATGTAGTTGGAGAGTCTGTCCTAATAAAGTCAGAACATATTGTCTAATGGCCGAAAACCAAACAATGAAGCCAATGGTGACGAAATAGTTCAAAGTGTGAAGAACAATATGGAGGAATGAATAGACCGAAAACGTTACAATAGGTCAAAACGAAGGAAACCGCCTTTATATAATATTCTATAAATATCCTACGACAATGAGGTAAAGTTTGTACACATACGCAATTTTACAGAATGCCTCAAAATATTTTTGCTATTTTATCATTTTGTCCACATTCCAGCTAATTCTAGATTTTTAAGCTATTGCATAGCTTTTATCGCGGGCTTTGAGCGCGGCGACCGAATCAAGAAATTCCGTAACGAAAATAAACCTAACACCCCCCACTTCGACCGGCACAGCGGTGCGGCGTTGAAAGCCGTGCATCGTCTAACGTCGTTTCAGTTCGGCAGACTTCGGCACGGTGTTTGTGTGCGTGCGACTAGACGTATGCGTGTAGACTAGCTGCTAACTGCTCATAACTGATTCTATCTTTATTTGTGTATAAAGTGTTTTAAATATGAATAAACAAAGTGCATTTATTATTATTATGCAATAGCTTTACCGCGGCAGTCCCCGAGTGCCACACGTATTTTTTTCTGTATAACATGGCCGGTAATTGTAGTTTGATTTTTGTTTATTATTAGCCGCTACCCGCGGCTCTGCACGCGATTGGGATGGAACGCGCAGCGACAACAGTAGTAGAGCCTTCAGTTCCAGCGTATAGCCTTCACCATGAAAAATGCATATATGCGTCAACTTTCAGTGTGATTGGTCAAACGGTATTGAAATCTATTAGTCTCAAACAGACCAACATCCATTTTTATATATATGGATGAATAATCTATAAAGATAATTTGATAATTTTTCTGGTTTACAAGATATGCTTATTTAAGCATTTTTAATACCTCAACTACTCAAAGTCCTTTTTTTAAATGATAATAGTAATTACAAAAAATCATTGTGTGCATTTTAAGTAAAAAATATTTAAGAAATGAAGCTACTTGCTATACTATTCAAATTACCTAATTTAATATTTTAATTTGATGAACAATGGAATACATGACATTTTTTTTGTTTTATAATTTAAGATACATTCAGAGAACAAACCCAAAACTTTAAATTAGTTTCCTGATCAAGCACCCTGTTGTCACGCGATATGATGACACCATGATGGTTAGAGAACATAATATTATGTTCCCTGATTTATTTAATTTAGTGTACCTACATGTTGTTCAATAAATCTTTTATCTTAAAAAAATGTTCTTTGCAACCGTCATATAAACAAATCTAGCCACAGTGTATTAAAGTTAAAATTTTAGTTCAGGATAACGGCGCTTTAATCAGAAAGGCAAAGTAAGACAGATACATTTGTAACAAAAAGAAATGAACAACTTTCAAATTGTTTTATACATTCTTTTTTGGTTAACCCTATTTTCTTTATCTTTTATGTCTTTTGAAAAAAATATTTCCTTGTTTTAAGTTGTCTGATTGCAACGCCACTACCATAAACTAAAATTTTGACTTCAGCAAGCGATCTACACCAACCAGTGCTAACCATATTAAAATGGGTAGAATTCAGTTGGTAGTAGGTACTGATTAGTTGGTAGCAATGTTGAGCAGGCTAGGTTTGTGTTGATGATTAATAATTAATGAGATTATGCAGCGTAATAAAAGTCGGGATATTCTTATAAAAAAAAACAACGCTACCAACAAGAGACAAACAATAGCATTATCGGTTTTTACAAAATCTAGTTTCATGTTTAACGGTAAATGTACAAACCACAAACGCTTTTTGCACTAAAATAAATATATCTCTCCGGAATCGAAACACAGCCGCAAAATTGTATAAACTAAACCGACGTTTACAGTTTACGCAAGTACATTCTCATAATATATGTTTGGTGGTTAAACTGACGTAAGCCAACGAAGCAGTTTGCGATCACGTTTTAAAAAAATCACTAAAAAGATGAAAATAATGAAATTTTGAGGTCGGAGCTAATTTCATTCCAAAAACTTTTAATTACATATCTACTTTTATTAAATAGGCGCCGACCTCAAAATTTCATATGATTTTTTTGGTGATGAAATTAGCTCCGACCTTAAAATTTCATTATTTTCATCTTTTTAGTGATTTTTTTGAAGGAGATTATTATTTTTTTTTAAGTTTTTTTATTTTTTACTTTTTAGTGGTGGATTTGATTTCTAAAAACTACTGAACCGATTTAAGTAAAATTTATGTGGGATCACTCTGAAGATGTTCACTATTAAATAAGAAAAGAATCATCATATAATCGCTTTACAAATGTTGGAGATATGAAGTAGCATACATTAAAAAATATGTTTTCTGACGTCATTTAAAAACGGATGAACCGATTTTAATAAAAATTATATGGGACCACCTGGGATGTATACCCTTTCAAACAAAAAAAAGATTTTTCCAAATCGATTCAGGCGTCTTCGAGTAATCGGGAAACATACATAAAAAAAATAAAAAAAAAAGATTCCGACGAATTGAGAACTTCCTCCTTTTTTTGAAGTCAGTTAAGAATGGAATTTATTAATATGGCCTCATTTTTTCTGGCGCGTTGTTTTAATTTTAACTTTTTTTTAATTTTTAACCGCCATCTTGGTTTTTAGTGCCTTTTCATTGCAACATGCTAATTTTTTTACAGTTAAATTTGAAAATACATGTAGATATATCCTAATTTCCTGTAATTCCTTCATTCGCCCATTGCTATTATATAAGTTAAAGTTTAAGAAATGTAGAAAAAAACGGGAAGTGGTAAAATGAAAAATAGTAATGGTGCGAATGGCGTCTGTTACGACATAAAGTCGAGAAACGGACGTTAAACGCATTATTATTATTATTATTATTATTATTATTATTATTATTATTATTATTATTATTATTATTATTATTATAGACTGAATATTAGAAAAATATGAAATCAAAGTATATATTAAAATTTAGATTTAAAGGACCCTCTCAATAGCTTTTGAAGTACGTAGCTAATTGTAGAGTTGGGTAACTCAGATCTGAACCTGTTCAAAGAGCCGACTCCGACAAAAGATCCGTGAGAGCCGACTCACTTTTTTTTGAGCCGACGGATCAACGGATCCGCATAACTCAGTGAAACACTAAACACACAGAAGCACATTTTACAGTTACGTATCAGTTTTTGCTTTGAAGCATCTGTCAGCTCAAATGACTCATGCATCACATGTTTGGCTATGCATTCTTGATTCTATATAGGTTGTGATATGATTGACTGAACTAGGTAACTCAGTGGCAGACTGCAGTAACATATTCAGAACTCGGCTCTTTTTGAACCGGTTTAGTGAGCCGGCTCACATACGGGATCCAGATGCAAAGATGCAGATCACTAAAAAGACCCGTTTTTCCCGTCTCTAGCTAATTGTAACAATGGATGTTGCTTAGCTATTATAGCTAACGATAGCTATAATACCGTTTATCCCTAAATACTGTAGGCTAAACATAATTATGATATAGCTGTATGTTTTCGATACAAAAAATAGCATGTCTGACCCCTTGGAAACATATTATGTGACATTACGTATATATGAGGTGGAATAATCTGTAAAATTGGGTGTATGTTACAGTTTCTCACTTAACTACTCCGAAACAATGTGAGTGCGGAGATCGGTGTACTCAGCAGGTGTAATGTGATAAAAGGTACGGCTACGATGTGGCGACCAATCGCCGCGGTTGACTGCTTTTACCGGTGCGGATTCTCTTAATGGAATTGTTTAAGAATTTATTTCATTGAACTGTAACTTTAAATTCATTAAATACACTGTTGTAAGCTGGAGTTCACAACGCGTTGGTAGAAAGTCTGGGTTGACAAATGACCTTATACTATGCTCAGCACATTATATTATTTTATAAACTTTTTATTTTGTTGAACATTAGACTGTACTTAAGATAAATGGAAGGAAATCTTTCATGAGAAATTTGTATCTCTTCGGAAGAGGGGTAGTGACAGGCAAGTTTTTATTCACTAAATTATATATTTACTTATGATGGCTGATTGTGGAAACGACGGCCAAAAAAAATCTATATTAAAAAAAATATTTACTTATGATAATTTTTTTTAATGACAAAATAGTAGGTTGTGTATCAAATGCGTATGATAATAATTAATAACGTTAGTTTTAACAGTCACACAAGTCATAAATAATCACGCACGAGATATATATGTAGTATTTTTTTAACGTACCGTCTATAAAATAACTGGTTTTCACATTATAATCAGTATATTTGCAATATTTTTGACAGTTCAGTTCAGTTGGAATTATATGTGGACTGTTTACGATGTTTGTTTCTGTTGCTCATATGGATTTAAATGGCACCTGACAGAGATATTACTATTGGATTGATAAAATTGCATTTCTTTTGTTTTATTTTATGCACTAGTGCGAAATAAGCAACACTCCTGTTACACACGCATGAAAAGCAGCTATAATTTTTAATGTCAACTTCATAAAGGTTTAAGTATTTTAGGTTTACGTTCTCAAACAAATTTCAGACCAAAAATCTGACTAGCTATTAAGAAAAGTTAAGTTGGGTTTATTGAGGAAGAAAAATTATTAAATACAAAAAGGCAGAGTACATGACTTTAATATAAAAAACTTTTTATATCAAAACAGAGAGAATGCTTATAAGTAATTTTTATTAAACCACTGAGAGAAATTCAAATAATTTTACAAATTAAATTAAGTTCGATTTGCTTTTTATTTTTTTTTTAATATTCCACTTAAATAATCGATATAGCACGAAAGCTGTGAGCGCAGTCGAGCCTTAATTGTTGCTAACTGAAGTTTATGTGGCTGATCCCTCAGATCGCAAATATGATCTCGGGAACTTTCGCAATGTGGTCGCAAAATTTATTTTATTAGCTGTGATTAAGCATTAAACTTCATAAAAAAACATATCATTTTGTCCTAAAAAATTAATCAAAAAAACGTATTATTCGACAATATTTCTTTACAGTACGTCACGAAATTTCGAATTACGGGCAAGCAAATTAACAGTTTTTTTCTTTACTTGACAAATTTAGCTTGTTCGATAATTTTTTTCAAATTGATTTTTTTCTGAACAAAATTTTTTGTAAAACTTATGCTATTTTCGCGTTTTTATTTGATTTTAAATCGTTTATTTAGATCAAATAAACCGTAAAAATTTGTCTAATAGTCATATGGGAAGAATGACACATATTTCTAGTTTATGAAACGGTTTTTAGACAAAGAAACCTACCTAATAAGCACAACATGATTGATATCGATATCAATATCGATGTTTTTTAGATACCAAAACCACCGTACAAAATACATTCGCGCTGCGCAAACTGAAAAAATCCGAGTCGCAGTGCCAAAACCCTGCCGACAATATAGTGTATTTGCTAATACAGGCAGTGTGGCTTTATTATGCGAACTTAACTTGGTTTTTGGGAAAAATAAAAAAATTAACCTCTTAATACACTCCTTAAAATATTTTTTTTATGAATTGCAATATTGTTAACAATCTAACGTGGGTACCGAATTAAATACACCGTTCAGTAAACAGGTCACTATCTACAAATTAGTGTTTTCATAAAATTTGTAAATCCGGTCCTGTCCGGCCGATTTTATTAAAATTTCAGGAACACTTTTTAATTACTACCAGAGGGTTAAATATCAATTTTCAAACGATTCGGAGAATTTTTTCGGTATTTTGGGGCCCAAAAACATTTTTCAACCCCTAAAAACTACCCTTAAAATGGCCCGATTAGGCCCATTTTATACAGACTTCTTGCGGTGATGGATTTCAACACGTGGGCCAAATTTAGTTGAAATCAATTAACTCTTTCGAAAGTTATTGCCCGCACGGATATATATATATATATATATATACGTATATATAATATATATATATATATATAAACATTTTTAAAAATGGTGGCAAAGTGTTTAGGAGGTTATGAAACGTTGAGAAATTTTGGTCCGACCTCTAGGTCCCGCCATACGACAGATGCCAATAGTGTATGTTGCCATATGGCAAATACACTAATAAAACTGTTGCAAGATGATATAAAGAAAATTTGACTGCATTCAGTCAGCTTTCAAACTCGTGACGGAAAATGAGCTATACAATTTTTGTAGCGGTCAACCGCTCCATAGAAAGTATACCTTTAGTTCAATGGAACATGGTAATGTTATGAATATATAATGAAACGATCGGCAAGCTCGTTGTTATTACTTCATCATACTGTATAGGTTGTAGACACCTATTAATTCCTATCGCTGCACACCTTCACCTTGTGTGTGTGTGTGTGTGTGCATGCGCTTCGCGGAATCTATGCGGGCAAATGCCGCCCCGCTAGCGTCATCGTCGCGTATTTGAACAGGTGTACTGTTAGGTGTTGACCATATGCGCACATGCATTAATAAAGATGCGGTCACAATTACTGTTATTAACCCTCTCAACATGATTTCTAGAGAAGTAGCTAAAAGTGCTACGCTGCTAGTATTTCAAAAACAACCAATTAATGTTATAATTTTATTGATATTATAAGTTCAACATAAGTGAAAAAAACCCGGATCGCAGTGCGCAAACCCTGCCGACAATATAGTATATTTGCTAATACAGGCAGTATTGTGGCTTTATTATGCAAACTTAAGTTGGTTTTTGGGCAAAATAAAAAAATTGACTCATTAACACACCCCTTTAAAGAACATTTTTTTTTCAATTTTAAAATATTTAAAATATTATTATCAATCGAACCTCTATCCAATTTATAATATAAGCCTTTCAGTAAATAATTCACTATCTCCAAACTAGTGTTTTCATAAAATTTGTAAGTCCGGTCCTGTCGGGCCGATTTTATTGAAATTTTAGGGCCACTTTTTAATTGCTACTAAAGGGTTAAATTTCAATTTTCAAACGATTCTGAGAATTTTTTCGGAATATATATATTCTGTCCGTATGAGAGAAAATGGTATTCAAGTGGAACGACCAAAACACGCTGCTGTTTGGAAAATTTCAAAAATTATCAATGTCTTTGGAACCACAAACTCAACGAATACAAAGACAGAACAATACGGACAAATTCTATAAAATCTCTAATTAATTATTTAAACTTAGACTTTACTTCTTATTTGTCAATTCTTCGATCAAATGAACATAAAACAAATGAATTCCACGGCATACACCTTCATTCGACGAATAGGCGAATTTTTGCAACCAACGGGCATAATCACAATGTGTTATTTGTGCTACAGTCAAAGCCCTCTAAGTGCACAGCTCGGAACCGAGGCCCATCCTTTAAGTGCACACTTCCCCTACGATCTTTTTCATCCCCACTCTTCGAACTCCTATAGCTATCTTTATGCAATCAGATGCTATAAACAATATCTCTAAAACTCTATGAATATGATGGAAATGGAAAGTTTGAAAATAGCGCGCTTACGGTCGCACGTGATTGGTCGCAGATTATTCGAAGTGGGGGCTGGGGAACGTGCACTTAGAGGGCGAGTTCGTGTGCAGTAAGAGAGCGTATGCATTTAGAGAGCGTGCACTTAGAGGGCTTTGACTGTAACACTGGAACGTTTTTAAAGTACTTTTTGAAAGCGGAAAAAATAACATTTTTGTCATAACTAGGGGACAGCCAGCATATAACAAAAAAAAATACTGAATAGAATTTAACAGTAGATATCTGGAAAAACAAATGTTTTTACATTAAAAAATGTTGATTTAAATTCCAGTAAATAATCTGTACACAATTAGCAAAATTGTGTTGTATAAATATAATCAAAATATGCATATCAACATTGGTGTAATCAGGGGGAGAGGGGTAGGAGCTCAATCATTTGTAAAAAACACACTGATCTATACACGGTTCGTATTCCACGTACAATTTTTAAATTTATTATTTTGATCTTAAAATTTTCTTAGGAATTATTAGTTTTATTTCTATTAATTAAGACCTGGGAGACTCTAAAATCAATTTTTTGGTTCCGTGACTTTACTGATAACATATATGTACTTCTAGAAGTATTTGTGAATACTCAAACACATTATGTAAGCTGTGCTTAAATAGCGCGCTCTTCTGAGAGGCAGTCGCTAATGTAATAACAATACAATTATCTGTAATGCTTGACTACATTTTCGCTGCTGCATCCGATGGTCGTTATCTGCCTTCATTGTTATTTAAGGTCGATTCTCCCTTGAATTTAAGCCTATAAACAAACATGTTGATTGTAAAGTCAAAATTAGAATAATTAAGACTACTCGACTAGTTTATTCAATATTCACTTTTAACTCCGATCTAGTGGCAGCGTAATATCACTCATTGCTAGAACACAAGTATTCCATAGGGCAGCGTTTCTCAAACTTTTTTGACCACGGCCCGGAACGAGGTTTTAAAATGTTTCGCGACTCACCTTATGAAAAAAAAATTATTTACAAAACAAATTTTATTTTTTAATAGAAATCAAGACATTTGTTTGCTTATTTCGCGACCCGACAAAGTAACCAAAACAACATGAAATAACAGAATAAGTTGAATTACGTAACAGAAGTAGTTTTACCTTAACGACGCTTTCAGACGTCGTCGTGCGATGTTATCAGCTTTGACGAGCGTCACTCTACCAAACCAAGGGTAGTTCACTTCGCGTTAATGCATATTATAATTCTGCCACCATGTTGGCGCCCACAAGACCAAGTGTCGTATATTGATATTTTGCTACTTGAAGTGAAAACTTCTTATACGACTTCGAAAGCGTTAAACGCTTTACGTTAAATAATATGCACGCTCCAGATGAATCAGACGCGGGTTCGCCGTACCAGTATCGAGTAGTGGAACGCAAGGTCACGCTTCCTGCCCTCCATCTCTCACAAGATTAACGTTCTCTCTCTTTTGATCTTCTACGTCATTCAACTAATTTGATGTAAGAAGTATTCACTTCAGCCGTGCGTGACGAGTAACGACAAACACACTTTTCATATGTACAGTACAACCTTGATATAACAAAGCTGGGAAAAGAGTATATTATATCATCGAGATTCTATTCTATTAAAGTAACCAATAAACTAACACTTAGGCGAGCAAAACCAAGAGTAAAAACAAGTTTTATATCTAAATGTTTGATGTCTTCACAAATTAATTAATTTTTTTTTAGTGTATTTGCCATATGGCAACATACACTATTGGCATCGGTCGGATGGCGGGACCTAGGGGTCGGACCAAAATTTCTCGACGTTTCATAGCCTCCTAAACACTTTGGCACCATTTTTAAAAATGTTTATATATATATGTATATATATATATATATATTTATATATATACGTATATATATATATATATATATATATGTGTGCGGGCAATAACTTTCGAAAGAGTTGATTGATTTCAACGAAATTTGGTCCACGTGTTGAAATCCATCACCGCAAGAAGCCTATTTAAAATGGGCCTAATCGGGCTATTTTTAGGGTAGTTTTTAGGGGTTGAAAAATGTTTTTGGGCCCTAAAATACCGAAAAAATTCTCCGAATCGTTTCAAAATTGAAATTTAACCCTCTGGTAGTAATTAAAAAGTGTCCCCAAAATTTTAATAAAATCGGCCCGACAGAACCGGATTTACAAATTTTATGAAAACACTAGTTTGCAGATAGTGACTTATTTATGTAAGGGTGTATTTAATTCAATGTAGACGTTAGATTGATAATAATATTACAATTAAGAAAAAAAAATGTTATTTTAAGGGGTGTATTAAGGGGTTAAATTTTTTATTTTGCCCAAAAACAAATTTAATTTCACATAATAAAAGTATAAAACCACACGGGCCTATACAAGCAAATACACTATTGTCGGCAGGGTTTTGGCACTGCGACCCGGGTTTTTTTATTTAAACAAAGCTGGGTTAATGTCGCAAACGGCAAAAATAGTGAGGTGCTAGAGATGATAAAACGAGTCTATTTAGTGATCTGCAACTTTGCATCTGGATCCCGTATGTGAGCCGGCTCACTGAACCGGTTCAAAAAGAGCCGAGTTCTGAATATATTACTGCAGTCTGCCACTGAGTTACCTAGTTCAGTCAATCATATCACGACCTGTATAGAATCAAGAATGTATAGCCAAACATGTGATGCATGACTCATTTGAGCTGACAGATGCATCAAAGCAAGAACTGATACCTAAGTGTAAAATGTGCTTCTGTGTGTTAAGTGTTTCACTAAGTTACGCGGATCCGTTTATCCGTCGGCTCAAAAAAAAGTGAGTCGGCTCTCACGGATCTTCTGTCGGAGTCGGCTCTTTGAACCGGTTCAGATCTGAGTTACCCAACTCTATGAGGTGCTCTTTGGAAGCTGTTTCGATTTTTCTTTATTTGTTTCTTTAATTTTTAGTAACTTATCCACTTGTCCTTGCGACCATAGATATAATGACTTTGCTTAGCTTCGGCTATTCCTTAATGGAAATTAATAAAGATCAGCTGAAGCTCTTATCTAACCTCTGCATTCGGAAACTTTTTATTACATATTAATTTCCTTTTATATTAAAAATATTTATATATACAGTAAAATTTAATTTCCGTTTTCAAAGTTTGGCTTAAGAAAAAAAATATAACTGTAAAATAATTGGATTTTTATATATTAAGGTTATTGTTTAGTAAACTTATTCAAATCACATATTTCACTATTTATTTTATTCCTATTTTCAGGAAAATACCTAATTAAAAAACCATGCAAAAATCGACTTGTTTGATGTAACCAGAAATTGTTTTGAATCACAAAGCGAAATTTTCAATTATGGTGGAAGTGCAGAGATTTACGGTGGAAGGACGGTGTAACTGTGACGTTCTAATTTATATTATTAAAAATTAATTTCTGCCCAAAAGGAAAAAACATATAAATTTGTGGTATCTTTTCTATACGTTCAATTTTTGAAAATTTATATTTTGTGTAAGATTATGTAAAACTATTTGAAAGATCGCAGTTATGTAAAATATGTCATACCTACACAAATTTGAAATTTAAACTGAATTACAAAACATATTTTTAGTGGGTATGTAAAAAACTTTTTCGTTCGCATTAATGAAAACAAACAAAATAGACAAAAATATGCAACGCAAGTCGTTTCTTTTCATTTAGTACGGATTATAGACACTCGACAACCAAGATCATTGGTGTCTAATTACATCAAATTACTTCACGAACAATTAACGAGCAAAAGTGGAATACGAATCCTCGACAGTTTGATTTAAAGGCCAACTCGCTACCACGGAGTAAGATTAGATTGTAGATTATAGACGCTCGATCGCTTAGGTCATTAGCATTTGGGAGATTGTGACACTGTCCCATTTGATTGCAGTGAAAAATAAAAAAAAAATTATGAAATAAAAACTAGACGATACAGAAGTTAGTAATTTTATATAAATACGATACAACCTCGATAAGTTGAATTTCAAGGCAAACGTTAAAATATCGAGCTAAAAAGGTTTGAATATTCGAAGGTTTCAAGAATATGATTTATAGAGGTTTCACACATGCGTTATATGAGGCGCAGTGAAAAAATATCATTTCGAGTTATAGATGAACTGATTGATTCTAAGATATGGCCATGATGTGACCGATCAATTCATGAATTTCATGAATTGGTCGGTCACATCATGAAATAATAAATTCTACGATATGGCCACTAGACACTATTGTGATATAACTTCAAGTTATAGAGGTCTAGTAAACCGTCTAGTAAACCTATAATTTGTTCGAGTTAGTAGAAATTTACAAAGAAAGGTTTTGGGGCTTGAAAGGAAAGTAACGAATACTTTCTTCGATTTATAAGTTTATCAACTTATTAAGGCCCATCGTATACAGTATACATGAAAATCACAATAAAAATGAAATAATGGACTAATTCTTCTAAAAAAAATTCATATTTTTTAATAGCAATGTGATCCATTTTTGATCACAGTGCATTATTTACGTTAAATTACAGTTTAATTTCCATTTTAAATGAATTTGCGACAACATTTCTGTGTGTGTGGTAGCTAAAATAGAAGCTTTTTCAGTAATCAGATTATTCACTCTACACACACTTTGCATATACAAGTTTAAACAACGATAATGAAAGCAAAATAAAAAAGTAAAATATGTCCGTGATAATAAAATTTAATTTAATTAGATTTGTATCAGTATTGTGCTGAATAAACATGCATGGCCACATATAGTCGTGCCAGTGCCATCTGTTGTCGCCATAAAGAACCTTCTAAAGCAGAAAAAATCACAAATTAAATACATTTAATGTTGAGTTAGTAGTCTAGCGAACGCTGTTATTGTTACGTCGCTCCGGGTATTCTAAGGAACCGATTTAAATCGGATTCGAAACCAAAAAAAAAAATATAATGAGCCTCACCCTCATTGTTTAGTTTTTAATATTATTCCCAAATTTAATTTTTTTTTATGTGAAACTAATTAATAATATTAACACATACTAGCAACACACTATAAACTTCTGTCTATGTAATTTAGGAAACAAACTAACTTCTCCTTTATTTGCCAGTTCTACTTCCCCTCGATTTCTTCGTTTTTTCAAATAGATACGTCGCTACAGAAGTTAAACTTCAAAAAGATTATTTCATAAAACAATCGACACCACAAAAATCGGCTGTCACACCATTTACCAAAAAACACGCCAGTTTTCATACAAAAATTGCCTAGCTTTTTTATGTGAAGGGATGTATAATAATTAATGATTGCAGTGAAATAAGAGAATTAGTTATAGTTTTATCCGATTTTCGTGTTTTCAAAAACAGCTCGCTTGGTCGATTCATTGCGTAAGTTCAACTTAAAGAACCAAAACTCAAAGTAGAAAAGATCAATCTTTGAAAAAATAATAATTACAGAGGGACATAGAAAATTTACTCTCAGCAAAGCGAATCTGACAAATAAATCAAATCTAATAATAATTGCGTCACAAAGTTATTTGTGATTTACTTATTAAAGAAAATTGATTACTTCAAAGCATTTGACAGTTTATTTTATAAAAACATATTAATAAATAAAACTTTTTGAAAGACAAGCTTCGATTATCATTTTTTAGTTACAACCCACGCCTTCACAATTATGAACCCAAATTATAAAAATGTATTTTTTCCTTTTTAATTCATTTCCATACAAGCTTGTCTGTAAAAGGATTTTTTTTTCATTTTTACAGTAGGCATTTTACACATCAAAAACCCGCGAGTACTTCGTAGCAAAACATTTTTTTCTTCGATTTTCCTACATCCTATAATGCATACTGTCCTCGAAGATTGTGTCGAAGTTCATAATGCAGGAAATCATTAAAGTAATTGACCATTAGCAACTCCCTCAATAATATGCCTACATAGTACGGTATCCACAACTGCAGTGATATTACGTACTACACGTGCCGTATATAATTATCTCATGTAGACACAAATTACCTTGAATTGGTCTTGCAGTGTGCTGTAAGTCGCGTTGAATAATTAATGAAATTGGTTCACAACGTACAGTTAATAATGCCACTTGTACCAGTAGAAAATATTCTGATACTGTAAATCTAATTTAACTTTTATTCTAACGAAGGACGACTTGTACTCGAATACTCGATTACGAAAAATTATACGAAATGATTTTTACAAGCTTTTATTGAACTTGCAATGTTTGCTTGTTCCAAATCTTGCGATTGATTTTTGGACCTTTTCCCGATATCCGATTATGCTGAAATTTTGCACAAACCTTTGGTTTGGGCCACAATACAACATAGTATATTGAATATTATGCTAGATCCAATATGACCGCCACTACAAAATGGCGGATTACCATCTTCTTCATAATATCGTTGACGCGGATATCAAATGGAAAGGTTTGACAAGTAGAATATTAGAATTAAAGAATTAATTAATTGTAATAAATTGATATTTCATTATAATACTCGCCACGGTTCTAAAAGGTTCTGAAGTTAGTCACAAACAGCGTCGCAAATGCAAATTTTAGAGCCGTCCTGGTTGTTTTGTGGGACAGGTTATCGCTGGTTCCCGTGTCACTTGTCGCTTTCCTAAAGTACAGTCCAGTCCACTATTGTTAAGTTGTTTCTTTGATTGTTAATTGATCAAGATGCATAATACAGTTTTGCATAGACAAGCACGAAAAATAATGTTTTGGATGACTTTATGCAAGGAATTAGACCTTTAGATTAAAGAAAAATTAAAAATAATAATATAACGCGAGTTTGTAGTTTTTCAAGCGACTGTAGCCACGCAAACCTCCATTTGCATCTAACTTCAGAACCTTTTAGAACCATGGCGAGTATTATACGCTATTCGCTATAATGACAGCTGTCTATCAATCCCGGGCAACGCCGGGTAAAAACGACTAACACTGTATAAAATAATGACGACATGCTAACGTTGGATAATTATAGGCCAAGATTATCCTCAGACGTTGAATGCATTAAACCTGTGGAAATTAATTGCACTATTGGAATTAAACTCTTCCATCATTCTGTCAGTTGGGAAACGTTAAATGTCCTGCATATATTTAAGTAGGCGGTATCTGTATGCTTGAATTATGTAGATTCCACAAATCGGCAGCAGAGCGTATATTGACTTACTTCACTTCGATATTTTTTATGTTCGAGCAATTTGTTTATGTTATAGGTGGTATATAGCAGCGAACATAAATCAGACTGAACAAATAACACATTTTTTTGTAAACCTTATTTTATTTCTAAGCCATGGAGCTGCAAAAAATTCAGTAATAATTTTTTTTTTTTTTTTTTATATTCACTCTGTGTACACCGTAGTGAAGAGTAGGTCAAGAGTTAAAATACAATATTAAAATATTCACCCATGGTATAAATGCTGTGATCTAACAGGAGTTGTTTAACTTTTTTTTTTAAAAGGATAGAATTGTTTATTTTTTTTATATCTGTTGGTAAATGGTTGAAGCATTTTATGGACATAATTAAAGGCCCTCTTGATGAAATTGCCAGTTTATGCTGTGGTATAGTTAAATTTTCGTTTCTTAAGTTGTATAGTCACTGACAGCCTTAAACTGGGAGAATTTGTCAATGTTCTTCCTTACATATAAAACGGAATTCAAAATATATATAGCTATGACAGTAAGAACCTTTAGCTGTTTGAAAAGATCTCTACATGAAAAATTTCTTTTTTTAAAAGTGATTGTCCTTATTATTTTTTTTTTGTGCTACAAGTACTTCATAAATTTTTGTCGCAGCCCCCCAACATAAGATTCCATAATTTAAAATTGGATACACGTGAGCATAATAATATGTTAGTAGAACTTCCAAACTAACAAAGTTCCGCAATTGCCACAGCACAAAACAGTTTTTAGGCATCTTATTGTTAATGATATTAATTTGGCCAAGCCAAGACAAGTTAAAATCCAAGCATAGTCCGAGAAACTTTACTTCACTACTTTGTTTCACCGTTCTTTTTCCTAAGCGCAGTAATAGACTCTGATTTTTAGCGTCTTTTGCAGAGCATAGCATAAGGTCCGTTTTGGTGCTGTTCAACACAAGACCAGACATTTCACAGTATCGGGTCATTTTGGTAGCACAATCATTCGCCTTATCACATAACGTTTCTATGTTTAAGCTAGACACAACTGCTGATGTATCATCGGCAAACTGGATAATAAAGTGGTCTTTTATCCTCTCTGACATGTTATTGACGAATAATATAAATAATAGCGGTCCTAGCACGCTACCTTGCGGTACACCTATTGTCACTGACTGAAAATTCTGAAAGTACAATGCTATTTTCTATTTTCATTTTTACTGCCTGACTACGGCCTGAAAGGTAGGAGGTTTATATATTTAGGGTGAAATCACGGAATGAATATATTACTCACGATTATGTGATATGTTAAACACGAGCACTATAGCGAACCGTCACACGAATGATAAAATCATTCCGCTCGAGATATACACTATATTTTTTGCACATAGCTACAGCCCCGGATGTACAATTTTTTGGAACCGCGGGGCAGAATCTTGATAGGAGTGCCCCTGTCTCATCATTAAATCATTAAATTCTCAACGTGTATTGAATTTGCGCGAATTCAATCGCTTTTATTTGCGAATGTTCAAAAATCGAAGAAAAATCTTATTTCCCAAAAAGAAATTAAAAAAATTCTGTTCATCCGATCGCTACTAAACTTCAGAAGGTCACCCGCTGGGCTAATCTGAAGATTGTCTGAAAATTTCATCAAAAATGGTCTACCCGTTTGGAGTCCATAGATTACATATACATCGTCTTTTATCTATATAGATTATTAAAATGTAAAAAGTGGTTATTGTGACATAACGATAATAGTTGGACATGTAGTATCGAGAAGTTTTTTGTAGTTATTGATATGTTCTTTAATATTGTAGAACATACTTTTGTTCTATAATCAATAGTTACCGTAGCGCATGCGACGAAAGATGTTTTATGGCATTTTTTTACACCTTGGGTTACGTTACTAAAGTTTTAGTAAGGATCCTTAATATTTTCTAGCAATAAATATAGTCTATGTTACTCAGGGTGAATGTAGCTTTCTAACGGTGAAAGAATTTTTTAAATCGGCACAGTAGTTTTTGAGTTTATTCATTACAAACATACACACACAAAAATACAAATCTTTCCTCTTTATAATATTAGTGTAGATTATATTATTAATATTCAATATATGATTAGTTCGAGTATTAAAACACTTAAAGTCTATGAACTCAAATGTCTTTCCTATGATTCCATGCAAAAGTGACAACTGTTTTCATGTCTTTTTTAAATACGCAACTCAACAAGAAACATTAAATATTCGTACACTCCTAGAAGAAAAAATTTTCGTGATGTTTATCGGCCACCCGTAAGATAAAATCCAGCAACGGACGTTAAACGCATTGTTATTATTATTTTCGCATTTTTAAATATTTGCTAACAGCCTTCTATAATATTTTCAAAAGAGAACGTTAAAATAGTAATGAGCACCGTGTTTCTAATTAATATTCTTTTTTGTGTACAAAAATAATTATAAAATTCAACAGACCTGTCTTTTAGATTTTCCCCTGCGTCAGTAGATGTGACTGTTTTGTTGTAGAGAAAGTAAAGATAACTGGGGATGTACAATATTTTTAAAACATTAATGTTGGCATTGAAAGTTGATCGATATTTTACCCAATGTCACCAATAAACATCGATATCAAGGCATCAATGTTTGTGGATAAAACACTGATGTTCTGAAAACTCCAATGTTTATAATGCATTGCTATAAATCGGTACTAAATAGTTAAATAAAATATATAATAAAAGAACTCAATTTTGTAATTTGGCAAATAAATTAATTATTTCGACTATATTCTGCTTTATTAAGTTGCGGTTTTTTCCGTAAGAGCTCTATATGGAACTTAAAAAAAATGTTTTTAACCTCCTAGTATAATGAGAAGTTATTGTTGAGTCCCAAAATCTATCGGCACCTATATTTGAAATGCCTATCGGCACCTATATTTGAAATGCCTATCGGCACCTATATCTGAAATGCCTATCGGCACCTATATTTTTAAAATGCCAATCGGCAACTATATCTGAAATGTCTATCAGCACCCATATTTGAAATGCCTATCGGCAACCATATCTGAAATGCCTATCGACACCTATATTTGAAATACCTATCGGCTTCTATATCTGAAATGCCTATCAGCACCTATTTTTAAAATGCCAATCGGCAACTATATCTGAAATGCCTATCGGCACCTATATCTGAAATGCGTATCGGCACCTATTTTTGAAATGCCTATCGGAAACTACATCTGAAATGCCTATCAGCACCTATATTTGAAATGCCTATCGGCAACCATATCTGAAATGCCTATCGGCACCTATATTTGAAATGCTTATCGGCTTCTATATCTGAAATGCCTATCGGCACTTATTTTTAAAATGCCAATCTGCAACTATATCTGAAATGCCTATCGACACCTATATCTGAAATGCCTATCGGCACCTATTTTTGAAATGCCTATCGGCACCTATTTTTGAAATGCCTATCGGAAACTACATCTGAAATGCCTATCTGCACCTATTTTTAAAATGCCAATCGGCAACTATATATAGATTTTTACACTACGTCAAGACGAAATCTCGAGAATAAAAATGACAATGACAATCGACACGGATTAACTAATTATTATTATAATTTATTTATATTATATTTATTGTTTTCGCAAAATCGGTTTTGTCGTTCTTTTTGGTGAAACAAACAGATTACAAAAAAGTGGATCGTACACAAAATCTCGCAAAAAGAAAACGATACTGACTTCCTTAGGGTGCCGATCAAAGCATGTTAAAATCTATATGAGTTTTATATATAAGTTTTATAAACAGATAATAGCTATCGTTCGCTATAAGTGTTAAGAAACATACATTGTATTATATATATTATATAGCTATTATCTGTTTATTAATTTAGTCTTACGAACTATACCGTATTAACCTTTACTAATAATATAAATTTTATCAAAATCACTCAAGCCGTTTTTTTTCTTTTTTTTTTGTTTAAACAAAAATACTGCAATCAGTGGATTTTACTTGAAATTTCTGGAATAAAAAATGTTATTGACTTTGTTAAAGTGCCAATCGAACCGTTACCGTCAATATGTTCCGACAATAATTAAAAAAAAGGTTGCAAAAAATTTTTATTTAGAATTTTTTGAAAAAGATTTCTCGGGTCTAATTTGTAAAGAGCATATTGGGAAGTTGGTCGTGTGAACCTCAAGTGTCGCATTTGTAGAGTTCTAATATACGACCCACCTCACGGCTTGTTATACATAATATGTACAGATTACGTACCGTCGTAACTACAGCCGTGAGTTGCGCAAAGGAGAACTTGACAGATCATTGATATCAAACATCGATGTTTTTTGTACATCCCTAAAAACGACTGGCAAACACAAAGAGGGTATTATGAACATAAATTCTGTATGCATATTATTTAGCTTCTGTTAGATGCCGTTGTTCTCAGCAGGTTCTAGTTAGCGTTTAATTTACTCATTATCTTGTCTTCTAAAGAAATTTTGCACGCACACAATTTATAAAGGATTTTCTATTATTCGCAGTAAAGAAAAGCTATTTTACACCCAACTGAATTCCACACAAAATGTACACACCGTATAAACAACCTTTTTTCAAACGCGGATACGAGGTAACACGGTTCTTTCTCTATAGCAAAAAATTAAGATTTTTCACATTCAATATTCATCCTCACGCTGATCCTGAATAAGTGAGAGATAAATAGCGAAATCGTTCATCAACAATAATAATAATATTTTTTTTATTACTCCCAGAACATACAACATGTATAGGGGAAATCAATCAATATAGAATTTACAAAAAAGGAAAAAACAATATAAAATTTGCATGAAATTAAAAAAATCACTAAGTGAATCAAATCAATTTTTGCTCAAGAAAGTTCTAAGTTTCCTCTTAAACTAGTGGTACGTTTTTAAAAGGTGGTAAAGATATTGTTGCTACAGTTTATGTGGCTTTTTATAAGTATCAAATACATTACAACAGTTGCCCCATGGTTTAATATTGAAGATGATCCTTAGTGCTTTCTTCTGACCTACATTAGGATGCCATAATTCATATGGGAATAGATAGACGCAAAATAATAAGTAAACAGTGTCTGCCTGACAACAATGGATTTATTTGAAAAAAAAAACAATCCAACATTTCTGCCATTTTGTTACACACAAATTTTTGAGTAGGTAGTTTCCGTAGATGCAGGTGGAAATTTTGTAACAAAAAAGTGGCGTCAAAATTTCACAAAAAACGTATCTCAGAAATAGTGTTTTCATTTAAAAAAATAAGATTGATGGCTATATCTACAAAAAGACGACCTTAAGGCTGTCGGAACGCTCCGAATTTTGACCCAGCGGTAAGGGGCGAGGTAGGCAAAAGACATATTGTAGGTGTGGCCTTCTTTAGCTCTGTCTCGCTCAAATCATCTGCACGTTTCAATTTTTGGCTGGTGCCAATTACGAGGCTAAAAAATTTTATTGCAAGGGTGCCGCTGTCAACTGATTACTCTAATTTTTGGAAATATTTTGAAGATTTAAAAAACTTTTCCGAAAAAGGAAGAGTCACTTTAGGTTTGTGATGGAATAGTTTTGTGAAATAAGTACGAATAAGGTCATAGTGTGACATTGAAAACGTGTGTTTTTTTAGCACAATTAATGCCAAATTTTTTCTAGTAAATCGTACATAAATTACAAAAGTAGTCCATTAGAGACCTAGATTTGTCCTTTATCTTCCTTATAGAGAAAGAATTTTTGCAGAATGTTGACGAATAAGTCTACAATCAGTTGACAGCCGAAGCTCTATTTTTGGCTTAAATTCAAAGCGTTCCGACAGCCTTAAGAAGCCCTTAGCAAGATGAGGACTATAAAACTTTTGTCTGAAAAGATTTTTTATAGTAAAAATAGAACTAATAATAATGAAGAAAACATTGTAAAAATCATTATTTAAAACACAAACGTTTTTAAAACTTTTTAAATCATTCAACAAACTTATCACATCAAATTTTCCATTTCATTTAAAAGATAATTATGTAATAATATTAATAGGTAGGTTTGATGTTAAAACGGCAAGAAAAAGTTATTAAACTCAGTCTCGTTCTGTCATATCTATATTAAAAAAATATCAAATTACGCAAAATGCATGTAAATATTTGTGGTCGCTATGCAAAGTGGCTTACGTGAGTTCTTTGGTGAACTCGCATAGACGGCCATTTAATTTTCTAATGGGCGCTTAGATTTACTGATTCAAAAATCCATTTTTGTCGCATTTTTGTTAGAAGCGAAATTTTTCGAATCTGAAAATTCTAGATAAGATCAATTTTTTTAACAGAATGGCCTATACTTTGACAAGTAATTAGCCAGGGCTAGTTTCTAACTGAAAATAAGATCAATTGTTTTCTATAGAACAAAACTGAACACAAAGTAGAACATATTTTAATTAATTTTCACTAAACGGCACTACAGCTCCAGAGCTGCATAGGTCAGCTATAACAAACGTGACGAAAGAAGGAGAATAATCTAAAAATTGCCATATTGAAGTATAACAGACCATAAAATTATTTGATTAATTATTATCACGCTTAACGCCTAGTCTAGTCAGAATAATTCAGTTTCAAACTTCAACTAATTTCAACGCCAAGGACATAAAACTTACACGCCGTTACTACTTTGTGACTCAGCGCTTGGCTTTTTTCGTAGCCTAAAATAGTAGCGAGTTAAAAAAGCGTACAAAAAAAAAACGACTGTGCGCGAGCAAAATGACTGGGCGACACAAACTCCCGTTATTACTAGACTGCACTAGTGTCGCCTACATTAAATACTATTTTACGTCCTGATACAAAGTTTAAAGATCGGTTCTTGGAATTTAATTAAAAGATATGCAAAACAAAAAAAACTCGACATACACCATTTCTTCCATTTACCGCAGATATATTGCCACCGAAGTTTAAATGGTTGTCGTCTCCGAACTAATTCTGAGTTGACAGTCAGTTAAAAGTTTATTAATTGCTTCAGGGCAGCTTTCGTTTCAGCTTTAAAGTAATTTTACTCCATATAAATATTTCATTGAGAATCGACTCATGGTCCCTTATTATGTTCGAATGAATAATTCTGCAAATACTTTTTATTAAGTGGACAAGATTAATAGATAGATAAAAATTAAACGTAAGTTAAATAAAATATATTTTTAGCCCGAGTTTGCTCGTATGCAAATTGCTATTTTCGCTCACGGCCATAATGTAGCAATATATAGTCTTATTGTAAGTGGCACTCGTCAGAAAGTACTATTTTAAAAGCGAAAAAATGTTTCAAATCAGTAAAATCTGTTAAAGGAGTAAAGACTAGCGGTTCTGACTCTTGAGCAGGAATACGAAGAGTAGAGTAGATCACGTGATGTATGTCTGAATTTGACGGAGAATATTTTTCATTATCCGTTTTTATATTGTTTTGTGTCTTGAAATGAATCAATATCAATATAAAAACAACATTAAAATATAAAAACAACTTATCTAGCTGTTCTAACTCTAGCTTTAAACTAACATTGTTGTGAAATCAGCCACTAATTCGTTTCTTATATATATATATAAATGTGGTAAATCTAACGTATACTTTTTAGAGCAAATTTCACTGAGTTATTAACTTTAAGGTAGTTGTCGTGGTTAAGGCACACCGTCAGAAAATTCTTAATTTTTGTATAGTACTTATTAAGGACGTGATAATACAATTACCCTGAAAATTTGAAGTCGATCGACCGTTTATAATCCGAGATAAATTCAATTAAAAATTGGATAATTAACATTGATTGTATACGATCTCTGTAGTTCTGAACCAGTTTCTTATTTATAAAAAAAGAACTAACTGTCAGAAACTTTCCAAAAACTGACAGTCTTTCAATGCATTTGTTATGAGTTTAAAAAAAATAAGAAAACATTTTTGACCGTCTAATTATTTATAAATAACGGTTTAAAGTTCAACAATTTATAGAAAAGTATACATGCATATGAATACTGTATGGGTTACGTTTCCACGGGTACAGTTTTGCGTACAAATTATGGATCACTTAGATACAAGCTAGTATACTTTTGTGGCGCGTATAATCTATAACTTTTTGACAATATTGTACCATGATTAACCGAACACACCTATTAATTATCGACTAGATAATATAGTAAAAACTATATATATAGGAGAACTGAACATGAAACTTAAAAAAAATGTCGGAATTCTGGTACTGAAATGTAGGTGGTGTTCATATCATATCACTATAAAAAGAGAATTTGATGTGCATAACTAGTCTTTAATTTCCTGCATTTAATGTATACTTCTTCTTTCTTTCTGCCGAACCTCCGGTTTGAATACAAAGAAAGAAGTGGGAATTACAAAACTTCAATTCTAATTTATGCAACAAAGTTGTCAACAAACTTCTTGGAAACGTTCGCGTAAGTTTCATAACACGTAACATAATAATAAAGCGTTAGATGAGCTTCAACTTGTATGTAAGTAACTAGATACCCGTGAACTAGGGTTGTAGTTTCTTTGCATAGTGTTCGACAAAAAAAACTTAAAAAAAAAATATTTACCTCCTTCAAAAAAATCACTAAAAAGATGAAAATAATGAAATTTTGAGATAGGTGCCAATTTTATTACTGAAACTTTAAATTAATAGGCATCTACTTTTATTAAATTGGAACCGACCTCAAAATTTCATTATTATTTTCATCTTTTTAGTGACTTTTTTGAAGGAGGTTGATATTTTTATTTTAAGAAAGTTTATTTTATTTTTTACTTTTAAGTGGATTTTATTTCGCACATTTTTAAAAACTACTGTACCGATTTAAGTAAAATTTATGTGAGATCACCCTGAAGATGTATCCTATTAAATAAGAAAAGAATCATCATAATCGCTTTACAAATGTTGGAGATATGAGGTAGCATACATTAAAAAATATGTTTTTTTGACGTCATTTCAAAACGGATGAACCGATTTTAATAAAAACTATATGGGACCACCTGGGATGTATACCCTTTCAAACAAAAAAAGAATTTTCCAAATCGGTTCAGGCGTCTGCGAGTAATCGGGGAATATACATAAAAAATAAAAAAAAAAAATTAAGATTCCAACGAATTGAGAACCTCCTCCTTTTTTTTTGAAGTCGGTTAAAAAGTAAATTTAACATTGAATGAACGCATAAAAAGTAAATTTTACTCATAAAACAAACTTGACATCAGTCAGTAATACTATTATTATAAGCACTAAAGAATGTCTTTAGATAAAAAGTAAAGACAAACGTTTTTCTGGGGCAGTATCTTTATTTTTGCATAAATAATAGCACTAAAAAGTTACACGTATGAAAATTAGTCGCCGCTTAGATCAAATATCACAAAACACTTTGCTTGAGCCGTTTGCATTTATTAAAAATGTTTTAAATAAAAGTTAAATTCTATACAAAAAATGTGCATGAAATAATTTCATTTCATTTCTACTCTTCATTCTTTCTCCTCGCCTAGAGATTTAAAAATATTCGACAGTTATGTAGTTAGGTTAAAGGCGGAATAAATTTGAGGGTTAGATTTAAACGTCTCTTAACAAGGCAACTTTTGAACTAAATGAACTATTTTAACATTAAATATATAGTAGCCACAAAGAAAGGACCCTGTATATAAAGCTTCGATTAAATGGAAGTTATTTTGAAACACACAAAAGCTTTACAAGATGATAAGTTGTTCGAATTCCATCAGCTTGAGAGACAACCATTTTGTTTACGTGTAAAAGCCATCATTTAGTTACCTGCTTTGTAAGCCTGTTCTGTTCGTGAACAAGTTTTAATTAAATAATAAACCAGTGGTGTAGAATATATTACCATAAATATAACTCTATGTCTTTTCCAATTACACGATTTTTTACTCTCAAGCATAGCCTAAAAAATTACAAAAGTAACAGCGAAAGAATTTTTGTATTATTTTTAAAAACAACAAAGCTATGCTATACTTCAAAATTTGAATTTGACAATTCTCTACGTTAAGTCTTTCTCACTGCAATTGACGTCACGTGGTACACAAAAGAAACAGAGAATTAACAGTTGAAAGATGTAGAAAATAATGTAATGTCAATTAAGAAGTTTGATATAACTGGATGTATCTTAAATTAATGACTTGCTATATTATTACTTATTAGTTACCACTAATATAACACATTGTGCCGCGGGACGTCGTAATGGCCAACCAGACGTCAATGCACAAAAAATTAATATCTCCGTTGAATTGACAGATATCGAAATAATTATTTCAGCATCTTTAAAGTAATTCTTATCGTCATGGCTTGACTCTATCGTTATTAGTATTTTCGTCAACTTCCTATTTCGCTAAAAGAATAAAACAAAAACTAAGAAAACCACTGGAGAAGATCTGCTGCGCGGAGGAAGAAAATTATCTTCAAGCCATTTGTCAAACAAATAACCGTAATTATAGAATGTGTACAGTTTGTTGCCTCCAT
This sequence comes from Venustoraphidia nigricollis, assembly GCA_034508555.1. NCBI lineage: Eukaryota > Metazoa > Arthropoda > Insecta > Raphidioptera > Raphidiidae > Venustoraphidia > Venustoraphidia nigricollis. The sequence goes on along the minus strand of JAVRKA010000044.1, from coordinate 2,872,655 downwards.
TACTGACGGCGCTACGCAGTTTAGCGATAATTGATGGCAGGCTTAATAAAAAAAAAACAGAGCAAAGTTCTAACCGATTAAATTAACTAGTTGATCAGTTTTCTATTGCGAAAAACATATGTCATGCGACTATCAAAAATAACTCAATATTTTACGCCAGCTCTAAAAAGCTCACTTTCGGAATAGTTTTCAGACTTTCTGAGATAAGAGAGAACACGTTTTTTGGTATATTTTTATCAAAATAACCTACCAAAATTCTTCAAAAATTTAGCAAACATTTTTGATGAAGACGAAAAGTTTAAGAGTTTTAAGTATATACATTACTATTTCAGAAAGAAGGGGGTTTCCCGCACCCAAACTTCCATTCATCTCAATTCATAGCTTAAAATATTCCCGAGAATATTTCACATAATATTTTAAAATATCACATTTATATCGTTCAGTGAGCCTTCGTATTCGAAAACAGCGGTTCTCAACATCTTAATCTTTTTAAAGACCGCGCACATTTATCAAGCATGAACCAGCACAGCATAAACACAGACTAGCACAAACCATGAGCACGGCTCAGAAACTTTTAAAGCGGGTTCACGAGCGACACATTATTAGTATGAACGATTGCCTTTTGCTGCAAAAGATCAGTGTTCTAATCCGAGTTTGAATTAAAATATACTAAAAATATTGAAAAATTCATACTCTCGGATCCCTTGGATGTACCTACTCTTGCTGAGTTGCAGAAAGCATTGTCAAAAATACGATTTAACAACGACCTTAGCTTGTGATAATATAATTGCAGTTTTTATGCATGCAGGAGCAGTCTAAAGTCGTTGTGAAACTCTAATTTGAACATAAAATTATACTCACCCAAAAACAAATTATTAATCTACATAGAAAAATATTACTTTTCAAGCTAAATTTTGATCAAAATGTTGTCTAAAGTGGAAATTGTATAAAAAAATATGTTAATATATGCACAGTTTAAAAAAAATATCATTTCGATCGATCAATTAATTATTTTTAGCAAAATCGACTTGAAATTCTACAATGCTTTTTCTTATGAAGAAATATGTATGGTCACAATCTAAGGTCACTGTCAAATCAGATTTTCTGACAATGCTTTCTGCAACCCATCAAAAATTGAGAGCCGCTGTGTTAGGATATTACTATAGTTATTTTGCATAATAACTTACTAATCCTACTTGTTCTTCTTTCAGGTACGTTTCAAATTTTTAAAATGAAAACAACAACCAAGATAACACGTGCAACTGAGAATCCTGATTAGTTAGATAAAAACAAGTTACTAAAAGATAATTTATAAACACGAAACTTTATATACATACGATTTATAGTGTGCTTAATGTAAACTTTGCATAAAGTTGTATTTAACAACAGTTGTTCATAAAAGAAATGTGTTGTATGAATATAATAAGGGTCATAATATCGACTTTAACAGTAAACTGTATATTAAACTAACGATTTTGTAACCTAAAAAAATTAATTAAAAGCTAAAAACGCTCTAATTAAACTTTTAGAAGCAACACAAAAAGTATAATTTAATATATAACCATCCATTTATAGAATCAATTTATCTATCTCAGCGTAAACAAATGTTATTTAAAATGTCTGTATTTTATAAATTTTCTCAGAAATTTACGTTTGTTGGACAAAATTCAAATTGACATTAAGAACACGTGCAAACTTAATTACAGTACATTAATAATATTTGCAATTAGTCACGAATGAATATTACAGAATAGCAAAATTTTGAGAGCAGCTATTTTTGGAATCGGTTCTTTCTCAGCAACAATCCGTAAATAACTGTTATTTTTATATCGTTCTATCACAACTGCATTATTAATGTTCAAGAATCAAGCTATGTTTGTTTTTTTGCTAATTACCATTAAATAAAATATGAAAGTTCAATTATCAGAAACACTTTTATATAAATCTCATCAATAATTTTATTGAAAAGAATGACCTATTTACGTCTCTCTAATAATGCAAATATACCAACAGTATTTGCACAGTAAAAATACACATCTAAATATTGTAAAACTAATAAAAGTACGGTCGACGTGAGGTGATTACATAATACTGTTTAAATAATGTGATCGATCAATCAAACATTATTGATCTCTACTGTCAATACGTCAAAGCGTCCGTTGTAAACATGCAAGCGACACCGATGCTCAAATCTTTTAGTACTGACACTCAAATAAGAGAATGGAAGCAGCGACTCAGCCTCAGAGGAAGTCGCCGCAAGGATCCGGTAAGCCTCTTTTATGTGAATACCATACATATTTTAAGGTAGTTGTCGTGGTTAAGACACACCGTCAGAAAATTCTTAATTTTTGTACACTTATTAAGGACATGATAATACAATTACCCTGAAAATTTGAGGTCGATCGACCGTATATAATCCGAGATAAATTCAATTAAAAATTGGATAATTAACATTGATTGTATACGATCTCTGTAGTTCTGAACCAGTTTCTTATTTATAAAAAAAGAACTAACTGTCAGAAACTTTCCAAAAACTGACAGTCTTTCAATGCATTTGTTATGAGTTTAAAAAAAATAAGAAATTTTTTTTGACCGTCTAATTATTTATAAATAACGGTTTAAAGTTCAACAATTTTTACGTGCATATGAATACTGTATGGGTTACGTTTCCACGGGTACAGTCTTGCGTACAAATTATGAATCACTTAGCTACAAGCTAGTATACTTATGACAATATTGTACCACGACAACTACCTTAACAAAATGATATTGTTTTTATCGACAAGTTCGTTTGCGTTCTTTTTTTAGAACGCAATGCAGTACTTAAATTTTAAATATAGAATGAGTCAATAATTATCGACCAACAAAGTACTCTTGAAGAAATATTCAGTCAATTCGTCAAAAAACTGATTAAATGACCAATTGACGAAGTCAGGCTGCTATATTGTAACTAACGCTCAAGCTAAAAAGAAATCCACACTAAAGGAACACATCCACGGATTCGGATCGGTTCGGCATGGCAGTCGATTCGAGCCGACTAGTGCGTGGGAACCCATTTAACTTCATGTATCCCAAAATTGCAGTCGATCGTGCCGAGTGGGTGTGAACCTTTAATGGAAGAATCGAAGTAGAAGTCCGGTGGAAAGATTTAATTTTAAAGTATTTATTTTGAATTTTTGTCGTTCGATTACTGAATCATTCTGTAGGTACCTAGTACTGAAATTAATTCTACATTTATCTCATTCCAGTTGAAAATCAATTTCAGAATACAATTTTCGTTTAATCTCCTGTACCTATATATTATACCTGTTGTATAATCTTTTGTATTGAAAATTCGCAACTTCTATCGAAATGCAGAGAAATTTAGTACCCGAAATTTTTTAAACTGTTGACCGGTAATATTATTACATAAAATGTTTAACAGTTAGTTCGTAACATAAATTATTGGTGATTTCTGCGGTTCCTAATTGTGGCATTCTGAAAATTTTAATTGGACATTTTACACTACGATAAGTTAATTGCGAAATAATGCAAACAATGGTCTGTACACTAAAAAACTCAAACATATTGGATTTCATTTATAAAAACACTAAACAGTTTATTATTTATTCAAGCGACAGTTTTAGTCTCTACATATCTACGCTAATATTATAAAGATGAACGATTTGTATGTATGTAATGAATAAACTCAAAAACTACTGTGCCGATTTAAAAAATTCTTTCACCATTAGAAAGCTACATTCACCCTGAGTAGCATAGGCTATATCTATTGCTAGAAAATGTTGAGTGTTTTTAGATTATACCGGGTGTTTATAGATTATACCGGGTGTTTTCAGATAATACCGGCTGTTTTTAGATTATACCGGGTGTTTTTAGATTATACCGGGTGTTTTAGATTATACCGGGTGTTTTTAGATTATACCGGATGTTTTTAGATTATACCGGGTGTTTTTAGATTATATCGGGTGTTTTTAGATTATATACAACGCGTTACGAAAAACGTTTTATACGAAAGGGACTTCGTTCCAAACGCGTGTCCCGCGACACGTTCCAAGTTTTTTTTTAATTTTTTTTGGGAAAAAGATTTTTCTTCGATTTTTGAACATTCACAAATAAAAGCGATTGAATTCGCGCAAATTCAATACACGTTGAGCATTTAATGATAATGATTCTCATCTTTTATAACCTATATATTACATTTATACCCGAGCGAAGCCGGACCGCTAGTATCACATAAAATGAAACGCTAACAACTCTATTTCCCGTGTGACGTCACTATTATAGCACTACAGTACTACTAAAATTAAATTCCTGGTAAAAATCAATCTAGTTTATAAACAAGTACCTATCTGTTTGTGAAATTGTTTTGACAGATTTTAATAAACATTTGAAATTACTATAAAATGTTTACAATAGAAAATAGAAAACCACAAAATAAAACATCAAATATCGCTGGAAAATGGAATATTAATTTAAAACATCATTTACAATTTACATGGAATCCTTTTTGCGGAAATTACAATTTAATGACATGTCTGCAATAATATTCAAAAATAACTTTATAGTATTTTTTTATATTCTATTTAAGCATTGTGAAATAATAGACATGCTTCAAATATTTAAACTAGTGGACATCATAAAACTGAATAATCAAAATAAGTTTGCTTAAGCAGTATCTCAACAATTGAATTGATCGTTACAGTAAGGTGTTAAAGATTGCTCGTCCATCATCTGGTATGTCAGTGTAAAGATAAGTGAAAATAAAACCTATTTGAAAGCGAAAAGCCAAAAAATTCAAAAATGGTGCTAAAATCTTCAGGAGGCTATGAGACGTCGAGAAATTTTGGTCCGATCCCTAGGTCCCGCCATCCGAACCGACGCCAATAGTGTATATGCCATATGGAAAATACACTAATACGCCCATTAAATAATTTCACAAATAAATATTATTACTCCCGTTCTCCTAAAATAAACCAATTATTATATGCAATAAAAAACGCAGAAACACGTATAATTTAAGCTCTGAATCTAATTATACTTAGTGCAGCTTTAAGGTAGGTATCAACTGTTCCTTTAAAGAAATTATTCGTTCACCATATGAAAGATTGACAATGTTACAGAGAAAAATATTTTTCTAGGACAATTCTCGTTCTAATATTTTTTTGTATTAACTTGTTCCCGTAGCTTCGTTCGAGTGAACGTTGATTCTTTCCCAAGATTCATTATTATATTAAAGAATTTCGGGGAAAATAGGCTTGTGACGTCACATGTAGTCTTTTTCCAAACAGTTGGTATAACAGTAATTGAAAAACCAAGCCATGGGCATCGGTGACGTAAGCAATCAATTCACTCTAGAGATGGGAAAAATGGGTCTTTTTAATGATCTGCATCTTCGCATCTGGATCCCGTATGTGAGCTGGCTCACTGAACCGGTTCAAAAAGAGCCGAGTTCTGAATATGTTACTGCAGTCTGCCACTGAGTTACCTAGTTCAGTCAATCATATCACGACTTGTATAGAATCAAGGATGCATAGCCAAACATGTGATGCCTGAGTCATTTGAGCTGATAGATGCATCAAAGCAAGAACTGATACGTAAGTGTAAAATGTGCTTCTGTGTTTCACTGAGTTACGCGGATCCGTTGATCAGTCGGCTCTCACGGATCTTCTGTCGTAGTCGGCTCTTTGAACCGGTTCAGATCTGAGTTACCCAAGTCTAATTCACTCAATCACAGACATGACCATGTTTATAGCCTCTTATGCCCAACCTTCTAGTAGTCTAGTAATCTTGGAAAGACCGTTCATATTTTTATCAGTCATGCAAATGACAGTCCGTTGGATGACGATATTCCCCCACTACGATCCAACGAAACGGGATCACATCTGTATCTAATAACCTTACCTATCACCAGACTTCCATTACCTGACGGAACATTGAAGTCAAATTAAAAATGGCGTCGATTGTAATACTTTTTCGCTTTAATTTGTTGTAACAAAAATAACCTCATGAATTATTGTTTCTAAATGTGGTTTATATTCTTTGATATAAAGTCAATTTCGAAAACATTCAGTCGTACAAATTAAATTAAAAATAATTACACTTTCTGTCAAAGCGTATAACTTGAAATTCAAAATTATATTTAATTGCTAAAAAGACTACAATCAATTTTCTCTCTCGCTTTTCCGTATTTCCACGTTATAAAGTACGTCATGTGCGTTTACAATCTATATAGGTAGATATATCGTACGAAAAAAAAACGCTGTAACGATCTTTATTAATATTGATTGTGTCATACTAAAAGAATAATGCGTAATAGACATGAAAATTGATGAAAAATGAATAATGAATGAAAATTCTTATCTCAAGCATCTCACTATTGAGAAGGTTCATTTCTACCGGTACCTAAGATAAGCTCCAGCGTGAAATACCAGTCACAAATATTATGCTCTAAATATGAGAAAGAATGACTGTTAAGATATATCACAGTACAGCAACTGATAACTTATTCCGCCGCGATAGTGGAAAGATTTGGGTTTAAGTCCCGACCGCGATAGTTTGAAAATAGATTTTAAGGTAGTTGTCGTGGTACAATATTGTCAAAAGTTATAGATTATACGCGCCACAATAGTATACTAGCTTGTAGCTAAGTGATCCATAATTTGTACGCAAAACTGTACCCGTGGAAACGTAACCCATACAGTATTCATATGCATGTATACTTTTCTATAAATTGTTGAACTTTAAACCGTTATTTATAAATAATTAGACGGTCAAAAAAATTTTCTTATTTTTTTTTAAACTCATAACAAATGTACTGAAAGACTGTCAGTTTTTGGAAAGTTTCTGACAGTTCTTTTTTTATAAATAAGAAACTGGTTCAGAACTACAGAGATCGTATACAATCAATGTTAATTATCCAATTTTTAATTGAATTTATCTCGGATTATATACGGTCGATCGACTTCAAATTTTCAGGGTAATTGTATTATCATGTCCTTAATTTTCTGACGGTGTGCCTTAACCACGACAACTACCTTAATGGGTGAACTATAGCTATCCTACTGTTTATTAATTTCTCTTAGAAGTGAACATTATGAAAATTAATATAAAAATTTTGCATATATGCTTGCGAACGTCAAACAAACATTCCGAATAAAAAAAAAAACGGTTGTTTAGTTTTCAATCTTTCGACTATGGAGGATAAAGAGGAGACTACAATCCGAAGCTCGTGTCCCAAAAATCGATGGCGGTTAATATTTACGGTCAGTTAACCTGCTTGATTATTTTTTAATTCAGTTTATTTCTGTTTTACAAAAAAGCAATACCTATCCAAATTATCCAGTTATCCAATCTAGTTGGGACCTATCGCTTCAGTGCATCTACCACTGGAATTGGAACCCCCATGTACTTATCTCACTTTTAAGATAACGACGAATATATGGAGATTAGTTTTGCTTTCCCTCTAACCCCTATGCTGTAGACGAAAGCTGTTCGATGCATAGCTTCACATTATAATTTCACAAAAACTACTTTTTGGAAGTCCATAATCTCTCTCATGTCTGTCTGTCTGTCTGTCATAGCTTATTTTCTCCGAATCTACTGGTCGAAAAAAGTTGAAATTTCATACATATTATATAGAGTCACATGACCCAACCCCAAACAAACGAATTCCAATTTTGGGGGTTAGTTTTGAGAAGCAAATTAGAAAAAAAATAACTGCATCGTGTGACATATCAAACGAAATACAAATTCAATCAATCAATCATACTGTATTTCGATAATTAAATCATTACAGGAATTCGTCACACAAGAATTTGACAATTTAATGTAGATAATTTACTTAAAGCTAACTAAAACAAAATAAAGTAAGATAGTAATTAAAGGCAATAAAGCTAAATTACCTGTATAAGCTTAGCAGAGTGCATTGGAACTGCGAAGTCATTCAAAAAGCATGAAGCTCCTAATTTTTACCATATTTGCTATAAAGAAGTATACGTCTGAGATTTTTTTTTCAGTGAGGTTGGTCAAGAGCCGCTCATGATAATTATTGAAGTTTGCATCCTTCATATACTTATTTAACCAAGCGCTTCTGATATGCTGATAAGTGGGGCATATCAAACGAAATACAAATATAGTTTTTTTATAATTTTAGAATGCATAATTTAAAAGATACTAAAGAAATAAACGAAAATAAAACATGCCCCCTCCTTATCACCGAATCTATTGAGCCTAAAATTTTGAAAAAGTAAGGAATATAGGGCCTCACTCATAGTTTACAGAAAACCCGATACGAAAATCTTAAGTTTCGAAGTGCTTACGGAAAACTGAATGGTACGGAACCATCTCCACGTGAATTCGGCTCACATTTGACCGGGTTTTTCCGTAGCTTCCAATTTAAACAAATAATAAAATGCCATCGGTCACAAAAAAATGGAACCAATATACAAAATGTAGTTCAATTGTCAATAATATTATCTGATATAAGAGCAGCAATTTATAAAATGAATTTAATAAATTATCTTTTAATCTGTAAGCATTCACATACATTTCTATAGGCTGCAAACAAATGCGGCGCGCTTCCCGTTCCTTCCCATTTCTTCCCGTTTTCTATTGAACACGGCCGTCGCTACTGGCTGTTCCTTGTGACCTCAATCAATTCTTCCCTTTGACATTATCTGAAATTGAAACCATGTTAGATTAAAAATGGAATGAGAATGTCACTTTGTAATGATTCGTTCTGTAGTTATAGAATATATAAACCATTAATGCGGTTATGATTTTATCATGTAGCATTATTACTCTAATTGATCACAGCAGCAATCAATTGGGTATGTGATTTTTTTTTATAAGAAATGATTTAAAAAATAAAATCCTATTAGTACATATTGAAACTGTTTGATATTGAGCTTTATAGAATAAGCATCAAATGGTATTCTAACTTTTTATCTCGACTTCGTTGTTTAATTTGAGCGCCACGCCTGGAATTATCAATTTAATAAAATTACAACCAAAATATATGTAAATTCACTTATTAAGCAAATTAAAACTGAATTAACACTGAATTATGTGTGTATATACAGGTATTATATTCACTTAAATAAATTGATTTCAATAACAAATACGCGCTGATATATTGAATTCCGCATTTTAGAGACGTGTGTCCATTATTGTCTATCCTTCGTTTTGCCAATGACATGTAAAGCTTTTTATTTCAGTCTAATAAATCAAATGATGTCCTGGATTTCGTTGACAGTCAATGTTCAAATTTATATTAATAACCGTGAATTCACATCTAATGTATTTTGCAGAAAAAAGGTAAAACTTTAATAGCAGACAAGGGCCAGACAAACTTTTGGAAACTCAAAAAAAAAACTAAGAAATTCTAACAAAAAGCAACTCTATAGCCTACATAAAATATATAATCAGTGTACGTTGTACATTTCTTAAACTTTCCAATACACTCGAAGGTTCATTGTATTGTGTTCAAACCCTTTGCAAGTTACCTAATTCGATAATAGATCTAATAACGAAGTCTTTTTCAACTAAATAAAGTACTATTCCCTTCTGGGGTTAAATTTCAATTTAATGGAACGTTGAGGTTTAAAGAAAAATCCAACTAACTGAACTATTTCTTTCCAAAAGTTAGATTAAGTCTCAATATCGTTCACGTCCATTATAATTAATACGTTTTTTTTTATTTTTTAACGGGAAATTGGACAATTCAATTTTAATATAGTTAAACTAAATTAAAAAATTGCGACGTTTCGTTAAATCTTTTTAACATCTTCGGGCAGAACTTTAACTAGTTAACCATAACATTAATATAATTTAGATATTTGATAATACATATATTTACTTCAATAAATATTAAATAGTAAATATTTAAACAAACTGAAATTATGTAATTTTTTTCTTTTTTTTCTAAAACAAATTTAGAAAAAAAAATTACATAATTTCAGTTTGTTTAAATATATACTATGAAATATTTATTGAAATAAATATATGTATTATTAAATATCTAAATTTTATTAATGTTATGGTTAACTAGTTAAAGTTCTGCCCGAAGAAGTTAAAAAGATTTAACGAAACGTCGCAATTTTTTAATTTAGTGTAACTATATTAAAATTGAATTGTCCAATTTCCCGTTAAAAAATAAAAAAACTTGTTAGATTAAGTGTTTGGTAAAAAAACTGATTGTGGCTTTGTCTATAAGGATCAATTTCGATATTGGTCTGAAATAAATCAGGAAAACTATGTGAAACCTCAATGAGGTGTCCGACATACGGATTACCATTTCTCGGTGAAAGCAATAGAAAAAAAGAACTTTTATCTCAGATATACCTCTGCCGAGATTTGAACCCAGCGTCTACTGGATGCGAGGCCACTATAAACTATTCTCAGTATATCTGAGTAATTTATCAAAATCACCTGGTGTCGACATACTTAACTTTTTTGTTACTGTATCTGAACACAGATTAAATAAGTGATATTTTATTATCGCCACCATGGAAACTTTTATCGAATAACTATTTTTTGCACTGAGTCGTATGTTGCTATAAAAAGATGATATACGATGAGCAAATGACTGACATGCAATAAATTATAGTAAAAAGTTTTATGTGTGTGGAGTATAAAGTGTGCTGATAATTTCTTCCTCGTCTCTGTTATACACTCAAGTAACTTTTATACGTCCATCCGCAAATGTTACATAGTCCAATATCAAATATGTAAGTCAGTATTTCACTAGAAATACTAGAACACGGTTTGGCGCGGTATTACGATTTTTCTCTATGCAATGTTTAAGCCATATACACATAGTTACTATACCAAACATTACTTATTTACTCAAAGTAGAGATGGGAAAAACGGGTCTTTTTAGTGATCTGCATCTTTGCATCTGGATCCCGTATGTGAGCCGGCTCACTGAGCCGGTTCAAAAAGAGCCGAGTTCTGAATATATTACTGCAGTCTGCCACTGTTACCTAGTTCAGTCAATCATATCACGACCTGTATAGAATCAAGAATGCATAGCCAAACATGTGATGCATGAGTCATTTGAGCTGACAGATGCATCAAAGCAAGAACTGATACGTAAGTGTAAAATGTGCTTCTGTGTTTCACTGAGTTACGCGGATCCGTTGATCAGTCGGCTCAAAAAAAAGTGAGTCGGCTCTCATGGATCTTCTGTCGGAGTCGGCTCTTTGAACCGGTTCAGATCTGAGTTACACAACTCTAACTCAAAGGCAAAAAAGAGCGCAAAAATATATATATTCGTCTCTTTTGTACGAAATAATTCTTTGGTTATTCCGATAATATATTAGCATGGAGTGTATCTCTCTTTATCAAAGAATGTATGTCTTTATCTATGACAGTAGCCAATCGGAATCAACGAACTGTTACCACAAAAAAAGACAAATCTATACCTTGCACCCTTAATCGTGCTAACGCGATTTTCGTACTATCCACAGTACATATTAATACGTACATGGTTTAAACAGAACTCCTCTCTCTAAAATACCGAGACGCGAAGTTCGTAATACATATCTTAGGTCATAGGAATAATATTTTTATATTTATTGCTTCATAAAATCTTTGTACAACGTTTCGTCGGACACTGTTTATTAAGTAGTGAACGTTTAGCACTAATTGTCAGACATAATCAAAAAAGACAAATTACTCAATCTATATACCGGTATGTATGTTATCTATGAACTCCAAAATAGCAGCAACCGATTTTGATGAAATTTTCAGGCAATTTTCAAATTCGCCTAGCGGGTGATCCTGTGAAACATGGTAGCGATCGAGTCAACAAATTTTTTTTTGCAATTTTGATTTTTCTTCCATTTTTGAACATTCACAATTAAAAGTGATTGAATTCGCGCAAATTCAATACAATTTTATGATAATTATTCTCATGTTTTAGAGCTATATATAATTACATAATTGGTGCTACCCGGATCGGGCTGCTATTTAATATAAACAATAACGTCTATCATAAATAGCTACACATTACCTAAGATTATCGTTATTCAGCTGCCACGGTGAAGAGCCTATAATTTGACCTTTATAATATTTTAGATCTCACCCAGCATTTTCATACTTATTAACCTGCCTATGCAACATGAAAATTAGACACATCTATAAGTGCTAACATTGATGTGATAGTAGTTGATTTGTCGACAGAACTTTTGACGAGAAGAAGAACTTATAAAAGTTTAACATTTTCTATTATCAATATTGATAGAATAAAAGCTATTTTCTCTGTTATAAACATCTGTGTGTATTTTTTAAGCTAAAACGTAGCATCCGTCTTCATTATCATTCATAAATTTTTAGTAGTATAATTAATGAAGTAAGCACTAGAAAAGCGTTTTTTAGAATGAACGCTACGTGACCTTCATAGTAAAGGTTACGTAGCGTTCATTCTACGGGTGAAGGTTGAGTAGAAGTACGATCACAGTTAATTGCTTGGGGAATGAGTACATGATTTTAATTTTCGAAACTGTCTAGTATTTCGATACATTTTATAATCCTTAAAAATATCAGTCGAAATTAAAAAAAAATGTCATATTTTTCAATGGCATATATCTAAGAACAAGTTCTTTTTATTATTAAAATAAATCAAAATCATTAACATTCAGATATTTATCTCTCTATATATTATTTCGCCACAAAACTCTAATTTATTCAACATTCGTTCCTTCCTAAGTTATGTGATTGAAATAAGGAATCATACAAAGTGAATCTGTGATGTTTTAACCATCATTTAAATAAATATAAATAGCTTTTCTATCTGTAATTAGGGTTCCGTACCTCAAAAGGAAAAAACGAAATCCTTATAAGATCACTTATAGTGTGCCTGTTCGTCTCAATGTAACAGCCAATTTGCTCCAAACTACTGGACCGATTGAGTTGAAATTTGGTACACATATGTAGTGATCCAAAGATGGACGTGTAACCTAAAAAAATGAATTTTGAACATGAGAGTAATTTTTGGGGAAAAATTAGAAAATTATAAAAAAGAGTTTTTGCAAACTGTACCGTGTGACATATCAAATGAAAGGGCTTGCAGTAAGGGTCTCAAATATATTTTTTTATAATTTTAAAATAATTTTTTTTTAAGTTACTTAGGAAACTAAATGAACAATGGACCATTCCTCCCCCCCCCCATCTCCGAAACGACTGAGCCTAAAATTTTGAAAAAAATAGGAAATGTCGGGTCTCACCTATAGTTTACAGGAAAACCTAAACGAAAATCTTAAATCTTAACCACGGAAAACAGAATAGTACGGAACCCTCTTCTCGCGAGTTCGACTCGAAATTGACCGGTGGAGTTTCTTCTGATATTTGGAAATACAAAACCTGTAGAATTCAAAAAAATGGTAAACACAGCGTATAGGCATTATCAATGTTTAATCATTTGAAGTAAACTTATTTTGCCCAAACTGCTATGAACTATTCACAGACTAAGGTCATATATAGCTGGCGTCCCTAGCGGTAATGTTTGGCAGTACACATCTCCATTGCTGACAGAACTATGAATTTATGAACAAGTTGAATAATAAATCTTGACTGCTTAATTAAACGATGAAATATGGCATGCCGAAAAAAAGATGAACGATTTGCTCGATAGGTAGGAACATAATTTTTAATTTGAAGCGTCAATTATGAATCGCGTGTCTCACGGCGAGAAGTGGCGGATAATAACTTGATATTGCTAGCAAAAGCACCCTTAAGGGTTGCGCTATACTCTGCAAAAGTTCACGGCGTGTCAAATTAACTGGGTAGGAAAAGTGAGTTCATAGCAGATTGCAGATGGCGGTAAGCTCTCTTCAACAATTCAATGTTTCATTACACTTAACTGCACGCACAAGAAATTCAATTTGCTCAACTCACGCGAAACTTGTATTTTGTGTTTTGTTTTTATAAACATACAATGTACACACGTTTGATCAACATTTAACGCTTCGTAATTTGTTTTATTTTTAATTAAATATGGAATGTCCAACTTAAAAAAACTACGATGTTTGTTTTTAATTTGACACTTTTTTTTAAATACGTTAAACTTCAAAAGATAACATTAACGTATACAGCAATAGTGAAAAATGCGGAATAAGCTTTATTTTACATTGTATCGTAGTCTGTTTTAATGGACTATTTTATAGCATTTTATATTACAGTCAAATAGTTCTTACATTCCGAATATTTCAACTATACAATTTATAAATTGGCTGTTTACGGAAGAGTTGCCAGAAAATTTTTAATCAAGTCGCCCCATCTGTGATTATAAGTCGCAAAATACTCTTAATAGTCGCTCAACTATAAATTTGAAAATATTCTATTGGTACACTTGAATTTGTCGCATAATCTGAAATATATATTTTTTTAAAATGAGTGTTTTAGAACTAAAAATAGTGTTTTAATGTAATTTTGTAAGGTAATTCCAGAGTCAATGCGGTACTCAAGAAAATAAATTTAATTAGTATTGCCAACAGATGATCTAATTTTGTAGTTTTAGATCGTTGCCAATGTTAAGAAATGAAAAGAGCCTAATTTGCGATTTGTCGCCCAAATTTAAATTAAGGAGCGTACGCAGAGAGAAAATCGCCCAATTCGCGATAAATCGCACAATCTGGCAACACTAGTTTACGGTATAGTTTCATAAGATTAGATTGATAACAATGGATAGTTATAAACTGCTCCAATTGTTGAGAAACACCCATTGTTACAATTCTATATTAGAAATTTTTATTATCAAACACTGGAGTTAAACGCCGCGAAAGTGGAAAGTTTCGGGGTTAAGGCTGTCGGAACGCTCCGAATTTTATTTGTGTTGAGACCCAGCGGTAAGGGGCGAGGTAGGCACAAGACATATTGTGAGTGTGGCCTTCTTTAGCTCAGTCTCGCTCAAATCATCCGCACGTTTCAATTTTTGGCTGGTGTCAACTACGAGGCTAAAAAATTTTATTGCAAGGGTGCCGCTGTCAAGTGATTACTCTAATTTTTGGAAATATTTTAAAGATTTAAAAAAAACTTTTCCGAAAAAGGAAAAGTCACTTTAGGTTTGTGATAGAACAGTTTTGTGAAATACATAAGTACGAATAAGGTCATACTGTGACATTGAAAACGTGTGTTTTTTTAGCACAATTAATGCCAAATTTTTTCTAGTAAATCGTACATAAATTACAAAAGTAGTCCATTAGAGACCTAGATTTGTCGTTTATCTTCCTTATAGAGAAAGAATTTTTGCAGAATGTTGACGAATAAGTCTACAATCAGTTGACAGTCGAAGCTCTATTTTTGGCTTAAATTCAAAGCGTTCCGACAGCCTTAAGTCTCGACGATGACACTTTGATAATAAAATTTTTCAAATATAGCACTATAACAACGGGTATTATCTCAACAATTGGAGCATTCTATAGCTCTATCAAATACAATTTATATTGTACTAAATGACTTTGGCGCCAGTCTGGATTTAAAACAATTGCAGCTACAATAGTTATTATTTTATAATCAAATAAGAAAACTGAATTTGTGAAGACATTTTTCTAACTCAAATTTAATTATATTTCAATAAACTTAATTTGTTCAAAGGTCCAACTTTATTCGATGTATTTATCCACGATTGGTCGAACAAACGAACATCTTATTGAATTACCAATTAACTTTAATAGTTAATTGAATGATTTGGTTCAATGCATTTATTGAGTTTGTTTTAGTATCTCTTAAAACTTTACCGGGAAGTTTTTATATAACGTTCAAATGTTTTTAATGGAATTACCATTGCAGCATATCTGAACAAAATATAATTTAGTTTTTATTCTATTAAATAATCAAAATAAACTTCGTAATAAATTTTATTACGAATTCAATTTATTGCTGCACGCCATCCTATGTTAAAGATAGATGTCGCGGCGAGGTTGCGAGAATCTCGTTTCGTCGCGTCGCCTGGAGCTGAAGCTGTCACCATGACATAGAATGGCGTGACATCATGTGTCGATCGTGCCGAATCGGTGACCGATTCATCCATTCGGCAGCCGAGTCGACAAAAATGCTTAGAACCATTTTTTAAATAACCGAATAAAGATTTACATATACAGTGTAAACTCTTTACAACGAAACTCAAGGAACCGAGCATTTTTTATCGTTATAGAGAGTTACCGTTATATGGAGTGAAGAAAGAAAAACAACCAAATTAACAATAATCTTTAATATGTATGTTTTTGATAAAATTAATACATATATAGCCAGTTAACTTTGCCTGACGTTTCGGGGCCTCAAAGGTTTAGTCGGCGCCTTTTGTAGCCTGATAAGATAACATAAACAATAACACCGACAATGACAATTTTCTGTGTCTAAATATGAACACATTTCTTCGTAATAGAGAATGGCTGCTGCGCTATAAAGAGTGTATCAATGTATGGGTTTTAAGGTAAACCAACCAAATTGTGATCTTTTCTATGTTATAGAGAGTTTATCGTTGTAAAGAATAATGTTATAAAGAGTTTACACTGTATATTAATATCAGCGGCCCGGTCCAGTTTCGACCGGGTTTGTAAACAGCCTATCAGAGGTAGACAGCAGCCGACTTTCTTATAGAATAATTTGTTGTTATTTTATTTAATATTAATTAATTCAGTCCTGCATTATTAAATAAATTAATAGATAATTATAAACAAAAATACTTTGGAAATTTTCATCATAAAGAAAAACACGTATGCCCGCGCGACCGCGGCTGTATTACAGAAGTAGCTCTGCTTCTTTCACTTAACACCATGTCCATACCCCATTCGACCTATAAGATTGATTACACTACGGGCGATCGAAATATGCATAGCGGGACAATGATTCTTAGTGACGACTCAAATAATAGGAAACCAACATAAATGTAATTAATTTATTAACTCAAAAATAAATTTAAATAGTAAAATAAAACTTGGTCAAAAGCATTTCTGGAAACATAAGAAACATTTCTAAAAGAGTTTGTCCAAATTCGTCAAATAGTTTTTGAGTTAACTCCGTTGAAATTTACATACAAAGTACATACATTACACATCTTTGACCACTGTCAACAAAAGTCTTGTTAATTCGATGCTGAAAGTTTTTAACAAGTTACACGAATAGATGAAAAATCTACCAGACACAAAACTTATTGCAGAAAAATTTTTACTCGGTCGAGGAATATTTTAATTATAAGTTTTAATTGTATACTTTTATAACTGACGCAGTCTACACTGTTTTATACAGTATTAACAGAATACTTACTAACTATCTATCTATACCAGCGTTGTCAGATTTTTTTTGCTAAGTCGGGATTTTGGAACTTTTTGAGTGAAAAAAGCGGGATTCTTGCGTCGAAAGCGGGACATAGTAAAAAAACGTATATAATCAGAAGTTTTTAAATATTTATCTTTTTATTTGAGTTCAAATTACGTTTACGTGACAATAGATAGCAAAAATAGCCATAGAAAATGTATTTTAATAAAAATATGGTATTTTAAATCAGATTTACCGTATCGTTAAATAGTTGAGTCTTATTCGTCTTCTGAATAAAAAAAATTAAAAAAACAGAAATCAAAATCAAAATAGTTTTATTCATTAGAAAAATATGGCGTTTCAAACAATAGTCTGAGGAGTGAGTGTTACAAATTGCAACTTACAATAAGAGAATAATTATTTACGCACGGTCGAGTTATCCACGAAAAGCGGGACTGAGGCTGTCCCGCGCGGGATATTTAATTTTGATTTAAAAATCGGGACGTCCCGCCAAAATCGGGATGTCTGGCAATGCTGATCTATATATACATAATATGTCCATACATACTTACGAAAAATTTTATAAAATAATACAGATATAAAATTCTTACGAGTGATGTATTTTTGAACGTTATTAACTTGAAAGATACTATTTGTCATTTAACTAATTCCTTGAAGATTAAAATATTAATAGTATTCCTTTTGGTGAGAGCAGAAATTCAACAAATATCGTCAGTAATCTGAAATTCGTATGGTCAGTAAAGTCATTATCCCAAAATTATCATTTGAATTCATAATTAAATTCTGGAAGTCGGTATACGCTGAAAGCTTTACCACTAATAGGCACTTCTACATACGCGATGTTTCATATAAGGCAAACAATTTTCGAGGAATATGTCAAATTATTATTTTGTTGGCAGGTACGTTTAATAACGATAATGACTAATGCAACATATTAATAAAGTGTCTTTTTAGACGAAAACAATTTCGTTGTATAATATGACTAAATACTAAAAAACAGATTTTTAGAATTTGGATAGTAATCCACTGATTTTACCATTTGTACTTTACAAATGAAGAATGGTGTAGATTTATATATCAAAATTCATCTTTCGCAATTTTTCAATACTTTCTTCATTTGAGATCTCCGAAAAAAAAAGCCTGTTTGCCTATCATCACGATATAGTCAGACGGCTGAGCAGATTAAAATTATATTTTGGTACGATTTTTGACACGGAAGTATAGGACTGGATTTTTTGTTTTTAGAGAAATTCGACGTATGCGCAGAACAGATATGTGCTAAGTTGTATTTGTATGAATATGTATGTAAAAAAATCTTGCAACTTAATTTTCACCCTTTTACAAATGTCCAATTAACGTAAAACTTTACAGTCGTATGTTAGACCAGGGTCGATAATTTTTGAGACCAAAAAAAAATTATAGTAGGATGAAACCCATTGGAAAAGGTAGAGAATATAACAAAATTGAAAGGAAAAATAAATTACGGTCGATCTGAGGTCGGGAAGGGGAAGGGGGTGAGTTTTTAAGGGTAAACAACGGTTTATCTCGATTTCCGGCAAAACTACAAGTCCTATGAAAAAAAGTTAAATGGCAAAGTTGTAGGTAATAAAAATATCTACAACTTTTGTTTTTACACTTTTTTCACATAACCTCAAAATTTATGAGAAAAATTCAAATAACCAAGTGTCAATTTAGTAATTTTGGAATGGTTTTATCGTCTAACTTGCTACATTTTTTAGACATATATTCTCATATATACACTTTGATCTTGTCATAAATCATTGACATAGCGTTATGTTTTCGAAATCGGCGTGCAAGTGTAACTAATAATATTATGTATCATCAAGGGGCACATCCCTATATGAAACGTGTTACATAGAGCCGTCAGTGACGTAGACAAAATTTAATCCAAAGTTATTTGTATAATAATTAGGGCCCATTGAAGTCGGAATTAGGTGGCTGGAGAGATGATACGTTGTACACATTCATTATTAATTCCATGTATAAAATAATCTCCGTTCCAAGCACGCGCATCTACTATAACTACAACACAACATCAACCGTGACACAACATAATAATAAAGATCCCACTACACTACACTACGTTAGTGCACTGCCCTACATTACACTAGTGTTCACGAATAACCCATTACACTGAAATCTTGTTGGTTATCGAGATTGTGGTATTTGTACCTAAAGTTTCGTCTACATCATTTTCAGAGGCGGTGTGGTAGCTCAAAGGTAAGTGTGGCGAATGTCGATCAAGATTACTAAAATAATAGAAGGTTGGGCGCAAGAGGCTATAAACATGGTCACGTCTGTAATTGGTTGAGTCAATTGCTACGTCACTGGATGTCGGATGACCATAACTTTTTCAAGTGAGACTTTTCCCAACTGTTTGGAAGAAGCCTCCTGCGACGTCACAAGCCTACTTCCCCCGTCCTCTCTCGCGTCTCGCCTAGACACACCTTCAACAATGCTAACGCCCAACCTTAGTTTCTAGATCTCTGGTTTCTAGTAATCTTGAATGTCGACAACCTGTATATTCGCTTTTTTATGCTTGGTCGTAGTTCGTTCTTCCGTAGTTGATTGTTCCGCTCAGTGTTTTGTATACGTCGTAGTGCTGGGTTCAGGTTTTATTTATGAATCAGGTCTTCATCACAGCGCAATTGAAAATGTCTACCATCGATGTAGATGAAACGCCAGGTCGAAACACCATTGAACCACAGCCTGCAAACCTGCGAACCAGGTTTGAAAGAACGCCTACCGTTTAACACATTTGGATAGAGTGAAATCTCGTTTTATTAAAACATTTTAGCAAGTTTTCTGCTATAACGCAGTAAACTTGCACTCGAGAAGTAAATGACGTTTCAGTCAAAATTTCTGAACGATATTGCAAACACTCACACAACAAAATATCTGTGTAAGCTCGTGCTAAACAGAATATGGTACATAGTTATACAAGCTGTCTTTTGCAAGTCCATTATTTACAGCTTTGTTCCAATTAAAGAGGAAAACTATCAAAGGCTGTAAAATGTAAGTTCTAAAATTTTAAATAAAAAATGCAACAGCTTTCAGATACAAAAGTGAACAAAGAAATGTGAAGTTAGTTCTATTATTTTTCTTTGTAGTTCGATTACGTTACATCTCTTAAGTTTTACTTAGTAAAATTCTTATTGCTATTTGAGTATGAAAGATTCTTCAGTGGTTATTGTTACAAAAAATTATATTCATTTTCGAGCGTCGGTGCTCAATATCCAAAGTCATTATATACACAGGTTACCGCGTTATGAATGCCGTTAGCTGAGAGACCGTTCAATATTTATATCAACCACCCCATATCAATTGACAGTTTACTGGATGACGTCATCTTCCCATTACTATGCAACAGAACGAGGTCACCTCTGTATCTAACAACTCTTCCTATGATGTAATATTTTGTTTTTTTTTTCGTTTAGGGCAGGATTTCTCAAACTTGCCTCAGAAACCATTGAACCAATTTTAATTAAACGTATTTGTCGATAATGTAATCGTTAAGACTACATATCTACCAAATTTCACATTTCTAGGGAAAATTGTTTCCAAATATAACCGGGGGACATTCTATCAATATTGGCTACTTCCTCCCATGTTGCCATTTTGAAAAAAAAGAAATAATATAATTTTTAGTCTACTCAATAAGACCGAACAGGCTGCTGTAGTTACTCACGTTAAATAACTACTTTTATTTTTTAATACAGCAGGGAGTAATGGGTCACTCACGTAGCTATTTTATAGGGGGTTCCCGGGGTAGTGCAAAAATGTTTGTGTATACTATATCTATATTTAATACTAGCCGCTACTCATGACTCTTCACGCAATTAAGATAAACAATGTTTTATAGCTCGCTCGGCAGCACCAACAGTAGTGGAGCCTTCGGCTCCACCGTTTTACAATCTTGCCTTGCGAGATAGTAGAAACAATTTTTTCGTCGACTAACGTTGCAAAATTGGTCTCCACGAAAAACACTTTTATTTTAATGCGATAATATATAGTCTATGTTCATCCTAAAGATCAATTCTAAATATTGGGGGAAATTTTTTTGAAATCGGATGTGTTGTTTCGGAGATTACCTCCTACATCCAATCTTACAAACTTTAACTCTTTATAATATACTAGCGGCCCAGTCCGGCTTCGCCCGGGTGTATATAGGATATAAAAGATGAGAACCATTATCATTAAATTCTCAACGTGTATTGAATTTGCGCGAATTCAATCGCTTTTATTTGAGAATGTTCAAAAATCGAACAAAAATCTTATTTGCAAAAAAGAAATTTAAAAAATTCTGTTGATCCGATCGCCACCAAACTTTAGAAGATCACCCGCTGGGCTAATCTAAAGACTGTCTGAAAATTTCATCAAAAATGGTCTACCCGTTTGGAGTCCATAGATTACATATACATCGTCTTTTATCTATATAAATTATTAAAATGTAAAAAGTGGTTATTGTGACATAACGATAATAGTTGGACATATAGTATCCCGAAGTTTTTTGTAGTTATTGATATGTTCTTTAATATTGAAGTTTCCGCAGCGCATGCGACGAAAGATGTTTTATGGCATTTTTTTACACCTTGGGTTACGCTACTAAAGTTTTAGTAAGGATCCTTAATATTTTCTAGCAATAAATATAGCCTTTGTTACTCAGGATGAATGTAGCTTTCTAATGGTGGAAGAATTTTTTAAATCGGCACAGTAGTTTTTGAGTTTATTCATTACAAACATACAAAAATACAAATCTTTCCTCTTTGTAATATTAGTATGATTAATATAGATATGGATTTTAACTCCAAATATATTTACATTGGGAAATGAAGTGTTATATATATAAACGTGTAACAGGAAGAGCCTAACAATAGAGACATAATCGAATTTTAGCGTAGCTAATCTTAGTGGAAACGTTGTATAAAATAAACTTACAAATGAAATATACCTATAAATACATTTCAATTAAACATAGAGCTATTAGTGCCGGTTAGATAATTTCAAAGTAGAGAATAATTATAAGTAAACGATTATATAAACACAGTATTCGTTAATACTTTTGAAGAGGATTGTCTGGTATCGAATAACACAATTCTCAACTGAAATTACAGATTAAAGTTTTACATTTCTCTAGACAATTCCAGTAATTCTTGTATTTAAAATTGATGCTATAATCTGTAATCCAGCCAAGAGATTGTGCTTTTTCATATCATAATTTATCTAATCATAAATGCGCTCTAATATTTTTTCATGTAAAGAATGCTTCAATTAAAAAAATATCTAATGAAAACTGCCAATCTAATATCCAGTATGCGGGAATATTCTATTCAATTAAAAATATGTTCTCGTATCGTTTTCAACTTTACAAATTATGAAATTATCTCATCAGTCCCATGATAATTTCATAATTTGTAAAGTTAAACTGTCCGAAAATTAGTTAACGATGTGAAAAATTGAAACTTGCTTCAAATTAACCTGGCTTGAATGTTGAATAAATATTTAATTTTTAAAACAAATATTCAATGTTTGTTATTTTAACTTATCTTTTCACCTTTTGGTTGTTTTTATCATCATAATATAAAAGAACTCAAAATTAAATAATTTGTCAGTTTCAGTTAGTATATTATTTATTACTTACATATTAAACTTTGTTTTTATTTTTTTCCTAATAATTAATTGAACAAAATGAGAGCAAGAATGTACATCGGAAAAAACATCAATGTCACGAAAGATCGGTTGTAAAACAATCATGGGTAAAACATTAACATTGAAAATAAAACATCAATTGTGATGCTCATGCTTCCATTTTTAATCGCTTTTAATCAAACTCTTGATCAATTATTGAGAAGGAAATTATTGTGTAAACATTCTTTTTGGCAATAAAACAGAGTATAATAAATTAAGTAATTATATCATATTTTATTTCAGCGAGATGTCAAGCCTGTATAATCTACAACTATATTGCGCAAATACACCAGATTGAGTACATTACATAATAAAAATTTATCAGTCCGAAAAAAGTATTATAAGTGAACAAAATGATGTCAAAATATCAAGTACATAGTTTCTTTAAAATAATATACACATATTCAATCAATTATCAAAATACCTATGTACGTAGAATTAAAGTCTCAAAATCACACTTACCCAAACTGTCAAACACCGCCGAATGCTTCTGAATTTTTTAAGAAATTATAACCACTCGATTTTTTTCAATTCCCGCAAAATATGTTTACCTATATTGGAGTAATGTACAACACACACCGAAACTATTTATCACGACAATTAATTATGATTTTACAATTTAACCGACCAAATTTACATTTTACCAGAGAAAACGACAATATTAAGACACTAATGTAAAATCAACCCGCCCGCCGCGCGTACTGTTTCGTGAAAGAATAAACGACCTTGTACAACTCTGCACAGCCAACTTATACATTATGTAATCAGATTTTATTAAAGAATTTAACTATTTGATAATATCTTACCCTACTGCCAGACTATGCTCATCGCACTGCTACTCGCTTTGCTCATCGCGCTGTCGCGATGTTGCCCTAAGCGGCCAGACACTCCTGTACTCGCGAGGCTCCTCACTCGGCTTTCGCCTTTCGGCAATGGAGGTCGATACTGTGGCAGCGTGCCACAGTCGGAGAGCTAGTAACACGTGTTTCATGAAGTGTTTGATGCACCTTAAAATTTTTCAAATGTAGTATCTATGAGATAAAAAGCCAGAATACCTGTGTTGGCTTAGCCCAACCCGGGACACCAGGTACTGCGCATTACAGAAAGGTGTAATAAAATTGAACCCGAAAAAAGTGTTTAATTCAGAGGCCAACAAACCTTAATCGAAATTTTAAATGATTTTAAAAATAAAATTTAATAAGGCATACATTTTTGAGAGGGTTTACATATAATTAAACCTCCCCAAAGTTTTTTTTAAATACTATTTGAAGTGTTTGATTCACTCTGAAATTTTAATAGCCTCTTAATTAAATATTAAAAAAATTAATAACAAAAAGCCACACACTTTTTCCGGGGTTTAATTAACGGCAGACATGAAAATAACTCTTATTTAAAATAGAAAGAGATAGGTAGTGCGTGGTTGGCGGCGTGAGTGAGCAGCGATCACCGCAGTAGCTCACTCCCTTTCAACAGAAGAAGAATCAGAGGACAGTGGTGATGAGGAGGAAAATTGAAGATACTTTTAAAAACATTTTTATGAAACCTATTTGTAATAAATATTTTCCAAAATGATAATAAACCTATAAAATTAGCTATATAATCTAATCGTGAAATTTTCAGAAACACGCGTTACTAGCTCTTGGACTACTATACCTTTATACTTAGACCGCTTGATGTGTACTGAGTGGCGCGGGAGTATGTGGCCGGCTTACTCGTTCTCTCATTGCCGGTCCTTTGACTCGCGCACAAAAAACCGACAATCGAGGGAGCACTGGGCATGACGATGAACATGACGTGCGGCATGACGAGTAACGCGGCCACACAACGTCTCTGCCTCCTTTCCTCGCTACTTCCCATGCCACTCGTCGAGTGTGTGGCTGAGGCATTACAAAAACTATTTGACTGTTACGAAATGCGTTTTATTGATTTACACTTAAAAAGTATCCCTGCCTTTTATTATATTAAAATCTATAACATTAATAACGGTTGAACCTATAATAAATAAAATAGAATAGAATATATACAGAAACATTATTTAAATTTATTTATAGCTACTAACAAAAATAATTAGTGAGATTGAAATGTGCTGCTAAAATTTTGATAAAATGGATCCGACAGTATGAAAACACTAGTTTGTGGGATCAGATTTACTTACTGGAGAGTGTATTTAATTTGGAACAGATGTTGGATTCAATTAATAAAAAAATTCTATTTTAAAGGGTTAAATTTTTTATTTTTCTAAAAACAAATACATACACTAAGCCTGCATTGTCAGCAAGGTTTTGGCATTGTTTTTTGTCTTGAAATTACTTTATATATCGTTACTTTGCATGTTCATAACTATTGTTATGTATTTTTAAGTTCAAATATTTTTATTTTAATACTTTAATTCTCCTGTAAACGTCGATAGGGTACATAGATATTGTAGATTATAGATTTTCAACATCTGAAGTATTCAGCGTCGATTGCAAATGTTTTTTTTTTCGGAACTCAAGTTGAGAATTAAAATACGGAGCTGTAAAAGTTTACGCAGCACTGGCTTAGAGGATTTCATCGTCTTTGCAAGCTTATAAAATTATAGTTCGATTTTTATAGATACGCAAATTGACGACCGAGAAATATATTTTTCTTGCACAATTATACCACTCCGTATTTATACCAGTAGGTATAATCACCGTGAGAAAACAACAGCTGTAGTAGATAATTACGTCTTTTCTAATATCTCTTGTAAAGGATTGTGCCCTTATTCCTTTTTTGAATTTTTTTTCAAATATTTAAAAAACTGAATCTATAATTTTTGAGACCTAACTGCAAAATCACTTCTGCCGAGCTTTAAATTTTTAAGTCCTTAGAGATTTGAACATCTAGACATCTAAAGTTTTCTGCCATTCTGTTTCCAAACAAACTTTGAGCAATTTTTTTAGATGCTCGCGGAACATCTTGGATAATGGTAATTACAAATAAAAACCCGGGTCGCAGTGCCAAAACCCTGCCGACAATATAGTGTATTTGATAATATAGGCAGTGTGGCTTTATTATGCACACTTAAGTTGGTTTCTGGGCAAAATAAAAAAATTGACTCCTTAATACACCTCTTAAAATAACATTTTTTTTCTTAACTGCAATATTATTATCAGTCTAACGTCTACACCGAATTAAATACATCCTTCAATAAATAAGTCACTATCTACAAATTAGTGTTTTCAAAAAATTTGAAAGTCCGGTCCTGTTGGGCCGATTTTATTAAAATTTTAGGGACACTTTTTAAATATTACTAAAGGGTTAAATGTCAATTTTGAAACGATTCTGAGAATATTTTCGGTATTTTAGGGTCCAAAAACATTTTTCAACCCCTAAAAACTACCCTTAAAATGGTCCGATTACGCCCATTTTAAATAGGCTTCTTGCGGTGATGGATATCAACACGTGGGCCAAATTTCGTTAAAATCAATTAACTCTTTCGAAAGTTATTGCCCGCACACATATATATATATATATATACGCTTATATATATATATATATATAAATATATATATACATATATATATAAACATTTTCAAAAATGGTGGCAAAGTGTTTAGGAGGTTATGAAACGTCGAGAAATTTTGGTCCGACCCCTAGGTCCCGCCATCCGACCGACGCCAATAGTGTATGTTGCCTTATGGCAAATACACTAAAAATACGTTCCAAAAATTTTGAAAACATGTCAGATAGACTTTTTCCCGTACTTTCATTTGGTGCAGTAAAAACAGTGTCTCGATATAAAAAATTGAAGTTGTAGGCATATCAAAAACAAGGTTGATGATATTACTCAGTGCTCATTACTTTACAGTCGATGCACGCATATATTTGTTTTACGCTGTGTTATACAGCTATTATTGTTTCTTTTTTGTGTATTCCTTTTTTCTAAATAAATAAAAAAAAAAAGCAAGGTTGCCTTAATAGACCCCTCGATATAACATAATAAAATAACATTACTAGGACCATATAACTATATAAAATAAAATAAAATTAATTAAAATAAAATTAGCTTCAGTATTGTGTTTTATTGATCCTGTGCCACGGATTTTATCCAAACTTATCCAACAATATATAAAAAATCAGAATTTAAAACTAAGACCAAAAAATAAAAACGCTTTTGTTGTACAAAATTTATGATGATTGAAGACTCATGCAATAATTTATTTCGCTAGAATGAAAAAGCAGCACCGTTGAGCACATGCAATGTGCATAAATAACCTCTTACCACACGAGCGTCTAGAACGCTGAGTCGAGTGAAATTTACTCATTAACATACATTTTAAACTCTCGGAAACGGTGTAAGTTTATTAATATTTTAAAAAAATCCCCGTTGAAAAATTAATTTCGCATGGTGCTATATGAGACATGCAGTCTGCACTAATAACTGTTTCCATCGCAGGGAAAAATAGAGAACTAAACCCTTGAATTAATCTTGTTTTATCATCAATTCTACATAAGCGGTTTAGCTTTTTCGCCATAGATTATGTTCAAATTTTTTTCTTTCTCGCGCTGTAATGATGTTGAATGTTGAATTCGTTTTTTCTTACACTTTTAATTTAAATTCAGAATTATTCTTTTTTTTCATACTCGACGATGTTGAATGTTCATTAATTTCATTTTTTAGTAGCATTTTTTATCAGACATTCATATCTACGTATTTGTTACGTTGCAATATACAGAGTGACACTATACAGGGTGTTTTTTTCAAAACTTTGAATCGATTGTTCCATTGTGTGGCAGTGAATGGAGAACACTTTGAAAACTTATTATCTTAATGTTAAAATAAAGAATAATTTAATTGAAGTACCTGGTGAGATTTTTAATGCAATTGGCAACTCGGAATACTCCCCCACCCCTCATCATTATCATCAACATTATCAAGACTTTACACAAAAATAACAGGGAAAATTAAAAAAAGTTTTAGACAAAAGTTGTTCATTTTTACACAAAAAAAAGAATTTAATCATAAAAATCGGGGGTTTTCATTTAAAAAACAAAACTTACCCAACAACTTTTGCCTAAAACTTTTTTTGATTCAACCGGTGTATCAACAAAAAAATCCATTCAAAGTTTTGAAAAAAACACCCGGTATAATGTAGTTGCCACAAATAAACAGATGTCAAAATAAAAATCGCAATTATAAACGCACAACCAAAATCACTGAACCTGGTTGTGATCATTTTTGTCCGACCCCTAGGTCTCGTCATCCGACCAACGCCAATAGTGTATGTGCCATATTATTGCCAATGCACTAAAAAGTATAACTTTTTTTTTCTTTTTTGTCCTTGGTAATTAATATAAAAATGATTTGTCGGAAAAAAGGACTTTTTAAGTAAACACTTATTTGTTATTTATAGCGACGTCTAAACATTTAATAGTTATAAAGCTTGAAAAAGTCCCAAGCAAGGGACGAAACGTTGCTATAAATAACAAATAAGTGTTTACTTAAAAAGTCCTTTTTCCCAACAAATCATTTTTTATAAAAAATATAACTTTTCAAGTCTTAGCCTGTTCGTAGAACTATGATAGAAATATTAGCAAATAATACGTCCTTCAGTGTACACTGAACTAAATATGCGGGTGTTAGATTACATTATGTATAGGGTATAGGTGAGTTCCGGGAGTCGATGTGGTTGTGGTTGAACAACGATCAAAGGTTAGAGCGGTCAGCAGTTGGTCAGCTGTTGCTGAATATAAATTGATGCGTAATGAGTTCGGCCTCATCGACATGGATTGACTATTGTTAATTACGTAACAGTAGATATATTAGAGTAGGTTATTGCGCAATACTTATAAATAGCCATCTATGGAGAATTTGTACGACCCGTTTGTAAATCAAGGCATTAATCTTCAATCGAAAACAAATTGAAACTTAACAAACGGGATTATTTCTCGTTTCGATGGCGAGAATTCTCAAATAAGTTCATTTAGATAATAGTTTACTTCAATATGCTATTTCTAGTAGAGTGGCGGAAATCGTTTTTGCAGTAATTAAAACGTCGGAAGCATAACTACTGCCAACAATTTCTGAAGTTACTTGGCTTAATATTAAATTATTTTAGCATTACGTATGTCAGAATGAAAAAAACGGAAAAAAGTTTGCCTGTCTGTTTGTATGTCTGGCAAGACAATTGTTCTTAGGAGCGACTAGAGGTATCGAGCTGAAATTAATATCAAATACTAACGTTTATAACCCCATAATCCTGTAAAAAATTCAAGTCTCTAACTCAATGTAATAAAAAATGCGGTCTTTCAAAAAGCACGTATTTCAATACCTACTGACTGGAATTATTATGTGACAAACTTAATTTTTAGTAAATTGTTATATATAACGATATGGAACCTTCAGTTCCACTCACACTTTTGATTTATTATAGTAGTTTTAATAATTAATTATTATTAATAATAGAAATTAGTTTCATGGGTAATTGGAATAAAAATCAATTTAAACACTTATTGATTGCAACGTTTCGTCTTTATTAAATTAAGACTTTTTCAAGCTCTGGAAAATTTTTTTTTTTTTTTTTACAATTTCTATTATTACATATTTTGGAATTGAACTTTAAAGATGAATTATTAATAATAAAATTGTTAAAATCAACCATTGTATTTATGTTCAACATATGTTCATCAAATAACTAATTCTAGCACTATTTTGGTCTTTTGAAATTTTGTCTTGTATCTCGTTTCGCTCTGGTCTCTACAATTCTTGATCTCGATTCGAATTTCGAGACAGCAACACTAGTCCTATCATTGTTTATATTACGCTTATCTAAAAAAAAACTTTGCACACTCTCCTAAAATAGCTGCTTTTCATGCTTGTATAGCAATATAGTAAAATGATCCAGTAACGTTGTCATATTACCATTTCCACAGTAAAAGATTAAAAATCCAACGCAGTCTACAAATTAGAAGTGAACTTGCTCAAAATTGCACTGTTGAAAATCTCGAAAATTATTTCTAGGGGATACGTGATAAAATACTGTATGTATCTCGTGCGTAATGATAATATGGCTCATGCGACTGTTATAATGCCACATTTGCCATAATATAACAATAATAATGCGTTTAACGTCCGTTTCTCGACTTTATGTCATAACAGGCGCCATTCGCACCGTTACTATTTTCACTCTACCACACTGCCAGTTATTTTTCTACATTTTTAAAACTTCAACTTATGCAATAGCAATGGGCGAATGAAGGAATTATATAGAAATTAGGATAAGGTAGGTAATTTTTGAACTAGGAGTTTGATAGGTAATCGGCCATGGCCTCAAATAAGCAACCATCTCGATATTAATCTGGAATTAATTGAGGGAACCATGGAAAACCTCAATCAATATGGCCGGTACAGGAATTACCGTTTCTCGGCGAGAAGCAGTAGGAAAAAGTCCCAGCCACATCTGCCCCGGCCGGGATTCGAACCCGAACCTCCCGAATGCGAGTCTAGTGATGTCACCACTACTCTACCCAGCTCGGTACATTCGCCATAATATGTCACCACGCACTACAAACATAACCCATTATTATAGCAAAAAGAAACGCATCCCTACATGTTCTATTTTTATCGTAGTTCAATTGAGAGAATCTTCGCAGGTTACACTAGCAGCTAGTTCTATGTAACGATTTAATCGGAGCGGTTGGCGTGCGAAATCGTTCAGCAATAAAACTGGTATTCGACATCTGTTCGAAGGCAGAGACGGTCGACGGATGTCTTTACGTATTGTGAGCTTCGTATAAACGTTAGCAGGAACTGATCGCATCGATTTCATCCTTTTAAAGCGCACAAGACGTTAAAGGTGTACCAGAAAAATGTATCAAAGAATATTACTTTATACCAACATCAATTCGTAGCTAAAGTAGAAATCTGAAAAACTTGTTAATACACTATAACCACAATATAACGAGCATCAATATAACGATTTCCTTGATTTAACAAATTTTTCTAAATCCCCTAGAACTGCCCATAAGAGTTAGTGCAAAATATACCTCTACATTAAGAATATTTTTTGTCAAAAAGCTCTTTATAACGAATGTTCAATCTAATAATAATGCGTTTAACGTCCTTTTCTCGACTTTATGTCATAACAGACGCCATTCGCACCATTACTATTTTCCATCTACCTCACTTCCCGTTATTTTTCTACATTTTTCAAACTTCAACTTATGTTATAGCAATGGGCGAATGAAGGAATTATAGGAAATTAGGATAAGGTAGGCAATTTTTGAACTAGGAGTTTGATAGGTAATCGGCCATGACCTCAAATAAGGAACCATCTCGATATTTATCTGGAATTAATTGAGGGAAACCATGGAAAACCTCAATCAAGATGGCCGGTACAGGAATTACCGTTTCTCGGCGAGAGGCAGTAGGAAAAAGTCCCAGCCACATCTGCCCCCGCCGGGATTCGAACCCGGACCTCCCGAATGCGGGTCTAGTGCTGTCATCACTACTCTACCCAGCTCAGTAACGAATGTTCAATCATTGCAGAATATAAATAGAAAGTATAATATTTTACCTATTGAGTTTAGTGTTTTGCTGAAGATGGGAGCTTAGCTCTCGAAATGTACATCCACTGAATAAATCTGTTGTGGTAAGATTAAGAAGTAACTATTCTTTTATTTTCATAATTTACCTATATTTGACGATTTTTGTCAACTTATAACCTTTACCCTAACGTATCCTACCCATCAATCATACACAATTCCACAATAACAACAAAAATTCATATTTTGCAAGGTTTAGACACATTAAATTTATCGTAAGACAATCACTGTTGTTTGATGTAAAATGTAAACACTGCTGTTGATCACTGTTAGTAAATTTAAAATTGCCGCGGCGGTTATAACCGTCGGAGAGAAACGAAAAATCATTAAGTATGTAGACGAGAACCCTACAAAGAAAAAAATTAGACATCGCTAAAGAGTTCGAAATTCTCGCAAGTACATTGGCCACAATTTTAAAGCTTAGAGATAAGTTTTCAAAAACAAATAGGTTTTCTAATCTTGTTAAAATGAATCTTAGACCAACCTAACCTCTATATAATAAACTTCATTATAACGAATTACTTGGTATAACAAATATTTTCTAATTCCCTTCAGCTTCGTTATATCGAAGTCGTACTGTAATAATAATTGATATTCATTATTATGACGTTTCGATAAATAGATGCTTATTTTTATGTTAATTTATATGGAAATTTATGTGAACTTTTGCACCAATTCTATGAATGAAATGAAGATTTTCACTGGTTAGAAGCTGTTATATTACATAAAAGAATGAAATATGTTCTTCTTCAGAACAATCTTTTTCACGAATGAACAGTTTAATATATTCGAACATCATATAAAGCTTAACTGAATGTGTATCAAGGCTTATTTGAAATTCAAATATCATTTTCAACATTTTTCTTAAATTAAATATCACTGATGTCTTATAAAGTGCCAAAAATATTTATTTTCCGCGTTTCCTTAAGTTAGGTATGAAATTGTAGTTTAAATTAGCTATTTGTGATAAAAATAAGCTCTTCAATTTTAATTTTATACACAACTTCGAAATTAATAGTCTTGTAGACTGTAGTTCTCAACAGAACATAATTTTTCAATAATTAAAACATGCATTTCACTAGTAAAACTTAGGAATATAATTTAAAATTTTGTTATTTTCTAAAATCATTCAGCTTAAATTGTGAAGTTCGTGTTAAGTGTTCATGTCAATATTCTAAAATTATATCATAGTACGATCTTTACTGCAATTTTTTATGTTCTATAAAAAACGTCAGCGATAAATACTTCAAAAAATTGTGAACATTTTGTAAAACTCAGCAATAAAATTGCTTCGTTTTTAATGTCTAACCGATTGAAAATTTCTAAGAACTTACGAAGATATACAGATGTTTCCTTTAAGAATAATATTTGTAGATAAAAAAGTGTTGATTTAATCCACATAGAATTTTGTGCTTTATTGGGCAAACAAATATTTCACATATACTAGACGTTAATGATCTCAGTTGTCGAGCCTCTATAATGTACAATCTCTTTCTCTCTCCAAATATATCTACATATTTTAAAGAAACAGTTTTCTATTTACATTTCATTGAAAACATAATACAAAAAAATGAAAAAGAAAATGGGAAATGTTCTAAAGTGTAATAAAAGAGTGACGAAAAACTGAAAATACTTTTCCAACTTTGCAAGTTTTGTTTAAAGTTTATATGCTGTGTGCAAACTTAATTGATAGTATGACAGAAATGCGAGATTTTCAAAACTTTTCTCTAAAACTTATCTCCATGTATAATATTTTTCAGAAGCTAGATAAGATACTGTAAAAAATACATATCCAGAATGCATTTTCCACAAAGCCAGTGTTTTTATTATCTTTTCATAATTAATTTGCACATAATAAATAAAATCTTACGGAGAAAGTGAAACTTCTTTAGAATTAGAAACTAATTTCATTGATGCGTTATTCATTTTTCGTTACCAAGATTTCTATCATATTTCCCCGCCTTTGAATCATTTCTTAACTTACAGTTTTTATAAATATAAGTTCTAAATTGGAATGCTTTTAATTAAATAAAGTTGAAACGTGCATTTAAATTAAATATTAAAAAAGAAATTAATAATATTTGTTCCAGAGAATGTAGAACCAACTTTGTTAATTCTTATTAATAATTGTTAATTAACTCTTTAAAATAGTTGATAAACTAACGTTTTTATTAGGCACAATTTTTTGTAACTACCTATTTTCAGATTAAATGTTTAGTATTTACATTATCTTTATGGGTAAATTTCATTTAGCGTAGCATTTATATTTTCGAAGTTTGTGACAGATACAAATACATAAAAAAAACCCGGGTCGCAGTGCCAAAACCCTGCCGACAATATAGTGTATTTGCTTGTGTAGGGCCGTGTGGTTTTATACTTTTATTATGTGAAATTAAGTTTGTTTTTGGGCAAAATAAAAAATTTAACCCCTTAATACACCCCCTAAAATAACATTTTTTTCTTAATTGTAATATTATTATCAATCTAACGTCTACACCGAATTAAATACACCCTTCAATAAATAAGTCACTATCTGCAAACTAGTGTTTTCATAAAATTTGTAAATCCGGTCCTGTCGGGCCGATTTTATTAAAATTGTGGGGACACTTTTTAATCACTACCAGAGGGTTAAATTTCAATTTTGAAACGATTCGGAGAATTTTTTCGGTATTTTGGGGCCCAAAAACAGTTTTCAACCCCTAAAAACAACCCTTAAAATGTTCCGATTAGGCCCATTTTAAATAGGCTTCTTGCGGTGATGGGTTTCAACACGTGGCCCAAATTTCGTTGAAATCAATTAACTCTTTCGAAAGTTATCGCGCGTACACATATATATATATATATATATAATATATAAATATATATATACATATATATATAAACATTTTTAAAAATGGTGCCAACGTGTTTAGGAGGTTATGAAACGTCGAGAAATTTTGGTCCGACCCCTAGGTCCCGCCATCCGACCGACGCCAATAGTGTATGTTGCCTTATGGCAAATACACTAATAATCCCATTGCGTATCTATGACAGGCGATGGTGATAGATGAAATTACTAATCGTATGAGGGACGCTTTACTGAAAAAATCATTCTGGTACATTTACACCCAAAATTAATTTTATTGTGACGATAAATTTTGGACTTTTAAAATTATTTAAATAATAAAATCTTCTTTTTATATGATCAAACTGGTCCAAAAATAAAATATTTTTTTTCTTGTTTTTAAAGAAATTTATTTGAGCGCTGGGTAGAGTAGTGGTACAGCACTAGACTCGCATTCGGGAGGTCCGGGTTCGATTCCCGGCGGGGGCAGATGTGGCTGGGACTTTTTCCTACTGCCTTTCGCCGAGAAACGGTAATTCCTGTACCGGCCATCTTGATTGAGGTTTTCCATGGTTTCCCTCAATTAATTCCAGATAAATATCGAGGTGGTTCCTTATTTGAGGCCATGGCCGATTACCTATCAAACTCCTAGTTCAAAAATTACCTACCTTATCCTAATTTCCTGTAATTCCTTCATTCGCCCATTGCTATTATATAAGTTGAAGTTTAAGAAATGTAGAAATAAACGGGAAGTGGTAAAATGAAAAATAGTAATGGTGCGAATGGCGTCTGTTATGACATAAAGTCGAGAAACGGACGTTAAACGCATTATTATTATTATTATTATTATATTGATCCATCATCAGAATTATAGATTATAGTTTTTTCTGATGATGGATCAATATCTGAAAGCGCTCAAATAAATTTTTTTAAAAACAAGAAGAAAAAAAATTATTTTTGGACCAATTTTATCAAATAAAAAGAACATTTTCTTATTTAAATAATTTAACCGAGCTGGGTAGAGTAGTAGTAACAGCACTAGACTCGCATTCGGGAGGTACCGGGTTCGAATCCCGGCGGGGGCAGATGTGGCTGGGGCGTTTTCCTACTGCCTCTCGCCGATAAACGGTAATTCCTGTACCGGCCATCTTGATTGAGGTTTTCCATGGTTTCCCTCAATTAATTCCAAATAAATATCGAGATGGTTCCTTATTTGAGGCCATGGCCGATTACCTATCAAACTCCTAGTTCAAAAATTACCTACCTTATCCCAATTTCCTATAATTCCTTCATTCGCCCATTGCTGTTACATAAGTTGAAGTTGTAAAAAAAATTTAGAAAATAACGGGAAGTCGTAGATGAAAAAATAGTAATGGTGCGAATGGCGTCTGTTATGACATAAAGTCGAGAAACGGACGTTAAACGCATTATTATTATTTAATTTACACCCAAAATGGTGGCGCCACCGACGATACAAAATAGGTGAAAACACAATGTTTCACTTTTGGGGACCCTAAAAATGATCATGAACTGCAGTACTATACGATTATATAAATGAATTATGATTATATAAAGTTTTATTCACAAGGTTGAAACAAAATGCATATAAACCGCCACATTATATCCTGAAAGTTCTGTAAACCGCTACAATATTGTTTTATAGTGTTTCTAATAAGTTTCTGTAAGAAGTGTAAACAAAGAAAAAGGAAATAAATCCAAATATAACTGGAAACATCGCATTCAATCTAACTTTGCACCAGTTTCATGCTAAATTAATTTTAAACAGTTGACATAAGAGCTTTTAATTTGAAATTTCTCAACTGTCATCTTTGTTTTCAAATCTAACTTTCCTTCAAAACTGCAAGCAAAGCTATACGTCTGGGAATAATGTTTAATGAAAAACTGGAAAACAGGTTTGTTTTACTAATTGTAAAGTTTTTCCTTTGTTATTTTTAAAATTTATAATTTCAACAATGTCAATTTTAAAATGAAACCCGGGTCGCAGTGCCAAAACCCTGCCGACAATATAGTGTATTTGCTTATACAGGCAGTGTGGCTTTATTATGCGAACTTAAGGTGGTTTTTGGGCGAAATTAACATTTGACTCCTTAATACACCTCTTAAAATAACATTTTTTTTTCATAATTGCAATATTATTATCAATCGAACCTCCATACCAAATTATATACACCCTTATTCTATTCTGTTCTATTGTTAATGTTGATAGGGAAAATGGTATCATTACATTTTTAGTGTATTTGCCATATGGCAACATACACTATTGGCATCGGTCGGATGGCGGGACCTAGGGGTCGGACCAAAATTTCTCGACGTTTTATAACCTCCTAAACACTTTGGCACCATTTTTAAAAATGTTTTTATATATATGTATATATATATTTATATATATATATATAGATATATATATATATATATATATATATATATATATATATATATATATATATATATATATATATATGTGTGTGTGTGTGTGTGTGTGTGCGGGCAATAACTTTCGAAAGAGTTAATTGATTTTAACGAAATTTGGCCCACGTATTGAAATCCATCACCGCGAGAAGCCTATTTAAATGAGCGTAATCGGGACATTTTAAGGGTAGTTTTTAGGGGTTGAAAAATGTTTTTGGGCCCCAAAATACCAAAAAAATTCTCAGAATCCTTTCAAAATTGACGTTTAACCCTTTAGTAGTAATTAAAAAGTATCCTTAAAATTTTAATAAAATCGGCCCGACAGGACCGGACTTACAAATTTTATGAAAACACTAGTTTGCAGATAGTGAATTATTTATTGAAAGTTGTATATAATTTGGTATAGAGGTTCGATTGACAATAATATTGCAATTAAAAAAAAATGTTATTTTAAGGGGTGTATTAAGGAGTCAAATTTTTTATTTTGCCCAAAAACCAACTTAAGTTCGCATAATAAAACCACACTGCCTGTATAGCAAATACACTATATTGTCGGCAGGGTTTTGGCACTGCGACCCGGGTTTTTTCTATTGCAAATGACAAAATGTTCCTCTCTACACTAATAATAAGTTTTCAAGGGAATTATGAAAAGATATTCATATTATATCATAATATATAAAATTTCATGAAAACATCAAACACAAAGGAAACATTGTTTTTCCATTATTCGGTTTAATTAATGTGGATAAGAAATGTTATTTTTACCTTTGATGTTCTTATATATCATTTATATCGTACAGTTTGTTCAGTACGATGTAAATATTATGCCAATCTATTTGATTATCATACGTCAAAAACGGTTGAACCGATTTTGATGAGAAGATACACTATCAGAGCCCAAACTTACAGTATAAGGTACTTTTGATCAAATATACTCATGTTGGAATCCGTCACCGGTCCAATCGAATCGTTTTAAGGGTGGTTTTTAGAGGTTGAGGAAAGTTTTTGGGCCCAAAAATACCTAAAAAATTCTTAGAATCGTTTCAAAATTGAAATTTAACTCTTTAATAGCCAGACAGGACCGGATTTACAAATTTTCTGAAACCACTAGTATGCAGATAGTGAGTTATTTACTGAAAGGTGTTTTTAATTTTGGTGTAGACGTTCGATCGACAATAATAATGTAGTTAAGAAAAAATGTAATTTTAAGGGATGTATTAAGGAGTTACTTTTTTTTTTTTTGACCTACAATCACCTTAATAAAGCCACAAGGCCTGTATTAGCAAATACACTATATTGTCAGCAGGGTTTTGGCACTGCGACCCGGGTTTTTTAGTTTACAATTTGCGGTTATTAAAACTCAATGTCAAAAAACATCAATCCGATTACAAATATTCGCCATGTGATAAATACATAGCTTTGAGAATTTTTCTCGTTTATGTGAACACCAAATTGGATTGTCATATTTAAATGACATTTGATTTGATCGGTATAACAGGGAAAATGGATTTTTAAAAAATGAAATAACATTACAAAAACATGTCAACTTTTATTACGTTGTACGCAATTTATAGTTCATAATTACCTGTGCCTATTAATAAAATTGCAATTAAGTTATTAAAAATTGAGAACACGCCCGATAAACAAACAATCGAAGATAAACAAAGAACAAGTACAGGTAGAGAAAGTGAGAGAACATTATTATGCGTCATTGTTTAAGAATTAACGAATGAAAAGTTATTGATCGTACTAATTTTTCTTTAGAATATTCGCTTAAAAACAGAACCCGCAAGTTTTATGTGGTTAAACGTGCGAGAAATTGCTTACATCCATTGCGACATTGCAACCAATTATAAAAGTAAATTGGTGTTTCATAATAATAATAGCAACACTGTAGTTATTTATTTATATAATTATTTAACCTTTACCAACTAACCGCACCAAACATTGATATGTTGTGCCTAATTTTAATTTTTTTTTTATTGACACTTGATATGAAAAACAGGGACTACAGCAGTAAAACTGGTATACTTATAAAAAATAATAATAATGGCAACGACCTTGAGACAAGGCAAGTATTCTATCTCGCCAGTAATTTAACTTAATGTTCTACAGCTGGTTTTTAAAGTATACAGTATACGTACATGGTGACACGTTCTTTACATTTTCAATCTCAAGAATCAATTTTACTCTATCGTGCCAAAAGAAGTCTTACTTAAAAAATAATTCGTAAAAGCGGAATTTCTTAAAACAAAAACTTGTAAAACAGGAACTTCCTGTACGTTAACACCGAACTAAACAGTACGGTAAACATTAATGTTCCTAATGTTCTTATACATGCGTAGTACTCAACAAACAACTGAAGTACAATTCAAGTTGGCGGTCTCTTCGTCTCTATCTAAGTATACAAAACCACAATAGAGATCCTTATGCATAATAGTTCATAGTCTTATCAACTAACTAAAATTGAATTCTCCGTTTCTAATTTAAAGTCCTTACCGTAAATTAATTCTAGAGAAAGGATTATTTAACAACCACTTTATTAAACATGTTAGTTATATTGTTAAATATTTTATTATATAAAGCCAGTTAGTTTAATCGTACGTTAGTAGAGTGGTTTACGATTGTGACTACACTTCTTCTACATTATGGAGGGTTAAGATTTCCACCATCTATATTTTAAACCAACGGCGGGCAACCCCCGGCCGGCGAAAAGTTTGTATCCGGTCGGCCAGATTTTTAGAAGAGATTATAATTTTTTGATATAATTCGTCTAGCTTAAATTGAATATTAAACCCACCTAGCAACATGTTCATAATTTAGTACTAATGATAAAACATCTTTTAAAGCATCTTTCAGTTCAAATGTCCCCACAGACATGAACTGCACATGAGTTTACTAATAAATATGTTTATAATCTTCTATGAAACACGCTTGGATCATTTATGTCCTGCAGCTGTTTCGGCACTTTGTTAAAAAGAATAGATTCGGCATATTTAGAAGGCTTATGACCTGTGTTGTCGAGCGCCTGTAATCTACAATATTCTCACTATAGAAAAAAATGTAAGTAATATGTCGAAAAATTCGAATAAGTATTAAGTCTATATTTTGTGCCATGGAATTTATGAGTGAAATCACTCTTCCGTCTTATAATTAATCTCTACCTTGAATACAAGAAGAAAAGAAATAATTAAAGAAAGATTAAACTTTTAAAAGATTACGATAAGTACAAAGAAATTATTCTCATTTCTACCTAAGACGTAAAAAAAGTTGTTGGTGGCAAAAAAAAATAGGTTTTCAGTGGAATTCTTAACCATTCTGGATTCTTAAAATCAGATTAGTTCTCTCGTAATAAATAAAATATTTTGAATTAAAAAAAAAACAGCTGTTCTTTTGTTCTAAAGCTCTCTTTTGATCTGAAGAGATTCGACAATTCTTTCTACAACCCAGCATTAGAGTTTTTAATTTAGATACAACAAAGGGAGCAATCCGTACAATTGTTAAATAATAAACAACAATTATAAATCGGAATAAAATTGAGAGATAATTAAAACAAAATGGCGAGTGTCACACGATATCGTGTGTCAGAGCATGCAGTGCACTGTCAAATGACAAGGCATCCAATCTCAAGTGTCATCAAAGCTTCGTTGACTCTAAACAAACCTTTATTATCGCTAGCCTTCTATTAACTCTTGTAAAGGACATATGATCCCTACGCTGATAGCTGAAGCTTTGAATGAATCAGTGTACGTCATGTGTTGAAATATAAATTATGCAGGGTTGTTTGAAAAAGTATGCACACTCCTCCAAAAATATTATATTATGCAAAACAAAAAAATAATTAATAAAACTGCCAACCCTTACATATAAAATAAACGTTTTGTTATTAATGTCGCTGCCTCGAGCGATTTATACGTTTTTAAATATTAATTTGATACATTTTCTGCTGATTAAGAATTTAAATTTTGTTGTCATTTAAACTGTATTGATGACCTTTGAGGTCTCGCTATACTAGATAAGGTATGTAATGAAAAAAAGCACGCACTGATCCGTATCCTTTTTAGCCTAGAAGTAATGGCTTCTTTAAATTTCTAAGAATTGAAGCCGAATTCAAAATTTATGAGAATTAGAAAGGAAAAATAATTTAGAAAATTATCCATTGCCCTTTGGAACGTCAGAAAACAACCCAAGTCTGCATGTTCTGTACAACCCAGATTTGGTTCCGTTCGAAGTGAAAGAGACTGTGAAATTTTGGATCAGAAAAAAATATGAAATGTTTAATGACGAAATGTAAAAATTTGAAAATTGTTGAAAGAAATTATTTTTGGACCTAAAGTTACATATTTTTAAAATTACTGTGTTGGTTTTTGAAACATACTGTTCTTTCCGAAGAGATGTGCATTACTAAACCATTTTTGTTTTGTAATGTTATATTAGAATAAAAATGATTTGTCGGGAATTATTACAAACTTTTTATTGAACAATTGTTTAACTATTTATATTTACATTTGTATTTTAACTTTTATATCTACTTGATCAAAACATTTAATAGGTGTGTATAATTAATATCTGATATTTTATTTTTCAATTGTAAATTTACAAATTGTATTTTAATAATTCAATTACAGTAATAAAGCTTGAAAAAGTCCCAAGAAAGGGACGAAACGTCGCTATAAATAACAAATAAGTGTTTACTTAAAAAGTCCTTTTTCCCGACAAATCATTTTTATATTAATTACCAAGGACAAAAAAAAAAAACCCGGGTCGCAGTGCCAAAACCCTGCCGACAATATAGTGTATTTGCTTGTATAGGGCCGTGTGGTTTTATACTTTTATTATGTGAAATTAAGTTTGTTTTTGGGCAAAATAAAAAATTTAACCCCTTAATACGCCCCTTAAAATAACATTTTTTTTCTTAATTGTAATATTTTTATCAGTCTAACGTCTACACCGAATTAAATACACCCTTCAATAAATAACTCACTATCTGCAAACTAGTGTTTTCATAAAATTTGTAAATCCGGTCCTGTCGGGCCGATTTTATTAAAATTGTGGGGAAACTTTTTAATCACTACCAAAGGGTTAAATTTCAATTTTGAAACGATTCGGAGAATTTTTTCGGTATTTTGGGGCCCAAAAACAGTTTTCAACCCCTAAAAACTACCCTTAAAATAGCCCGA
This sequence comes from Venustoraphidia nigricollis, assembly GCA_034508555.1. Taxonomy (NCBI): domain Eukaryota; kingdom Metazoa; phylum Arthropoda; class Insecta; order Raphidioptera; family Raphidiidae; genus Venustoraphidia; species Venustoraphidia nigricollis. The sequence continues at coordinate 2,830,667 of JAVRKA010000044.1, read as the reverse complement.
TTAGGCCCATTTTAAATAGGCTTCTTGCGGTGATGGATTTCAACATGTGGCCCAAATTTCGTTGAAATCAATTAACTCTTTCGAAAGTTATCGCGCGTACACATATATATATATATATATATATATATACGTATATAAATATATATATATATATATATATATATATATATATATATATATATATATACATATATATATAAACATTTTTAAAAATGGTGCCAAAGTGTTTGGGAGGTTATGAAACGTCGAGAAATTTTGGTCCGACCCCTAGGTCCCGCCATCCGACCGACGCCAATAGTGTATGTTGCCATATGGCAAATACACTAATAAGAAAGTTATATTAGAATATTATAATTTTATTTACCTAGATGGCAGTTTAATCAACAGAAATATTTTTTTAATTTGTTAGTCGTTGCCACAAAATTGTTTTTAGTGCGTTATAATATTTTAGACAAAATTTGATATTATGCTTTGCCTTTGTGGTGTAATCATTTTTGTAGTTTATGGATATATATTATTACAAATTACTGAATATAAGCTGTAAAAGTACTTTCTTCTCAATTTTGTACATAAAAAGAAAATTTCACGTAAACACACTTACAATTTATTTTTCAAGTCGTTTGTGCTTGCACACTGAAAGTAGGATTCCGATAAAAAAACTTACCGATTTATTGAAAAATCTTGAAAGTAGTCCAATTAAATGTCTGAAAAAAGAAGAAGAAAAATATGAAAATATTGGATTTTATATTTATATATATTTATTAATTTCTCCACTTCATTGATCCAGCAACTAGTGAAAACATTAAAATAATGACAACCTGAAAATATGAATTAATCCCAGGTTCAGATAGCTTTGGTGTTGTGGTTGGTTTTTAAAACAATATGTTTACCTTGGATTTTTATATACATTTATAGGTCCTTTAACTAATGAGCACGGAAATTTAAGAGGCGCTGAAATATGACATTTCAATTATCATTTAGAAAAAAAATAAAAAAAATTTTCTATATAAGTATTCTTAGACGTATTTTTTTTGTGCAAGATTTATCTACAGGCGTTTTGTTCAAAATTTGGTTTGAAAAACTGTCTTTTTCTATGTGCAATCTAATGTTCTACATAATAAAAAGCTCAAGGAAAAAATTAGACTTTTCCTGTATACATAAGTCAGTGAGTAAGACTCAGATGTATATAAACTAAAATATGCGTCTTATTTATTTTCAATTTGTAGGTAAATTACCATTTCTCAACACCTTGCGTTGTTTACATATGCATTAAGCCTTGACATTTTACGTTACATGTAGAATATTACGTAATACAAAAAGAAACATGATGGCAATATAAGAACGTTTTTGACAAAAAAGAAATTCAAATGCAAATTTCAACCCCTCCATGCATGTAAAGATTTCAAGAATCACAGAACGAAACATGTTTTTTTTCCTCCAAAAAATAAATCTCGCATTTGTTCCGGAATTCTTGTATAGATTGGTATTACTTATGATCTCAGTTGGCTCTACAATATGTGTCTAACAAATTTATGACAGGATAAATTTTCTTGCAGTAAAAATGCTTTCTCACTGCATTATTAGAGTAGCCATGGAATGTATTTTTAGCACTACCCCCTATAAAATAACTGCTTCACATGTATGTATGAAGGCATTTAAATTGACTCATTATATCACTAGTGCTGTAACGTAAAAAAAAAATAATCATGCTATACCAATTTCATAGGAAAACAGCATTTGTCTATCTGTAGTTTTGGCCACCAAAATTTTGAAAATGATGTGAAAATCAGCTATTCTATAGGAGATACGTATATAAAAAATGTCATATATACTCGTGCGCATTGGTATTACGACTCGTGTGAATGTAAAAACAAACTGGCACTCGTTCTAAACATAATGTCGCAACTTGTCGTAATATAACAATCTACTATACCCAATTTGTTGAAAAAATTGAATCGGCAAGCTACATGAGATTAATACAATCGTCATAGTTAACATAAATGGTAATACGATGTCCTAAGTAGACCACGGGTCGTTTAAGTAATCTCTATTGGGATTTAACATTTGAGAAGAGTTTAAGTCGAATGTAACGTCGAATGCGCCATTTTCCATATACATGTAATACTAACAACATGTAAAATGTAATGTATTCATGGTTTAAATTTCTGTTACCAGATGTCGCATCTTTCATGTCAAATCCAAATACGCCACCGAAAATACTAGACAAAAAAATTGCACCTCTTGTTTTTAAATTTCAATTTTCAATGTCCTTCCAGTGTAATTTGTTTCACTGAAAGAATTGATCAATGGACTGACATTTTAATATTATCAATAATCTCAAATCTGTATTAACCCAATTTTTCACTGAACTGTATAGACCTATTTTCGTAGAATTTTTAAATCGTTTCTGGTGCAGAAAGATTTGTCGTCGCAATCTATTGTAGAAGGATTGCGTAATCATTGTGACGCTTAAGGCTGTCGGAACGTTTACGGTATAGTTTCATAAGATTAGATTGATAACAATGGATAGTTATAAACTGCTCCAATTGTTGAGAAACACACATTCTTACAATTCTATATTAGAAAATTTTTATTATCAAACACTGGAGTTAAACGCCGCGAAAGTGGAAAGTTTCGGGGTTAAGGCTGTCGGAACGCTCCGAATTTTATTTGTACTGAGACCCAGCGGTAAGGGGCGAGGTAGGCAAAAGACATATTGTGGGTGTGACCTTCTTTAGCTCTGTCTCGCTCTAATCATCCGCACGTTTCAATTTTTGGCTGGTGCCAACTACGAGGCTAAAAAATTTTTTTGCAAGGGTGCCGCTGTCAACTGATTACTCTAATTTTTGGAAATATTTTGAAGATTTAAAAAACTTTTCCGAAAAAGGAAGAGTCACTTTAGGTTTGTGATGGAACAGTTTTGTGAAATAAATACGAATAAGGTTATAGTGTGACATTAAAAACGTGTGTTTTTTTAGCACAATTAATGCCAATTTTTTTCTAGTAAATCGTACATAAATTACAAAAGTAGTCCATTAGAGATCTAGATTTGTCCTTTATCTTCCTTATAGAGAAAGAATCTTTGCAAAATGTGGACGAATAAGTCTACAATCAGTTGACAGCCGAAGCTCTATTTTTGGCTTAAATTCAGAGCGTTCCGACAGCCTTAATCTTCGTACAACTAGCAACTGGTGAGCCTAGTTATTTTCAAGATAAATATCTATTACAAAACGCAACTTTTGAATTATTCCTGAACACAGAGAAGCATAGAAAACACAGGTTTTGTGTCAAATCGGTTTAAACTAATTCTGGAGAATCGATGCGTAAAGAGTTTATGTCTAGAGCCTTGACAGGTTTGTGTCACGTATTTACAATAGACTTTTTTGTGAGCTTTACGCTGATTCGGCAATAAGACCGTACATTGTCGTTAAAAATAAGCTCGCAGTCACGTGAAAAGCATATAAAAGCGTTTCAATGTTTTATTTGTAGTTGTTTTTCTATTTTCATAGTGTAAGTGAACAACGTGGAACATCGTTAAAGAATTTTCACAATTAATATATTTTTTTTCAATTGCCCGGTAAGGTAGAAGAAATTTAGTCAATAAAAATAATTATACACTAATAAAAATAAAAGTATAGAAACTTCTTACGACAACGATTTTATTAATGTTGTTAATTATACACTATTAAGTTTTTGAAGTCATACTTTTTAACGCAGGTTTCGGAGGAGTAGCCAACTGGGAAAAACTAGCGTCTCGTTACGTTTTGTGACGTGTTTACGAAACAAAGACGCACATACGTATTTACGCTTAGACAAGGAAAGAACCAAAGCAAGCACGTCGTTGATACACAGTTCATATAGTGCTTCAGTACTGTGATATTATGTACTTATTATGGGGTATAATACTCAGAAAACATGTCTAAACGAAGCTCGTTGTGTGGCCGAGCGGTTAAGTGCGCCTACCTTAAAAGTACAAGTTGGCTGGTTCGACCCCCCGATAACGCCAGTGTTTAGTTTTACTAATGACATCTTTTTTGTGATTTTTAATTAAATAAATAATAAAAAAATGAATTTAAAAATTTAGTTTTTATATATTTCTTAATAATAAATTTAATTTAATAATTTAATCGTTTTTTGTGTATACGTAAATTTTAAACATTAAAATAAAATACGTAAGAAGCATAGCTTCCGTCCGTCATGTGTCCATGAACTGGCCCACCTCTTTTTTGTATTTTAATCAGGAAATGTGGATTAAGAATTGTTTGCCTACTGCTTATAAAATACGGCAACCATCGATCAATAACCAATACTATTTGCTCCATTATTAACTGGAATAGGTACGCAAAGATACATATTTGTTAATATGTTTTTATAGAAGTGTCAAAGTGAAAAGAAACCTGTCGTTATATTGACAGCTCGTGATTACGTCATGGCTGTCCAACCTTTGGTTCACTATTGTTACTGTCACACTAGTAGACTAGTGGATGGAGCAATGCATGTTTATACAGTGTTAAACACGATGTTGAACATAAAATACAATGCATACAAACCAACATAAAATAATCAATACATGTTATATAGTGACAGGATTACTTTAACTATTGAACTAAATGGGCTATAGCCTAGAGGCGTCCGCCAATCTTTTAAAGTGATCCTCAGATCGGCCACGGTAGGAAGCAGCGTTGCCAGACGTCCCGATTTTTAAATCAAAATTAAATGTCCAGCGCGCGATAGGCTCAGTCCCACTTTTCGGGGATAACTCGACCGTGCGTAAATAATTATTCTCTTATTGTAAGTTGCAATTTGTAACACTCACTTTGAAACGCCATATTTTTCTAATGAATAAAACTTTTTTGATTTTAATTTCTGTTTTTTTTTATTTTTTTTTTATTCAGAAGACGAATAAGACTCAACTATTTAACGATAGGGTAAATCTGATTTAAAATATCATATTTTTATTAAAATACATTTTCTATGGCTATTTTTGCTATCTATTGTCACGTAAACGTAATTTGAACTTAAATAAAAAGATAAATATTTAAAAACTTCTGATTATATATGTTTTTTTACTATGTTCCGCTTTCGATGAAAGAATCTCGCTTTTTTCACTAAAAAAGTTCCAAAATCCCGACTTGGCAAAAAAAAATCTGGCAACGCTGGCAGGAAGATACACAAAAACTATATGTATTTGACGTTTTAAGAAAATCATCTATCTTTATATTCACCTGTCAAAGCGAAAATAGACTAGGAAATCTGTGGTAACTGACTCTAACAGAAACGAAACCACCATTTTTTTTCGAAAAGAAAGCCGATTCCGAGCTGAGACTCTTTCTACTATTCTTCAAACATTTGTTTGTATTCTACAACAAAAAATCCACTTTTTTAATAAATATGACAATGCGAATGGGGTGTTTTGGCATCTTTGATTATATCACCAAAAAAAAAACTGTTAATGCTAGATTCATGAAATAAAACAAGCTTATAGAAATGTTTATATGCCTTTTTATGCCAACTAATATTTCCTATAAACAAATAATAATAAATTACACACTAAATATTAACCAAACAATTAAGTTTTTTGACAGCGGCTGAACATATGACGTCATGCGCTCTGATTGGTGTCTGTTGTCACGTGACTTGAGAGTGATTTTATTAGTTTTTATTTATTAAATATTAATTAAATTCCTTAAAAATAAGGAAAAATATAGTGCTTTTTAGTATTTCTATCATAGAAACTACTACTTTTCGTTAAAATTATGTTTTTATTTGAATACAGTCAACATCCCTATTAAAGTCCAAGAGTCAATGGCCGGCAAACTTGCGTTATTTTGTAAAACCCTATTTACTTTCTTAACTTGCCGTACATGAAATGGGGACTCATTAGTTCCTCAGGTATGAAAGGTGTGAAAATTTGACCGAGTTCAACGTCATAGTAATAAGGTTTAGATATTTTAAAATACTTAATTATTGTTATTGACAAAAACAATGGCGGTTTCAAGGTCATGGCAGACGCTAAGCTATACGTCAAATATAATAATAGTTCGAAATGCACGTGTACATAGCTAGATAATAAAACAATTTTACTAACTTGTTATCCAAAATTAAACCTGCTTCCTCACTAGGTATATAATTAATGTATTGTTTTTACTTCTTACAAATATGTAAGCATTGTTAATATTAATTTGCATTAGTATTAACAAGAAAAAATTAAAAATGCAAGTATACTTTATTTCAACATAACTCGTTTCAAATATTTGACATAAAAATGTTCAGGTTTTTACCGGTACGAAGTATTCGTTTACGAAAAACTAATTCATTAAAAGTTCACGTTTATTGTATATTTGTACAGTAGACATCTCTTGGGAATGTTAAATAAGATTCAAATTAATTTAAAACGCTCAGGGTAAAAGTTGATTCATATCACGAATTTTGTTAACATATTAAAAGCTTTAGATCTCTGGCGCTTTTATACAATTCGATCAACTCAATAAGAGTACTTTCTTTAGTTTAATAATTTTCATTTCATCACAGCATGATGACTTTTTTATCGTTTGCCTAGAACAACATTTGTCGGTTTTATTTTCTTGCCAAATATGTCTGCGTCGAGCTTTATAAAACACAGGTGAAAATAGTGAGCAGATTTCTATGCGGGATATCAAAAGCATTAGCGACATCTGCTGTGAATAAAAGAGCTTTGAGAATAACTGGATTGCCATATGTAATACCAAATACGAACGCATTGTATCACATACGTGTCAAGAAAAGTTGTAAACATGTTATTATTTGGCTTTTTAGTACATTTGCCATATGGCACATGCACTATTGGCGTCGCTGACGGGATCTAGATGTCGGACCAAAATTTATCCACGTTTCATAGTTTCCTGGACAACTTGGCATCATTTTGGAAAATGTTGTATATATATCTGTGTGTGTGTGTATGTTCGCACGATAACTCCCGACAGACCTAATAGATTTAAATGAAATTTGGCCAACATGTTGAAAGTAATCACCGCACGAAGCCTATTTAAAATGGATCTAATTGGGACATTGCAAAAGTGAGTTTTAGGAGTTGAAAAATATTATTGAGCCCTATAATACCGAAAAAATAGTTTCAGAATTGAATTTTAACACACTACTAAAGATCAAAATGTGCTAGTAAAATTTTAATGAAATCTGCCCGACAGGATCAGACTTAATTTTTTACTGAAAATAGATTGTCAGTATGGACTTAGTAAAGGTTGTATTTAATTTGATGGAGATGTTGAATTGATAATAAAGCTATTGTCAAATCAGATTTTCTGACAACGCTTTCTGCAACCCAGCCTTAGTGCTTACAAGTAACGGTGTGACTTACTCTGCCGTGAAGAATGCGAGACACGGCAAAAAAAGTTTAAATGTAAACAATGGCTAAGAACATTTTTATGGAAAAACTGCTGCAGTTCTACTTTAAGGAACGCACCTTAATATGTAGGTACTACGTGTAGCAGGTACCTAGTATATAATCCACTGATGGCAGGCACATGCATGCATCAACAGTACGTGCTACTAACAAGTTTGTTATATTTCCGCTCTTTTGTTACCGATTTCTATAAAAGTCTTTAATAACCCATCCATCTTTGGACAGGATTTCCGCATTTAATACTGAAAATCTGTTGATGTAAAAACCCTCCACATATTATTTGGATATAGTAAAAAAACATTAACAAATTGAACTTCCTTCAAAAAAGACTACTAAAAAACGTAAAATAATTCATTTTTAAGGTCGACGCCAATTTAACTATTATAACGTCTTACGTACTTCTATTAAACTTACGCTTTTTAGTGACTTTTTTTGGTGGAGATTCAATTTTTCAAGTTTTTTTTATTTTTTACAATACCTATTTTAATACGAAACTAAAAAAACTGCTACACCGATTTAAGTAAAATTTATGTGAGACCTTTCTGAAAATATGCCTTATTAAAAAAGAATCGTCAAAATCAGTTCATAAACGCTGGTGATACGTAACATATATATAAAAAAAAATTTAAGACCGTTAAAAACGTATGAACTAATTTAAAAAAAATTATATTATTATCGGTAAATATTCTGAACAAAATGGTATCGAAAATTTTCAAAAAGTTATGGACGTACTCACATAAAAAATATACGTAACGGATTGTTAACATTTTTTTTTAATCGATAAAAAAATTACAATATATACCCAATAAAAATTTAAGTCAACTAGCTTTTTCAAAATAATAGTACTTTCAGTTTGGGTCCAGTTGACAGGGTTTCATTTAAGTCAGTCTACAATCGTTTGAGTGATATTGGTACAAGCAGATAAAAATACTCAAAAAACAGACAAGAATATAAAATATAAATTACTAATTTTATATTTCTTTATCTGGATTGATAATATTAAAGAAAAACCGAGCCCCAGTGCATAACTCAGTGGCTCTATTATGTGAAATTAAGTTTGTTCTTGTACAAAATAAAAAAAAACTCTTTTAACGTCGAGAAATTTTGGTTCGCCCCTAGTTGCTGCCATCCAATAGACGCCAACCAATATATATACCATTTTATAGAGCAAAATGGATCTTGGTCTCGTAAAAAAGCAAGACCAAGATCAATACCAAGTCTAAATGCGCAAAACCAAGACCAAATGAATGACTAAAACCAAGATCAAGTTTGCAAGACCAAGACCAAACGTGCACGATGTACGATTTACTAGAAAAAAGTTGGCATTAATTGTGTCAAAAAAACACACGTTTTTAATGTCAGAATACGACCTTATTCGTACTTATTTCACAAAACTGTTCCATCACAAACCTAAAGTGACTCTTCCTTTTTCGGAAAAGTTTTTTAAATCTTCAAAATATTTCCAAAAATTAGAGTAATCAATTGACAGCGGTATCCTTGCAAAGCATCTTTTAGCCTCGTAGTGTGGCACCAGCCAAAAATTGAAACGTGCGGATGATTTGAGCGAGACAGAGCTAAAGAAGGTCACACCCACAATATGTCTCTTGCCTACCTCGCCTCTTACCAATGGGTCTCAGCACAAACTGTGTGAAAGTGATCCAACACTGTTAAAACGGTTTTTTCTACTGTGAATTGGTCTGATACACGGTATAAAAAATAATGGTAGTGTAGCTTATATTCTTTTATACATACATGGAAGGGGTGAAGCTCTTATTAGGCGAGTACACAAAGAGCCCGCGGAGTGGCGCTGCGAGCACACCAGCAATGCTTGCTGTATTAAAAGAGATGTGTAATGCGTTGGCGTTGCGTAATATACTTTGAAAATTGAATTTAATCTTTTCACTATTTTTATTTAACACAGAAAGGATTGCTGCTGAGCTGGCAGCGCTACTCCGCGGGCTTTCCGTATACTAGCCCAATAAGAGACTCACTTTTTCATATGGGAGATATACTACCATTCTTTTTTATACCGTGGTCTGATGTATGAAAGTGTGTTGATATACGTAATGGCACTGTAAAGAAAAATTCAATCAACAAATGGTAGCACAGCAAAGGTAGTATTAATTAATAAAATTGGTGACTGATGACAGACTGAAGTAGGGTGAAGTATGTCGAGATTTGAAGCCAGTATCTGTATATATTAAATTGGATTAAAGTGTATTTCATATTATGTCACATATCGTTAAAACATCTACGAGCACAAAAATATTTTCCGTTATATTTTTGTGTATTCTGTTTTTAGTTAATGATGATGTATTATGTATTGCGTCGCAGAGGTTCCGTTGAAGAGCTATAAATACAATATAGAACGCATGAAAAGAAGAGGGTTCTATTATGATGAGTAATCGTTAATGATTTTAGCTAATGAGTCTGTATAGTCTACATTTAGATTGATAATAAAGCAGTAGAATCTGGATAATTTCACAAATTTAAACATCGAATAATACGTAAGTGACGAATAAGATTATTTTTAAGCATATATTAAGTTGCAATAAAAATACACTCATACCTCGCTATACGGCCGCTCTTTATACGGCATTTCGCTATAACGGCCCTATTCAATTAAGGCACGTTTTCGATTTACGGCCTAAAATGTTTCGCTATAACGGCAAAAAAAACTTTTTTTCGATGTCGATATATCTACATGTTGCCAATCTTGCAATTTAGAATAATTGATTCCTTATACAGCTTTTCGCTTTGCGGTCAAGTTTCGTGGAACGTAAAGCGAGGTATTGGTGTATTAAGTTTAAAAACTAAAATCCAACTACGGCATAAAAGCGTGCTCTGAAAAGTACGAAACAGAAAAAGTATTCTTGTCCGTGGTCGCATGTTATGAAAAAGCAATAAAATTTCATCTTTTACTTGGAACCAAGGTCATGAATTGATCGGTAGCCACATAAAATGCCTCACTTCTGAGTTATGCTTCTGGTTATTTACTTAATCATGTGATATAATAATATTAATTAAATTGTAAGTTGTAGCAGGAAAGTGGATCAAGAAAGTAGATCAAAATATCGATTATTATCTACTTCCTTGATCCACTTTCCTGCTATAACTTACAATTTAATCATTAGAATGGACGCAACGGTAGAGAAAGGAAAGTAATATTAATGTATTGAAAAAAATCTATTTTCCATAAGTTTAAAAAATGTTAAGGAACTTTACTATGTGAAAATAAGAAGTGAAGTTGATATAATTTTAGTGATCTGACGTAATATTTCTTTGGTTTTATTAAATTTTCTGTCATAAAAAATGAATAAAATGACGGGTAATATATTCAAAGTATGTTGTGGAAGAAGATGAACTGCAATACGCAAACATAGGTCCTGTAATATTATTTAAAAATTGAAAATGCAGAATAGAAAAGGATGCTTGAAACTCAAGCGTCCTATAAAAAAGACATTATCAACTTCATATATCCTTCCTAGGTGATCGCAAGGTTATTGTCGAAAGGTGTAACTAGGCGAGACGTGAGACAGAACGGAGAAGTAGGCTTGTGACGTCACATGGACTCCTTTTCTAAAACAGTTGGGAAAAAAATCTCACATGACTATTGTCATAAGTTGCATTTCAACGTTGTTAAAAGTATTTTATCGTTTTAAATACCGTTTCTGAATAGTTTAAATTTTAGTTTGTGCGTTCGTGTTTTCTTTTCAATTATTGTTCGCTTTTAAATATACGTTTTATTAAAACTTTTGTTTTATTTAATAACAATAATAAAAACCCGGGTCGTAGTGCCCAACCCCTGCCGACAATATAGTGTATTTGCTAATACAGGCAGTCTGGTTTTATTACATGAACTTAAGTTTTTTGGTAAAAATAAAAAAATTTACCCCTTAATACACCTCTTAAATTAATAGTTTTTTTCTTAATTGCAAGATTACTATCATCGAACATCTACACCAAATTAAATACACCTTTCAGTAAATAACTCACTATCTGCAAACTAGTGTTTTCATAAAATTTGTAAATCCGGCCCAAGCGGGCCGATTTTTTCAAATTTCGGGAGCACATTTTAATTGCTACTAAAAGAGTAAATTTTTAATTTTAAAACGATTCTGCGAATTTTTTCGGTATTTTTGGGCCCAAAAACTTTTTTCAACCTCTAAAAACCACCCTTAAAATGATCCGATTGGGCCCATTTTAAATAGGCTTCGTGCGGTGATGGATTCCAACATGTGTGCCAAATTTCATTAAAATCAATTAACTCTTTCGAAAGTTATAGCCCGCACGTATATATATATATATATATAAATATATATATATATATACAAAAATGGTGCCAAAGTGCTTAGAAGGTTACGCCAATAGTGTATGTTGCCATATGGCAAATACACTAATAAACATTATGTCATACTTTTTATACTATATAAATTATAAAAACCGGCTGTACCGCATTACGCTATAGTGGGTGCGAGGTATAGCTGCTGCCTCGTACCCAAGAGGCCCGACAGGACCGGACTTACAATTTTTTTGAAAACACTAGTTTGCAGATAGTGAGTTATGTACTGAATGGTGTTTTTAATTTTGGTGTAGACGTTCGATCGACAATAATAATACAATTAAGAAAAAAATGTAATTTTAAGGGGTGTATTAAGGAGTTAATTTTTTTATTTTGCCCAACAATCACCTTAAGTTCACATAATAAAGCCACAAGGCCTACATTAGCAAATACACTATATTGTCAGCAGGGTTTTGGTACTGCGACCCGGGTTTTTATTATATTATTATTTATTTATTATTCTATTGATTTCATGAAGATTTTGTAAAAAAACTGTGTTCGTATGTGTGTCTTCACAAGAGATATACTGTCACATGTATTGTTTATAAACCCGAAATGTTTTGAAAATATGTTTCGTCCTCTCGTCATATTTTTGTGATAGATATATATAAAAGGGAATAGAAACAAAACGACTTTGAATGTACACAAAACCGGCCCATTTAGATGAATAAATACATTCAATTCAGTGTTCTGCATTCTACAATCGACAAGCTTGGTTGGAGTTCTTCAAATATTCTGTTTGTTTTTAGCGGATTTGTGAAAATGTTCTTTAAAACCGTACCAAAAGACTTCAAAGATGCTTATTCCTTACAAGGATAAGTATGTTAGAAAACACGCACTGAAAACGATTTCAAACAAATGCGATTTTTTTTAAATTATTAAAAATATTGGCAAAAGAATGGTTTTTATAACACTAACATGTAAAATGGTGTTTTTTTGGTACTAAGTGTGCGTAAACAGTCGCATTATAAGTCGTTATAAAATAATAGTTTATGTATCTCGTTCGTAAATGAAGGTAAATGACATTGTGTTAAAACGAGTGACCAAAAAGTCAGTCACTCGAGTCATATCATTACGAATAAGATATACTACATTTTTCGCACGTATACTTCCTATACAAAAAGCTGGTTTTCACTTTATAATAAGCCTATATTTATATATCTGACAGTTCAGGTTCTACAATACTGGAATTTATAACTGCATCGTTAAATATGATTCTTAACTCATCTTTAAAGTTCAATTCCAGATATATGTTAATTTTATATTATATCATAGTTTAACTATCGTTTAAGCATATTGAGGTTAGTCACACCATTGTTTCTTTTTAGTAAATTATTTAATCCATAATGTTTAATATTTTTATTATATGAATGTTAATTTTTGTAAAAACGCTTCAAATAACAGAGAGTAGGGAAGCCCGAACTTCAAATTATTGCATATTGGGGGGCAAGATACTATTCCTTCAACCTCAAATTACCGAGGGAATCAATTAATATTGATTTTATTCAATTTATCAAGTATTTTTTAAGGGATCGAGAAAAAATTTCAAATTAACGTGAGATTCAAATTAACAAGTGTTAAATTATCGAGAGTGGAATGTAGTTTGTTATAACGTTATGAAACATCTATTTTTGCGTTCATAATGCGATATTAGAAAAATTTACTAATCAAACAATGTCACTATCAGAACACGAACCCGAACTTTCACTATCGCGGCGGCTGAATTAGCAATTATTATTATTATGACATTGTTTGAATAGTAAATTTTCTAATATCGGATCATAATTGCAATAATGGGTATTTCATATATAGCAAACTATTAGATAGTTATTATTTCAATTATTCATAATATTTCTTAAGAACTAAACTTAATTTTATTGTTTACCAAATTTTTTATAGTAGATAGACAAATTAAAAAAAAAAATGGTACACGAAGAGTTTTTCCATTATACGTTTAATATACACACATTTAAAGAGGATAAAGCGAGCACAAAGTCCTATCTACTCTTATTAAAAGTTTTCAGTTATTACATGTGACACTTGACCCTGCAGGTACATCGCTGCTGTGTCTCGTACATATACTGTAAATACGTAACAAGAACGGTTTGTGCTCTCATCCGAACACCATTAGTTACCAAAAAATATACAGAATGTTCAGAAAGTTCGGAAACGTTGAAATATCTCAATTCAGGACATTTTTCATGGAAACACATGAAAAATGTCCTGAATAAAACAAAAACTCTCGGACAAAAGATGTTCATTGTTGTTTAGAAAATACGATCTAATAGAGAAAAATAGAGTTTGTCATTTGAAATTTCAGAGTTGACCCTAGTCCCCTGCGGGAGCACCCCCGAGGGGGAAAATTTTTGTAACCAAAATAAGCAATGGTTGGAATTGAGAAACTTTTATTCGGAACATTTTTCATGAAAACTATTCATTTGAGATATTTCAGCGTTGTCGAACTTTTTGAACACCTATATTTAAAATGCCTGCCAAAACAAAATATTTTTTTCTAAAAAATGGTGTTGATAGGAAAGAAATGTCATCGAGATAAATCTAATCAAAAAACTTCTTTGACAACAAGAAGAACATCAGTGACTTAAAAGAAGGGTAAAAAAATTATTAATTTTTTGTACTTATTATTCGTTGTTGCGTGGGCTATGCTTTAATATTTGATGACCAACCACTGAATGGGAATTAGCTCAGCTCTCCCTTTCATTTTGATATTTGATAATTTAATTTTAGTTCACATGGATAGAACTGTTTTAAAAATTAACCTTTGCAAATGTGCGGAACGGAATGAGTTTTTAAAGTATTTTAGTGTACAAACAAAACGTACAAGTAAAATAAGACAATTTATAGCTCGGAGCTGTTTGCGTGTATAGGTAGAGATCGGATCCAAGCAGCCTTGGGGTAGATCGGCTGCGTAATCACTTCCTTATCCGACACCATCTACCGCCGTCGCGCTCTCCCTACTAATGCTGACGGTGAATTTACCTACTATGTGCGATATAGTATAGTCACGCTTCTTTAAAGAGAAGTTTTATGTGGCGACAACAAATGCTCAATATATTTATAGTAACCAGTTCGAAAGGATTAGTCTATATTGTGAATTAAATGAACAAATTCATCACGATAAAGTTAACTAGTAGGTTTTACAATTAGATGATAGTTGAAGACGAAGTTTCGTGTAGCGTAAGAATGTTAAATTTTGCTATTCATCTAACGCACAGATTCTTCCATGGGGGCGGTAGCAGATCCAAAAGCAAATGAGGGACGTTGAAGCAGTCAATAAGGGCGGCCGTGTCGTACCAATTTAATTAGAAAATTAAGATTATAAAATACATTAAAAAGAGGGTAAGGGGGACAATACCACGGACCCCAAAATTTTGATTTTCGAAAATGTTTCTAAAACGGTTAGTCCAGCAGCCACCGCCTGTTTTTTTAAGTGATTAATAACAGACTGAATCTTCGTGAGTTAGTTCGGTTCGACGAGACGCCCAAGTTTTTCCTCTGTCCAAATTCTCAAAGAGGTAGGTAATGAACTGCGTAGATGTAAAACATGTCGATTTGGTAGGGTGTCGAAATTGTCTGACTAACAGTAAATTTTTCATTGAAATTTTGAGATAATATGATAATAAACTCGGAAAAACAATTGTCCTACAAAATCGATGGTTTGAGTTGGAGAAGATTCAGCCTGTTATTAATCACTTAAAAAAACAGGCGGTGGATGCTGGACTAGGTCATTGACCCTTATCATTTTGCACCATGAATTAAAAAAAAAAATAGTCTGATTTTTTTTAGAAAATTAAAAAAAAAATTAACTGTAATTTATCACTTTTATTGCTTATTAATATTATTACTAAAGTTTTTGTCAAAAACTTTTCTTCAGAATTTTTTTCCAAATTTTTTTGTTTAATTTTTGGAAAAAAATATTTTTTGAAAAGATATTTCGTATAAAATTAATTATTGTGAACTAAGGGGGTTAGAATTCTTTTTTTTTTCTAAAAAGCCTCTGATCTAACGTTTCAACAGCGTTCCTCCGAATTGCGTTTTTATTTTGATCCTTCAAACATCATCTAACTGAAGATCCGGATCACAAAATTAAGAAACGCAGTCATCAAAATTCCCTAGAATAAAAATACAATAGTTCTTTTAAAAAAATGTTACTATATTCAGGTCGGTTAACATTTGTTTGTGCTCACACAATGTGTCTGTGTGTGTGTTGAATTCTCGCCGTAAACTAGATCTCTGATAAAACTATCCACGTTGTGTTGGCTCTACACGTCAATTAAATATTTAGACCACACGACTGTCCTCGTATCTTCTGAATTTTTACTACTACAAGAGCCTAAAACAAAGACGTTTGTCGCTATAGTTTCCATGGCCGTATTTTCCAGCCTACGAACAAGAATTAGTCAACATGTACCTAGAGCGCAGCACCGCAAAATATGCGTTTTTCACCTGTGTATAAATTCCCAACCCTAAATTCTCACTCACCTGATTTATTCAGAAGCTAAAACCATCCCGGATGAGCGCTACATTAATATAAAAAGTGGGTGCATGTATTTATGTATGTGCGTTTGAAGTTATACTTCTTTGGCATGATTAAAAACTAATTTTTAATATACATGCTAACAATTTAAAGATATAAAATCTTCAAAAAGTTTAAGAATAATATTAACCTCAAATATTTGAAAACGCATTAAGAATTTTATTTTAGTTTTACTTTTACAATCAACTCATTGAATAACACGATATTCCGCTGGATGTCACTTAAAACGACTAGTTGTAAAAGATTAAAGTCGTCTAGTATATGTATTGTGTCCAGATGACAGAAAGTGCATTGATTTCATTCACCTGTTATTTCAGTCTGAGCCTTTTGGCCAATTTTATACTGTTGAATTTTCGTTAGCGCAGCCAACTTCATACTGTCGAATTTTCATTAGCGCGGCCAACTTTATACTGTCAAATTTTCGTTAGCTGTGCTCGCGCAACTTCTGTTGCCTGCGCCAAAAAGAGTATAACTTCAAAAAAGTTATTTTAATTTTATTCGTCAGATAACGCTTAGTGGTAAGTAAGGGATGTGTCAAACGTGTAAATTTTTTAATCATGACATGGCGCTAGAAGAAATTAATTATGTCAAACGTTTAAAAATTAACAATTTGTCTTTAGTCAATCTTTATACCTATTATTAAAAAATGAATAAATACAAAACTATGATTTAGCCGTTACTTGGTAGTGGCGCCATCATATGGTAAAAAATATAAACAATACTAAAGGCCCCAGTACACAGTGGTCTGTGATGGGCCATTTTAGACCATCGCCATTGTTTACAGTGGTCTATGGTGGCGGACAACTGTTAATCGTGGCGCGCAATGGTGATGTTGTCGGTTTTTTTGACACACTTCAAAGGAATCGTGGCGTGGCGTGGCCTGTGGTGTTCACACAGTCGACCATTGTTTAGTTCCTATAATACTTGTAAATATAAATAGCCACGGCCGTAATTACTTCCACGTCGCAAGAAATGAGCAATGCACCATTGTGTGAACACCAAGTAATGGTGGCCTACAGTTGCACATTGCAAAGCATGGCCCATCATAGACCATTGTGTACTGGAGCCTTGACATTTGTATGATATCAAAGTACTAATGGTGCAATCAATTGGTAAAAAAGAAGTCTGGTATATCTTATTTGACCGGCTTTATTTTTCAGTGAGTTATCTTCTTGTGAGGAATTCACTATATTATATTTATTTTGTATAGAGTTGGTTGATTGTAATTTTCCCGACAAATTTGTAATTGATATGACACTTTTTGGTCCAGTAATTAAAATAAATGTACATTTTCTGTTAGTAGTATTCTAAAAGAAGGAATATTTTAAAAATATGTCTACAGTTACATAATGTATGCAATATGATTACTTTTATACGTGGTAATATTATCATATTTTCCACCGAAATAGACATACTCAATATGTGTGTCACATAATTTAATAAAAATCAGCCATTGTCATCAACAGATTTGTTGTCACAAAATAATTATATGCGAGTGTATTTCACTGTCAACAAAGGATTTTCAATTAATCGCCACAGTGTACCTTTTCATTATGTTTTTATTGTACGTTGCACTAAAAAAAGTTAATTAACTTTTAACGTTGGCGTTACAAATTAATAGTTTCTACGAAAAACTTGTTGATATTTCCTACAGACGTCGTCTTCATACAGTCTAAAATACAGTTTAACACACACGATAAGCACAAGGCAGAAGAAAATCACAATTTTATGTGAATTTACAATTTCGAGCAGTCCAACCAATAGCGGTATTACGATGCCAATGAACAGCGTGTTTTAAATAGCCTCTTATTATTGATGACTTCAAAATCACATTTCCTCACAAAATTACGATTTAAGAAGCGTAGCTTCGAATAAAGCTTTTGATGTTTAGCTTATAGTCAGGGTTATTGGAACTAAATGACCTTGACTCTTCACCTATTCCACTAAGCATGTAAACCAAAGTTTGGGCCCTGAGTTCGTCTGGTCTCCTAATACTGCAAGGGCCTTTGGCGAGAAAATATATTTAATCCTAGTCTTTGTTATTACTAAAAGAATACACCTAAAGCACAAAAAAGAGATTCAAATATTAATAGTGTTTCGTTTTTTTGTTATTTACGTTAAATAACATAAAAATAAAATTTAAAATAACATACGAAAGTATTTCCTGATGAAACTGCATAAGATTACGTATGATCAGACATTTAAAAAGATTATGGAAACTGTATTATGGAGACTATGGATAATCAACTTTTTTGATTAACCATCGCATAGAAATACTGTATTTTTTTTTATAAACTTTTTGGCTTTTATACTATTAGTATATTCGGCCACTATTTAAAAACAACTGGAACTGTGGAATAGTCTCTTAATAGTAGGTTATGTGGCTTTGGTGTGAGGACTAACATTTTACGAATGTAGCAATATTATTTAAGAAATGAGCGCCAGCGAATTTTAACATCACGTTCACTATACAGGCATGAAGAATGCTTAGCTATTTTATAGGGATCATGGAGGGATGCACAAACTTTATTTTATACGCTGATGGAAAACCATTCTTGATTTAATTAAAATCGAAACAAATCGACTGATGACTTTTAGGTACTCAGAAAACCAATTAACATTTTTTTTATAAAAAGCCAAACAATTTGCAAGCAAATAAAAGTCTAAAAAATATTATAAATAAGATATTGTCATTGGCTTTACGTTACCTCTATAACGTGCAGGTAGAATATTTTTCTATACAATATACTTATTACTTTTTTCATTATTTATTTTCTTCCCTTCCTTTTTGTCATCAATGTTCTTCTTTTCAATTTCTAAATCCTCCTCTACCTTATATATGTAATAAAACAGCACACATTTTGTATGATATATAACAAGGGTGGTCACAACGCGGCTCCCGCCTTCTCGTCAAGTGACTTTTTTCATATAGCAAAATATATAATTTCTTAAAAAGTTTTCATACATACAATATTAAAGTAGTTAATGAATTTTAGAACACTGGAAAAAACGCCACCGAAATAACATTATACCTTTCAAAATATGAAATATTTATTTAAAATACTAGGTTATGTTTCTAGCACGTGATTGCGATTGTGAATTTTTACTGTCTTACTACCCATAGTATCATCACGTGCGAGATGCATATATAATTTTTCCACACAAACCGAGCTGAGTAGAGTAGTGGTGACAGCACTAGATTCGCATTCTGGAAGTACGGGTTCGAATGATGTGGCTGGGACTTTTTCCTACTGCCTTTCGCCGAGAAACGATAATTCCTTTACCGGCCATTTTTATTGGGGTTTTCCGTGGTTTCCCTCAATTAATTCCAGATAAATATCGAGATGGTTCCTTATTCAAGGCCATGGCCGATTACCTATCAAACTCCCAGTTCAAAAATTACTTATCCTATCCTAATTTCCTATAATTTCCTATAATTTCCTATAATTAGTTAAGTTGAAGTTTTAGAAATGTAGAAAATAACGGGAAGTTGTAAAATGGAAAATAGTAATGGTGCGAATGGCGTCTGTAATGACATAAAAGTCGGCAAACGGACGTTAAACGCATTATTATTATATTTTTTTCCACACAATTTTCAAAATTTTTAACAATTCGATTTGTTGGATTTTCATACATTTTCTTCAGAAATGGTAGTATGGTGTTTCGCATTTCTTTTTTTTTACGCATCAGTGCGAAATTGGTATTTTTACTACCACCACACAGGCATGAAAAGCAGCTATTTTATAGTGTCGTGCAAAAAAACATTGTACTATCGTTTTCGACATGTAGGCCGTCATCAAGCAACGAAAATTACTATAATTATTTCATTATCTTTTGCTTACAACACTGACATAGTTTTCTTTTTTTCAGGAGTCATCAGGGGGCCGTAAGGTTGGCGGTCGTCGGTGGACAAGCTTACGACAGCATACCCGAGGTCAGAGCAGTTCTTCCGCATCTGGATCCGGTGGTCACAGCAGTCCGAGTGGTACATGTACGCCGACAGCCCCCAAATCTGAGCCCGTCTTGCCTGCGCCTCAACCCGCGCCGCGCAAATCCAACTGGGAAGTCATTGAACATTTCAGCAGCAACACACGAGGCCGTGGTAGCATTTCGTCGAGTCTTATAGCTGTATGCATCATTTTTCGATATATATAGCAAATAGCAATAAAATTTATTTTTATGGTTTGTTTTTTATCCAACACGAACTATTCTGAACGGTTTTATAAAGGCTTGTCCACATTTGTATGAATTTGATAAACAAGCTTTCGCTATAAACTATTTCCCTTCTTACTACTTTATGACCGTCTGACGTCACGGCAGTCACGTGACAAGTATTGGAGTTTTAGACCGAAATTTGAAACGTAATTTAAAATACATGATTTTTAAGGCTTGAGTCGTATTTAAATAAAAATAATAAATATTTATGGCTATATTAGCTACTTATGCACGATTTAAAACACTTTCCCAAAAATAGTCAACATCCCTATTAACGATTTCTATTTAATCAACTCGAACCGACTTTATATGTTATCAAAACCGTAGAAAATTACGTAATATTCACATAAGATAGAGATGTTTACTTACGTCTATATTATTATTACTGTAATATCAGATAACAGTAAATTATTAAATTAAGTTTAGAGAAAACTTACAAAATAAATGTATTTCTCGAACGTAGGTTGGAGTAGCGCGAGCCGCATCCATAAAAGAAGAAGAAGGCGATTCAACAACTGAAGGCTGTTCTAACGGTACGGGGGATGCTGGCGACAGCAGCTTCAGCGGTAGTCCGGCGGTCGGAGGATCGAGTCGTTCTCACCGCAATAGGCGCGGCGAGGACGATATCGGCGACGAGGATGCCGAGTCCGCATTGCTCGCCGGCACCAGACGCGGTGGCGCCCAGACTACGCACGGCGCCAAACGTCAACAGCGTCACGGCGCCGTGTGCTGCAGGAAGCTGAGATCTGTGCTCAGGCGACTATGCAGCACGCATCAATTCACCAACTTACAAGTTAGTGTGTCTCTTTTTTAACATGCTTTTATTACCTTTACCTGTATGTTTGTAACGGAATCGTTGAATGTGAAAGTCACCTACTTCAAAACGTCAGATTAAACTGAAACTTTGCACACTTATCAAGGACCGATGACAATACAATAATTTAATAAGTTTGTCACATTATCCTGACCAGGATCATCAGAAAAAAATGAGAGTAAAAAAATAAATACACTAATACCTCGCTTTGTGTCGTTTCGTTTTGCATTTTTTCGAAGTTGCATCGCTGCTTAATTAGTACTAATTTTCACTGTGCGTCGTTAGATTTTCGAGGTTGCGTTGTTTTGGGTTCGAGTCTTTAATTTTTTTTTTTTAATTTTTAGGAATTTGCTTTTTTTTCTAAAAGATGGCACCACTTTTCACCATTTTTGTTTCTAATTGCGCCATGCCATCAAAACTCGGGGATTTCCTTTCTATAACTAAAAATCAACGCAATTTTAATACAGTTTTATTTTCACTTTGTTTTGCTAATTTTAGAGTTCAGTTTCAATTATGGACTCATCAGACAGTGATTAATTTTAATTTTGTTTTTCATAAATTAATTGAATAGTTTATTTTGTTTTAATTGAATACGTTTTTTTTTTATTTTTTGTATGTATGTAATAAAATTTTATATTATTTTTGTTTTTTAAATGTTTACTTTGTTCAATTTTCTTTTTAAAAAGTAGTATTTTCGTAACCCTGGAACCTATCTTCGATCTTTACATGGTTTGCTATAGAAAATCTTAATTCACTTTGCGTCGTTTCAATTTGCGTCGTGTTTTTTTGGAACGTAACCCCGACGCAAAGTGAGGTATTGGGGTAATAGTTTAAAAAAGTTAAAAAAGCACGCTTTAATAGCAAACCGAACTAAGAAGTAAAAAATATTTTTTATAGTAAAAAAACGTGAGGTGATTATTATTATTTTGTTACTAACTTTACTTTTACAAATAGTTACCAATAAAAAATTTATACCAGTTGATAGCACCCCACGCTTTTTTACAATAAAAAATATTTTTTACTTTTTAGTTCGGTCTTGCTATTAAAGCGTATTTTTTAAACTACTATTTATTGAACGGTTTTAATTTAGCTTCACCCCGTATATTTATTTGTAACTGTACCTATGTTTGTTTTGAAATAAATTTTTTTATTATTAAAAAAAAAAAAAAAACTATCTTTGTTTCAAATCTAACGACAGCTTTTTTACCTACTTCCCGTTGACCGATTAAATTGCAATTTTGTACACATGTGCAGTTCAGATGACAATACAATATTGTCATAATTAATTAGCTGACCGACTCGGCTTCGTCTGGGGCAAGTCGCACTTCTGAATTTTCACGCTCCTCCCGTTAACCGATTGAGTTGAAATTGTGCACGCATGCGTACTTACGAAAACAATACAATACTATGGTAACTAAAGCTGATCGGTTCGGCTTAGTTCGGATGCAAATAGTACTTTTGAATTTTCACCCGTTTTTTGTTAACCGACTGAGTTAAAATTTTGCATTTTCCGATGATAATACAATACTATCATGTGCCTGTAAAAACTATACCGTTTTTTTTTTGTGAACTATATTTCTGTACCTTACTGTAGTCGATTTTGTTCATCTCAGTTTTAATATTGCTCGAAACCACAAACGTAATGAAATAGATAGGTGGTACATCTGGTTTATTCGCGTGTAAAAATAAAACCGAGTTCTATTGTTGTATTGAGTTGTTTATACATAATATGCATACTACACACATTGAAATACAATTGCTTCATGTTTTGTTGTTAAAAAATTTACATAACGCATCCTTTAACAACACCTAATGAAAATTCAACGCGGAAAAATTTTACTTTTTTTAATGAAGACAAAATAAAAATGTCGTCTTATAAAAGCTTTATTCTGAACGGTAATTTTACCTTGATGTAGTAAACACATAATTAATATTGATATAGAACGCCGCATATTACGACACTATTGATTATATACATGTAATGATATAATTAAAAAATATTGACAAGTTTTTTTTGTATACAACGTGCCAGATTTAAGGATGTTATGAAGGTGCAATATTATAAAAAGTTTGGTAAAAATTCGTTTTTAGAGAAAAATTACTTTTGTAGGATTTAATAGAGTAAAACATCTTATAAGACATCAAGGAAATAATTTTCGTTTCTTTGAAACTTTTTTTTTTGGAGAAAATCGATAAATAACTCAGCGCTATACTTTTCAACGTGACTGTACCTGAAATTACTGACAAATTCGTCATAATTGCAGATATTTTCAAAATAAAGCCTGTAAGATTTTATTATTTCTAACTAAATATATATTCCTTAATAACTAGTCTCTTTATTTTCACGTTTTCAGATTTTTGTCAGTATTTTTTCTATGTATTTAATTAATTTAAATGGATATGATGACATGTTTTCCATAAAACTAAATGCAAAAGTGCGCAAAATTAAAATCATTATAACTTTTGGTTTATCTAGTGAATCGATCTAATTTTTTTTTAAAGCTTCAGAATTTATACATAATTAGCCAGGGAGTTTTTCCAATTTGACAATTTTCTTCATAACATCCTTAACATAAGTTTATATCTGAAAATAATTTTATATTTAGCTCGTCTTCTGATGCGGTTTTTAGTTTTTAATCTATATTGAAGAATGTAGCTTGTTTTCAACCTAAACAGAGATATCCACTTCGTTGAACGTTGAAAACAAGCATTCTTAAATTTAGATTTAAAGCTGCAAGTCATATCAAAAACCGAGTATTAGTAGAGATATTTACAGACAAAAAAACGTGAAAAAAAGCAACTGCTTCATTTAATATCAATTATCTAGTGCAAATTTATTTTGTAAAATTAAATGTAACGTTCTGCTGCTGTAAAAACACCCGTTATGGGGTGTTTGAATATAATCAAAGTACTCGTCAAAATGTATCGCGAAAAAAGCGTTTAAATCACACTTTTTATATTAAGCGAGGAAGCTTCCTCTGTTTTTCACGGTTGTGCGGTTTTAATTAGAAAATGCTTTTTATAAAAGTAATTTAAATGGAATTTTTTACTCCATCGATTTTTTTCTCGTTTATTTTTCAAAGACTGCGCTTATGAGATAAGTTGTACCGCACGAAAAAATACTAAATTAGTTGCGCCATTTTATTTTTAAACTTCAAAATACTAAGAATAGTATATGAAAATATCTAAAAAGGGGAGACCAGAGGTGAGAGGTTGTTTATTTTTTGTCACGCTAGAACCCAAAAAAAAAATACGTAAAAACAGCTGAACGGATTTTCATGAATCTTACTACATATTTAAATGTTGAATTTAAAAGATCGCGCACACTTGTCAAGCATGGACCTGCACAACCAGCACAGCACAAATCTGAAAATGTGCGGTAAACATTTTACAGTTTTCAAGTAGTTTTATCTATGAAAATTAATAAAAAGGACGCATTACTAACATCTTAGATCGGCCCAGCACGGCTAAACAGAAATTGCAGGCGACCGATTGACAGTCGTTGCTGGTTGTTGGATGCAGGTACGTACTTTCATGAGCCGTGCTGTACAAGTCGGGCAAGTTGACAAGTGTGCGCGATTTTTAAAAGCTACCTGACATAGAATTTCAACTGAGAGCGAGACTTGTGGAAAAAACCCATTCACTGTGAATAGCGAGTTATTCCAGCTAGTAAAACAGAAGTTATATTGAAATACACTTTAATACAATAAATAAAATATTATAATGTAACTATCTCATTTTTAACATTTTGGAAATCTTTTATTCACTATGCTTTTCATACATTTTGAGCATTGTAATAGATAGATACTATGACAATATTGATTTCTTCAATCACAGAAATATAGCGACTCAAACATAATTTACTTGACATTTAATTAAAAAATAACATTGCATCTCACAGAAATCTTATGAAGTTCATTTACGTACGTCTTCGCTAGAAGCAAATGATTTTTTTTGCAAGCTGTGCTACAACAGGATGCAGTAATTCTTACGACTCAACATAGCATTCATTAGTAACTATGTGGGCTCAATATAGAGACATTTTTCATAAAAAATATAAAACATTTTGAGTTCGAACTAAACCATTTTAAGGGATGTATTTGGGGGTTAAAATTGTTTTGGGGCTCAAAAACACCAAAATATTCTCGGAATTGATTCATTAGTATCTATTAAAAGGTGCTCCTAAAATTTAAATAACATCGGCTAGACCGGACCGAACTTATAAATTTATGAAAACACTTGCAAATAGAGAACTATACTTTCTGAAGGCAGATAAAGAATTGATGAAACAGAAACGAAATATTGAAATTAGGAAAAAAATATTATTTTAAGGTGTTATTTTTTTTATTTTGCCCAAAAGCAAACATAAATTCACATAACGACTGCCTGTATCAGCAAATACACTATGTTGTCGACAGAGGTTTGCCACTGCGACCCAGGGTTTTTTATACTTGTTTTGTAAAATTGTATTTAAAAATGCTTTATATTTTTCTATTTAACAAAATAAAGTAAAAAAATGTCATACGACAAAAACAGGTTTGCATAAAAAGTGAATAAAAATAGATAAATAAAGTTCTCGTATAAAAAAAATGTACAATTGCGGACTAATTTACACTTTTATTCAACTAGAAGTTACCGATTTGATAGCACTGTATCAGTTACTAAGATTACATCGTAAATATTCAGTAAGCAAATTATCATGAAAACACCTCAGGTTTTACCGTGTTTATTATACAATCCAAATTACTCAATTAAAACATAAAAATTATTGATAATATTCGGTATTAACACATTTTTGCAATAATTCTTCTTTTTAACCGACATCAAAAAAGGAGGTTATACAATTCGACGCGTTTTATATCTGCCAGTTACGAACCGATTTTAAAGTCATCGACACCATTAAAATGTTCTCGGATCGGAACCATATATATAGTTTTTAATTGTTCATCGCTTAAATAGTTGTAAAACATTTAAACAAAAAGTAAGTATTTCACTTAATTTTTAACATTAGTAAAGCTACCGATTTCTTTACGAACTCAAGTGCAAGCTATATTGAGTCCGCGACTGTACATTTATGATAAAAAGAGGTAATAATATCTGTTATGAAAATACTATACAAAGTAGGTACTGCAAAAATTATATTACCTATTCAGTAGATTACATGACATGATTAAATATTAAAGTAAGTTATAAATAGTATAAATTCAAAGTACTATATCTATGATCAAACGTCAAAACCACTTAAGTAAATTTTTATTTAATCATTTTAAATAGTTTCTAAATTTCAACAAAAACTTTTTCATTGGGTGGGTTACATAGAATCTATTTTTGTCAACAAGAATACCGATCGCATACATTGATGATGGGTTGCAGAAAGCATTGTCAAAAAATTTTATTTGACAATGACTTTAGATGATACTAATGTCGTTATGAAACTCCCTGTCATCTAGAACGTTAGATTGTAGTCATACAGAAACAAATGACTGCTCTACATAGAAACAGATCGCTTTTCTAGATAAGTTTTGATTAATATGTGTGGAAAAAATGTTGTTCCGAAGTGGAAATTGTACAAGAAACAAGTATACACAATAAAGAAAATATCGTCTTAATCGGTCAATTATTTTTCGAGAAGGATCGATTTAAAATTCTACAATGCTTTTCTGATCACGTCACTCACAATATTCTTCAAATTTTTTGACAATGCTTTGTGTAACCCAGCATTTTTAAATCTATATACCGGGTGTTTTTTTCAAAACTTTGAATGGATTTTTTTGTTGATACACTGGTTGAATCAAAAAAAGTTTTAGGCAAAAGTTGTTGGGTTTTGAGAGGGAAATAATTTACACGTAATACCAACCCCTTCCCCCCACCCCTCAGCAGGGGGAGGGGGTAATTATTATCAATATTATCAAGACTACACAAAAATAACAGAGAAAATTAAAAAAAGTTTTAGTCAAAAAAATTTAATCATAAAAATCGGGAGTTTTCATTTAAAAAACAAAAGTTACCCCCTCCCTCTGCCGAGGGGTGGGGGGAAGGGGTTGGTATTACGTGTAAATTATTTCCCCCTCAAAACCCAACAACTTTTGCCTAAAACTTTTTTTGATTCAACCGGTGTATCAACAAAAAAATCCATTCAAAGTTTTGAAAAAAACACCCGGTATAATCTCGACATATCAGGGGCGTTTTTGCGAATTTTATAATTAATGTTTCCCACTTCCCCGGCTGTCAAAAATAAAATTGTACGAGAGTTTTCACACTCGCCCGATCAATATAACTATAACTGAAAATTGTATACTTTTCAAAGTTAGACCTTTTAAACTGAACGTAAAAAATATCTTTTTAATATTAGTCGCAACTTTCTGAAAAACCAGTCGATTTTCAAAAATTTCTATGAATCGTTTTCAAGGTACATATAATCAACATTGTAGTATTTTTCGACGCTCGATATGGGAATTGTGTATAAAAAGTGTGAATAACTCAAATTTGGTACATGTTATCACTCTAAAATTTTAACAGTTGTCAGACATTACTCTTTTTTACATTCCTTTAGAGTTGGGTAACTCAGATCTGAACCGGTTCAAAGAGCCGACTCCAACAGAAGATCTGTGAGAACCGACTCACTTTTTTTTGAGCCGACTGATCAACGGATCCGCATAACTCAGTGAAACACTTAACACACAGAAGCACATTTTACACTTACGTATCAGTTCTTGCTTCGCTATGCATTCTTGATTCTATACAGGTCGTGATATGATTGACTGAACTAGGTAGCTCAGTGGCAGACTGCAGTAACATATTCAGAACTGGGCTTTTTTTGAACCGGTTCAGTGAGCCGGCTCACATACGGGATCCAAATACAAAGATGCAGATCACTAAAAAGACCCGTTTTTTCCATCTCTACATTCCTTAGAAAACTGCCACACCGATTTTGATAGCATTTTTAATAATATGTTTGTTGTCATATATCAAGGAATAGGCTAAGCCTATATCATCGCATTTATATTAAAGGGAACTAAAAAATAGTTAGAAAACAACCGTCATAATATTAAAAAAAATATATATTTTAAGTACCCGCATCTCCACCATATGTGACCCGTACTTCCACCATCTGTGACTCACGCATTCACTGTACATGGATTTGGTATACTATTAGTGTAGTGTAGAAAACTCAGTGAAATTTACACTGAAAAGCGTAAGTTAGGTTTACCGAAAGTTTAATTTGTTTTAGCGATTGTCAAATTCAGACGTCTATCACGTAATCTACACTACACTATGCTCCCCTGCTAAAGAATATTGGGACTGTTAGTGTTTACACTTTAAATCCGACATTGAATTACCAAACAGGTACAACAAACGCAATAGTGTCAAAACTGTTAACACTTTTTTCACTGGAGCACGGTACATAACACACTTATTATAACCGGGATATGATTAACTTCTCAGTACATTGGGAAGTTATTGTAATTGGGCCGAAAATCGAAATCAAAATTTTCTTTCTACGCCTAAATCTCGAGAATAAAAAATGATATCGACTACGTTAGGGCGCCAATCGATGCATATTAACGTAAATATTATCTGAAAAGAATATTTTCAAAATCGATCTAGCCATTCTTTTTTTACACAATAAGGCTCCAAAAACGTAGATTTTACACTAAATCTCGCGAATAAAAAATTACATCGACTTCGATAGAATGCCAATCGAAGCGTATTAACGTCATTTTGATCCGAAAGAAATGTCATCAAAATCAGTCCAACCGTTCTTTTATCAAAAAGACTGCAAAAAATCGTATTTTAGGATTTTTTGAAAAATATTTCTGGAGTCTAATTTTATTATGATCATATTGGGAAGTTAGCCGTGTGGACCTCAAGGGTCCCACTTGTAGAGTCCCAATAAACGAACCACCTCAAAGCTTGTTATTCAAATTTTTTAACTGGGAATATATGACTGCTTACCCGCGCGGTTTTGCCTTTTCTCCACAGATATATTACTCAGGTAATCCTTTGATTGCTACTTCGAAATAATCTGCTTTTAAAATGCACTTCTCGATTTGCACTACGTACTTCAAGCTCAGAAATATACTTTAAAAGAACTTGGAAATGTACTTTAAATGTATTTATATTTTATATCAACGTTGTTTTGAAAAAAATCTTTTACACGCTAGAAAACTTACAAGTCGGTTCGGGACAACAATTTCTGTTAACAGAGTCTCTCTGTAATTTTGTTTACTTGCGACTTTTTCAAGGTTTCCACGTATTTTGTATGATACTTAAATAAGAGAACGCTTTTTCAAAAGTTTTGTCTGTTTACATCAGTGTTGCCAGGCGTCCCGATTTTTAAATCAAAATTAAATGTCCCGCGCGGGACAGGCTCAGTCCCGTTTTTCGGGGATAACTCGACCGTGCGTAAATAATTAATTATTCTCTTATTGTAAGTTGCAATTTGTAACACTCACTCCTCAGACTATTGTTTGAAACGTCATATTTTTCTAATGAATAAAACTTTTTTGATTTTGATTTCTGTTTTTTTTTTATTTTTTTTTATTTAGAAGACGAATAAGACTCAACTATTTAACGATAGGGTAAATCTAATTTAAAATATCATATTTTTATTAAAATACATTTTCTATGGCTATTTTTGCTATCTATTGTCACGTAAACGTAATTTGAACTCAAATAAAAAGATAAATATTTAAAAACTTCTGATTATATACGTTTTTTACTATGTCCCGCTTTCGACGAAAGAATCCCGCTTTTTTCACTCAAAAAGTTCCAAAATCCCGACTTGGCAAAAAAAAAAATCTGGCAACGCTGGTTTACATCAGGCTTAACGTTTTGAAAAAGAGTCCACCGATTTTGATTAAACTTTTTATACTGGCAAAAAGTTGAAGTTTCGATAGGCCTCTCGTCAAAAACATTATAATTTTGCACGATCTCAAACCAAATTGACTGTTATCTAATTTTTCTTTATGTATGTTCTTGTGTTTTTTAGTTTAGTTTTCTTTTAACGCTAAGTATACTTTTAGTACCATAGAAACTACGATGAATTAAAACTTCAGATTTAGCTCACTATTTGATTTAATTAGAATTCAATGCTAATCAAATGGAGATATTTTGCATTTGAAGTCAATATGGCGGTCAGACTCAAACGCTCCGGCCCTGAAGATATATTATAAGTTTTTTTTTTAAATAAGTCCAGCCTTTTTTGCGTTATTCCGGAACAAATTAGTATAATTTTAAATATGTGCATTATGGAGAATACTCAAACTATTTCGCTTCCCTGGGCTAAATGTACGACGCTATAAATATATCATATAAACATAGTAAGTCATAAGTGTCCAATTTCTTTGAAATAAAACATTTATGTTGTTACGAAAAGTTTTTGAAACCAGCTAAACTTTCTGTTAATATTTGAGAAGTTGATTAGAATTTAAAACATTGCTAAAAGATAAGTTTCGTGAGATTAAATAAAAACTTAATGTAGGTTTTTTTTTAGAAATTCGCTATAAATAAGATAAGCATTTTTTTAACGATATAATACTTTAGATGAATAATATTCTCTTTTCTATTTTAATATTTGTCGTGTTAATGAGCTTTTAGGATTTATTCGTTTGTAGATAAAATACAAATTAATCCCTCCATTATTCGTATTTTATTCAATTTTACGTTTTCAAGATACCTGAATGTTACTGAAAACTGATAAACTTTGAATGACGTTGAGTGTTTTTCCTACTTTGCTTTCGTATTAAGTCAAGTGTATCTTCCTTTGAACAAACTTACAACTCAACTGCGTCTCGTACACACATATAATATACAGGTGATTTTTGTACCAGTTTTGAATCACACAAGATCACCCCGCACCAAGTTTCAGAAATACGATGTGATTTTTTATAAAATACTAGCCGCCCAGTCCGGCTTCGCCCAGGTGTAAATATAATATATAGGATATAAAAGATGAGAATCATTATCATTAAATTCTCAACGTGTATTGAATTTGTGCGAATTCAATCGCTTTTATATGTGAATGTTCAAAAATCGAAGAAAAATCTTATTTCCCAAAAAGAAATTTAAAAAATTCTGTTGATCCGATGGCTACCAAACTTCAGAAGATCACCCGCTGGGCTAATCTAAAGATTGTCTGAAAATTTCATCTAAAATAGTCTACCCGTATGGAGTCCATAGATTACATATACATCGTCTTTTATCTATATAGATTATTAAAATGTAAAAAGTGGTTATTGTGACATAACGATAATAGTTGGACATATAGTATCGCGAAGTTTTTTGTAGTTATTGATATGTTCTTTAATATTGCAGAACATACTTTTGTTCTATCATCAATAGTTTCCGCAGCGCATGCGACGAAAGATGTTTTATGGCATTTTTTTTACACTTTGGGTTACGTTAC
Source organism: Venustoraphidia nigricollis (assembly GCA_034508555.1). Taxonomy (NCBI): domain Eukaryota; kingdom Metazoa; phylum Arthropoda; class Insecta; order Raphidioptera; family Raphidiidae; genus Venustoraphidia; species Venustoraphidia nigricollis. The sequence goes on along the minus strand of JAVRKA010000044.1, from coordinate 2,798,934 downwards.
TAAAGTTTTAGTAAGGATCCCTAATATTTTCTAGCAATAAATATAGCCTATGTTACTCAGGGTGAATGCAGCTTTCTAATGGTGAAAGAATTTTTTAAAACGGCACAGTAGTTTTTGAGTTTATTCATTACAAACATACAAATCTTTCCTTTTTATAATATTAGTATGATTAAATCTCTCACAACTGTTGCTTGACAGGATAGTGTATTGTTACATATATACACGGAGACCAGTTATTACAATATCCTAACAACTGCATGTTTTTCCTAAGATTACTAGAAACTAAGGTTGGGCGTTAGCAATGTTAAAGCTTTGACTTAGCGAGACGCGGGAGAGGGCTGGGAAAGTATAGGCTTATGGAATCTTTTTTCAAACAGTTGCGGGATAAACATACTTGATTGACTAAGCCAAGGGGTTCGGTAACGTAAGCAATCGACTCAACCAATCACAGACGTGATCATGTTTATATTACGCCCAACCTTCTAGTATTCTAGAAATCTTGAGGTTTTTCTACCTGTTTTGTTCCTTTCAGGCGGTGTCATTTCAGCGCCGTCGAATTTTTTGTTTTTGTGTGTTTTTTTTTTAAATTATTATTCTGATTTTTGTATGGTTTAAACATAATGTGAACAACCATGTACACGAAATAGTTCTATAGTCTATGCAGAACTTTCATAACAGGATTTGCGGAATAATGTATACACAATCTTAGTTTAAGATCAGTTATCCTTGCCGGGGAACAATTTAATAAACTATAATTAACAAGTTATGAACAGCCACGGGGAATTGTGTCATCATCCTATATTATTTCGCATACATTTTAACTGTTTACGGCCCTAAAATTTTGGAAAGTACATACATAGAGTTTTTTTCTACAAGAGTTTATTATAACTTTTCTTAAAGTACAACCACAAGGGAACTGTGGAGAGAAATGATGGCTGAAAGAAAGTAAATCTAAACATTTGAATCTCAAATATGCATATTTGGCCGGAAAAGAAGACCAACTTCGAGATTGACTGGAGTCTTAACAGTTGATATAGTTATAGATAATGCCCCTAAATAAATGAGAAAAATCCTAAATATGTTCTTATCCCAGACAATGTAAAGCAAGGATTAGAAAGATCAACTGTGTCCTCTCTTAAGATAGAAACGCAAAAAGTTCTTTGTTAAAATCGAAGAGAAACTTGTTAGACGAAATTTCGATATTTGCGTATTGAAGTTTTCATGAAATAACTTAAGCTATAGAAAAGAACAAAAAATAATAAAAAAACTCGGGTCGCAGTGCCAAAACCCTGCCGACAATATAGTGTATTTGCTTATACAGGCAGTGTGGCTTTATTTTGCGAGCTTAAGTTGGTTTTTGGGCAAAATAAAAAATTTTACTCCTTAATACACCCCTTAAAATATCATTTTTTTCTTAATTGCAATATTATTATAAATCGAACCTCTATACCAAATTATATATAGAACTTTCAGTACATAATTCACTATTTGTAAACTAGTGTTTTCATAAAATTTGTAAGTCCGGTCTTGTCGGGCCGATTTTATTTAAATTTCAGGGACACCTTTTAATTACTACTAAAGGGTTAAATGTCAATTTTGAAACGATTCTGAGAATTTTTTCGGTATTTTGGGGCCCAAAAACATTTTTCAACCCCTAAAAACTACCCTTAAAATGCCCCAATTACGCCCATTTTAAATAGGCTTCTTGCGGTGATGGATTTCAACACGTGGACCAAATTTCATTAAAATCAATTAACTCTTTCGAAAGTTATTGCCCGCACATATATATATATATATATATATATATATATATATATATATATATATATATATATATATATATACGTATATAAATATATATACGTATATATATATATATATATATATATATATATATATATATACATATATATATACATATATATATAAACATTTTCAAAAATGGTGCCAAAGTGTTTAGGAGGTTATGAAACGTCGAGAAATTTTGGTCCGACCCCTAGGTCCCGCCATCCGACCGACGCCAATAGTGTATGTTGCCTTATGGCAAATACACTAATAAATGTCCGACGTTTTTTTAGGGTTTCATACATCTGATGAAAAAACGAAACCCTTATAGGATCACTCTCATGTCTGTCTGTCTGTCACAGTTTACTTTCTCCGAATCTACTGGACGAGAAAAGTTGAAATTTGGTACATATTATACAGAGTTATATGACCCAATCACGGACAATTAGCGTAAATAAACGATTTGCGATTTTAGGGGATAAATTAGAAAATTAAAAAAATATATTTTTCAAGTGCATCATGTGACAACAAATGAAAAGCCTCGTTATGGAAAATAAATATATATATTTATTTTAATTTTAAAATGCATAGTTGAAAAAAATATTAAATAAAATATACGAAAATCGAGCATTCCCCCTTAATATCGTCGAAACTATTGAGCCTAAAAATTTTAAATAAATAGGAAATATAGGACATCACTGATAGTTTACAGGCACCTAAACGATAATTCTAAGTCTTAACAGTGTTGGATCACTTTCACACAGTTTGTGCTGAGACCCAGCGGTAAGAGGCGAGGTAGGCAAAAGACATATTGTGGGTGTGATCTTCTTTAGCTCTGTCATGCTTAAATCATCCGCACGTTTCAATTTTTGGCTGGTGCCAACTACGAGGATAAAAGATACTATTGCAAGGATGCCGCTGTCAATTGATTACTCTAATTTTTGGAAATATTTTGAAGATTTAAAAACCTTTTCTCAAAAAGGAAGTGTCGCTTTAGGTCTGTGATGGAACAGTTTTGTGAAATAATTGCGAATAAGGTCGTAGTGTGACATTGAAAACGTGTGTTTTTTTTTGCACAATTAATACTAACTTTTTTCTAGTAAATCGTACATAAATAACAAAAGTAGTCCATTAGAGACCTAGATTTGTCCTTTTATCTTCCTTATAGAGAAAGAATTTTTGCAGAATGTTGACGAATAAATCTACAATCAATTGACAGCCGAAGCTCTATTTCTAGCTTAAATTCAGAGCGTTCCGACAGCCTTAAAGTTCTCACAGAAAACGTAATGGCACAGAATCCTCGCACTTGACCAGTTTGAAAAAAAACAACTATTCGAACGGGTAAACGAGTAGGTGAATATTAGAGATTCTGTCACTATTTAGAATGAATGAAATTCTAAAGCTCATTCGAGCGCAGCCGGGTAGAGCAGACAGTATTTCATAAATAAATTTAGCATGTAAATTCAGTTTTGTATATGCGATAGCAATGAGAATGAATAATTATAAAAAAATGTCAGATACACATCTCCGGACATGAATTATTTTGTACGCCGTGATCGTTTATAATGTAAGTGGCCTTTCTTAAAAAGTAGAAGCAAAACTGCGGAAGATAAATACAATTCCGTGATATTAATTTACAGTCTTCTCTTAAAAGTATAAGGTAAACATTACAAAGAACAACAGATTTAATAAAAATTTATGTGAGGAATCAAAACAAAGCGTAAATTAAAAAAAGCTTCCATTGTCTTTCCTTTATACTTTTAGTATGTAGAATGTTATGAAGTACAAATGGAACAATGATCGCATATCAAAATACGATAATTTAATTAATTTTACAATACTTGAATCTATCAAAGTTTCATATTTCAAACGTTACACTTTATTTAATGAACAAAGCCGATAATATTTAATTAATTAATTAACCCTTTCCCGGTTGACCTTGAATCCCTGCTCTAGAGTTAGATGGAGCTAGAGATCCTTCTAAGCGGAGCAATACGGCATGAGAGTGAGATGGTAATCCAGTGGCGTATACAAATATAATAATCACGCCACTGGTTTACTATCTCACTCTTATGCCGTATTGCTTCGCCTTCAAGATTTTAGGCTCAGTAGTTTTGGAGATAGTGGGGAAATGATCAATATTTATCTATTTTCTTAAATAACTTTAAAACTATTTATTTTAAAATTATAAAAAAATGTATTTGAGACCCTATTACCTTCACACGGTATAGTTTGCAAAATTTCCTAATTTGCCCCTCAAAAATGATCCCCATGTTCAAAATTTACGTTACACATCCATCTTTGGGTCACCAACTTAAATATGCGTACCAAATTTCAACTCAATCGATCCAGTAGTTTCGGAGCAAATTGGCTGTGACATACGGATGGACATGAGTGATCCTATAAGGGCTCCGTTTTTTCCTTTTGACGTGCGGAGCCCTAAAAACCTTTTTTGATATCTAGTTCAAGTAAACATGTCAGCTGTAAGTTTATGATTTGAATGCCATAACTTGACAAATGTAAATTTCGCATATACTAGCGAATGTTTAAGGGGGTATTCTCATGTGACCACTTCGAAAAATCGATTGTTTTTTCATATTTCAATAGTAAAACCTATCGAAAATATGCTGTGAAAAATAGAGACCGAAATTCCTAGTTTTAAATAAATTACAACTCATATAGTGGCCGACGCGCCATAAGCGACTTGTCGGCTCTTGAAACTTTAAACGCATTTTTCTGGAAACATTATTTTCTAAAACTGTCATGGTCCTAAAAAAAAAAGTATTCAACCGATTGCTTTGAAATTTATATATGTTCTTCTACTCATTAATGGTTATCGGCCGTACCAAAATTGCTTATTTTCGCAAATATTTTCTTATTTTTTTTAAACGATTTTTAACAAAAAAATTAACAAAAAACACAAACTTTTTTTCTACAGTCCGCCATTTTTTTTTTTAATGAAATTGATTAATTTTGGTAGGGCCGATAGCGACATACCTACTGAACAATGACCCATTCGATTTTTTTATTTCAGACAACATGAACAGCCGCTATTACCATGACCAGTGACCTGCTTTTTTTTAGTGTCTAATTTAATTTAAAAAAATATATATATAAAAAATGTAAAATATGAGAAAAAAAAAATTTTTTATACAGTTTAAGATACAAACAAAAACATAAAAAAATTAAAATGATTGAATGTTATTGCCGTCTAAAAAAAAAATCCCTAAAAAGAGGTAAAATTTATGCGTTCACATAAGAATACCCCCTTAAAGAGTAATTTACATGTGTCAAGTTACTTGACACAAGTCAACTTAACAAGTTGGACAATTGTAAATTTCGTTAATGTAGATAATAACGAACGAAGGGCATTGTTACAGGTGGAGATGTTGTACCAGCGTTATTTTCTGCGTATGAACCAAAGCAACATGACGCACCTGTTAGGTTTGCTGTTAGTTCTCTGCGCTGTGCTGTTAACAATCTGCATTGCTGATTTACTCCTGCCTCCGACAAACCTCCCAGCACCCGACAGACTTGAACGAATCGTAGCCACTACGTTCACCGTGTGCGCATGCTCAGCTGTCTACGGAAGTAAGTTTCATCCATTCTCAAATTATATAATAGCCACTAATAATCTAATACAGGGATGGCAAACCCGATTTCATATTTTTGACGCGTAATGAAAAAATGATGAGAGTGAATTTTTACGATGTAATATCAAAATTAACAGGATGAAGTTGTTTGCAGAAAAATGTTACCAGCAGAATAGTGATCACAACTAGCTATTATCGTGTCCATCAGTTGGAATTAATTCGACAACAGGAAATGAAACAAAACTCTGTTTTTCTCTATTTAGAGACGTTTCGTCTTTATTTAAGACTTCATTAAGTTTAGTCTAGGAAGCCTGATTAAGTCTTGAATGAAGACGAAGCGTTGCTAAATAAAGTTTTTAGTTGTTCAATTTCTCGTGTTATTTATGTTTGGTAGTGATTATGTTCGCTTGCGTGTAGTGTCTAATAACTGTATTTAAAGCTAATCTCACTCCAGTCCTTTTATTAGTTTATATTAATTAGTTGCATGCAAATTAAAAATTAGCATAACTTCTAACGCACCTATCTTTTTAGAGAAATGCCAGTCCAATGTTTGAAGGCTTGTTGTCATGGTAATGCTCATCATAATAATTATTATTTATATTTATGGATAGTGGGTAATTGGACACAAATAAATGAAAATTCTAAGATTTCTAAATTTGCTACGTTTCGTAGATTAGTTTCCTACTTCTTCAAGCAAGCTTTATTTAAAATAGGATACAATTAGTATGTATAATTAGGCTTTCAATTTACAATATATAATAAAATTTATCAAGCTACTTACTTTATAGTTTAGAATCTTTGTTGATATGTTTGCAGTGATATCATCTTGTTATTCATTTAAAAAATAATTTAAAAATATATAAAAATTAGCAATTTACTATGGTGTTGATTTATATTACAGCTTCTTTTCAAAATTATATTATTAAAATTATATATTGTAAATTAAAAGCCTAATTATACATACTAATTGTATCCTATTTTAAATAAAGCTTGCCTGAAGAAGTAGGAAACTAACCTACGAAACGTAGCAAATTTAGAAAACTTAATATTTTCATTTATTTGTGTCCAATTACCCACTATTCATAAATATGACGCTATTATGTATAGTAATTTACAGTGCTGTTAATGTTCACGTAAGTTAAAGAGAGACAGTAATTTAACACCACTGTTAATTTTAACATTGACCATACAGAACAGCGCCATTAATTTAAATAAAAAGTATACATTAAATAAACTATCAATGTTTTTTAATACCGACGCATTTAAGCTTATGAGAAGAAGTAGACAATTCCTATTTCATTTTACCCACACGCTAATGATTTTAGCTGTCGAGCGTCTATAATCTACATTATCTATCCACCGATTTCATTACAAAAGTTCCGTGCATGTTGCAAACAGTTTTCTGTTCATGTTAAGCTTTATGTAATCCGCAACACTGAACACAGGCTTATTGTTATGAAAAATTAGACAATATCTGTCTAGTATATAAAATGATTTGAAAATGCGCTATTAACTAAACTGTAACATCTCATTTTCGATAAAACTTTAAAATATTTACGTACGTGCGTTTGAAGTTATACTTTTTTGGCGTGATGAAAAACCACTTTTTTATAATATACATGCAAACCATTTATTGAAATAAAATCTTCAAAAGGTTTAAGAATAATTCTTACAAAAAATTAACCTCAAATAATAGAAAAACAGTATCACGGGTAATTGGAATAATAAAAATAAATCAATTTAAACACTCATTGATTGCAACGTTTCGTCTTTTCTTTAATTAAGAATTTTTCAAGCTCTAAAAAAAAGCGTTGCAATCAATGAGTGTTTAAATTGATTTATTTTCATTATTCCAATTACCCGTGATACTGTTTTTCTATTATAACATATATCTGGAATTGAACTTTAAAGATGAATTAACCTCAAATATTTGAAAATATTTTCAAAATTTTATTTTGGGTTTTTAGTTTTTTCCGCTGTATAACACTTAAAACAACTGTTGGTTGTAATCAAATGTTATAGTCGTCTAGTACCTATATTATTATATAGTTTCCAAATAGCAAATAGTGCATTGAATTTTGTCCATCTGTCATTTCAATTAGGGTCTCTTATAGCCAGTTAACTTGCTAACATTTTGCTCTCAACGCTCCAAAAGAAGTAAAATATGCTACCGCAGTTGGTTCTATTTATGTCAAATTATTGCGGGCATTACTACCACTTTCTGTTGCAACAAATAGTAAATTATTAAATGCTCTAGTCCCTATGTACAAATTAAAGGTTTAACAATGTTATGCAATTTACTCTTGTGTGAGTCATTTATTACAATCACTACTATAAGTATAATAATAATACTATATTCAAGAAACGAGATATCAGCGAATGAAAACTCATTTCTTAAGATTATATTTGCTGTTCGACTTCAGAGAATGTACCATTATACCTTTGACTAAATAACAAAATGGTTTATGTCGAGTTTTTCTTATAATTTACATTTACTATATATGTTAGCTAAATTAGCGCATCCCTGATTATTTTCAACCAAGATTTCAATTCAAAACGGATTATTAACCCTCCACAACAGCGGTTGTAAACATACCGACCAATACACAATGATTAATCTTAACAAGTTTTTTATTTAATCACGGGAAATTGGACAATTGAATTTTAATATAGATAAACTAAATTAAAAAATTTGCGACGTTTCGTTAAAAAAATTTTTTAATTTAGTTTATCTATATTAAAATTCAATTGTCCAATTTCCCGTGATTAAATAAAAAACTTATTAATTATAATGGACGTGAACAATATTGAGATTAATCTTAACGTTTTTTTAACCCTCCTGGCTTCAAAGAATTAATCCCAGATGCCACATACACGAATTGGTAAAGATCTCAATTGCGGTTTTGAGTTTGAAATCTTAAACTTGGGAATCCACTACGAAACAATAAAGATTAATGCTGGGTTTCAGAAAGCGTTGTCAGAAATCTTGATGTGACAATGTCCTTAGATTGTAGTTACACGTATTTCTTCATAATAATAGCATTGTAGAATTTTTAAATCGACCCTGCTCGAAAAATAATTGATCCGTTGAAACGATATTTTCTTAAAACTGCTACTTAATATAGTTTTTTGCACAATTTCCTATGCATTTCGATAAAAATTTAGCTTCAAATCGATCTTTTTCATCGAAGACCAGTAATTTATTTTTCTGTGAAAACACTCTAATTTTCTATTAGACAGCGATTGCATGTAAAGACTCCAATTACTATGAGGTCATTGTCAAATCAATTTTTTTGACAATGCTTTGTGCAACCCAGCATAAGAGTCGCTGATGACGGCACCATTAATCACGGGCGTGCGCAGAATTTTGTTTAGGAGAGTAAATATGAACATCCAATTACCATATTGCAATTAGGTCATAATCGATATTCCAAGCTTTCTAATTGCAATTCGAGAAATTTTCGGCACCGAAATCCAACAACAGGGGAGAAAAAAGATCAGTATTAAATACGTTTCATAACCGAGCTGGGTAGAGTAGTGGTACAGCACTAGACTCGCATTCGGGAGGTCCGGGTTCGATTCCCGGCGGGGGCAGATGTGGCTGGGACTTTTTCCTACTGCCTTTCGCCGAGAAACGGTAATTCCTGTACCGGCCATCTTGATTGAGGTTTTCCATGGTTTCCCTCAATTAATTCCAGATAAATATCGAGGTGGTTCCTTATTTGAGGCCATGGCCGATACCTATCAAACTCCTAGTTCAAAAATAACCTACCTTATCCTAATTTCCTGTAATTCCTTCATTCGCCCATTGCTATTATATAAGTTGAAGTTTAAGAAATGTAGAAAAAACGGGAAGTGGTAAAATGAAAAATAGTAATGGTGCGAATGGCGTCTGTTATGACATAAAGTCGAGAAACGGACGTTAAACGCATTATTATTATTATTATTATTAAATACGTTTCATAAATTTTCTATTCTTACATATCTCAAGGGGGCATTCCATTGCGTACGTTCATGCTATTACTACGCTACCTACACATTATACAATGTCGCGAAATCGAACGAAAATTTGAATGAAATTTATTCACCAACAAACTGTTGAATAAATTCATTTCGAAATACCCATGTAGTAAAAAGGTTCTTCAAGGCATGTGACAGGCAGCATTGTCTTTATTCGTCAGCGGAGAGTTAAGCCGGGACCATTTTTGCATTCTGGTCTTAGTGATACGGTTTTTTCAGCCATTTACATCTGCAAAACCCTGTGTAATCTCCTTGCTGTCAATTTTAATTTTAATCGATGCCCAGTACTTTTTTTAAAGGGTGTGCGTGTTAAAACTTTGATTTCAGTCAATGCTTTTAGCAACTTATAACCTTAAAAAATAACAGCTTTACTGTTTTATAGCCGTCTGATGAATCAAAATGATTCAATAGACCCTATGATTGTACGAATCTGTTTTGAAATAAAGTTGAAGTGACATCATTATACGAAATTGAATTACCGATATTATACCAAATATCGATATGGCGAAGTTCTAAAATAGTTTCAATATCAAAAATGTAATACAAAACAGACGTGGAGTTCATACAAGGGCTACTATTCAAAATAAATATTTCAAATATTTGCAAAAGTTATTGTGAACGAAAGAAAATTTTGCAAACATACACATAATGAAAACTCACTTTTCAAAACGTTTTTAGGATACTGCAATCAAAATCTGACCTTTACTACTTTTCGGACTCAATTTTTCAACCTTGTTATTCATACTTTGCGTAAAGTAAAAATCGACTTAATCCACTTTGCTTTATGATTACAAATCTCTACAGTATTCCATATACTTTGTAACTTACATTTTATGTTTAACATTTGCAGCGTTAATTATTTTCTGTTCTTATTTTGTTACAGTTTTAATAACTATACTATCAAGACCAGCCATGAACGAAGTTTATCTTCTAGTTATATCCTATGTAGTACTTATAACGTTCCTAGCGCTTGAGGTAAGCTTCAAAAAAATTTTATGACTAAAATTCTCTTTTACTATCGACTATAGAATGTTAATTTACATAAATGTCAAAGAGTACTAACTCAAAAAAACATTTTAATTAATGCTAATTTCAAGAGTAGCTATAAACATTTTCAAATAATATATACAACATACCTAAACATTAACTTTGTTTAAAACTCAACAAGCAATGTTAGCTTAACAAAATGAACTACTTGCTAATACTGTCCAATTTTTTATTGAAATAATTACAAACAATTTTATGTATACCTGACGCATTTAAATTTTCGAACTTGAAAAGGATCACGAATGTGGTTGAAACGTTGTTAGTAATTAAGTTAGCAGGAAAGTGGGCAAATTGATGTAAATCAATAAACCAATTATTAATTTAGCGACGTTTCGGTCATTTATTTGATCTTCATCAGGCATCTATAAAGTACGGCACATGTTAAAATTAAGTACACAACCAAATATACAAATGTTTACAAACACAGCATATTTAAATATGCTGTGTTTGTAAACATTTGTATATTTGGTTGTGTACTTAATTTTATCATGTGCCGTACTTTATAGATGCCTGATGAAGATCAAATAAATGTCCAAAACGTCGCTAAATTAATAATTGGTTTATTGATTTACATCAATTTGTCCACTTTCCTGCTAACTTAATTGTGTGTTTGAAAAAAAATATGGACGCAACAATTTCCAATGTTGTTAGTAATTATTTCAATAAAAGATTGGACAGCGTTAGCAAGTAGTTCATTTTGTTAAATATATATCATTATTGTCGGTAGAGTAAATATGTGTAAGCAATGTTAGTCTTCGCAAAAAAAGATGCTCGTGTATAATCGACAGTTCTGAACGAAGAATGTTTCATCTGAAAAGCATTATATAATTATCGTACTGTTATAACACAGGTCTGCATATCTTTGGTGGGTGGTCCAAGGAGAACAGTTTCTGGAGCTGCCGTGACTCTGTCGCTCATCTACCTGACATACGCCCTACTTCCAATCCGTTTGAGGGAGGCTTTGGTGGCCGGTGGGGCGCAGGCGGCCGTTCACGCATTGTGCGCGCTCTACTCCACACCATCTGACCCTTGGCTATGGACACAGGTAGGAATAAAATTGATTCTTAAAACATATATATGTTTTGTACATTTTACATTCAAGTAAAACAAACATTGGATTTTATTGGTTTATCAATATTTAATAATCATAAGCCTGCGAAATATTGACTACCTTTTCAGGGACCTGGAATAATGGAATAAAGTATGAACATTTATTCGCTCTAATCCCTTTTATTTTTCGTTATTGAACATTCCCCAAATTGCACTTACAACATTTAGAAAATAGTTTATGATCTAGTTAGTGCAGTACCTACGACAATCGCATATCCATGTACCCTGGAAAACTGTTCTATATAGAGTTGGGTAACTCAAAGAGCCGACTCCGATAGAAAATCCGTGAGAGCCGACTCACTTTTTTTTGAGCCGACGGATCAACGGATCCGCATAACTCAGTGAAACACTTAACACACAGAAGCACATTTTACACTTACGTATCAGTTCTTGGTTTGATGCATCTGTCAGCTCAAATGACTCATGCATCACATGTTTGGCTATGCATTCTTGATTCTATGATTGATTGAACTAGGTAACTCAGTGGCAGACTGCAGTAACATATTCAGAACTCGGCTATTTTTGAACCGGTTCAGTGAGCCGGCTCGCATACGGAATCCAGATGCAAAGATGCAGATCACTAAAAAGACCCGTTTTTCCCATGTCTAGTTCTATAGTTACCTATAGGTACCTTGCTTCTGTTTACTATCTCTGCGGAAGAACATACGCAGTATTTTTTTCGGGAGGGGACAATACTAATTTAATGCGCTTTCAGCTTTCCAGCGTTATAAAATAAAATAGATATTGCAGCGAATACTCCAACATTAGATGATTGCGCATTTGCCTTAGTGCCAGTACTTTCTAGAGACTTCGATAGATCTTTCTGGAAAGTTCTTAAAAGTATATATAACAGTTTTAGACAAACATTCGAGAAAATGTACAGCCGAGTCGGTTTAGTTTAGCACGAAATAAACAGGGACTCAATAGTGTGATCTGTGTATTGGAGATCGGAAAAAATAGTCAACGGTGAAATATCTGCATTGTGAAAGACTGCCTTATAAATAGTGAACATAAAAGAATAGTCAGTCAGTCTTGTGAAGAAATACTCAAGTAGCTGTAGTGATTAGAGATGGGAAAAACGGGTCTTTTTAGTGATCTGCATCTTTGCATCTAGATCCCGTATGTGAGCCGGCTCACTGAATCGGTTCAAAAAGAGCCGAGTTCTGAATATGTTACTGCAATCTGCCACTGAGTTACCTAGTTCAGTCAATCATATCACGACCTGTATAGAATCAAGAATGCATAGCCAAAAATGTGATGCATGAGTCATTTGAGCTAACAGATGCGTCAAAGCAAGAACTGACACGTAAGTGTAAAATGTGCTTCTGTGTGTTAAGTGTTTCACTGAGTTATGCGGATCCGTTGATCCGTCGGCTCAAAAAAAGTCAGTCGGCTCTCATGGATCTTCTGTCGGAGTCGGCTCTTTGAACCGGTTCAGATCTGAGTTAGCCAACTCTAGTAGTGATATAAATAGACATTGATTTTGCGAATAGTGATTGTTATAAATAGTAATCGTTGAAGAGCTCAATTGTTTTATTCGTTTTTCATTGTTAGAATTACTCTTTATTTTGTTTTGTTATCTTTTCAATTTTGCAAATACATATTTTTAAAGCCACTGAAGCAATGTTACAATATTCTCTAGACTCAAAATAAACATAGAAAATGATTTAACTACAAATGGAGAACGATGAACTGTTTCAGTTAAAACTGTAGAATAAAAATACAACAGTAATGTCGATCCCATACCGTCGTTCTTAGAAAGATTTGATTGTATAGAGTTCACGAGATGCGTATGAAGCGTCTATATGTAACATTATTCCCCACTTGGCACAGTCAATGTATTTGCACTTGAAATAAACTGATGTTTGCTCGCATTAAATATTACAGCTCTGACAAATTGATTTCGATAAGTAAACCTCGCGGTCCGCTTAAATTAGTTTTCTCAGATTCATGCGTCTTTATATTTTATGACTGTTTGTTCAACATGGCCACAAATTCTATGAATGATGAGGGAAACGTACCAGTGCAGTTTATACTACAGCAGCGCCAGAATAACGTTTCTTTTTCATTTTGAGTATGATAACGTTAAAACTCGATTCGATTAAGTAAATAATAATAATAATAATAATAATGCGTTTAACGTCCTTTTCTCGATTTTATGTCATAACAGACGCCATTCGCACCATTACTATTTTTTTCATCTACCACTTCCCGTTATTTTCTACATTTTTTACAACTTCAACTTATGTAATAGCAATGGGCGAATGAAGGAATTATAGGAAATTAGGATAAGGTAGGTAATTTTTGAACTAGGAGTTTGATAGGTAATCGGCCATGGCCTCAAATAAGGAACCATCTCGATATTTATCTGGAATTAATTGAGGGAAACCATGGAAAACCTCAATCAAGATGGCCGGTACAGGAATTACCGTTTCTCGGCGAGAGGCAGTAGGAAAAAGTCCCAGCCACATCTGCTCCCGCCGGGATTCGAACCCGGACCTCCCGAATGCGAGTCTAGTGCTGTCACCACTACTCTACCCAGCTCTATCAATTATGTAAATATAAAGAGTACTGTATCAGGAACACGCAACGAGTATTTATTTGGTCTACTCTAAGCCAAAGATTCTGGAGTTTTCCATGGAGACGGTAGCGAATCCAGAGGCAAATGGGGAGCGTTGCGAGGACAGTCTAGAGGAGCGGCCGTGACGTACCGATCTATTTAGGAAACTAATATAATAAAATACCTACTTTGAAAATACGGGAAGGGGGGCAGGACAACGTACCCAAAAAATTTGATGAATAAATTTTTTTTCGATAATATTTGTCAAAAATTTTTCTCCAAGAATTTTTTCCAGTTTTTTTTTAAATTTAATTTTTGAAAAGATATTTCATATAATGGACCACACAGCGTTGGAATTTTTTTTTTCTTCTAAAAGGGACGGTGGTTCAGAAAAAGTTGGGAGCCTCTGGTCTACACGTTCAAGTGTGTTTGTACGTGGGCAATAATTTTCATTTCGTTTTTATGCATCGTTTTTCATTAAAAAAGCTAAAATTAGGCAATACAATAGTTTATTGATACAAAAAAAATATTCAGCAGACTATATGCCGAGGGAATGACCGTCATCTGACGCAACTATTATATAACAAAATTTGGATTTTGGTGGTATCACTCAAGGTTGTTAGATATAAAGCTAAGCTGGAATACTGTTCATATTTTTATCAACCACGCAATATCAATTGACAGACCGCTGAATGAGGCTTCCACTACTATCAACAGAACGAGGTCACCTCTGTATCTAATAACCTTGGGTATCAACAAACGTTCATTTTGGCGTGTTTGTATAAACCACAAGTATAATCCCTCGTATTTCAGCCAGTTGAATATACGTTTTCGAATGTGTACAACAATCTTAATTAGGTAATACATAAATTTTCAGCTTTTACGGTTTTTCTTTTTTTTTTAATTCTTAATTTACATGCGTGGGAGGCTACCGTAGCCCAACCACTGTCGCAGCTGAATTACACCACACATCATTATTAACATCATAATATTATTCATATAAATACAAATTGTTGTTGGCAAATGCCTGAGCAAAATATGTCGCGTTTCCCGAACTGGTAAGGTATATTCTGGTTAACATAGGGTTCCACTGGCAAAAGCAACGTTTACTCGATAGAAACCGCATAATAAACAAAAACATAAAACTTGGAACGTGGGGCTCGAACCCACGACCCTGAATTAAGAGTCTCATGCTCTATGACTGAGCTAGCCGTGCTTGGCAGCAGTGGTCGATATCACCGTATACCAGTATACATTGTACGTCTTACGGTTTTTCGTGACACTTTGTCTTACGGTTTTTCGTGACGCGTTACATTTTTTCTCGGCTAGGTTTTCTCGCCAACCCGCGATAATATTTTCACTGTCTGATTAATTTGAATTGAATGGGACATTGTGAAATGTAATTTAATTAAAAAAAACACTCATGAGAATCGTATTTAAAACAAATATATAAAACAGTGTTGCTAAAAACCATGCGTAATTTATAGCCGTATATTAAATAAGCTTGGAATACACCTGCCCTGCGGTATAATTTATTATATAATATACTAGCTGCCTGGCCCAGCTTCGCCCGGGTATAACTAACTTACTCTAGCATCAATCGATGAGATAAATAGTCATATTCATTCGGATTTGGCAAACACAATACTGCAGGACTAATTGTTGATTGCGTTTTTGAGTCGCGGACTGATATGTGTATTTTTTGTTTTATTATATAATAATAATAATAATAATAATAATAATAATAATAATAATAATAATAATAATGCGTTTAACGTCCGTTTCTCGACTTTATGTCATAACAGACGCCATTCGCACCATTACTATCTTCCATCTACTACACTTCCCGTTATTTTTCTACATTTTTAAAGCTTCAACTTATGTAATAGCAATAGGCGAATGAAGGAATTATAGGAAATTAGGATAAAGTACGTAATTTTTGAACTAGGAATTTGATAGGTAATCGGCCATGGCCTCAAATAAGGAACCATCTCGATATTTATCTGGAATTAATTGAGGGAAACCATGGAAAACCTCAATCAAGATGGCTGGTACAGGAATTATCGTTTCTCGGCGAGGGCAGTAGGAAAAAGTCCCAGCCACATCTGCCCCCGCCGGGATTCGAACCCGGACCTTCCGAATGCTAGTCTAGTGCTGTCACCACTACTCTACCCAGCTCGGTTGTTTTATTATATGATATTTAATATTTGATATGGAACATTTTGAGTGAAAATAATCGAAATGTGCGATTATTAAAATATCTTGAAAAGCTATTCAAAATCATTAAAATTATTTGTATACGACTTATAATAAAACATTCAATAATAAAATAATATTATTATTGCACTACGCATACTCTTTGAAACATTTCATTACTTACATCTTTTATCTGCCTCAGTTCCATGCAACACTGCATCCAGGTGACTTTCTTAAGTCTCATAATCAAAAACGAGAGCTAAATTCATTCATTATAATAATATATCGAATGCATAGACACATCGTTAGAATCGTGTTTTCACTCGCATACTATTTTACATCTCAAAGATATTGAATTGCACAGTGTTGAACACGATTGCTTAGGTCTTTTATCTGCGTCTCTTCTATGAGATATTGAACGCAGGTGACAATCGAAACAGGGAGCAACATTCATTCAAGAGTTGAAATATTCACTTATAGTACCAACACACCTATTATTATGATACATCATTTCGAATGATTCACTTGATTATAAAAATCATTCGAATGGCAATCTTTCGATTGATAAAATCATTCGATTATTCTCAAATCTATTTAAGATATTTTACAAGTTATTTTTATTGACATTAGCATAAAGCCGTATTCACAAATTTTTTGACGTAACCAACTTTTTATAAATAGGTAAACTTTGAATAGAAAAAATACACCTTATATTTTCTTTGTTCATTTTCCTTTCTCTTTTGTGTACACAAAAAAGTGAAATCTAGCCAGGTAGACACACACATCATATTGAATTTCAAATTGTTGGA
Organism: Venustoraphidia nigricollis; assembly: GCA_034508555.1. Lineage (NCBI taxonomy): Eukaryota > Metazoa > Arthropoda > Insecta > Raphidioptera > Raphidiidae > Venustoraphidia > Venustoraphidia nigricollis. The sequence goes on along the minus strand of JAVRKA010000044.1, from coordinate 2,781,814 downwards.
AAACTTTCTTTGAATTTTCTTTGAATGCAGTTGAATAGAATATAAGAGAAAATATCAAATAATGCAAATGTATGTGTGCAATCAAAAACTCATAAGAGTAAAAAGTGACAAAACACACTACGGACATAGACGTGCTCAACAATTCGAATTCAAAATTGAAAAATTATTTTTGAATTTTTTGAATTTTCTATAGTCTACCTTGTGGAATAAAAAAACGTTGTTTCTGAGAGACTCCAATAGTACCATAGAGCACGTTCTCAAATTCAGGTTAAGACTTAGTAAGAAGAATATTGGCTGTAGGAAGCTAATCTATGGTACCACTAGATTCTGTTTAAAACTATAAAAAAATAAACCTTTGGCTATGTTAAAATACTATATTTTTACTTTTTTAAACACGGAGTATATAATCATAGTCTTATGATCATGCAAAAAATGGATTTTAAGTCTTTGGAGAATTTACACATTTCAAGTTCCCTGAACCAAACAAAGTGTTTTTAAAAAACGTCCATCTGGAATTACATCTTGAGCCGAAACAGTCCTGGATCGATCCTTCTCAAATTTTGTACGTGTGTTTAGGAAATCGATCACAAAATCGTTTCTACCTCAAATATGGGGAAACGACTCCTATATAAATCTATTATAAACACATAAAAACTGACAAAAAAAACTGTTAATTATTGTTTTTCTCTAAAACGTCTCTAAAGATTTTTTTTTAATTTTATATTCAGTTGCCAATCTCTAATTGAAGCCAAGCTCTGTTAATTAGTAAATATGATATGACATTATTAGGTCCTCCTAGAAAATTCAAGTTGTACAATATTAAAAATTTAATAAATTTCATCAAAACGCAACTACATCAGACGACAAAAAAATTCCAATGTGTAACAAGAATGTTTAGTAAGTAAATGTTTACATGTTTTAAAATATTCGGTAGGTATATGATATTTATTTTATACACAAAACGGTATACTATAAGGTGTATTAGTATTTTGGTAAATGAATACCCAAGTATCAAGGTTATTAGATACAGAGGTAACCTCGTTCCAACGGATAGTAATGGGGAGATGATGTATTCCAGTGGACTGTCAATTGGATGTTACGTGGTTTGAAAAAATATTGAACGGTCTCTCAGTTGTGTATCTCACCCGGGCGCCAGACATAGCAACAATATTTGAACACTTGTTTTAACTAGAGATGGGGATTATAAATCGATTATTCGAAATAATCGATTATTTTCCTGTCAATCGATTTCGATTATTTCGAAAAACCGATTGTGGGGAAAACCGATTATTTTATTACCCTAAAATCGGATAATCGGTCCAAAAAAGAATATTGTCTGTTCGTTCCCACAGTTTTAAAAGAACAATAAAACTTTTTCTTGTATAAAATCGGGAAAAATATTCTTTTTGTGATTATTTCGAATAATCGATTTATAATCTCCATCCCTAGTTAAAACAAGTGTTCAAATATTGTTGCTATGTCTGGCGCCGGCATAATGATCTTTCCCAAGAATAGCAGACCACTATATCCTTTCAATCGTACGTTTAATAGGAATTCATAGGAAATTTTATATAAAAGATACAGTGAAATTATATAATACAGTGTTGTTCAGTGCCGTGGTTCAAATTTTTTCAACTCCAATGTTTTATTACGCATCACATCAAGTTATGGATATATTTTATATCAAAACGCCTATACAGACGATATGCGAGTAATTTCAGCTGTGATTACAACAGTGCATAAATGTTATACTTTCTGATTTAAAATCGTATCGGAAAGTATGTATTTTCGGCATGGTATGAAGAAAACGTTTTATTATTATTATTATTATTGTGAAGGAAATATTCCTTAAAAAATTTTGCATCCACAAGCACCCAAACTTCTGGTTCGTCACCGTCATACTAGGGATACTTGTGGAGCAAGTTGTAACTATAACCGCGTCTCAAACCATGAAATGGGCGATTACAGTGAGTTTGGGTCGTGCGCACGGAGTACACGGAGCGACCCAATAAGCACGGCCTTTTGCATACGGCAAATTAGTGACTCAGCAATGCGCTGACATGCCGGAATAGTTTTCATATTTGCCAACAGTGACGGTTTTGCCCCTCCAAGGGCACCAATTATAAGGACAATTAATTTAACAGTATACTCTGGGTACTGCTTTCTGAGCTCAAAAAGAAGATCTTGATATTTTGTCCGCTTCTCAGTCTCCTTTGCGTTCGTTTATTATTATTATTATTATTATTATATCGTTATAAACATGTAGTGTTAAATTAAATAATTATTTGCCTACAGTGTAATTTTAGAACCTACCACAATATGTTATGACGACAGCATACAACGTAAAGTATATAAGTAATGTAGGTAAATCAATACGACTCAAATAAAAATATATAAAACTGATAAATTGCATACACGATTCATATCTCTACTTTTATTGGACGCAAACAAAAATTAAAAAAAAAAAAAAAAAAACAGAAAAATGAAACGACACTGCAATGATCAGGTGGAATAGTTCGGAACGTTATTGACTCAATATGAATATAAATGGTATATCAGTGCATATGTAAACAAACTGTATAGGGTACCGAAGACACTTTCAGTTCAGTTTTCGTACTTCAGTGGTAGTGTCATTCCGAACCGAATATCGCTTACAATAAACCAATTTCGAAAATATGTCCACAACAAATTTTTATTTCATTTCAACCCTATATCTAGAGGGCAATGTGTTGTAGTGGTCAACATCATGGCTTCTAAACCAAACTGTCGTGGATTCGAATCCCGCCTCTACTCATGGATGTTTCGTGATGTCGAATTATTTGATAGTGTGTTTATTTGTATATTATTAATAAATAAAACAAGTTGTGACTTGTGACTAATCACACTACGTGTAGAAGCCGAGAAACCCGTACATTTAAAAAAAACCTTTATTTTGGAATATATTCACTTAAGAAGTATGAAATTTGGAACATTGCTTCTTTATGGTAACCTTAATTGCTCCTAAAAAATTTAGTACATTAACATAACTAGCCTCGATGATAGAAGTGGGTCGAGAAGGGCTCGAAATAGTTTGTGTAAATATGGTGCAAAGTGCTTTGCGAGAACTTGGCCGACACAACCCGTGCGCTACGATTTTGTGTAAATATGCGTTTCATATCTAAACAAATCAATACATACAAATCAAATCATAACGGAATTTCTGTCCGTAATTTTATTTTCTTGCGGATTTTCCGGTATTTTCTATAATATGAGAATATTCTGGAGATATTTATTTTGCACGGAAATTTCATTTCTGAAAAAAGGACACATATTACTTATGAAGTATTAAATAAATATGTTTTAGAATTATATAATCAGGTCTGTCAAAACTATTTGAATTTGTAACCGTTAATGTCATATCAGGTTCAGGCTTGTTGTCATTCCCGTAAATCACTTTCTCAATTGTTTTGAAACAATGCCGGGCATGTAAGGTATAATGCAGATATCTCAGTGAAATTAACCGGATTTTTTTCACTACAATAGAAAGGAACAAATACCGGTTACATGCATCATGTCTGTTAAGGCTGTTGGAACGCTCTGAATTTAAGCAAAAAATAGAGCTTTAGCTGTCAACTGATTGTAGACTTATTCGTCAACATTCTGCAAAAAATCTTTCTCTATAAGGAAGATAAAGGATAAATCTAAGTCTCTAATGGACTACGTTTGTAATTTATGTAAGATATACTAGAAAAAATTTGGCATTAAATGTGCCAAAAAAACACACGTTTTCAATGTCACACTGCGACTTTATTCGTACTTATTTCACAAAATTGTTCCATCGCAAACCTAAAGTGACTCTTCCTTTTTCGGAAAAGTTTTTTAAATCTTCAAAATATTTCCTAAAATTAGAGTAATCAATTAACAGCGGCACCTTTGCAATAGCATCTTTTAGCCTCGTAGTGTGTCTCCAGCCAAAAATTGAAACGTGCAGATGATTTGAGCGAGACAGAGCTAAAGAAGGTCACACCCACAATATGTCTTTTGCCTACCTCGCCTCTTACCGCTGGGTCTCAGCACAAACTGTGTGAAAGTGATCCAACACTGTTAAGCATCGAAACAATTAAATTCGTTCACACAAGTCAATTTTAAATTTAAATAAACTCGAAACGGTGAGTCTTTTGATACGGAATTATTGTTTTTGCGAATTTATTTTTTGCCTTAAGGTGCTTTTATTAAAAAAAAGAAGAAAAAACGGTAAAAACATACATTTTATCGAAGTGAAAAAATTCAAGCGATGTTTTCAGCCTGCTGTCGTTAATAATAGAGCAAGGTTGTTGCCGGCGGACTTACAAAGGTCACCGTACACATGCAAAGTGATAATTTGATTTAATCGTATTCACGAAAGTATTATTTTCGACGGCCTTTTCTTAACAATTAATATTTCTTCTTATAAAACTTGATCGACCGATTGTACAAAAACTATAGCTGTTATGCCCGACGTTGCCCGATTTACATTCCATCTGAAGTCAATAATATACAGTTAGTACCTTTTAAACCAGTCGTTGTTATTTTTTTTTAAAGATAATGTAAAATATCTCATGTCTGCAAGAGCTCGCTCTAGTGAAGACAACCATTTTTTTTATCATTAAGATTTGGGCATTAATATTTGGCGATTAGAAAAAAATTCCAGCCAATAGGGATGTTGACTGTATTCAAATTAAAAGATAATTTTAACATTAATAATTAGTTTCTAAGGTAGAAATACTGAAAAACACAATATTTTTCCTTATTTTTAAGAAATTTAATTAATATTTAATAAGTAAAACCTAATTAAATCACTTTCAAGTCACGTGACAACGAAAACCAATCAGAGCGCATGACGTCAGAGAGTTGTGAACAGCATCAGACGCTGTAAAAAGGCTTCATTGTTTGGTTAATATTTAGTGTGTAATTTATTATTATTTATTTATAAGAAACGTCAAATTCATTTAACTATAGCAACAACTAAGAAACAACCTTTCATCACCTCATCAGTTTATCAGCGTTTATGAACACAGCCTCCTACTTTGTGACCGTCTAACGTCACGGCAGTCACGTGACAAGTATTGGCGTTTTAGACCGAAAGAAACGGAATTTAAAATACATGATTTTTAAGGCTTGAGTAGTATTTAAATAAAAATAATAAATATTTGTGGCTATATTAGGTACTTATGCACGATTTAAAACACTTTCCCAAAAATAGTCAACATCCCTATTGGCCGACAGGATCATTCCAGCTTCAAAATATTGACATTTAATAAAATAAAATTTCTGTAAAATTTCAAAAAGTGAATTTTGAGCTAAATCGATGATATTCCCCATGTGTGGAGTTAGAAATTAAAAAAATGCGAAGTTAATAATATAATAGTATGCACTTGACCAATTAATTGAGACGGTTGGTAACCACATAGAAAATGAAGATCTTAAGCTGAAAATTAACAAAAAGTAATTAGATTCTCGTGGAATTTATGAGCACCTAATAACTTTTTATACTAGCGTTTGAATATTAGAAATTTAAAGAAATTTATATAGGTGAGATCGTTCTGTAACACAATGTATAATACAGAAATATAGTCTTGAAACGCCACCTGTTTGTAAAAAAAAAATATCAAATATCTGCATTACGCATAAATGTAATTTCTCATAATACAACATGAAAATGTACTATACGCGTACTAATGTACCTAAAAACACAGTACAATGCTTAATATCTTAACTTTGCCATGTGCCATGTACAGTGCTTTCATGAAAGGACTGGCTGAAGTTGAAACAGTCTTTTAGATTCTAGAACACAAATTACCGGCAGTTGCAACATAACTCGTTCTTTTGCATAATTATCAAAAGCGTATCAGGTCAGAACACTCTGGAACACTAGAACTTCTTCAAATTGAGTTAAAAATGTGTTTTTCAGCTCCCACGCAAAGTTTGGAAGCCGGTAATTTTAAAAAATATAAACTTTCCTTTAGCAAAATCCGCCACGGCAGATTATATCAACAGTTTAGAAATGCGAGACGCTCAAAATTATTACGAGAGTAATTTTTTTAAGTACGTATTAAAAAATTAAGAAAAAAAATTCAAAGACAAGATTTTATTAAAATGTACTAAAAAGGAAAAAATAATTTTTAACAATTTTGGTTCATAATTATAAAATCGTGGGCTGTAACCTATGACCGTTTATAAGTTAGAACCCAAGTTTTAATAAGTGCAATTTATGGTAACTAAAAATTTACCATTCTATTTAATTGATCTCATCTATCAGTCTAATTTGTAATAAAGCAAAAATTTGAAAATAACATCGTGTTTTATTAAAAATGTCAAAATTTCTCGAGGTACTCGAGAAATCCTGGTCGAGAAATCCTGGTCGAGAATTCTCATGCCTCGAGAAATAAAAAACCCGGGTCGCAGTGCCAAAACCCTGCCGACAATATAGTGTATTTGCTTGTATAGGGCCGTGTGGTTTTATACTTTTATTATGTGAAATTAAGTTTGTTTTTGGGCAAAATAAAAAATTTTACCCCTTAATACACCCCTTAAAATAACATTTTTTTTTCTTAATTGTAATATTATTATCAATCTAACGTCTACACCGAATTAAATACACCCTTCAATAAATAAGTCACTATCTGCAAATTAGTGTTTTCAAAAAATTTGCAAGTCCGGTCCTGTTGAGCCGATTTTATTAAAATTTTAGGGGCACTTTTTAATTGCTACTGACAGGTTAAATATCAATTTTGAAACGAATCTGAGAATTTTTTCGGTATTTTGGGGCCCAAAAACATTTTTCAACCCCTAAAAACTACCCTTAAAATGTCCCGATTACGCCCATTTTAAATAAGCTTCTTGCGGTGATGGATTTCAACACGTGGTCCAAATTTCGTTAAAATCAATTAACTCTTTCGAAAGTTATTGCCCGCACACACACATATATATATATATATATAAATATATATATATATATATATATATATATATATATATATATATATATATATATATATATATATATATATATATATAAATATATAAACATTTTTAAAAATGGTGCCAAAGTGTTTAGGAGGTTATGAAACGGCGAGAAATTTTGGTCCGACACCTAGGTCCCGCCATCCGACCAACGCCAATAGTGTATGTTGCCATATGGCAAATACACTAAAACGGTCGAGAAACCAGAAATCCTACTCAGCACTATTTTCGTGGAAGGTCTGTACACACTAAAGTAGTTAATATTGTATATAGTCGCGTCTTGCTAGCTCACTACGTCATTTATATTGGTTAGAAAATAAGAACTGAATGATATATTGAACGCGACAGTTTACACTTAATATATTTGCCAACCTATTACATTTCCAAAGAACATACATTCGAGATACGAATGATTTATAACGAGTGTAAAAAATGACAGACGGTTGGGAAGGTTATTTTAAGCGGAAAATGAGCATATGACCTAACTGTTTTACTTCGAAAACTGCAAAGTTGATATCTCTTCTGAATGATCCTTTTATTTCAGAGCAAACATAATTCTATAAATATTAACCATCAAACATAACTTTTATAGAGTTCCGTGCATCAGATAAAACATTCACTTATATTAACTTTTTTGTTCATTCTAATGCTCGGTTGCAGAAAGCGTTGTCAAAAAATCTGATTTAACAATGACCTTAGACTGTGAGCGTACATATTTCTCCACATGAAAAGCATTGTAGAATTTTAAATCAATCCTACTCGAAGAATAATTGTTCGATTGAAACAATATTCCTCTTAAATTGTGTATATATGTATTTAACATCATTTTTTGTACAATTTACACGTTGGGACAATTTTTTTTTCTACGCATGTTGATCATAATTTAGCTTGAAAAGCGATCATTTTCTATGAAGATCAAGCATTTGTTTTTGTGTAAATACAATCTAATGTTCTAAATAATAGGGAGTTTCACAACGACATTAGACTGATCCTGGATGTATAATCACTGCAAAATATGGCCACAATTTAAGGTCATTGTCAAATCAAAATTTTTAACAATGCTTTCTGCAGCCCAGAATTAATATGCTACTGATTCATTTTTGAAAATAACCATTCATTCGAGTAAATTTGATAAACAAAAACTTGCTATATTCTAGTCCTTTCAGAATGTGTTTTGTAGAGAGCAATTGAAAATATATAAAAATACAAGTAATTTATGAAATTTTAATTTTACAAACAGCAATTAAATTTTTTGTTTTTATCTTAATTATTAATGACGTTAATTACAATTGCTATATTGTATTTAATTAATTAAACTAAATATTATTGTTAAATTCTTGTTCGTACGTAACTATATAAACATTATGGAAACAGTGATTAACTGTGCAAATTAATATGGTTGAAAATTCACCCCAAGGTTTAATTGACTACTGTACTGTAATACTAACATATTATATTGTATCGATGGTGATCAAAATATAAAGTTTTATACAGGACGCTTCTAAACTACGTAGTTGAACCTAGAGATGGGAAAAACGGATCTTTTTAGTGATCTGCATCTTTGTATCTGGATCCCGTATGTGAGCCGGTTCACTGAACCGGTTCAAAAAGAGCCGAGTTCTGAATATGCTACTGCACTCTGCCACTGAGTTACCTAGTTCAGTCAATCATATCACGACCTGTATAGAATCAAGAATGCATAGCCAAACATGTGATGCATGAGTCATTTGAGCTGACAGATGCATCAAAGCGAGAACTGATACGTAAGTGTAAAATATGCTTCTGTGTGTTAAGTGTTTCACTGAGTTACGCGGATCCGTTGATCCGTCGGCTCAAAAAAAAAGTGAGTCGGTTCTCACGGATCTTCTGTCGGAGTCGGCTCTTTGAACTGGTTCAGATCTGAGTTACACAACTCTAGTTGAATCTGTTGGTGGCGGTACAATGATTTGACACCTATGTCAAAGTTGTGTTCCCGTATCGATTGTCCAACCCCCCGCCCTAATTTTCTAATTTTTAACTCAAAAAAAATATGGATACTACGTATATAGCCTTTTCTTCTTATCAGATTCGAATAGAAACTTATTTAGGATCTTCCAATTTTTCAAAATTTTTCGGAAAATGTTAAAAAAAAGATGACTGGACGCTAACGTACAATTTTTTTCTTAAAAAGAGCGAGAAAACATTAAACAAAAACAAATTTAAAAATAAGGTATTTTCCACCATTTTCAAACATAAATTTATATAACGATTATTTCAAATCAATACCTCGTAATAATTATTCTAATTTGATATTTCGTACAAGAAAAAAACAAATAAAAAAATAATACCTGTACTTCCACCTACAAATATAAATTTGCATAACGATTATTAAAAATCAATACCTCGTGCTAATTATTCTAATTTGACAATTTGCAGGAGAGAAAAACAAATTAAAAAATAGCACCTCTACTTCCACCACCTTCAAATAAAAATTTACATAAAGATTATCTCAAATCAATAGCTCGCAATAATTATTATTCTAATTTGACATTTTGCAGGAGAGAAAAACAAACTGAAAAATAGGACCTTTATTTCCACCACCTACAAATATAAATTTATATAACGATTCTCTCAAATCAATATCTCGTAATAATTATTTCAATGTGACATTTTGCAGCACAGAAGAAGCAATCTATGTTATGAAAAACAATATATTATATTTAGGTTCAAAGTAAATTTTATAAATCAGTCAAGGTTATAATCAAGAAAGACTTTTTGAATAGATTGCAACAAAAAAATATTAAATATGTTTTATCCGTACAACTAATGCTAACTTACGAATAATTTATTTGATTTTTTCGACTGTTAAATTTACGCGTTTAATTGTTTTTGCGCCACATTCTCGACAACGTTTTTTCATGGTTCTGTTAACTTCTGTGAATCCATCAAAATGTGAAAAAACGAAATTTCGGGCTTATAAGGTATTGATAATTAGCTAAACATTTATTTTTTGTATTTTGCATACAGAATAAAAAATTCCGCTTCACAAATTGTGTATAAAAATTCAAATCTAATGGCTTTATATTTCCGTATTTTGTATAAAAGTATTCGTAACTGGTAAGTGTGTTAACAGATCTTCTCTGCATTATAAAATTGCAAGAGATATTTGTTCTATTTGCATATCATTTCTGCACTTTACATTTTATAATGCAGATCTTAATAAAAAGTGAATGATTTAGTAAGAACTCCTCAACGTAGCATTAAGAGGTGTTGAATTCAAAGGCAAGCAGCGTTCAATTTGAAAGTATAATGTAGCAGTTTTATCATTGAATAGAACAATGAAATTACTCTCAACTGTAAGTAGTCTAGAAGCAAGGTCAAGCCTGTTAGAAAATCTACGTACATACGGTAATCTCTTGGAATGTTTTTAGGGTGATAATGAACTATTTCAAACTTGGTTACATAATTTGAATCACTTGGCTACCAAGAACCAATATTAATTTTGATGCTTCTAGTTTTTTCTTTAGTACAAAACTAGTTAAAAGCAACATTTTGAGAAAATTTTATATCTGCCATAGTTTTCAATAAGAAAAAAAACAAGTTTTACTGAACTTGCTCAAAATAAACTTATCGATTGTCGTGTCCATGTTGAAATTTAAATTTTAATATAACGGGGAATTGAACTAGTTGAAATCTTTTGTTTTTGAACTACAAATTTATTATATTTTTTATAATTTTAATCTATTAATGATGTAACAGAAAAGTCGCTATAAATAATAATTGTAAATTATTTTCTTGGCAAACTCGCGTTTATCAAAGAGACCTGAAGAAGTTTTAAAATAAAGACGAAACGTCGCTGATTAGACAAAACAGTTTTTTTTTACTTAATTTCAAATCGTCCAATTCCTCGTTATATTAAAACTTGCTCAGAATGTTGTTTTAGAGATAAAAGCATCCGTTTTTTTCAGAAAATTAGGACCAAAGACTGAAATAAATGTACGAAGTCATTTTGGAAAAAACCTCCAGATCATATAACCAAGGTAGAAATAGTTCATTGGAACTAGAAAATTGGCGCCGACCTCAAAATTTCATTATTTTTTACTTTAATTTGATTTCGCACATTTTTAAAAACTACTGAGCCGATTTAAATAAAATTTATGTGAGATCACCCTAAGTTGTGCCCTATTAAATAAGAAAAGAATCATCAAAATCGGCTTACAAATGTTGGAGATATGAGGTAGCATACATTAAAAATATGTTTTTTTAATGAAATTTAAAAACGGATGAACCGATTTTAATAAAAACTACCCGGTACCAATCCGGTAGCATTCTGAATAAAATGGCGTTAAAATTTTTCAAATTGGTTTACAATTGACGAAAATATCGGGGAATGAACATTAAAAATACAATTGGATTGAGAACCTCTTCCTTTTTTAAAGTCGGTTAAAAAATCTAGAAAACATTTGAGAAGAGACACCTTGTGTATGCCGATTTTTCTAGTTCCTGTTTATGGCCTGCATATAGTAAAAACCCGGGTCGCAGTGCCAAAACCCTGCCGACAATATAGTGTATTTGCTTGTATAGGGCCGTGTGGTTTTATACTTTTATTATGTGAAATTAAGTTTGTTTTTGGGCAAAATAAAAAATTTAACCCCTTAATACACCCCTTAAAATAACATTTTTTTCTTAATTGTAATATTATTATCAATCTAACGTCTACACCGAATTAAATACACCCTTCAATAAATAAGTCACTATCTGCAAACTAGTGTTTTCATAAAATTTGTAAATCCGGTCCTGTCGGGCCGATTTTATTAAAATTGTGGGGACACTTTTTAATCACTACCAAAGGGTTAAATTTCAATTTTGAAACGATTTGGAGAATTTTTTCGGTATTTTGGGGCCCAAAAACAGTTTTCAACCCCTAAAAACTACCCTTAAAATAGCCTGATTAGGCCCATTTTAAATAGGCTTCTTGCGGTGATGGATTTCAACACGTGGCCCAAATTTCGTTGAAATCAATTAACTCTTTCGAAAGTTATCGCGCGTACACACATATATATATATATATACATATATATATTTAAACATTTTTAAAAATGGTGCCAAAGTGTTTAGGAGGTTATGAAACGTCGAGAAATTGTGGTCCGACCCCTAGGTCCCGCCATCCGACCGACGCCAATAGTGTATGTTGCCATATGGCAAATACACTAATAATTAAATAGGTATCCAATTTCAAATGGGTTCTGGTTGTATCATTAGTTTTAGGACAGTTTTCTAACAAGTGTTGAGTTGAATGAGCCGAACAGAGTTAGTGGTATGGGTAGCTATTATCTCCATAGCTTCCTACATACATGCATATTATTGTATGCATGGTTTAAAGTATGAAAATAATTTGGAACCCACACTGTTAATGAAATAGGAACACCTACCCATCAACACAGGAATGACTACTGGTTAATGGGTATTGGGTACCCGATAAGCGATTTGTAATCGACTTAAAACAAAGCATATTCTAAGGAATTTTCAGTGAACGACATCGCACCTCGAGAGATACGTAGGTTTATTATAACAAACGTGACGTAACGACGAGGATAATTTAAAGAATTGCCATATTTCTAATCTAGTCCGACTTCCCGACAAGAAATAATTAAATGTCAAATATCAACGGAAAAAAATGACAACGTCGTTATGAACTACTTTGTAGCTCAGTATTTGACGCTTGCCTTAACCAATAAAATAGTAATAACAAATTTAAAAAACCCGGGTCGCAGTGCCAAAACCCTGCCGACAATATAGTGTATTTGCTTGTATAGGACCGTGTGGTTTTAGACTTTTATTATGTGAAATTAAGTTTGTTTTTGGGCAAAATAAAAAATTTAACCCCTTAATACACCCCTTAAGATAACATTTTTTTCTTAATTGTAATATTATTATCAATCTAACGTCTACACCGAATTAAAGACACCCTTCAATAAATAAGTCACTATCTGCAAATTAGTGTTTTCAAAAAATGTGTAAGTCCGGTCCTGTTGGGCCGATTTTACTAAAATTTTAGAGGCACTTTTTAATTGCTATTAAAGGGTTAAATTTCAATTTTGAAACGATTCTGAGATATTTTTCGGTATTTTGGGGCCCAAAAACTTTTTTCAACCCCTAAAAGCCACCCTTAAATTGATCCGATTAGGCCCATTTTAAATAGGCTTCGTGCGGTCATGGATCCCAACATGTGTGCCAAATTTCGTTAAAATGAATTAACTCCTTCGAAAGTTATAGCCCGCACACATATATACCTATATATATAAATATATATATATATATATATATATATATACATATATATATAAACATTTTTAAAAATGGTGCCAAAGTGTTTAGGAGGTTATGAAACGTCGAGAAATTTTGGTCCGACCCCTAGGTCCCGCCATCCGACCGACGCCAATAGTGTATGTTGCCATATGGCAAATACACTAAAAATCGCCCAGAAAACGGTTGTGCTTCTCTGATACAGGACACTTTTTAACTCCTAAATAATAATAACAATAATGCATTTAACTTAATTTCTCGACTTTATGTCATAACAGACGCCATTCGCACCATTACTATTTTTCATCTACCACTTCCCGTTATTTTCTACATTTTTTACAACTTCAACTTATGTAATAGCAATGAGCGAATGAAGTAATTATAGGAAATTAGGATAAGGTAGGTTAATTTTTGAACTAGGAGTTTGATAGGTAATCAGACATGGCCTCAAATAAGGAACCATCTCGATATTTATCTGGAATTGAGTGAAACCATGGAAAACCTCAATCAAGATGACCGGTACAGGAATTAACGTTTCTCGGCGAGAAGCAGTAGGAAAAAGTCCCAGCCACATCTGCCCCCGCCGGGATTCGAACCCGGTACCTCCCGAATGCGAGTCTAGTGCTGTCACCACTACTCTACCCAGCTCGGTTTTAACTCCTAAATACAATCTTTAAAATGATTCGATGGCGCTCATTTTAAATATACTTTCTGTGATGATGCGTTCCAATATCCATTCCAAATTTCACTAAAATCACGTAAGCCTTTTATGAGTTATCGTGCGAACACACATATTACATCTACACAGATATATTCAAAAATAATATTACAAATTCACATCACATCATTCAGAACAATATTATTTTTGAATTTTCGAGTCCTAGGTTTCGCCATCCGACAGACACCAATAGTCGATTTATTTCAGGTCATTGCTCTTTGAGGTATCACCTTAAAAAATTTGGCGTAATAGACATCGAGTCATGTCGCTTCTGTCTGGAGGCTCCTGAAACATCGGAGCATCTGCTTTGTAAATGTGAAGCAGTCATGAGGCGAAGACTCCGTCACCTCAATAATACATTCCCAACACCTGATCAGATATGGGAACAGATCTCAAAGCAATTTTAGGCTTTATCAAAAACCTTAATCTCATACACAATAGATCTATCAAGGTCGCGGTGTTGACGAGGAATAAAATCCTCTCGCCCTCTTTTCTTATCTAATCTAATCTAATAGTCGATTTACCATAATATGCCATAGGCATAATGCAACATTTTGATATTAAATCTTACCACGGGACTGAAGAGCGGGAGCGGGATTTATGGCAGGATATGTTAGCATTAAAACTCAGTCGATATCCCGCTAATTATTCTCGGATCGCTCCCGTTCCTCAATCCCGCGTTGGTTTGTGGGAGCCTTTATACACCATGCTTGACAGCATCCAGAACAAATGCTTGTTCAGTAAAACAATTGGTACTAGACACCAACAGTTGAACTGCAGTAAAATTGCATTTGGTTTACATATTGTTTCCAGCGGAACAATAATACATTGTACGATAGCAAACAATGGGAATGAGGTACCGGGTTCCGGGTATCATTACCGGGTGCCGTCATCACTGGTGTACTTTTGGAACATTGCCAACAGGGACTTACTAATATGCATGCTGAAACGCACACATATTACAACATTATACATCATATTATATGATATATTAGATAGAACAGGTAAATCTCGCGTTCAACTTCGTTTTGTATACGAGAAAATTGGCGAGCCTTACTGGCAATGTTGTTCTTTTAGCATTCCAACCCAGTACTAATTTAGGTCAATTTAGGTCAAAATTGACATTTCAAAATTTTACAATATTTTTTCATTTTGAGATCTCCTAAATCCAAAAAACATATTTTTGGAAAAACTCTGTGCGTCATGTTGAACTTTTAAACATCCGAATCGTAAACCTGCAGACTGTGAGAATTCGATGTTCTAACTTTTTTGGCATATTATAAACGTAGCGTTAACTATTCTAATAAATCAATTTGAGATTAATTTGTAATTAGTCATATTTAGCGCACGTGTAAGGTTGCACCTACATTGAATCCGTATTTTTCTCGATCCGATGTCGGTCGACATCGGAAGAAAATCAAATACCATCATTGTAATGTACGTGCCTATATTGGAAACGGTAGCTTGAAATGACAACGAATTATGACGCCGTTAACAGACCGACGCATGGGTTGGCCGATCAAATGTGTTAGCTTCCAGCCCGATATCTCATTTCGATGGCATATAATGAGAAAGAATTGATCTTGTGAGAAATCGTCATACGGGGGTAGGTCTTAAATTTATCCGAGTAATTTCGAATAGGCTGGCAAGTTTTAAAAAACTGATTATCCTATAACTTTTTTCTTCTACGTCTCTTACTAATGAGAACGTTCTTGTCTAGTAGAAACCAATGTTTAAAAAAGTCGTCGTCAGAGTCACTCGTGATACCCCCCCCCCCCACACAACTACCACTGCTTCCCGATCGAGATCAGTCAAGGCACTCACGACGGAAAACTTCGAAACACATAATCGGATTGGATCGGGAGAAATACGAATCCAATGTGGGTGTGGCCTGTCACAAATTCGTCAAAGATAATCCGTGATTGTAAAAACAGACTGTTTTTAGAACTGCCAACTGATATTATTTAATTCAGCTGCACCAGTGACATGGGTGAGATCTTATATGCTGCATGTTGTTTGTAATACAGAATGTATTATTCAGTACACTCTGCGGTAATTGGTAAAGTCACATTTCATACGAAATTAAAATGTTAATCGCTTATTTCCGCTACCTTCGCCGTATTTTAAATATTATAAAGTCAACCGAAAAGCGCGTTATGAAAAACATTTGTGAATAATATTATCTATGTTAATTCTTAAAAAAAAATATTTATTTTATATAAAATCTTTCATGAAACCTGATCGCTTAAATGTATGCATATATAAGGAGCTAAATATCAAAAACAAATGAACACAGGAGAAATTATAATCGCAAAAAATATCAACCTACTAAAATAAACTTCCAAAAAATTAGTTGCTGTAGATTGGAATATTTTCCAGCAATTATTTGTTTTCATAAAACATTCTTTTGACAAGTTTTCATAAATAGCTCAATGGAGCGGTCTCAGATACTCATACTCAACCTAGAATATAGTAAAAGTTATACTCACATTTCGTGAAAAAACGTACCTATAGTTAAATGCGTCAATAATAATAGCACATTTAAAACGCGCGTTAACCGTAACGTAATTTGTTGAATAAATAAACGCCTAGTCGCATGCCGTTCATTGGTTCATATTTTACCGTGATGTTGTCGTCATATTACTATTAGCTGAACTATTCAAATCAGGTTACGTCACAACAGACGTCAAAAGTTGCTGTTTGAAATGAACACGCAATTTTAACCTCACGTAAAATTGTGAGGTTCTTCTGTCTAATTACTATTATCATGAAACTTTAAACTGTATCTTAACCAAGAGAAAATGGCTGGGTTATATAAAACGTAAATTTAAATTCAACGAAACAATTCAATTTTAGTTAACATGCAGGATAAAACTATTTGAAATTAACTTTCAACTATAAGCTACTTTCCCATTAGCAATTCGTATAATTCCAAAGTGCTTTTGAACTACTTCCGATGTTCCTTTTAGATCAGCCAAAATAATCTGCGTAACAGTTCCCTCTTCAGATTGTAAAATATGCTCTTGGGAAATTTCAAACTCTGATCACAAAATTCGCTTTATTTGAAACGTAAAAAAATGCACTACAATTGTTACAATTCTTGAATTCGAAGTCATAAACTTTAATGAGACAAAATAAATCTTAAGATTTACTACTACAGTCAAAGCCCTCTAAGTGCACAGCTCGGAACCGAGCCCATCCTTTAAGTGCACACTTCCCCTACGATCTTTTTCATCCCCACTCTTCTAACTCCTATAGCTATCTTTATTCAATCAGATGCTATAAACAATATCTCTAAAACTCTATGAATATGATGGAAATGGAAAGTTTGAAAATAGCGCGCTTACGGTCGCACGTGATTGGTCGCAGATTATTCGAAGTGGGGGCTGGGGAACGTGCACTTAGAGGGCGAGTTCGTGTGCAGTAAGAGAGCGTGTGCATTTAGAGAGCGTGCACTTAGAGGGCTTTGACTGTATTACAATGAAACTTTTGAACTAAAGGTATTCTTAGAACAGACTCGACGAACTGAGACAGAAAAATAGCAAAATTTTTCGAGGGCCGCGTCATGAGGACAAAAAATATTATTATCAACTCTACTGAAAAATAAAAAATCAATAAAATTTTCATAAAAAATTAGTACCAGATATGTGAAATAATTTTAACCCAACTCTAATATTTTCACGAAAACTCCGCTTATTTCTGAGGTTAGCTACTTGAATGAAACAGCAGGATTTTGAGCGTCCCTCTCAGGGTGCTGGCGGGACGTGCCCTGAGAGGGATGTTCCGCCAAAAGCGGGACTGTGGAACATCTGGCAACACTTGTAAGCAGCAAAAATCCAGAAACCCTGTATTGTGACCTCCAGACAAATAATAATATGTATCTTGTGTGGATGCACATCAGGCACAGACGGTTGCTCTTGTAGTGCAACTCTAGTCCTTTGTAGGTACAAGATCTCTAGCTGCAAAGCAAAGTGGCGCATGCCGAATATCCTATTTAAATTCTGTATCTACAAATGTTTTGTAGGCTTGCGCAAAACAGTTCCAAAAATGAAACAAACATAAAACGTTTTCTTTGCTAAATGAAATTAATTCACGAAAACACGTTCGCGAAACAAATTAGTTTCACAGACACGTTTCTGTTCAAGGAAAGAAACCGAAAACACGGTCATAATAACAACGAGTTGTACATGACCGTAAAACGCCGTGTTTAACCGAACTTATCCGATACTACGCTCTAGCACTCCGGCAGTGATCGTTACGCCAAAGCACATTAAAGAAAGGTGATCTTGTTTCATTATAGCGGTGATCCTTACAACATTCTATTTTCTATCTGTACAATTAATTTTTTTACCAAATTTTGTGATAAATATTCGTTTCAGGACTCACTGACGCCAATTCTACTATTTTTATAATTTTTATGAACGATTTGACCGATCTTGACGAATATTGATGTATACTAAGATAGTGAAACGGTGGAGCCGAAAGCTCCACTACTGTTGTCGCTACCGAGTTTCATCCTAATCGCGTGTAGAGTCGTGGTAACGGCTACTTCTAACATAAGTCTCTTCACATTGTGACCACAAATAAAATATGTCCGATTCTCTAGCAAGATACGTACAGCTTTGTGTTCCGAGTACATAGTCTAGTGTAATGCTCGCATCAACTTACAAAAGTTAACATTACTTTTCTTGTTATATTCCAACAAACTGTCCTTTTCTTGTCTAATTGTTTTTAAGAAAATTTCAATTTCTAAAAACAGTGTGGCTTTGTTAGTTTTAAAGCCAAGTTTCTTTTATTTGTTCTGTTTTGACAATAGTTTTTGAATACAAAACTGAAATTATAAAAATATTTAATCAAACTTTAAATAATCTACTTTAAACTGTGCAGTAAAATATTAAATAAATAAATTTGTACTTTTATTTTTTAAGTAATCTAAACGACTGCAAAATTCTGTCGTTTTATATTTAAGCTATTATTTGTGTTTCGGTAGTTTTTTTGACTAAAACTCAGGGCCAGATTTACACATAAGCAAAATAAGCAGTTGCTTAGGGCCTCAGCTTAATGAAGGGTCCCGATTAATCGAAACCTTGCGAATCTTCTAACTAAATTCGACCTAACTTTGTGACCTAACTTTGTGATTTATTTTGTTCTTAACTATCTTTCGTTAATTTTCCATTCTTACAAAAATAAATACCTCGAAAAAAATGGATATAGATTCCCCAATTTTAGAATTTGCTTAGCTTAGGTTGAATTGTATATGAGATTAAGGGCCGTACAAATAAAAATCGGGCGCTGGTAAATCTGTTCTGTCAGATACAGGAAATCGCATCAAAATCTGTCAACCCATCCAATAGTTAATACCACAGATAAACATACGTTTTAAACATATAACGCCCCTCTTTTCATGGGTTGCGGGTTAAAAATGTTTAGCTAAGCGCAATACAAATCCAGACAAAAAATTAAAATCATAAGTTCCATATTATTTAACTGAAGTGCTCACCTATGGGTTTTCAATATATGGAAAATTTTCAAATAACTCCTGGATGTCAAAGCTTTATCTATTCCCAGACATTTTCAAATTCAGATTGAAAGCCGAAAATAAACAAATATATGAAAACTATAGAGACATTTACTTTAAAAATAATAGCAATAATTTGTTTAGCTTATAAAACAAACATTTTATTGTTACAAGATCTCAAGTGAAAATATGACTTGACTTTATAACAACAATTTGCAATGTTACATTAGAGAAAAGAGAACTAATGTTCTCTTTTCTCTAATGCAACATTACCTAAATTGTTTTCCCTAACTATACAGGAAAATTTAATCCTTTTACAAAAACCGTTTTTAGAAAAATTAGTCTACCAATAACATTGAGTGAAACCATCAAACTGGAATGAATTTACTAATTCAATTTAAAGCAGTTTTATTTATTTTAAGTAAATAAACCATCGTGCACTCATTGGTGACCTCGGCATAATAAAATTGTAATACAATTAGTGTCCTAAAAAAAGGGGATGCGTGTAGTTATGTATGTATTTGAAGTTATACTTGTTTATCGTAATTAAAAACTAACTTTTAATACATATACATGCAAATAATTTATTGAAATTAAATATTTACAAAAATTAACCTCAAATATTTAAAAATACTTTCAAAGTTTTATTTTGGTTTTTTACTTTTATAATCAACTCTTGAGTAATCAAAAACACGACATTAAATTTCACTGGATGACACTTAAAACGACCAGTTGGAATCAGAGGAACAACGCAATATCATGTGGAAAAATGTTTAATCTAAGTATAGTATTTAAACGAATGTACTGTTCTATGAATTATGTAATGTAAGCAGAGCCGTCTTTAACCTATTGGAGGCCCTGGCCACTTTAGGATAGGCCCCTATGACTATTACGGAAGATTAATTACTAAGCAAATCAATAATTAACAAATGCATTGTTAAAAAATTTATCGATATATGATATTTGTCGGCAGTATCAGTTATAGAATGATGATCTGGCAAGAACTAGGGGGCTCCATCGATCGCAGGGTCCTGGGCACGTGCCCAGAGGGAAAGATGGTTCTGAATATAAGTTGCGCACATTGATATTGTAAAGATTGTGGGCAGATGCGGTGGCGCTTTGCGTTGAGACGGAATAGAGGGCACATTGATTGTATTGCTGAATTGAATATACTTTATTTAATAATTGAATATGTGTTCATTTATTGACTTTATCATTTTATTTTTCTACAATCAACTGACAGTCGACTGGATAACATCATCTGTCTACTGCGAGGTCACCTCTGTATCTAATAATCTTGGTTAACACATAATATTCTGACATTGCATTCCGCAACCCAGCATAAATATTATGATGCCTAATAACGTAACAGCATTGAATAATAGAATGCTTGTTAACTTTTGTGAACGCTTGCGCTTTGCAGGCTGCATCTAAGGCTTGCGTTCTAGGAAGTTGTTAACGTCTATCGATGTATCATTTGTATCATTATGTTAGCTTTCAAGATACAGTCGTTTGGAATCCGATTTCCTTGTTAGTAACCCGGCACGCCATACTAACACATCAAACATTGTGAAAAAAAACGCGCGTTAATATATTCAGCTTCAGTAATACGTTACTCGTGTTGCTTATTTAACGGGGTACTATAATTTAAATTCTATTTTCTTTGAAGGTGCAGTTTCACGTCAAAGTATTGCATTTATAATTGCGAAACTTAATCGGGTTTTTTTTTCAGTCTTAAAAAAGATATTAATTTATACAGCGATTTTTTTAAAATTATTATATTATGGAAAAACTTCTGGCATAATTTATGCATGTATTTCAGCATAAAATAAAGATTTATATTTATAAATTTCTTAAAACAATTACGAGATCAACTTTTAACGAGGTTAAAAATTATCTATTTTCAAACTCATGCTACTTTGACAGAAAAAATCGTAGGAAAAAAATGATTACAACATTTTGACGGTAAAGCTCTCAACTTTCAGTTCTAACTTTCAATTTTCCTCAACAGTTATGATGTTCTTGTGTATCGGCGCACCATTTACAAGTAGACCAGGAAAAAATAGTAAAACAATTGTCAACTTTTACTACGTGAAAGATAAAAGTCTCAGTCATCCAACAACTGAAAGTCGACCTACGTGTCAAAATCCATGAAGTATTTTAATATCAACCCGATCAGAGATTTTAATTTTAAAAACGTTCACGATTTTATATAGAAGGGGGTATTCACAAAAAAAACATTTTTAAAATAGTGAAATATCGCCCACATATTTAAAAAATATGTGGATCTTACACAAAAAATGCTGGTTCTAATGAATACACGTCAAACTCTGTAAGTCTTAAACTAAGAGATGCAAAGCTGCGGATGGGTTGAGCGTAATTTTTTCTATAAGTGTGGTTAATATTAAACGTATCTGAAAGCTCTTAGTGACAAAAAATCCCTGATTCCCAAAAAACAGGAAAAACTTGGAAACCCGGGGCAGCCATTCCTGTTGCCCCTTTAAATTCGACGCTGTACTGGAAATATAATCTTTGTTCATTCTTAAGGAACGTCTTCTATTGTACATAAGTATTGTAATTCTAAGGAATCAAAATATTTTGAACATTTGCTTGATTAATCAACAATAGAAAATTTTAATGAGTAGGTACTTACCACAATGAAAGTTCCGCAGAAGTAAAAATCTGAAACAGTGAAAAACATACTTTAATATTTTTTGTTATGTAAAATTGTTTCTCTCTAATTTTAAACTACCTCACATTGATACCATCTTAGCAATTTTACATAAATGAATAGTTTATACGTCTGTAAACCTGCATCTTACGAAATCACGGAATTTGTCGTAGAATTCTTTTGCATCTACGTATTAGTGCATCTCGCTCATACAATAATGCGCCATTGCGACACAAAAACGTGAAGCACCTGCTAAAAACAGCTTTAAAAACGCAGAACGGATACGTACTGCAGTCAAGATGGGCGTTTTATTTAATAATAAATGAACTCAAAGTACATTTCTGTAAGTGAACAGTTGTGATTAGGGCTGAGATATAGACAAGAAATAGAGATGGGAAAACGGGTCTTTTTAGTGATCTGCATCTTTGCATCTGGATCCCGTATGTGAGCCGGCTCACTGAACCGGTTCAAAAAGAGCCGAGTTCTCAATATGTTACTGCAGTCTGCGACTGAGTTACCTAGTTCAGTCAATCATATCACGACCTGTATAGAATCAAGAATGCATAGCCAAACATGTGATGCATGAGTCATTTGACCTGACAGATGCATCGAAGCGAGAACTGATACGTAAGTGTAAAATGTGCTTCTGTGTGTTAAGTGTTTCACTGAGTTATGCGGATCCGTTGATCCGTCGGCTCAAAAAAAAGTGAGTCGGCTCTCACGGATCATCTGTTGGAGTCGGCTCTTTGAACCGGTTCAGATCTGAGTTACCCAACTCAAACAAGAAATATATCCTTTTTTAAGTGAATCTTCAAACCGTAGGTGACCTCAGATTGTAAAATATGCTTTCGGGAAATTTCGAATTATGGTCGCAAAATTCACTCCATTACTGTTTTTATAAGTCTGTTTTTGTTGAAATTTGATTCGCTATCTATTTCTGAGGCAAGATCGAAAATGTCGGTGAAATCGGTATGAGAAGATTCTTTACAAAATTGTGGAATATCTAAATAATTACAGTTTATACTATATTTTATTAAAAAATTATTTGTTACCCTATATTATTTTGTAAAATAATAAAATGAGAACTAAGTACCTACCTAATGAAAGTATTAACTGAATTTTCGATCCACTATTAAAACAATAATTAATCGAAAATATAACTAAATTCAGATAACTCGACAGTTGATAGACCGGTGAACCACAGATCCGCGGTAACTGGTATGTACATCGTAAATCCCCGAGAGTTGATAACTCCTTGCTTGTGGGAAACGTAATCTTGTGGCATTTTACCCACTGCGGAGATTACAGATTGAATAATCGAGACGACAGTTCCCAAAAATGTTCATTATTGAGACGAGAAAGACACCCTCAAGAAATTCAAAAAAAATGAATCGCAAAATGTCTTGTCTCGAAATTCAAGACGAGAACGAAAATGGCCATTTCTCGTCGAAGCGGAAGCACAAGGTGAAGCAAGGTCATGTCTACTAAATTTATAGACGTTACAGTTTTCGTAGAATATTATTTCGATAAATGATATTCATTTTGCCTACCCCTAGTCCTGGTTTTGTGCAAATAAACGAAAACAATGAAAGATTCACCGACATAAATCGATAGTATACTTTATTCCAAGAAAAAATAATCAAATTTTAAAATAAAAATCGAACAAAAACATAAACAAACAAAGTTTAATGTCGGCACAAACAATTGAAATTCCCTACGAATATTCTTTCACGAACAGTCTGAACTAAAAAGCACAGATAAATTGTATCTTTTTTAGCAAAAAACTTATTAAGAATAAGTTTTCAGAAATTTCGATATATACAAGTTTCGAGATAATACAAAAAGGTAAAATTTATCAATTTTTATGTTGTTAATAAATTATGACTATTTAGTTCGAATTTTTACATTATGTAAGTAGAAATTAGTAGCTAGTATGAAATAAAATAAAATAACTTAAAATTTTGGTATGATTTATAAATCACTTATTTGCATTCTAAATCAATGTGATTATAACATTTGTTCACTTAACTAAACCATATTATATAATTGATATTTGAAAAAGGAAAAATTGAAAATCTTATTAACTTTTGTTTACTGTCTCAAAAATTTATACATAGACTAATAATTTAATTCTTAACAGTTTTTCTTACATATTTTCGATATGTTCATAAATAACCCTATTTTTCGCCAAATTGAAAATAATAAAATAAATCTATTTTTCAATTTCAAAGTTTTTTATGACGCAGGAATCATTTGGAGAACTTCATAAAAGTTTTTCCCACATGATGTCATAGAATCTTTCATGAAATGGTTATCAATTTTTTTAATAAACTACCGTATGAACTCAGAAAAGTAAGTCTGGTTACTTTTAAGGTAGTTGTCGTGGTTAAGGCACACCGTCAGAAAATTCTTAATTTTTGTATACTTATTAAGGACACGATAATACAATTACCCTGAAAATTTGAAGTCGATCGACCGTATATAATCCGAGATAAATTCAATTAAAAATTGGATAATTAACATTGATTGTATACGATCTCTGTAGTTCTGAACCAGTTTCTTATTTATAAAAAAAGAACTAACTGTCAGAAACTTTCCAAAAACTGACAGTCTTTCAATGCATTTGTTATGACTTCAAAAAAAATACGAAAAAATTTTTGACCGTGTAATTATTTATAAATAACGGTTTAAAGTTCAACAATTTATAGAAAAAAATACATGCATATGAATACTGTATGGGTTACGTTTTCACGGGCACAGTCTTGCGTACAAATTATGGATCACTTAGCTACAAGCTAGTATACTTTTGTGGCGCGTATAATATGTAACTTTTTGACAATATTGTACCACAACAACTACCTTAAAGAGAAAGCTAGAGAATTTCTGCTCAATAGGTATCTTTCTTACGAAGACTTTTTAGATGATGATTTTGCGTAGTCAATGATTTTGTAAATTTTTATTAAATGTTTGACGAGTTCCTGTACATTTGTGTATCAGATGAAATAAATAATATTCTATTCTATTCTACGACTAATCAGTACAAGAAATATCTAATCCTTGCTAGACATTTCATGGCTGCGGTATAAACATTAACTTCATGCACGACTTGTGTACAAACATTTGTGCAATTTATATACAGAACCATAATGGCATATGAACAAGCTCTACCTGTGTCATGTCGCTCAGTTGACAGGTCACAACAAATGACGCTATTAAAATTAAATGTTCGAACAGTGGTGCCATTGGGTCAACAGCAAATACAAAGGAAAAAGCGGTCTGTTCACACCTCACTCACCGTCCACTGTTTGAAAAATAATGTGGAAACATATTCTTTTTGTGCCTTTTTAATACTACAGCAACCAAACATGTTGGATGTATCTAAAATCAATTCTTCAGTTTTATAAAACTGAGCCATAGACGCTTAAGGCTGTCGGAACACTCTGGATTTTGTTTGTGCTGAGACCCAGCGGTAAGGGGCGAGGTAGGCAAAAGACATATTGTGGGTGTGGCCTTCTTTAGCTCTGTCTCGCTCAAATCAACCGCACGTTTCAATTTTTGGCTGGTGCACACTACAACGCTAATGAATGCTATTGCAAGGGTGCCGCTGTCAACTGATTACTCTAATTTTTGGAAATATTTTGAAGATTTAAAAAACTTTTCCAAAAAAAGAAGAGTCACTTTAGGTTTGTGATGGAACAGTTTTGTGAAATAAGTACGAATACGGTCATAGTGTGACATTGAAAACGTGTGTTTTTTTAGCACAATTAGTGCCAACTTTTTTTTAATAAATCGTACATAAATTACAAAAGTAGTCCATTAGAGACCTAGATTTGTCCTTTATTTTCCTTATAGAGAAAGAATTTTTGCAGAATGTTGACGAATAAGTCTACAATCTGTTGACAACCGAAGCTCTATTTTTGACTTAAATTCAGAGCGTTCCGACAGCCTTAAGAGTTAAGGTTATAGCGACTATTATAAAAACAAAAGAAAAATATTTAATAGAAGAAAGATCTAAAAACAATATTAGTACCATATTGGTTCGGGACTTTAGGCGCGAGAAGATATGATTGGTTCACGTTTTCCAATATATTAGTTAAGCATATTATTAACATTATATTACCATAGAGTCTGCAAGCTATATTTATAATTTAAATTACATGCGTCTAGCGGTTCACGACGCATGTACTATTGGCTAACTTTGAGCCATGCCGGTCAGCCAGCGCCGGCAGCACAAAGTATGATACGTGTTTTACCTAATATTTACGAATTGCATATTTTTGTCATCTATTTTTTTGTTTGTACATATTTGTCTATACTATCTATATAGATATATTGTTATTTTAAAATTTTATTGCTTGGTAAAAATAATTATATTACATTGAGTTATATTGAAAATAAAAATTTATAGATATATTAAACATCAATATCGCCATTCTCTAAGTGATTCATAAACCAAGAAACTTTAATCTCGTTATAAAAACATTGCAGGTTATTAACGGTAAATTATGAATATTGCATGTGTGTTCCATTTAAAAACAAAAGTGAAATTGCAGTTTCTGAGCGATTACCACTAATTAGTAAAATAAGAAAATAATATATTTTTACTATATAAAAGAAAATTGGAAAAGAATGTAACTAAATATCATATAAAAAATGAAACAGTTGGAAAAAAAATCACACATCGCCGATCTTTGGATTCGAATTATATACATCTAGGTATGAATTAACAATGCAACCGCGTTAAACCCCTCGTCCATCTATGTTAAGTGCAGTGCAAGCTTATTTTAGAATACCACGTATACTCATTGCTAGACAGCAAGTGTATATTGTGTGCAGTCAATCGAAGTTGGCCAATAGAACATTGTGAACCGCTAGACGCTTGTATTTAAATTTACAATTAAAGGCCTCTCACTTTTTCTCACTCACACACTGTTTCTCTTACTCTCTTTCACTCCTACTCTCGTTCTCACTTTCTCAAACACTCTCTTTCTCTCACACTTTCCCTCTTTCTCTACGCCGCTTCTAAGATTCAGGTGTAATATAAAGAGACTATCCAACTATCTGGAATTCATCTATCAAAAATCATATATCATTACTAATCACGCTGGATAGAAATAGATCAGCTGATGTGAACTACTTACGTAGAGTCAAGGTCACTATATTCAGATTCATACAGTACAAGGCTGTCAACACATTAAGCTTAATGCACCAGCACTTTGTAGTAAGCTGTTTAGCTTATATGTAAATTACCTACAGCCTCGACAAATAACAATACATATTCCAAACATGAGTATTAACCCCGTTGTCATTCTGGATGCATGTAAATAAATCGACGCATTACGTCAAATAAATTTTGCACACCTTTCTATAAAATAGCTGCTTTTCATGCCTGTGTAGCGGTCGTGTAATAACACATTTAATACTAGTGCTGTAAAGTAAAATAAATGTAGTCCACTACCATTTCTATAGTAAATTATAACATAACCGTATGAGAATTGAATTCAGCGTACAATCAGAAGTAAATTTGCTTAAAATTGAACTGTCAACAACTTTGAAAATTATGTGAAAATTAGCTATTTTATACGGGATACGTGCAAAAAATGCAATATATATCTCGTACGTGATTTTTTTATGACGTGTGTAACTGTTAAAAACGCTTTCTTATAAATACATTTAAAAAAATGAAATTTAATAATTTTGTAGTTTTTGTGTATCCATACGCAGATTTTAAACATTAATATAAAATACGTATGCAGCATAACTTCCGCGTGTGTCTAAGAACCCTTGCACCTCTTTTTTTAGTCTGAAACAATGGTCATAATTGTTCCAAAATTGATATACATTACCAACAATACTTTACCAAAACTTTAACATGGCGTGAGCAACGGAACATATATGGTGGAAGTGGCGGGACAGTTCCGAAAATTTCAAAGACGAGAAAACTGGTTATGGAAATTATATTCCTATAAAACTATTATATTGTCATGGAAACTAGCCTGTGTATGATATGTAGAAGTGAGTAAAAATTGAATTGCAAGATTCGACGCCAACTAACAAGTGAAATAAATAATTTCAAACTTTTTAAAAAACATTTAAAGACGTTTTTAATTAATGGATGTTATTATAACATAAATGAATTTTTAAGTAGACAGTAAGTAGATAATAAGTGACTGAATTGTAGATATTGACGCTATTATGACTTGTACCAGGTCCTTTAAATGAAGATTATATTATATTATTATAATAAAAAGCTTGTAAAACAATTATTCTTGGCAATGAATAAACTTTTTTAACGAGTTGAATGCTTTCGACGGAACGGAAACTTTATATTTACAAAGAGCGAACTTTAAACAGCATTCGCGACACACAATGTTTATATTAATTCAATTAAATATACGTCATACTGCTAATTACCTGTGAGCAATAAATAATAAAAACAAAAGCTATGAACTAATAGTATCAATTTGTGAAAATCGGAATTATACCGACCCATAAATTAGACCTTTACTACAAGTCGAATCAAAATTAAAACAGTAGGTACAGTAAGACCCCACTTAACAAACGCGATACGCGTATCTGCGATATACGAAACAGCGCTAAACGAGGTCATCTTAATAGTAGGTATAAGTGAAACAGAACTGAGAATAAGAAAATGTGCTAGTTTTTTTTTTATTGTTTAATTTTGTAACATTTAATGTTAAGTAATTATAGATTTATTCATTTCTAATATCGATTACTGTTCATAAAAAAATTATTAAAATCAAATTAAAGTTCGAGTAAGAAGTTATGTTTGTGATGAGGAATGTTCCTCATCATTTGACATATATTTTGTTTTTTGTGAAGAAGTCATCTAATACCGTTTGCCTTTTTCTGTTTCGTTCAGCAAGCTGTTGTCAATATAGTAGGGGAGCCCTTTGAAGACCTAAGGAATCGTGAAGATTACATATTAAAAAGAAAAAAAGTTTATATGATGTATATCCTTTCAGTGGTGGGGGGAGCGTGTATGAATTTTCAAAAATGTAAAAAAAAGTAGTCAGACAAAAATTCTCGAGCGCGTCAGAGTTTGATTGTGTATACGACCTACGAACTTCTGACCATACAGAGATAATAATCTGCCAGATTGGTAGTGGGAGGTGGCCATACAAAGAGGTGAAAATTAGAAAAAAAAAATTTTTACTCGAGCTTGTCAGAAATTCAAGAGAGATGTTAAGTAAACCCTAAAAAATGTCCTATTATAAAGACTGACGATTTGAACGTGACTGAAATTCACAGCCGATTTTTTAAAATGCAAAAAAAAGTCGTGACCTTGAAATACTCGAGCGCATCAGATTTTTATACAGACGGTTTAGCTTGATGCACTGTTCATGCTGACTCATATTCTGACAATTTGGTGAAGGGATTTTTTAAATCTGACAATTGAAAAATTTTTTTTTAGTAGTGTGTAGTAGTGCGAGAAAGTAAGACATAGAGAAAGAGTGAGAAAGGAAGAGTAGCGTGGAGCGGGAAATACGTAGTTCTCTGTACTTGTAAACACTACACTCTATTAATAATTTTAGATAGTTCGGCTTAAGAAAATCGGCAGATTATGTTATTCCTATAATTTTTAAATATTTTTCTTTCAAATGAAAAAAAAAACCACGCTCGAACATTTCGAGGTTATGATTTTTTTTTGCAACTTTGCGACTCGCTTATTTTTTTATGTCACGTTTAAATCGTCAGATTATTATAGAGATTTTATTTTTTGCATGTAATTAACTTATTTTGTTTAAATCTGATGCGCTCGAGTTTTTTTATAGATCGATTTTTTTTTACTAATCTGATCAACTGCCCTAGACGCACACCCCTATATTAAGGGTTCATATGTGGTGGAAGTACATAACATGGTACAAGGTTTCTTTTCTCATACAAAACTGTCGGGCTCGAGTTACTTCCAAAATCCCCGCTTGGGCTCCCCTACTAATAGTAAGATGTTGCATCAATGACACTTCGTCTTGCCTTTTAACTTCTATCAATCATTTTGTATAAAGTGATTCGTAATTGACGTTCTAGTGGCTAAACTTTTTCTTAGAAACGGTGTAATACTGGAAAAGCGTTAAGTGAGGTTTTAGAGTACTTTGAAAACAAACATTAATATTATGAAGCTAATAATTCACATAACTATTTGTACTGAAATAATTTCATCTAGCTATGAGCTATAAACATAGTCGGATATGAGGTCATATGCTGGATAATATTACAATGACGAACAGTATGTTTGAAAGTAATAATATAAATTCCATTCTCAACATGAAAGGGTTGCCTCGGTAACTATTATGTAATCGTTGTCAATAAAGTAACGTCCTTATACTCTGGAACTCTTCCACTCGTGTGTACTTTGGATTGTGTATCGTATTAAATCTGTGTGCATGGACAGTAAAAAATATGAAGATGGACATGGACATGAATGCAGTCCAAGGTTACACAAATATGGATTCTTTAAGAATACAAAGGATTGCAGAGAATAATTCGAAATAACAAATTTTAATATCACGGGAAATTGAACTAGTTAAAGTAAAAAATATTAGAAAAAGAAAACTTTTATAAAGACAAGCTTGTATTGCAGTGTAAGGATAAAAATACATTAGTACATTAGTACCTTATCACCACGGAACAAGGAAGTAGAGAGGAGAAGAGAGAGAGAAAGTAGGAGATTATAGACGCTCGACAGGACATGGATTCAAGATTAAGTTGTTTTGTAAAACAAACTATTGTAAAATAATATTCCATTGTATTCGGATTATACGACAAGAAAAGTGGAACACAATATCCAAGTATTTTCCAATTTATTTTCATACATTTTCTTTTATATCCCAGTTATTATTCGATGACGTAAATTTGAAAGCTTTATAAATATACGGAAAATAATATTAACATACGTATACTATATACGAAGGGTAAAAACTTATTTCAGTTTAAAAAGATTTTATGGACACTTCAATTTTCTACAGTCTGAAAAGAAACTTCGTTAAAAATAATTCACCTTTTCAATAAACTATATTTAGATATTTTTTTCTTATTCCTTCGAGAAAAATGCAAACAAGCAAAAGCCTATAATCAGTAGCAACATATAAAAAAAACCCGGGTCGCAGTGCCAAAACCCTGCCGACAATATAGTGTATTTGCTTATACAGGTAGTGTGGCTTTATTATGCGAACTTAAGTTGGTTTTTGGGTAAAATAAAAAATTTGACTCCTTAATACACCCCTTAAAATAATATTTTTTTTCTTAATTGCAATATTATTATCAATCGAACCTCTATACCAAATTATATACAACTTTCAGTAAATAATTCACTATGTGCAAACTAGTGTTTTCATAAAATTTGTAAGTCCGGTCCTGTCGGGCCGATTTTATTAAAATTTTAGGGACACTTTTTAATTACTACTAAAGGGTTAAATGTCAATTTTGAAACGATTATGAGAATTTTTTCGATATTTTGGGGCCCAAAAACATTTTTCAACCCCTAAAAACTACCCTTAAAATGACCCGATTACGCCCATTTTAAATAGGCTTCTTGCGGTGATGGATTTCAACACGTGGGCCAAATTTCGTTAAAATCAATTAACTCTTTCGAAAGTTATTGCCCGCACACATATATATATACGTATATATATATACGTATATATATATATATATATACGTATATATATATATATATATAAATATATATATACATATATATATAAACATTTTTAAAAATGGTGCCAAAGTGTTTAGGAGGTTATGAAACGTCGAGAAATTTTGGTCCGACACCTAGGTCCCGCCATCCGACCGATGCCAATAGTGTATGTTGCCATATGGCAAATACACTAATAACGAGACCTTTGTCTGTAACTCCTTTTTTTTAAATTCTTTATATATATATATATTTGTACCAGCGCCACTAAAAATGGATAGATCGATTCTGATAAAACTTGATATACTACCCCAAATATGAATTTTGACGGACATGCGCAACAGATACAATTCTTGTACGCTGAACTCCACTCTAGATAGACCGTAGTTAATTTAATTGTGTAAGTAGTATTTAAAATAAAAATAGAATGATATGACACCTAATGCAGGTTATATACGGGATGCTGAATTGATCATGTGTAAATATGGAATTTACATTCAAAATCATACATATTATGCTATTTCACGGTCTGGCTATTTTTAGAGGAAAAAAACATTGAAATAAAAATGATATAACATAGTTATTACGGAAATAATTTATATACATCGTTCATTATTTGGTTTAACCCTTTCATTATTTATTATTAGTGAGGAAACTGTATTTACAAACTAATATTATAAATCCCAAAGTGACTCTGTCTATTTGTCTGTTACCTCCTCACACCTAAGCCGCTAAACAGATTTCGATATAATTTAGCAAAGAGATAGATTGCATCCTGCGGAAGGACATTGGCTATCTTTTGCCACAAAACAAACCTGAAGGGAGAATAGGGAATTAAAGTTTGTATGGGAATTTTCGTTAGCTGTGAACGCGGAACTCATTTAAAATTTTACCTTCAACACGCCAAAAGAAGTATATTTTCAATAAAAAAATATAGGGGGTTATAGACGATTTAATATGGGATACTCCACACTGTATAAAAAAAATAAATTAAAAAAATCAAATAACCCGACTGCGTAACTAGAGAACAGAAAAGATAGAAACGAAATCAAATGATAATATGCAGTTGGGTGCATCAGATATTTCTGTTCATTTTATTTTTTCTGTCTCCGACTGCATATCTGCCTCCGACTGCATATCTTGTTTCTATCTTTTCTTTTTACGAAGTCGGGTTTTTTGATTTTTTTATTAGTGTATTTGCCATATGGCAACATACACTATTGGCATCGGTCGGATGGCGGGACCTAGGGGTCGGACCAAAATTTCTCGACGTTTCGTAACCTCCTAAACACTTTGGCACCATTTTTAAAAATGTTTATATATATATGTGTATATATATATATATATATATATATATATATATATATATATATATATATATATATATTTATATATATATATATATATATATATATACGTATATATATATATATGTGTGCGGGCAATAACTTTCGAAAAAGTTAATTGATTTTAACGAAATTTGGCCCGCGTGTTGAAATCCATCACCGCAAGAAGCCTATTTAAAATGGGCGTAATCGGGGCATTTTAAGTGTAGTTTTTAGGGGTTGAAAAATGTTTTTGGGCCCCAAAATACCGAAAAAATTCTCAGAATCGTTTCAAAATTGACATTTAACCCTTTAGTAGTAATTAAAAAGTGTCCCTAAAATTTTAATAAAATCGGCCCGACAGGACCGGACTTAAAAATTTTATGAAAACACTAGTTTGCAGATAGTGAATTATTTACTGAAAGTTGTATATAATTTGGTATAGAGGTTCGATTGATAATTAATATTATTGCAATTAAGAAAAAAAATGTTATTTTATGGGGTGTATTAAGGAGTCAAATTTTTTATTTTGTCCAAAAACCAACTTAAGTTCGCGTAATAAAGCCACACTGCCTGTATAAGCAAATACACTATATTGTCGGCAGGGTTTTGGCACTGCGACCCGGGTTTTTTACTTTTATATTGACATCTTTTTAGTGTTAGATTTTTTAGTTTTGGTCGATTAGTATCTCCGGGAAACAATTTGCATCTGTTACTGGCTGTTATAAATTTTAAGTGAAAAAATGAAAAATTACATTTAAACATATAAGTTGTATATATTTTTGCAATCACCTTTTAATATTCTTCATTTTGAAACCCTATTGAATTCACATGGAAAAAAAAGTCACTCATTTTGGCACCTAAAATCCGTCATTTCGATTTTTTTTTATGTCAGCTATTCTAGGACACTTGGGTTGCCGAAACAAATCCAACGATGGCGTAATTTTAGAAATCCATCCAGCTGTTTGGATGATAATAATATAATAATAATAAGTTCCTTTAACTGCTAAGTGGAGCATAGGGCCTCTACGAAAATTTCGAATCTAGTCCTATCTTTTGCCACATTTTTGACTTGAAGCCAGGTAGTTCCTTTGGATGATACGATGTAATTAAGAATATTACATACATAGATACGCGCAAAGAATATAACCCTTCTTGGCAGTCGGGTAAAAAGTGACAATATACCTTTATTCATGTTTAATTCAATATATTTTTGCTCGAAAAAAATAAAATAGCGGAAAACTGTACATATACGATTTTACATAAAAAATCACAACTTATACACATGTCATTCATTACTATGTAAAATCATTGTTTGACTTTGAAACCTAAGAGTCTCGTTTCGTGGCGTAGTAACAATCTCGCCTACATTTCTCAAAAACACGAGTACTGTAAAACGATGCCAAACGAACGTAATCACAAAATATATAGGAAATTGTTACGCAACAAAACAAAAGACGCCTGAGATTCGTAGATGAAAGCTGAAATTGAAATATTAAATATAAATGAAAACACAAGACTATGAATATTTTTTTGAAAAACAAATTCTGTAACAGTTTTCTTTGAATAATGGTTGGTTAATATTTATTTAATATCAATCAAGAACGTACGGTTTTTTATCCATAAACAAATATTTATGTACATATAGGAAAAGAGGTTTGCAAAACAAAATACCTATCGTTAAGAAAACACAAGTTTGTGTGTTTTTAGTGTATTTGCCATATGGCAACATACACTATTGGCGTCGGTCGGATGGCGGGACCTAGGGGTCGGACCAAAATTTCTCGACGTTTCATAACCTCCTAAACACTTTGGCACCATTTTTAAAAATGTTTATATATATATTTATATATATATATACGTATATATATATATATATGTGTGCGGGCAATAACTTTCGAAAGAGTTAATTGATTTTAACGAAATTTGGCCCACGTGCTGAAATCCATCACCGCAAGAAGCCTATTTAAAATGGGCGTAATCGGGCCATTTTAAGGGTAGTTTTTAGGGGTTGAAAAAAGTTTTTGGGCCCCAAAATACTGAAAAAATCCTCAGAATCGGTTCAAAATTGACATTTAACCCTCCAGTAGTAATTAAAAAATGTACCTAAAATTTTAATAAAATCGGCCCGACAGGACCGGACTTACAAATTTTATGAAAACACTACTTTGAAGATAGTGAATTATTTACTGAAAGTTGTATATAATTTGCTATAGAAGTTCGATTGATAATAATATTGCAATTAAGAAAATAAATGTTATTTTAAGGGGTGTATTAAGGAGTCAAATTTTTTATTTTGCCCAAAAACCACCTTAAGTTCGCATAATAAAGCCATCCTGCCTGTATAAGCATATACACTATATTGTCGGCAGGGTTTTGGCACCGCGACCCGGGTTTTTTTTTCTTTAAAACATTATGTAAGCAAATTGTTTCTGTACTTGAATTTTCAATATAATACGATAAAAACAGATAATTTTTTCTTTGAGGTTTCATTCTATATATAAATATAGTATTTTTCCACATGGTACACAATTCAAAAATGATTTGTACAACGGCTTTATTTTCGGAAGATATATCCGCAGACGTGCTACAGTCGTCTTAACAATAACTCGAGTGTAGCCGGGTAAAGAGTCTCCTCGAGTTTAAGTTTACGTATAATAATCTAGAACTCTAGGTACTAAGTTTCATCAAAAATTGTCTAGCGATGAACACTTCTAGAAACACATGTGCCCATGCTAAATAAAATATTCAGAAATCACTAACACGAAAATGAAATACAGAGGATCCGTTACAATTTTCAATACAAGCAATTTATACAAACACATCGATCAACTAATTCACATTAACCTTTAAAATTAATGACCGCTATATATTTCTTTAATTACAAGCTATTGTTATTTAACTTCACAGTCTGGCAGTTTGGGTCAAGTCTTGTAATCAAAATTAGATCTAAATTTTACACCGACAATAATGCATAAACCTAATATGACAGACGTGCCAATATGGCGGATTCCTTTTTTGTTGACATATGAGTACCAAATGAAATAGTTTGACGAGTAGAATACAATAAGGTATGTGACGTCACTGCAAATCCAATATAACGGACGCCACATATTCGATCAACTTGTAATTTTGTATTCAATTTAGAATTAAGTAATCAATTAATTTTAATA
This sequence comes from Venustoraphidia nigricollis, assembly GCA_034508555.1. NCBI lineage: Eukaryota > Metazoa > Arthropoda > Insecta > Raphidioptera > Raphidiidae > Venustoraphidia > Venustoraphidia nigricollis. The sequence goes on along the minus strand of JAVRKA010000044.1, from coordinate 2,745,488 downwards.
AATCAATGTTTTATTAGTGAAAATATGGAAAGACTAAAATGAACAAAATTAAATATTACTAAAAAATACTTTTTTAAAACAAGTGAATTATACTAAAAAAGAAAATTTATTTTAAATACTTTAGGTTCATAATAATAAAATTGTGGGTTGTGACTGAAAAACGATCATAGAGATTACAGCCCACGCTTTGATAATTATGAACTTAAATTATTAAAAATATGTTTTTCCTTTTTAGTACATTTTAATAAAAACTTATCTTTAAAAAGGTTTTTTACTAGTATTTTAATTGTCTTTGAATCTTCAATTCACATTGGTAATAAAACACAACAAACAATTTGAAGTAAATGTGAAAATAAAATCTAGAAACCTGACGTTCAAAATTGTTCAGAAACATTTCATTGATTTATATAGGAAGCCACTGAAGTAGACAACTAGGGGATGAAAAATTAAAGTAAACAAAACTGAGCTGCGGTATTTTGATTCAATTTCGTTTTGTTCGTATTTTCTAGGTTGCTGTAACAAGCGAACAAAAGTTCCATCTGCGTTAAGTGTAAACTGCCCTCGGTCATTGAAGGCCGGTTGGAGTTCGGAAAACCTTTGTTGCTTGACAGTCTTTTTATACGCACAATAACGTACCCCAGTCACAACCGCGTTACCTATACCTTTGTACACGCTTATAGAAGCACTCAGAAAAATAATATAATACATTTTATTACTTAATGTTTTTATTTACACCTAAAATTCGTATATCATAGCGACTTAAAGCCTGAAAATAGCTGATTCCATTAAACTGAATTCGTATCTACACAATATAAATAGCTACCGAGCGATGTAGCGTAGTGGTGAGACCACTAGATTTGTTGAGGGTACTGAGTTAGCATCCCGGCGGGAACAGATGTGGCTGGAACTTTTTCCTACTGCCTCGCGCTGAGAAACGGCCATTTTGTTAAGATATTCTGTGGTTTCTCACAATTAATTCCAGATAAATATCAAGTTTGAAAACTTCTTGGTTTCCGGGCTTGTACGCCGTGGTCCATTGGTATTTCTACCTGACGTTTCGTCTACAACTGCGGTAGACATTATCAAAGGCGATGTGGTAGCGGGCGAAGTGTCCTTCTCGGCTGCTCACAAGCAACATCGCCTTTGATAATGTCTACCGCAGTTGTAGACGAAACGTCAGGTAGAAATACCAATGGACCACGGCGTACAAGCCCGGAAACCAAGAAGTTTTGCAACAACGCCAGCCGTGAAAACCTACACAATTGGATAAATATCAAGTTGGCGTCTTATTACTTGTCAAGCTCCTAGATCGAAAATTGTCAGCCTTATCCTAATCTAATATAATTCCTTCATTCGTCCATTGTTATTAATTAAGTTGAAGTAGCAAAATAACGAAAACTGTGGTAGATTGAAAATAGCAATGGTGTGAATGGCATCTGTTATAAAGTCAAAAGACGGACGTTAAACGCATTATTATTATTATATAAATAACTAGCAGCCAAATCCGGCTTCGCCCGAATTTGCAGACTACCTATTAAACATATAACAGCCTCCTGTTATCAGAATATAATGAGACATAGTCTAAAACCACCACACATATTACCTCGGAAGTGGAAGTCCAAATAAATCTCCGGCTAGGAGCAATGACTCGGCACTAACTCAAGGTTTTTATGTACCGGTTAACATATAACAAGGGCGCGGGAGGAGAGAGAATACCGATCTGCCTTGACAACACGTTACGATTTTATATAGATATTTGTATAAGTATATGCCAAAAAATATATTAAATTAAATTAATTAACTGCGATAAAATAGTGAAAGTCGTATATAACAGTTCTAGCATCATTAGAAATATTTAAAAAAAGTTTGATCAAAATTCGTCAAGTAGTTTTTTAATGAAATCCCCCGCGCACATTAGGTATAAATATATTGTTATGATAGTAAAGGCTAGACCTCAATAGTTTATAAGTTCTCTCATTCTACGTACGCGCTAATGACCTTAGTTGCCAAGCTTCTATTATCTAAGTAAAATATATCACTATGGGCGATCGAAAACACAATTTTATATTTTTAAAACCGTATTATTTTTTATGGCACGCAGTTTAAAAATGTAAAAAAAAAAATACACATTCGAAAAGTTACGTGTCCAATTTTGTTTTTGCGCAACATGTCAGAAACATGTGAAGTGATTCTTTTGATATGTAATACATCAAAAGGAAGTTATTAATGTTTAGTATGTTAGACTTAAAAACTCTTTTCAATAGAAAACTTCAGGCGACTTTTACTTATAAAAGTTTTAATACCTAGAACTTGTTCACTTAAAATTGCATTATTAAAGTATCCATGTTCAGTAGTCGTTTATGCATACATTGTGCATTTTACCAAACATATTTATTACAGATTTTAATTAAAAAAAGAGACCATCCACTATAGAAATGAAATTTTTCTCACACTCGTCGCAAAAAACACCTTCTCGTAACTAAACTTCCCAGGGGTGAATCCAGGTTTTTCGGAATCCCATTTTTTTACATTAAGAATCTTTGAATAGGAGTTTAATAACATAAAAAACAGAATTGGCTAATCAAATAATACTATAAATTCACACAAAAAATTGTCAAAATTCACCCTAAAGAATATCAAAAGTCACTCTTGGGGGCCCAGGACTTAAGCCCTATTGGTCCCTGTGTAGAACCGCCTGACACCCTACGATAAACAATTTTAAAATCGTTGGTTTGATAATATGAAACAAAGACATCATTATTTTTTAAATGTATAAATAAATATAGGTGCAATATGGAATAGTTGATAAAAAAAATATATTGGCGCCAATCGTCGAAATCGAAGCTCGCGCTATTACTCTCAGCCACCGTACTCTATTGCTGCACAACCGATTTTTATAGTAAACGGTATACCAAGCATCATAATATAGAATCAACGTTCGTGCAATTATGAGGTTCCTCACGGCTTGATTTTGAAACGTTTCGTAACGCTTTTGACATCCCTTATAAAATAGCTGTTTTTCATGCCTGCATAGCGATTGCACATTTAACACTGGTGCTGTAAAGTAACAAAGTAAAATAAAGGTAGCCGTACTACTATTTATATAACAAATCATGGTCTAATTTGAACGCAGCCTACAACTTTAGAAGTAATAATAATTAAAATTGAACTGTCAGACATTTTGAAAATTAGGTGAAAATCAGCTATTCACGCACTCTATACATATCTCACTATGGCATTTCACTTCCAGTTGCATGAACCCAAACCCTACCGTGCGTAAAAAATCAATCAAAAAATGACAAATATGCAGGCCTCTTGAGCAAAGTTCTGCGTACGCCCTATTTCTTAACTGACATGTACACTGCACGAATACATCATGCTAGTTTCAAGTAAGACAATCAATGTGCATTGTATTATTAGTTAATGGCTACCGATACGATATCCGGGTACATATAATATTTGCAATCAGATAAGTACAAGTTTCATCTCACGGTATCTCTATTAGGAGAAACTTGAAACATTGACAGGAAGAAACATCGCGGTGATATTTACTGATTGGAAAGCGGCTTAAGTTATTCGTCAAGTACGAGATTTCCCTGTTTCCATCAAATGGAAAAATAAGCTTACGATTCGTGTATACATTTTTACTTAGTAACAGCAAAATTTGTTTTTTATAAATTATTCATACATAAAAAATGAGGTAGAGCACCAACCGGCGGATAGTCTAAGATACTGTAAATGCCGTTACACACTCACGCAGGCGACACGCGCTATGCGCGCGTTTAGCATTTCCGCATCTGTTTTTTTCACTGTAGTTTTGCGTTTATTAGCGCGGAAGAGGATTTTAGCCCAACTTATTATTCATCGAGCACTAGCAAATAAAAACTCGGGTCGCAGTGTCAAAATTACGCACGCAATATTGTGTATTTGCTAATACAGGCATTATGGCTTTATTATGCTAACTTAAATTTGTTTGTAGACAAAATAAAAAATTTAACCCCTTAAAATAATAATGTTTTTTAATTGTAATATTATTGCCAATGCAACGTCTGCACCAAATTAAATACACCCTTCAGTAAATAAATTCGTATTCGCAAACTAGCGTTTTCATAAAATTTGTAAACGATTGCTGCTCCTTCTTACCAACACCGAGGTATACTAAACTGATGAGCCCAACGACCAATCAGAGAAGAGCGAACTACGACCGAGTAGAGAACACTAACTCACGTTGCATAAAAGAAGAAGAAGCAGCAGTGGTCGACACATTACATGTGAGCAATCTAGAAGGACACTTCGCCCGTTACCGAATCGCCTTTGATGTTTATCGCAATTGTAAACGAATCGTCAGGTAGAAATACCACTGGACCACGGCGTACAAACCCAGAAACCACGAAGTTTTACATGAAACACATTGTTGAACAGTCTTCTTAACAATAAACGAATTTCAATCCGCGGGCTACCTGTCTCTGTGGTTTTACTGACGCAGAAGATCCCCATCACGAAGGGACAACACGATCTTAGAGTCGGTAAGGTAGGTAGCTACCATCCGCGTATCTCTGTAACAATGGAACTTTGTCCAGACGCGTAGCGCGTTCGGTTCGTGTGAGTGTGTAACGACACTAAGACGAATGTTACAACAGAGGCTACAATAGAATCTTACAGTTGGTAAGGTAGGTAGCTGTAAGTTATTCGGTATGTGTAAGCACAATTCGCATTCCTCGGGGAGAACAAATGTACGACAAGGACACTAAATCCAATTCACATGGCCGGTTTATTGTTGCTCGAGAGTTCTTCAGCTTCTGTGCAACTCCATCTTCCAATACTCAAATATTTTATATCTGTGATCACAAGGTAAAGTGGCTTAAGACAGAGAGAGGCCCATTTTAGATGATCGACTAAAGTTGAATGAAAATTAATGTGAGATTGCTTTAATAATTGGTGTTTAATCATTGGAATAATATCTTGCATAATAATAATAATACAATAATAATAATAATGCGTTTAACGTCCGTTTCTCGACTTTATGTCATAACAGACGCCACTCACACCATTACTATTTTTTTTCTAATAGCAATGGGCGAATGAAGGAATTATAGGAAATTAGGATAAGGTAGGTAATTTTTGAACTAGGAGTTTGATAGGTAATCGGCCATGGCCTCAAATAAGGAACCATCTCGATATTTATCTAGAATTAATTGAGGGAAACCATGCAAAACCTCAATCAAGATAGCCGGTACAGGAATTACCGTTTCTCGGCGAGAGGCAGTAGGAAAAAGTCCTAGCCACATCTGCCCCAGCCGGGATTCGAACCCATTACCTCCCGAATGCGAGTCTAGTGCTGTCACCACTACTCTACCCAGCTCGGTAATAATATCTTACATAATAATACCGATGGATGTTTTGAAGCTATACTTTTTAACGCAAGCCTCGGGATAGGGAGTCAACTGAGAAAAAGTGAACGAGCGAGCGACATGTATATTTTGTAGCCATGATCGTCATTCGTCGGTTTACGAATTATTAGATATTATGTCAAACTTCTCAAGCTGAAACCCCAATTTAGCATAAATAAATTATTTCGTTTTTTTACTAATGACAATTTTTATAGTTCTTATTAATAACTGTTAAATTTAATTATTTGGTTTCTTTTATAACTAAACAAAAAATTTAATAATTTTGGTGTTTTTTTGGGCCTTTAGTAAGGAGCTTCCGTCGTGTGTCCACAAATCGACGCACCTCTTTTTTTTATCTCGCACTTAAAACAACTTCACATTTTTAGTGTATTTGCCATAAGGCAACATACACTATTGGCGTCGGTCGGATGGCGGGACCTAGGGGTCGGACCAAAATTTCTCGCCGTTTCATAACCTCCTAAACACTTTGGCACCATTTTTAAAAATGTTTATATATATATATATATATATGTATATATGTATATATATATATATATATTTATATATATACGTATATATATATATATATATGTGTGCGGGCAATAACTTTCGAAAGAGTTAATTGATTTTAATGAAATTTGGCCCACGTGTTGAAATCCATCACCGCAAGAAGCCTATTTAAAATGGGCGTAATCAGGTCATTTTAAGGGTAGTTTTTAGGGGTTGAAAATTGTTTTTGGGCCCCAAAACACCGAAAAAATTCTCCGAATCATTTTAAAATTGAAATTTAACCCTCTGGTAATAATTAAAATGTGTCCCTAAAATTTTAATAAAATCGGCCGGACAGGACCGGATTTACAAATTTTATGAAAACACTATTTTGCAGATAGGGAATTTTTTACTGAAAGGTGTATATAATTTGGTATATAGGTTCGATTGATAATAACAGTGCAATTAAGAAAAAGAAATGTTATTTTAAGGGGTGTATTAAGGAGTAAAACTTTTTATTTTGCCCAAAAACCGACTTAAGTTCGCATAATAAAGCCACACTGCCTGTATATCAAATACACTATATTGTCGGCAGGGTTTTGGCACTGCGACCCGGGTTTTTTTTTCTTAAGACAGGCCACATCTCTATGTTTACTTTCGAGCAACTGACGCCTCTAAACTATGATTATTTTCGTTTTTTTTGTCGTGAGAATTACTCAAAGAGGACATTTGTAAAAACGTTACGATGTTAAATAAAAAGTGTTGTCGAAATGTGAAACCAGTGTGTAAACTTGGTTTTCTTTATTGATTTTTACCATACATCAATATGATTCTTCACTCCGCGTATGATCACTAAAATTGTAGATCAAAACAGCACTAAACCATACTATTACAGTGAAATTACTGTATTTGGAAGATTCCAGACAGAAGGCGCCCCCGGCAATCGCCCGAGTTATCAGTGTGTTGAAACAACCCTGTTGCCAATTCTGTCGCGATATGACAGACTAAAAATAACAAAACTGTGAATAGAAAATGCATAACAATTCTTTTTATCTAGATATTCTGAGAGAACAGGAAATATGATAAACAAATAATAGATGCAGACATGCTGGTTGTGAATTCATATATTTACTTATTTATTAATATACAGAACAAAGATGTTGATTTTACAGACGAATATAGAGCGGCAACAATGACAGTTGTCTATAAATAGAGTTATACTCCTTTGAGATATTCCGCTGAAGCAGGTTTGCCGCAGAATAGCACGGGTGTACGCTGTACCTTTTGAAGTGTATAATTTAACAAGAATATAACATTTATTAGCCTCGTTGGAATGAAGAGGTAGTTTCGAGCAGGATTAACAAAACAGCGCGGGCGATCTTATAATCTACCTGTAGATAAAAGGCATGCTCCATAAACCACTTTATAACAAATATTTTAATAATTAAAGCTCTGAATTCAAACCAAAAATAGGATTTCGGCTGATAGCTGATTGTCGACTTATTCGTCAACATTTTACAAAAATTCTTTCTCGATAAAGAAGATAAGGACAAAGCTAGGTCTCTAATGGACTACTTTTGTAATTTATGAACAATTTACTAGAAAAAAGTTGGCATTAATTGTGCCAAAGAACACACGTTTTCAATGTCACACTATGACCTTATTCGTACTTATTTCACAAAATTGCTCCATCACAAACCTAAAGTGACTCTTCCTGTTTCGGAAAAGTTTTTTAAATCTTCAAAATATTTTTAAAAATTAGAGTAATCAACTGACAGCGGCACCCTTGCAATAGCATCTTTTAGCCTCGTAGTTGGCACCAGCCAAAAATTGAAACGTGCGGATGATTTGAGCGAGACAGAGCTAAAGAAGGTCACATCCACAATATGTCTTTTGCCTACCTCGCCTCTTACCGCTGAGTTTCAGCACAAGCTGTGTGAAAGTGATCCAACACTGTTAAACATTAAATACTAGTTATGAACCCGACTTCGCTCGGGTCAAGTTTTATACGGATAAAATCTTTAAATTGTAGTTAGAATGTGATTATAGATATTGGATTGTTATAAATATCTTAGTAATTGAATTACTGCCAAATAGAATAGTAATTTGTGACAGATTTCAATCAAGTCTACCAAAATCGAAGCATCATCTATCAACGACATTCAACGTTTTTTAAAGAAAATGCAATCGAATATACGAGATATTCATATTAAAATTTCAGATTTTTGTCTTGACATTGTTCGAAAGATCAAATAACTTTACGTTCCGAGAAATAAACATTTATTATTAGTTTTAAAACGCACATCAGTCAAAAGAGATACTTAAAAAAACATAGTAGAAGTGAAACTTCGTCACTCAAACTTTAAGTACGACAATTTAATAATAATAATAATGCGTTTACCGTCCGTTTCTCGACTTTATGTCATAACAGACGCCATTCGCACCATTACTATTTTCCATCTACCACACTTCCCGTTATTTTTCTACATTTTTAAAACTTCAACTTATGTAATAGCAATGGGCGAATGAAGGAATTATACGAAATTAGGATAAGGTTAGCAATTTTTGAACTAGGAGTTTGATAGGTAATCGGCCATGGCCTCAAATAAGGAACCATCTCGATATTTATCTGGAATTAATTAAGGGAAACCATGGAAAACCTCAATCAAGATGACCGGTACAGGAATTACCGTTTCTCGGCGAGAGGCAGTAGGAAAAAGTCCCAGACACATCTGCCTCCGCCGGGATTCGAACCCGGACCTCCCGAATGCGAATCCAGTGCTGTCACCACTACTCTACCCAGCTCGGTTTAAGTACGACAATTTATTGGAACAGAAGAAACGCCTTTTCATTTATTTTTTACTGCAATCTGTTAGCAAGTGAATTATTCTCTCTATACTAGTTCCGCGGATATATTCCTTTCGTCTTTCCGCCATTTCTACGTCAGTCACGCTTTTCAAATATCCCATTGGAATCTCTCGCGTCTAAAAAGTTTCACTTTAATTTTAATTTAATTTGTATTTATATTTTCTTCGACAAATTATCTCCGTGTTTGATATTTGACTTGCAATTTGTATGTTTGTTTGTTTTTTGCAGATCTGGTGCAGCTTGATGGCTCTTGTGTGTGCCAACATAGCGGGCGCTTTGACTCATTACCCGCGGGAAGTGGCTCAAAGACGTGCTTTTCTTGAGACGCGTCAATGTATCGAAGCACGACTCACCACACAACGTGAAAATCAACAGCAGGTACGTTCACATGTCACGTTTCACTTCAAATGTTGACTCTACCGGAAATTGCCAAGTTGTTCGTAGATACTTTTCACAAAAAAACATTTGAACACTCAAAAAGCGCAAGTCTTAAGCCGGTTAATGTCCACAAAGAGTTTGGAAATTTATAAAAATATCAATTATTAAGACTAATAGTTTGCTATAATATTATGAAACACCCATTCTTGCAATCATAATGCGATATTAAAAAAAATTACTTAAGATCCTGAAAACGCTTCAACATATATGGCTTAAAACATTGACAAATAAAAAGAGAGACTGCGTGTTGTACATTACACACTACAGATGTAAAACTGATATAATTGTAAAAAAATAAAATAATAATAATAATAATAGCACCGACCGCCGGGATCAAACCTAAGGCCTTTAGGTTACGAGGTTACTGTTGTTCCTCGCCGTCACCTTACCTTAATATTCTACAGCAGGTTTTCAACAGGTGCGTGGTATGCATACATTGCGACACGTTCGTTACATTTTCAAACTCATGAATTAATTTTACCCTATTGTACAAAAAAAGTTTTACATAAAAAAACTTAAAATAATATATACTGTTTTTTTTATCTGTTTCCGGATATCAAAACTATTTTTAAATGCGCAAAATGACATTTTTTATCTTAAACCGCTTACACTATATTTACGAATCGCCTGTATAACGATTGGTTTTTGCTCAGTCGTTAAATTAAAATTAAAGAGCCTTTTAATGTCAAGAGACATAACATACTGATAAAATAAAAATGAAAAATATGTTTTTAAGGGGTTTCTTCGTCACTTGGTCTTAATACAAATACGGATGTTGACTGTATTTAAATAAAAACATAATTTTTACGTTAAATGGTAGTTTCTACGATAGCAATACTAAAAAACACAATAGTTTTCCTTTAACAAATTGAATTAAGATTTAATAAGTAAAACGTAATTAAATCACTCTCAAGTCACGTGACAACGAATACCAATCAGAGTGCATGACGGCACTGGCTCATCAACATCATCACACGCTGTCATAGAGAAGGCGCTGTTAACGCTGTCAAAAAGCTTCATTGGTGGTTAATATTTAGAGTGTGTAATTTATTCGAAAATTTCTATGCCAACAATTACGAAAAAACCTATCACCTCATCAGTTTAGCAGCGTTTATGAGCCTACGACGTCACGGCAGTCACATGACAAGTATTGGCGTTTTGGAGCGAAATTTGAAATGAAATTTAAAATACATGATTTTTAAAGCATGACTCGTATTTAAAAAAATATAATAAATATTTGTGGTTGTATTAGGTACTTATGCACGATTTAAAACACCGTCCCAAAAATAGTCAACATCCCTATTATATGTACATTGTAAAATATGTCAAATATGTATATTTCTGGTATATTTCTGGAACCTTTTCTAGAATCTTACTTTAATTGTTCGACCTGATTTAATTTAAATCCGGTAACATGAACCACAGTTTATGCAGAAATGATAAAACAGTTTTGATTAGAGTTATACAATATAGCACACAAGAATATTCATCGTGCAAAATATAAAACTTTTATCCCCGTCCTTCCACCATCTCGATCCGTTCTTCCACCATGTCGACTCAAACTGGCACATGTTAACGATAGATATCTACAAATAAAGCATGTAGCATGCATATGAATAGGTAATTAGTATATTATAATTACAGATTTTTTACTTTGCAATCATTTAAATACCTTGTGAAGTAATGGCAAACCGTCTTAAAAACATTTGATGGATTTTCTCCAATATAGTTAGAAAAGTATTATAATTGAGAATTCAATTTTAGAAAAGTATTGTTTTACAAAGAGAATTGCGAGACAGAGGTGGTAGATTATAGACGCTATACAATCTCTCTCTATCTTTATAAAACAAATGAGGTCTAGCATCCTTCGATTATACAAAATATTCAAAAAGACAAAGGAAACGAAATTGCAAACAGATATTCCTTCACTAATTTAGACATAAAAAATGTAACGTGACAGGCTTAATAGAGCTTAAATCGTTTACTACAAACATGACAATTAAGATTATTAGCATAAAAACGCTTACATAAACACGGATGTTTAAATATAAAATACCTTTTTAGTTATACAATGAGACGGTTTATGATATTTTAACGTTGATTTGGGTCAGTTTTAGTTGCGCTACTGGACAGAAGAACTTAGTATGCAAACAGAATAAGGGCAGCACGTACATTATCCGAGTCCTTTGAAAGTGAAAATCAGAATAAAGTTCATTATACAAAGTGTTGTTACACACACACACACAAAATGCTATGTATCTTTTATAAAGGTTATATTTAAGTTACGGGTGATGCCTCTGAAATATGGAAGTACATAATATATAGGAATTACATACGGAAAGTCCCAAGTAAAATGAAAAGATTCATTAACTTCCTTGTTCGAAAACAGACGCAAACGTTGTAATTAAAAAGTCGGGTCTCAGTACCCAACCCCACCGACAACGTAATGTATTTGATGATTCATATACTGGGCATTCAAATGTATTATTAGTGTATTTGCCATATGGCAACATACACTATTGGCGTCGGTCGGATGGCGGGACCTAGGGGTCGGACCAAAATTTCTCGACGTTTCATAACCTTCTAAACACTTTGGCACCATTTTTAAAAATGTTTATATATATATGTATATATATATATATATATATATATATATATATGTGTGCGCGCTATAACTTTCAAAAGAGTTAATTGATTTTTACGAAATTTTGCCCACATGTTGGACTCCACTACCGCAAGAACCCTATTTAAAATGGGCCCAATCGGGCCATTTTAAGGGTAGTTTTTAGGGGTTGAAAAAAGTTTTTGGGCCCAAAAATAACTAAAAAATTCTCAGAATCGTTTCAAAATTGAAATTTAACCCTTTAATAGCAATTAAAAAGTGCTCCTAAAATTTTAATAAAATCGGCCCGATAGGACCGGATTTACAAATTTTATGAAAACACTAGTTTGCAGATAGTGAATTATTTGCTGAAAGGTGTATATAATTTAGTTTAGAGGTTCGATTGATAATAATTGCAACTGAGAAAAAAATGTTCTTTTAAGGGGTGTATTAAGGAGTCAAATTTTTTATTTTGCCCAAAAAACCAACTTAAGTTCGCATAATAAAGCCACACTGCCTATATTAGCAAATACACTATATTGTCGGCAGGGTTTTGGCACTGCGACCCGGGTTTTTTTAAAGCTTAGTTTTGTTTTTGGACAAAGTAAAAAATTTAACCGCTTGAAATAATATAATTTTTCCCAATTTCAATATTCGGAGGCCTAGTCCTTTCATAAACTTTGAAAGTCAACCTGATTTTGTTGAAATTTTAAGGGTACATTTGAATGTCTATTAAAGGGCTAAATTTCGATTTTTAAACAGTTCTGATAACTTTTTTCGGTGTGAAAAGGTTTTTCAACGACTAGTAAATAATCAATACTTTATAAAGTAAAACTGCAAAAATAGTAATAGAAAACAGTATCACAGGTAATTGGAATAAAATAAATCAATTTAAACACTCATTGATTGCAACGTTTCGTCTTTTTTTTAATTAAGACTTTTTCAAGCTCTAAAAAATTTTTACAAAAATTAACATTCATATAATAAAAAATATTAAACATTATGGATTAAATAATTTACTAAAATACCCGTGATACTGTTTTCTATTATAACATATATCTGGAATTGAACTTTAAAGATGTAAAAATAGTCTTTAGAAAATTATGACCGCGACGGAAAACACCAACATAGTGTTTCACACGGGATATATATGGTAATTTTTGCACGTATCTCCTATAAAATACACGCTTTTCAAAATGTTTAAACAGTTTACTTGTATTGAAACGATACTTCTAATAGTACGTTAAAACAACTGATACTATGGAAACAACTGATTACTATGGAATTGGTATAGCGGCAGTTTTGTTATATTTTACCGCACTAGGGCGTAATTTATTCGTTTCGTATACCTCAATGAAGTATGAAACATGTCATAATAGACAATAAAAATCCTTTTTGGAACCACTTTGGATGTTCGTAGATGTGTTTCGAATATTCGAAAAAAAACAAGTACTGGTCAAACAAGTAAAAGTACCCGATCACCGATATAGAATAAAAAATTGAAAAAAATAATGAACAAGAAATAACGTTTAAAAACTGTTTTGACATACTCTCTGTAAAAAATGTCATATTTAACGATTTCGTAGTCAGTTTTGGATGTGTTTTAAAGTGTAAATAATACGAATTTAGATACTAAAAACATATTCTGATGTCTACTGCAGGAAAGTCTGCTATTGTCAGTTCTACCTCGGCACGTGGCGATGGAAATGAAAGCAGACATAGCCGGCCAACCTAAAGAGGCGCAGTTCCATAAAATATACATTCAAAGGCATGAAAATGTCAGGTAAATCATTTCACGTCGCTTTTATTATCATTGTATTAATTTCTATTATTGTAGTCTTACTTTCTCGATTACACCTGCTTTTACGTAAATGTTATAATTATAGCGAGTGTTCATAAGTAGCGTTATTACATGTAGATACAATTCCTTTAACGAATGTTACTATATCAGTTTAATGATGCACGTTGTAACAGCAAATGTGAACAGGTAAGGGAACGTTTCCCTAACTTTTTTGACCACGGCCCGGAACGAGGTTTTAAAATTTGTCGCGACTCATGAAAAAAAATCATTCATTTACAAGAAAAATTTTATTTTTTAATGGAAATCAAGTTATTTGTTTGCTTATTTCATACACACATATTTATAATTTTTTTCGCGACCCAGCAAAATTGTATTTATTTTGTGACATCACATATAGCGTGTTTTTTGTGAGTAATAAATTTATTACTATTATTATAAATTAAGTTAATTATTTCTTGATGATGCTAACGTGTTTGGCGAAACGTACGTAGTGAAAATGCTTGTGTTTTGTGGAAAATTTCTTTTTAAATAAATTCTTTCCAACTGTACATCGTAAAGAAGGTAATGTCTCTACACAGCAGTATATTAAAAAAAACCGACGGAATAAAAATAATAAAAAAACAATATTGGTACGTTTTAAAGAAAACAAGGTATACATTAAATTTAATTAAAATCCTCTAGCATTAATTGAATTGTTCAGATGAGCAGCTTTAAGGATGGGACTTACTGTAATATTGGAGGAGGATTTTTATACTTTTGTTTCAGCAGACAGAACTTGTCTTATAGTTGTGAATTATCTGTTCTGTTTTTCATTATTCCTAGTTTTAGCAATCTGCCATCAACTAAATAAAAAATAATTTTTAACTGACTTTAATGAAATGTCAGATCAGTTCGTCAACTGAACACCAAAATATAAACCAAATGGGTTAAGGCGCAGATTTTCAAATACAGAAATAGAAATAACAGAATAGTTACTTCTTACCACAACAGATTTATTCAGTGGATGTACATTTCGAAAGCAAAGCTCCCATCTTCAGCAAAACACTAAACTAACTAACTAACTTAGTTTAGTGTTTTGCTGAAGATGGGAGCTTTGCTTTCGAAATATACATCCACTTAATAAATCTGTTGTGATAAGAAGTAACTATTCTTTTATTTTTATTGTTCCAACCACAGCGTTCTTAATATTTTTATACAGAAATAGAAATAATCTATTTGTTTCTTAATTCCCCTGTATTCTTTCAAAATGAGTTGCCATGATAAAAGTCGTGTTACAACCTATCTTATTTACATTCCGAAGATGAGAGAATTTTTCGCTAGTTCAATTTGAGGTTTGCTGGTCAGGGTCCGAGGGCCCTCTGAGCTTGGGGGCCTCAGTGCACGGCACCATCTAGCCCTCCAATAGCTGACTAAAAACTGCCAGTCACCATTCCGTTTTCCACCATTCTGGTACGGAAACTTGATATTAACAAAAACCAGATGTTCATGAAGAATATACCTTAGTAGAAAAAACTACGAAATCATGTAATAAGCTCGAATTGTCTCAGTAATCCCTCGTGAGTCGATTAAGAACTCGACAATATTTTTAGTACATATTACAAGGTTAATATAATATCTAGTATCAAACATGATCTCTAGAGACATTTGTGTTATTGATTTTATTGGATATGTGACATTTGGTTGTAACGTACTTTGTTGTCTATTTTGCAGTATTTTATTTGCTGACATTTGCGGTTTCACGAGTCTGTCGGATCAATGCACAGCCGAAGAACTAGTGAGATTACTCAACGAACTTTTCGCTCGGTAAGTTGGACTAAACTTGCATTAAAGATTGAATAGAACCTATTATATGGCAGATCTACAAATATTTATATTATACAGCGGATTCCAAAGGAAGCTCAATTTATATTTTTTTACATATTTTCGAGAAAGTAATAATTCGATCACAGGAAACTTATTTTTCATTCTATGTTTAATTTTAATGTTATAGTCATTTAATTCCCTAAATCCAAAATGTCGTCTCATGCTGAAAAATCTTATTCAATCTTTGATGTTAAAGTTTGTAAAGAAAAAACTCAAAAATGTTGATTTGCCTTCCGGTAATTCGAAATCTCGTGACGTGCTATAAAGAAATATTGACGACTATCACGTTTTTTGATACAATTTTTAGGGCAAAAATACACGTTTTTTTTAGATTTTTAAGCAGTCAACCGTATTTTGTGAGAATTTACAACTAATAACAACTGTAAAAGAATGAATTTTGCGACTACAGTTCACTTTAAATGTCCAATGTATTACTTGATGGATTTAACAACAGCACTCATGTGTCGTGTGTCATAATGCGCAAAATATCAGTAAAATTTCAATTTTGTTTGCTTATAATGATTCAAAATTTAATACACTCTATTTTTTATAACATAGGTTTCATTTCAATAAATTAAACACTTGCCACGAAAACAATAACAAAAAAATTAAAAACGCACATTTTTCTCCGAAAATGATTTTTACGTGATTAAATAAAACGCCTCAATAAATATTATCACCGATTTTCAAAACTATCGACTTTATTCCCAGCTCAAAATGTCTACTGGCTGTGATAATATTACATATGAAAATAATAAGCTATCAACCTTTAACAATGTGATATTTACAGAACTAAACATAATAGTTGAAGGTGTACATTCTCGTTTTCCTCTCTGTTTTCCTGTAATGCCATTTTATATTCGCATATTGTATAAACTAAGCATGTTTTCGTACAAAAAGCCCTTGGCATTGGAGTATGCCGTTCAAAACAAAACTCATTAATTTTAATAAATGCTAGACAGTAGTCCTTGGTGGCATTATGTTAAATAACGAAACCAATTAGCACCTACATTAGAAAGCGCAGTAATAAAAAATTAATATATAAATAGATATACAGATTATCGGCGATGATGATAAAAATGAAATAGATATTGTGTTTCAAATTATTTTCAGATTATTATATCTACCAGGTGGTGCACAAATTGATATATTATTTGGAATTATTTATTGTTCAAAAATTAAGTAATATACTAGCGGTACCTGTGCGAATAATTCGCACTAAAATTCGTTTCTAATTTCTCACACTGTTTATAACTTTCTTGTTTTTGTTGTATTACATTACAAAGCTCAGTGACGGTTCAAGAAAATATTTTTCTAAAACTGTCATACAGAGGCGCAAGTATCGAAAACGTTGAGCTGAAGCGCCGCCATATGAAAAGTATTTATACGTGAATATTGATTAAAAATTAAACAAAAAAAAATTACCGACCCTCAATCATGTTGACGCTGTTTCAAAGTTAGAACCGTCAGATGGCAGCATTGCTGCATATACTGAATAAATGTATAATTGTTATAATTAATTATTATTTTGCAAAAGCAAAAGCAATAATAGATTTTTTAGTTGTTGATGTCGGTAGAGCAAGCAATTATCTATAAAATGATATAAAGTTCATGTGGAGCAATTGTGTGTTTTTTTCGAAAAAGGGAGGCAAACGTCTTAACCTTAGCGTATTAATATATATGATTGCCTCAAACACGTATGCAATAGATAATTATAGCGATAAATTGATTGCGAATCATTTTAAATGTTTCAAATTATGTTTTATGTAACGGTAAATTTTCTACAACTCTGAACTGACAGTTTTTAAGACTACTTATGCATTATTATAACCAATTCACATCGAATTCGAAAAAGGCTTTAACGATTTTATAATTTGCACTGATTTTTCACTTGGCACGTGGTAGATGATTAATAATAAATAATTAAAAACACTTGAAAATTCTACAAATAATTATTAAATTATTTTTCGACGATCGTTTCGGACAATAAGTCCGACCTCAGGAGTACAAAAACGTATACTCGTCGTATAAGTTTTTGTACTCCTGAGGATGGCAATTGACAAGATTAGTTCCCCCCAGAAAATGCAGAAAAGGACGTTGTGGCGTTTTTATGTAAATACTGTACAGACCTACTGATATGGAAAAATTAATTGAAATTGTGTAGAATCTACACTTTAGGTGTGTTTGGTATCCGTGCTCCAGTGTAAAAAATGTTAACACTTTCACTACTATTGTGTTTGTTATACCGAAGTGTAAGATGCACTGATCTGTTTAATATTTCAATGTCGGACTAAAAGTGTAAACACTAGCAGTTCTGGCTCTTGAGCAGGGAACGTAGAGTAGTGTATTTGTAGATGTCTGAAATTTCAGTGTAAACACTGAGTTATCTACACTACACTAATATACCAAACGCACCTATTATTAGACAAGAAATTCGTCAAGCAAATCCGGTGATTCAGATACGGACGATATGATAATTATCATATCGTCCGTTTCTAAAATCACCGGATTAGACAGCCTGTTAATATAAAACGATGTATTATAATACCTCGTCTTATATAATCAGGGTGTCTATACGCTGCTGGGTTATACAGTATTTTGAATTTCTTAGTATTTTTAAAATAACACACTGAAAATCCAATTAATAATAATTAATTCAATCACTTCTCAGAGACGAGCCTATAACGATGGAGTACCTACGATCTCCGTTTAGTTTACATAAATGAATGAAGTATATAAATGTCATTGTTTCAGATTTGATCGCTTAGCAGCTGAACACCATTGTCTTCGTATTAAACTGTTAGGCGACTGTTATTATTGTGTCTCGGGATTACCAGAACCAAGACCGGATCATGCGCAGTGCACTGTTGAAATGGGACTCGACATGATAGATGCGATTGCGTAAGTATTTTTTTTTATTTATAATAGTAAATTTTTCGATAGCAGAGCGGAGTCTCTATTTTTTTTACTAAAAAAAGTAGGGTATAATTATTACAATAAAGAATATTTTCACCCAACGCGGGGTTCGAACCTACGAACAATGCCATAATGTCTCGTGCTCTACCGACTGAGCTATAATCGGATTGCTATATACAAATTTCACGTCGATACATTAGCTTAGAAAAAACATTAAATACTTGCTTAATTCTAATAAAATCGTTAAAAGTGTCTTACCACCAGAATTAGTGTATGCAAAATTTTAACCCAATCATGAATCAGATAACCGGAAGTGAAATCGACTTGCGAGATTTGTAGCAAACAGACAAAGAAAGTTAAATAAAAGCTTATAATATAAAAAAGTGGGTGCGTGCACTTATGTAAGGGCGTTTGAAGTTATACTTAATTGGTGTGATTAAAAACCAATTTTTAATATGCAAATAATTTATTGAAATAAAATCTTCAAAAAGCTTAAGAATAATACTTACAAAAAAAAACCTCAAATATTTTAAAACACATTCAAAAATTTTCTTTTGGTTTTTACTTTTATATTCAATCCATTAAAATACGATATTATTAATTCCACTGGACGACACTTAAAAAGACTATTGGTAGTAACCAAAGGTTATATAGTTACAATGTAACGAAAAGTGCATTCATTTCGTCCATCTGTCATTTTAGAGTGAACCTGTTATGGCCAACTTCATACTGTCGAATTTTCGTTAGCGCAACCAACTTAATACTGTCAAACTTTCGTTAACCCATGATTTTTTATTTATATTTAAAAAAATATGTGTGATGTCTCAGGGTACGGGGATTACTGAAAAAATAATTTAAAAATATTTGAAAAGTTTCAGGCCGTTTAATCCTCTATTTTGTCTCTGTATGATGCAGCCTACATTATTTGCACTCGTTTTTTTTAAGGAAAAGGCGCATGACAGCCATTAGAATATTATTTAGGTTGCATCCTACAATATGAATTTAAGGGTTAACAGTGCGCGAGCAACTTGCGTTGCCCACTAAAACTTTATTCTCAACGCGCCAAAAAAAAGTATAACTTCAAAAAAGCATTATTATCAACGCCTAGGTATTCTGCCTTACGCTGTTAATAGTTACATCTGACGATCTCCCAGTAACTTAATCGCAAAATCGTGCATATATTACCCTTAATCAGTGTAAATTATTCAATCTTATAGTATACCTACGCTAGGCATTAAAAATAAACTGATAGGTTAATTTTTTTCACTAAGCTCTGTTGCAAACATTATTCATATTTTCATTAATTAAATATTCATATATACATAGCTGGAGATTGGAAGTTCATTTCAAAACACATGCATTGTTGATTAAAAATTGAATCTAATTACTAAACATTGAACTTTGGTAAAATGGCAGATCCGGATTAACCATATTTTGTAATAAAAAACTTTCGAAATGAAACTTCTTTACTAAGGCATTTATAAAAATCGATATAATTTATAATATAAACAGTATTTTCGTCACTTATACTTTTAAAATGAAGTAAAAAAAAACCGACCGAGTGCGAGTCGAAATCGCGTGGAGAGAGTTCCGTATACCATTCCGTTTTTCGTATAAGAAATTTAAGACATATTTTCATTTGCGCTTTCCTGCCAACTATGAGCCAGGCCCTATATTCCTTATTTTTTTCAAAAGTTTTGGCTCTACAATTTCGCAAATAAAGAAATGCTTGATTTTCGTATAATTCCTTCAATATCTTTTAAACTATTCATTTTAAAATTATAAAAAAAATATATTTGTATTTCTCATAACGAGTGCTTTATAATTTTATTAATTTTCTGATAAATAAAAAATAACATCCGATTTGTACTTTCAAAAAATATAATTTTGAAGAGTTTAACTCTGTCTTGCACAAATGTTCTTGTTAATCTAAAACACATTTGTGCAACACAAATTATTGGCTAAATAGACGCATATGCAAACCAATTATTGGCGGTTATGGCTGTCGACAACAAATTGATTTATTGCTATTTTCTGAACCAGTAATTACCGATACGTTAATAAACCTGTCAATTTGTCAACTTGAGGTCTGTGTTTGAGTGTTCATTGTAAATAATAAAAACTGATTACTTTCTCTTCGCATTTTCAATAATTTCAAAGGTAAACAGAGTTCTTTCTGGAACTAATAAAATTATTAATTATTTTATTGAATTCATGAATCTTTGACTGCCAAAGTTACGCTATGCGAAACAATTATGTTATGAAAAAAAAAGTCATTATGTGCAAATACATTAAAACACAGTGTTTTATTTAATTTAATTAATTTATATCAAGTAACGACTCAATTAATTATTGACGTCATGGATTTTAGGCGATACGAGTTATAACCAAAAGATGCCAGTCTTTGAAGTGCGCATTTATAAAAAATAAAATTTAAAAGAACAAAAAAATTCCAAAAGGAAAAATATTTTTGTTCGAGTGAAACTGTTCGATCGAAAACTGAACCGACAACTGAAAAAGTAATCAGCATTCCTCTAAAAGTAATTTTTAAAAAATGACGCCAAAATTTTCAGAAGGCTATAAAACGCCATCTGACCGACACTAATAGTATATTAACCACATGACAAATACACAAACATTTCCTTTCCAGTAATATATAAACACCAGGCCTTATATTCTTTTACGTTTTTTCTTCTATAAACTATGACAACACTAGATTGTCAAATTAATTTGTGGTAAAACTTTGGGTTTAGAGTAGGTCGGAAACAACTGTACTAAAATGTCAAGAGATTTCAGTACAATGTGTATAAATTCTCTAGTAATTGATTTCCTAAATCGTTAATCTCGCGGGTATAAATACATATAACAGATATAGGTTCAATCCCAAAGTGAGGACATCTATCTATCGTATACAGAGAAACGCATGCCCGATTAAGCACTAATGGACTATCATACGTTTATGTCAAATACATAATAATATGTCCCATATCAAACAATCGTGTTCGCTAAATGTAGAGAACACATGAATCTAAAATACAAAATAGTATCTGACTCTCTCTTATCCAATATACTCGTTTGTTTGCGCTAGTAAATGGGAACGTAATCTGTTACCATTCCAACTTAATAAGTGGGATACTAATTTAGGTGAAATTTTTACGATATTTCTTCATTTTGGGGTCGCCAGAATTTACAACACAAATTTTTGGAATGTCTGTGCGTCTGTTTGTGAACACGATGCAGGTCGAACGGTTGCGCGGAATGAAATAAAATTTTGGGACGATGTTTGATATGTAAAAATGAAGAGCTCTATTGTTTTTGGAGAAAATCAGTGCATATGCAGAAGAGATATATGCTGTAACGTTGTTTTTTGATATCATAATAACATGGTATGCTTTTCATAACGGTTTGTTATTTTATTTATTTTTCCGAGAAAGGTTTGTTAAATAATGTTTCTTTAAACTTATTAGTTTCGGAAATATTTTGAAAATAAAAACAAAATCTGCTGTTCTTTTGTTTTGAAAATCTGTCAAAAATAAAGTTAGGTAGCTAACAAGCATGCTTTGGTTAATTTTTACATGTCAAACCATATTATGTAACCATAAAAACGATTAGCAAATATCATATTTGTTACTAGCCATTATCCGCGTCATCACCACGCGCATGAACAGAAATTTGTTTGTTTATTATAATTTGTCAAATGTAAATATTTTTAAAGTTGGAATCGTCCTGTTGCCTATTGACTGGAATTGTTTCTTTTAATTTATCCCATATACGGTGCGTGCAAAAAATACTTTTTGAGATTTTTATAAATATAAACCTTTTCAAATAAAAAATTCCAGCCAATGGGTGACAGGATCCTTTCAACTTTAAAAATATTCACATTTGACGTTATAATAAATAAAATAAAATGTCTGTAAACGCGCCCCCCAAAAATAATGAGGTTTTTCATATTTGCATATTAAATATTCTCCCAAAATTTCTCACCGATAGGACGCAACGTTGGGGTCGAATTTGTCGAATATCTTTTCTGGGCACGTTTTGTAAACTGTGATTTTATTTTTTTCCGGCCTAAAGCGTTGTTATACCAAAAATAGCCGTTATACACTTTTTGTTTAGAAGACAATTCTGCAGCCGAAAGTATTTTTTTCGCACCGTTTGATGCCTAGAATGGTCGCTAAGTCGCTTCACGGAGTTAAATTATAGAATCAGTTCCGGCGCAAGAGAGAGAAATAGCTCCCGGGTAAAAAAGAGGAACGTAATGTCTTTTCCCGAAAACAGATACGTATAACGATTCTGATTAATTGTAACTCCAAAAAATATAAGGAAGAAAGTTGTGGGGATGACAATGTATGTACTCTATGTGCTCCCATATGAAAAAATTACGACAAGTTTAGTAGGGCCTTTTATTTTTCATATAAACAATGAAAAAACCCGGGTCGCAGTGCCAAAACCCTGCCGACAATATAGTGTATTTACTAATACAGGCAGTGTGGCTTTATTATGCAAACTTAAAAGTTGGTTTTTGGACAAAATAAAAAATTTGACTCCTTAATACACCCCTTAAAATAACATTTTTTTTCTTAATGGTAATACTATTATCAGTCGAACCTCTATACCAAATTATATACAACTTTCAGTAAATTATTCACTATCTGCAAACTAATGTTTTCAAAAAATTTGTAAGTCCGGTCCTGTCGGGCCGATTTTATTAAAATTTTAGGGACACTTTTTAATTACTACTAAAGGGTTAAATGTCAATTTTGAAACGATTCTGAGAATTTTCAACCCCTAAAAACTACCCTTAAAATGCCCCGATTACGCCCATTTTAAATAGGCTCCTTGCGGTGATAGATTTCAAAACGTGAGCCAAATTTCGTTAAAATCAATTAACTCTTTCGAAAGTTATTGCCCGCACACATATATATATATATATATATACGTATATATATATATATATATACGTATATATATATATATATATATATATATATATATATACATATATATATAAACATTTTTAAAAATGGTGCCAAAGTGTTTAGGAGGTTATAAAACGTCGAGAAATTTTGGTTCGACCCCTAGGTCCCGCCATCCGACCGACGCCAATAGTGTATGTTGCCATATGGCAAATACACTAATAAGGGAAACGTGGAGGAGCAACGTTCACTCGTCACAGAAGTACTAAATGAATGCATAAATAAACAAAAGCTAACGTAACGATGTTTCTTTGTTCATTAGAAGTCTATTGAGTTACACTAACCTCAAATGAGAGGGTTGAATTCATGTGAAACAACCTATATGTATTTATTGACACAGTAAAGCGACTATACTATGAGGTTAATTCATAGAGAAGTGGGACTATGTGTATACATGAACCCTTTAGAGAGAACTGTCTATCGACAACGGAGAAAGCGCTGAAGCTTAGGAACTCGGCTAATTATTGTTTAATGTATTTTAGATACTATGGAGATTTGGATAACTACACTGAATATCAAACCGAACGAAATTCTCGATAAATTTGGAACTAAAATAATAATTTATATTCTAGAAGATAAAAGTGTTATTAAACGAAAGTTATCGAGTTTTAACAACCACATGAGTCATAATAGCATTAACCATTAAATGCTTGATTTTTTATTTATATTTAAAAAAATATGTATGTGATGTCTCAGGGTATGAGGGCTACTGGAAAAATAATTAAAAAATATTTGAGAAGCTTCTTAGTTTCCGGGCTTGTACGCCGTGCTCCGTTGGTATTTCTACCTGACGTTTCGTCTACAACTGCGGTAGACATTATCAAAGGCGATGTGGTAGCGGGCGAAGTGTCCTTCTCGGCTGCTCACAAGCAAGTGTGTCGACTACTGCTGTACAAAAACAGTGGATAGCTATAGAATGCTCCATTTGTTAAGAAAATTCCATTGTTACAATGTTATAAAAATTTCATTATCAAACACTGTCACCGTCGGGATTTAAATCAGAAATTTTCTACTTTCATGGCAGAATGAGTTATCAGTTACTCTACGGTGCCCTACCAACATTTAGTGTTTTTCATAATAAAGCAAATAGTAAATTCACACCATGCGAGAACTTATTTTTATCTTAGGTAGCGCTAGACATATGAATCTTCACAGTAGTGAGCATTTTGAGTGAATCAAAGACGAGAGTTCCATTAGGATAAAAGTTCCATGAAAATCGGTGACCCGGTCTTCTTTAAATGATGTTAGTATAAAAAGAAACAAGCTCTTTCATCAAGACGCCATACAGAATACATAGAAACTTAAAGAAAATTAAATTACTATGTTGTATTTATATACTCGCTGTATATTTTTGTAAACATGTAAGATTTAATATATGACCTACCAGGTTCGCATTTGCTGAATACATTCCAATGTTATAATATAAAATTTCAATTACGCATGTATTGTAGCAGATGTTTCGTTGCAAGTTATTACGTTCCGGATGCAATTATCCGCAAAAATCGATAGATTTCCGCTGTTGTTAAATTGAATGCTCTTGGCTGGACTTTAGAAAATACCCACGAAGAATCGGGAATCGTTCTGCCGTATAAATTTTAACTCTAATGTTATTACAAAATTTGTTTTCATTGCTTTATATTACCATTCCAGCCCATTAGTAGGGAACGGTACTAATTTAGGTCAAAATTCACGTTTAAAAATTTTACAATATTTTTTTCTTTTTGAGGTCCTTCGAATTCAAAAAACGGATTTTTGTAAAAAGTCTGTGCGTCTCTTTGTGTCTATTCGTAATTAATGTTTCTTTAAAATGTAATAGAAAGATTAATTTTTTCAGAATGTTTTTATTACAACTTTCAATTTTCATCGTAAGCAAGGAAAAACAATTTAGACAATCTACACTAATATTATAAAGAGGAAAGATTTGTATGTATGTAATGAATAAACTCAAAAACTACTGTGCCGATTTAAAAAATTCTTTCACCATTAGAAAGCTACATTCACCCTGAGTAATATAGGCTATTCAAAAACCACTGTGCCGATTTAAAAAATTCTTTCACCATTAGAAAGCTACATTCACCCCGAGTAATATAGGCTATATTTATTGCTAGAAAACATTGGGTGTTTTTAGATTATACCGGGTGTTTATAGATTATACCGGGTGTTTTTAGATTATACCGGGTGTTTTTAGATTATACCGGGTGTTTATAGATTATACCGGGTGTTTATAGATTATACCGGGTGTTTTTAGATTATACCGGGTGTTTTTATAATATATAAAAGGCGATGTTTGTATGTTATCTATGGACTCCAAAACGGCTGGATCGATTTTGATGAAACTTTCAGGCAATCTTTAAATTAGTCCAGCGATTGATCCTGTCAAGTTTGGTAGCAATCGGATCAACAGATTTTATTTTGCGTTTTTGGCAATTTTGATTTTTCTTCGATTTTTTAACATTCACAATTAAAAGGGATTGAATTTAATACGCGTTGAGAATTTCATGATAATGATGCTCATCTTTTATAGTTACAGATAATTAGTGCTACCCGAGCGAAGCCGGACCGGGCCGCTAGTATTACATAATAAGAGAGGCGGTTATTGTAACAAAGCTTGCTACATCAGGAAAACATTAATGCGGAAAGAACGTATTTGCTCATCAGGTTCTTTTGAAACAATACTAATTATTATTAAAAAATGCCACATTTTCTAATATCACATAAAAACTCTGGCTCAATGACAAACTGCTTTTTAATAATGTTTTATCTGAATAACAATCGAACAATTTAAAGTTGATCCCTCAGATCGTATAATATGCTCTCGCGAAATTGCGAACCGTGAAAATGGAAAATTCAATACAGTATTTTATTTCGCTTAGGCACTGTTTGAATAACGCTGGTAACAAAACGCGATAAAAGGTGTTAGAGAATAGAAGTGTGTAAAGTTTTAACAAGTAAGTTAAATCTGATAGACAACCACGGGCTTGTGCTCCGGCGAACCCTACACCACGGATTGTAGATAATCCTCAGAGACACGTTAGTTTAATACGTACTACTCATACACTAACATCCTTTGTCCTTACATGATTAGCTACTGAAACTGGCCAGAAGAACCTTTAACTATTTGTAATTTAAAATCCGCGTTTGACTGAAATTCGGCTAACCTTATGGATCAAAAATCAAATTTATCTAATTGCACTGAAATTCGATTATCAAAATTTTAGTCGACTCATCTAAATTCATATTTGAAAAATTGATGACAGATTTTCAAAACAAAAGGACTGCTGATTATTTTTTATTTTCTAAATATTTTTGAAACTATAAAGTTTAGAAAAAAAATTTCGTACAAAACTTTCTTGGAAAAGTAAACAGTATAATAACTCGTTATAAAAAGTATATTACAGAAAAAATAGCTAAAATAATTGGCTCTCGCATGTAGTGAATTTAGTGTTGTAAATTGCTATATTATGAAGGATTAAAATGTTGCATTGTGTGCACCGTAGAGTAATTGATAACTCATTCCGCCGCGAAAGTGGAAAGATTCGGGTTTAAGTCCCGACGGTGACGTGTTTAAATAATAAATTTTTCTAATATAGCACTACAACAATGAATGTTTTCTTAACAATTATAGCAGACAATAGCTATATTACTAAAAGAAAAAACAACGTTATAGTTCGTATTTCTTCTGCGCATTCTCTGATATTCCCTAAAAACAACTGGGCACTTCATATTAACATATGAAACATCTTACCAAAATTTGGTTTCGAGCCACTCAGACAGTTGAACTGTATCGTGTTCTCAAACAGACAAACAGACGCTGACTTTTTCCAAAAATATTTTTTTTATAATTTTAGAATGTATTGGTACTTTTAGAAAATATGAAGAAAAATATACGAAAATCGAGCATATCCCCCTTTCTCCAAAACTATTGAGCCAAAAAATTTGAAAAAATAGGGAATATATTTAATAAAAAAATACGGTTGTTTTTTGAGTCAATTTTATTTATTTACTACGGCGACGTTTCGATTGCTAAATTGCAATCTTCCTCAGGCCTGTGAATAATTATAATCCTCAATTAAACTATTGTATTGAGGATTATAATTATTCACAGGCCTGAGGAAGATTGCAATTTAGCAATCGAAACGTCGCCGAAGTAAATAAATAAAATTGACTCAAAAATTAACCGTATTTTTATATCAAGTATCAAGTTTGAGTGACAAATGATTAATAGGGAATATATTATTATTATTATTTATTATTCACTCTGTGTACACCGCAGTGAAGATTTTGGATTTTGGAATGATTGAAGATTTTATGGACATAATTAAAGGTCCTCTTGATGACATAGCCAGTTTATGCTGTGGTATAGTTAAATTTTCGTTTCCTAAGTTGTAGTCACTGACAGTCTTAAACTGGGAGAATTTGTCAATGTTCTTCCTTACATATAAAACGGGTCTGACTCATAGTGTACAGGAGACCCTAACTGAAAAATCCTAAATCTTGAAGTTCTTATGGAAAACTCTCTCCACGCGAGTTCGGCTCGCACTTGACCGGTTTTAGTTTTGCATTAATTGCATCGTGGGCCGCAGGCCATCAATTTCACAGTCCTTGCCTAGAATATAATTTGTAAACAACAAAGCCGAGTAGACATGTTTGACCTTTTGTGTTGCACACATAATAGCTGAGCGATGATATGTGTATTTAATATGCCAGGCTAGTCACATGTAGCGGTGGTGCCGGCAATCCTCTGCTACGTTTCCGCTTATTAAATATTCACGTCAGTATATCTTTGCATGTTTAATGAGGCCGCATCCCCGTTAGTAGAAAGTTTCCATCAGAGAGCTTTCTAACAGTTGGGATGGAAAGAATTAAAGCCCTACCATATATGCATATGTGGTACAAACATAGAATGTTTTCCAAATAAATAACACGTACTCAAGCCGGAAACGAAACTTGAGCGCGCACATGTTGTAAGTTGTCACGCATATCTAGTCTGAATGGAACCAGTGGCGTAACAATAGGGTGGCAGAACAGGCAAAATGCCACGGGTCCCCGGATCGAGAAGGCCGCGAGCACAGGAAGATCCTAACATGTATTATTACAACATTTAATAATCCGTTTTTCTTCATATTATGCCGAAAGACGTACTTTCTGATTCGGTTTTAGATCAGAAAGTGTAACATTTCTGCACTGTTGTTTTCACAAGCTGGAATTACACGCATATCGTCTGTACAGGCGGGTCTTAACAGTTTTGTCATGCGCACTGATGGCGTTTGTCATCACATGTTCGCCCATAGATGTCTATGTGTACGCCTGTAGGTATATTATTAGTTATATTATTAGATGCATGTGTCATTACATATAATAACCTCACCATTGCTCACTTGGAAGTAAGTAGTTTTTTTATATATTGGTGAAAGTGCGTACTTTCGGCACGGTATGAAGAAAAATAGTATACACCACACGAGCAGAAAGCTGATAGTCCTGCTAGCGCGACATATGATGCCCTCGACTTCGCCTCGGGCATCATGTGGCGCAGTGCAGGAAATTCAACTTTCGGCTCTTGTGCTGTAATATACTATTGCATTCAATTAATTTAAGTTACTTCATCCGATGAATTTGCCACGCGCTTCGAACGATATAGTTACGCCACTGAATGGAGCTTTCCCAATTCAGTGACATGCATCGGCAGTGTGTTTGTTTTCAACGGGCACAATGCATTTACATGTTTAATATAATAATAATAATAATCTTTATTCCATGAAGAAAATACTGCAGTACAGTGTGGAATGGGTCATTATAAAATACAATTATAAAATACATACATATTAAAAATTAAAAATCAGTGTTAAGAAATTCTTCTATGCTGTAGTAGTTATAGTGGATTAAAAGGTCTTTAATATTGTTCTTAAAGGCTAAAAGTGAGCAGTCTTTGCTGGTTATCGATGTCGGCAATTTGTTGTAAATTCTTATAATAGAGTTAAGTGGACTGTTATTAGTTACTGTGCGCTTAGACTGCATTGTTATAAACTTATCTTTATTGCGTGTGGTATATGGATGCTTGTGTACATTATTTACAAATAAATGAGGATATTTTTTTACAAAAGTGGCACATGATAAAATGTATAAGTCTATGACAGTAAGTATTTGGAGATTTCTAAAAAGTGTTCTACATGACTCTCTCGGTCCAACCTGACAAATAGCTCTGATTGCTTTCTTCTGCATTATTAATAAGTGTTTGACATAAGAAACATATCTATTGGAATTTGCCATATGGATGAAGTAATGTCGAATCCGCCATTTACTTCCCATTACACTGGAAAGCTGTTATAATGGGGCCGAAAATCAAAATCAAAATTTTTAATAAATTTGTATGTTTCAAGGCCACTACACTATTTTTAAATTATTTCTTAAAAGGTGTCTGCTTGTGTGGTATGTACGTACGTCATTTGTTCCTAAAATGAAATCTCGAGAATAAAAAAATGATTTCGACCTTGTGAGAGTGCTAATCGACACGCATTAACATAAGTATGATCTGAAAGAATTTTTGTCAAAATCGGTCCAGCTGCCCTTTTTTTAAACAAAATTGAGTCCAAAACACTAGTTTGCAGATAGTGAGTTATTTACTGCTGAGTATATTTAATTTGGTGTAGATGTTTGAGTGATAATAATATTGCAATTAAGAAATAAAATATTGTTGTAAGGGGTGCATTAAGGTGTTAATTTTTTTTTAATATACTCAGAATCAAACACCACTTAATACCAAATACTTGTTGCCAGCTACTAAGTAGTAGAATTGTGATCCGTAAAACTTTTGCTGTATAGCGGTTGAGGTCAAAGCCTAGCACCCATCTGACCTCCATCTTTAAAAGATGTCAGAATTAAATTGTCACGTTTTGAAGCAAACGCACATCTTGGATATGAATAGTAATATTTACACAAATTTGAAAAAAATGTTAACAAAAAGGTATATATTACCGATTTCACACTATAACGACGTACTGAAGAAAAAAATGATGGCTATATGTAAGTTAATTTAATCACAAATTGGATAATTTTACACGTATTTTATTATTAATTAAAACAAAATTTGTATACATTCTTGTACTATTAAACAGCTCTCTGAAGATGGAAAATATTAGAATATATAGCATAAATTAATCAACAAATTATTGCTTTTATTTACGAGGAGTCCTCAGCCACTATATGTACATTATTAGCAAATACACTATATTATCGGCAAGGTTTGGCGCTGCGACCCAAGTTTTTAATATTACTTTATCAAAAATTCAACATACGCGCTTTTGTCTCGTAGCCGCAAATATATTGTTAAAAATTGTGCAACAGGTTAGTTCGTGAGGTGATGGCGGTGAACGTTAATATGCGTGTAGGAATTCACACGGGTCGCGTACACTGCGGTGTTCTGGGCCTGCGCAAATGGCAGTTCGACGTCTGGTCCAATGATGTCACGCTTGCCAACTACATGGAAAGTGGCGGAATTCCTGGGTAAGTATTCCTATTTATTTTTTATATAGCTTGTAGACAAGAATTTATGAGCCACTAAACATAGACTTGTTTGGATCTAACAGAAAAAAAGAAAATAGAAAATAATACTACAGTAAAATTTATTTGTTGGGAAAAAGGACTTCTTTAAGTGAACACTTATTTGTTATATAATGCGACGTTTCGTCCCTTTATTGAGACTTTTTCAAGCTTATAATGTTTTGTTCAAGTAGATATAAAAGTTAACATGTAGATATAAATTTTAGTTAAAAAAAACGGTTTTATTATAAAAGTTTTTATGAACAATTGTTTAACTAAAATTTATATCTACATGTTAACTTTTATATCTACATGAACAAAACATTTAATGTTGTAAGCTTGAAAAAGTCCCAATAAAGGGACGAAACGTCGCATTATATAACAAATAAGTGTTCACTTAAAGAAGTCCTTTTTCCCAACAAATAAATTTTATATTAATTACCAAGGACAAAAAAGAAAAAAGTCAATAGTACTACAGTCTCTGACTATCCCGCTGAACTATTGTATAAATTGTGTAGTATAGGGGTAGCCAACTTAAGACACTGGAAGTTGATTATTATTATTTTTTCTTTTTAGATAACCTTCAATTTTGATAAACCCTTATAGAAAAATATGGGTGTGTGTACACGCGTTTGAAGTTATACTTCTTTGGCGCGATTAAAAACCAATTTTTAATATACATGCAAATAACTTATTAATATAAAATCTTCAAAAAGTTTAAGAATAATACTTAAAAAAATAACCTCAAATATTGAAAAACACTTTCAAAATTTTACCCTCCATAGTTTTTCATTTTGTAATCAATCCACTCAGTAATCAAAAATATGATATTAGAAATTCCACTGGATGAGACTTAAAACGATTATCGATTGTAATCAAAAGTTATAGACGTCTAATATAGTACATAGTTTCCAGATGACAGAAAGCGCATTAATTTCATCCATCTGTCATGTCATGGCCATCTTCATATTGTCGAATTTTCGTTAACGCAACCGGTTTTATACTGTCGAATTTTCGTTAACGCAACGGCTTTATATTGTCGAATTTTCGTTAGCGCGTTAGCAAAGGCACCAAAAGAAGTATAACTTCTGATTAGAATAAGCACAAACCAATATCTACATCTTATTTTGTATAGAAAGTAACATTTTAAGACGGTTAGATCTCAAAAATTAAATAAGATATAGAAATATTTTCTTCAACTGCTATCTAATGGAATATTAGGTGCTGGAAGGCAATTTTCGAAATGAAATTTTGTATTTTTTTAAGGTTAATACTAACTGTAAACTAAACTTTATAATATTTTTTTATTGGCACTATCCACCTATTTCAATACACGTTTCTCATCTGTCATAAACAGAATTTATGTTATAATAATGCTATAATAACCTCCAAAGAGACCGTAATTTTGTAAAACCCCAAATTTAAATTTATGTCTAAATAACCAATTGATGACGAGTTTTTGGAAAAACTGTGCGCTTTATATTCAGAAAATCGATTGACTGAAAATAAATTCAACACATCGCGACTGATTTGCTGACCATCCCTACTATTACACTATATATATGCATCACATACTCTATGGTATTATAAATGCATTGATTAACAGTTTTACACTATCAACTTAATAAAAATATAACCACAGAATTCGCAAAACGATCGAAACCATAATTCACAAACCACCATTTTTCTTTACTTCCACCACCATACCTGTTCTTCCACCATCTGTATATAATGCTGACACCAACTCAAAAACAATGCAGAATTATTTGTCAACAATACAGATAATTTGAAGGCAAACATGGAAAAACATGAAAGGTTCAGTACATTATACATGACAAAAATGTACTGAGTGTTCAAAAAAAAAAGAAAGAATAGCCAATATCTATTGTTCCCAACTTCTGGCACACAGATTTTAACAACAAATTGTGAGTGAACTTTATGACTAAACTTGATCAAATTTAATGAAAATCTACCCACCCTGTATATAATATAATTACGAATTGTCTAGCGCAACTTAGCAACGACAGTGTTAAGATGAGAGAATAATTTAACTTAATATGTACCCAACATTCCTAAACGTGATTCTTCTGATAATCCATATTAAACAAAATAAAATGATATAATAACAGTATAGACTCCCTGTATCTGTGTTTCTGACAAAGCTTGCGAAACGGTTCAGCATGTTTACAAAACATGTAGGAATGAAAACTTGAAGAAATGCGCTTATTTTGCTACGAGTATAAACTTCGAATTGTTTGTTTATATATTTTTATTCGAACGGTCGATTAAAACAATCTAAGGTATCTATATGTCGTAAGATAATTGAAATAATCGGATCTTCGCGAAAATCCTAGGACGATTTAAAAAAAAATACCCGGTTTTTTGCAATCATCTTAGGATTTTCGCGAAGATCCGATTATTTCAATTATTCTACGACATATATAAATAATGTATAATAGAATAGTTTTTCTTTCATTTTTCCTGTTTCAATTTTGCTACACATGTGCAAAATGAAACCAAACCTAGCGAATACCAGAAAGGGAAGGCTACTGCATATTTTTTGTTGTGTTTAGTTTTTAAAATATTTATTAAAATATTGATTTGGCTAAGTATATAGTAAGTACAAAAAAGATTTGAAAAAATTCTAAAATAGTGTCTCATTTTTATTCAGGAGAGTGCATATAACAAAGGAAACTTTGATGTGTTTGGGAGATGATTACCAAGTTGAACCGGGACATGGGGGAGAACGCAACACGTATCTCAAGGATCATAACATTGAAACATACCTTATCGTTCCCGGAGACACTTATCGAGCGGTAATTATAATCTTAAATACAGGAATGGGAGTACTTTAAGTTAATTCCTATTTTAAGAGAAATTTTTAAATTTTAGTACAGTTTTTCTTAATATTGCCTGGTAGGTTACGTTGGTTAGTCTAATTTCACACCCTGTATAATCTGGGTTTCTTCTATGTTTCTTTTCATTATTATGATAGCGTAAACTTTATTCTCCGTCACTTTTTTTTGAGAGAATAATGTATGGACTTTTTTTAAATAAATATGTTCAAATTTTAAAAGGAAAAAAAACCACATCACACATTCTCAATGAACGGCAATATTTCTAAGGAGATGCGAGTTATGGGGCACGGTTCACAACACGGCAAACATTCGTCCAAGTAAGTAGGTATTTATGTCAAAGCTGTGAGTCTACACACTGTCAGATTACACATAAAAGACCTTTGACCTAATACACAACTATAATCGTGTGATAAAATTATAACATATCTTAATATATTTTATACTCTTAAAATCAATCATATGGTGGTTGTCCTCGTTAGGGCGAAACAGATAACATGGAAAATACCCAGTTAATATTTAATATTAAATGTGAATCGTCCGCAATACTTTAATTACCTAATTATTAACAAGTGTTTTTCTTAAATGTTGGCATCCATATTATCCAGTCCGAGGAGTTACTCCAAAGTTTGGAAGAATCTAAAATAATTTTATTGAGAAATCTACAGAAATCTTTTTCGACTCAGCTAGTAATACTAATGACTATGCGCCATATTGTGCGATGTTGTGTAATCTGGCAGCTCCGACTGAAAGGCCGTATGCACACGAAGCTACTCAAAAGATCAATGACGCAAATCACTAATCAGTCGGTGATGAATCAAAGCTTTTGTAATTAAATGGAGCACGGCAGACGACGCTATTGTTTACTAACCCGTCAGTACCGCGTTAGTAATCAGTTGCAGACTACTCAATTGTCGAGAAGCTTCTGATTTAAGGCGCCTAGTTTCTTGTCTAAATGATACACACCTGGTGTTTTCTTCTGTTAACTGCCTTTCGACATACGGTAGATGCTTATAAAAAGTTGGAACTCTTTTGCAGCAACGAATAAACGATGGTGCTTTCTAGATATAGATGAACCCAAAACCTTGTTCGTATTGTATTTCTTCAGTAATGATAATAGTTACACTTGAAAGCATGATTCGAATTATTATCCAATATAGTCCACAATGATTGCGATGATGTGCCTTCCATGATCCCACCGAAGAAACTTCCAATTCGTTCACTGACGAGTTACTAACCGGTTAGTAATTTCAGTCACAAATCAGTTCCATTTCTTTTGAATAGGTTCGTGTGCATAGGATCTGAAGCTGAAATTACACTAAATTACGGCGAATGGTTTTTGGAATTATTAATACACACATACTGTGTTGATCAGTCTCTCCTCCAGGTTAGGTCTGGGCTTGCCGGAGAAGAATGAAGACAAGAATCCCGAGGATGAAGTGAATGATTACTTAATGAGAGCTATAGACGCTCGCAGCATCGACAGATTAAGGTCGGAACACTGCAAACCGTTACTGCTTACATTCCGGAGACGTGATGTTGAACAAAAGGTATGACAACAACCCCAGGTTTAATAATAAGCCTTCATCAACAGATGGTTTAAATAGAAACACAAGAGCCACAATGCGTCAAATACGGGACAAGTGTACCGTACGTTCATTAAAAAAACTTCTCAAATACAGCGGGAGCTCTATAACAATAATTATTTTTGAAGTTTAACTTCTTTAGCGACGTATCTGTCTGAAAAAAGTAAGAAATCGAGGAGAAGTAGAACTGGCAAATAAAGGGGAAGTTAGTTTGTCTCTTAAATTACACGAAACTGACAAGGGTAGAAGTTTATAGTGTGTTGCTAAGTATATGTAAATATCAATTTCACATAAAAAAAGTAAAACTTGGGAATAATATTAAAAACTAAAGAAGTTAAACTTCTTATGTGAACTTATGAGGGTGAGGCTTATTATAATACTCCACTATAAAATAGCTGTAGTAAAATGATCTATTTCACGCTAATGCTGTAAAGTAAAACAAATAAATGTCATATAACCAATCTAACAGTAATTTCCAAAAGCGACCTGTTAGTTACAAATTACAATTTAACAGTATACGAAGAACAAAGACAGCAAAGCAGGCGTAGTTTTCATAGACAGCACAAATAATTTTCTTACGGCCACGTTCAAAAATAAAAACGAGTTTGTTCTAGACCTACGTCACTCAATAGTTGGTAGCATGGTCGGACTGGGCCGGAAGGGCCCGGGTGGCTTCCCACAAGCTCGGGGCTTATAATGATGGTAGATGGTATACTATCGGAAATTCAGAAATTTTCAAAACTAGTTTCAGGGAATAGGGATGGCCTGCTAAGGTTCAACCATTTCCGAATTTTTCTATTTCATTTCTCTCTAATACTATGAACGAATTATCTAATCTAGTTTACATTTAGGTCGCAAGAGCTGGGACTTAGCCTGCGTGGGCCCCCTATACTACCCACCGCCTGGCTTGCGGCAAGCCCCGCAAGCTAGACTTGCAAGGGGCCCGCGCAGGCTAGGACCCGGCTAACAAACGCCACCTCGACTATATGGCCAGTCCGACGCTGGTATGAATTTACAAGAAGTTCAGTCGAATCAGTTCAATATAAGTTGTTTAAGAAAGTTAAATTTTGTATATTTAAGTATTGGTTGTAACAGATTGTAATAAAAAAAGTTCACAAAGTTTCTACACAGTTCGTGTGACAGATATTACATAAAAAATACGAATGTGATCTTTCTCACTGTTCATTTCGCACTTTATAGATGTTGATGAGGGTTTGACAGCATGCTATAAAGTCCGTGTAGATATTTGACCACACTCGAATATAACAATGTCGGCATATAACAACCTCTACAGATGGCGAGGAAGGAGAAAATATACTCGCTGTTACCAAAATCCACTTTAATCTATATTCTATTTCGTTTTTATCCCGTTTACCTGTCACTACCTTCTTTCCCATCACTTCTACTATCCTTTTTATTAGTGCATTTGCCATATGGCACATACACTATTGACATCGGTCGGATGGCGGGATCTAGGGGTCGGACCAACATTTCTCGACATTTCACTTCATTCTAAGCAAGTTGACACCATTTTTTAGTGTATTTGCCATATGGCAACATACACTATTGGCGGCGGTCGGATGGCGGTACCTAGGGGTCGGACCGAAATTTCTCGACGTTTCACTTCATTCTAAGCAACTTGACACCATTTTTAGTGTATTTGCCATATGGCAACATACACTATTGGCGGCGGTCGGATGGCGGTACCTAGGGGTCGGACCGAAATTTCTCGACATTTCACTTCATTCTAAGCAACTTGACACCATTTTTTAGTGTATTTGCCATATGGCAACAAACACTATTGGCGTCGGTCGGATGGCGGGACCTAGGGGTCGGACCAAAATTTATCGACGTTTTACATTATTCTAAGCAGCTTGACACCATTTTTGATACTGTTATTGTATATGTGTGTGCGGGCAAAAAGTTTCGAAGGAGTTGATTGATTTTAACGAAATTTGGCCCGCATGTTGGAATCTATCACCGGACGAAGCCTATTTAAAATGAGCCTACATTTTAAGGGTAGTTTTTGAGGGTTAAAAATGTTTTTGGGTTCAAAAATATGGAAAAAATCTCAAAATTGTAATTTAACCTTTTAATAGCAATTAAAAAATACCGCTAAAATTTTTAAAAAATCATCACGACTGGACCGGGTCCACAAATTTTATGAAAACACTAGTTTGCAGATAGTGAGTTATTTATTAAAAAGTGTATCTAATTTGGTGTCGGTATTCGATTGATAAGATTTCATCTCAGAAAAAAAATAATAATTTAAGGGGTGCATTTAGTGATGAACTTACGCCTAGGCTCTTGAGGCACGGATCTAGGGCAGCATGATTTTAGGGGCGGCAAAATTTTAGAGACGACCAAAAATTCAAAAATAAACAATGTTAGGACAGCTGAAATTAAAAAATCCGTTGTCCAAATTTACGGTTCTCTGGCTTCATTAGATGTTTAATTACAATAATCACTTCCACACAGAGCAAAAAGGGCGCTACATCGGACGGGGCCTAGGGCGGCATCGAACCTAAATCCGCCACTAGGTGCATTAAGGGGTTAAATATTTTATTTTGCCCAAAAACACTTAAGTTCACATAATAAAACCACAATGCATGTATTTATTAGCAAGTACATTATATTGTCGGCAGACTTTCGCACTGCCACCTAAGTTGTTTTTTTTTATTTTGACCTCCTTAGTTTATCAGTTCAACTTGCCCCTTCTTAAATCATCTCTTCTCTAGTCTCTCTTTCTTGACCCTCTCTTTTAAACTTTTTTTTTTCAAAATGTAAAACCACGAAACCGCGACGAAAGACAACGACATAGTGTCTCGCAGTTGCAGCACACTCGATCACGCGTCAAATTTGCGTATCTCGAGTTTTCATATTTAATTTAATTTAATAAATGCTGTGGAGATCTGTATCTCTCGAATGTCTCGCTGTTTCCCGTCGCGATCGCAAATTATGAAATTCTACCTTGATATGAACTGTGTCTACTGCCTGATCCCGATACAGAATCTGTTACACTGTACACCAGATTTAATTTTATTGCTATTCAACCAATCAGGAGCCGGCATTCAACTGTGTTTATCAACTTGTCATAAAACGAAAGACGTAGTATAAACATTTCAAACACGTGTCAGTTTTATTTACCGTCACATAAAAACAATCAAAAAAGTTCTCTTTATATTAAAGGAAAAATATATTTTGGAAAAATATTTGTCTCTATTTAAGAGGGCTCTCTCATCTAGTAACTCTATAATTAAGAATAATGTATATATCAGATCCTTTTGATGTTAATAATATTATAAATATATTAGAGGAATTAGGATCAATGAATATAACTACTTAAAATTTTGATTTGTTATGATATCTTAAAATAGTATAACAAGATAATCGAATTAAATCTAGTTATTATGACAATTAATTAAGATCACCTGATGAAGTATTAATTTAATACAAAACGTTGTGAAATAATAATTTGTCTTTTAATTTCATTGATCCTAATTTCTATAATTAAGTTTTATCAAGTTATCACACAACACTATTAGTTATTATTTTGGTTGAGTGGAATACCTTGGCTCATCACAATGACCTTTCGATTGCCACTATTCAAAAAATACCGATTATGCAATCACTAATAACAATATTTTATGGTGTTTAAATGCAGCCGACATGGACAAAAAGTTATAGATTTGTCGCTTTTAATGCAAAAAAGTGAAAAACACATATTCACAGGTTACACCCTCCCGAACTTATATTTGAACTTCGACGATCCCTTTTGAGATTAAAAATAAAACGTAAAAGGATGTATCTACTTTTTTATAATTTGGTTAGTAGTGCTTCAAGAGAAAACAATTTGACGAAAAAAATCTACTCTCGGATTAAAAATACAATCAGGAACGTTACATATAATAAAGTTTTATAGTGTAATAAGATAACAACAAGTATTTACTAAGAATATGGATTATTCATTTCTCATTTTCAACCCTTACGGCAAAACTATTTCCTCTAACATCAACTCTTTGTAGAATTTTAATTAATTTGTGAAAGACGATGTTTATTTGTTTATTTTCAGTATACAAAAGAGAGAGATAGAATGCTCAGCATGTACTTTTTCACATCGATTGTTTGTTTTATATCAATATCGATAATGGAGGCCATTGCGTTGCCTTTGTAAGTATTATTTTTGTTTCTTCTCTTTATTTACCTTATAAATGTGTAAAAAATAAATCAGTAGTGCTAGATACCTAGCTGATCATACAGTAGAACCTCGGTAAGTTAAAATCCAGGGGAAACGTTAAAAAATTTAAGTTATCGAGTTTTTTACTTATCGAGAGTTGAAGTTAGAGAGGTTGTCAGAGTAAAATTTTTAACTTACCAAGGTTTGTGGATTTTATAGAGGATGTATTATTTTAGTCCAATAGAGGTTACATAATTTTTTTATCTATTCAGTTATTCATTTAAAATCAATTATTTATTTATTTAAACAATCAATTATTTAAATAAAGAAATCAGTAAAGCTATTTAGTGGAAGACTAAAGTGAAAATCAATTAAGTTCTTGGCAAAATCTTTTGTTTGGATACTTACTCATGATGACTCACTGATAATACTTTAACTTACAGAGGTCACCAAAATATTGCTATAAGTTGTCGAGGGCGATGTTCAGAATATTTGTTTAAGTCACCGAGATTTTGTGATTTAAGTAATTGAGGCTTTATGCTTTCAGGGGAAGGAAATTCAAAAAAATTTTAACTTACAGAGGTTTTTAACTTATCGAGGTTCTACTGTATATATAAAGAACGTGTTTGTCTTACCCCCTACAAAATAGCTACTTGAAATAAGTTTTAAGCTGAAGTTAGAAAATAAAAATAAAATATGTTTTTTTTAGGACTGTATATAGTATTATCTGCTTTGTAGTATCAACGTTCATCTTATCTGTGATCCCTTTTATAGTATTTTCAGAAGATTTTAAAGTAAGTACATATTAACCACACGCATTATCTTCGTATACATAATATTACAAAAATTAATAAATACTAAAAATAAAATTGATTTGTCGGGAAAAAGGACTTTTTAAGTAAACACTTATTTGTTATTATATAATAACAAATAAGTGTTTACTTAAAAAGTCCTTTTTCCCGACAAATGAATTTTATATTAATTACCAAGGACAAAAAAGAAAAAAAGTCAATTAATAAATACTGTTTCAAGTCGATTTTTTTGTATTTTTTATTAATGAAAGTTATCAAGGGGATAAATTAAAAAAAAAAAAAACTTTTCACCATAAATATTATTGAACAATAATTACATCTGTTATTTATTAATATGACTTCGCTTAATCTGAGTCGAGATAATATAACGAAAAATGAAAGCGGTCGAATACCGAATGTTCGGAAAAATTCGTTAGATACCGAATATGCAGATAATAACTGCACTATAAGAGTTAAAACATTTTCTTCCCACGGAAGAATAATGAAAATTGCTGTCTTATTTTTTAACAATAAATCTTTTGGTATGGGTTTGTTGCTTTTTATTTTTGAAACTTTATTTTCAACAAGAAAGAAAGGTCCAGTACCGAGCACTAAGTCAAATATTTGTTATATCTCTAATTCTAAGTAATTAAACAAACAAATATACTTTTTTTTTATCCAAAATCTTTAGACTCTGAATATATTTCTGTAAAGTGTGAAACTGTTATTTTATTTGATATTTAACTTTCAGAGTTCAAATAAAAAAATAATGTCTGCTTCAAAGACAATTCATCGAAACAGAAATATCGCACAATTGTTATCGCTTTTAACAATATTGTGTGTTTATGCGACAGCCATGTCACCAGTTGTAAGTACTTATTATTTTCCTTAAATATAATTCCACCTCAAAAATAGTTACAATATTAAAGGTAAAGTTATGTGATCGTTTTCAGTTTGTATTGAGCTCGGAGGCTGACTGTATGAATCTTACTTTAAATATGATCAATCAGACTTCTGACGAAGTTACTTTCGAAGAAATGCCACCATGCAATCCATCGATAGGTTTTGATGTAAGTTATCAGCATTTTTTAAGTAAAACTTCTTATGTGGGCATGATTTGACTTCACACTTTCTAGCTTGAATTTTTTAATTGTTTTGTAAGGAAATAAATAAAACACTACAAAAAAATTGTAACAATTTCCAAATTTAGAATAGTCAATTATACCAATAATACAGAATAAACGTCTATTATCCATACCATTGGTCATGTGACCCGCGACCCATGCCTTTTTTTATTATCTTGCCAACTGAAAAAACTGCATAGTTAATAAATGCGCGGTTGGCGACACTGACGCTTTTCAGAATGATCAGACATTCTGTAAAGATTTTTTCGTAACCGCTTATAAAAAATGTGGCCATTAAAAAAGTACTCGTTATCAAAAATTAATCGCAAGGCGAATAAAATTACTTAATTATTGACAATATTCAGACATCCAACAATATATTTTTTTTAAATTTTTAGTATCTATTATTGTTAATTATGCTGGCGATGATCACGTG
Source organism: Venustoraphidia nigricollis (assembly GCA_034508555.1). Lineage (NCBI taxonomy): Eukaryota > Metazoa > Arthropoda > Insecta > Raphidioptera > Raphidiidae > Venustoraphidia > Venustoraphidia nigricollis. The sequence continues at coordinate 2,703,640 of JAVRKA010000044.1, read as the reverse complement.
CGCTGTTTATCAAATATTGATTTTCTTACTAAAAACTCTTCTACTGGTCGGAGCTGCTGCTGGTTATTTAGGAATAGCGTTTGGTTATCGAAACATAACAAACCAAATTACTGGTTATTTTCCTGAGTAAGTATATGAAATATAAAAATACTGTTAGGTCGTAAATCATTCACAATCCCTTTGTAGGCAAAATGTAAAAAAAACTTCTGTTAAAATATTTCACCCTGTGAAGTTTTATCACGAGTTTTGTTTTCATAGTTTGCTTACATTTTATCTACTTAAATCTCGAAATGAAAGATATATAAAATTCGACCATTCTTTATTTTAGACTGTACCATGAAAACTCACTGTCGTCGAAATATTTAAATATGATAATTCTGATTGCATTTATGATGGCACTTGTCATTCATAGTCAACAAACCGAAGCAACTTACCGACTTGATTTCATTTGGAAAGTTCAGGCTACAGGTAACCCAACAAAATTTATTACAGAATTTAGTATATATACTAGCCGCTAACCGTGGCTCTGTACGCGATTAAGATGAACACGGTATTGATAACAGTTACAATAAAGTGGATAGCATAAAAACCTTCTCCATAAAAAATACACATTTGTGCCAACTTTCATGGTGATCGGTCAAACGGTATCCAATTCTATTAATCTCAAACTGATATGCCAACATCCATTTTTATTATATCGATAAAATCACATAAATTTATTTCTATGCACACTTTTTTTGTGATGTCATTCACCATCATATTACGGCCGCTATATTACGATATGTACCACTATCTTAGGAAACCAGGGCTTCAGTATTGAAAGGCATGGACTAGGCTAACTTTAATAGCTGGTAAAATATAATTTTAAAAGCAATCGACCATAGAAACACAACAAAAAAAATGGGATAACGCGCAGTACACGGAATTGCGACGAAAAAATTCAACAACCGACTTAATAGGAAATAATATCATTTTTTCTTCCCTGGTCTCCAATGGGCGTCGAACTCATTAAGTCTGTCAAGCTAGATAAATGTTACCTGATAATATTGCAATATTTTTCAGAGGAAAAGGAAGATATGGAACATTTACAAGCATATAATAGGAAATTATTAGCTAATATACTCCCTGAACATGTAGCAGAACATTTTTTATCTACTGATAAAAACGCAGATGTAAGTTGTATTTTAATATTTGGTTTCGAAAAATAATATTAAAAATGCATTTTAAGCAACTGTCTCGCCAGCAATACACGTTATTGACGCCACATATTTTCTTTACATTTTTATACAAAACTTTCATCAAAGATACCAAGACGCAAAGAATCTGGTTACCAAGATTCATCGTGATAGAATCGAAATTGCGACTTATTGATAACGTTAAATCGTTAACCGAAAAATAAAATAAAAAATACTTTAAATAACAGAAAAAATCGACACATTTAAAAACCACTCTTTAAATACCGCGCACACTTGTCATGCACGGCACAAACATGCAACGATATCGCACACTAGACCAGGATATATCAGCAGGGGCCAGCAAATTTTAATGCAGGTTTTGTGATGTGCAGTAGACATTTTGCGATTATCATGTAATTTTATCATTAATTAATGAAAAAAACACATCACTAGCACACTAAATCGGTTCAGCACGGCTAGACAGAAATTGCAGGCAACCGACTGACGGTCATTGCTGGTTGCAGGTGCTCCGTGTTTGATAAATGTGAGCGTTCTTTTAGACCAACATATCCTTTCCACGTTAAAAAGATTTTTTAGTTTTTTAATTAATATGATTTACAGGAATTATACCATGAACAATGTCCATTCGTTTGTGTCATGTTTGCATCGATACCGAATTTCTCCGAATTTTACATCGAATTGGAAGGAAACAACGAGGGTGTCGAATGTCTTCGACTTCTTAACGAAATAATTGCTGACTTTGATGAGCTTTTATCAGAAGAGCAGTTTAAATATATAGAAAAAATTAAATCAACTGGTGCCACTTACATGGCTGCTTCAGGTAAGATGCAGAATAATTCATTTCAAAGATTTTAGCAAGAACCGCACGGAATTGCCTCAGTCTGGCTCGGATCGGAACTTAGAAAAACGAACAAATTCAATGCAGTCGCAAGCATATTTTTATTTTAATGCCAAACTAAATCTCAACTGTTATTTCCATTGACAGTAATATAGTTATTTCCTAATTAAAGTGCGCCATTTTTTATTTTTTTTAATTTTAACAATTTTGTTCATCTAGACTTAAAATTTTCTCAATAAATAAGCTATGGAATGGTAAAAACCGCAATCAAATCCGTTTAGTAGCTCTCGCGTTTTTAGCTGACTTACATACACACAAAGAGATTTAAATGAGTATTCCCATAGTTCGCTAAAAAGTAGCCCGCCGATTTTTTCCAAAAACCTTCAGAATTTCATTCTTTGGGTTTTCCTAAGCTTAAATGATCGATCGGAATGAATCCACCGGATACAGCTGCGCGCCGGGTCTGTATTGGACAATATTATTTTATAAAATACACAAAGTTAGGCAGTTTATTTAGGTACATAAGAAAACCAAATCAGTTTCAAATTTTTATTTTCTGCTCCATAATTAGCATAATGATAAAACTAGTTATGTAGTCTTGTTCAAACAAGGCGTGGCTAATTATACTTATCAGTGTAAAAACCAAAAACCCGTACATTAAAAAAATGGCATTTGTCAATTTTCTTATGACTTATTTTTTCTAGGCCTAACACAAAACACGTGTGATATGAAAGGTTATCGTCACGTAACAGCTATGGCCGATTATGCGTTACGGATACGCGAACAATTGGCGAACGTTAACGAACATTCTTTTAACAACTTCCGTATCCGAATTGGTATCAACATAGGTCCAGTGGTTGCAGGTGTTATTGGAGCCAGAAAGCCACAATACGACATCTGGGGAAATGCTGTCAATGTTGCCAGTAGAATGGACTCGACAGGAATTTTAGATAAAATACAAGTACATAATTTGATTTACACACCCTCCTAATTACGTAACCACTTTCACATTTTCATTGAAATCCGTAATTTAAAAATCATTAAAAAGGATTAGTCTGACATGTACTGCGGATAGTACGAAAATCGAAATCACACGATTAAAATGCAAACAATCTATCTTTTTTTATGGTAACAGTTTGTCAGTCATAGATAATGACAGAGAACTTTTCATAATGAGAGATATACTCCATGCTAATACCATATTATCGGAATAACCAGAGAATTACTTCGAAAAAAGGGACGAACTAACAATCGTCAAATTCAGACATATGTCACGTGATTTACTCTACGTACGCCTTCTCAAGAATCGAGGTTACTAGTATCAAACACTGATATACTCAGGGCCCTCTTTTCCACTGGGCACGTGCCCAGGGCCCCGCGATCGATGGGGCACCCATGTTCTTGCCAGATCAACATTCAATAACTGATACTGCCGACAAATATTATATATCGATAAATTTTTTAATAATGTATTTGTTAATTATTGATTTGCTCAGTAATTAATCATTTTTTTTTTAAGAAAAAATAGTCTTCCGTAATAGTCATGGTGGCCCCATTATCCTAAAGTGCCCAGTGCCTCCAATAGATTAAAGACGGCCCTGGAAATACTTAACAGATCAGTATATTTTACTCCTTTGTATAACAAACACAATAATGTAAAAACTTTTTAAACTAGATTAAAACACACTCACAAATAGTGGCATAATATATTTCTTAATATTCCTCGAACTGTTTCAGGTAACCAAAGAAGTATATCAAATATTGAGTGCTCGAGGATATCCACTCACATGTCGCGGTACCATTGAAGTAAAAGGGAAAGGAAATATGGTTACCTATTTTTTAGACGGATACACAAATAGTAAAAGCACCGCGAATATTATAGTGAATCCCTTGCACAATATTTCAACAAATAACAACGCAGCTCAAGCAGCTACCAATAGCAACGATGTAACCATCTCCAACAAAACTTCTCCTTTAGAACATAAATTACCAACAAGTCAATCTACGTTACAAACAATTAATGAAAAAATATGATGCGACTAGTCTTTTGACTCGAGTTTTTTGTTCAACAGCATCGTGAAAAATGCTGAATAAGAAAAGAAACAAACTGAATTGAATACAGGGTAGCATCACTACAAACTTTGATACCAGCCTTGTGTTTATTGTGTGATAAATCCGTATTGTAGTGAGCGCATGCGCATGAATTTTAGTACGTCACTTGACTCTTAATGTGAGTTATCAAAAAAAAGGCGCGAATTGCATCAACGCTCTTTATTCATATTTAAAACAATAGCTGGTGGAAAAGTAGTTGTAATTTTAAAAAGAATTATATATGATTGTACTGATTTTTTTAATACCATGACAATAATATTCTTTACACAAAACTCATTTCGACCTAATAAAGCTTCAGTGAGCTACTTACAGCTCTGATACAACATCTTTACGTCAACTTTAAGCGGAATGATTACCTTGAACAGTGACGGCTCGTCAGTGCAGGCAAGGTAAGCTTTGTTTATTCTATCAATAACGCGACAGACCAGATAATATTTATATCAATTAAATATTTTCAGTAATTATTTATAATTTTTTTTTCGATATAAATTTTAAGAGAAATCCTCCCATCATCAGCAACTATTAAACTGTTCTTTAATTTTGAACTGACTTTTATGTCCATGCGCCAAAATAACACACGATACCTGTGTTTTTTCCTTCAACTAACTACTAATTTTTGGTGGTAAGTAACGCTTAGTAAGTGTTGGACATTGTACAATTTTCCCTTGAAATATCGAAACTATTGTAAGGGTATTAACATTTAACAACAGGTTTGATAGTAATTAATCAATGCAAAGATGTTGCCGCGCAATTTAATAAAAAATAAAATCTAAAACGGAAAATTCCTATTCGATTCGGAAATTTATAAATGTTCCGGTTATCGCCGAGTTACAATGAACCGGAAAATGATTAATAAAGGAAGGCGATTAAACAATTCCACCCGAGAGGACCGTCTGGCCTACCCTAGAACTAAAGAAATATTTAAAAAATGAGTGTGCCTCATCCACATAACCTCGCGGAGGAAGTAAAACTTCTTTAGTCATAGATATTATTTATATATTTAATTACTTTTGTTTCGAATTTTACTTCCTCTAATTTTTTGGACAAGACGATTTAGGAGTCCCCGCCTCGACTACGAAATATAAAAAAATTTGCAAAATTATTTTTGGAAAAAACGGTTCAGGAGTTCTCCCTCTAATTTTTAGACAGAACGGTTTAGGAGTTCCCCCTAGTCTATGTAGTATAACAAATTTAGGAAAAAAATTCTGGACAGAACAATTCATGGGTCCTCCACCCCCATCTAATTTTTGGACAGAAAGGTTCGAAAGTACCTTACACCCATCTAATGTTTCCACAGAATGGTTCGGGAATCCCCCACTCTCCTCTACGCGTCACCAGAAATTTCAAACAGAATATACCCTAGCTAAAGAAGTTTTACTAAAAAAATAACAAGTTTTTCATTACATTTTTAACACAAACTGATCAGACAAACTGGAACAAAGCTTACGCCCGCTTCAAATCCAGTGACGTTGATATTTTTCGCCTACTTTAATTTATAAGCCACGAGCCGCCACTGCCTTACGTTGCCTCACCGCAATAAGAAATTACATTAATAGGACAGAGAAAATAAGTACGAACTATACCAGTACAGATAATGAAATCCACTACTACTCACTAGTGCTGTTAATTTCGAATTAAAGTTATCGAATTAATTCCACAGGATTTTATTCATTCAATCTATTTAAACATTTCGTTCGGTTGCGGTAAACATAGTTTCAATAATTTAATTAGGAAAATGCATTTCCTATGATATATGCCACAAATGCATTACCGCTCTCATTAAAATTATACCGGGTGTTTTTTCAAAACTTTGAATGGATTTTTTTGTTGATACACCGGTAATACCAACCCACTCCCCCCACTCCTCGTCAGGGGGAGGGGGTAACTTTTGTTTTTTAAATGAAAACCCCCGATTTTTATGATTAAATTGTTTTTCCTGTAAAAATGAACAACTTTAAAATTTAATTTAATTTAATCATAAAAATCGGGGGTTTCCATTTAAAAAACAAAAGTTACCCCCTCCCCCTGCCTAGGAGTGGGTTGGTATTACGTGTAAATTATTTCCCCCTCAAAACCCAACAACTTTTGCCTAAAACTTTTTTGATTCAACCGGTGTATCAACAAAAAAATCCATTCAAAGTTTTGAAAAAAACACCCGGTATATCCACTTGTTTGAATGTATCATTTTAAACTAAAAAATGTTTAAGTATCAGCAGATCACTGTACAGTCGAAAGCGCTAATACAATTATTATTAAAATGTTTTAGATTTGTTTTTCTTACATAACTAAACCTTGACATTGAACCAAAGTCTATTTACCTCATGATTCAGTTCTTCATTTTGTACTGTAATGAAAAAATATCTGTATACAGCTACTACTATGAATTAGATGATTAAATAACCACCCACTTTTTACCACAAGACATAAAGCGGTTTGCCTTTCGGTCCCAGAATGACAATGTTTTTATATTTATGAGTAGTTTTCTTTTACAGCAAACATAAAAATCGTTATTATCTGCACATTAAATATGTTTAAATTTGAATTCGTTGATAAAAAACACTTACCTTAATTAAAAGTCGGCGTAGATTTCAACCCATAATGCTGTCAGCTTCAGTTTGTTAAAAAAAATCACTCATTAAACAAACGCATTAATCGAAAAAAATTGCAAGTGTTTCGGAACAGTGTTCATTAACTGATCTCTATATTAAATATGTTTCTGACGTATAGATATTATACATAAACATACCTACTTTAAAATGTATCAAAATTTATAACAAAGTCACCACACAAAACAATTTTTATTTAGTCATTTAAAAAAAAAACTATTCACTCAATAAACTACAAAAACATACTGCAGCTGATATTATAAATTTGTAGATTATTACAACTAAATTCTGAAGGTCATTGCAAAACATGCAAACGACCAGGCCAAATATTATAAGTTATATAAAAACCGCGTTGCAACGTGATTGTCAATTTCGTCAGCGCTAAAACAAAAGGACGCATCTTAAATTTACCTAAAGTATTTATTGCAGGGAAGTTCTATGTCTACTGTAAACTTATTACAACAAACAAATTTCGTTTTTCATAACACAGTAGATTTTAAATGCATTTTCGTGAACGTAATTCAAATGGATTAAATTTTAAGATACGCTATTCGATTTAACGACGATGATCTGTTGTTTTATAATTTTAATCTGTTTTTCAAAGACAAAATTTTACCATATATTTCGAGACTGTCAGACTGGTCGTCCGCACACGAGGCAACACGAGAGAAACAGCGCTCACTTCGTAGTAAAGGAGTGGGGACCAGCCAACGCAATGGTGTACTTGCAAAGCTTGCGGCTTGAAGTATGAAAATTAAAAATAATCTATCAGCGATCGCGACATTTATTTCGTATAACTCAATGAGTACGAAACAAGTCATAATAAAAATACATGATATTTATACACACTCAGGTTAAATTCACTATATAAATTCACTCAAAGGATATGAATCGAAAATGCTTCCATCTTCTTTTTGAAATTCACGAGTCGACTGTCTAAAATGTTGCCTGGTGCCTGGGTGTCCAGTTGCTCAGATCACCGATATCGAAAATATTTTATTTCATATGTGTTATAGCGTAACACGGGATCTCTCAAGCAAATAAATCATAAAAGAATAAAATATATTATGAACAGACTTTGATTTTTTTAAAATTTTAATATTATATTTGTGCTCGAATTGTATAAATTTTGTACTCTTCCATCTTTTATGCAAGGTTATGTGACATGAAGGATAAAAAAACGTTAGATTTTAATGATTTTTGTATATGAATAGTTACATACCTATATGACCAAGCTTTTAAAATTAAGATATGATAATCCTTTCAGTATAGTATTTATTGAAAAACTGTTGTTTGATAATGATAAGCTTACGTAATAATTACGCTCTCTTTGAGTCGACCGACTGTTTAGTTTAAATAAGACTCTGCAACTGTTGAAAAAGTCTATCAACGTCAGGCCTCGTTGCTCATTGTAATTGAGTATCTTTTATATTTTTAAAAAATGTTTATAATATAGAAAATATTTCCAGAAAAATGGAACTAACTTTTTTTAATATAGAACCGATCTTAAAGTTATAGATTTTTTTACTAAATCACACATTTCTAGAAAAAATACCACAAACGCGCTCAATTTCATAGATTCTTTTTCAAATCATACTCTAAAAGTTTTTATTTAAATTTGACTATACTGAAACGAAATTATGGTTGTGCTTAACAATTTTCTTCTTATATTTTATGAAGTCAATCTGCTGTGATTTTCTCTCTTAAATTAGATAAAAAAATTTAGAGAAATATTTTGTATAAAAATATGTTATAAAAAGAAATATTATTCAAGGGCGTAGAGAGACGCAAGAGAATACTTAGTCAAATATATTTAATATATCTTAAAAATAGTTATATGTATAAATTCTCCAAAAAAAAATACTACTTACTACGCTCCTGGTACTATCCAAATGTACATTATCATACCAAAAGCCATAGTGTGGATTGTAATTTTTTTATTGTTTTTAAAACCACAAATGAAACTATTTTGTGGCTGCTACAAAAAAGCGAACTTTATTTGCTACTTTCTGTGGCCGAATAATATTATCTAGAAGCTAATAAGATTTAGTTTAGACGAAATTCATAGAGATAAATGCAATGCCATATGGCGCTATTCTGTATGATCAATGTTAAAATTAACAGCGTTGTTAAATTTCTGTGTCATCTTGACTCATGTGATGTTTTTGTTAGAAAGTGACAAAAATTAACTGCACTGTAAATAGTTCTTACAGTGATTATACAGAACAGCACCAATAGTAACTAAGTATTGTACAGCATTTGTTTGAAACAAAAACAAAAAAACAAATAGGAAACATTTATGAAATCACCTCGGTGTCCGTCCGTCCGTCTGTCACAGGCGATAGTCTTTGAAACAATTTGACGAAAATTTTTGAAATATGGCACAGAGGTAGAGTGTGAGTGCCCAAATACAGACATAAATTATAAAAAGTTGAATTTTGATTCTGGAGGTAAATTGGGAAATGAAAAAAAAATGTTTTCAAGGACATAGTGTCGGGTGTCAAATGAAAGCCTATTGAAGCACGAATCCAACAATATATATGATGTATTTTTTTCCCTACTGAAAATTGAAACGATACTTTCACCAGATTTCCGATTAGAACCTGAGTACTGGAGGTTTGAAATCGATTGGCCATGAAAACGCTGTTTAAATCCACGACATCTCTACGATTTCGATTATTTTTAAGCCCATAAATGAGACTTATTAGTGTATTTGCCATATGGCAACATACACTATTGGCGTCAATCGGATGGCGGGACCTAGGGATCGGACCAAAATTTCTCGACGTTTCATAACCTCCTAAACACTTTGGCACCATTTTTAAAAATGTTTATATATATATGTATATATATATATATATATATATATATATATATTTATATGTGCGGGCAATAACTTTCGAAGGAGTTAATTAATTTTAACGAAATTTGGCATACTTGTTGGAATCTATCACCGCACGAAGCCTATTTAAAATGGGCCCAATCGGGTCACTTAAAGGGTGGTTTTTAGGGGTTAAAAAAGTTTTTGGGCCCAAAAATACCGAAAAAATTCTCAGAATCGTTTCAAAATTGAAATTTAACCCTTTAGTAGCAATTAAAAAGTGCTCCTAAAATTATAAGCGAATCGGCCCGACAGGACGGGACTTACAAATTTTATGAAAACACTAGTTTGCGTATACGAATTTACTTGCTGAAGGTCGTATTTAATTTGGTGCAGATGTTGGATTGATAACAATATTTCAACTAATAAAATTATTATTGTAAGGGGTGTATTAAGGGGTTCAATTTTTTTTTATTTTGTCCAAAAACAAACTTAATTTCATTTAATAAAGCCACAATACCTGTATTAGCAAATACACTATATTGTCGGCAGGGTTTTGGCACTGCGACCCGGGTTTTTATTTTTTTAATGAAAGACAAAACATTTATATCCACTCAACCACCTTTCTGTAAATATGATCATTAAATGTTTAAGATCCACACCCACTGAATCGGATCGGCACGGCACGACAGTGTGTATGCACACTGGATGTTGCCGAGTTGATCCGAGCCGAGTATAGCGTGGAAACTCATTTAACTTTATGTATACCAAAACTGCCAATCGAGCCAATCCGATTCAGTGGGTGTTGACCTTGATTGTAAATAATTTAACTGTACCTACGTTTGTATCATCCATTATCAAACATCGGTGGAAAAGACAAATTAATACTATACAGCATTTTCAAGAAAATTTTATACTATCACATATATTACTATAATTAAAAATTCCAGTCAGTTGAACGACGGAACCATATAAACTCCAAAAATCCTTAAATTAATTAACAGAATATAATTATCAAAATCAAGTTTCTGTTAACGGGTTCTGTTAGTAGTATGTTGGCTTCGCGAAGACATATCTATTTATGTAATAAATATTTCTATTATTAAATAGATGGAGGACTTAGGATCCAAAATAAGTAAATACTAAATTATTATTAGATCAACGTTTTGGAATTTATTATTGCTTCTTCAGGCGTCTGTGGAAACAATACATATAAAATTATAAAGTATAAATATTATTTACAAAACAACAAATCTTAACAAATTTAATATCATATACCATAAAAGATTTATATATTAACCATGTCATAAATGCATATTTTTGGTTACATATTTTTATAAAACGTTCTTGCATGAAACCGTTATAAGAAGTATGCTGTTATAACATAAATAAAAAACTTATTAATTATAATGGACGTGAACAATATTGAGAGTTATAACATACATTTCTTCTGCACATGTGCCGATTTTCCTCAAAAACAATAGGGCTCTTCCTCTTTATATGTCAAATAGATTTGGGTAACTCAGATTTGAACCGGTTCAAAGAGCCGACTCCGACAGAAAATCCGTGAGAGCCGACTCATTTTTTTTTTGAGCCGACGGATCAACGGATCCGCATAACTCAGTGAAAAGCACATTTTACACTTACGTATCAGTTCTTGGTTTGATGCATCTGTCAGCTCAAATGACTCATGCATTACATGTTTGGCTATGCATTCTTGATTCTATACAGGTCGTGATATGATTGACTGAACTAGGTAACTCAGTGGCAGACTGCAGTAACATATTCAGAGCTCGGCTCTTTTTGAACCGGTTCAGTGAGCGGGCTCACATACGGGATCCAGATGCAAAGATGCAGATCACTAAAAAGACCCGTTTTTCCCATCTCTAATGTCAAACATGATACCAATATTTGGTTTCGATCTGCTCAGCTGTTCGACATGTATCGCGCTCACAGACAAACATAAATAATATATTTCCGCGTCATCGGACCTATTACATCCATCAATATCTTTATTTTTGGAGTTGGAATGGTTCCGTCACCCAATCGGCTGAACTGTTTCTCTTCATATTATGATGGCCATATAAATATTCAACAATTTGAAATTGTATACAGAATAATTTAAACTTTAAAGACAAATGAAACGGTTGTCATTTATTTGAGTGAACTTTTTTTTGCCTTTTGTGAACATATCGTAAAGTTTACACGGTAATCAAGCTATAATTTAATGACTGACACATGTTCAACAATGGTTTTTCATACGTTTTATTTTTTGTACACGGAAAAACGTTGGAAAATGCTATAAAAATATATTAAATTTATTATCGCTGACGGCCTTCGAATACTGTATTCAATTTGTCTTGATCTTGTCCAGTCATCTATATTTATCCTTTATTATCTCCATGTATTAAATAGAGATACATTGAATGCACATCGTGCGAACAACTGGAAACGTTATTAGTTTTAAGATATGTATAATTTTATGTATAGTAGTACCCGAAACTGTAGAAAAAAATGTAATATTTTCTAATATAGAATTTCAAAAAGCAAAACGTTTTTATTTTAACACCCTTTTATTAGCTTTACTTGTATGTTTGTTTGTAAAGGAATTTTTGAACGTGAAATTCACCCACTTCAAAACGTCAGATTAAACTGAAACTTTGCACACTTATCAAGGACCGATGACAATACAATAATTTAATAAGTTTGTCCCATTATCCTGACCAGCACCTTCAGGACAAAAAAAATTGCAACATACTGTACAGTGACGTACGTTGCGTTGCCTCGCCCATAGGAAAATGCAATGTTGTTTTCTAGTCTTATAATTAAAATTAGATTTAAAAAAACAACACGCTTTTATGAACTAAAAAATTGTAAAATAACTTAACACCAAAATTAGCTTTACTGTGAAAAGCGTGGAGTGCTTAATGTCGGTAATAAATTTTTCATTTACTAGCCAATTGTAAACGTAGAGCTATTATAAAAATTTAAGTATATAACACCCTACGTTTTTTACAATAAAGCGTGTTATTTTTGTTTTTTTAAACTCACATATTAATGATAAAATATAGATTTTAATTTTAGATTTTAATTTTAATTAACATTGCATTTGAATTCCTTATATTCCCAGCGCGGGCAGATGTGTGTCTAGGGTTTTTTCCTACTGCCTCTCGCCGAGAGACGATAATTCCTGTACCGGTCATCTTGATTGAGGTTTTCCATGGTTTCCCTCAATTAATTCCAGATAAATATCGAGATGGTTCCTTATTCAAGGCCATGGCCGATTACCTATCAAACTCCTAGTTAAAAAATTACCTATCCTATCCTAATTTCCTATAATTTCTTCATTCGCCCAGTGCTAGAAGTTAAGTTAAAGTTCTAGAAATGTAGAAAATAACGTGAAGTGGTAAAATGGAAAATAGTAATGGCGCGAATGGCGTCTGTTATGACATGAAGTCGAGGAACTGACGTTAAACGCATTATTATTTTACTTCGTCCCGTGAACACTGTGAGTGCTCAGCGGTGACGTCAGTCGGGCCGATCGTCTGGGCATTGACGAGTCATAATCGACAAATGACAAAACTATTTTTAAAACAGTACAATATGGTACGTCATACAACCCTGGTCAGAGGAAACGCATCACACAATTTAAATTGAACATAATCTCATTTCCCGCATCTGCTTGCGGTGCGTTCAATTCTCACATCGCACGCTTCGCATTTAATAAAGCCAATTCTCATCGGATGACTCAAAGCGACGCAGTTTTATAACATTTTCGATCCTCAGAGACACGGGATGCAATGTGCGAGGCGACATACAACGCTCTATATGAGAATTGCTACATTTGAAATTTTTGAAAACACGTACATTTTTGGAAGCAACATTCTGTCGCGTTGTCTCCATGTGAGAATAGGGTGTTTGACTCTATGAAAAAAAACAACGTTATTAGCATATATATCTTCTGCGCATGCGCCGATTTTCCTTATCACAATAAGGCTCTTCAAATTTGCATATTAAATATCTTCCCCAAAGGTTTTAATACGCTTATCCGGTTGACCTGTATCGTGTTCACAGACAAACAGACGAGAGACTTTTTCCAAAAATATGTTTTTTTGGATTCGGGGGACCCCAAAACGGAAAAATATTGTAATATTTTGAAAAGTAAATTTTGACGTACATTAAATAGATACCATGCACTGTAGAGTTGGAATGATAAATGATTATAATTATTCAGGAGGCTATAAAACGTCAAGAAATTTTGGTCCGACTCCTAGGTCCTGCTGTCCGATCGACGCCAATAGTGTACGTCTCATACAGCGTTGCCAGATATTTTTTTTTGCCAAGTCGGGATTTTGGAACTTTTTGAGTGAAAAAAACGGGACCTAGTAAAAAAACGTATATAATCAGAAGTTTTTAAATATTTATCTTTTTGTTTGAGTTCAAATTACGTTTACGTGACAATAGATAGCAAAAATAGCCATAGAAAATGTATTTTAATAAAAATATGATATTTTAAATCAGATTTACCCTATAATCATTAAATAGTTGAGTCTTATTCGTCTTCTAAATAGAAAAAAAATAAAAAAAACAGAAATCAAAGTCAAAAAAGTTTTTTTCATTAGAAAAATATGGCGTTTCAAACAATAGTCTGAGGAGTGAGTGTTACAAATTGCAACTTACAATAAGAGAATAATTATTTACGCACGGTCGAGTTATCCCCGAAAAGCGGGACTGAGCCTGTCCCGCGCGGGACATTTAATTTTGATTTAAAAATCGGGACGTCCCGCCAAAATCGGGACGTCTGGCAACGCTGGTCTCATATGGCAAATACACTAATAAGAGTCAAATAGTCGATTGGCTAGCATTATCGCTGATCTAAAAAAACTTAATTTATAATTTGCACTGATTTTTCACTCAGCGCTTGGTAGAACATGATTAGTAATAAACAAATAAACAAAAACACTTGAAAATTCTACAAGAATTTTCAAGTGTTTTATTTATCTTAAGTTAATTTAGTCGTCAGATGTCTGATAGAAGAACATCTTGTCTGAAACAATCTTGTAAGGATGAAGTTTGCAATGACATAATTGCATCACTGAGATCGCGTATTACAATCGTGTTAACAAGTTGCTTTCATTTGGATATAGTCGTGGTAGCGTCGAAGTCGTCTATTTATAGAAGAGCATCCTTAGTGGTAAATTATAGAAGAACATCTTGTCTGAAACAATCTTGTAAGAAAGGATGGAGCTTGCGATGACATCATAATTGCGTCACTGAGATCGCGTATTACAATCGTGTTAACAAGTTGTTTTCATTTGGATATAGTCGTAGTAGCGTCGAAGTCGTCTATTTATAGAAGAGCATCCTTAGTGGTAAGTTATAGAAGAACATTTTGTCTGAAACATTCTTGTAAGAAAGGATGGAGCTTGCGATGACATCATAATTGCGTCACTGAGATCGCGTATTACAATCGTGTTAACAAGTTGCTTTCATTTGGATATAGTCGTGGTAGCGTCGAAGTCGTCTATTTATAGAAGAGCATCCTTAGTGGTAAGTTATATTAACATTCGACGCAAATACGGGTGGCCGGCTATCTTGATTGTTGATGTCTATAAACCAACAACGTGCACAACAGTAAAACACACCGCGACCGTGTTGAATCAGTCCGCGAATGACTGATAACTGTGATAGACATACCTATAATTTACTTATTTCATTGGTCGTTGCACCGAAACAAATGCTATTAAATTCAAGTGAATATTAAAACTATAGTTGAAATATTTATCTGGTTAGTCAACAATAAATAAGTACGTTAAACGTAATAAAAAAAAACTGTTATTATCTTGAAAATTACTGATAAGAATTTATATTATATCATTGAACATCATATAGTTGAAACGGTAATTGTATTAAAAAAATGTGACTTGACTGAAGAAACTGGACAGTACGGTGATTTTGCAGAAATTTTAACATAATTTTAAAGCGGGCTGATGTAGTAGGTATGTGTTCATAAGTTTAATTAAATCAATATACTTCTAATCTTTTATTTTTTTATTTATTGTTTACTATTATTATTGTAGTATTTAAAAAAAGCTTTTTTTCTGTGAAAAAAATTTAATAAGCGAGAGATCATTTAGGAAACTGTTATAGAAAGTATTTACAATAGAATGTACGTATCGGAAATGTGTCCACGACGCTCATTTAAATTGAGCAATTTTAATAAACATGTTATAAAATAAAGTTAAACATTTTTGACTGACGGTGGTTAATACCGAAGCTTCAATGGGTCTCCATTTATTGTCTTACTAGCTGCAAACCCGGTTTCGTTCGGATGAAGTTCTATGTTTAAAGTCGCGTTAGAAATAGCCATATATGAAAGTGCTGGTCCTGTATTGAACGCAGTGTTATTAAACAATTCTTTGCGAGATTACCATGAACCATTTCAATAATAATGACATAGAGAATAGTAAGTGATAGATTTCTATCAGGTTTACCGTACCGAAGCGTCATTATTATCAGTTTATCAACGACTATGGATAAAACAACATTCGACTGTAAACTATATTATTGACAGACGGGCAACCTATCATAGCGGGTATAAATAATAAATTGTCATTCATTGCTATTATTATTATAATAACGTGAGTATTCGAAATTAATATTTTTACGCTTAATAATTTTTATAAATTTCAGTTAAGTTTACCATATCTCCCAACAAAATTATTTAAGTAGATAAGCGAATATTATAGTACAATTGACTTTATTATTAATTTGAACATCAACTGAAAAAACATTTTTCAAAAAAACGAAATTATTATAAACTTTGTATTAATATTGAAAACTCAAATTTATATTCACATGTATATATTATCTTTTATATCTATTTAATCACAACATTTAATAGTTATTAAAGCTTGATAAAGTTCCAAACAAGAAACGAAACGTCGCTGAAAATAAAATATTAAGTGTTTTACTTATAAATGAAGTCCTTTTTCCCGAAAAATCATTTTTTTTTTTATTATAGTACAATACTTACAGCATCGCTTGATGTAATTAAGACTCTGATGACCTAAGTTGTCGAGCGTCTACAATAAATAAGAAACACAGCATCGCTCATAACAGACGTAGTGCATAAGTCTATTGACATTATTTACATTAATAGTTTAAGGTAGATAAAATATTTTTTTACTACCACTTGCGTATAGTTTATCAACTTATATGCGATTGTAGTTAACCTTCAGAGTTCATATTTGAGAACAGAGTCGGATAAACAAACACGTTCTGAACGCTTTTATTTTAACGTCCTATTTAAACAGTAAAAGTACGAGAATTTTCAAATAATAAAATATCACTATAAAATAAAGTTCCCGTTCGCGTCTGTCTGTTCACTAAAAACATGAGAGCTACTGGACTAAATTGAATACGGATTTTACCATTCCATAGCGTACCTATTTCTTAAAGAAAGTTTAGAAATATAACAATTGTCCGCCCGGCTTCGCCTGCAAATCCGAATCTAGTTATATCGTCACAACATAATATATGACAAACCGCTTAATACAGTTGGTAACAAGTCAACCAGGTCAGCAGTCATCGAGAAGCAGTAACGTTATATTCATAACTATACGTCTATACTGTACAACTATTCAGTCGACCGTCACATGAAATACGCGCGGACGATTGCTTACTCAATCGTCCGCGTGTATTTCATGTGACGGTCGACTGACTAGATGCAAAGTGTAGTTATGAAGTAGGAGCAGTCATGAAGTTAATTGTTGGGATTGGTCGCGCGCGATATCGTGGCCAGTTGCAACAACAAACAAACACTACAAGAGAATGTACGCGTATTCTCTTTTTTTTTGCCAGCTTCGTCTGCGGGATATTATAATTTGACGAAGTTTTCTTATCAACAATTTGACACAACTTGGGCACTATATACGTAATTTAAACTTTCCAGAAATTCGGTCCTGTCTAAATGACACTTGCTGCATATTCTTCTTTTTTTATAGTCGGTTCACACAAGATTAGATAACGCGTTTTCTCCGTAGAATAATCACGCGCAGATGCCGTCTGTTTAAGGTAAATAATAAATATAAATTTCAATAATAAATTTGCAGGAACTTGGATATAAATATATTTATTATTTAATAATACAATTAATTATTTCAGCGCAACGTTTCGATTTAAATTAAATCTTCCTCAGGCTTCATAATTAAATTTCAATAAATATGATAATATTATAATACAACTATTAAACATATTTATTTAATTATGAAGCCTGAGGAAGATTTAATCTAAATCGAAACGTTGCGCTGAAATAATTAATTGTATTAATTAATAATAAATATATTGATATCCAAGTTCCTGCAAATTTATTATTGAAATTAAAAATAATGAATGCTATTATCAATATGAATAAATATAAAGGTTTCTACAAAGTAATGCAGTCAAATAATGTTAACGGTTTCACAGATACGATCAACCGAGACGCCGATGCGCGGGCAATTTCACCTTAATTAATCACCTGAATTTATGAAATACGACCTCTTTCTCTCGGATCATATTATTTTCCTTTGCCCAAATTCTTTTCTTTTAGCCCCATAAAATAATATGTATAACTATTTATTTGAGGAAATAAAATAAATAGTAATTATTTATCTGCTGCGGCTTCCTCCTTAAATAATGCAGCTAGTAAAAATCGTCTATTATTTTTTCGTTATAACATCTAAACTAAATCACTTTGGCTTAATCGATTCAGCTTTATCGGCCACTTTATGATCGCCTTGGTTTATGAAAACCTTTATACTTTATGTTGACTTAGTAGGATTGCAAGATTTATTTATTTTTGTCAATATGACATAACTAAAATAAATAGATAACATTTATTTTTTCTGTTTTTTCACAGGAAAATTAGTATCTATAATTACTTCCAGAAATTTACTCTTTGTTAAGAATTTTGTTCATGTTATAAAAAATAGGTGTGTTAAGGTATATTAGAGTAGTGTATATGTCACAGGGAGCTGATAAAAACAGAGATTTGATCAAATTCCTAAAGCAAATGATCAATTCATGGAAGATCATCTACCTTAGAGATTTGATCAAATCTCCGTTTTCATCATTATTACGCTGAAAAGTATATAACAGGTATATAATCTATGGTTACACACTTGTATAACAAACGCTATAGTGTCAAAAGTGTCAACACTTTTTGTTGATACTTTTGGCACTATTGCGTTTGCACAATACCCAACACACCTATTAATTATACACCGGCCGGCTATAACAAATGAAATTTCATAGCTTTCCCAGCGTTATTATTCGACTGCTGCCAATAGTTTTTGGATCGTTTAAAAAGCAAGGATAATTTTCTTTTGTTATAATAAAAATTCACATATTTACTAACAGAGTGTGAGCAAGATGCAAAATATGAAAATTCGGACATAAATAAAATATTGATAATAAAATAACAGTTTTAATTTAATTAAAATGCAAAATAAGCTGTAAAGTGTCAATGATAACCTCAATCAAACTCTCATAAAATATTAATTAAAACAGATGTTTAAAATAACATCTGCATTTTTCCGTTATCCTGATCAGCGGACATTAAACCTCTGCAATAATAGTTATCATTTCGAAAAGTATTTTATACAGCCTGACCCATTTGCAGTTGATTTGATTATCAAGTGTGTCAAATATTCCAGAAAAAATATTTTATCTTCTTATAAAATTTTTATTCCATAAAACAGGCCATACTAAAACATCGATAGCTGTTTGTATATATTCAGCCACAGATTTTTAATTCGTCATTTATAGAAAACAATATTTTACAAATTACAAGGCTACAAGAATTTTAAAACGATATATCAAACAGATTTTTATGGGGCGCGTACGCAATTCTCGCATGAATTGTAGATTATAGACGCTCAACATCTGAGTTCATCAGCGTCTATGCAACTCTCGTAGACAATCAATGTTTATGCAAAGTTATGCAGATTGTTCGATAAAATTAAAGTGACTGTATTTGGTTTAAACTTAACTCAGCATACCTGTGTTTTTAACAGTTCTAAAGTTTCCTATATTTTTTACACTTATAATCATAGTACTAAATATTATGGAATTAATGGCGAAAGAATTTTTGTAATATCTTTAAAAACAAGAAAGTAGCATAGCTTTCTTGTTTTTAAAGATATTACAAAAATTCTTTCGCCATTAAAAAAGTTTACATTTAACACTTCTCCACGCTGTCGTTCTCAAGCCATTAATTTCCGAACATCTCAAGTAATATAAGAAAAAAAATATTATTCTTTTTTGAAAAACACCAACTACATCGGCAATAGCGAATCTTTTTTCCGTGTGGGGAAATATATCTTTGTATATAAAATTTCGGTGTGCGTATGTTCCTAATTCTTCAAGCCCAGTGATTCTCAACCTTTTTTTTTGTCGCGGCACACTTTTAACGATTTCGAAATTTGGCGGCACACAAAGAAAAAGATAAGTTTAAAAGTTGGTTGCTTACCTATAATGACTAAGAAAGGATGCCTTACAAAACAAGTAATTAAATTTTTTTATAGATTTAAATACCAATTCCTCTTAAAATAATTTGTACATTTTCTTTTTTAATTATCTTATTTAATTAAATTAAATTATTAAATTAAAAAAAAAAAATGTTAAGAAAACGCACTGGTGGTACAACTACCTTAAGTTTATGTAGTTACATGTATGTAGTGTCTATTATTTATTTATTTATTTCTGTTTTTGTTTTGTTTTGGGGAAATTGTTAAAATATAGCATGGGTCATTTAAAAACGTGGCGTGGGTCAGTCTGTGCCCCACGGGTCACAGGTTCGCAATCACTGATCTAGATGAATTTTATCATATTATATTATAGTCTCTTGTTATTTTCACAGCTATACTGATCAACACTAACTGCCTCAGTTGATAACTAATCATCAAGCATCCGGCAAAAATGGAAGAAAACAAATATGTCTACGAACCGGTAAGCTTTAATTTTTGATTTCTTTTTTGTTTTATTTTCAATGCTGGAAAGTTCTTAAAACGTCGATGACTAGGCAAATCTCCAGAAAAAATTGCGACCCGGGTATATTTTTTTAGAAAAATGAATAGGCATTCCTTGAGTCCAAAAGATTTTGAGCTCTTTAACTTGTGATTTTTGAGAAAATTCGATAGATAGATTGTAGATTATATAGACGCTTAACATCTGAGCAGAAGCGTAGCGTGCCTTGGCGGGGCCCCGTATAAAAATTTGTTTGGGGGCCCTTCCCCCGTTGAAGTAAATGACTTAAACGGGGAAATCCCGCAGCCCGCGATAACCGATGTAGGGTGTTGCCAACTTTTGAACGCACGCTTTACGCGGGAAAAAAAGAAATTGCTTTTTTTGACTTTTGTTATTTCTGAAATAAAAAAAAATTGGGAAGTTTTTATTAATTTTTTCTTACGCACGTTGGGGGCCCCCGTGGTCCGGGGGCCCCGTATAATTGATACGGCAGATACGGCGGTAGCTACGCCCCTGCATCTGAGGTCATCACCGTCTTAAGAAAATTCGGCTAAAACTAGTTAAAAAATTACAATAAGAAAAAAATTTCCGAATATATAATTATTTTCCGTGATTGATTTATTTTATATACATATTTTGGTTAATTTTCCGTTGACAATAGTAATAAAACACTAAGGAAAAAACATAAGTAAGTAATTATAAAAGATTTCCTCGAAAGTCAGCTGTAAATAAATTTTTGAAATAATAAAATTTATGGCTGTTTTGATGGTATGTTCTAAAAACAATAATTTATAAATAACTAAACAATATATGAATTTGACACGTGTTTCCTTACTAAAATTATTGATAAATTAATTTTTATTAAATAGTGAAAAAAATAAACTATGCATATTTCATTCTGCGTTATTATTATTATTGCAACACAAAATTCAATCAAAACAATTATTTATAATTTTGGTATTGAAGTTGTATTCCAAAATTCCAAAAACAAACTTTAAGAAATTGGGGCACAATATCAAACACACCTATTACAAAAAGTCAAAATCATACCAATATTGGTCACTAAATAGCTATCTATCGCGGTCCATTTATTCGGATGCTCGAAGGTATAATGCACGATTTCACGATTTATTTCAGCTCTAAAACATTATTTTGTTCTTAAAGTTTAATGGAAAAAAAAACTAAAAAATAAATGAAAGCCAATCATATCTCATAAACGGTTAGTTTTAGGACGCCTGTTTATTGGAACTTTTCGGCTAATTTTGGTCTCTATTGTATGTCCTATATGTTATACATTTATTTTTAACACCTTGTATATAAGATTTCATATAAATATTTAGCTTTAAAATCTGTCTTCAGCCAAATATATTTTGGTTTGGCAACGAAATAATCAAAATCAATAAATCTCTCTAGTTTAGCCAGGAGAAACAAGATGGGCACAACATTTGGACAGAAAAAACTTAATTTGAAAAAAATTGTTGAGCAAGCCAAATTTGTCAGTATTTTTAGCATACTTAAGTTTGTAACGAAAAAACTTCAAAATGTTAATTTGCCTTTCCGTAATTCGAAACCTCGTGACGTGCTGTAAAAAAATATTTACGAATATCACGTTTTTGGATTCAATATTTGAGGCAAAAATATATGTTTTTTGAAATTTTTAAGCAGCAAGCCAAACTTTGTGAAGCTTAATGCTTAATCACAGCTAATAAAAACAGTAATAAAATGAATTTTGCGACTACAATTCATAATTCCGCGAGAACATATTTTACGATCTGAGTTATCACTCGCCTTAAATCCATCCATCTTAGAACAATACGTGTTTAATTAATTATGTATATGCTGTGCAGAATTGCGCATCAATAAGGAAAGAAGCAAACAATAATATTAATATATTCATTAGTTGACTATTTTACATGTAAAGAACGCGCCTATTATGATGGTCGTTGATCACGGTTACAAAGAAAAATCAATTTGCAAGTCAGGTATGCTTTACAAGCATGTAAATATGCAGTCACACAATGTAAATAAATACAGTGAAATTTCATTTAATAACATGCCTGATTTTGTTAGTTTTCCTTATCCCCGTTGGTCGTTGATTCTTATAGAATAGAATAAAATTTTATTTGTCACTATAAAAAAATTGACAAAACGTAATTTGTGTTTAAAATAAATCCTTAAAATTATATAGACATATTTCCATCAGTTGCTTCTTTATAACTGTTTTGAAAACATATTCTTAAAGGGAACGCGTTTCCAAACCGAAAGCACTAAAAAATTTTGTGACCAATAATTTATTTGTTTGTTAACAAAATGAAAAGGCACTCTTATATTTCTCGCACCAACCGAGCTGGGTAGAGTAGTGGTACAGCACTAGACTCGCATTCGGGAGGTCCGGGTTCGATTCCCGGCGGGGGCAGATGTGGCCGGGACTTTTTCCTACTGCCTTTCGCCGAGAAACGGTAATTCCTGTACCGGCCATCTTGATTGAGGTTTTCCATGGTTTCCCTCAATTAATTCCAGATAAATATCGAGGTGGTTCCTTATTTGAGGCCATGGCCGATTACCTATCAAACTCCTAGTTCAAAAATTACCTACCTTATCCTAATTTCCTGTAATTCCTTCATTCGCCCATTGCTATTATATAAGTTGAAGTTTAAGAAATGTAGAAAAAACGGGAAGTGGTAAAATGAAAAATAGTAATGGTGCGAATGGCGTCTGTTATGACATAAAGTCGAGAAACGGACGTTAAACGCATTATTATTATTATTATTATTATTATTTCTCGCACCACGTGTATTGTGTATTTCCTCAACAATTTGGAATTTGGATAAATTTCGTTTGACGTATAAAAGATTAACATAAGCAAACAGAGGGGTATGATTGTTTTATTAAAAAAAAGGTTACCCACTACAGAAGTGAAACTTCTAGTCGCATCGACTATGAACACACCCACACACATATCGCAAAAAACACCGTCTCGCGAGAAACTCTCCCCTGCAAGAACTATAAGCACATTACATTTTACATGCTGGCGGAATCGACATTTCAGTTGGTCGAAACAGCGCCCATATGTCAAATCCTAATAGTTATAGGATACCTACACCGAAGTAGCCATTTTCATTAATTTTTGTTTGTCCCGAATTAACTCAAAAACTGCTCAACTAGGTTTGATCGAACTCTAACTGTAGTGTTTGTTATATTATCAGGGAAGAGACTCGCCGCAGTGATGGTAAACAATAGATATTGTTAAATTTTTTGAGGAAGTGCTGAAAAAATAAAATTGTATTTCCATTAAAAACAACAATGAATTAATCAAATGGAAAATATAAAGAGTATATTCAGAGTTGGGTATAATTTGAATTACTTATGTTGGGTTGCAGAGAGCGTTGTCAAAAAATCTTGTCACAGCCGAACCTAAGTTATCCTTCAAAAAGTGGAAATTTTGAGAAAAAGTAACTGATGACTTATAATTTTGTAAGAAAAAACTAAGGGTCATGACTGTAAATTGTCTAAGATAAGACTGGTTAATATTAGTATTTTACTGTAATTCAGTATTATCCAAGGTGCCGACAATACCAAAAGAGAATCCGGAAGATGAGAGCCGATTACGCAAATGGTGTCGATCAATTACCGTGGAACCAGCCATGTTCCTGTACATGTTGGCATTCATGACTACGTCAGTGGTCGAACAAGCGTTCTTTGTAGACAAAGCATGTCGCGTCAACCACGGATTTCAGACAGAGATATGCGACAATATTAATGATAAAAACAACAGTGTCGCCAAAAAGCAAGTACAGGTAAGGGTAACTCGTTCTGGTTAAATCGGTCATGAATACTAATTAGTTATTATCCATTAGAATCAGAGCCGTCTTTAACCTATTGGAGGCCCTGGGCACTTTAGGATAATGGGGCCCCTATGACTATTACACAGTACTATTTTTTCTTACAAAAAGGGCGAAATTACTAGCAAACAAATAATTAACAAATAGATTATTAAAAAATATATCGATATAGTTATCGGCAGTATCGATTATCAGATGCTGACAGGAAGTACGGGGTTTCATCGATCACGGGGCCCTGGGCATTTGCCCAGAGTGCCCAGTGGAAAAAAGAGGCCTCATTAGAATGTATACAGTTCTATGATCTTGAGTTCGTCTAAATTAAATTCACAATAGAGACTTTGGTGCACAAATAAAGGGAATAGGATAGATAGCATCCCATATAAACTGAGTTTCCTTATTAGTCACCACACTCTTAAATATTTTTATAATTGCCCATTAATATTAATATTTCGCATATATAAACATTAAGAGCACTGTGGTTGAAACAATAAAAATAAAAGAATAGTTACTTCTTACCACAACAGATTTATTCAGTGGATATACCTACATTTCGAGAGCTAAGCTCCCATCTTCAGCAAAACACTGCTGAAAGAAATTGTTCTTTTGCTACATTTGTTTGAAAGACTACAAAATAATCACGATTTGTCGGCGCGACGGTCGCAAGGCCTGCGCAACGGGTTACGATTACCTACAGATCGCAACACCACAATCTAATAATAGGTCTAATGAATATTTTTCTTTCGTAAATATGTCTTTGTCCTAGTCTAGTCAATCGCTTGTCGCTTGAATATTTTATGGTAGGCCGTCGCTACTATAAGTCTGAGCACCCCTGCTTTAAAGTAATAGATCGAAAAAAATGCTTAAGAAATAACATAGTTGATAATATTTCAGTTAACCGTGTCTACATTTCACCAATGGAACAGTATAGCAGGTCACCTGGTGCCAATAGTATTGGCACTGTTCATGGGGGCGTGGTCTGATCGACGTGGACGCAAATTGCCGTTAATTATCGGCTTGTCTGGAAGTCTGGTCTACTCCATCATGCTTATCATCAATTCGCTAGAATGTACGTAAATTGTGAGAGAGATTGTAGATTATAGACATCTCGTAAATAGTGACACCATATCAATATAGTAATAATAGTCCAGGAAATAAAGACAAAAAAAGTCTAAACTACGGAAAAATTAGGGGAAAGCTGGATTTTTGCATAAATGTTCCTTTTATGGTTCTAAAAAACATCCCAAAAGTCCCCACCGATCCATGTGCCGCTAGAAATGTTACGCTGGGTCAAAATTCTCGTTAACGGTCCCTTTATCGAAAAAATAGTGGTTAGCTCTCCACGCGAGTTCGGCTCGCACTTGACCGTTTTTTTTTTGTTTCATTTGTTTAAAAAAAGTGAATATCATTAACAGCTACATGGCCTTTGGAGTTTGTAATTTACACGGCAACAATACCGATGGCATTTTCGGGGGCGGACGTCATTATTTTCGCTGCAGCTTTCAGCTACATTTCTGACGTGACAACTGTAGCCGATCGTACAATTCGAATAACAATCCTCCACGTTTGTTATCTAAGTACAATGCCAACAGGGGTTGCTATAGGTAAGTATAATACTCGCCACGGTTCTAAAAGGTTCTGAAGCTAGTCACAAACAGCGTCGCAAATGTATATTTTAGAGCCGTCCTGATAGTTTTGTGGGAAACGAAGGCTCCCACCACCTCCCAGTTACCGGCACAGAACGTGCGCTCGTCGATGATTGGTTATCACTTGTTGTCGTGTCACTTGTCGCTTTCCTGCTATAACATACAGTCCAGTACCCTATTGTTACGTTGTTTCTTTGATTGTTAATACAGTTTTGCATAGACAAGTACGAAAAATATTTTTTAGATGACTTTATGCAAGGAATTAGACCTTTAGATCAAAGAAAAATTAAAAATGATAATATAGCGCGAGTTTGTAGTTTTTCAACCGACTATACCTGCGCAACCCTCCATTTGCATCTAACTTTAGAACCTTTTAGAACCGTGGCGCGTATTATATTTAATACAAACTTTTTAGTTTTAGAAGAAAAACACCTATTCTATTGAAATTATAATTCCACATTTGCAGTTGGATCGATTTTTAGAGTATAGCTGCAAATTTCAAAAAAAAAATAGGACTACTTAGTCATTTTTGTGTGATAGCTGTAGTATCACAGAAAAATGACTAGTCCTAGATTTTTTGAAAATTGTAGTTGTCCGTTTGTTCGAGGTATCATACTTCGAACAAACTGACAATTACAATTTTGTGGTGCTGCGCCTGCGTATTCAACAGAGCCAACTGATACTCAAAGCAACATCTTGATTGTTATTTCTATTTTCAGATTTTTGTTCACTTTTTATATGAAACGACACCCTCTAAAAAGTCTAAAACGTGACACTCGGGAAAATGACTAATGCTGGATTGCAGAAAACATTGTCAGAAAAACTGATTCGAGAATGATCTTAGATTTCTCCATAAGAAAAGCATTGCAGAATTTTAAATCAATCTTGCTTGGAAAATAATCGATCGATTGATATTATATTTTTTAAACTGTGTATAGATTTAACAGTTTTTTGCACAATTTCCAGTTCGAAACATCATTTTTCTACGCATTTTGATAAAAATTCAGCTTAAAATGCGATTTTTTTATGTAGATCAGTTATTGGTTTTTGTGTGAGTACAATGTAATATCCTATATGACAATGAGTTTCGCAACGACATTAGAGTATATTAGACTATATTTAAATGATCACAATCTAAGATAGATAGATTGTAGATTATAGACGCTCAACATCTGAGGTCATCAGCGTCTATATAATAAACATAAAATAAGATCACAATCTAAGATCATTCTTTGACAATGCTTTCTGCAACCCAGCAATAAAACAGCTCTGTCCTATTATCATTCTGTACACTAATTTCAACTGCTTTTTTTAGGTAATTATCTATTCAAACTGACGGGACGTTCATTTTCAACAATGTTTACAATTAACGCTGCTCTGTTGACGTTATCCATTATTTATGTATTTTTGAACTTGGAATGGAGAACCACGGATAGACAGAAGCCGCTGACCGGTGGAATTTCGTCTTGGTTTGCTGACTTTTTCGACAGAGACCACGTCGCGGAATCACTATCAACAGTTTGGAAAAAACGTTCCAATCATCGAACTGTATACTTGATTATGTTGTTCGTAATAATGGCACTTTACACATTTCAAAGAGGTAAAAAAATATACCTTCATCTTCATCTTCCAATGGATAATTACTGTCCTTAATCCTGTTTTCGTATTATAAACTCAAATATAATTGGCACTGATTTTTCACTTGGTAGATCATGCTTAATAATAACAAATAAAAACACTTGAAATTCTACAGAAAAAAAATTATTAAATTATTTCTCGACGACCATTATAATAAGTCCATCCTCAGGAATATAAAACATATAAGTATGTTATATATGTTTTATATTGAACTTATTGTCCGAAACGATCGTCGAGAAATAATTAAATATATATTTTTTTTTGTAGAATATCAAGTGTTTTTATTCATCTGTTATTAACAATCAATTATTATTACACTTTTTCACCGAGCGATGTAGAGTAGTGGTGAGAGTACTATAGACTCGCATTCAAGAGGTACTGGGTTCCGAATCCCGGCGCGGGCAGATGTGTGTCTAAGGTTTCTTCCTACTGCATCTCACCGAAAAACGGTAATTCCTGTACCGGCCATCTAATTGAGACGTTTCATGGGTTCCCTCAATTAATTCCCGATAAATATAGAGATGGTTCTTTATTCGATACTATGACCGATTACCTGTCCTATGCTCCTATATGTGGGAGAAATGGTCTCCGAAAAACTGATAAAAACTGAAACAATTTTTTTTCTGTTTTGAGTAAATTTTACACATGAGTACCCTTGTGAAAAATTTAATCAAAATAGAGAAAAAAATATGGTTCGGTTTTTCGGAGACCATTTCTCCCACATTTGAGCTAGAATCGATTGGAATTTTACCTCGTGGAAAAAATCCATCCAGTGATTTGAGATCTAGGTACGATCACATATAGACAGACAGAAAACATTTTTTAAAAACTATAGGAGACTTGAAAACGAGTATATTTACTAAAACTTTAAATCGAATATTTGCGCGATCACAAAATTTTATGGACTTCGTAGTGATGGGGGCCAGGGGGTCACAAAATTAATAAAAGTGTTTTATAAAAATTGAATTATTTACAGACGAAAACAGAATGAGCTATTTATATTTTCAAAAGGAATTAGATTGGTCGGTCGACCAATTCAGTAATTTCAAAACATTCCAGTCGGCGTTATTCGTATCTGTGATGCTGCTTGGTACTCCAGTGATGAGTCGTTGGCTAGGATTGAAGGATTCCATTATAATAATGATTGGAGCTGTATCAAATTGCATCGGTCGAGTCTGCTTTGCAACGGCTACAGACTATTGGCTCGTTTATATTGGTAAATTAATGTTTATTAAACATTCTTCAGCATTTTTACTTATATTTAAATTAAAAAAAAAAAAAAACTTTTCGAAAAGTTCTCTTTTGTACTTCCATTTATATTTGTTATTTAAACACAAGTTTACTTCCCCACAACAATTTTAATATTGGATGTACATTTCAAAATCAACGCTCTCATCAGAAAAAAAAAATATATGTTTAGTTTTTGCTGGTGATACGAACTATTATAGAAGCAATGCTTTCGAAATCTACATTCAATAATACAATATTATAATTAAAGTGAAGTGACTAAATTTCAAGGTTCCAGCGACAGAATTCTTGATTAAATGATTGCTAACTTATTTTATTTTTTTACAGGTGGCACAGTTTCTTCATTCGGGCCTTTAATGGCACCGGTATTAAGATCAATGACTTCAAAAATTGTTTCTATTTCCGAACGTGGTAAGTTTGTAAGCATTTTAAACAAAGAATAAACAAAACAAAACCATTCTCTGAACTTTGTAACTTATCTTTGTACTTTACGTATAATTGTTAACAGTGCTAATAACCGTAAGGTTGATGCACCTCTATGTCCTTTTTTGTGTATTTGCTAATAAAAAAAATCTACTGGGCTAGTCCAGTAGTCTTAGCACATTATTACATACTGCATAGTATTTATAAAATTATCACGTTTTAACTGTACAAATGGCAATATTTATTACAAACAGTTGACTATTTCAATGATTGTATAAAAGATATTTGATTATGTAATCCAGACCAAATAAAAAGTAGATAACGCATGTAAATTATATTGTAAAATTAATATAAAAAAAATATTATTTAAGATAACTTCAACAACAAAACATCTCCAAAATTTCTATAAGAATATAACATCTGCAATAGTAGAAAGTGTATATAGGGCGTAATGAAGTATATTATAGACGAGGTGTAACTTTATATTAAACGATGATTAGCGAGTTTAATAGACACACGAGTCAAAATATCATTGCGCGCTAGATGTACACTGTATTTTTTTCAGTTATATTAATGCGACATTTTCAATTATTTTAGGTAAAATATTTTCGCTGATGTCTGTGGCTGATAACGCTATTCCTTTGCTATCTGGCGTTTTATACTCAAAATTATATACCGCTACAATTGATACTCATCCGGAGTCAATTTTCTGGCTAACATTTTCGACACAGGCTGCAATATTCACTTTTATGCTGTAAGTTAAAAATATCATAATTTCACAGATCGGTTATTATCTAGTAAACTCGCATTCTAAATCAGTGTAACGTATTCCTAAACCTCCAGTCGACTTTACGCTATCACATCAGAGAAATCCATATTATAAAGATAACGGTCATATTAAAAATCACGTTACGAACGTAAACCTGCCATAAAAGTCGCGAAGCCAATTCAGACTAGCCGTCCGGTTCAGTTTTTGATTAATCTAGGCTGCTCACACTATCCCGATTCGGTTCTACGATTATTCTTGGTGCGCATGCGCAATTTCGAAATATGATTTGACGTTTGTTGTGTAGTTAAACGTCAACAAAAACAAGTGGCTAGTCACGTGACTCCAGCAAGCGTTCTCATTGGCTACGGTTGCGAACGGTCCGGATGAAATTAGAGCTGAACCTAAACGCTCGAACCGAACCGCAATCGGGAACGACTACGCTCTGATTGGTCGAGCTCCCAACCGGACCGGTGAATCGTAACCGAGAACGGCTAGTCTGAATTGGCTGGCTCGCTGTACACGGACTGTTGCAAGCAGTCGAAACCAAAGGGCGTTTATCCTTCGTCGAAACCGACTCACGACTGCTTCAAGTAGTCAGTGGAATATTTTCTATTAATATGCAACAAATCTCTAGAGAAAATATTTCACTGACTGCTTAAAGTAGTTGCTTTCGACTCCCTCAAGCAGTCCGTGTACGGCAAACCTTTAAGTATAGGACATAGAAAATACTGAAAAAGTAATTATTGTATAGGTCGCAGGATACTTAAAATAATTGGATCTTCGCGACAATCCTAGGAAAACTGCAAAAAAACAAAAAAAATATCCGGTTTTTTGCAATCGTTCTAGAATTTTTGCGAATATCCGATTATTTCAATTATCCTACGACATATATATGCTTTTAAAATACAACTAATTCACGCATAGGAATAGTAAAGTTATTTTTGAATATTATAGTCCATTACGAATTAATTAACACAAATTAGTGAGAATAATTAAAAAAATATGTTTAATTTTTCCAGAGTGATTTTTATAACAGCTTCAGAAGACGGATTAATTCATAAAGAAGTGGAAGTAACGGAAAAAAATCTAAATCCCGAAAAAATTAATAATCCGAGTTGATATTAAATTTATTTTATTTATAGGTACCAGAAACTTTATTCTGAGACTGTAATTTCAATTTTACTTAAGCATTTTTTTTGTATATATTTACATTATGTACTTAATAAAATGAACGAAATTTCAAAGACGATGTAATTTTTGTTTCATAACTTTCTAACCTAAAAATGTTAATTTCAATTTAGTAGACATTTATAACAAATTACCAAGTGACATTAAACATCTGCCTCTGCCAATATTTAAAAGACAGTATGTAAAATTTGAGTATTGCATAAGAATTTACACTTCCAACGAGTGTCACGATGCACATATATCTTTTGACGCAACTAAATTGCATTATTAAAACAAGACTCATAAATAACAATTCAAGTCAATTACTAATTCAATAAATAACGATGCGGCCGAACATAAACAACTCAGTTTAACCATTAAATTATTATCAATGGTCATTTATCAATAGTTCGACGATACAACAAAACCGCGTTAACAGAAATTTCATAAAAAAAAATTGAAGGACAAAATAAAAAAGACAATAAATACATCATTTTAAGATAGACGAATTCCTTTTTTATATTTTCTCGGTTGTGGTGCATTTATTTTGAAATTTCAGAATGTGTCAGGAAAATTCAGATACAAAAGTAAATCAGTGCAAATTGGGCATTAAAAATAAAAAAACCTATCTTTTTTTACCTTGTCGCAACCATGCAAATTAATATCATTATTTAAAATATACGCCAAAATGATATTTCTACACGTAGTAAAATAAATCTTAATCCTATTGTAAATTGTAATATAATACTCAACTATATTACCAAGATAATAATCAATTTTTTAAGTGTTCCTTTATTCAAACGCAGTTTATCTAAACAAAATATTTTTTTATTTAAAACAATGCATGTAATCTATTCAATAATTAATATCTAATATATTATTATTTACGTCGACTAAGAATAAAAAACCCGGGTCGCAGTGCCAAAACCCTGCCGACAATATAGTGTATTTGATAATACAGGCAGTGTGGCTTTATTATGCGAACTTAAGTTGGTTTTTCGGCAAAACAAAAAATTTGACTCCT
Organism: Venustoraphidia nigricollis; assembly: GCA_034508555.1. Classification (NCBI taxonomy): domain Eukaryota; kingdom Metazoa; phylum Arthropoda; class Insecta; order Raphidioptera; family Raphidiidae; genus Venustoraphidia; species Venustoraphidia nigricollis. Next base: position 2,671,303 of record JAVRKA010000044.1, on the reverse strand, counting down.
TAATACACCCCTTAAAATAACATTTTTTTTTCTTAATTGCAATATTATTATCAATCGAACCTCTATACCAAATTATATACAACTTTCAGTAAATAATTCACTATCTGCAAAGTAGTGCTTTCATAAAATTCTTAAGTCCGGTCCTGTCGGGCCGATTTTTTTAAAATTTTAGGGACATTTTTTAATTACTACTGGAAGGTTAAATGTCAATTTTGAAACGATTCGGAGAATTTTTTCGGTATTTTGGGGCCCAAAAACGTTTTTCAACCCCTAAAAAATACCCTTAAAATAGCCCGATTACACCCATTTTAAATAGGCTTCTTGCGGTGATGGATTTCAACACGTGGGCCAAATTTCGTTAAAATCAATTAACTCCTTCGAAAGTTATTGCCCGCACACATATATATATATATATATATATATATATATATACGTATATATATATATACGTATATATATATATATATAAATATATATATATATACATATATATATAAACATTTTTAAAAATGGTGCCAAAGTGTTTAGGAGGTTATGAAACGTCGAGAAATTTTGGTCCGACCCCTAGGTCCCGCCATCCGACCGACGCCAATAGTGTATGTTGCCTTATGGCAAATACACTAAAAAACCCGGGTCGCAGTGCCAAAACCCTGCCGACAATATAGTGTATTTGCTTGTGTAGGGCCGTGTGGTTTTATACTTTTATTATGTGAAATTAAGTTTGTTTTTGGGCAAAATAAAAAATTTAACCCCTTAATACACCCCTTAAAATAACATTTTTTTCTTAATTGTAATATTATTATCAATTTAACGTCTACACCGAATTAAATACACCCTTCAATAAATAAGTCACTATCTGCAAGCTAGTGTTTTCATAAAATTTGTAAATCCGGTCCTGTCGGGCCGATTTTATTAAAATTGTGGGGACACTTTTTAATCACTACCAAAGGGTTAAATTTCAATTTTGAAACGATTCGAAGAATTTTTTCGGTATTTTGGGGCCCAAAAACATTTTTCAACCCCCAAAAACTACCCTTAAAATAGCCCGATTAAGCCCATTTTAAATAGGCTTCTTGCGGTGATGGATTTCAACACGTGGCCCAAATTTCGTTGAAATCAATTAACTCCTTCGAAAGTTATTGCCCGCACACATATATATATATATATATATATATATAAATATATATATATATACATATATATATAAACATTTTTAAAAATGGTGCCAAAGTGTTTAGGAGGTTATGAAACGTCGAGAAATTTTGGTCCGACCCCTAGGTCCCGCCATCCGACCGACGCCAATAGTGTATGTTGCCTTATGGCAAATACACTAATAAGAAGGGTGATTATAAAACATTGATGTCCCAAACAAAATATTGTAATTACAAAAAATACTAAAAATGAGAAAACCGAGAAATTAATAGTAAAGTAAGTCATGTGAACTTATCTAATATAAAATAATTTCAGAATTTAAAAATTTGTTTAATCTATATAATATAGAATATGCACAGTAACAATTTTGGCATTTATTAATTTATGACTAGATTTTCAACTAAATTATGAGTTGCGGTAATACCTATATTTAACGTATTACTGAGATTTTTGTGAGATAAAAAGTAGAACAATAATGTCTACCTACATTGTTATAATATTACACTATAAAAATAACAATTGTTTAAAATCACGGGCGTATCCAAGAGGGGCAGCTGCCCTCCTTCTAAGTTAGATAAATCATAAAATTAAATTAAGACAGAAAAAAATAATGGACACTCGCGTTATGCTAAGCATTCCCCGTAAATGGGTTTTCGCAAAGAACAATTAGTGAAAGCTGTATTTAGATTTGGAGCTAATCCTCGCAAACTTTTGTTCCAATTTTTTTTTTTCAATAAATGGTGTTCTTACTTTATTGCGTATTATTGCATGGCACCCCCCATAAAAGAAGTTACCCCCCTTCCGTTTTAGAGTTGGGTATGCCCTTGTTTAGAATACGTCAGTGCTACATGGTTTTAAAATAATAATGTATGTACACCACTGGGCAAACGTTATCGCAATTTATTTTTATTGACCTTAAAAATGAATTTGTAAAATAAATTATTATGAACATCATTACAGAATGAAGATACGCAGTTTGTTTACAACAATTTCGGTTGTTTTGTTCTTTTAGTAGGAAATAATTATATGTTCATTAAATTGTATATGTTCTGTGCTTAAATGAATTTGAAATTCATAAAAGAATTAGACATCATTTTCATGTATAAAACTAAAAGTTTAATTAAATATTTGTGAAGTGTGAATTAACAGTAAAAAAATAATTACATTACACGCGTTTCTGTCTTTGGACTTGAATACCTATGGGCGCGTGTTCACTATTGTCAGCAAAAAATAAAAATGGAAGTGTGTCAAATAAGCGTCTCTACGCACGCAATGTACGAAATAACTAAATAAAAATATTGTATATTTAAATATGAAAAAAACCTGTTATCATTTTTTCATTAAAAACAGAATGACGTAATTTTTAAAATCTTACCTTTCGTTATAACACTGCTTTGGTAAGTTATTAACTTATAGGTTAGATCAGGTAAAAAACTGTAATATAACCAACATATCTATAAAAAATATACCATGACCATTTCTTGCTGATTATTGAATTGTAGGAAAAAATATTGCGTAATCATTTTCAAATGATTTTAAAATCCCATGTTTTCACACAACTGACACTTGACAGACGTAAGACAGTGTCGACAACCTTAAAAAATGTAAATTTTAAAATTATATAAAATAAATTACATACAATTAAAAAAAGTGTATTTATCCCCGAATATTTCTCAAAATAATGTTCAATAAGAGTGTTATTTTATAATTTGTTCCTCAGTGTAATTTCACATCGTACGATTTATTCACATGTATATTCTATACAAGGATACCTCAATTATCATATATTTATTTTTTATGTTTTATTTAAATTATCTCAGAGCTACGCTCCAAATTGAGTTAGCGTTAACGGCTTAGATTAGATTTGAGTAGAGGGCGAGAGGATTTATTTCTCGTCAACACCGCGATCTTGATAGATCTACTGTGTAGCCACGTTAACGGCTTACTGCAGTGTAATTTGTATAAATGTTACTTGAAGGACCTTTAGGCTCGACCCACACTATCAATCCGCTCTCGGTTCGATAAAACATTCTTACAGAAGATGCAAGCGTATGCTATCGCTATCGCGATCTTATAATGATCCAATACCGATACATATTCGATAAAATACATACCAAAAACGTTGTGACGAAAGTGTTAATACGTTTTTGGTACGTATCATTTCTAATATACCAGAATTCCTTCTAAAGTACATTATACATTTTTCTTCAGTGTTTAGTCTTCACTTACAGTTTTTCGCGCTTTTACCCACATCAATCATATTCTCTTTCTTTATTTTTTGAATCATCATCTAAAAAAATAGCAGTCATAGGCTCATAGCTAATTGTTCAATTGAAAAACTAAATCTAAATCACATTTTCACTATTTGCATCTAACTTGCAAAGTAAAAAAGATGGAAACGCAATCGGAACCTGAACAGCAATGTGAACAAGAGAAGACTTTATCGAACCGAGAGCGTATCGAGAACAAACCGATAATGTGAATTAAGCCTTATGCTATGTCTTTGTAATTTCTGTAATATTTTAAAGAGGCTCATTTACAAGTAATGCCAGAATAATATGAGACAATGCTAAAAAATTGTTAAGTTCAATAACGAATCATGTAAATACCTAAAAGATATTATTTGTTTTGATGTTGATATAGCATAATCTACTTATTATAAAAATCTAGAAAAATCTGCGTATTATAAAAAGAAAAAACATCGAACCAGCATCGCATTTCTAACATTCATATTGTTTTATTCTTACAGATAGTAAAAAAACAAAAATGATTCAAGCAGAGGAAAATGTCGGGTGTCGATTGTTCAGATGGTGTCAATATGTCACTGTCGAACCAGTTCTCTTCTTATATATGATGGCATTCATGACAACCTCAGTTGTCGAACAGGCGTTTTTTGTAGACAAAGCATGCCGAGTTAATCATGCAATGCCACCCACAGTCTGTGATAATATAAACGACAATATTAACAATGCTTCTAAATCAGAAGTTCAGGTAAACAATTTATTACTGTATTTTGGAGACTTTTAGTGCAAAATATAGGATATTAGTAGTTACTACAGATAATAGATGCCGAGGCAATTGCACTGATTTAGATTTATTTTCAAACAATTAAACAACTGACAGTCACAATAACCAACATGCTTGATCTTTACCCACATTGTCCATATTGTAGCGCTTACTCTGAGGAATCTATGCTTGTGTAAAGTTATCCTTATATCATTATGGAACGGTTCACTTAATGGGCGCCAAAGCAATGAAACAATATAAGCATACCTTTCCCATGCATAAAAACTATACCGCTAATAGGTAGTAATTACTGTGGTTACTGTAAAATAAATTTAAATAAACGCCTTTGTTTTCTGAGTAAAATAGTCATTTTATTAATTATTGACAGTCTGTAGTCACTACCGAAATTATTGATAAAATGGCTATTTATACTGTTCACGAAAAAATCCAAATAATGAAATGGTTTTATGGTGGTAATTCAACCGACGACGTAATAAATTAATTGATAAAGTGGCTATTTTTACGTAGAAAACAAAGACGTTTATTTAAATTTATTTTACAGTAACCACAGTAATTACTACCTATTAGCGATCATTTATCTCACTCTTGCTTATCGTTTGTGTATGGTGCTCTGTCTTACACACAGAGTGCCCTATGGACAGCTTTGAGTTGATACAATCTGTATGTGTCAATATATAAAAGTGGCGGATTCGACATTACATTTGGACTAAACTCCACCCAAATGCCAAATCCCAATACACTTTTCTGGAATAAAACAATATGTAAAATTCTAAGTTGTACATAAAGAAAACACGGTGTACTTATCATTCTCAAACACAATGACTCATTTATCATTCCTACTCAGTATAACATCTCCATACTTCTAAAAAAATATTTCACTCTCAGGATTTTTTAAATATTGAATTCACTGAAAAATGTTTCCCGTTGTCTACTTTACATTCACTTTTTTACTTTTTTGAATCCGTTGTTTTGTTTGCGATTTAAAAAAATATATATATTACGTAGCCAACTGTTATTCAGAGTCATAAGGCCCCGAATAGACAGAAAACACTTCAATTTAATCTACTTTGATTTATATTATATTTTAAGAAAATGGAAGTGATTCCAAATTTCGAGAATTTCAAGATACACAATCTCAAGTAAGTACCTTCTGAAAACGTATAAAGTGTTCAACTGATGTGCTTTTAATGGCAGCAACTAATTAGTGTCATAATTACTTTTATTTCTAACAAACTGTTGAGGCATACTTGCAAAATAAATAAAAAATAGTGAATTACCTGTTTTTTTCAATATCCTATTACAATCAGCTGAGTACCATTTCATACTTTCAAATTCAATCTATTATCTCTTAATTATACCGAAAATGCAATTAATACGCGAATCATTTCCCAGATTAATACATGGGAACAGAGCTGAGCAATGCTGAGAACTTAGTGCTTGAAATAATGCTTAAAGCATTTTGTAAAACGGGTGCTCGATGTTTAGAACACTTACACAAAGACTTGCTACATATTTCGTCTATCTTTTATAATTCATAGTTGGTTTGATGTTTGAGATCAAGTTCTTGTTCGTTTAAGTTCAAACTTTCTCAGCAATTAGAAACATTGTTAATGTCCAAAATTTATATCATAACTTAATGTTACAAGTTAAGATATAAAAAGTTACTTTAAAATGTTTCGTGCTCGTTGCTTCAAGCATTTTGGTGCTTTGTTCAGCTCTGCTTGAGAACAGCAGATATTTTTAATAAAATTAACGAACCGCAATAAAACCATCATAAACCACGGCATCCAAAGATCTTTGCTATTTTCAAACTCTTCTCCTTATTTATTGTGTCTCCAATATAGTGTTGTGGTTAGCTTTATTTCTATTTTTAAAATTAAAGACGTGTAAACCGTTGAAAATTTGCGTTCGTTACATTTTATTTATTTATTCCAGAAAACAGTATCAGAATTCCATCAATGGAATAACATAGCTGGACATTTGATGCCTATTTTATTGGCATTATTTATGGGTTCGTGGTCCGATCGTCGAGGACGAAAAATGCCATTAATAATTGGACTTATAGGAAAACTATACTACTCCACCATGGTCATTGTCAATGCGTCACAACGTATGTACAAACTCTTTATAATTCGTCAGTTTAAAAACAATACATTTATTAACCACTATTATGATTAGTTTTTGAACAGCTACAGTAAGTGTGGTACCTATGTTGGTTCCACCCAACACAATATTTGACAACACTAATGCATCTATTACATCATCATTAATATCTAGGTAACCCAGCCAAGCAGAACTGTGGCCTACCATTTGAAACCATTAAGATTAAAACCGTGGGACAAAAATTATACTTTTAATTTTGTTACAGCAACATGGCCCCTGGAATATGTAATTTACACCGCTACAATTCCAATGGCATTTACTGGTGCAGATGTAATTATTTTTGCAGCAGCTTTTAGCTACATTTCCGATGTTACAAGTGTTGAGAACCGAACCTTAAGGGTAACAATTTTAGATGTATGCTATTTAAGTACCATGCCATCTGGCATAGCTTTAGGTAAAGTTTTATTCAATCTTGGAATTAGATAAAGACTTCTTTTTGAACAATTATGGGTAATTTACAATTTATTTTCGCAGGAAAGTATTTGTTCCGTGTAACAAATCGATCATTTTCAATCATGTTTGCTATAAATGCCTCCTTATTAGCGCTAGCGATAATATATGCTGCTATAAATCTAAAGTGGAGAACTAATGAAAGGCAGTCTCCATTACCAAACGGAGCATGTTCATGGTTTGGAGACTTTTTTGATAAAGATCATGTAGTTCAATCTTTGGCCACGCTCTACAAGAAAAGGCAGAAGCACAGGCGAACATTTTTGATTATTTTTATAATTATTATGGCACTATACACATTTCAAAGAGGTAAGGTAATCACGCATTTGTGTAAAACAAAAACCCTTACATTTTGTTACAATCACTTGTTTTGTTTTCAGAGGAAAAACCAATGGGTTATTTATATCTACAACACGAATTTGAATGGACGGTCGATAAATACAGTGATTTTAAAACATTTCAGTCGTGTTTATATGTCATAGTAATGTTATGTGGCGTTCCTATTTTAAGTCACTGGCTTGGTATTCGAGATACAATCATCATAATGATGGGAGCTGTTTCACATGCCGGAGCTAGAGTTATCTTTGCATTAGCTCAAGACAGTCGTTTATTTTATGTCGGTCAGTATTTAATAGATTTACTACATTACAATTTATATACACCTTTTGTCGTTCTTGTGAAAATAGCTGCATTTTTGCGTCACGTGATTTGTCTTTATCTGTGAAATTTAATGACACCAATATAAACTAAGACATTTCACATTACATAATTGTACTATTTTTACCGTTTCTCATGCGATAGTAAGTTATAAATCCTCAACAACTAATATAAGTAATGTCAGATCCATATAAAAAAGCGAGTCTCTTATTGGGCTAGTATACGGAGAGCTCGCGGTGTAGCGCTGCCAGCTCAGCAGCAATGCTTGCTGTGTATAAAGTATTATTAATAATTAATTAAATTCAATTTTCAAAGTATATTACGCAACGCCAACGCATAGGCAAGCCCGTTACGCATAGCTCTTTTAACACAGCAAGCATTACTGCTGAGCTGGCAGCGCTACTCCGCGAGCTCTCCGTGTAATCGCCCAATAAGAGCTTCACCTCTTTCATGTATAAAAGAATATAAAATACACTACCATTCTTGATTATTACGTGGTCAAATCTCACTTCTAGTGTAATCTAGTATTTCAAACCTATTTATGATATAACTGAATAAAAACTACTTCTGTCTTACTATAGGTGCTGTTGTATGTTCACTGGGTCCAGTCATAGCACCCGTTTTGAGATCAATGACATCAAAAATCGTGCCAGTTAATGAACGGGGTAAATATTTGCATAATAAACTATTTATCAACCAATAAAGTAAACTAACAAAGAGACAATAAAACTGTGGGGATTCACATCCAAGTGAGATTTTGTGTGTAATCCGTCCTCAGTAAAAGTGCTTATTTGTTAAAACCGCAGCGCGCACTCCTTAGTCATTGTCGAGAAAATTCGCTATGACCAATTTTTTTTTCATTATTGATCAACAAATTGAATTTGTTGATCAATGATGGAAAAAAAATAATTGGTCATAGCGAATTATCAAATTGTAATACGAAAAAAAATTTTTTTTTTCTCGACAGTGATTAAGTAGTGCGCAGTACAGCGTTAGCGATTAAGTACTCTTACTGAGGACAAATTCCACACTAAACCTTATCTCTGAAACTACTGGGCCTAACATTTTGAAAAAAATAAGGAATGTCGGTTCTCACCCATAGTTTACAGGAAAACCTGAACGACAATCTTAAGTTTTAAAGTACTCACAGAAAACGGAGTAGTACGAAATCCTCTTCTCGCGAGTTTGACTCGCACTTGACCGTTTTTTTTAGGGTAAAAATATATGTTTTCTGAAATTTTTAAGCAGCAAGCCAAATTTTGTGAATCTTAAGGTAGTTGTCGTGGTTAAGGCACACCGTCAGGAAATTCTTAATTTTTGTATACTTATTGAGGACATGATAATACAATTACCCTGAAAATTTGAAGTCGATCAACCGTATATATACCGAGATAAATTCAATTAAAAATTGGATAATTAACATTGATTGTATACGATCTCTGTAGTTCTGAACCAGTATCTTATTTATAAAAAAAGAACTAACTGTCAGAAACTTTCCAAAAACTGACAATCTTTCAACGCATTTGTTAAGTTTAAAAAAAATAAGAAAACATTTTTGACCGTCTAATTATTTATAAATAACGGTTTAAAGTTCAACAATTTATAGAAAAGTATATATGCATATGAATACTGTATGGGTTACGTTTCCACGGGTACAGTCTTGCGTACAAATTATGGATCACTTAGCTACAAGCTAGTATACTTTTGTGGCGTGTATAATCTATTACTTTTTGACAATATTGTACCACGACAACTACCTTAATGCTTCATCACAGCTAATAAAAAAAGTAATAAAATGAATTTTGCGACCACAGTTCGAAATTTCCCAAGAGCATATTTTACGATTTGAGGGATTAGTCACCTTTTAATGTAGATTAAAGTTTACACTTTTAGAGCTTTTATTAACTAAACTAGTAGATTATTTATCTAACGGAAAAGTAATTTCGATTATGTATTTTTTATTACAGGAAAAGTGTTTTCTTTACTATCAGTAGCGGATAATGCAATGCCTTTATTATCTGGTGTTATGTATTCTCAACTCTACAATGCTACATTAAATTCACATCCAGAATCAATATACTGGCTGACGTTTTCATCTCAGTGTATGGTATTTATATTAATACTGTAAGTAGAAAAACATCTGAATCAAAACAGTGGTCAATGTTTCTATGTAGATTAATTATTAATGACAAAGCCTAGGTTCAATTTTGGATTATGTCTATCACAATATTTTTTTCTTCATACTATGCTGAAAGTACGTACTTTCTGCTTCGATTTTAAAGCAGAAAGTATAACATTTGTGCACTGTTGTAATCACAGCTGGAATTACTCGCATATAGTCTATTTAGGCGGACCTAAACAGTTTTGTCATGCGCAATAATACGTGAGACTGCTGTTTGTCAGGTCACGTGTTCGCCAGTAGGCAGTAGTAGGTAGCCATCTGTTGTTATTACATGGACATTATTAGATTCATGTGTCACTATGTATAACCTCAACATTGCTCACTTGAAAGTAATTAGTCTTTTTATGTATTGGTGAAAGTACATACTTTCGACCGCGTATGAAGAAAAATAATATACACCACACGGGCAGAAAACTGAAAGTCCTGCACTGCGCGACATATGATGCCCTCGACTTCGCCTCGGGGATCATGACGTAGAGTGCAGGAATTTCAACTTTCTGCTCTTGTGGGTAATGTACTATAACACAGTCCATCATTTAAGTAAAAAAATTAGTATATGGTGGTGTTGATCCAATAGAATGTCACAGTAAAGGAAGATTTGGTTTGAGGATCAATAAATAAATAAGCTTTACCAAATTTTCGCTAATGGCCAACGTTTCGAAAATTATATTCTCATCATCAGGGCCTTAAGCTGGTAGAACAATTTACCACTATTCGACCAGCTTAAGGTCCTGATGATGAGAATATAATTTTCGAAACGTTGGCCATTAGCGAAAATTTGGTAAAGCTTATTTATTTATTGATCCTCAAACCAAATCTTCCTTTACTGTAAAAAAATTAGGCCCTTGGGGCCGTTCAAGTATTACGTAAGCAGATTTACTACAATTATTTATCCCCCCCTCCCCCTTGTCAGCAAAAGTAAGCAAAACTCTTACCCCCTCCCCACGCAGTTCTAAGCGAGTACCTAAACGTATTCATTATTTGTAGGAATCCCTGAAAATGCATTTCGTTTTCAAGCATAGACAATGTGCGGGTTGCCATCTGTGTAAAAAAGTAAATAATTACTGCTGACGTAATTACCATCTAGATCCCCCCACCCCCCATGTCATCAAATACCCCCCCCCCCGCTCCCCTATAGTACTTACGTAATACTTGAACGGCTCCCTTGCTGATGAAGTTATTCTGTACAAAATTGTTTTTTTTCTTCTTCAAATACTACATTATTAAATTTTTAGGATCGTTCATATATCTACGACTACAGAATCTTTAATCCATGATGAAACTGAAGAATCACAAGAACACATAAATACTGAAGAATCGCATGAAAATATAAACAGTGAATATTATGAAAGTTCTAACAATGATAAATGAAAATTTATTGGTTGTCATTTTAAAATATTGGACGTGCTAAGCCAATGTTTCACACTGAATAGTAAATAAATAGTATTTTTTAATAATATAGTTATACAAGTTTTTTTTTTATTATTAAACTAGCTGTACCCGCCATTTCACTTATCATCTTTGATTCTCACATAACGCAATTTTGGGGTATGTTTATGGTTCAATTCATTTCAAACACAGATTGCAGATTGTGGATAAGTGCATTGAATTATTAAAAAAAACGCCTCTATTTTCGTATTTTATTTCTATAAAAATGGAATCATTCTGCTTTACAACGAATACTTTAGACACAAATCCTAGATAATAATCATTTTTAATACATTCACACATTTAAGAATATTCTACATTCCATCAAAATTCAATTATAATGACATTCAAAATATTTTTATTTTTTTATGTTTTGAGAAGCAATTTTTATTTATAATACAATTTTAATATCGGAAAACAAACGCGCTTTTTTTAACTAGCAATTTTGGTCACGAGAAAAATTAAAGGGAAAAATTATCAAACAATCGACTCCAATAAAGCAATCTTTGACATTATTTATCAATTATCATTTACAATTTAAATTCTGCCTTACCCAAAATTATTGGCAGTGACGCCACACTTATTATTTGACAATATAAGCGGCACAGTTTACAGCATAGAAATATACTACTTATATTCTGAAGTAGTTTGAAACTGTACTTCGAAGTCAGAAAATAATTTTGAATTGCAATATTATAAAATAATGAAACAATACAATTGTCAAAACCAAATGTCATTACACCGGAAGTTGAATGAAATGTCAGCAATTATTTTTTGTATTTAAATAGTATTTTTGACAGCCACAATAATATACATCTGTATAAAATTTGTAGGGAAAAAAAAAAAAAATTAGGGAAAAATAGAATTAAAAAAGTATTTTAAGTATACAAACGTACATATCATTAAAATAAACTTACATTAAATTAATACAAAGTATGTAGTTTGTAAATAGATTCTTGTTACGAAGCTCCCAATCGTTCACACAGGTCACCAAACGACAAGAAAAATGACATTGAAATAACGTTGCGTTCGTTAATCGCTCAGTTCGAAAATTTCGTCCTTTGTCTGCAAGAAGAAAAACAGTTATTAAAATAAATTTTCTCAATGCAATCTCTTCCCAACAAAACCACCATACACCAATTTCACAATAGATACCTACTGTTTGGTTAGCTTTGGTAGCTACGTAGGGTAAATAGTTCCAGAAAATGTATAGGAAAAACTACACTATTTTTAAAACTATTAAAAGTATGATAAAAAAAAATCTAATAACAATCGCAGAATGAATTATTCTGTTAATAATAAAAAATCACGTGTCTTCTTTGAGATATTTTTATCATGCATGTCCCTTAACTCAGCACACTTTCAAACCTCTGACCACCATGCTCTCTGCCAAAAACTACTCGAGCTGTATTTGTCTGACAATTAGAGTCCGACCAAACAATTTCCTTCGGCTAAAAGAAATCCGTTTAATGCCTATTAGCTACGCAAAGCCCAAATCAGACACGTTATATTAGTATTATTTTGAAGTACTTGAGTCACAAGAAATATGTCCGTTTTTGAACATAAAATAAAATCTATAAAAAATAAACCAAAAAAATTTTTTTTTGCTTTAAGTTCCTTTGACTTTAAACTAAGAAAAAACAAAGTTTGGCTTTGACTGCAAAAATCAATTTCAGTCGGATTCTATTGATAACTAGTCCATTTCAAATAAATGAACTGAGTTAAAAAGATCAGGTCACTTTCGTATCAGACAAAATCCAGTTTTAATCATTACCAATATTGTCACTAAAGTATGGGTTTTTTAAATAAAATGATAGCGATTCTGACATTTAAGTGATTGAATGAACCGATTTTAAGAAAAACCATATATAATCGCTGTTTACCAAGCCGATAACACTAACAAAATGACGCCGAAAATTTTCAAATCAGTTTACAACTGACAGAGCTATTGCAGAACATACACAAAAAAAAATACGCGTCGAATTGAAGAACTTCTTTTCTTTGAAGTTGGTTAAAAATGAATGATATTTTAAAAGCATTCACTTTAGGCAAATCTATTTATAGGTCTGCGTGGTACAGTTCTAGGATTGTTAAAATAAATCACTTAATCTGATCTTTTATGTCAAATGAATACAGCTTCGATCCGCCCACTTAATGTATAATTTACATAAACAATTTAAGTTCAACTGGATAACAGTTACAAGATATGAAGTTAGATTTAATATCGAGTCAACGATAATTTATAAAATGAAATTGATTGAACAATCTTTTTTAATACTTCTATCCAATATTATTTCTGTTAACTTTAAGTCAGCAATTCACTATGCAGTACTTGCCAAGTGACTTGACTTGATTATTACTCACACCAGTGTAAAGAGCAGAGCAGTATATTAGATATTAAGAGATGAATAGATTATCAATAACTTTGGTCCAATATGGCCGCCACCACAAAATGGCGGATTACCATCTTCTTTACAACCCCCTCCACATGAGTATCAAATGAAAGGATATGACAAGTAGAACACAATGAGCAGTGTGACTTCTAATATGGCGGCCAAAACAAGATGGCGGATTACCATCTTCTTTACAACCCCCTCCACATGGGTATCAAATGAAAGGATATGACAAGTAGAACACAATGAGCAGTGTGACTTCCAATATGGCGGCCAAAACAAGATGGCGTATCACCTTTTTCTTTATAACCCCCTCGATATGGGTATTCAGTGAACAGGTGTGAAACAAATTAAAGGGTGTGACAAGTAGAATACAGCAAGTTATGTGACATTAACTTAACGGGGTGTGCACTTTTGGTTTTTCCAACTATTTTAGAATTTTTGGCAATTACTTTTTTCTTTAAAATCCCCTCGATATTGGTATCAAATGAAATAGGTGTTACAATACACACCACTCAGCACTCATGAAGTATCGGCAAGTACCACATAGCGAATTACCGACTTGACAAAAAAAAAAATTAATAAAGACATATGCGTTTCACTTACTGTTCAATGAACTACTGTTGCTTAATGGTTAAATTATTAAACACGTGACTTTTTAATATTAAAATTCGCTTTTTTTTATCATACACTATTTTTCCCCTAAGAGAATTCTTAGATGTCTGAATTGTTCCTCACCAATTCAACGTCTTAGGAAGTATTAAAACAGAATTGCTTTTATCTCTATACAAGCTTTTAAGAGATCTATTACTACAAAGGGATTTTCCGGAATTTCAAAAATAATTATAAAAACAAAACAAACAGCTTTAACAAAAAAACCCGGGTCGCAGTGCCAAAACCCTGCCGACAATATAGTGTATTTGCTAATACAGGCATGTTCAATCAAAAACCACCAACAAGGTCAAAATTTCTTTACCAACTTACGACCCTTAAGAAAATAAAATACCAACACATAAAAATTCTGTCAATATTTTGGTGTGTTATTCTATATAATTCAATATTACTAAGCTCTAAAAATAGCTACTTTTCCGGATATATCAATAGATATATCAACAGAAGTTTTACCGCAAGCATATTATATGAAAGATCAGTTTGTCTTGCCCTTGTGGCAGCTGCCGAAGGTCGCCCCCGACGTGAACTTCTGCGCGTTGGCTGCTCCCGTGGCGGCGAATCTCTTATGACTGGAGGCGGCGCTGGAGCCGGTGATCGGCCCGCTTTAGGAGTACCGCCGCGTGACCCTCTAGGACCTCTAGGGCCGCGGGATCCACGCCCTCGAGCTGGACGCGATGACGAAGGTGGTACTAGAGGAGCGTCAGAATCATCTGAACTCAATGAGTCCGGTTCTGGGTCACGTTTCGCTTTAATTACTCTAGTCGGGTTATCAATTATGCTTGTTGCCTGTTGATAAAAATTAACACTATTAGTTCTCTAAACCTCAAACAATAAAGCATAGTAATATGTAACCAAGGGCTCCAGTGCAAAAATGAAATCGGAGCCCTATTTTCAATATTAAATGAAAAGTATGATGTTCCAGGAGTCGACATTTTTTTCGGTTTCCTCCTTTCTACGAATCTTTATTTAATTTCATTAGTATTCATAATTTTCGAGCTATTTGCAAAAAATTAGACCTCTTTTTTTGGGATTCTTTAATTGTTAATAACTTTTTCAATTGTTTATGTGCTGATTTCAAACTTTTCCACATTTATCTAGACTGATTACGACTCCAATGAGCTGTGACACGTCTTTTAACTCGCAGTACCAAAACTTAACACGTTTTCAAACTTCTGAACCAGACTACAGAGGCCAAAAAAAAATCTTTATTAATATTATTACAATTTACCTCAGATTTCTCATCGGTCTGAAGCCGTTCTTCTCGAATTTTTTTAACTTCGTTATCGATATTCTCAATATCAAATTCTGTTGCCATAAGTGCATCCACTGTTTTCTTGATTTGATGACTAAAAACAAAAACATATTTTAACAAATTGACTTTTTTTTATCCTTGGTAATTAATATAAAAATGATTTGTCGGGAAACAGGACTTTTTATTTGTTATTTATAGCGACGTTTTGTCCCTTGCTTGGGACTTTTTCAAGCTTTATAACTATTAAAAGTTAAAATACACATGTAAATATAAATTTTAGTTAAACAATTGTTCATTAAAAAGTTTGTAATAATTCCGTTTAAAAAAAAAAAAAATATTTTTACAGTTGATGTTCAAACTATTTTATTTTATTGACGGTAAGTAAATAAATAAATACTAACCGTCAATAAAATAAAATAGTTTGAACATCAACCTCATCATACATTCATAAACGAGGTGATGAAAGGTTTTTTCATAACTGTTGCTAGTTATATGTAATTTGACGTTTCCCATAAATAAATAACAATAAATTACACACTCTAAATATTAACCAACCAATGAAGCCTTTTGACAGCGTGAACAGCGTCCTTTTCTATGACAGCGTCTGATAATGTTTATTAGTTAGTGAGGTCATGCACTCTGATTGGTATTCGTTGTCACGTGACTTGAGAGTGATTTAATTACGTTTTATTTATTAAATATTAATTATATTCTTAAAAAATACGGACAAATATTGTTTTCTACTATTTCTATCATAGAAACGACCACTTAACGTTAAAATTATGTTTTTATTTGAATAGTCAAAATCCCTATTTATGTACTATTTTCATGTAATTTAAATAACTTACTCTATTATAAGATCGATGGCCTCATAATCTCCTTTATCTACACAGGATATTACAGCTTGGCAAAGTCCTCGAGCTGATAACACTTCCAACTGTTTTTCCGGGATAACACTATCAAAATAGTCTTCCACCATTGTTTCAACCCGATCTTGTAAAGACTGGATCTACACAAAAATATTATTTTGCATAAAAATATGAAAAGTCAACGAAATTACTAACAAGCAAACAGGATTCAAATAACAGATTTTGAGTGTAATCCGTCCTCAAAAAGTATATTTGGTGAAGCCGTAGCATACACTACTTAGTCATTGCCAAATTCTAAAATTTAAAAAAATATGCATGTCTTGTACTGCAATTAGGTAATTCGCTATGACCAATTCCTTTTTTTTTTTTTCATTTTTTTTCATCATTGGTGAACCAATTGAATTTGTTGATACAGTGGAATCCGTTTATAATGACATCGAAGGGAATTGACAAACACGTCATACTAAGCGGACGTCATACAAAGCATTTTTGTGAAAAAAAAACTTTCTTTTTTTAGGTAGCATAGGGCCGCTGACGGGTATTCCTTTGTTTCGCGTGATTTTAAACTACTGAATTAACGCTTGATCAACATTTTCTTGCGCGATTTTCGAAGCCTCTTCGGTTTCAAAACATTTGAATTGAACGATCGCTTAATCCGGTTCTTGTTTTTGAAAATCATTGAGATTGTCGAATGACCCACGCCCAATTCCTCTGCGAGAGATGAGCTTGATTCTCCATTTTCTAATCTGCATATTATTCACCTTTCTCCTCAATCGTAAATGCTTTACGACGTTGAGATGACATTTTTTACATAGGATATCATTAAAAACAATGCGTGACGTTCAACTATCAATTACTCACTGAGATTCAAAACAAACACAAGCCACGTGCCGAACGTCGTCGGGAATCAACGAACATTGCCGAAGGTGCAAAGAATCATGTCGGTCACTATAGATGGACAAAATTTATTAAAAATGGGTCATAATAAGCGACATGTCACTGTAAGCGAAGTCATTATATCCGACTTTGTTACAAAGAATTTTATATGAAAACCAAACCTCGTTGTATAATTACGTCATAATAGGCGGTTGGTCAATATAGGCGGAGTCATAATAAACGGATTCTACTGTAAATGGTGGTCATAGCAAATTATTAAATTGTAATACAAAAAAATGCATGTTTTTTAAAACTTTGGAATATTTTTTCTTGACAGTTCTTTGTTCTTAAACAGATTATACGATGTCTAAGTTAAAATTAGGGATGTAACGATACATAATTTTGCCGATACGATACCGATTATTGTAGTAAATAATCGGCGATATCGATACCGATGGCTTAGTAGAAAATATATCAAATAAATAATAAAGTCTGTACCTCGAGCGTTTATACGTCTTTATCATGCTTAAAACTTACCTATATTTAACAGAGACTCATCCCTGAGAAAGTAATAAACCGATTAATAAAGTCAGTAACTAAAGTTTACTTTTGGCAAATTTTTATTAAGAAACAAACATTTTTTCAAATTATTTGCAGATAATCTGCTGTTACTATGTCGCTAAACATGCGCAGTTCTCCCGCCTGCGACGCTGTGGCAATATCACGCGCGTGTGGCGTCGTTTCGCGCGCTTTTCAAACTGTTTGATATCGGTTGTATATAATCGGCGCTGCCGATATATCGGTATCGGAATCGTTACATCCCTAGTTTAAATGTTCATGTTACATAATGTATAATTTTTAATTTTTGCAAAAATTCTTGTACAAAAATTGAAAAGAAATTATTCAGTCAGTATTTAGACGGCTTGGTGTTCCCTTTTCCTATAATTTTCCTCGGTTAAATTATTTGTATTTGTTCATTTCTTTTTTCTGAACTAAAATAAAAATATTATATTGCTTTTTCTAGTGGGTAATTTTTATTGTGAACACTTTTCTGATTTATTGTAATCATTATCAAATTACATTTTCATATCTATATATCGCTAAATATATTCATTTTTTATTTTTAACTGTGCTTGTTTGTTTTTTTCCAGCGAACTAATTTACTCTTTTCTTATCTTACTTAACGTAACAAAACAAATTGTGCCTAAGTAGTGCGCGCTACAGATTTACCAAATAAGTACTCTTATTATGGATGGATTATACACAAAACCTCACTTTGATTTAATTCCCAACACCCTTGCAATCTCCTTATAAGTTGATGACACAACATACCTGGAGAGCTTCTCCATCGATCAAAGATTCTTTTCGCCTTTTGAATGAATCGGGTACTCCTTTACGTAAAAGAATAAGATTTGTCGGGTTTGCAACTTTACTTTCAAACATTTGTCCAGCACGAACGGTATTAAATATTTGATCTTCTTCCTGATATTCCACTCGAATACGTATCAACGGTAATTTCGGTTGTTTTGGATGACCTTAAACAATGTTTGGGACTCATAAGATAATTTAAAAATTGAAAAAATATTTCATCTTTCATTCATTCGTAACTCTCACTATTGTGAAGGTTCATGTCTAGCTCTTGCATGATGTGAATTTAGTGTTGAAATTTGCTTTATTATGAAGGATTTACTGTTGAATTACCGCACCGTAGAGTGTAAATGATAACTCATTCCGCCGCGAAAGTGGAAATGTACGGATTTGAGTCCCGACGGTGATAGTTGTTTGAAAATAATTTTTTCTAATATATAGCATTGTAACAACGGATGTTTCTCAACAATTATAGCAAGCGATAGATATTATCCTGTTTATTAAAAATTTTCTTTTTTTTTGCAAATCAAGGTGACAAAAAATTCATCTAACCTGTAAGTAAACTTCGAGATTCTTCGATCATCTCTTCGACGGCTTCAGCGACAATCTGCTGAGCTTGTAAATGAATTGGCTTATCCGATGCTCGATCGAATTTCTCGTTATGTAATGACTTTGAACTCCACATAAACGGCCGAACTGTATTAAGTCTGATTTTTTCCATTCTAAATCTTTTCTTATTGACGTGTAAGATTCCGACATGTTTTTGTTGTGATTCGCCCTCACTGAGTGAAGTCGCAACAGAACTGCCTGAAAAATAATAAAAACTTGTATAATTTCTTTTATAAATACAGTAGAATCCGTTTATTATGACTCCGCCTATATTGACCAACCGCCTATTATGACGTAATTACACAACGAGGTTTGGTTTTCATATAAAATTCTTTGTAACAAAGTCGGATATAATGACTTCGCTTACAGTGACATGTCGCTTATTATGACCCATTTTTAATAAATTTTGTCCATCTATAGTGACCGACATGATTCTTTACACCTTCGGCAATGTTCGTTGATTCCCGACGACGTTCGGCACGTGGCTTGTGTTTGTTTTGAATCTCAGTGAGTAATTGATAGTTGAACGTCACGCATTGTTTTTAGTGATATCCTATGTAAAAAATGTCATCTCAACGTCATAAAGCATTTACGATTGAGGAGAAAGGTGAATAATATGCAGATTAGAAAATGGAGAATCAAGCTCATCTCTCGCAGAGGAATTGGGCGTGGGTCATTCGACAATCTCAATGATTTTCAAAAACAAGAACCGGATTAAGCGATCGTTCAATTCAAATGTTTTGAAACCGAAGAGGCTTCGAAAATCGCGCAAGAAAATGTTGATCAAGCGTTAATTCAGTAGTTTAAAATCACGCGAAACAAAGGAATACCCGTCAGCGGCCCTATGCTACCTAAAAAAAGAAAGTTTTTTTTCACAAAAATGCTTTGTATGACGTCCGCTTAGTATGACGTGTTTGTCAATTCCCTTCGATGTCATTATAAACGGATTCCACTGTAAATGTACTAAAAAGAAAAAAGATCAATTTGGGAACTATTCGCATAGCTAAAAATTACAATAATCATGGTCGATCTATTGTTTCACCATCGAAAACTTCCTTAGTGTGTAGTGTAAACTACACTGTCTTGTATGTAAATTGAATTTTACTGTGTAACCTTAGAGTATTGCATTAGTAGATACACTTCTCACGAGTGCCGTGGCACACAGTTTATTTTTTGCGTTTTGAATAATTCCATATTATTCTCTAATTTTTGCTTTGATTACAAAACAAATTTCAGTTGTTTTGATACTGGTGACATCTTTTGGGAAAACTGGACATTTACATGTGTCATGCCGTGAAACGTCCAAAAAAAAACGAAAACCACGGTATAAATAACAATGGCAGTATATCTCTCACATAAAAAAGCGAGTCTCTTATTGGGCTAGTATACGGAGCGCCCGCGGAGTAGCGCTACGGGCTCAGCAGCAATGCTTGCTGTGTTAAATAAAAAGAGTAAAAAGATTCAATTCAATTTATATTACGCAACGCCAACTCATAGGCAAACCTATTACGCATCTCTTTTAACACAGCAAGCATTGCTGGTGTGCTCGCAGCGCTACTCCGCGAGCTCTCCGTATACTAGCCCAATAAGAATAACAGGAAATTAGTTTATCTCGTAAATTACATGAAACTGACAAGGACAGAAGTTTATAGTGTGTTGCTAAGTATGTGTAAATATTATTAGTTTCACATAAATAAAAAAATTAAACTTGGGAATAATATTAAAAACTAAAGATGTGAACTTATGAGGGTGAGGGTCATTATAATTTATAAGTTTTTTATTTATTCACGGGAAATTGGACAATTGAATTATAATATAGATAAACTAAATTAAAAAATTTCCCGTGAATAAATAAAAAACTTATTAATTATAATGGACGTGAACAATGTTGAGAATTATAATTTATTTTATGATTATGAATTATTCGTACCTGGTTGGCAGATATAGTAATTTTTCACAGGAACAGGATCGATATTACAATCGTGTTCATGACCCCAAACAATGAAATCGAAGAAGTCTGGTAGCACCTCTTCTGGAATAAAGTTTTTAGTGGCCCCTCTTTCCACCCTGTTCTGATGTAATGTTAACAGAGAAAACCAATCATCATCTCCTTCTGTAGGACGCATCATTGTCACCTATGTAACATAACATCCATTACAATCTGTACATTTCAAAATAATCAATCATGTCATATAATAATTTCAATAGATATATAATAGTCCAAACACTTATTTTCCCTTTTCAAAATAAAAAAAATAAATAGTAAGCCTCTAAATAGACTATTAAAAAGAATCCAGTTACGCTTATTACAAATAATGCTGTAATGAAACTCAAATTTTTTCTTCAAATTAAGCAAAAAAAGTTTTTGGAAAATTGCTACTAAATTGTTTCAAATAATGCGGAACATTTCAGTCTTGCAACTCATATATAAAAAATACTGCAATATAACCAAATAAACAAATAAAAACCCCATACAAAGCAAATAAAAATATTAAAATATAATATAAAAATGATTTGTCGGGAAAAAGGACTTTTTAAGTAAACATTTATTTGTTATTTATAGCTACGTTTCGTCGCTTTCTTGGGACTTTTTCAAGCTTTATAAGAAAGGGGCGATATGTCACTATAAATAACAAATAAGTGTTTATTTAAAAAGTCCTTTTTCCCAACAAATCATTTTTATATTAATTACCATGGACAAAAAAGAAAAAAAGTCAATTAAAATATAATTACTCGGTTGTCAAGGAAGAGTCGAGAAAGCCTTTCATCTTTTATGTGAGATAATCCATAAAGTGCCAATTTTGTGTGTCCCTTTTGAAGCAGCAGCGGAAATACTTCCACATTGGTAAGATCGGTTACCTTACCAAAATAATTAACCAAACCGACATCAGATAACAAATCCAACGCAGATAAATGATGCATACCTAAAAAAAAAAATTTTTTTTTATTTTCAAGTACGACTATGAAAAAACGACATTTTTAAATCAACTGAAAATTTTTCATTACCTGATGGATCATCATGATTTCCGTGTATAGAAAATACCGGAATTGAAATATTTAAATTTGGATCCTCGTAATTAACAATCGGATTGGAACAATGCGAGAAATTAACTGACTGATCAGAAATAAATTCCATTGAAACTGGATCATCGCCCATACAGTATCTAGTGATAAAAATTCAGTTAAATAATATACTATCCGCATAAATGATGTAGCCTAACAATTTTCATGAAAAATTCAGGAATATTTAATTCACGTAACATCCCATTCTCCTAAAACATGAATTTCTATTTTTTTTTTGTTACCGCAATACATTAAAATAAAATAGAATTATACTGAGTGCTTATAATAAATCAAAAGCAATATCAATAGCTATATATAAAACCTGAGCTAACTTCTATTACTACAGCGAAAGCTGCGAATCAATGAAGTCGCCAAAATTACTTCAAAAACTTTCTGACAAAACACGACATAGACGAAATGTAAACAAACTTACTTTTTAAGCAATACTGTACACCGGTGAAGGCACGACGGAGAAGGTTTACTTTCATGAAATAAATCACCTCCAAGAAGAATCATATCTACTTTTTTGTCAGCGCCGATTTTGAGGATCTCCTCAAATGTATTGAAAGTATCATCTCCTATAACAGATAATAGTCAAACATATATACAGTGATTCAATAGCTGAAAACTTCGCTAAATCATTATAGAACAAACCTGTTATTAGATTTTTCTCTTCATATCCTAAATGAATATCAGTTGCAATCAATATTTTAACAACATCGTTAGGATCGACTCCCTCTTCATGAAATCTTGAATCATCTACCATTTTAAAACCGTTCTACTTCTAACTGTGCAATATATATAAACACAACTTTGATAATTATAAGGAATCTTTATACCACTATTTTCATATAGTTTAAAATACTAAAGTTTAAGGATAAAAATACCAACGCTAAATTATTGACATAAGTTGGCGGGACGCCGGCAGACACAGATTTATGCCGGATAGCCGATAGATGCTCAAAACGGTAGAATAGTACAGATTGGAATTGCATCTACAATGTACACGATTTAATTGAGCTCTGCAACAACGATCTCTCAAACAGTGGTCCACGGGCTGAACGTCCTTAAATGCTGTAATCAACGTTTTATCGTTTCGCCGACTAAAGTTGGTAACACGTAACAAATTGCAAAATTTGAAACTGCTATTTTAATATTTTTGAGTTTACAATATTAAAATCACAATGGAAATTAAGAAAAAAACATATGTTTTTAATATTATTTCAAATATGTCATAAAATTAGTTACCAAGATTTTTTCACACTACAGAAAATAAAGAAATAGACTAAATTTTATGCATACAATACGACAAGAAATCCTAAGTAACCACTTTTATCACACCAAAATTTTTAATGTCAAAATTCAATTTTAAAAATATCCCATCAAAATTATTTTTTCATGGCGTTTAAGCCTGTCACACATGTTATTTTTGATTGTGACGGGTTGCTTCTTGGTAAGTAGGTATCTTTACAATCAAATTTTTTTATAATATGAATGCAGATGACAGAAATGTTATGGTAAGATGACTTGTTCCCAATTTCCTACAGTCGACAATTACAAACACGATGTTCTCTTAATGCCGTCTCACATTTTTCCATTGCACCAACACATAAGGGCTTAACGCGCTCTAAACCAGACGTAATCTGTACCTAGCCGATAACTAGCTTTGCGACAAGGTTAGAAAATGGGCATCTAAAATAAAGTAACTACTGTCTGTCCCCACGGATTTAATGCGAAGATTCTAAGTGGGTACTGTCGCTAATCGCCATTGGCTATTAATCTAGAGGCCCCAGTACACAGTGGTCTGTAGTGGGCCATTGTAGACCATCGCCATTGTGTACAGGGGGTAATGGTCTGTGGTGGCGGACAATTGTGAATCGTGGTGCGCAATCCATTTGTTGTTGGTTTTTTTGACACACTTTAAAGGAATCGTGGTGTAGCGTGGCCTGTGGTGTTCACACAGTGGCCCATTGTTTGGACAGGTACCTCATTTTTTTTGTTGCGTGCTATACTATCTAAATTTTTAATCGCCCAAAATGTCAGTATCCTGGAGCAATGAAGAGACTTTTAGGTTTATAATACTATAATACTTGTAAACAGTATATAAATAAATAGCCGCGGCCGTAATTACTTCCACGTCCATCGCAAGTGCTTCGCCAGGCAGAAATGAGCCATGGGCCATTGTGTGAACACCAAGTGATAGTGGCCTACAGTTGCACATTGCAAAGCATGGCCCACTACAGACCACTGTGTACTGGGGCCTTTAATCAAGTAAGAATGGCCTGGGTTATATAATAAACGCAAATTTAGGGGGAAGTTACATTTAGTTCATTGAACTTGGCCAGCTTCGTAATGCTTTTTTAAATTACTCCAGAGATAACATAAAAAACTAGAGGCACAGCTATAAATACAGATTTACGATATTGTCGCAGAATTTTACTACAATGTATGAACGTTTGCTTTTGTTGAGTAATCAATATTTTTTTTAAGCAGATACTGAAAGTATTCACAAAAGATTAAACAAGGATATTGTGCGAACACTATTTAATAAAGAATTTACTGACTACTATCATAATAAAATTCTTGGGCGCACAGAACAAGAAGCCTTCAAAATTATTGTGGAAGGGCTGGAGTTAAAATGTTCACCACAATGTTACATGAAACATTTTTACAAACTTTGTCATCCAATGTATAAAAACTGCGATTTAATGCCAGGTAACTTCAATAATTAAAAAAATATCCAAAATACCAGAACTTGTGATTATTGAAAACTATAAGATACAGATTGTGAAAAGCCTTATTGGATTAATAACTGTCAATTGATGTGCTCGTTGGTTTCTTCTTTTTGAAGATTTTCATCAAAACGATAAGAGCGAGCATGCGCAGTTTAAAAACAGATTGTGCGCAAGCGCACTTCCATCATTTTAATGAGAATCTTCAAACAGAAGAAACCAACAAGCTCCATTTATAGTCTCTAAAGTTACTATATTTTTGAACTATAAACTCAAAATTTAACTTTTGCCCACTTCACAATGTAATATAAGCGGGATAGTTGTTATGCATTTAAGCGAACCTTACTATAATCACTGCTTAGACGATATGCTTCCACGCTATACTATAATTCACTCCTATTTTGATACCTTATAAATAGCTGGTACAAACTTAATAGTTTTTTTTTATTTATATAATTCGGAACAACCAATTAAAAACATTTTTAAATGTTATATAGGAGCTGAAAAATTACTAAGGCATTTATCCAAGCATAACATTCCAATTGCTGTTGCTACATCTTCAGGCCAAGATACAATGGCTATAAAAACTGCTAAACATCAAGCGCTGTTTAATTTATTTCATCATATCGTCATGGGCAGTTCTGATCCCGAAGTAAAATCAGGGAAACCGAGTCCTGATATATACCTGATTTGTGCCACACGGTTTCCTGATAGTCCTAATCCTGCACAGGTAATAATATTATAACATTAATTGATTTAATTAATTTTCGCACAAACAAAAAATATTATTAGTGTATTTGCCATATGGCAACATACACTATTGGTGTCGGTCGGATGGCGGGACCTAGGGGTCGGACCAAAATTTCTCGACGTTTCATAACCTCCTAAACACTTTGGCACCATTTTTAAAAATGCTTATATATATATGTATATATATATATATATATATATATATATATATATATATTTATATACGTATATATATATATATATATATATATATATATATATATATATATATATATATATATATATATATATATATATGTGTGCGGGCAATAACTTTCGAAAGAGTTAATTGATTTTAACGAAATTTGGTCCACGTGTTGAAATCCATCACCGCAAGAAGCCTCTTTAAAATGGGCGTAATCGGGGCATTTTAAGGGTAGTTTTTAGGGGTTGAAAAATGTTTTTGGGCCCCAAAATACCGAAAAAATTCTCAGAATCGTTTCAAAATTCACATTTAACCCTTTAGTAGTAATTAAAAGGTGGTCCTAAAATTTAAATAAAATCGGCCCGACAGGACCGGACTAACAAATTTTATGAAAACACTAGTTTACAAATAGTGAATTATTTACTGAAAGTTGTATATAATTTGGTATAGAGGTTCGATTTATAATAATATTGCAATTAAGAAAAAAAATGTTAATTTAAGGGGTGTATTAAAGAGTAAAATTTTTTATTTTGCCCAAAAACCAACTTAAACTCGCAAAATAAAGCCACACTGCCTGTATAAGCAAATACACTATGTTGTCGGCAGGGTTTTGGCACTGCGACCCGGGTTTTTTTTTTTTTTTCAAAATGGTCCATCTTATAGTAGAGAGCCCGCGACAAAAAATGATCGTGTGAGCGCGACGATCCAATAAGCGTCTGTAGGTAGTTTGAGTCCCCCTCCAACTTTTTCCCCTCATATTATTCTCTGCCGTTAGGCCAGAGTACGCTAGAACACTTTGTAATGGAGATCCGTATTGATATTCAACACTAGTGGTCGCGATGTCCGAAAATGCTTTTTTTAACACTTGGGGGGTTTAAAAATCGTAGAAAACACATTTTCTGACTAACTCCGACGAGCAAGAACTTTTCCAAGATCAAAAAATAAAATTCATAAAAAATTACTGCGATGGGTAATTTGTCATAACATGTGTTTTTAGGCCCTCCAAATGCTAAAAAAAAACATTTTCCGACACCGCGATCACTAGTGTTGAATATCAATACAGATCTCCATTACAAAGTGCTCTAGCGCGCTCCGGTCTAACGGCAGAAAATAATGTGAAAGGAAAAAGTTGGAGGAAGGACTCGAACTACCTACAGACGCTTTATGTATGCAAGGTCTTAGTTTTTTTTGCATGATAGTGTTTGGTATTCGAAGATGCTCCTAATGGTGTGCAGGCAGCTGTCTCTGCAGGAATGCAATGCGTAATGGTTCCAGATTCACAACTTGACAAACAACTCCAACTCAAAGCCACATTTGTAGTTAATTCTTTAGAAAATTTTGATCCAACTACTTTTGGTCTTCCGTCATATAGTTGAACTTCTCTTTTAATAAAAACACTTATTCCCTAAATACGCAATCTTACAATATACAGCAAACTGAATAAACAAATGTTTTGAAAGATTAAAAAAAAAGAAAAATTGAGTACAGTGGAATCCGTTTATAATGACATCGAAGGGAATTGACAAACACGTCATACTAAGCGGACGTCATACAAAGCATTTTTGTGAAAAAAAAACTTTCTTTTTTTAGGTAGCATAGGGCCGCTGACGGGTATTCCTTTGTTTCGCGTGATTTTAAACTACTGAATTAACGCTTGATCAACATTTTCTTGCGCGATTTTCGAAGCCTCTTCGGTTTCAAAACATTTGAATTGAACGATCGCTTAATCCGGTTCTTGTTTTTGAAAATCATTGAGATTGTCGAATGACCCACGCCCAATTCCTCTGCGAGAGATGAGCTTGATTCTCCATTTTCTAATCTGCATATTATTCACCTTTCTCCTCAATCGTAAATGCTTTACGACGTTGAGATGACATTTTTTACATAGGATATCACTAATAACAATGCGTGACGTTCAACTATCAATTACTCACTGAGATTCAAAACAAAAACAAGCCACGTGCCGAACGTCGTCGGGAATCAACGAACATTGTCGAAGGTGTAAAGAATCATGTCGGTCACTATAGACGGACAAAATTTATTAAAAATGGGTCATAATAAGCGACATGTCATGTTTTGTTACAAAGAATTTTATATGAAAACCAAACTTCGTTCTGTAATTACGTCATAATAGGCGGTTGGTCAATATAGGCGGAGTCATAATAAACGGATTCTACTGTATATCGTAAATAATATTGAAGAACAAAAAGAAAAAAAATTTAAGTCATAGGTAATTAGTAACAAATTAATTAAATATCACGTGACTACACAACGAGCCAGGAATGTTTGTGATGTCAAAATGATACAAGTCGTGTATTTGGGTATGTTTTATTATACATGCTATCAAAGTAACCATGGCAACCAGGACCATAAAAACATTTTGACGTCAGAGAGGTTTTTGGCGCGTTATCGGATCTTAGCTTAAACATTATTTTTAAATTAAATATAACTTTTTAATTGTGAAATTAAACAAAATAATAAAAGTAGTTTTACTATAAAACTTGTATGTGATCTTTCCATTTATGTAAAAAAAAAATGCATTCAAAAACCCAATTCGAAGGAATAGAAATAAAACTTTCTTTTGACATCTCACATATTGTTTTTTATTCACAAAGATTAAAAAAAAACTCTTAATTCAAATTTTCCCATTAAAATTATTATTTAACCTATAGTCAAAGTAATTTCTGTTACTGTCACTGTTTTTGTTATTTTTTATTGTGAATATATTTTTTCAATTACCTAAATATTTTACTATACCTAAATAACAAAACGTTTTATTTCATTCTATAGTAATATATTCCGAGAATCGGAATTCTTAACTTGAAATGGTTTTCTTTTTTGTTAAAATATACCTGTTTTGATTATTTTTTGTTACTAATTCTACATGTATATACATTATTATAAAAAATATAGCGTTTATGTATGATAAAACACTATTAATAAATTGTATAAATAATTTGTCATAAGTATATGTTACGAAAATATCCAAATAACTTATAGATTCAACATTATTGTCATTAGATCTCAAAAAGAAAACGAACAAATTCAATACAAAATAGGTTTGTACTTAATGATAATACATTATTTAAACACTCAGTCATGTAACTTCAAGAATATTGTAGCAAAATATAATAGTATATTCTCGAAGATTTGAGTGACCCACATTTTGAGCTATACTGTATCTCAAGGACAGTTTAAATTGTAAATTTGCGGTGTGATATTTATTTCGTAAATATAAAATCTCTGGATTATTATTTGTCCGTCAAATTTCTTTTTAAACAATTTTATATAAATATTATCAAATATAATATCTCTAATTTTAATTTTATGCCTGGTATTTAACAAAAATGTAATAATTTGTAATATTGGCAAATTGTACAATTTTATATGGGCGTCAGCACCATCCCATATATTTAGAAGCATATTAAAAATAATCAAAATTGCTTAAAATTACCAGTGTTGAAAATCAATAGATATTTTGAGCTCTCATTTTCACAATAATAAAAAAAAAGACAAACTGAAAAAGCTCTAAAATGTATGAACACATATTTTTCATGAGTTTTTCACATTCAGCTGAGCGAGCTTTCACAATTTCACATACATATTCCCACACTCTTAATTTTCATGTTAATCTGCTCTGAAACTTTCTTCCATAACACAGCCTTTAACATTTCAAACATCTTTGGAAAGAAATTCCACAAATATATACTCACTCTACTTATTATTATCTCTGGTCAAAATAAAAACAATTTCAACTAATGTAGTATTAGTTTCCTTTTTTATAATAAATAATAAAGCTTTGTATTACCAAATTCATAAACTATTCCTACAAAATCGGGGTCTTATATTATTGCTGTTTGCAACCATCTTTTGCTTTACTTTTCTTTTGTTTCTTTTCTAATGAAGCGGTACGCCTTTGACCCTGAATTGGCATATATGGTGGCACTGGGCTGGTTTCTTCTTCAGATATATCTGCGGTCAAGATTCGAAGTTTATTTTTTATTTTATAATTTCTTTAAGATCACTGGAGAGATAAAATCTATGTTGCGATCAAAGATTATTTAAAGTTGGGTACCTAATCCATAACATTGGGTAATGCAGTTTCTTTTCCAAACTCAAACTTATTTCGAGGAGTCTCGTAGCAAGGGAAAAATGGCGCTTTCAGTTTCAAAAGAAAAAATCCGAAATTTATTTAATGTCACCTTTTCAATCATTTATTCACGGCTGAATAAAGTAATATCCTGAGAGTGTATCAACACGCTGCCATGGAAGTCATGAGCGACGTCGGGTTTAACAGATAGTTAATTTACAGCTTACAGGGAAAATATCTGAGTTAATAAATTATTTTTACCGGGTGGCGGAAGAGACAAGGCCGGACTTGTCGCACAACTGGAATCTAGTGGAGTTGACGCCACATTTGATCTTCTGGTGTAAGTTGGATCTATCGCCATCGCTATATTCACATGCTGTTGCTGTAGAATCAGTGGACCAATAGATGACTGCGCATCAGGTGGTATCGCTAACCTATAAAATTCAAACCCATAAGTACGCTGGTCAGTATTATTATTGTCCAATTATAAACAACATGTCTCACCCATGTTCCGCTGGTTTTGATATGTTTCTTAAATCTAATTGAGTAGGTCTTGTGGCAGGAATATGTTTTTGTGACACACCAACTTCGTGTTCTGGATTCCCACTTTCTAATCCCAGATCACTATGGGGAATATATTTCCCGTTTGACATTTTGATTTTGTTTGCACCGATAAGTGGAGTATTCCTTTCTCGCAATGGAAACTGATTTGATGCTGCATTATGTGAAATTTGATTATGTGGTGCGTCAAGGTCTGTTATTTGATCTATAGGATAACTATAATTCACATCATCCTCAATAGTAGAAAGCGAATAATTATGTGTGAATTTTTGGTTTGAACTTTGTACAAAACTTTGATTACTTGCTGAATGTTTGTAAATTGGGTGTTGTTCTTTTAATGGTGGAATTAAATCAACAGGATCAGAATACGAATCTTCTTGAGCGACATCTGGAGTTGGTTGTCCTTGTTGTTTTTTAATAAGGGCTTTTTGTTTTGCCCTTTCACGTGCACGTTTCGCTTTAGCACGTTCCTAAAAACAAGTTGTGATTTTTTTTGGAAAAATAAAAAATGCTGAATATATAATTGATTAATTACCCTTTCTTGTAACAATCGTGCCAATTCTTTATCTTGAGCTTCGATTGCCAATAATCTATCTCGGTTTAATAGGGATAACTCAACAGCACCTTCTTCCTCTTCTTGAAGCTGTCTTGCTAATTCCTTTTAAAATAACAATAAAAATCAATCTTAAATTGATTTTCATTAGATTTATTCTAAACATTTAATTGAAACACGGGACATAACGCACGACTATGACAGTAAAGTTTAACAACGCAAATTAAAAATTTGCTGATCCGAAATGTTACATTTATTTTTTTGAAGAATGGCCGAGAAATGATCGAACATTTAAAACACTGTGAACTTTCAGTTAACTTTTCACCATAAATAATTCTGTACTATTCCTTTCATTTGGCTTTCATCACAAAAAATGTATAAGTTGTTAAGACACTGTTGGGAGCTTTTGGTAAAACTGAGCACTTTCAAAAATACCCACTTCAGTGTGTCATGTTCATAAACGTTTAAACCCGAACATTGGATACGTCTAACAAAACTAAAAATACAACAGCTGTTGCTGGTTTATTTAAATACGTATAGCGGTTCAATAAAAATTACGAAAAACAGAAAAAGTTATGTACAATAGGATCAATCTGCTATAACACATCAAATGCAAATGCCCGTAGTCTTCTGAAAAGGCAGAACCGTAACTTCGCGACGGAACCGGGGTGGTTACCAGGGGCGTAGCTACCGCCGTATCAATTATACGGGGCCCCCAACGTGCGTAAACAAAAATTAATAAAAACTTCCCAATTTTTTTTTTATTTCAGAAATGACAAAAGTCAAAAAAAGCAATTTCTTTTTTTCCCGCGTAAAGCGTGTGTTCAAAAGTTGGCAACACCCTACATCGGTTATCGCGGGATTTCCCCGTTTAAGTCATTTACTTCAACGGGGGAAGGGCCCCCCAACAAATTTTTATACGGGGCCCCGCCAAGGCATGCTACGCTTCTGGTTGTTACCA
Organism: Venustoraphidia nigricollis; assembly: GCA_034508555.1. Classification (NCBI taxonomy): domain Eukaryota; kingdom Metazoa; phylum Arthropoda; class Insecta; order Raphidioptera; family Raphidiidae; genus Venustoraphidia; species Venustoraphidia nigricollis. The sequence goes on along the minus strand of JAVRKA010000044.1, from coordinate 2,639,311 downwards.
TTCATAAAACTAGCGACATAGTAATAGAAATGATGCCGTCGCGACGCTACGTTTCTGTCCTTATAAAAGACAGACATAAATCGGTTGATTCCTAAGGGAAAATATTCAGATAATAAAACTGCATGCAACAAACAAACTTAATACAAACATAATACATTAGCAGCTACGAAAACAACTGCAACAATCTACGAGTGTCACTCTAGTCATGTGCCATTAATAAATCATGAACCAGTGCGACACCCGCAGACTGGCACAGCAATAATAAACTGAAAAACAAAAAAAAAGTAAAATACTTAAAATGCTGTCACATGGAATCCTTTGCATACAGGCAACTGAATATGCAATTGTGCAATTATTACTTTCTTTTTCTTTAAGGTAGCTGTCGTGGTTAAGGCACACCGTCAGAAAATTCTTAATTTTTGTATACTTATTAAGGACATGATAATACAATTACCCTGAAAATTTGAAGTCGATCGACCGTATATAATCCGAGATAAATTCAATTAAAAATTGGATAATTAACATTGATTGTATACGATCGCTGTAGTTCTGAACCAGTTTTTTATTTATAAAAAAAGAACTAACTGTCAAAAACTTTCCAAAAACTGACAGTCTTTCAATGCATTTGTTATGAATTTAAAAAAAATAAGAAAAAATGTTTGACCGTCTAATTATTTATAAATAACGGTTTAAAGTTCAACAATTTATAGAAAAGTATACATGCATATGAATACTGTATGGGTTACGTTTCCACGGGTACAGTCTTGCGTACAAATTATGGATCACTTAGCTACAAGCTAGTATACTTTTGTGGCGCGTATAATCTATAACTTTTTGACAATATTGTACCACGACAACTACCTTAAACTAATCAATAAAACACTCAACGATAAAAAACAGTAAATTTACATAAAAGGTGCCTTAAAAAGAGTAGAAACGAGGCCGTTCTAAATATTATCATACTCCACGGAATTTGGAAAAATGTGTTTATTATCAAATTACGTTTAGAATAAGTATATCATTCGATAAGAAAAACACCCTTTGTGATTTAAATAAAATGTTCTACATCTTTTATACAACAAATTTCACAAGATTGCATTGTGATAACTAAGAGAAGACCTCTGTTGCAAGGATTATTCCATTAAAAGCATTTTTCTTCAATACAAAATTAGCGTTTGAATTAGATGCGAACAAATAAAATTAATATTATATACAAACCGCATCTTTCTCTTCTTGTATCCGTTTTTCTTCTACCTCATCAATTGGTAAACCAATATCATCCGAAAGAACACAGTGGCTAAATTGTTCTGTTAATGTATCTTGATGATTAAGTACATTTGTAAACAGACCATTTTGAGTAATGATTGCTTGCGCATGCGTTGGAAGCGGTGGTTCCCTGTACTGTGGCGGATTTACACATGTTTGCATTAATGATGTATTCATTTGTTCATTGTGTTGACTGTCCGAACCAGGCGATGGTAAACTGCCATTATTTTGAGGAAGAGGAAACAATTGACCTTGTCTCCGCGGTAATTCTAAACCATAGTCAGTTCTGATTCTTTGCGACATACTATTTACATGTGGACCAGGTAAACTTGTGCTAATAGATTGTTGTGCGTGGGACGGATAAGTATTTTGTAAATGCATTTCATGTGAATGCAATTGTGCATTAGGCAGTGAATTGTGTTGCAAATTCGGTACATTGTGATGTTGAGGGTTGTGATATGTGCTACTCATCATTACATTCTGATAAACGGGTGTATGATTCGATTTAATTGGAACGTTTTCATATTCAACTCGTGACTGTTGGGAGTGCTGAAGCTGTTTGAGACGATCGCGGTCCTATGAAAAGAAACAAATGACAATGCAGCAGAGAGGAAACAATTGACAATAAATTTATTGAACTGAAAGCTCATTTTTAAATGTTAGTTGACATTGTGGACAAAGTAGGCGTAGTCTACGGTTCTACTCTGTAAACTGAATAATAATAATAATAATAATAATAATAATAATAATAATAATGCGTTTAACGTCCGTTTCTCGACTTTATGTCATAACAGACGCCATTCGCACCATTACTATTTTTCATTTTACCACTTCCCGTTTTTTTCTACATTTCTTAAACTTCAACTTATATAATAGCAATGGGCGAATGAAGGAATTACAGGAAATTAGGATAAGGTAGGTAATTTTTGAACTAGGAGTTTGATAGGTAATCGGCCATGGCCTCAAATAAGGAACCACCTCGATATTTATCTGGAATTAATTGAGGGAAACCAGGGAAAACCTCAATCAAGATGGCCGGTACAGGAATTACCGTTTCTCGGCGAGAGGCAGTAGGAAAAAGTCCCAGCCACATCTGCCCCCGCCGGGAATCGAACCCGGACCTCCCGAATGCGAGTCTAGTGCTGTACCACTACTCTACCCAGCTCGGTCTGTAAACTGAATAGAACAGCAATAAATTGGATTTCGAGAGTTGCAAAGAATATTAGGATACGGTTCTGTATTTAGCAACGTTTTACTAATCGCGATTAAAGTACATTATATTGCCGTGATGCGAGCCTTAATAAAACTAACATACGAGTTTGACGCTTAAAAAAACGCTAAACAAATAAAATATCCGGCCGTCCCTTAAGAAAATGTCATCACACAATTTACAAGCGAACAAACTATTGATGTTTGAACACAAATCTCTATACGGCCGTCTTTCATGAAACGTTACTGCAATCCAGGGAAGTTTATTTGCGAATTCGGCTGAATATCCACTTATTTTAAATAAATATTATTTATTAAGAAAGACCTAGCTGGATGGTGTCTACTAAAAATTCAATTATCCTTTTATCAGTCACCATCAATATTTTAGGCCAAGATTTTAAAAAGTCACGAATGGCTGCTGTCAAGAATAATGATACATTAAAAATATTAATCGATACTAGACCCAGATAGTCCTAGCAATTGATGCTCTTACAAATTAAAAATCAAGTGACCTACAAAAATTTTGGTTATTCAGTTCTCTGTTCACAATATTATTGAATCAACCCTTGCTCTTTAGTTTTAAAATAAGAAAACATTTTATTTTTGAACTCACAATACACAAAATACTGTGTACTCATAATAATGGACAATTTTGTACAATTAACAAATAAGCAGAGATAAAAAAGACAGTCCAAAAGAAAAACGTATTGTCATTAAAGGAATTTTATTTACATAAATTTCAGATATAAACAAGTATAAGATAAGAATACAATATAGAAGAGACTTTGTAATCACGACTCAACTCATAAAAACTGTTTTTGAAAAATACTTTCATATTAATCAAGCTAAAACCTACGCCTCAGGCAATGAGAAACACGTAAACAAAGGATTTGTCCCTTACTGTCATGATAGATTTGACTTCTATCTATATACAAAATAATAATTAATCCCGAATCGTAACACGATTTACGACCATTGGGTTACTTGTTTTTAATCTCTTAAATTACAGACAGTTCTTTTTTCTGAAAAAAGTCCTTACCTGTAACTTTCGAGCTATTTCTTTATCTTCTTCTTCAAGAGCTCTTTTTTTAGCTTCCTCTTCACGTTCCAATTTTGCCGCCACTTCAGCGGCTACTTTAGCATCTCTCTCTTCTCTAAATAGAAGTAATATATTAGTATAAGATTCACTCCGGAATAGATGAGCAATTTTCATTTACATGACTCTCATTACCCAATTACCCAAAAAAGTATAATTTAAATTCTAAAGTAGTATTGTTTATAGAGAAGAAGCCAGCAAGATGGCCGACTTGTGAGGTAAAACCAATGGGGAGAGCTATGGACTCGTCCGACACTAAATTCGTTTCTGCGCATGTATAACACTGGTGTCCTCTCTAAACAATACTATTCTACAATAAAATGTAATCATGGACTCCAGGAATTGCAAAAAAAGTGATTCGATCCTATACTAACTCTTCATCGAATTAAATGACTATCTCCCAGATCCTGAACAAATTTGTTCATCGCTATTCAACCTTTATAACGGTAATTCTTATTTTTGACATGATGTTAGCTATCAAAAGACTTACTGTTCTCTGATCAATCGACGATATCGTGCTGCAACTTCTTCAGCCTGCTTTTGTTCGCGTAATTGTTCTCCCAAGGCACATGGGAAATCTTCCCGGACTTGAGCATTGCGGTGTTTATTACCTGATAGATGTTGGTCAACTGAAACAAAAGACAAAATGTTGTCGCAAAAATAATGAAAACTTGAATAATGCTGTTTGATGTATTGTTCCAGGACTACAAATGAACTTATTTACTTCCTTAATATTTGATTCAGACTTTTGTTACTACCTCTATCAAGCCATTCATTACTAAAGCCGTTTATTCTTTCTGCATCAGTATAAAATTCAATTTTGCGTACCCACTGATTTAAGAATAATTGTTTAATTAAAACCTATATGATTCTTTGGTTTGGAGACATGCACTTTTTATGAACCTTGTCAACAACTTCCTTCATTCTTACAAATAAAAAAAATCTATCAACGTTGCTATTTATGCATCATTCTTTTTGTTCTCTCTATATAATTAAGGTAGTTGTCGTGGTTAAGGCACACCGTCAGAAAATTCTTAATTTTTGTATACTTATTAAGGACATGATAATACAATTACCCTGAAAATTTGAAGTCGATCGACCGTATATAATCCGAGATAAATTCAATTAAAAATTGGTTTAAAGTTCAACAATTTATAGAAAAGTATACATGCATATGAATACTGTATGGGTTACGTTTCCACGGGTACAGTCTTGCGTACAAATTATGGATCACTTAGCTACAAGCAAGTATACTTTTGTGGCGCGTATAATCTATAACTTTTTGACAATATTGTACCACGAAAACTACCTTAAATTATAAATAGTGCCACATAGCCGTTTGCGTGTATACATTTTTTATAAGGTTGAAAAGAAGATTCAATTTCCGCCTTTAGTTTTTCAAACACCGCGACCATTTTATCAAATTCCTGTTTAAATTTGAACTCCAAATGCTGAAGAAAAAACACTATGTTTCTGTTACAGTTATGCACATAATTATAAGGTTCTTCAAGTCTGCCATTGTAACTTGACGAGTAATTAAAAAAAATAGAACTATTGTCTCTTGAAAATACAGACGTTCTGTATCTCAACGGCATCGTACCACTTTCTATACTTAAATTTTTTGTGCACAAAATCATATATCTTAAACTGTTGATCTGTTTATTAACTGAATCATAAAGTTTGTTCACTTCAAGTTGTAATATTCTTAGTTCTGCGACTATTCGTTCAGCAAAAATTATGTAATTCTGAGACTGATAAATACTCATTATGTATAAGAAAAACAAAAAACTAATTCCCTGGCTCCGATAATTATCACGTAAATGTTATATAAAACGTTGTTTAATTAAAACTTTTACTTCGCGGACAATCGAAAAAACATTTAACACAACTGGCATAATATTTTAATAATTCCGTTTAATTTCACCTGCTATGACCGAATAACTATCATACAGTGATTCTAAAGAGAACAAAAAAAATCTGTAAAACAATACGGGAACGCAGTTTTGATGTTTATTCTAACTAAGGGTGTTTCTTAGCATGTCATAAAAACATTGACTAGAGACCTCAGTTGTAGAGCGTCTATAATCTATTGATCTAGAATTACAACTTTGATATATCATTTAACTCTAGTATTTATATTTAAGTCTGTCTGAAATAAATAGCTTCGTTATTCGAAAAGTTGATTGGAATTTCGAAAAATCATTGACAGAATATTTCGGGTAATTCGTAAATATAAAAAACGTACCTCACACGTCGTGTTAATTTTAAAAAATCAGCAATTCATTGTTGGCAGCGAATTTTATTTCTGTAATCAAAACTAACTTCTTCTTAACTGTAACCTAATATTATGTTACTTCAAGTATTCTAGCGCTCTCGTTTTAGAACAATACACCCCTATCATCTAACCACAAATTGTATTCTCTTGCATCATCATGAACATAAAAGTTTGCACTATGATCAGTCTATTGATTTTTTCGTCGGACAGCTTGTTTTTGGATCAGACTGTCGTGAGTTCGAGTCCCAACATTACTCATGGATATTTTGTGATATCATTTAAAATCAGCTTTAATATTTGATGATACTGGGCAGATATCTTATAATTTATATGGTGGAGTACCGCATCCCCCTTTCGCCGCTTTGTCCGGGATATAATATAGCTTTCGCCCGCGATTAATTGTATTGAGTATACGTGACATTCCCTTGAAGTCCTATGTCGATAGTACTTCAAAACTTGGTACTTACGCTTTCTGTTCATTCTTCATTTGGTTTTATTTTGTAGCCTATGTCACTTACAAAAAGCGTAATAATTTTTTAAATCAGTTCAACTGTTTGGGTATGATTGTCTAACTGTCTAACAGAAACATAATTTTATTTTTATAAAATAAATATTAATGTTGACAACAATATAACGTAGATTTTGTATCAGGCGTACGAACTATCAGCAACTAATAGTGTTTAATTAAGAAATACGCATTTTTTTAATTAGAAATACCAAAAACGCACCTAATTAAATAGCGTTGACCGTGAATGTATTAATCAATTATATCGAGCAATAAAACAAAGACTATTCTGTCAGCGCAATTAACTGTCCATTATTTTTTTCACATTTAGCAAACATGAAGAATGTTGACGTTACCAAGGTCACAACTCACAACATATAGAATACTAGTGTGTAGTGCATATGTGACTGAAAAATAACATCAATCTTATGTATTCTACAAAATCGCTTGATACATTCAATCGGTGTGAATCCCCGTGAAAACGAGGAAAGAAAGAAAAAAGATGATGCAAAAAGTTCACGCAAAATTTCACGGCGGGAGTATGATCCGCTGATCTGAATAAAATGTACTAAATAGAGATATATGGTACCACCTAAACTTTCTCACTTTGTTTGTCGCTTTATTTGTTTTGAAATTACATTATTGATCATTAATTCATATTTATCTTTTGACTTTAAATAAACCTTATCTTAATATTTTATTTTTTCCTGCAAATGTTGAAATGTTTTCTCTGATGGAGAGACCGAGAGGGGGGGATGGTAAAATTGTTTGCGCACCACTGAAGTAAATTACCAAAATATCTGAGAAATATTTCACAAAAACAGATTTGTTATTGCGATGGTGCATTCCGAATAAACTCTTCTAGTTTTGATCTTTTTGTTCTTGATCATGTGACTCGTCATGTTCTTAGACATGGAAATTGGAGATTAGTCTATATATACTACTGCTGATTGGCGTCACCTTTGAACGTGATGATGATGCGTGAAGAGATCGACGCAAACTGATGAAAGGTGAAAATTGGTTTAACACTAAGCTATAATTTTCCTTTCAAATGTTTCCCTATATTTTCCAAGTGATATTTTTAACAAACTGCAAATGTCTTCCCAATGAAACTTTTTTAGATGAAAAACTAAATTATTTCTTGTTAAAATCAGTACATCCTTTCATCTTCAGATTCTAATATGAACTGCACATTTTCTGAAAGGTCGTAATAACATGATTATACTTAGTCACCTATAAATACGGCAAGATGTTTTTCGACTTTTCCTATTTAATGGGGAATCATCATCTTAACATTTTGTTCAAGCAATGAAACTATTTCAAAAATAGTCTTCTATTGATAATTATGAGTAGTCATCATCTATTTATAAATCAATCAATACGAAGACCAATTCCAAAATTGAATAAATTTAGGGAAAATACCATTATAAAAAACATTTATTTATTGATTGATTTATATGTACTTTTCGCCGTACCCATCGAAGATATAATCTTTTTTGACGCATGAAAAAATTACATGCTCAAAAATAGAAAACTAAATTGCACTTTATATTTGCCTTTTCATATTAATTAATATCCATTCTGTAATTTAAATTTGCAGTCTCCAATAACCATCTCGCTCATTGTCAGTAACATATATACAGCCGTGTTTGTTGTTCACCAGCAGTCAACAGCCACATTCACTATGTCTCGGATCACCAATCACCGTATTACATATTTATTTAATATGTTATGTTGTATATTATATTGTGTTGAAGCTGGTCCGGTATTGGAGTTATCAAGAATTTGCCGTTATTTTGACTCGAACAGAAATACTTACAATACTAATTTTATGACAATTTTAAATAACCGACGTTTCATAAATTTTATTGAAAAATGCATTTGTGAAATATATTACCTAATCATAAAATAGCTGCTGTCTACCTTAAAATTATTTCTTTTTTATATTATTGAGTTCTAGGAATATAATAATAATAATAATAATAATAATAATAATAATAATAATAATGCGTTTAATGTCCGTTTCTCGACTTTATGTCATAACAGACGCCATTCGCACCATTACTATTTTTCATTTTACCACTTCCCGTTTTTTCTACATTTCTTAAACTTCAACTCATATAATAGCAATGGGCGAATGAAGGAATTACAGGAAATTAGGATAAGGTAGGTAATTTTTGAACTAGGAGTTTGATAGGTACGTTTAACGTCCGTTTCTCGACTTTATGTCATAACAGACGCCATTCGCACCATTACTATTTTTCATTTTACCACTTCCCGTTTTTTCTACATTTCTTAAACTTCAACTCATATAATAGCAATGGGCGAATGAAGGAATTACAGGAAATTAGGATAAGGTAGGTAATTTTTGAACTAGGAGTTTGATAGGTAATCGGCCATGGCCTCAAATAAGGAACCACCTCGATATTTATCTGGAATTAATTGAGGGAAACCATGGAAAACCTCAATCAAGATGGCCGGTACAGGAATTACCGTTTCTCGGCGAAAGGCAGTAGGAAAAAGTCCCAGCCACATCTGCCCCCGCCGGGAATCGAACCCGGACCTCCTCCCGAATGCGAGTCTAGTGCTGTACCACTACTCTACCCAGCTCGGTCGAGTTCTAGGAATATGATGACGATACAAACACGCCAAACAAAGTAGGCAAGGAAGCGTAAATTAACGTTGTTATAATAAACGATTATTAAGACATTGTTCATTACTCATTAGTCACTAGTATTTAGTAGCGACGGTTCGCACAGCTGACCCCATTAATGATTAATATCATTATAACATAAATCATTTTCCCTGAAACCGAAATACTGTTTTTTGTGAAATATCTAATTATCGTAAAAATGTATTAAAATTAGATACTATTATATAGCACAAACAAAAATCATCATCAAAATCGGTTCACAAATGCTGGCGATATGAGCTCGCATTCAAATAAAAAATATGTTTTTTTGATGTCATTTAAAAAACGGATGAACCGATTTTAATAAAAACTATATGGGACCAATCCGGGTAGCATTCTGAACAATCGCGTAACAAACATACAACAAACAACATAAAGACGAATTGTATAATCTCCTTTTTTTGAAGTCGGTTAAAATAGTTGTTTGCGTGCATGTAATAATTGCATGTAAAGTGACCCATTACACGCTAATTCCGTAAATGTAAAAAAATGTAGAAACACTGAAAATGAAGACAAATGCAGCTATTTCATAGCAGGTAGGACGAAAAATACGTATTTATCTCGGGAACATAGACATATGACTCGTGAGACTGTTAAAAATCGCTGATCTCGTTTTAACACTATTCATCAACAATATATTATGTACCTCATTATAATCTACTAGTTCATATGTAGCTGTGGGTAATGTAGCATTAAATCGAAGAATCGAATATTCAAATAATATATTAAAATTCATATTATATGATTAAAAATATAATCCATTACAATTTTATACGACAGTATTTGTTAACACAGCTACGTATTTGTTGGTCAAACTCCCGAATTCTTCGGATTATTTGAATTTTGTTTTAACAGCTCTAGGCTCCTAGAGCTGCTAGATGCTTATAGAATAACTAAAGCTAGGTGTAAACCGATTGCAGAGGTCTAGAATTTAATCAGCACACACCATGGGGTATTAAAAATAGTACCGGAATAGATGACATCGACGGTCTATATGAAATTCTTTATTTTGAAATATTGAGTCTTGAAGCACAATTTTAAAGCAATTGGAGAACTTTCAGACTCTCTAAAATCCTGCCTTATTTGAAGAAAAAATTCGTAAGATGTGTTAATGGGCAGAAAAAAAATTATAAAACAGTAACTATTTTCCAACAGGAACGTATACTGATAAATTAGTAATTGTAATAAGCACAAATGTAATGATAAAACGTAAAGAAAATTCTATAAAAATGATTTAACTATCAATGACATATTTACTAAAAAATGTAATTTGTTCGGTACTCCAGCAAGAATTTACGATACCTGGCAACCCACCGGGAATTTTCCGGTATCCCGGGGGCCCTCTACACCTTTGGCAAACACGCAGTTCTGTCTGAAGAGTTTTGTATTGCCGACAATCTTTGGGAGTTCAGAACATACTTAACAAACGCGCCCCTGACAAAATCGACTGCGAGATAACATACAAGGAAGTCTCACCATAAAGGTTCCGTTTTTAACAATTTTGGTACGGAACTTTAATATCAAAAACAAGCAATCAGCATTCGTGAAATCAAGATTTGTGAAAAAATACTCTTCTCCATTTAAAAAATGATTAAGTACTTACTTTCTTCAGATTGTAATCTATAAGCCAATGCACCATCTTCACGGACAAGCCATTCACGGCAAACTGAAAATAATAGGAAACAAAATGTCATTACTTATTAGCTATAACCTTATTAAGATATCTTACAATTTATATTTATATATCTGGGCCAGGAAAAAATAATTTAAATTTTATTTGGCTGTAATATTGATATGTTCACGTTACAAAGTGGGTACGTAAATTAAATATTCATTTTATTATGTATTACATAGGTACTATTAATTTTTTTATTCAGTCGCACGGACCACTTAGCAAAAAGAGAACAACTCAAAAGTTGCGGAAGTAGGCGTTGCAAATTTGTTATAAAAGTATTGTCTGTAATTCATCTTTAAATTGAAGTACCTATTAGTATTTGCAAAAAATAAATATTTGAAACTCTATGAATTCTAATAATTTTTCAACCTGCAGGATTTTAATGCATTAATGAAAGGAAATTGTTAAATACATACAAAAAAACAGTAAACATTAGTATTTACAAAATATTTTTACAGTAAATTTCTATATACAGGAGAATTAAATATGTAATAAGTAGCAATAAAAAGCCAACGACCTTTAGTTAATTAAATAGAACGACAATGAAGTTGAACTGACAGAACTGTGGTCAACAATTTGAATACACGGTACATTTTTAATTAGTTTTTGTCATGGTCCACTAACCTTCATTCACTCTGCCTGATTTGGGTAACGTATCTCGACCATCAGATTGAGCTTCAGCCATTTTATATAAAAAATATTAAACATATTTTGATTGAAAATGTATTCTCACTGCACTTTCACAAAACTACATACTATTTCAAATTCTTTGTCTGCAATCATATTATTCATACCACACACCTGTAACTTGCAATACCACTACCACCTCCCGTCACCCAGCATTGAAGTTTCCCAAGAACTGTAAAACTCGTTCGGAAATGATACAATACCAGCGACACTAAACCCGCGGTCAACGGACATAAGTATTCTGTATGCTGTTTTATCATTTTAAAATTATAAATAATTTTCTTTTTTTTTGTTTATTGATATTCCAGCACCTATTCAACCACTGTTTATAATACAAAACCTTAATGATTACGACTTTTACTTCTTTTCATTTCTTGAATCCATTATTTTCAATTGTCTATGATTATTTTAAAGGTATCCATATTGGTGTATAGAAGTAAAACTATTCAAATAATTCCGAAAAGCAATCAAATACTTATTCATCCAATTTTCATAATAAATTTTATTTATCTGTGACATTCTAATGCATTTTACAAGAAATTTGTACTTAAAATTTTAATTAATATTAATTTTTTATTGATTATAATCAGCGGTTATATTATATGAAAAATATTTAGACAAAAGTTACTGTTGACTTCAGCTGAGGGGACCTGTCAGTGATTAGTAAACACCAAACAACACGGCGTTATACCGTTTAATAACAAGTAAAAATGTCAGCAATTTAATTTGTAAGAAACACTGTGCTGAAGATTGGAAGCTTAAAATTAGATTAAAATTTAAATAATGAACATGTGATTTGGAATACAGATATTTTATAGTATTATAAAGTGATTTAAAGTTTAATGTAATGACAGCTCCGCGATTAGCGCGTGGCAGTAGAAGCCGATTTCTGTTGTATTTCGGTATTCTAATTGTGTTAACGGCCCTAGTTGCGGTTTACCACAATACTTTGACACAACTGGATGCTGTTACAAAAGCGAACGATGTATGCAATCAACACCAAGAATCCTTAGCTACACAATTGCAAAGTAACTTTTTATTTTATTTAAAAATCGAATAGCAATATGGTGGCCACTGTTGGCCAGTCTATTAATATTATTTTGAACTGATATATTTTTAAATAATGCCTATGTTTTAGTGATATCTGAATATAAAACTCGATTAGAGAATTCGTTACAAACGGAAAAAATAAAGCACAAACAAACTCAAGAAAAATTGCAAGCTGAGGCAGAAGATGAAAAATCAAAACGGGACAAAAGTAATATTGAAGCGAATCTACGATTTAGCAGTTTGCAGCAACAATACAAACTTCTCAAGGTTACACAAATTTTATTGACAACATGTAACCGTAATACGCATTATGGTAGATTTTGTATTTCTGTTTTAATTATTTTTGTAGACTCAACTGGATGATAATGCACAATCATGCAGTAAAGTCAAGAAACAGCAGTTATCGGAAATTAATGCTCTCCAATCAAAGTTGCAAGAACTTCAAGGCCAGTTGAAACAAACAGTTAATCAAAAAGATAGAGCTTTTGAAAATTTAAAGGTTAATAATTTCAACAATATATGCAGAAATTCGATAACATTATGCAATTCAATAAAATATAAAATGCGTCTTTCTTTTTAGAGTCAATTTGTAGCAATTCAAGCGCAGCGCGACGATTATAAAAAGGCAGCGGAAGGAGCTCAAGATGGTACGGCCAGATATGAAAATGATCTCAATTACCTTCAAAAACAGAATAATCAACTGAAACGTGAGCTTGATGAGCTCAAGGTACGCTGTATACCTCCACCAATATTTTGAGTATTAAAGATTTTTGTTTATGTTTTGTATATGGAAATATATGGCTAGTACGAAACGTTTATCAGTAGCACTGAGTCAGTATGTGTTTAAAAAAATTTGTTTATACTTTATATATTAATAAATATAATTAAATGATCATTATGGAAATTCTCAATTCATTCATAAATTAACAAAAACTTTTAATCCATGTACTAATTGATGATTCTTCAAACAATTTAAAATTTGTATTATATTTTTCAGAAAACATGTCCAAATTCAGTTTCTTCCAAGACTGCTTCTAAACTCGAATCCACAATTCCAGAATCTACACGTAACTTTACAAAGACTGTTCAAGTTAAAAATGATATATATCAAATTTTTGATTCAAAAAATTCACCATTGCCTGATAATATAGTTGTTGGAAATCTGAACTTGATAGATAGAAAAAGTTCAACAACCTCGACGAAAAAAGACAATAGCAATAATCTGCCGCAGATTGACGCACCAAACACCAATCTGAAAAGAAGCAACAATTTGGAAGAATCTGATAACAAAGGAGTATTACAACAACCTATTAATAACAAATTTACACCAAAGTCAACTACCAAAAGCGGTAGAAAAGTAGATTTTAAAAATAACGACAATATGTTGTCTATACAACCATTGATAAGTCCAAAAAGTAACATCAAAGATAATAATGACTCAAATGACAATGTTTTATCCGTACCAAATGTAATGGGAAGAAAAACGAAAAAACAGCTTCCGGTTGGAGTGGTTCCGGTACATTATACTAACATTGAAGAAGAAGCAAAAGAAATTAATGGCGCCAACTCGGCAGAACAGGCAACAAATAACATTGACCCACAGTCGAATCGGTATCGAAACACTATTTTAAATTTAGAACCGGATAAAAATGCCAACGAAGACAGTGTTCAGAAACCTCTGAAAAGACCAAAGCAACCTGAAGAAGAGCCATCAGTTTTGGACAATGCATTGGATACAAATTTAAATCATGAAAATGGCGCAATCGAAGTTGTTGATGATCACAAAGAAAATAATGTTCAAGATGATCCACTGAACATATTTGATACACAAAATGATGCATTTGGCGACCAACAAGGAAAGAATGCAGCCATAAATAAGAGACAACATATTGATACCTTAGGCAATATAGGAGGTCCGAGACAAATGCCTGGCGGTTTAAGAATGGGTCCGTTTGGAATCAATTATGGAGAAGGTGATTATGATAAAGATGGGGAAAAAGGCGGTGATATACAACTAGAAGAAGTTGAAGCTGAACAGGACGAAGATGGTAAGTTATTATATATTATACGTAATTTTTTTTTTATTATTAGAGAGTGCTCTAAGTACTATCATCATATAATAACGGCAACATATGCGGTGCTCGGTTTATGTATATGTTTATTATAGTACTGCATAACGTGAAACATCCGGTGCCGAAAAATTGGTACCATATGATGAGAACATTTAATGGACATGGGTATATGACAAACGTAATGTAGGCGGCCGCAGGTCATTTACAACCTAAGTTATGATTGGTTTTCACTAAGAAGTATAGTAACTGCGTGTCACTTTCTAAGTGGCGTAATTTAAATAATGAATAATAAATCTGTGATGTTTTAATATTACATAAAACTTTCCTTTAAATAGATATAATCAGTTTTTCTATCTGTAATGTCTGCTGTGGCAAAATCTTCGTAAGTAAAGTGGGCTTCACATTCTTTTACTCTAAGTGTTAGGACAATAGTCCTAACACTTACAGTAAAAGTTTTTCTCTTTCTGATAACATACCGCCACTTAGTTTTCAATTCCAGATCTTTAGGAAATACAAAACCTCTATAATTTGAACATTGGCAAACACACATCGACATTGTCAATTATTTATTTTTTGAAAATAAACTTATTTTGTACACACTGCTGTAAACTATTCACACTGAGGTCGTTATTTAGCTGGCGCCCGTAACGGTATAGTTTGGCAGTGCCCATCTCCATTGACAGCTCATAATATTGTTGCTTATGCACTAGGTGTGAATTGTTTGCTGTTTGCCACAAATAGTCATAATAATAATGGTGGTTGCAAAATTTTTACCTTGAGTAAAATCAAAGTGCCGAACAGTCTGTGTTGTAAAAGACTAAAAGTTATATCAATAGATATCATATTTCATCGTTTGCCACCTGCAAAAAGTCGACTTGTAACAATTGCATTTTTCACTTTGCATGACCACTCCAGTGTATTATTTATTCATTTTTAATTTTTCCGTCTATACGGTGTGAATTTCCTTTTGAATTAAACATAAACGGCACTGTTTGACATATCAGTATTTTTCTCACACTTAATAATTATATGATCTCTCAAGAGTCTGCTTCGACAAAATTTTTTTGTTTTGGATTTGCACCAGCCCAATCGAAAATCGTATTTAAATGAATCATATTTAAATGTTGACGTTAAAATACCAATGTTGAGCTGTTCAAATTGTTCTCATGACACCGCCTTATTGGATTCACCACGCCCACGTTTCCAATATTATGCATACCTATGCTTTGATATTAGTAGACAGGGGCGTAGCTACCGCCGTATCAATTATACGGGGCCCCCGCGCCACGGGGGCCCCCAACGTGCGTAAGCAAAAATTAATAAAAACTTCCCATTTTTTTTTTATTTCAGAAATGACAAAAGTCAAAAAAAGCAATTTCTTTTTTTCCCGCGTAAAACGTGCGTTCAAAAGTTGGCAACACCCTACATCGGTTATCGCGGGCTGAGGGATTTCCCCGTTTGTCATTTACTTCAACAGGGGAAGGGCCCCCAAACAAATTTTTATACGGGCCCCGCCAAGGCACGCTACGCTTCTGTTAGTAGAGTTACTATTAGTTTTTAAGAGCGTTTATTCGTGTTAGAATTCATTCACTAGACGTCACTTGCTGACAGCTATGCAAGATGATCTCTAGTTCTTTTATGTAAAAAATGGAATACGCGATCAAATTGTTTAAACCCACATGTGCACTAGAGGGTTAAATCTTTATTTTATCAAAAACCATTTGGCCTTCTGATGTTAAAAGTTGAAATTGATATTTTCATCTTTTACTATTCTTGTTGTCATCACATTTTTTTCCTGGCTATTTCTCTTTAATTTCAGATGATGCGGTAGATGGCCATATTGCTTGGCAACAAAAAGAACCAGCAGATCGAAATTAATAACACTATGAATTTCGATAAATTAAATCAATTAAAATTTGTATAATTCAAGTCAGTGAACAATAAAGAAGAAAATACAATTTTCAATGATAAAAATAGCTTTCAATGAGATTTTTTACGGTGTGACTTTGAAAAGTTTGTTTTTATCTTTAGAAGAACGATAGCTACGAATGCAAGTATGTGGATATTGACGAACCGGTTTGCTTAAACTAGAACTCCGTTTAGTTTCTCATTTTGCTTCAAATAAACATTGTGATTGTTGATTGATACATTATTTCGAATTTGTATTTTTTATATAAAAGTTGTGAATACAATTTTTTTACGTTTTCTGGTTAAATATTAGCTATTTTTACAATGATATTATTTAAATATATTTTAATACTCGATTTCTGATACGACTTCCAACTTTTAAGTCTAGGTTTATGAATGTCATTTGTTTCGAGAACAAATGACATATGTACTTAAATCTAAATATAAAGCTGGAAGTTACATCAGAAACCGAGCATTAATGCAGACTAATTGATATTGAGTGTACATTATTCCTTCGAACAATTTTTTAATCTTGTTTTATATATTTTAGTAAAGATATTTTGTTTATAACTACAATAAAGAGAAAACTATATCACCAAAAATGACAGTTTTTATGTTAGAAAAGAAAATACCTTATTTTACTTACCTTTAGCTTATTTTTATAATAAATTCAACTTTCATCTTTAAATCCAGGTTTATTGATATTATTCTTGAATTTGATCCATTCAATGGTGTCCGCTAGATTTCTACATAAGAATGGACGCCATCCTACCAGTAAACTACCCTTTGCCTTTCTGGATTTTTTTCGAAACAAATAAATTTTCCCCGTATTAAGGGCCAGCAATGACATGCAGATTTATGAAATATGATCGAAGTTGTTAGCCTTTATCGAGAATTTAATGATATTTAAACTTATGAAACATGATCTAAATCGTGAGTTCTTTTCGATTAAATCGTATTTTTTTATTTTTGTTCAACAGTAAACTACTCCTATTTAGTGGTGTAGGTAAAAATGAAAAAAATGCTTAATAGTGTTTAGTACAGCTCAGAAAATAAATTTAAATGTCGATTCACTAGTTTTGACGCTAGACTGGATTATAGGAAAACATCATAGAACACACACCTATATTGTGGAAAACATACACACATGAAGACAGGCATTTTTCTAAACCCCCTTTTTATTATCTGCAATCAATATACTGTGTGGAAATCAAATTTTCCAATACTTTCCTACTCCTGGAGTCGCGAGAAAGTAAAAATCATGATGTCCACAATTTTATCGAGGTATCCTTATATTTTATCTCTTCATCACTAACCATGATTTTGACATCTCTGTTTGACACCAGTTACCACTGGATGAATTACTAACCTAACTTTTTATGTTCGTCTCACATAACACATGTTATTACAATTTGGTAAATTGAGTGATCTGTTCAAATAGTGTATACACAATTTTTTAAAAGTAAAATTCATCGTAAGTTATTGAATCGTTAATTAAAATATTTTAAAATGTAAAGTATTTGTATGTACCAATCAGTTACCTATCCTTTTTTTAGATCTTTGTAAGCAATGGGGAAAGTAAGATCCACATCAGGTGCCCCTCGAAAAGAGGGGTTCAATCGTTCGGGCCATTCGATGAATCCTGAACGTTCTACAAAAGATTTAAAAGGCGTAGGAAACCCTCGCTCCAAATCTACTATTAAAAGGTTACAGATGTATCGAAATTTTAAAGCAAAGCGTGATAAAACCGGAAAAATATTAACGCCTGCTCCCTTTCAGGTTCTTATTTTATTGCAGTTGGAAATAAACTTACTTTATACAAAAATAAAATACCGTTTATTTTTTAGGGTTGGTACAAATCAGGAACTGTAGCTCGAGTTGAACCGAATCAAAAATGGTTCGGTAATACTAAAGTTATATCACAAAACGCTCTGCAAAAATTTCAAACTGAACTAGGTTCAGCCATGAAAAATCCGTACCAAGTAGTAATGAAATCAACCAAATTGCCTATAACACTACTAAATGAAACAGCGAAGCATGCTCGAGTCCATTTACTTGACACTAAGAGTTATGAAAGTGTTTTTGGGCCAAAGACACAGAGAAAACGGGTAAATTTAGAGGTAAGAGGCTTGGATGAATTAGCGAAGAAAGTAGATGAGGCCCAAGAACTGTATAATAAGGAAAATGATAGAGATTTAGTTAGAGAGGATGACGGAGTTAAAGATATGCAAAGAGACTGGGTTATGGGCGCTGGTCAATCGAAACGTATATGGAATGAACTCTATAAAGTTATCGACAGTTCTGATGTCTTGTTACAAGTGCTTGATGCAAGGGATCCAATGGGAACCAGAAGTTCTCATATTGGTAATTTTCATTTTTTTTTATCTCGCATATTTTTATTGAATTTTACCGAGCTGGGTAGAGTAGTGGTGACAGCACTAGACTCGCATTCGGGAGGTACGGGTTCGAATCCCGGCCTGGGCAGATGTGGCTGGGACTTTTTCCTACTGCCTCTCGCCAAGAAACGGTAATTCCTGTACCGGCCATCTTGATTGAGGTTTTCCATGGTTTCCCCCAATTAATTCCAGATAAATATCGAGATGGTTCCTTATTTAAGGCCATGGTCGATTACCTATCAAACTCCTAGTTCAAAAATTATCTACCTTATCCTAACTTACTATAATTACTTCATTCGCCCATTGCTATTAGTTAAGTTGAAGTTTTAGAAACGTAGAAAATAACGGGAAGTGTGGTAAATGGAAAATAGTAATGGTGCGAATGGCGTCGGTTATGACATAAAGTCGAGAAACGGACGTTAAACGCATTATTATTATTATTATTTATTGAATTTTCATGAGTGTTTTTTTTTACAGAGAAGTTTTTACGAACAGAGAAACCGCATAAACACCTGATATTCATTTTAAACAAAGTGGATTTAGTTCCGGTGTGGGTAACTCAAAGCTGGGTAGCCATTTTAAGTAAAGAATACCCAACAGTCGCGTTTCACGCGTCTTTAACAAACCCGTTTGGCAAAGGATCCTTAATAAATCTTCTGCGTCAGTTTGGAAAATTACACATTGACAAAAAGCAAATAAGTGTAGGTTTTATAGGTTATCCAAATGTTGGAAAATCATCTATAATTAATACTTTGCGGTCAAAAAAAGTTTGTAAGGTTGCACCCATAGCAGGCGAGACAAAAGTGTGGCAATATATAACACTGATGCGAAGAATTTTTCTCATTGATTGCCCTGGTATAGTAAATCCTACAGCCGAAAGTGATACTGAAAAAGTATTGAAAGGTGTTGTAAGAATCGAATTAATTCAAACACCTGAAGATTACATACCGACTGTTTTAGAAAGAGTTAGACGTGAATATCTTGTTAAAACATATAACGTTGACGGATGGACGAATGCAGAAGAATTTCTTGAAAAATTGGCCTTTCGGTCAGGTAAATTGCTAAAGGGTGGTGAACCTGACGTTTCTATTGTTGCAAGAATGGTTTTAAATGATTGGCAGAGAGGCAAACTTCCATTTTACGTTTGCCCACCAGGTTATGAGAACCAATTGGAAACCAAAATGGATGTTGACACGGAGACAGTTGAAGCTCAAAATAATTCAGACATTACTGAAAACTGTTCAGAAGAAGTTAATAAAAATAGTGAATGCGATATTGAGAAAGAAAGTACCATAGAAAATAATACAACAAACACCGATGAAAAGTCCGAAATTACTATACCAACTGTAGAAAGCGAAATAGTATCAGGAAAAATGGACATACAGAAAAAGATAGAAATTGGAAGACGCTTTTCGGTAATGCAAGATTTTAATAAGATTTTGGTACGATTAAATTACGACGAAAGCGATATCAGAGAGTTAAAAAGCAGTCATGTTACAACCGATGAAATATCAATTCCGGAGGAGAAAATTTCAGTTACTGAAGATAATTCCGCAGAAAATAAGGATGATACAGATGACGAAAGTGACTCAGACATTAGTAATTTTTATTCTGATATGGACGATAGAAGTGATGTTGAAGATAAATTTACAGAAGATAACAACAAAGACAATGTAGAAAATGAACCTAAATTAACAGCTGAGACTTGTAAAAAGAATACTGAAATTAAAGCACGAACAGTCATACAAAATAAAAAGGAAATTTCAACCGCAAGTGGTGCATTTAATGTAGAGACAGTTAAAAAATCGGAGAAGAAATCGAATAAAAATAATTCTAAGCAGCAAGACGTGGAAAATAAATTGACTAGCAAACAAAAAAGAGCTATAGAGAGAGCGCTTAAGCGAAAGAAGATTGGTAGCAATTTCTATGAAGTAGCAAATGTGAAAAATAGAAATAGACTAAAGAAGAAAACAGCATAATTTTTTTTAAATTATATTGTCTTTCTTTGCAGTTATGTTATCATAACATAGTTCATAATATCTCGTTTTATGATTAATTGTATTAAATTAATTTAAAATTAAAACTCTTATTAAAGTTAATATGCATTCGTTCATGTTATCTTTGCCCTCCATACATGCTAAGCGATTTGCTTTAGCTCACTTTGCTAGTTTAACTACATCCTATAATCTACACATTTGAGGATTGATCAATAAGTACCGGTGTTTCACGACAGATGACGTTGACGACCTCGTGCTAAGTTGTAGATAAATTTATAGGTTAGGTTATTTTTGACAGCCAGTTGTACTTTTCGACAAAATGGGAAAAGAGCAACATAATTCGTTTTTTAAAAAACATGCGAAAAAATAAAACTGAAGTTAGATGCTGTCTATGGGGACCCTTCACCATCTATCGCCACGGTGAGATACTCATATAAAAAACGAATTACGGATTGGTATTGCTCTTTTTCCATTTTGTCGAAAAATACAAAACACGAATGATACGACTGGCTGTTAAAAATAACCTAACCTATGAACTTATCTACAACTCAGCACGAGGTCGGTTAAAAGTCTGCAGTACACGATGGTAAAGTTAATTTCACTCGTCAACGCTATCTGTCGTCAAATACGGATACTTATTGATCAACCCTCATATATACGTGCTCTTGAGTGGCTATAACATAATATTAGCGCAAGGTTATTATTATTAAATTTCATTTTAGGAGACCTATCAAAAGACACCTCACCAAATAGTGTAAGTGAAAAAAAATTGAGTACACTTCATTCTGTGGGAGAGGATCCAAAAAGAGATTTTTCCAAAAATCTCATTTCTATTTTTGAGTCATCAATCTCCGTTCGTATATCAAATTTCGTCTTCATTGGTATATAAATGTGAGAATGGGCAAGGCTGTGACTGACTGACTGACCAAAACTATAAGGATTCGAATTTTCCAATTTTGACGAAACACTAAAGAGGATACTCCCCTCACAAGAGCAAGTAGTGTGTATCCGAAACATACGTAAATTTAAAATAGTCTTAGAAATTTTGAAGTGTGTGTATTATTTTTATATAGCAAATTTTTTAAATAAGAACTTGACAAAATAATTAAAATCCAACACTAAAATCACGGTTTTTACTTTATATTGTTATTTTGATTAAACATTTTTCTTTTTATCTTCCTTTCGGTAATTTTAAACAATTTTATGTAAAAAAATATTTAATTTATAGTACCTATTTAAACGAATGTTGATCAGTATTGTACTATGAATTATGTAATGGTTCTATGTTGCAAGCTGCGTACATTGATATTATAAAGATTATGAGCGGATGCGGTGGCATTCTGTGTTGAGACGGAATAGAGTTCACATTAATTGTATTGCTGAACCGAATATACTTTATTTAATAATTGAATACGTGTTCATTTATTAGCTTCATCATTATTCCTACATTTACAAAACGTATCAGGCGAACAATTATTTATTTTTTAAATTTCGCTCATACAACTCAAACGAAAACAAATATGTTACGTAATGCAAACAATGGCCGCGTGATGTCACTACACGAAATCGTGCATGTTGTGCTTACGTAGTTTTGTAGTACACACAGTATGTCTACAGGGGGTAGTCGTAGCCTCGTAGTAAATAAATCGACATAGGTTGTTGTGTGACGGTTTCTACCAATTTCTACTGACGATACAAGTAGGGGTTGTACAGATACGTGCTACGAAAGTGGAATATTGATTTGTGAAATGTAATTTCGAATCAAAAATTGTTGAACGTAAAATCTTTAGTATTTGCGTGCTTTACGTATATAAACTTTAAGAAATAGTTTATTTGATTTTTTTTTAAATTGTAGACGTCAATTTTTATGACAGAAAATGACGTTATTGCTACGCACATAACCCTACCTGTGTAGTGACAATTTTTCTTGAGTTGTGTTTTTATCAGTGGTAAACAATGTGTAACAGAATTCCATATTGTTAAAGTGTATGTTAAAATATGTTATATAATGAGTAATTTGTCTATAAATTACAATCATTCGATAGATCATTCTCAGTGACGTTAGTTTGTACAGATTTGCAATTTTAATGATATGGGCACATCGTACGTCTTTAACACCTCATAAAAATGTAAGTACTTTTTTTGTCAATAATGCATGATAGATTTATATTTTTGTTTTGTAACTATTTTGATAATCAACAAATACAGTACAATGAACACAAAAATATCCCAATTTGTATGAGTTTTAAACTTGAATTTTTGATGGTTTTGTTCAACATTTTTACTTGGCTGCGAACGCTCTTAAATATAACAGAATATTTTAGATCAATTTCTGTTGATAACAATGTTATCAATTTTTTTTATTTAGGGAATTTAAACTAGGTATTTGACGGATACATTGAAATTAAAAGGAAGTTGTAGCTGATTATCAAATATACAATAATTTTAATAAATCTGTTATTAAACTTCAATACACAGTGTTAACGGCAATACAAATAATTGTCAATTGATATCGGATACTGCGTAGTTTTAAGGTAATGAGCGAATATTTTTGCTATCAAATAAATATCTTCTTGAATTGACAATGATTGATTTATTATGAAATGAGACATCATCCTTAAGGCTGTCGGAACGCTCTGAATTTTGTTTGTGCTGAGACCCAGCGGTAAGGGGCGAGGTAGGCAAAAGACATATTGTGGGTGTGACCTTCTTTAGCTCTGTGTTGCTCAAATCATCCGCACGTTTCAATTTTTGGCTGGTGCCAACTACGAGGCTAAAAAATTTTATTGCAAGGGTGCCGCTGTCGACAGATTACTCTCATTTTTGGGAATATTTTGAAGATTTAAAAAATTTTTCCGAAAAAGGAAGAGTCACTTTAGGTTTGTGATGGAACAATTTTGTGAAATAAGTACGAATAAGGTCGTAGTGTGACATTGAAAACGTGTGTTTTTTTGGCACAATTAATGCCAACTTTTTTCTAGTAAATCGTACATAAATTACAAAAGTAGTCCATTAGAGACCTAGATTTGTCCTTTATCTTCCTTATAAAGAAAGAATTTTTGCAAAATGTTGACCAATAAGTCTACAACCATGATGACAGCCGAAGCTCTATTTTTGGCTTAAATTCAGAGCGTTCCGACAGCCTTAAGGAACTTCGATACTTCGTTATTTGGAATAAATAGTATAAAAAATTATTGACGTCGAAACCAACAAAAACTACTTTATAATTTAATTATTATTTATTTAAAAAAACACATTGAAGGTACTTACTAGTGGATTTTTATTATAAACAATCCAATAGAGCGTATTCTAAATCGTTATTTTAATCTCGTTTTCGATGTTTTTTAACGAAAACTATTTCCTAATAGACTTTTTTTTTATGCGAAACTAAAAACATAATAACTATTTTTTTTATTCAGAAAAAGTTATTCTAGAAATATACCCGTTCTACCACCATATAATCACGTTCTCCCACCAAGCGGATCTCAAAAAGTTAATAAATTATTTCGCGGCTGAACGACACTGAATAATTATTTATATAAACAATCAAGAAATGGTGAGAATACTTATAGTTTCGAACTCTAGTCTAAAAAAAGTAGTACTTATATCACTAAATACTTCCGTTTTAATTTACAATATATTCAGTTTCCAAAACTAAAATATCTACTATTTTTAGGTTCTATAATTCATTTTCATCACTTGTTTCCTTATTTATAAATACTGTAGCAATATTTGCATAAACTTCGCGTCTTTCAAAAGTATTTTTTTCAGCGAAATTTAGAATTAGTTTTAAGCATACTAAGTAGGTGATATAATTATAAACGATAACATTATAAATTTCGATGTGTTTGTTTATTTTTTTTTTATACAGTGCGATTATTTCTATCGCATAAAGAGAATCCAAATAGCTGCTTCCAAAGAGAATTACAACAGCGTTATAACTGAATTAAATAATTGATATTATATGCATTGCACATGTTTTATGCATATGTGATTAATATAATCTGTAAGTTAAATTCACCTCGGCTTTATCTAGTAATAGCAGGAACGTAAAGGAATTCGTTCGAATATTATATAACATTTCTCACTATTATGTTGTCGAGAGGTATAATATTTGAAAATTTTACGATAGTATGATGGGATACTGGAAAGCTTAAAATAACAAAAAAACAAACGTTACGTAATAATACTTAAACGTTCTCTAAGTAGTAACAAATTGAAATGAGAAATGAACATTTTTTATATCCAAATCGCGTCAATTCTGACAATAATAAGGACAAACTGGTCATGCAGTGTACTGAATAAAGTCCAGTGAAGCAGGTTAAAAAAGTCGACTGGACAAAATTATTTAAATTTGATTATTGAATTTATATGATGAAAATTGAAAAACATCAAATCGGTGACAAATTCATTTTTTTTAATTTATTGTTTCCAGTTCTAACATTATTTGATGTTTATACAGATTATAGACGAATGTTTTTAAATATTTATAAGCATCATCAATAATAATTGATACTCATCTAGAATCTAAATTTCATAAAGTCGTGTAGAACAGCCTTCGAGATACTGACAACAAAACAATGAAAAAAAAATCGAAAAATACTGCATACAGTAGAAGAAACATGTTTTTTTTATAATATGAAATATGCTTACATATTTATATAGAAACTGTTGAATGAAACTTCGAGTCAGAAATTTGCAAACAAGCAAAAAAAATCAACGGTATCGACAGGAACACTTCGAATATTAAACTTAAAAAAACCCGGGTCGCAGTGCCAAAACCCTGCCGACAATATAGTGTATTTGTTTGTATAGGGGAGTGTGGTTTTATACTTTTATTATGTGAAATTAAGTTTGTTTTTGGGCAAAATAAAAAATTTAACCCCTTAATACACCCCTTAAAATAACATTTTTTTTCTTAATTGTAATATTATTATCAATCTAACGTCTACACCGAATTAAAGACACCCTTCAATAAATAACTCACTATCTGCAAATTAGTGTTTTCAAAAAATTTGTAAGTCCGGTCCTGTCTGGCTGATTTTATTAAAATTTTAGGGACACTTTTTAATTACTACTAAAAGGTTAAATGTCAATTTTGAAACGATTCTGAGAATTTTTTCGATATTTTGGGGCCGAAAAACATTTTTCAACCCCTAAAAACTACCCTTAAAATGCCCCGATCACGCCCATTTTAAATAGGCTTCTTGCGGTGATGGATTTCAACACGTGGGCCAAATTTCGTTAAAATCAATTAACTCTTTCGAAAGTTATTGCCCGCACACATATATATATATATATATATATATATATATATATATATATATATATATATATATATATATATATATATATAAATATATATATATATATATATATACATATATATATAAACATTTTTAAAAATGGTGCCAAAGTGTTTAGGAGGTTATGAAACGTCGAGAAATTTTGGTCCGACCCCTAGGTCCCGCCATCCGACCAACGCCAATAGTGTATGTTGCCATATGGCAAATACACTAAAAAATATATTTTAGATAACGAGCTCATCAATCATTGATAAAAAAATACATATATCGAAGCCTGCTTTCTGGTCGCCAATCGTTTCGTTAATTCGAGAATTCTGATATTATTTTTTTCAGTTCTGAAATTGATAGATATGTTTAAAAATTTTGTCCGAAATATTTTTTTTAATCAAATCTTGTCGAACGCGCAAACATTCAAATAGACGCGGAAGATATTTTTACAAGTTTTTTTTAAACGATTGTACTGCGACGTAAATAAGCACGAAGGTAGCGACAAAAGTAGTGGAACCTTCGGCTCCACATTATACAGTCTTGCCATGCGGAGCGCACAAAGATTTTTTTATATCAGTACTTCCACCACGAAATCACTGTACTTCCACCGTGTACTCAAATTTAGCCAGTTTATGTGGGATATTTATTTTTTGTCAAAATAAAATATAGTCTATATTATTCAGGGATATAGTGTACTTTTTGACTAGTGAAATAATTTTTAGAATCGGTTCAGTAGTTCCAGAGATTATCCCCTGCAAACACACAAACAAATTTTATCTCTTTATATAATAGTATACATTTGTTATAATCTACGAAAAATGTAGATACTTACATCTTCTACAGAAATTGAAATGCAATGTAATACTACGGACTTTTTGATTCAGAAATTCACATAGTTTAAAACCTCGGATTTAGTTTTGGAATATTATCCGGGACAGCCTGTATATTCAATATTGTAAATAGTGTTTAATGTATTTATTATTGGTAAGTGTTATAATTGTTATAGTGATTGTATAATAACTGTGTCACTAGAATTTGTTTGATATTACAAATACAATGTAGTTTGCTAGCTTCGAATGTTAGTAAAAAAGTAATATATCG
Organism: Venustoraphidia nigricollis; assembly: GCA_034508555.1. NCBI lineage: Eukaryota > Metazoa > Arthropoda > Insecta > Raphidioptera > Raphidiidae > Venustoraphidia > Venustoraphidia nigricollis. The sequence goes on along the minus strand of JAVRKA010000044.1, from coordinate 2,612,088 downwards.
TAATTTGCGCAGCGAGTAAGCGAAATATACTTGCCGCGGGTCATAGATTGCCGACTACTGGTTTTTTAACAGCTGATGGTAGCTCACAAGCACAACCCTTCGAGCCTAACCATAATTTGTAGCTCTACGAAGCACCGCCAATTCAGTGTTGCCAAGTCTGAGCAATTTTTTGACAGTATCCTCCCCTAAGGGAATGTTCAAGTATTATACAACGGAGTTTTCCCGCTATTTTTGCACCCCTCTTTCCATCTCATCATTAGTGCAGGCGCTGGGCTGTATTCTGTATGATAAATCCAGTGGATTCATTCCAATCGATGATTTAAGTTCAGTAAGACCTGAAGAATGAAACTCTAAAGGTTGCCGGAACAAATCGACGTGTGATTTTTTTTTAACCGGACTATCGGCTTCAATTAATTCCAGATAAATATCGAGATGGTTCCTTATTTGAGGCCATGGCCGATTACCTATCAAACTCCTAGTTCAAAAATTACCTATCTTATCCTAATTTTCTATAATTCGCCCATTGCTATTACATAAGTTGAAGTTTAAAAAAATGTAGTAATGGTGCGAATGGCGTCTATTATGACAAAGTCGAGAAATGGACGTTAAACGCATTGTTATTATTATTATAGCATCATATATATTAATACGCTAAGGTTAAGATGTTTGCCTCCCTTTTTCGAAAAAAACCACACAATTGCTCCACATACATTTTATATCATTTTATAGATAATTGCTTGCTCTACCGACATCAACAACTAAAAAATTTATTATTGCTTTCGTTTTTGTAAATTTATTAATTAATTAAAATTATATATATAGATATACATTAAGACACAATACAGCAATGCTGCCATCTGACGGATTTGATTTTGAAACAACGTCAGTATGATTGACGGTCGGTAACTCTTTTGTTCAATTTCAAATCAACTCACGTATGTATCAATACTTTTCATATAGTGGCGCTTTAGCTCAACGTTTTCGATACTTGCGCTTCTATATAACATTTTTAGAAAAATATTTTCTTGAACTGTCACTGAGCTTCGTAATGTAATACAACAAAAAGAAGAAAGTTCTAAAGAGTGTGAGAAATTAGAAACGAATTTTAGTGCGAATATTCGCACGGGTACCGCTAGTATATATATATATATATATATATATATATATATATATATATATATATATATATATATATATATATATATATATATAACGTTTTCATAAACCATTGCCCCCATATATTAGTGTAATAATTTTGATCAGAAGATATAAGATAATTCCGAAAGAAGAGCACTAAAATAGGTTATATGCTATCAGAGTCTATTACTGCGCTTAGGAAGAAGAACGGTGAAACAAAGTAGTGAAGTAAAGTTTCTCGGACTATGCTTGGATTTTAACTTGTCTTGGCTTAGCCAAATTAATATCATTAACAATAAGATGTCTAAAAACTGTTTTGTGCTGTGGCAATTGCGGAACTTTGTTAGTTTGGAAGTTCTACTAACATATTATTATGCTCACGTGTATCCAATTTTAAATTATGGAATCTTATGTTGGGGGGCTGCGACAAAAATTTATGAAGTACTTGTAGCACAAAAAAAATAATAAGGACAATGACTTTTAAAAAAAGAAATTTTTCATGTAGAGATCTTTTCAAACAGCTAAAGGTTCTTACTGTCATAGCTATATATATTTTGAATTCCGTTTTATATGTAAGGAAGAACATTGACAAATTCTCCCAGTTTAAGGCTGTCAGTGACTACAACTTAAGAAACGAAAATTTAACTATACCACAGCATAAACTGACAATTTCATCAAGAGGGCCTTTAATTATGTCCATAAAATGCTTCAACCATTTACCAACAGATATAAAAAAAATAAACAATTCTATCCTTTTTAAAAAAAAAGTTAAACAACTCCTGTTAGATCACAGCATTTATACCATGGATGAATATTTTAATATTGTATTTTAACTCTTTTAACTCTTGACCTACTCTTCACTACGGTGTACACAGAGTGAATATTAAATAATAATAATAATAATAATTGATCACCATTAATTTAGATTTTGAAAGTATTTTATGAAAGAGAACTTGAAGGATTTTTGTTTTGACCTGGCAACACTGGCCGCCATCGTTCGGAGGCGGTCTACCAACTGACACCGTAACGATGCCGCCGCCTCCACGTTCCATCGAGCCAGTATCAGTTTTAGTTTAGTTCTGACTTCGCTCGACAACATTTGCATGCTAAACGCGCTCAGTAATTTGTGTACGTATGATTTGTGTTCGGCAATCAGTGGTTAGATTTGATGAATTAGTGTCGTGGCTATAAGTGCGGACAGTAAAAGATCTATTGTAAAAAAAGCTTGAATTATTTTACATTTATTATTATTAAATAGAATAATTTATATTGCAAGCCAGTAAAATATTTAAATTTTATATTCATATATATTTTTATGTTAGGTAAAAAAAGAACGATTTTGAGACGTTTCATTTTAGTTTTTTTAGTGCATTGCACAGTTAAATTTGCTTAGGGATTGTAATATATAAACGCAAAATCTTTAAAAGAGTAAAAAATAACTATTTTATGAATCCAAAGCTAGTGCATTTTTTACAAATTTCTCAACTTTGTGTTTGGAGACTTTTAAACGGTTTTATTTAACTTTACGTTCCGTATATTTGTTTCAAATCTTGCGACCGATTTTTCATCTACTTTCTGTTATCCGATTGAATTGAAATTGTACACACATGTGCAGTTCCGATGACAATATAATGTTTTAGTAACCAGTTGGCTGGTCCGACTTTCGTTCAGATGGAAATGAAACTTTTATTAAAACACATTAAAAACTTGAAAATAAAATTAGTACAAAACCATTCTAAGTTAAACGGTTTTATTACACAATCCTGTATACTCAAAGTTAGAAAATAATTATGAGTCACTAATCTGTCGCTTTGATCAGACAAAAATAAAATTATGTAACGCATTTAGCAGAAAACTTACTTACTAAGCGCCTCACGATTTTATTTTTGTCTGATCAAAGCCACAGATTGGTGACCCATAATTATTTCTAGCTTTATAATAAAACAATTTACCTTAAAATATTTTATTAGGTACCTGACTTATTCGGTCGAGAAAAGTCACGAAAATATAAAAAACGTACGTAATTCCGGTTGATAATAATTTAATAGATAATTAATTGATTAACTTTAGATTTTTTATGTAAAAAATAACTAATTTTGTAAAAAAAGTATACATATACCGGGTGTTTTAATTTGACAAACAAAAATGGTACTTAAATGGTTATTTAGAATGGTATTTTATATGAGTAAGAAATAATCAATTAAAAGTCTCAAATAAAAACAATGTTGACCGCAGGCTGAGCTAGTAGATTACATTTGTAATCCAATTGTCCTTTTACAAATTACAATGAAACAAAACGCGGTCAATTAAGATGTAATCGTTTGGCATTTAATATAACTAGGGTTGCCATCCGTCCGGGTTTCCCCGGATTTGTCCTAGTTTAGAGGGCATCCGGGGAGCGTCCGGGCGGGGCTTCATTTGTAGTCCGGGTTTAAAAATTTAAGAATAAATTTTTTTTAACTGATTATTAAAACAATTTGTAACAAACTGTAATAAGATTCTGTCTTGTAAGGTACATTTAAAATGATGATAAAAGATAACTAAATTTAATTTTAAGGTCTGAAAATAAATAAAAAGGTGACTTATGACATTTTCAACTGTTTATTATTACACTGACTATGTTTAAAAAAACTTGTTGACATGTCCGGGTTCTGGGCTCTAAAATCCGGGGTTTTCACGCGTCTTGTCCTTGTTGCCAAATTGTAGAGATGGCAACCCTAAATATGTAAATTGTCATCTCAGATGTATCATTCAGTATACGTTTCGATAATTAGGTAGAAATTCGACGTATCATAGAGATGTTTTTTGTTCATAAATAATTAATGAGTGGATAGACGGCTAGTTCGTTCGTTTGACTCGGACAACTGATAAGGGTCAAACGCTTGGTTCACTTGATTAATGTTTTTCCTGAACACGTCGAAAACAGATTTACGTATTTTCAATATATTATATGTATAATGGTGAACTTATTTGTTCAAATTAATGAACCGTTAATCTTCCACCAAGCTGCTCTTAGCACGTTGGCTACCATAAAATCGACGGTAGATTATAAATTGTTCTCGTGTAAGTACCGCGAGACGGCCGGTATTTTTACGAAAAACAAAAATTAATAGAGTGACACAGTACACCAATATATTTCTATAATAGGACTGTATAAAAAAATGTATCGTTTTTTAACCATTTTTCGAAAGTTTAATAAAAATTATTACTATTAGACAAAACAATTACTTTTAACTTTTCGCCAGAGAAGAATATTTAATGATTCGGAAATAATCAGATGACGAGAGACGGTTTACTTATGGTATGACGGTACGATAATTATAAATGTCAATTAGTTCGTCAAAGTTAATAAATAAAGAAAGTTTTTTGACTAAAAATTATTACAAATATGGTGAACACACTTAATCTTGGTTCCGTAAAAACTGATGCTCGTTATAATTTACCGAAAAGTGATATATTCGCGTTCTTCAGTTCATACAAATTAGTGATAATTTGAATAGCAAACCTTAGTAAATCAAATACTTTTGTGTTTCATATATTTTCCAGTGCTAATTTCTTTTCGTATATGGTGGTGTTGATCCAATAGAATGTCACAGTAAAGGAAGATTTGGTTGAGAATCAATAAATAAATAAGCTTTACCAAAGTTTCGCTAATGACCAACGCTTCGAAAAATATATTTTCATCTTCAGGGCCTATGAACATGTATATATGAAAAGAAAATTAGAACGATACATATAGTGTTAGTGGCAAAGAGTTGCTCTTTCGCGTAATTCACAAAACGTGCTTAAAGATGTTTTACTTCAAAATAAAAAAAAACCGGGTCGCAGTGCCAAAACCCTGCTGACAATATAGTGTATTTGCTTGTATAGGGCCGTGTGGTTTTATACTTTTATTATGTGAAATTAAGTTTGTTTTTGGGCAAAATAAAAAATTTAACCCCTTAATACACCCCTTAAATAACATTTTTTTCTTAATTGTAATATTATTATCAATCTAACGTCTACACCAAATTAAATACACCCTTCAATAAATAAGTCACTATCTGCAAACTAGTGTTTTCATAAAATTTGTAAATCCGGTCCTGTCGGGCCGATTTTATTAAAATTGTGGGGACACTTTCTAATCACTACCGGAGGGTTAAATTTAAATTTTGAAACGATTCGGAGAATTTTTTCGGTATTTTGGGGCCCAAAAACAGTTTTCAACCCCTAAAAACTACCCTTAAAATTGCCCGATTAGGCCCATTTTAAATAGGCTTCTTGCGGTGATGGGTTTCAATACGTGGTCCAAATTTCGTTGAAATCAATTAACTCTTTCGAAAGTTATCGCGCGTACACACATATATATATATATATATATATATATATATATATATATATATATATATATATATATATATATATATATACATATATATATAAACATTTTTAAAAATGGTGCCAATGTGTTTAGGAGGTTATGAAACGTCGAGAAATTTTGGTCCGACCTCTAGGTCCCGCCATCCGACCGACGCCAATAGTGTATGTTGCCATATGGCAAATACACTAATAACGGGAAATTTCCCTATTGGAAACAGCAGCATCATTGCTACGATGTACTCTGAAGCCCAAAAGAGTCTCCTTCTTTAACTCTCTGCAGGAAAGCAGTTTTGGCCTCTTTTAATTTTAGTACTAGTCTAACACGTTAACGTTTAAGTCAAATACAACACAATATACATAAGTACAAAGTGGGATAGTAATCAGATAAAGATGGCACGAATGAGAACGAGGAACACTGGAGGGTGACTTTATACTGACAACTGACTAGCGGTATGGCGAATATAGTGTACAGTGTAATTGCAAAGAATGTCTGTGCCTTTGCTATGTGTGTGGCATGTTTTAATCAAATAATTTATCTGCCGCTTGTCTGTTCTGCGCCACTGAACACATTATTTTATTTGCCCGTTTCTGGTTCTGCACTTTCTCCTTCGATCTCTTTCATCGGTCTGAAATCTTCATCAGGTGAACAATAAATTGAATTACGAAGACTACTCTGCATAATGCAATACTATATGTTCAGAAAAAAGTGAGCGCGCGTTTGAAATTATGGTTCTTTGGCGTTATTAAAAATTAATTTTTAATATGCATGCAAATAATTTATTGGAATCAAATCTTTAAAAAGTTTACGGATAATACTTGCAAAAAATTAACCTGAAATATTTAAAAATACATGAAAAATTGTCTGAGGACTTAGGATCAATTTTTTAAGTCAATACTAAATTTTTATTTTTATCACGACGTTTCAGAATTTATTTATTCTTTCATCAGGTAAAAATAAAAATTTAGTATTGACTTAAAAAATTGATCCTAAGTCCTCAGACAATTTTTCATCTATTTAATTAGTTAGGATCGGAACAATCTTTGAAAAAAAATTATTTGAAAATACGTTCAAAATTTTATTTTGGTTTTTAATTTTATATTCAATTCTTTGAGTTAATCAAAAATACGATATAATAAATTCCACTAAATGACATATAATATCCAGATGACAGAAAAATTATTGATTTCGTCGCCCATCTGTCATTTCAGTCTGAGCGTCTTATGGCCAATTTCATACTGTCAAATTGTCGTTAACTGTGCGCGCGCAACTTCCGTTACCTACTAAAATTTTACTCTCACGCGCCAAATGAAGTATAACTTCAATAATTTCACCTTCGACGGCAAAATCGGTACGATGTAAAATATTTTTAAAAGTTAATGAATCACGTATTCATTAACTTTTAAAAATATCTGTTGATGTTTTTGTTTTCTTCTAGCTTTTACAGATTGGAAACAGTATTAATTATAAACATTATCATAAACAGTCTACATATGCATCCATAGCCCAACTGAAGTGTCAAAAATATTACAAATATACTTATAATGTGAAAATGAACTATTTTATAGGAGGTACCTGCAAAAAATGTATGTATCACGAAAGTAATGCTATTATGACTCGTGTAACTGTTAAAACTCGTTAATCACTCGTTGTAACACATCATCATAACTCGCATTCACGTTCTAGATACATATATTACTATTTTAATCGTGCAACAAATGTATGCATTTGAGCTACATCGGGAGATATTTCATTGCATTTAAGTTTAAAACAGTTGTGGCAGGTTTTTCGCTTCTTCCTACAACGTTTGTGGGGAGCCCCATGTGTATTCGAAAAACATCTAAAATGTAATGAAAAAGAATGTTAGAGGTACAGCAGCTGTTATAAAGAAACTGTTGCAATGTAATGTGTCGAAAACACAGTGGTACCCAAACATTAGTGGAAATATGGAATATTATAAAGAAAGTCCAACTATATTTTTACCGTATTAATAATTGAAAGTTCATCTTTGATTCATTCTAGAGCCCTCGCTACTGTGAGAGTTAATGTCTAGCTATAGCTAAAAATAATTGGCTCTCGCATGTAGTGAATTTGAGTGTTGTATATCACTATATTATGAAGGATTAAAATGTTAATTGTGTGCACCGTTGAGTAACTGATTAACTCATTCCGCCGCGAAAGTGGAAAGATTCTGGTTTAAATCCAGACGGTGACGTGTTGGAATAATAATTTTTTCTAATATGGTGCTATGACAATGAATGTTTCTTAACAATTATAGCAGACATAAGCTATTATACTAAAATATATTTTTACCTGTCTACAAAGGATAATAATTGTATTATTTTAAAGTACGTTATAAATATAAATATTTTTATTTGCGATTAAGCATAGTCTTAAGAAGTGCTAGTTATTTTAATCTGCCCTAAATCCTACTCCGCTGGTAATCAGGGGCTGGTCACTCTAATATGCTTTCTGCGCGCGTGTTACAGTGCCATCTATCATTCTTTGATTGCAATTAGCTTTGAAGTATTCCAATAAAACCGCAATTTCATATAATTAATCTTACAGAGATTGATATAATTTCAATGACTTCATGACTGGACAGTTCCTTCGAATATTGTTGTTTTGGTTAGAGTGAAAGGTTTAGTATAAAATGATTTGAGAGAGTACAAAACCGTTCACTCTAACCAAAACAACAATATTCGAGTCCGTCATGTTTGAAATTATATCTGTCTCTGTTAGATTCATTATACGAAATACGGATATTGATTAAAATTAAAATAAAAACATAATTTTAACGTTAAGTGGTAGTTTCTATGATAGAAATACTAAAAAACACTATATTTTTCCTTATTTTTAAGGAGTTTAATTCATATTTAATAAGTAAAACGTAATTAAATCACGTGACAACGAACACCAATCAGAGTGCATGACGTCACTTGTTCATCAACATCATCAGACACTGTCCTAGAAAAGGACGCTGTTCACGTTGTCAAAAGGCTTCTTTGTTTTGTTAATATTCAGAGCGTGTAATTTATTCGAAAATTTCTATGACAACTGTTACGAAAAACCTATCACCTCATCAGTTTAGCAGCGCTTATGAACATATGACGTCGCGGCAGTCACATGGCAAGTATTCACGTTTGGCAGCGAAATTTGAATTTAAAATACATGATTTTTAAAGCGTGAGTCGTATTTAAAAATTATAATAAATATTTGTGGCTATATTAGGTATTTGTGCACGATTTAAGACACTTTCCCAAAAATAGTTAACATCCCTATTGCGGTGTGTATTGGACATTTAACTAGTTGCATTGAGACAACAATAGATGGAACTAGGACACGTGCACAGAAAGAATAATAGAAGTGCCCAGCCCCCGCTGACAGCTTCGAATGTGGTTCGGATAAGCGAAGGTTCGCTGTATAGATACATATTCTGTATAGAAACAGAGAAATGGCAGGCGATAGGCTCTGGCCATGTACCGTCGGTTGTGTGAGGTCAAGGTCTTGATGACGACGCCCCCCGTCGTGCAGTCCCGTCGTCGATCTTATATCCCTTGTGCTGAGGCACCACCCAGTTGTGTTCCATATCCACTTCATCCTGTTATCGACTATGGCGCTCTACACTACCTACAGACCACCTTCATGCCGACGGAGTCTCTGTAGTTGCTAGTAGTACCCATGTGTATAGCATAATACATGTTACATAATATTGTCTATATGCGTATAAAACTGTCACTTACTCATCCATTATATTATTATAAATTTTCCAATCCCCCGTGTTCTGTAACTTTTCTTTGCAAATAAATAGTCATTCGTTAAATGCACGGTGACAAAAAAACTCTTGTACATTATAGAAACATTTTTCTATCAGTTACAATATTTTTAACACACTTAAATAGGGATGTTGACTATTTTTTGGGAAAGTGTTCTAAATCGTGCATAAGTCCCTAATATTGCCACAAATATTTATTATTTTTATTTAAATACAACTCAAGCCTTAAAAATCATGTATTTTAAATCCCGTTTCAAATTTCGGTCCAAAACGCCAATACTAGTCGCGTGACGTCACCTGTTCATACCAAAGGAGGCTCAAAAGTTTACACAGGAGCTACCATCCTATAGATGCGTATTGTGTGCTCATAAACGTTAGTAAACTGAGGTGATGAAAAGTTGTTTCGTAGTCGTTGCTATAGTTGCATGTAATTTGAAGTTTCCTATAAACAAATAATAATAAATTGCACACTAAATATTAACCAAACAATGAAGTTTTTTGACAACGGCTGAACATATGACGTCATGCGTTCTGATTGGTATCTGTTGTCACGTGACTTGAGAGTGATTTTATTAGGTTTTATTTATTAAATATTAATTAAATTCCTTAAAAATAAGGAAAAATATAGTGTTTTTTAGTATTTCTATCATAAAAACTACTACATTTCGTTAAAATTATTTTTTTTATTTGAATACAGTCAACATCCCTATTGCTTAACTTGCGCGTTGGCTGTGTGTAAAAAAATCTTGCAACTCGATTTTCAACCTCTTTCAAATGTCCAGGTGATGTGAAACTGTGCAGACGTATGTCGTTTTGATGACAATACAATATTCTGTGCTTCTGGCTTACTAAGTAAAACGACGAAAATAAAAAACATGGCGGAAGTGGCGGTATTTGTGGTGGGAAAACGGGTCGTTACTAAATGGACTTCAGATCGAGAAGCTTGAACTGTTCAAAGCTAACGGGCAAAAGTCTTTGTAAAAGACGCAATTAGAGCTACCTCTTCTATATCAGATAATTAGATTGTACTCTAGTGTCGCAAAAGTTGTTCAAAGACTGAAAAGTTAAAAACTGAAATTTATAGTTTAAAAAAAAAACCTAAAAAACATGCTTATGTCAACGCAATATAAAGAAGAAAATACATTTCTTTTTCTTCTATAACGTTTAGAAGTGTGAGACACACGATTAATCAATATAGGTAAAGTGAGTGCCCCACGCTTCTAAACGTTACGGAAGAGAAAGAAATTTATTTTCTACAGCAGGATGCTACATTTTGCTGCAATATTAGAAACATTTGCTTTGAAACATTGCTATCGTGGAAACTCAAACCCGAATATTTCCATTATCACGACGGAAAGTTATCAATTACTCAACAGAGACTTTATTTCTCATATTTGAAGCACATTTGTAACGGTAAATTCACATCATGCGAGAGCTAATTTTTATCGTAGGTCACGCAACCATGGACCTTCATAACAGTGAGGGTTGTGGGTGAACCAAAGATGAAATTATTCCCATTCATTTTCTATTTTTTAGTCCGTTAATGTAAGTGTATTTTTTAGATTTTTTTGAAAGTATGAATTCCATGTGGTACGTCAGTATGCTATTTTATTTTCTCTTTGGTTTATTATGATTTTTGTTTAAATTATATGAATTGCTTTGAAATTAATGCTGTTATATCGCGCATACATAAATTGTAACTTTGTGTCAGTATCTGTTAAAACGATCAATCATTTTTTCCCAAAATATTCTTTTTTCAAAACTTTCAAGTTTTGAAAAAAGAATATTTTGGGAAAAAATAATTGATATTTCTATATGAAAAATTTTCACATTTCCGTGAAAACCGACTTTATCGCGAGGAGTATTGATGCAGGTCGTGCAAAAGAAAAAATATTGATTGGCTCCTGGTGCTCGCCTAGAGTCGGCGTCCGGGACCTAGGCCCCTTTCGCCTTCCCCTTTCGTCCAACCCTGTTGATGTTCACACAAACTGAAAAGCCACAGACAAAAGATAGTTTGCATATAAATTCATTATTAGATAGAGACGGAGAGAGAGAGAGAGAGGGAGTTATATTTACTATTTAAGTTTAAATACAACCGCAGTACATATTTTATATGATATACTCGTATATGGTATATAATCTCATAGGACATTCCGGAACATGTTGTTACCTTTGTGCAGCAACAATGTAATAAGTACTTACAATAGTGGAACGATTAGGGCATGTGATTAGTGAGAATGAAGAGGGTGGGAAAAGATTATATTTGATTGTGTGTACGATTAGCTATGACCTATATTGTGGTGACCAGATGTTTGAAATAACCTTTAACCTTTCACAAAACGCATTCACTTGGCAACTTGCGTAAATTCGTGCACATTAGGTTTGTTCCTATACAATGAATTTCTCGCAGGAGGATGGAATCTGTGATACACTCTGAATACTAAAAAAGTAACCACAAATAGTGCATTATACAGCAAGGACAGGAATTTCTACTTTCTGGTCGTGAGGTGTATACTATTTTTCTTTATACCCGATCGAAAGTATATGAACTTTCACCATTATATAAAAAGACTAATAACTTTCAAGTGAGCAATTTTGAGGGTATACGCAATAACTGCTGTTAGCTACTTTTGACTGGCGGCAGTCTCACGTATCAGAGTGCACGAGAAAACTCTTTCAGCCCGCTGTTACAGATGGCGTGCGAGTAATTCCAGCAGTGCATAAATCAAAGCCGAAAGTACGTACTTTCGGCTTCGATTTTAAGACAGAAAGCCTAACACTTATACTCTGCTGGAATTACTCGCACGCCAGCTACAACAGCGGGTCGAAAGAGTTTTCTCGTGCACACTGATACGTGAGACTGCCACCAGTCGGAAGTAGCTAACAGCTGTTATTGCGTATAGCCTCAAAATTGCTCACTTGAAAGTTATTATTAAAACTGAAATTCATCTCGTGATGATCCTAACATGATTAGAAATAAGCTTTACTGTTTTGTGGTACTTTTTTAATATCTAATATTTGTTCGTAATTTCCTACAGATAATCACGGATTAGTCCATGACAGGTCTCTGATTATTAATTACATGCACTAATGATGATTGATTGGAAACTAGTCTCTAACTTGTTTGTTGAAATAGCTGACACGGTGTTTCCAAAAACCGAAACAGGTAACCTGTATCAACGTTATAAAAATTGAGGACGAACTGTAATTAAAATGCACAAGAGCTTTAGAAGAGCTAGGCAGGAGCCTGCTTTTAAGTTTCTATTGTGTATTTAAAGTAATGTTTGTAATAAAAATATTTCAACAACAAACCTGAATTCAGTGTTTCAATCATAATTTGGTTAGAAAGTTTTTTCAATTACCTTTAATTACGAACAGCACGGAAAAATGTTTGGTTGGATATATTTGTTTGAATGAGTTTATTTAATTCAAGGCAACTTGTTTTTTGCTTCAAACGAACTTTATTTGTATTAATAGAATTTTAGTAGTTAACATTGACCAAATAATTTATTTCTTTCTTTTTATTTCTTTTCCGAAAAATGAAGAGTCACTTTAGGTTTGTGATGGAACAGTTTTGTTAAATAAGTACGAATAAGGTCGTAGTGTGACATTGAAAACGTGTGTTTTTTTAGCACAATTAATACCAATTTTTTTCTACTAAATCGTACATAAATTACAAAAGTAGTCCATTAGAGACCTAGATTTGTCCTTTATCTTCCTTATAGAGAAATAATTTTTGCAGAATGTTGACGAATAAGTCTACAATCAGTTGACAGCCGAAGCTCTATTTTTGGCTTAAATTCAGAGCGTTCCGACAGCCTTAAGCTAAACGCTTTTATTATACAATAAATAGGGCACCAAAAACTAGGAAATAGTTACGGATCACCAATCTGAGGTTTTGATCACACTGAAATAAAATCGTGGGCCACATTAACTAAAAGAAAGTTTTCTACTAAATGCGACGCACGATTTTATTTTAGTGTGATCAGCACCCCAGAATGGTGATCCATAATTATTTCCTAGCTTTTGGTACATTATCGATTGTACAATAAAACCGTTTGACTTAAAACAGTTTTTTACTTATTTTTTCATATGCCTACCTACTTTGAATCGCGACGTAACCTTACGTGACTGCGAATTTCACGTCCAATTTGACATCTCTAATATATAACTGTATATATTACACGCACACAACAGAATGTCAAATCGAACGTAACTTTAACGTACGGGCAAATGTGTAGATAACGTAGTCACGTTATGTTCGCAGTAGTATTTGTTATAAATTTATAATATCTCTTCGTTATTTGAGCTGTGTAAAACGTAAAGCCCGATTTAGACGGAGCAAATTTTATTGTAACTATATAAAACAAAAATTCTGGTCACAACGCAGATTTGATAACAATTTTGTGGCCAAAATTTCTTTACGAGAGCGGTTTTAACTTATATTTTTTATGTCTAACTGTCTGTTGTAGTACCTGGAGCCCAAAATAGGTACTATATATCGATTTTGCTTAATTTTTACATGCTTGCTCACAACGATCAACACCTCGAGGCGAATCGCAAGATATGGAAGCGGCTCTATAAAACCTTCTTTAAAATTGTAAAGTAATGTTTTTATCGGAAACGACTCTGACTTTTACTCATGCTTATTATCAGTATTACATGAAATTACTAATTCCTTCTATAGTAAGTTACCAAAATAGTCATTCGTTTATTGGAGCGGCAAAGTAATAAAACAACGTAAAGCATGGTCTTCTCACGCATAGCAAACTATGCCGCTTGTATTGCATTGTAGGTGTTCTTAAATTTTGAATTTATAGTGTAGAAAATGTACGGATGAAGGTTGTGGGACTTAGAGGTTAAAAAAATAGTACAAGTAAAAATATTGATAAAAGTAAGTGCAAAAATGAACTTAGGCACTTCTGAAATCTATATATTTTAAGTTTCGTCAAAATCGCTTGAGAAATAACGAAGTTGTATACTGTCTGGAATATGGGAAAGTAATTTTCCGAGTTGTGTCGTATCATTTATTGCTGTCAGGGTTTGAAGCTATATCTATGCCAACATGCGTGATACATCATAGTTGTGAATATGGTTTCCTTGCAAACATTGGTAAAACGCAATAGTATTTAGTATTTATTGATTAAATACATCCATGGAAGGAAGCAACAACCGTAGACAAACTATTGATTGAGAGTTGAGACAAAGTATAGTGTATACATATGTTTTCGAGAAAAACAAATTCCAAACGTGAACTCGTCCGGAACGGAACGCGTAAAGCTGTCAAACCTACGTTGAACTCTTTAATTGTTAAAGTTCAAGGTCGTTCCCTGACACTTGTGACAACTCTAATTGGATCGTACCATGAAAAATACGCATACATTGTCTATTGACAGTTGACAGCAATAAAGAAGTTGACATGACACTGAAAAAATACTTTCGACAATTTTAATAAAATAGTAGATATAAAGTTAAATAAAATATTTATAACATTTGTTGGGTTTGTGACGTGACATTTAAAGAAATGGTACTTTTAATGTTGAAAGAAAACCCATGACGCCTTATAGCATAAGAGTAGCAATATTCTGTTGATTTTAGAGAGCAATTTGAGATGTTCGGGAAAAATTGAATCAAATTTAAAAAAGGAATCTAAAAGAGACAAAATAATTTCTTTCGTCCGTCCACAATCACTTTACTAGCCTCAAGTAAAAGTTGGTGCAATTATATCTCTATTATAGTCTTATGGTGTTTTATTTACACTGACTTCTATAATTGAATATAAGAAGAGAAAGTGATTGCAATTTTTTATGTCGTTTCAATATTTTTAAAAACTATTTTTGTTTTCCATTTTTTACGGAGAAAAAGCCATAGTTGTTTTTCGGGTCAGTGAGTGAGGAAGATAGAGTATGCGTGTGGCCATCTCTAAACTTTTTTCTACACACACGATTGAAGTTAAGGCACTGTTTTGACAGATGTAGAAAATGGCCACACCATCGGTCTATCTTTTTTTATCGGAGAAGGACACTTTTTTACACCGTTAAAGCCAATTCAGACTAGCCGTTCTCGGTTACGATTCACCGGTCCGGTTGGGAGCTCGACCAATCAGGGCGCAGTCGTTCCCGATTGCGATTCGGTTCGAGCGTTTAGGTTCAGCTCTAATTTCAACCGGACCGTTCGCAACCATAGCCAATGAGAACGCTTGCTGGAGTCACGTGACTAGCCAGCTGTTTTTGTTGACGTTTAACTACACATCAAACGTCAAATCATATTTCGAAATTGCGCATGCGCACCGAGAATAATCGGAGAACCGAATCGGGATAGTGTGAGCAGCCTATATTAACCGAAAACCGATCCGGACCGGTGAATCGTAACCGTGAACGGCTAGTCTGAATTGGCTTTTAGGGCATGTCTAGGAGTGTACGTCGATGAGTTAAGCCGTTTAAAGCGTTTAGTCTAAAGTCCTTCTTCACACAATCCTATATAAAACATGCGATAAAAGTTCATTATAAATCGATGCAGTAATTTCTGAGATAATGATGCTTTCGGTATAGTTCAGAGTAGTCCTTTTTTGTGCATTTACAGTAGAACCTCGATAAGTTAAAAACCTCTGTAAATTTTTTGAATTCCCTTCCCTTGAAAGCATAAAACCTCCATTACTTAAATCACAAAACCTCGGTAACTTAATATTCTGAACATCGCCCTCAGTAACTTAAAATAATATTTTGGTGACCTCCATAAGTTAAAGTATTATCAGTGAGTCATCATGAGCAAGTATCCAAACAACAGGTTTTTGCCAAGAACTTAATTGATTTTCACTTTAGTCTTCCACTAAATCGTTTTACTGATTTCTTTGTTTAAATAATTGATTGTTTAAATAAATAAATAAGTAATTGATTCTAAATGAATAAATGAATAGATAAAAAATGTGTGTCACCTCTGTTGAACTAAATACATCCTCTATAAAATCCACAAACCTCGGTAAGTTAAAAATTTTACTCTGACAACCTCTCTAACTTCAACTCTCGATAAGTAAAAAACTCGATAACTTAAATTTTTTAACGTTTCCCTTGGATTTTAACTTATCAAGGTTCTACTGTATTTTGAATGTAAAAATAATCATTTTAAAATTGACTCTACCGGCAGATTTGAGACTAAGGAGGACAAAATGAGATTATTATTATATGCTAAACAAAAGGAAACCATAAAAACAAATTAAGTTTGCACTCGGTACATAACCTTAAAATTAATTAATAAACATATCCACATAACAGGACAGAAAAGCGACACAAAATCGAACTAAACATCAAAGCATTACATAACATAGGTATGTAAAGTGACAACGTGGAACTATATTATATAGTACTTTATACATGAAAATGTAATCGTTTGCTTTCGGGGTGATTAGCCCTACTCCCAGAGCGACTGAGGGTTCCCGCCTCCCGTTAACTTGCGTAAAATCGTCGACGGACACCGCAATATGATGAATTACCTCCAGGCTCATGGACTATAAACACTAAACACTGGACAGCTTGTGGGATTAATGTATATCTACAAGCTTTTTAGCTTCCAGGTCATATATACCAGCTTTAGGGTCAGCGCGTTCAAGTTTAATTATTTTAGAGCTGTAATTATTTATTGACAGTATAACGACTAACAATTTTTACATAAATATAATAATAATAACACATTTAACACCCGTTTCACGACACTAGGCTATAATAAACATCACTCGTGTAAACACTATCTTTAATTAACGAAACACATCCAGCTAGTTTTTTACAATTTGTATTTTTAATTTTGTTAATAGCATAGTGCGACTGAAAGACGCATAGGAAAAAGATGAACTCTGACAATTTTGTAAGGATAGTTTATCAGACAGGGCTTTGCCATCTCGACAGTCATCCAAATTATTGAAAAAAAAATTCCAGTCAATTTAAAAAATATTGACATTCGACAGACAAACCGACAAACAGGCGCACAAACTTTTCCCAAAAATATGTTTTTTTAGATTCATGGGATCTCAAGACGAAAATAAAATTTTGAAAAGTGAATTTTGACCTAATTTAGTAACATTCTACACTAGTGGGTTAGAATGGTAAAAATCGTTAACAACAGACGCTTATGTACCTACGTTCTACGCATAACGTAATTGTAGGGTAAATAACGCCATTGTGGTAATGAATTTAAAGAACTTCCTAAATATGTTGCACGCTGTAGAACAAAATCTGTAGTAATACTGTAATGGCATATTGATATCTTATACGATTCTAAAAGTGACTCATCCTTCAAGTACGGTTGCCTTAAGGAAGCCTCGAAGCAATGAAACAATGTAATAAACCCATCCCATGCATAAAAATAAAAACTGTGACGCTTATTACTATATTGTGAAGTGTAAGCAGCGGTGCCAGACGTCCCGATTTTTAATCAAAATTAAATGTCCCGCGCGGGACAGGCTCAGTCCCGCTTTTCAGGGATAACTCGACCGTGCGTATAATAATTACTCTCTTATTGTAAATTGCAATTTGTAACACTCACTCCTCAGACTATTGCTAGAAACGCCATATTTTTCTAATGAATAAAACTTTTTTGATTTCTGCTTTTTTGATTTTTTTTTTTTTATTCAGAAGACGAATAAGACTCAACTATTTAACGATAGGGTAAATCTGATTTAAAATATCACATTTTTATTATAATACATTTTCTGTGGCTATTTTTGCTATCTATTGTCACGTAAACGTAATTTGAACTCAAATAAAAAGATAAATATTTAAAAACTTCTAATTATATACGTTTTTTACTATGTCCCGCTTTCGACGAAAGAATCCCGCTTTTTTCACTCAAAAAGTTCCAAAATCCCGACTTGGCAAAAAAAAATCTAGCAACGCTGAGTGTAAGTGTGTTAGTTACCACAGAATAAATGAACAGTTATAGTGCAATTGAAAGTCACTATTTGTGTTATATTATTGTCGATTATAAATTGCAAATAATATTTTTGTCATAAATTTAATTGGAAATTGTTATTAAATACTTGATTATTAGTTATGCCTTCGTGTTGTGCTCGAAACGCTCTAGGATTGTACATCTAATCCTGACTATGTATAGTCTGTGATTATTATACAGATAGGTATTTTAGTTTTGTAACTAATTAATTAATGTACGTACATGTTTTAATCCTTCAGTGCCCAGTGGGCCTGTAAAACAGTAACGAATTTGCAATGGAAAGAGACTGCGCTGACGGGTCATATGATTTGTGATGTCTATATTTAGAGAAAACCGTACATTTTAAGTACTACCAAAAATTTAAACTATCGGTGATGTAAAGAATTAAAATACGTGTTCTTATAATCAGTGTAGTACAAATTTGAAATCTATGTAATTGCGCGAAAACAAAATGAATTGTTTTAATCTTCTACAGTAAATGTTTTTTTTTCTTTTAGTTATCGATTGAAAATTCCTTTGCAACTACTTGTTTATAAAATTTGAATAAATGTTGTTTTTACGTGACAAACAGTTTTTAACTCTTTCAGCCAACGTTGCAGATTTAAGATAATTTTATATTGAAATAGTTAAATAGTTGAAGTATAATATAAAGAAAAATAATAGTTCAGAGCTCGTGAAAAAAAGGGCAAGATTTTTGTAAAGACTAAAATTTTAAGATAGCTAATATTTCGGGTCAACTAGTCACCGATTGAAGAACTTAACAATAATGTACTGGACTGTACTTTATAGCAGGAAAGTGACAAGTGACACGACAACCAGCGATAACCAATCACCGACGAGCGCATGTTCTGGGCCGGTAACTTGGAGGTGGTGGAAGTCTTCCTTTCCCACAAAACAACCAGGACGGCTCTAAAATATGCATTTGCGACGCTGTTTGTGACTAACTTCAGAACCTTTTAGATCCATATTATACTTGGACTATAGATGAAATGGTCGAGAATTAGTGTCTTTACCTTGTATAAAAAAACTGAAAGCCCCGATAGAAAAAAACGAATATTACACTTTTCTCTCCTTGCACCAAAGTGTGTAATAATTGAGTCTTAAATCGTCTTTTTTTAGCTTCTTATGTCACTTCATATATAAAAAGGCAAATCGGTACTGAAGAGTACTTAACACAAATGCCTTATGACAGATGTAGCTGTCAAATTCAGACATCTTCTCGTTCTTTACCACACATACTTATCCTTCGCAACTGCAAGTAGGAAAAAAACAAGGCTCGATTAGAGATGGGAAAAACGGGTCTTTTTAGTGATCTGCATCTTTGCATCTGGATCCCGTATGTGAGCCGGCTCACTGAACCGGTTCAAAAAGAGCCGAGCTCAGAATATGTTACGGCAGTCTGCCACTGAGTTACCTAGTTCAGTCAATCATATCACGACCCGTATAGAATCAAGAATGCATAGCCAAATATGTGATGCATGAGTCATTTGAGCTGACAGATGCATCAAAGCAAGAACTGATACGTAAGTGTAAAATGTGCTTCTGTGTGTTAAGTGTTTCATTGAGTTATGCGGATCCGTTGATCCGTCGGCTCAAAAAAAAGTGAGTCGGCTCTCATGGATCTTCTGTCGGAGTCGGCTCTTTGAACCGGTTCAGATCTGAGTTACCCAACTCTAGGCTCGATGTATAGTATATCATATCCTTTTTTATGTCAAACGCTAGCAGAGACAAACAAGTTGAAAATAAGGGAAATAATATTTTTATTTTCTTTAAAAATATTTTCCAATTGCTCAGAACTGACTTTTGATCTCGCAAGGACATTGATCCTTCACCGTATTTCTTTGTGCCTGCAGTATTATGCGTAGGTAGCTATCGTCAGAAAAAAATATAACCTAGTTTGTTGATATAAGGAACATTTATTATAAAAGTCTAATCAACTTCCTATTGAAATCAAATCTATAAAACATATAAAACGTTTCAATAGGTATTTGACTAAATGATTAGTAACCGATGAAGCAAAAAGCGCTTACTATATTCTCACATGAGAATATGATGAGCGTTCTTTGCTTCACTGCGTAATTATTCTATTATTGTATTTCTTATTTTCTTTTCTATTTTTTTACAATATATAAAACGGACAGGTATGGAAAGGAACTTTTTTTATAGAAGATCGTGCAAAAAAGTATTTGTTTAAAATATTGCTAAAAATACTCATTTAGAGTAAGTAAACGAATATTAAGTCAATATTAACAAAACAAAAAAAATATTGGATGAAATAATACATTCGTTTGATTGAGTTTTATTTGATTAAATGAAATTTTAGATTTTAAAATCAAATATTTATTGCTAGCAAATGAATAAATATTTGTTGATTTAAATTATATTTATTTGGCTCAACAAATCTTTGTTTTTCGTGTAAATTAGTTGTTTTATTCGCGTTGAACTTTCACGATTAAGTAAGTTAGAGCGTTACGGGTTACCTGTAACCAGGTTACATCACTTACAGTTAATTTTCTTTAGTTGTATTTTTCACTTTCACGATAGATCGTCAATAATTTCGTCAGGTTACATATCATATATATTTGTATCAGTTTACGAGTCATCGCTAAAGCTCTGGATTCCTAAGATAGCGTTACCGTATAATGTAGCGGTCGTAATACGACGGGGAATGACGTAACAAAAAACGTGTGCACAGAAATAAATGGATGCCATTTACGTTATGATGGTGTTGCCCCTACCGAGAAAACGCAATAGTAATAATACATTTTTTTGAGACGTAATTAATCGTAATACTCTACCGTTCCGTCCATTCTAATGATTAATTGTAAGTTTTAGCAGGAAAGTGGATCAAGGAAGTAGATCAAAATATCGATTATTACATTTACGACGTTTCGGCCTTTATTAGGTCTTCTTCAGGCATCGTATTATTATCATCGTATTAATTATCATGAATTTACGATGCCTGAAGAAGATCAATAAAGGCCGAAACGTCGCAAATGTAATAATCGATATTTTGATCTACTTCCTTGATCCACTTTCCTGCTAAAACTATTACAAATTAATCGTAATTTTACTCCCGCTATATTACGGCACTGCTGTCTTAAGAAACCGAGGCTTAACGGGTTATGTAAGTTTAACTTCAACCGCACATAAAAAGATTATACGCACCCGTTCTATTTTAAAATGTCTCATCTAGCGTCTACCATGCTCTCGCAGAAACTCCACTAACGTGTCAGACAGTGGGTGGTAGCGCACAAATTACGTGATATCTGCACTTGACCTCAAAAAGCTACTTTGATACGGGACGCTTTCTGACTCGGTGTGAAATGTTCACCATTTAAAATAGCTTCGAGATTTCACACAATGATGTCTCGAGGATACAATTGAAAATGTTCGTCCATAATATCTTGATCTTTATTCACAATGACAAACTCCAGTCAGCTTTTTCACACTGCGTAATTAATTTTGATATTTGTGACCGAAATGGTAGATCGGTTATATCGAAGAATTGGCAATATCTTTAAGCGTTTTTAGTCATGCCCTCTGTAAAATAGCTGCTTTGCATGCACGTTAAATTATCCATTACACACTAGTGTAGTAAATAAAATTTAATACAAATTTACTGTCAGTAACCATAGTAACATTCTCAGTGTATTTGATTTTAATTTAGAAGAAATTTAAAAATGAAGTTTTCAACACAAGTTAAATGTCAAAAAACTATGAAAATTCTGAAAATACTGAAAATGAAGAGAAAAGCAACTATTTTATAGAGGGTAAAACAAACAATACAGTATATATCTCGAACGTGATGATATTCTAACTCGTGATATATCACTACTCGTGTAGTAATACAACTCATTACTATATTTACAATCTACTATTACATGGAAAGTCTTAAAATTTTACAATTTTTGTACTCTACTTGATTGCATATTGGTACAAAAATTATAAACAGAAGCGTTTAAATTTTGATGTGACAAAAAGAACAAAAAAAAAAAAAAAACGAACGAAAATATATGTTTTTGTTTGGAAATATTGAAAATTCGGTGTATCGAAAATTCAAGCGAATCGAAAGACGAGCATTATTTTTTACTTTTAAAATCACGAAGTTGACTTCTTTACCTACAATCATCCACGTATCATATTTTAGTACCTACTAAGAAAAATAATTTGATAATAAATAAGTTAAAAAACGCTGGCCTAGACAATATTGATTTGTAGGTGAGATGGGAAACGTACCTCTAAAACTGATCAATAACTGATACAAAAAAGCGTGACATTAACAAATTGATATAATTCTATAACTTATCAGCTATTTTATAAAATGCCAGTACACAAGCAATCAAACTTTTTATTTATGTCATATAATTTAGTTATTTTTCTTGTCTTATATCCAAGAAAATCGATGAATTATTTTTTATTTCCTTACTTTATATTTTTACGATATCTGTCACAAAATAGCCCCAATTTCTTTTGTTTTTGTATATAATACTAGAGACTTGGCCCGGCTTCACCCGGATTTGCAAATTGCTTATACAGATTGACATATTATATTGCCCAGCGTTTTTTAATTTATTAATTAAATTATTTACCATTAAATAAAGCAAAAACAAATTTATTACTAATTTATGAATAGATACTAATAAGCAAAATTAAATTATTTTGAAAATTCTCCGATAGAAAAAAATTAGCATTTATAGAAGAGGTCCGCATAGGATGCCCGTTCGCGCGTGTATTCCTACGTGACCACATGCATTATTGGCGTAGCTCTACTTTTCCCACTTTTTGTCGTACCTTCTCTTTCCAATAACCTTGATCAGACTACGGACGATTGGAATATGCATAGGTGGTGAGGCAATGGATTTTAGTAACGGCTCAAGTAATAGGAAAACCATATTAAAATACAGTTATTATATAAATTCTATACTAAATACAGCTATAAATATTAAGAGCACTGTGGTTGGAACAATAAAAATAAAAGAAAGAATAGTTACTTCTTACCACAACAGTTTTATTCAGTGGATGTACATTTCGAGAGCTAAGCTCCCATCTTCAGCAAAACACTGTTTTGCTGAAGATGGGAGCTTAGCTCTCGAAATGTACATCCACTGAATAAAACTGTTGTGGTAAGAAGTAACTATTCTTCCTTTTATTTTTAAATACAGCTAGTTTCAAGGTTTTAAGTTCTTAATTGTACTTGACTAGTAAACTAAAAAAGATTTTTGAATGTTTTTGGATGAATTACGGTCATTTTCGGTTTCTGTTGCTTTAATCTGGAGGTAATTTCAACTAAAACTCGTTATTATATTCATATTTTTTATATACAATTTGTAACTAAATAACAAACATGTTTGCAAATTAAAAAAAATATATACTTGTTCCCCAAACAACATTGATACCTAATAAAATTCCAGAAATTTTGACCTACATCCACTGTAAAATTAAAAAGTAGTTGTCACTTATGTGTTTTTTGTAGTTATAAATAATTTACTTTTTAGTGTATTTGCCATATGGCAACATACACTATTGGCGTTGGTCGGATGGCGGGACCTAGGGGTCGGACCAAAATTTCTCGACGTTTCATAACCTCCTAAACACATTGGCACCATTTTTAAAAATGTTTATATATATATGTATATATATATATATATATATATATATATATATATATATATATATATGTGTACGCGCAATAACTTTCGAAAGAGTTAATTGATTTCAACGAAATTTGGGCCACGTGTTGAAATCCATCGCCGCAAGAAGCCTATTTAAAATGGGCGTAATCGGGCCATTTTAAGGGTAGTTTTTAGGGGTTGAAAAATATTTTTGGGCCCCAAAATACCGAAAAAATTCTCCGAATCGTTTCAAAATTGACATTTAACCCGTTAGTAGCAATTAAACAGTGCCCCTAAAATTTTATTAAAATCGGCTCAACAGGACCGGACTTAAAATTTTTTTGAAAACACTAATTTGCAGATAGTGACTTATTTATTGAAGGGTGTATTTAATTCGGTGTAGGCGTTAGATTGATAATAATATTACAATTAAGAAAAAAAATGTTATTTTAAGGGGTGTATTAAGGGGTTAAATTTTTTATTTTGCCCAAAAACAAACTGAATTTCACATAATAAAAGTATAAAACCTCACGGCTCTATACAAGCAAATACACTATATTGTCGGCAGGGTTTTGGCACTGCGACCCGGGTTTTTTTTCTTAGTGTACTTCAGTTTATTCAATTCACTTACATAATGATTCTCTATTTACTTACATAAGTAACTAGAGGGCATTGCAAACATATTTTTTTTTGGAATCGACAGTAAAAATAGTTTTTGAGATTTTCATTCGTAAATGTACTACTGTGAATTCAACACCAAAATATTATCATAAAAATAAATTATATTTAAAAATATATACCTTACTAAAAGAAATTATGTTTTCATTTTATTTGAGCATCGATTCGAAACAATGTGTATTCTGACAATGTGTAATTTCACAGCTATGTACACGAGTAGTTCAATTGAACCGATCCAAAGTGTAGCTATTATAATTAAATGGTTTCTTTTTTTTTAAAGTCTGCCTGTTGAAGATTGTTTATATATAACGATATAGCTTATCATTGACGTCACAAAACAAAATATGAAAGAACGGCGTTCATTTCGCGAGCTTAGCTAAACAAAAGCCTGTACATGACAAAGCATTTAATACTCTTGAAACGAGCAACAAAACGGATATGTTTTCTTTAGTCAGCTCGCTGTATAACAAAAGAGAATCGCGCACCGTACTACCGGCCCTTTCCATGAGTTTCTTACCGCATTTTAAGTGTAGGAATATGTCGCAGTCGTTTTTCAGTGATAATCTTTTTTTTTTAAATAGACTGAAAAATTAAGATTTAAAATGAAATCGACATAGTTCGACTGGTTCTTCACAACGAACTCTTGGAAGATGCTTTGAAGCAATACTGTCTCTTTGTAGTAAAAAACAGGTTCGTTATGAAGTTATAAGGAGGTTAATTTGGCACGAAATCCAATCAAATTGATGTTTTCTGAAAAGAGAAGATACTGTTCTATAGAACGGAATCATTTCTAAATTGATTAGGGTTCATGATTACTCCGAAAATTGTAATTAAAAATCAATTTTCGTCCGAGCTCTACAGATCGCATTTTGTCACGGATGACCTTGAATTATATTTTTTTATTCTGCCATACGCTACACTGCCATTGTGGCCACAGATATATAAAAAGGAAATTGGGAAATGTATTACATAATATAAAATCTTTCACTTTCAGTATTCCACTCGTACAAAAGAAAAAGTTTGTCATTCAGATATAAATTTGTCTCTGTTTGTGGCAGTTGGTTTTTATTACGGATTTATTGTGAACCGGCGCAATGTAAACTGTATTGTAAAGGACTGATTATATTTCACGGATTCTTTAAACGAATACTATTGTGTTTGATCGGATATCAAGAACTTATTGACGGATTTCGCCACATTTGTTAGTTGACGATAGTATTTTAAATTCCGTGTTCGCTATCTTATAAGATAACGTGTTTACAGACACAATTCCCGTAAGTGATTTCGTATATTTCATGCTTTTGAACCGATGTGTTACATATACAGAAAGACATATTTCAGTAGAAATGACAATAATAGTACTGACACATAATAGGGATGTTTACTATTTTTGGAAAAGTGTTTTAAATCGTGCATAAGTACCTAATATAGCCACAAAGTTGTCCCACAAAGTTGTCTGTGTATCTCGACAAACAGAAAATTTAACGGTGAGCTCTTCGTCTAAACTGCACGCACGTCAACTTTAAGAACCTTTAAGGGGGTTCACCAGTGTAACGACCGATTATCGAGCAGTTTTTCAGGAATTTATTGTGGGAGAACTACTAAAGTTTTTTCAACAGTTTCTACGCCATTTTGTTCGTGTATTATCTAGTATTCTACATAAATTTTATTGAAAGTGTAATCAAATTGATGTGTCTCTGATAAAGGCTGAAACGTGACTTCCACAAAATGACACTGCCAAACGGTGTGCAAGATGCAATAAGCATCGGTTGTCTGAAACGAAAAATGAAAATATCTCATTATTCATAATCCATTTGCCGAGGTACTGACGTAGGGGTTTTGCAAAATTTTGAAAACTAACAAAATGGCGGACCTTGAAAAAAAATCCGTTTTTTACGTATTTTTCTCTGACATAAGCTGTAAAAAATGTAAAAATCAAAATTTTAAAAATCCCCTACCTCAGTACCTTGAGTAATGTATAAAAACTGCAAAATTTCAACTTATTTCATTGAATACATTTAGCGCAATCCTGCACACCAACTTGAAAAACATAGTTTTGAAAAAAACGCTTCTGAAGTTTAAGGACGCTATGAAACATAGTTTTCAGAGGCTTACATACAAATCCTTTTAGGATGTCATTTCTAACATGTTTTAGATAAGAAATATACAAAAAAAATCGATTTTTTGAAAATTTTACACTGGTGAACCCCCTTAACAGAGAATAAACGCCCGAGGCTCTAGACCGACACACGCACAAATAAACGCACACAATATACAAAACATATACGTTTCAAATCAATATCGATGCCGACGCTACGCAGGAAATTAAACACCCAGTTGTGTAATTATTGTTACTTAGACGAAGCCCGGACTCCCACCATTCAACACCCGTCGCTCACACCTTCACATCATACGCCCGTTTCATACACCCAAAACTGATGTTTATTACATTTGCTGTGTACGACTAATTAATTTCCTTTTGCCCCACTGGTTTTCTGTGGCGTTTGCATTCTACAGGTTTGTTCACAATAGAGAACTTGTTTTTTTCAGCTTAAAGCCCTAAACTGTTTAGCGCTTTACCACGCGAATTGAAGGAAATTCAAACATTTGAAAAATTCAAGACAAGTTTAAAGGGCTTTTTAAAAAATAACAATTTTTATTCCGTCAATGAATTATTCACATTATAATCATCATATATAATAATACGCTAAGGTTAAGATGTTTGCCTCCCTTTTTCGAAGAAACCACACAATTGCTCCATATAAATTTTATATCATTTTATAGATAATTGCTTCCTCTATCGACATCAACAACTAAAAAATTTATTATTGCTTTTGTTTTTGTAAATTTTTAAATTATTAAAATTATACATATAGATATACATTAAGACACAATACAGCAATGCTGCCATCTGACGGTTCTAACTTTGAAACAACGTCAACATGATTGACGGTCGGTAAATTTTTTTTTGTTTAATTTTTAATCAAAATTCACGTATAAATACTTTTCGTATGGCGGCGCTTCAGCTCAACGTTTTCGATACTTGCGCCTCTATATGACAGTTTTAGAAAAATATTTTCTTGAACTGTCACTGAGCTTCGTAATGTAGTACAACAAAAAGAGGAAAGTTATAAAGAGTGAGAGAAATTAGAAACGAATTGTAGTGCGAATTATTCGCACGGGTACCGCTAGTAATTGATTGTTTGTTTACATTTATGACGTTTTTGTAAATATTTATTTACAAAATAAATTTGAATGCTGCATGTTAAAATATGAGTTTTAAAATTCGCGCCAAAAGTCACGTAATCTGACGTCACTGCATCGAATTTTCATGTCAGATCATCCGTAGCGTCGCTTAAAATATGGCTGCAGGATAACTGCTGATTATGTTGTTGCTTGTATATTTTATTGTATTTAATTATTATTATTCTGTGGAAATGAAGAGATGCCATTATTACGCATTGCGTATTTACAGTAAAATTTTAATTATGTTTCATTCAAAAATATTTGTATGTTTTATTCGGGGAAGAGTTAAAAACCAGCATTTTTATTATTATTACATGAACGTAGTAAAATAGACAGCTGTCAAATACTTTCGATGAAGTGACGTCACTTTTCGCTGATTGGTGTTTTAAATTACGTTGCGTTTCACTTAATTTACAGGTTGATCTAAAGAACTGTTCAACATAATTTGAATGCGATTTTTGTCATTCGGTAGCTTATTTCTTAAGGAACGCGGTGTCAAATATAACAAGTCGTGGACAGGTAATTATACATTCGAGCGAACAAACCAAACGAATACATTCGGGCGAAGCTAGATGTAGCCTATAATATTTTGAGGCTACGCATTTTTGAAGTAAAACTTTTTTAGGCGCGATATGAGGGGTAACTCAGATCTTTTTCTAACGGAATTAACTTTTTCTCACGGAAGTAACGGTAAATTTATACTAAGCAGTATCGACATTGTGGTAAATTAGTAATTTTATAAGGTAGCTGTTGAAGCTTTTAGTTCATAAATACCCGCACAGTTGTAAAATTTCTAGCTTATCGAC
Organism: Venustoraphidia nigricollis; assembly: GCA_034508555.1. NCBI lineage: Eukaryota > Metazoa > Arthropoda > Insecta > Raphidioptera > Raphidiidae > Venustoraphidia > Venustoraphidia nigricollis. The sequence continues at coordinate 2,583,534 of JAVRKA010000044.1, read as the reverse complement.
ATACATTAATTGTGTCACTACGCCAAAGAAGCTTTACTTCAATCGCACTGTTTTTTTTTCTCGATGTACTATAAACACCGCTTCAACTCTTTCAATAAACAAGGTTGAGACTTGAGTTGAAATTTTAATCTTAAAAACATGGTTTTAGTGAGGTCACTGTTCATTGAACCTGTAAATTTGATGATAACTTAAAATTTTTTCTAAATCAGAAATTCAAGACTTAATTTTATTACAAATGTTTGGTCATTCCCCCGTTTTATTATTATGAGAAAATTTAATAATGCAGTTTATGAGAAATAGACCAATGGCGATTGACTGCTTGTAGATTATAGACTCACAACATCTAAGGTCATCAACGTCTATTAGACTAATGGCTTGACAACATTAATATGATGTTCATCTTTAAAGTTCAATTCCAGATATATGTATAATAGAAAACAATATCACGGGTAATTGGAATAAAATAAATCAATTGAAACACTCATTGATTGCAACGTTTCGTCTTTATTAAATTAAGACTTTTTTAAGCTTCTGAAAAAATATTTACAAATATTAACATACATATAATACAAATATTAAACATTATGGATTAAATAATTTACTAAAAGGAAACAATGGTTTGACTAACCTCAATATGTTTAAATTAGTTTAATTCTCATTTAAACATATTGAGGTTAGTCAAACCATTGTTCCTTTTTAATAAATTATTTAATCCATAATGTTTAATATTTGTATTATATGTATGTTAATATTTGTAAATATTTTGTCAGAAGCTTGAAAAAGTCTTAATTTAATAAAGACGAAACGTTGCAATCAATGAGTGTTTAAATTGATTTATTTTATTCCAATTACCCGTGATATTGTTTTCTATTAATATGATGATGTCAAAAAATTGGTTCGTTTCAACATGTTGGACCTATACAGACTTGCTATACCAGTCGTCTAAAGTGGACACATTATGCGATAATAGTTTCGCATACTTTGTTTTATTCTGTTTACTTTTTTACTCAGAAACTAAAGTTTAGAAACAAAAACTTTTATAATGTTATTTATGATAAAAGTTTTTAAAAACTGTGTAGAATAGGCAGTGAATTTTCTTCTTCGTATCTGTAAACGAACAATTTAATTTACTGAAAAGAACGAACAAGGTACAGTTTTTGCAAATAGCGACCATTTGCTTTAATCGGTTTTCGATAAATTCTTTTATCGTAGTTGACAATTTTAAAACAAACTCGCTGACCTTTTTCCGAAAATATTTATTTTGAATAGCTAAAATTAAAAATATAAAATTCAACTTTGTGAGGAGAACAATTTCGTATGATATCAGCCACGATATAGTATGAATTATCTGAAAATATTAAGATTTAGGAAAAGCATATAGGAAAATGAGCAAGACGTCGGTGGGAGCCAGTAGAGTTTTCTTTTTAATTTAAAAACCGTATGATTATTGAAAATCACCACAAAACACGCATCGAATTTGTCATTGTATTTTTATTATTCAGAACGAAAATAGAATACCAAAATCTGAAAAACATTGATCGTTGAAACTTCAAGCACAACAATTTATGAAAGTTACTGTTGCTAACGTCAAAAGTGCTTTAGTAAATTTATATCTTTGTGAGTATCATCTTGATGTAGGTATTAGGAAACACACTTAATTATGAAACCTAAGTTTTACCAAAACATTACATAAAGTTTGCTCATCAACTTAAATTATTGAGAATTAACGACTCGTTCAGCGTTTTGCCCAAATTGACGTTTATATTTGTTCTACATAATAAAAGAAATGGACATTGTAGTTTACACGTAGTGTCATCAAGTTTTTTCGTCATATGTTCAGTCGCTTGAATCCAATTTACCCTGCGTAAAAAAGTTCCCTTTCGAAAATGCATTCAAGTACCTCTTGTCCGAATTCTGTGCAACTCATCAAGTTTAATTGTAGTGGACGACAGACTTAAACGTTTCCCCTGCTGCTACGTAACTCGGACAACGCGACGTCTGGATAACAGCATTCAGGCGGAATAAATAGGTCTTCTAAGACCGATCCCATTTCTGTTCGCGTCTCCAGACGTACGTATATAGTGTATACACCTACTTGTTTGTTCGTTCGAAAGTCCCTTCCGTCACGACGGAGGAACACGGGTCACAATTTCTTCCTCTCTTCCTTCCCAATGTTCAGTTTTCACATTGTCCATGTCTTACAAACATTCTATAGCTACATGCTATTTCCTATCGCTATCAGATAATATTATGTGTGTCATATAAAAGAGAAGACGTGTAAAAGATAACAGTGAGTCCTCGATATTCTCAAGAAATATGTAAACATTCAGATTCGAATACGATACAAGCCTCAATTTTTTTTAACATCGAACCAAAAAGTGTAGAATAGCTGACAATATAATTTCTGTGACAATTCACCCAGTTATTTTAGTGAATAATATACACAGAGATTCGGTCATTCATAGGTACCAATTAACGTAATATAATGTTATATATTTTAATTAATAATACGCGTCATTTTATTTCTTAATTTTCTTTTTAATTCTCAATTTAATTTAATTTAATGCTTTAATTGTAAAACTGCATTACATTGAATCTGTATTTATCCCGATCGAATGTCGGCCAACATCAGAAGATAAGCAACAACCAAGATTATAATGTAGGTGTCTACAATGGAAAGAGAAGCCCAATGCGACAGTAAATGATGAAACCCGTGCCCGAACCGATGGGTTGGCCGATCAAACATGTTTGTTTCCAGCCCGATATCTTATCCCGACGACACACAATGACGGAGAAAATTAACAGAAAATTGTTGATTGATCGTCATACGGTGGTAGTCGTGGAAATCGTCCGGGTAATTTCGTATAATATAGCTTGGCAAGTTTTAAAAAACTTTCCGTGAAATCTATTTTCATTAAATTGATGCACTCACAAACTTTTTTCTTACGTCTTTTATTAAGAAGAACGTTCTTCTTTAGCAGAAGCCAACACAAAAAAAGCATCGTCAGAGTCACCCATGGTACCCTTACAAGTCATAACACAACTGAAGTTGCCACCCGATCGGGTGTACGAATGACATCGGATCAGATCGGGAGAATAACGGATCCAATGTAGGTATAATTTAAGTTTAATGGAAATAAGACTGTATAAACGCTACAGTCTTCTATTAAATTAAAATATACTTTAGTAGAAAATTGGGCTGAGGTAGCGCCAGTAAAGACGTTTAAAAATCGAAAAAAGTAGAACAAACACGTTTGAATTCGTATTTCTAACTCAACATTTCGATTAATCTAAAGATGGGTTAGAATATCGGAGCATATATTTTCTGTTTTATATACATAAAATATAAATTAATTAGAAAAATGGTCTTATTTTTAATTTCGCTGTATATTTGATAAGTAAATATTTGTAAAATCCTTTAGTCAGTAGTGTTAGAAAAAAGGAAATTTTGACGATTCGATATAAAACGATTTTCATATTCGGTCTGCAGAATTTAGACTGTACCAGTCGACTTTTTATTAAAATACCTTATTCGGACGTTGTTTTTTTTCTCACAACTTGTTTGTTTAGTAGTCGGTAAAACAGCTGCCAGAATAACAACCTTAGGGTACAAATACATTAACGCGCATGTAATATGTATTTTCTCAGAACACATATTTTTTGTGTAAATGACAGAAATATTGGCTTATCCCTTACATTGCGATAGGCACTCCAACATCCGATTCCAGGAATTCCAGGGACTTTTGTACGCATATACATACTTGTGGTGTTAGTATAAATTAGCTTATGTCAAATTTTTAGTACATTTTACTAGTGATCTAAACTTATCGGTTATTTTTTATTGCAACAATTTTAGCTGGATATTTAACTAGATATCTATAAAACGATTTGACGGTTTTCGGTTTTTGTTTCTAAGAACAACTCAAAGCAAAGCAATATAGCAGTTTTCAACAGTAAATCGGGAGAATTAATTAAACAATGAACTTACATTTATATTTGCGTAGATATAGAAAAGATCTGAGTTACCCCCTCATATTACGCCTAAAGAAGTTCTACGCCAAAAATCTAAACTTCAAACATTTTTTTTTTTATTTTTTGGAATTAGTGCTGATAATGTTTTGAACCAACGCCAAAAGAGGAATCTGAATCTAAAAAGGACAAAATAATATTTATCTTCGTTTAACACCTGCCCTACTTACAGTTAATTAGGCGTAAATAAACTTCTATGATTATAATAGAGACAAGGGTGTACCCAGCGACGGGCAGGACGGGGGCAGTTTTCTCCCCCTGGAAGCAAAAAATAAGTAGTTATTAAATTTTTTTACTGAAATTTTGACAATTCTTGAAATAACTTTACTTCTACAAATCCAAGAAAAATGATACTGGTATAAGACATGTAACTAGAATAATTTTTTTTTCAAGCAAATAATTGTAATAACTTGATAAAGCACTGCTATAATTATACTTAATTTTCTTAAAATTTTGGTTTCATTCACCTTTTCCTTGATAAAATGTTACAACCTGAACGACCATGGCTTGCCCCCCCCCCCTCCCCTAGTTTTGATCCTGGGTACGCCCTTGAATAGAGATATCATAACGATTGTGCAAATTTTTAATAGATTGTAAATGGGGAAGGTGACTGTAACAGGAATGGAAAATTCTTTCATCCTTTTTTATATCGATTCAATTAAAAAATGTGAGCCGTCGTGAGACACTTAAATGTGAAACATTGCACAGATACGCACGAATAAAATGCTGACACATGTAAAGTAACGAATGTGTAGTGTAGTAGAGAGGGAAGCGATCAGAATAAGTATTAGGAATGAAGCGCCAAGTCAGATAAAGCCGACGAGACTCGAGTGTGGCCAAATGAACCGTCGCAACGTGCAACCCCTCATGTTGCGTCTAAAGAGGTTTTATTTCAAAAATCGTCAATAGCCACTTTACCTTGTGACCACAGATATATGTCACTCCAGTGCAAACAAAGGCCGTTCCTCGCCATTTTCAACAGAATTCCAGAATCAGAACATAACTCACACCGGTTGATCAATAAAAGCGGCCAGCTAGAAACACAACTTGAGTTTTCATTTTTTTAATGCCCTACAACATCCAGTCGTATTATGTGACTGTTTTTCTTTATTACGCGTTTTAAAATACGCTAACAAGAGCCGCTTAATTCGTCATTTGGAACACGTATACTCAAAACAACCCTTTTTAATTTGGGATTATATACATGTATATTATAATGTATGCAATGTTTTAACATTCAAACAGGAATGGTAGACATTAATTGTTGTTCTGGGAGAATTTGAGAATAGCCGAGCATCTAGCGATGCCGTTGTTTATTTATTTATACCTTACAAACGGGTCAAGATCTAATTACATGGAGGAGTATAGGAAATTAGGATAGGATAGGCAACTTTGTGAGTGCAGATCATCGGCCATGGCCTTAAATAAGGAACCATCTCGATATTTATCTGGAATTAATTGAAGAAAACTATCGAAAACCTCAACAAGATGGACGGTACAGGAATTACCGTTTCTCGCCCAGAGGCAGCAGGGAAAATTCCTAACCGAGATTTGAACCCGGTACCTCCCAAATGGGAGTCTAGTGCTTCCCTTGGTTTCCATGGCTCCATTATTATAAACGTCAACCACCATAAAGATTTGACATAACACGATACGACATCTGGTGACAGAAAATTAAACCATAAGCACATTGCATTTTACATGCTGTTAGTATTACTGTACTGGTAAAAATGGCGGATTTGACATTACATTTGGCCTAAACTCCACCCATATGTCAGTTATATTGTAAGATTTTATAATGTTCTTTTATAAAAGATCTTTGTCAAAGAACTTTTATTGTGTAATGCCGGCCTTACTGTAAATGCTTATATATCCCGCCATGTAATTTGATTCCGCATCGCTTCAGCTCCCGCGGGCTCTCGTTGATCTGTTAGAGCATTTAACCTTTGCATTCTGATAATATGGCGTCTACCTTCTGCCATTTTGTGGATTTTTTATTATTTTAATAAAAGACGCGTCAACTCGATGAGTCAAAACAAACGTTACCACTGCTTGTGAAAGATCACAAGCTTACAACGTTGTTTAACTTTATCAAAGAAAACAATATTGCTTTCAGCAACGTCAGTTTCAACTGAAATCAAGAGGCATGATACAATGTACCTAATCTCTTTTATCTTAATTAAATGAAAAGGTCAGTCCGAGTTAGTGATCTACTTGAATTAATTAATGCGAAGAAAAATCACATTTATAAAACCACGACCGGTTGTTAAAAATTTTTTTTTTAAGAATTGATTTCAAAATGAGATAAAATTATTTTACAAACAAATCATGGGGACTTGTAGACGAGTGGAGTCTGCCTGAGGACTGATGTGTCCTAGTCTAATTGGTGACACATTTTATAACTTTTTTGAAGTAATTAATAATATTGACTCTACCAACAGTAATAGATATATTAACAAAATAAAATTACTTGCAATATACTGTTCAATTAATTTTTTTTATTTATAAAGACGTTTCAACCAACAATTTAATTTTGAAAATTGAAAAGGACCAAAATTGTTGGTCGAAACGTCTTTATAAATAAAAAAAAAAATTAATTGAACAGTATATTGCAAGTAATTTTATTTTGTTAATTTTTTGAAGTAAGTTTTGTTTTGGCACGGTAAAGTAAAATTGATTATTGAGTTTAAAAATGTTTTGAAGGTGTCGCAATGTACGTATAACATATACTATAAAAACCGGCAGTAGAACATTGCGTGGCGGCGAGGTAGAACGCTTACCTCGTAACCTAAAGATCGTAAGTTCGATCTCTGCGGTCGGTGCCATTATTTTTTTTTTTGTTTTGTTTTACTTCTGTATAGTGTCTAGTTCATCTTTTGTATAATGTAGAATTATATTTTAGAACTTCTAGATCAAAAGATTTAATTTAAAAAAACGTCAGTTTTTTTATATTATATTATACTTCCTCTGATTGTTGCGACACAGACGTTTTTTTTTTGTTTTTGGATCCACACGTGCGAATAGTAAAATTAGAACGCTGAAAATAACGGTTATGAAACAACCACTCTTGTTAGCTTATGTAATTTTTATAATGGTGTTTACCAGAAACGTAAATAGGAATAAAAAAGGACTTGCTGGCAGTTTAGATGGATTTATTCACTTTTCTCCATTCTTCACACAATAAAAATGTAATAGAAAAACTATAGGTACAAAACATTGCACACAACAAAAGTAGCAGTTGTTTTTTTTGAGTAAAATTCTGCGGTAATTAATTGACTAATTTGCTTCCCGAAGCAAAACAAAATTATAGTTGTATATGGTAAATATAAGAATCTTAAATAAAACAAGAAAAATACCTTAAGGTGATTGTTTACCAGCTGTTCAATATACCTCCTTTTATAATCCATAATCTAGCTTAGCTGTTACCTACGAGCGCTGGAGTATGTGTGTGTGCATGTAAAATGCATTTACTCATGTTTCGGAAATCTCTAATTTCTATGAAAAATCTTATTCAAACTTTGATTTTAATAAAGTAGAAATATATGTACTATTCTTTCCATATGACTTTAAGCCAGGTTTTTAGTTTATTTTATCTAAATAAACGATTTAAAATTACTATAAGTTTTACATAATTTTTTGTGCAGAAAAAATTAGTGTCGAAAAAAATAACAGACCAAGCCAAATTTGTTCATATTTTTTTTTAACTTAAATTTATAAAGAAAAAAAATTTCAAAATGTTAATTTGCCTTTCCGTAATTCGAAATCTCGTGAAGTACTGTAAAAAATATTGACAAATAAACGTTTTTTGATTCAATTTTTAGGACAAAATGTGTTTTTTTGAAATTTTTAAGCAGGAAGCCAAATTTTGCGAAGCGTAATGCTTATTCATAGCTAATAAAAATAACAATAAATTGAATTTTGCGACCACAGTTCTAAATTTCCCAAGAGCATACTTTACGAGGGATGTCAACATAATGTATTATACGATTAAATGTCTATTTTTGTCAGCCATTAAATTTCAGATTAAAATTTGTTATACCCAAAAATGGAAATGTGACAGAACAATTTCTAATTTCTATCTAATACAGAAGTCTTAAATGAGAAAACAATCTATTTAGTTCCCTCTAATTACAACCGGGACTTGCTCGAATGTAGAGTTGGGTAACTCAGATCTGAACCGGTTCAAAGAGTCGACTCCGACAGAAGGTCCGTGAGAGCCGACGGATCAATGGATCCGCATAACTCAGTGAAACACTTAACACACGGAAGCACATTTTACACTTACGTATCAGTTCTTGCTTTGATGCATCTATCAGCTCAAATGACTCATGCATCACATGCTATGCATTCTTGATTCTATACAGGTCGTGATATGATTGACTGAACTAGGTAACTCAGTGGCAGACTGCAGTAACATATTCAGAACTCGGCTCTTTTTGAACCGGTTCAGTAAGCTGGCTCACATACGGGATCCAGATGCAAAGATGCAGATCACTAAAAAGACCCGTTTTTCCCATCTCTACTCGAATGTTCTGATTATAGAGGTTACATTGTATCCCGTCATAATTACTTTTTGTATATTTTTATTTTCCTGAAGTTTGTATTTAGGTGCTTTTTAAAAGAATAACGCGAGCTTAAACATACAATGAATATTACAGGCAAATGAATTTACTTTTTCATTGTAAGTAGGTACCTGTCTACTTGTGTTTTTCAGCCCTTGGCAGAGTTTTTAATGAGCCTTTTTGTAAGGATTTTCTCTTACTTATTATTTTATAATGAATGCACATACTGCTCATTTATCTTCATTCGTAAAACTTTTCTTTTTGTTGATATTGTTTTAAAGTTTAAACTATTATGAAACCGTCCCTTATTCTCGTCCTCACACTGCACACTAGTGATGGGCAAAACATTGTAGTAACTGTTACAATAAAAACAATAGTTACCAATAACTGTTACAAAATGAAAATTTGTTACTGACGACTAATTGTTAACGTTTTATTATAAAAATATACCCGAAAAGTTATGGCCAAACAAATATTGCGTAAAAAATGATATATACGATTTACGAATTGATAATCTCTTTTTAAAGTCTATTAAAAACCAAACGCTATTGTCAATAATTAACTGAACAATGTTGTAAAAACATAGGACTAATTTTGAGAACTTATGCTATATTTTATTTACGGTTATTTTTAAACATTATGTATACTTATTGCTATTTTAAGAAGACGATAACAGTTAAAAATGACAGGTTCGTTCCACTATTTTTCTGAGGGTTGGAATCTACAATTCCAATATAGATAATAAAACATTTTTTGATCATTTTTCGGAAACTTTTTCCAACAATAAAAAATATCCAAAAAAGGAAATGTATTTCTCAGTGAAATTTTAAACACGGATATATGCCGCTACAAAATGACATAACATTTGGCCAGTCTGTGATTGGCTAACTATCTACTGTGTCGCGCCCATTGCTACGTGTAAACTCCGATGAAGCTAATTTAAATATATACATCTCTTTCTATAAAAAAGTGTAAGTATTCTTCTACGTCTTCATATGACGGATTATGCTCAGCGTTTAAAAAATATATATTTCCTTAATTCTTGTTTGTAATTAAAGGGAATGATTTTTTTTTAATATATGTTTTATTGGCCTCTATATCTATAAAGGGAATGATATAAAAAACGAAAACATTAGTTTACATTATTTAAAAAATAACATGGACTGTTTAAAATTATCAAAGGTTTATGCGGGAAGTGGGAAATGACCTCATTATTACTGCTATGTAGTCCCATCACTATTACAGCTCACTTAGATAATATGATTTTAATGTATTAATGTGTTGATTGCATACTTATTGTTGAATCATGAATGTCAATTGTGTCGAGCTAGTTTAGTTTACAAATGCATTGAAACCCGGACGCGATTATGGCGCCATATTACATCGGAATTGAAATTTCAAGCGTGCAACTAACACATTATATTTCAAAATTATTTATAGTGCGTTTTTTGATACACAATCACTCGGGCTTCTTTTCACAATTTCTCATATTTCACATCGAGACCTATTCTGTATCATAAATGTTACTATTAAGAGTGATTTTATTTTTTGTTCTATTACATATATAGACAAAAATTTAAACTTACTGTTGATTTTAATATTTATCATTAAAAAATAGGTTCCGAAAATACTATTTACGCTTGCTTTTTTATTTTTAAATATTTAGTTGACTTCTTTTGTTTTAGTTTCAAGTAGTTTTTTTCAATCTATTTTTAAATGTAAGATTTTTGTTTCAGGTTTTATTATTTTACATCCCTACATTGAAGCTAATTTTTCAAATTGGTATTTCGTAAGTAAAAGAGTAGATAGGAATATTAGAGGATGAAAATGTCAAACAAATTTTGCATCGTAGTTATTTTATTTTTTTTTTTTTTTGTATTTGCCTATTGCACACATTATATTTCGTTTCATTTTGAGATAAAAAAACAATTTAGATAAATGTAAATTTAATATTGAAATTAATGAATATTGGCATTATTTATACGTGTTCATATTTTGATGATATAAGGATACTGCATGACAGGGCCGAAATCAGTTATTTAAGGGGGAATTCTCATGTGACCACTTCGAAAAATCGATTTTTTTTTTCATATTTCAATAGTAAAACCTATCGAAAATATGCTGTGAAAAATAGAGACCGAAATTCCTAATTTTAAATAAATTACAACTCATAGTCGCCGACGAGCCGTATAAGCGACTTGTTGGCTCTTGAAACTTTAAACGCATTTATCTGGAAACATTAAATTTAAAACTGTCATGGTCCTAAAAAAAAAGTATTCAACCGATTGCTTTGAAATTTATATATGTTCTTCTACTCATTAATGGTTATCGTCCGTAACAAAATTGCTTATTTTCGAAAATATTTTCTTATTTTTTTAACGATTTTTAACAAAAAAAATAACAAAAAACAAACTTTTCTACAGTCCGCCATTTTTTTTGATGAAATTGATTAATTTTGGTAGGGACGATAGCGACATCCCTACTAAACAATGATCCATTCGATTTTTTTATTTCATATTTTTGGACAAACTATCTTCCCCTAAAATCCTGCGCATCTTTTATGAATCATCCTGTATACGCGTCTATGTATTTTCAACACGGATAATTTTGTGTGTGTGTGTGTAAACTTTTCTCACAAATAAGTAACAATATAGTCAAATGAAATAACTTTTTAAATGTATTTATTTTTAATCAATTTTAAATTGACCGATCAGATATCCGAACCAAAGTTAAAATATTCGCAAAAATGATGCAAATGGGCGTAACAAATACCAACTAAATAATTTCAATTTTTATTATTACCTTAACTTGTCTTTTTTCTGGAAAACCACAAAAATAATACATGACATCACCGTACAGAAAAAGTCCTAAAGATTCAAAGATCGAAATTGCACGGAATGTTTTCATGTATCTGAGGTTATATATACGTATAAATATGTTTATTCTATTTGAATTAGGTCGGATTATCTAATTTGTCCATATTGCCGTTTTGTATATAAGAGTGTCTTACTAGGTGAACCCTGGTTCCAAAATTAAATAATTTTTATTCTTAAGGAGAAAAGTATTAATTACAGACTTCACTTAATGTAAAATGAACAATTATTTGTTTTTAAAGAACGCGTACTTTTTTGATATACCCGTTGATCCGTATAGTAATTTTTACTCTAACCCCTATAAAATAGGTGCTTTACGGGCATGTGTGCTATAAGTGTTATAATGGAAAATAAAAGTAATCGCGTTATAACAATTCCGTAGGAGTTACCTATGGTATTTTTTGCAAATATTGGAAAAACAGTGAAAAGCAGCTACTAGTGCAAAACATAGAGTAGGTAGTATATATCTCGAACGCAATATTATCATACGTGTGACTGTCAAAACTGGCTATCACTCGTTTTAACATAATGTCATTTATTCGTCAATAAGATATTTCATATAAACTTACTACTATTTAAAGACAAGCTTTTATTGAAAAAACTGAGATTTAATTATTATTTAGGTCAATTAATACAAAAGCATGGGTCGTAATCAACTAACTATATATACATACTATGGAGTTTACGACCCACACTTGTAAAATTTTGAGCCTAAATATTATTATTAAACATTATTTTTGCCTTTTTAGTATATTTCAATAAAACTTTGTTTTAAAAAAAAAATTTTTTTTTTACTTTTGTTGTAAGTACCTAATGTGACATAACTTAATAAATTTTAATTATGTCTTGTCGTATAAAATGCCAATATTATCATTCGTAATATTATAATTTGTAGACTTTTCTTCACATTTAAATAGTTATTTTTTAAACATCACTGATTTTTGTGTAGATACCGGGTAAAGATTTTTTTTTATTCCTCTAGTCTTGTATTAAGTAGGTAGTATACAAAATATTTTCGTAAATAAACAGGCACTTTATAAAAGTAAATACTTAAGTGAATATTAACATTTCAATTAATGTTTTAATAATTAAGCAGTGAGAATAATCATTCAAATTATAAAGTACTTTTAATATCCATCTACAATTTTTAAAGCGGATGGCATTGAAATGTAATTTGTGTGTGCGAAATTGCAATCCAGCACTAACGCTGAGATGACCCGAGGGGTTTCGCGCATCAACACTGGTTTAACAATGTCTATTGTTTTGTGAAAATAAATTGTGCTTCGTGTTATATTAATGTGTAAAAATCGTATTTTTATAGGAAAACTATAAAAATCTCTGTACATTTTTAAAATCTAATGTTTTTTAACAAACATTTCCATTCTTTTATTGTTTTGCGGACAACATAACCTATATTTGTAGTTATTTTGATGGTGTTTATCGGTGTATATCTAAGATGAATCTCAGAGACATTGTCGGTAATGTAGTTTGCATTTGTGTCATCATAAGTGTGTAAAAAGTCGCCGTTTGGCGCTGTGATCATGGCAGCTAACTCGAGTGAAGATGAAAGTGATTCGTTTGGCGGATCGTCATCACACCAACGTCAGAGATCGTTCAAGGATCGCCTCAGAGAGGGCATTTCAGGCAGTTTCTCATGGCAGTAAGTTTTAAATTTATAAATGTTACAGAATAATAATCGACTAAATATATTTAATCAAAATCACTTATGAATTATCGTTTGTTCAGAGGAGTACTTACTTATTTGTGATTCAGATGGCGTTTAGGTATTTGCCACATTCAGCGTAAATACATATCTAGCGTAAGAATGAACTGGGGATGCATGGAATAAGTCACTAGTTTAAATTATAAGAATGTTTGCCCTTTTTTGAATTAACGTGTATTTTACAGTTTGTTGCGATTCATTGTAATAAGCCTTTACGGGCGGCTTCGTTTGCGTTATTTTCCCTTTTTTCCTTGCTTTTTTGCTTACTGCTCAGCCCCCATTAATAGAAGCATCTTTACGATTAATGAACGACTACAATTACATAAACAATGTTTAAACTCATAGCTTTGAGAAAGATGCTCTTAAAAAGGGATCATTTCAGAAGTATATTATTTACTAGCAGATCCGTACGAATAATTCGTACCGTTAGTACTCAATTACGTAATATAATAGGTGGAGATTAATTTTATTCTATTCTGAGACTTCGGCGCCACTACGTCATTTAATATTACCGACAACTGTTAAAATTTACAGATTGCCACCAGAGGGCGACAATTATTTTATTCTATTCTGTTCTATTCAAAGACTTCAGCGCCACTATACGTCGTATTACCGGCAACTGTTAAAATAAACATTGCCACTAGATGGCGACAATTGTTTTTTCTGAACGTTATTTTCTGTAATAAAATTGTTAAAATTTTTAAACTGTAATTTTTTAATGAAAACATTAATTTTAACACATTAAATTATTTTATGAGAGAGAAAAATAATCTTGGAGAAATTTGGATAAAATCCGTGGCAAAGGATCAATTAAACAGCAATACTGAATTTAAAATTGCATATTTTTACTAACGTTTCGGCACACTTCGTACCATCTTCAGAGTTTAATTGATCCTGTGCCACGGATTTTATCCAAATTTCTCCACCATTCATCAGGGATCACAACCGCTTTAATTAATCATTTAATTAGAATCAACGTAAAAAAATAATCTCAAAAATGGCGTATCAAACATTAATTTTGATACAGTATTAAGGGAGATATTTCATACCAACTAAAACACTTTTGAAAAATAATATATAGGTACCGATGAGTCAACGGCATTCTCCCCGAGTCGAAATTTCAATTCTAAATTCGACCGGGAAGTTCTGATTCTTTTGATACGGGGGAGGGAGGTGAATAAAGAATGGTCTCATCTGTTGCCCCAAGCTCTGCAAAGTTTTAACTAATGCCATGCTACGCTGTATTTAGTACAAATAAAAAAAATGTAGAAATAAGCAATTTTATAGATACGTCACTGAATTTGAACATAAAATACACAAATAAATGTAGCTATTCATGTCGTAAAATATGATATAAAGATTTTAATTATGAAAATGCTATTTATCGTTAGGTAGGTTATAATGTGTAAGTAGGTTGGTAGTAGCTGGAGTCGGCACATTTCTTGGGTTAATATTGACACTCTAAAGTTAACAGTGCTGCTCCCTTTATTTGCATGATAATGCTCAATGGCGAGGCATGCTTATATAAGACGAGATAGCAGGACAGACATGTAGTTTTTATATTCTGCACACCCAAATATTCGACAGAATTTTTAAAATAACTAACCTGATGCAATGATTAACCTTTCATAATAAAAAGAGTCAAATTTATTCATGTTCAGTTTTTTGCTTTTGCTGTATCATATTGTAACATATTGTTTTCAAAGTCCACTTTATGTAACAATGAAACTTTTCTAGAATTAACTGCAGCCCATATGACCTCTAGCTATTGACAAAATTAGGTAAAACCAGTACGTTGCATTACCGTCCTGAACCGCTTAAAAATTGCGCGATCTATTCTAGTTGCCTTCTATATTATTTTTACGTTTTGTGCCTCTTGTAAAATTACTCATTTTACGTTTTTTTCCACCGAACAACAATAGTGTAGGAATTTGGACACTACTACGAAAATGAAAATAAAAACTAGACGATTTGTATTATAACTAGGTGCATTATAGGCAATAAGTATAGGCATGGTGCCAATAATAATAACCGAAAAAATTTAAGTATTTGTAAAACAATTCTAAGAAATTGTACAGTGGAAAAAAAACTATTAATACAAAAGAGAATTAGAGGTTAACTAGCATGAATAAATTTCAGTTTGTTTAATTGTTGTGACAACCGAATTAGCGAATAGAATGTTTATATACAAGACTTACGCTTGGTAGTAGAAAGGATTGTCAAAAAATTTTATTTGACAATGTGAACAGACAGTAATACAGTTTTTATACATGCAGGAACAGTCTGATGTTGTGAAACTCCCTGTCGTAGAATATTAGATTGTGCTCACATAAAGACAAATTATTGATTTATATAGAAAAAGATCGCTTTTCAAGCTCAGTTTGTATCAAATGCGTATAAAAAACTATGTTAAATGCACCTATACCCAGTTTCAATCGTTCTATTATTTTTCTAGCAGAATCGAATTAAATTCTACTATTTAGAAATATGTGTGGTCACGATGTAACGACATTGTCAAGGCAGAGTCTCAGACAATGCTTTCTGCAATCCAGTATTATTGTTCAAACGCTCCGCCACTGAATATTCGAACTTCCTGCCACTCTTCGCTACCGAGACATTGTCAAGTCAGAGTCTCAGACAATGCTTTCTGCAATCCAGTATTATTGTTCAAATGCTCCGCCACTGAATATTCGAACTTCCTGCCACTCTTCGCTACCGATACATTGTCAAGTCAGAGTCTCAGACAATGCTTTCTGCAATCCAGTATTATTGTTCAAATGCTCCGCCACTGAATATTCGAACTTCCTGCCACTCTTCGCTACCGAGACATTGTCAAGTCAGAGTCTCAGACAATGCTTTCTGCAATCCAGTATTATTGTTCAAACGCTCCGCCACTGAATATTCGAACTTCCTGCCACTCTTCGCTACCGAGACATTGTCAAGTCAGAGTCTCAGACAATGCTTTCTGCAATCCAATATTATTGTTCAAACGCTCCGCCACTGAATATTCGAACTTCCTGCCACTCTTCGCTACCGAGACATTGTCAAGTCAGAGTCTCAGACAATGCTTTCTGCAATCCAATATTATTGTTCAAATGCTCCGTCACTGAATATTCGAACTTCCTGCCACTCTTCGCTACCGAGACATTGTCAAGTCAGAGTCTCAGACAATGCTTTCTGCAATCCAGTATTATTGTTCAAACGCTCCGCCACTGAATATTCGAACTTCCTGCCACTCTTCGCTACCGAGACATTGTCAAGTCAGAGTCTCAGACAATGTTTTCTGCAATCCAATATTATTGTTCAAATGCTCCGTCACTGAATATTCGAACTTCCTGCCACTCTTCGCTACCGAGACATTGTCAAGTCAGAGTCTCAGACAATGCTTTCTGCAATCCAGTATTATTGTTCAAACGCTCCGCCACTGAATATTCGAACTTCCTGCCACTCTTCGCTACCGAGACATTGTCAAGTCAGAGTCTCAGACAATGCTTTCTGCAATCCAATATTATTGTTCAAATGCTCCGTCACTGAATATTCGAACTTCCTGCCACTCTTCGCTACCGAGACATTGTCAAGTCAGAGTCTCAGACAATGCTTTCTGCAATCCAGTATTATTGTTCAAATGCTCCGCCACTGAATATTCGAACTTCCTGCCACTCTTCGCTACCGAGACATTGTCAAGTCAGAGTCTCAGACAATGCTTTCTGCAGTCCAGTATTATTGTTCAAACGCTCCGCCACTGAATATTCGAACTTCCTGCCACTCTTCGCTACCGACTTATAAGACTTGTTATAATGTATAAGGGTTGCAGGTTTGGGGTGTGAAGTGAACACAATATATACACTTCCTGCTGTGCTTGCACAAGCTTCGATCTGACACTTCATAGTTGTTTAAGATGTATTTAAAGGCGCTGTCAGTAAACATAGCTTTCCCTATTAAAATAGAAAATGGAAACCAGTGAAGTAGTTTTCTTGTGAGGTAACTCGTCGCTGGAGGGACCTACATTAAAATTAAGTTTTGAAACAAATCCAGGAATTTATTTATCATTATAATTGTTTAAGATGTAATTAAAGGCGCTGTCAGTAAACATAGCTTTCCCTATTAAAATAGAAAATAGAAACCAGTGAAGTAGTTTTCTTGTGAAGTAACTCGTCGCTGAAGAAACCTACATTAAAATTAAGTTTCAAAACAAATCCAGGAATTTGTTTACCACCATAGTTGTTTAAGATGTAATTAAAGGTGCTGTCAGTAGATATAAATTTCCCTATTAAAGTAGAAAATGGAAACCAGTGAAGTACTTTTCTTGTGAAGTAACTCCTGGCTGGAGAGACCTACATTAAAATTAAGTTTTGAATTAAATCCAGGAATTTGTTTACCATTATAGTTGTCTAAGATATATTTAAAGGCGCTGTCAGTAAACATAGCTTTCCCTATTAAAATAGAAAATGGAAACCAGTGAAGTAGTTTTCTTGTAAGGTAACTCGTCGCTGGGGGGACCTACAGTAAAATTAAGTTTTGAAATAAGTCTAGAGACGTATTTATCACATGGTGAAAAGGACATTTGGCAGACTTGTCAAGTCCGCCGGTCGCAAGCGTGATGATAATATGCCCTTTTAATGTCACGTCGTACAAACAGTAAACGTCACACTTGTCAAAATCCACATCATTTCGCCCTTGATACATAATCTGCTAGTATTATCACTAACACGATTACAGCTCTGTATATTTTACTTCTTATTTTTGATGGCTTTAATAAACTATGTATTAAATATCAGGGGAGCAGTGTGTAGGATGCAGCGGAAATGGAATTGAAAAGGGGGGTGGGCAGTCGTCGTTGCCCGCGGCGTAAATAAATAAGGACATTCTGGAATAGGAAATAGCTGTGAATCTATCTATTTATATGTATCCACCGGAGATGTAGCTAGCGTGTATGATTTTTAACAAACTTTTGAAAATACTTTTATGCTTGGAAATGCGTAAAAACCGTAATTTTTAGAGCGACGGGATGTAAAATTTTCAATATTCTCATGTCGCTTGATAAATTATTCGAACAAAACTTTAACTGATGCTTCATTGCATCGTTTAGACCGGTTCATTTAAATCGAAATTTCGTCAAAAACTTTCGATACAATTTATTTGTACTGTTTTTAATGAAAACTGTACTATTAGAGTTGGTACTAAAAAACTGAGCGAGTAGCATATAGATCTACAAGACGAAGCTTTCATTCGGAAGGGATTGGGTTCGAAGCGGACACAAATCTGGTATAAAACATTTTCCTACCACCTAATCTTTTGTATCTTCTTTAAGATGAATTGTCGGGAGAGTTCCTTAAAGCATAATAAATCGAAGATCGTATTGCAGGTACGAGTGTATGACATGACGTCGTGTTGAGAAATAGACCTTAAACGGAGTATTATTGTTGATATAAATTATCATGCTAATTATTGAAATGAAGCACTTTAAATTCTCAATTATAGAAACGCGGTCGATTCTCTTGTAAATAGCGGCCTTCCGGCGAGTCTCCTGTAAATACTTTTTGATACTTCCCAAGGAGAACAACTTCACTAATTGTTTGGCATAATGTTACAATTGCTTATGAGAATAGATTTAAATTTTCATCATCCGATGTTTGCGGCTCTATTGATATAGTTATAAATATATAGACAGAGCCGACTTCGGGATAATAACAATAATATAATACAAATAAAAATATAAATGACTTTTTTTTATTAAATATTGTTATAAGTAATTAAAATGAATTGTAACGAGTTTCATTAATTGAACTAATAATGTGCATTAGTGATAGAAAGAAATAAATTACCTGTTAATTAACCGGTAAAATGCTTATTATAATAAATAACAGTTGTTAAGCGTCTATAATCTACAATCTCTCTCTCTCTGTCTCTCTTGCACGATCTATATACAGGGAAGATACGCAGCTTGGTTATGTAATAATATAAAATATTTGCAGCGAATTTGAAAATTTGTATCTCCGTATTAAAATCAAATAAACATCATTATATGTATCTTTGTTATATCTATAGCATAATTAAATATTATTATCAATAGTTTTTAATGGAACATATATTACATTATTTTTTATAACTTCATTATTGAGAAAGAATTCGCAATTTTAGAGAACAAAATGTTATACGTCATCGCTGATTAACAGCCTGTAGGTTAATCACATCCACTGGTTTTTAGTGTATTTGCCATATGGCAACATACACTATTGGCGTCGGTCGGATGGCGGGACCTAGGGGTCGGACCAAAATTTCTCGACGTTTCATAACCTCCTAAACACTTTGGCACCATTTTTAAAAATGTTTATATATATATGTATATATATATTTATATATATATATATATATATATATATATATATATATATATATATATATATATATATGTGTGCGGGCAATAACTTTCGAAATTTGGCCCACGCGTTGAAATCCATCACCGCAAGAAGCCTATTTAAAATGGGCGTAATCGGGCCATTTTAAGGGTAGTTTTTAGGGGTTGAAAAACGTTTTTGGGCCCCAAAATACCGAAAAAATTCTCAGAATCGTTTCAAAATTGACATTTAACCCTCCAGTAGTAATTAAAAAGTTCCCTAAAATTTTAATAAAATCGGCCCGACAGGACCGGACTTACAAATTTTATGAAAACACTACTTTGCAGATAGTGAATTATTTACTGAAAGTTGTATATAATTTGGTATAGAAGTTCGATTGATAATAATATTGCAATTAAGAAAATAATTGTTATTTTAAAGGGTGTATTAAGGAGTCAAATTTTTTATTTTGCCCAAAAACCAACATAAGTTCGCATAATAAAGCCACACTGCCTGTATTATCAAATACACTATATTGTCGGCAGGGTTTTGGCACTGCGACCCGGGTTTTTTTTAGACTTGAATCATGCGGTAATATTATTGATAACTGATGTATACATCTCTTTCCATAAACATACACCTCTTTATCAATGTGCAAAAGTGATGTGTTGGCTAGGTTCAGCTTTAACGTCATCATATAGCGCTTAATGGTTACATTTTTTAAATTCTTGTTTGCAAAGAAGTAGGATATAAGAACGAAATAGTTGTTTATGCGTAAGGAATAATGTGCGCTGTTCAAAATTATCAAATTTTCATTAGTGCCCGCTATTAAAAATACTTAAACAACTCCGAAACACCCGCACGAAAACTAAATTACAGACTGACGATCCGTTACTATATAAATGTATTTTGGCTGTAAATAAAATATTTCACATCTTTATAAAAAATACGTCGTAAGCATATTAATTTATAGTGCTGTTGCACCATTATGTAAGTACTGTATACAAAATCTGAACAGATCAATGTATAAATTCACAGCTTCGGCTGAAGATAGATGTATTATACAAATCTTGGTGACACTTACTTTTTTCAATTTAAATTTTTGTTAGAACTCTCAAAGCGTTGACAGTAAGCCTATAGAAAACTCGCAGAAAGCATTTCTATCCAGTGACCCTTACATTTTTAAAGCCGACCCGATAATATATTTAGATGCACAACACTAAATAGACCCGGGTTTGAGCGCGGTTCATACCACTATTATGAAGTATACTACTTAGAGAAATTTGGATAAAATCCGTGGCACAAGATCAATTAAACAACAATACTGGATTTAAAATTGCATTTTAACTAACGTTTCGGTGTCTTCAGAGTTTCTAAAATTTATTTGTATAATCATGTTTGTGTGTTTTTTATTTAATTAATATAAATAGTTTATATTAAGTAAAAACTTACCAAATACTGATATGATTTGACAGAAAATCATATCAGTATTTGGTAAGGTTTTACTTAATGTAAATTCTGAAGATGTTACAAAGCGTGCCGAAACGTTAGTGAAAATGCAGTATTAAATATTGGCTGTTTAATTGATCCTGTGCCACGGAGTTTACCCAAATTTCTCCAATATTCATCAAGGATCACAACCGCTCTAATTAATCATTCAACCTCGAAATATACTACTACTAGCCGCACGCGATTGAGATTGAACACGGCAGCGACAAAAGTAGTGGAACCTAAGGCTCCACCGTATTACAAATTTGCCTCACGGGGTTGCAACGACAGTAGTGGAGCCTATATTACAATCTAAAAAGCATACAAAATATAACAGTTAATTTTCAGGTCCACAGGAACAGTAATTTATAAATTAGAATGTGTCAATTATTGACACTCCTGTACCCTCCGCCCACCCTTTCCACTTTTTACAAGACGATTTTAGGACACCCATTTTTAGTAGATGGCTATATAAGATAAGAGACATCCCCACCAAAATTCAGATCTGTAGAGACTATAGTTGAAAAACGGGAAATGTATATCTATAATCTCCAAAATGGTGTATCAAACATTAATTTTGATAAAGTATTATTATGACAGCTCTATGCATTTTTCTCTTTTGATTATTGCTCTTCGCCCATGGAAATAAGCCAAGCTATGCCTTAGCAGAGGATGGACATTGGACATGGTCATGATACTCGCAATAAAAAAGCAATAAATTGGCAAAAATAGACATTTATAAGTATTGCCCAGGAAATTTTTCAGCATACATTTATAACAAATCACCTGAAAGGTTAAAAAATAATACTTGCTCAATTTTCAAGACAAATATTAAAAACTTCTTATTAGAACGGGCCTTTTATTCTGTTGATGAATATTTATGTTGCCGATAACTCTATAATTTCATTTTTGTATTTCTCGTTGACGTGTCAAATAGATCTAATGTCTCGACTGATTAAATAAATATCATATCATATTAAGGGAGATGTATCATACCGACAAAAAACATCTTTGAGAAATAATATATTAGTGGATGGTTATATAACATAAGAGACATCCCTACCAAAATTCAGATCTGTAGAAATAATAGTTAAAAAACGGGAATTGTATATTATCTATAATCTCCAAAATGGTATATCAAACATTAATTTTGATATACAGTATTAAGGGAGATGTTTCATACCGACAAAAACACATTTGAGAAATAATATATACCGATTGTTAGAAATCGTAACGTATAAACGTATAGTACGGTCAGCGTTGCCAGACGTCCCGATTTTGGCAGGGCGTCCCAATTTTTAAATCAAAATTAAATGTCCCGATTTTCGGGGATAACTCGACCGTGCGTAAATAATTATTCTCTTATTGTAAGTTGCAATTTGTAACACTCACTCTTCAGACTATTGTTTGAAACGCCATATTTTTCTAATGAATAAAACTTTTTTGATTTTGATTTCTGTTTTTTTTATTTTTTTAGTGTATTTGCCATAAGGCAACATACACTATTGGCGTCGGTCGGATGGCGGGACCTAGGGGTCGGACCAAAATTTCTCGACGTTTCATAACCCCCTAAACACTTTGGCACCATTTTTAAAAATGTTTATATATATATGTATATATATATGTATATATATATTTATATATATATATATATATTTTTATATATATATATATATATGCGTATATATATATATATATATATATATATATATATATATATATATATATATATATGTGTGTGCGGGCAATAACTTTCGAAAGAGTTAATTGATTTTAACGAAATTTGGCCCACGTGTTGAAATCCATCACCGCAAGAAGCCTATTTAAAATGGGCGTAATCGGGCTATTTTAAGGGTAGTTTTTAGGGGTTGAAAAAAGTTTTTGGGCTCCAAAATACCGAAAAAATTCTCCGAATCGTTTCAAAATTGACATTTAACCTTCCAGTAGTAATTAAAAAATGTCCCTAAAATTTTAAAAAAATCGGCCCGACAGGACCGGACTTAAAAATTTTATGAAAACACTACTTTGCAGATAGTGAATTATTTACTGAAAGTTGTATATAATTTGGTATAGAGGTTCGATTGATAATAATATTGCAATTAAGAAAAAAAAATGTTATTTTAAGGGGTGTATTAAGGAGTCAAATTTTTTATTTTGCCGAAAAACCAACTTAAGTTCGCATAATAAAGCCACACTGCCTGTATTATCAAATACACTATATTGTCGGCAGGGTTTTGGCACTGCGACCCGGGTTTTTTTTTATTCAGAAGACGAATAAGACTCAACTATTTAACGATAGGGTAAATCTGATTTAAAACAACATATTTTTATTAAAATACATTTTCTATGGCTATTTTTGCTATCTATTCGACGAAAGAATCCCGCTTTTTTCACTCAAAAAGTTCCAAAATCCCGACTTGGCAAAAAAAAAAATCTGGCAACGCTGAGTACGGTCCTCATAATACGTGTTTCTCTCTCAGCTTCATGATTATAAAGTACACAAAGTGGATATTACATAGTGTCCGAGTTTGTGTGATCATTCCGTCGCAGTTGCATATGGTTGAGTTCGTATTATCTAGGTCACACATATTATGTTGAATATACAATCTGTCCTCGAATCGACTGTGTAATTTTTGTATTAGCAACTACAATATCGATTTTGACAGAAACCTTATTTTTCCTGATGGTACAATAAAATCTAGCAGGCGAAGAGATATATAAATTATCTCTGAGATTCTGCAACCACCGACATAAGTACTATCGTATATTATTACTTCACTCAATTATGGCTGCTAATGTCTGCAAGAATAAATTTCCTGCTACAATTGTTTCGTGTTAGAAAAACATTTTATATAGTGATGCCGATATAAACAGATATACACAAATTCTGGAAGCGCGTTCTTCACTCTCTAAACGAGTAGTTTTATTTTAGATAGGGGTTACGGTATAATTGTGTTAAAAATCAGATTTTTATAACGAACCGTTGATAAATTTACTTTAAAGGGTTTTCAAATTAACAATATTTCTTGTTGTATTTCTCCGAAACTTATTACAGTAGAATCCGTTTATTATGACTCCGCCTATATTGACCAACCGCCTATTATGACGTAATTACACAACGAGGTTTGGTTTTCATATAAAATTCTTTGTAACAAAGTCGGATATAATGACTTCGCTTACAGTGACATGTCGCTTATTATGACCCATTTTTAATAAATTTTGTCCGTCTATAGTGACCGACATGATTCTTTACACCTTCGGCAATGTTCGTTGATTCCCGACGACGTTCGGCACGTGGCTTGTTTTTGTTTTGAATCTTAGTGAGTAATTGATAGTTGAACGTCACGCATTGTTTTTAGTGATATCCTATGTAAAAAATGTCATCTCAACGTCGTAAAGCATTTACGATTGAGGAGAAAGGTGAATAATATGCAGATTAGAAAATGGAGAATCAAGCTCATCTCTCGCAGAGGAATTGGGCGCGGGTCATTCGACAATCTCAATGATTTTCAAAAACAACCGGATTAAGCGATCGTTCAATTCAAATGTTTTGAAGAGGCTTCGAAAATCGCGCAAGAAAATGTTGATCAAGCGTTAATTCAGTAGTTTAAAATCACGCGAAACAAAGGAATACCCGTCAGCGGCCCTATGCTACCTAAAAAAATAATTTTTTTTTTCACAAAAATGCTTTGTATGACGTCCGCTTAGTATGACGTGTTTGTCAATTCCCTTCGATGTCATTATAAACGGATTCCACTGTATTTTAAATGGAACAATTTGAACAAATGGCTGCAAGGTAGATGGCAATATGTTCATATCTCATTATTGGAGCTCTAAAATTAAATTAGATGGTAGGAAGTCTTAAAACAATATCCAACAAACCTCACTCAATAATAACAATCAAAGAAAGCATAGTTACTTCTTACCACAACAGATTTATTCAGTGAATGTACATTTCGAGAGCAAAGCTCCCATCTTCAGCAAACACTACACTCTAGTGTAGTAGTAGTGTTTGCTGAAGATGGGAGCTTTGCTCTCGAAATGTACATTCATTGAATAAATCTGTTGTGGTAAGAAGTAACTATGCTTTCTTTGATTGTTATTGTTTCAACCACAGTGCTCATAATATATATATATATCACTCAATAATGTACGTGATTTTTTTTTTGTTTACCAAGTATCTCAAAATGTTTTACAGTTCCTCAACACTTTTATTCTTGCTATAAAAAGCATCTCCATATGAAATTTCGTCCAAATCGGTTGTCAATTTTAGACGCTATATAGCAGGGGTGGCCAATACTTCTGTATATAAGATCTACTTTTTATCTTAAAAGTGTGTCGCGATCGACTTGTTGTTATAGGCGTAGTCTAAGAGGGTAGAAGGGGCGTGAAATGCATACTATGTTTATCACTGTGTTTCAGTGTAATGTGCACTCCAGCGAGGTTTGGGTAGATAAGTAAAATATATGTTTAAAACTATTTTTTATTTTTTAAATCAATTATTAAGTTTTCGAGATATAGGCTCATAAAGAAAATAAATTTCCAGACCCAATTTTTGATAGCAGCATTCCGTACATGCGGTACCTAAGATTTTCCGACACTTTTTCAAGATAGATTTTTACTAACTTAAAATGCAATTTAATTTTTTTATCAACTGCAATGTATAATTTGTTCGTAAATATGAAAAAGTTGTTACAAAAATGCACAGTATGGCTGATAATTTGATTTCAATATTTCACTTTGGAGTTTTTTTTTGGGTTAGGAAAATTTATCGTGAAAAAATAATATGACATACTTTTTGCTAATCTATCAATAGCTCGCTGAATACTCCTCGTACTGAAATATAGATGTACGGCTTATCTACCTACGTAAAAAACAACAACAATAATTATTTAAAGGACCAAAAAACTCACGTCCACGGGAATTAAGAGAACATAAATAATTATTAATAATATTTATTAATTCAAAATAGCTACAGATCGGCCAAAATTGGCCTCGCGATCGACCGGTCGATCGCGATCGACTTGTTGGCCACCCCTGCTATATAGGGTTACGCAATCCTGAACAATGTTATTCTTTTAATACGAACTGCTACCGCAATTACATGTAGCGCCCACTAGAAAAAAAACAACTGGGGAAACATTACTACCCGAACTCTAGAGTAAAAATTTATACCATCAATATTCATTAATACATCGGAAAGTCAATGAACTTGTCGCGTTCTCTGCGGTGTGATTACAAGGACTAATAGCTGTTGGAAATGGGAAATGTAATGCCGGTTAATGGTAGGTAATAAACCTACAGATGATTTGCAAAAACTTTAGTTCAATGTAAACTGTAACGGGTGACCTTTCACGGTGAGTAGTAATTATAGTGATATTTTTAAATGATAATTTAGGTCTAAATTTGCTGCCGAAAAAAATTGTTTTCTTGGAAGTTGCAGAGACTTCTTGTATTGAAACAGCACTGATTATTTAAAATTACATTTTAGTAACTAACTTTTCGACATGCTTTGTCATTTTTAGAATTTCAACATCGTAGTTTTCTCTTCTAGTTAATTTTTTTTTTGTTCTCTCAATCCAGAATTGGCCATTAGGCCAACCGAACCCTAAGGACGATATAATCTGAAGAGAGTCGAAATTCTTAAGTGCTATATATTTTTTTTATTTTTGTATTGAAATTATATACGCGGTGCATTTTTCGTTCTTTTTCATTGCTTTCTTTTCAAATCCATGCAGCTATTCATTATGATTTTTTGTTTCTTTTTATAGTAACTTTTTAAAAATTTAGAAATCCGCGGTTCATTTTAGACTCTAGATAACAGGGTATTATTCCTTTTTTCACTGATTATTGAAACAGATTTAATTGGGAAAAATAATGTATCCATATCTTTTTGTTTTTAAAAATTCCAATAAATAAAGTTGTAGTTACCCAGTTTTAAACTTAAGACCTATAGAACAATGCGTGACGTCATTTGTCTGCAGTCTACGTACAAGTAAGAATATGGCTACGTAGGTATGTCTTACTATCAAAGGAACTTCGTTACTAAGCTGTTTAGTTTATATAAATTTAATAATAATGACAGATACACAGATTTTCATAGATAAAAGGCATTATGTATTATGCAGCTATGGATACATTGCAACCTTTTGACGTTATATATATAATTTCAATATGTAATACTAAGTTTTTGTAATTAGAATTTCCATTTTTTAATAAAAAAAAATGTATATACCCAATTAAAGAATAGTACCTGCAACATACAAACATAACGCCAGCGGCGAGAAAATTTTTCAGCTTTGCTAATTTGATACAAAAAAAACAAACCTCAATTTTTCGTGGATATTGCATAACAAACACGTGGCAATATTTTGTTATTAAAATGTAAACACTTATAATAAAAAACACAGTATTATTAAGTTGTTTTTATTATGATACCAGATTAAATTTGACGCCGTAATAAAAAAAACTCGAACCCGAAAACTTGTTATGAGTCATATTTGCGTACAAATTAACAAAATATAGACAATAGAATCGTCAGTTTGATATGTATTATAATTTGAAGTAAATTATGTATGATTATGAATAATATACCTAGTTGAAATATGAATAATACTTTTCCCTTAATAATTCCCAGACAAATGTTGTAATGCGATTTTTTGTGCAAGGCCATGGTCGATAACCTTTCTAAATTCTGTGGTTAAGAAGCTACCTTTTTGTCCTTTTTTTCTACTATTCTTCCATCTGCAATATGCTATTACATAATAATAACGGATTTAACTAATAAAAAAAAACTTTTAAAAAATATTTTAACCTCCTTCCAAAAAGTCACTAAAAAGAGGAAAAGTTTGAGGTCGAAACCAATTTAATTACAAAAAAAATAGTCCTTACTTTTATTTGTTTTTAATTACAATTCTTTACATATTTGAAGAAAATACTATATGGAACCAATCCGGTAACAACATGAACAAAGTGGTGGTGAAATTTTTCAGGTCGGTTCACAGTTAGTAAAGCTATCGCGAAACATAAACAAAAAAATTTAAAAAAAATACGGGTCGAATTGGATAACCTTTTTTTTTGAAGTTGGTTAAAAATTTGTACCCATTGCGACTTGAAAACGTATCGGCAAATCGGATATTTTTATTTTCAAAATTATTTGCAGTCACCTATAACCTATACTAAAAGCTTTGGTCAACACTAATTACACGATAGCATACATGCAGTGTACAGAACCGTGCGAAGGGAAAATTGCACCGAGGACACAGCATTAATTTGACGTCTCTGTCCCTTTAAATATAAAGATACTTAAAACTCGGACACCCCCTTCTTTCTAACGGCATTTGCACGAAGTCAATTGTGAAAACATATTCCAGTAAGCCAAGTCAACATTGTCATCTCCAAGACATTTATCAAGCCAGTCCACATTAGAGAACGGCTTCAAATTCATGTGTTGGCTTACTGAAATGTCTTCATAATGGGCTTCGTGTAAACAGTCCAATTCTAAGCCAATACAATTGTAGCAGTACACAACCGTATCTGTGTGAAAGCGACTACTAGCTCCACCTGTAAACGATTTCGCATTTTTCTTTGGATAATTTTCAATTTTGGCATGTCTTGACTTACTCGAATATTTTTGCAATTGGTTACGTGTAAATGGTTCATCATTTCTAATGCTAAGCCACTGATCCATTTGTGCAATACAAAAACTTATTAATGTATTGATAACCTTAATTTCAGAAACAGGCCAAGACAAGTATTTATTTAATCTTGATCAGTTATTTAAGTGCACTTACATATTATTATTATTAATTTCAAGCCGGATCTAATCAAGCATATGCAACCCTTTATGATTTATTATGTATTTTTTTCATCAGTGTGTGTAATTAATTTTTCTGACATTGGATCTTTTTTTTTGCATAGAAGGTGGGTGTTGATATTGACGAGAATATTTTTGTGGAGGTAATAATTAATAATATCTAATAATAACAACAATAAAGCACTTAATTAAGGCTGTCGGAACGCTCTGAATTTAAGCCAAAAGTAGGACTTCGGCTGTCAACTGATTGTAGACTTATTCGTCAACATTCTGCGAAAATTCTTTCTCTATAAGGAAGATAAAGGACAAATCTAGGTGTCTAATAAACTACTTTTGTTATTTATGTCCGATTTACTAGAAAAAAGTTGGCATTAATTGTGCCAAAAAAACACACGTTTTCAATGTCATACTACGACTTTATTCGTACTTATTTCACAAAACTGTTCCATCACAAACCTAAAGTGACTATTCCTTTTTCGGAAAAGTTTTTTAAATTTCCAAATATTTCCCAAACTTAGAGTAATCAATTGACAGCGGCACCCTTGCAACAACATTTTTTAGCCTCGTAGTTGACACCAGCCAAAAATTAAAACGGGCGATTGATTTGAGCGAGACAGAGCTAAAGAAGGTCACGCCCACATTATGTCTTTTGCCCACCTCGCCCCTTACCGCTGGGTCTCAGCAGAAACAAAATTCGGAGCGTTCCGACAGCCTTAAAGTATATAGTTACAAAAACAAGTACGTATGGTTTATTTACTCTGTTTCTAATCGGAATTGCAGTTGTAATTACCAATTGAAGGCGAACTAATCTATATGTAAATGCAATTGTAATCTGATCATTTAAACATCATGATACCACAGTTGGACCGATTTTCACGAAACTTATCTTCCTCTCAATCGAACAATATTAGAATTTCAATTAGAAGTGGGCGAACTCCCCCGATCGAAAAACACAATCTTTAGCAGTATCAAACATACATTTATTAGTCCATTAACTGGGTTTAAAGAGTTGAATATCCAAAAATGATTGGTATTAAAGCTGCAAAGGACTATTTTCCCATTATGCATTTCTTGAAGGTTCCCTTATTTCTATCATTTCGACGGCGTTCGTTTTATAACCTTGCGTAGCCATTAAACACAGGCTGCGTACCGTATTAAAATTTCAATTAGTAGTCAGTAGACTCGCTCGATCGAAGATCACAATTTTCAACAATATCAAAAATACATATTTATTAGTCCATTAACTGAATTTAAAGAGTTATGAATATCCAGAAATGGTTAACATTAAAGCTACAAAAGATATCTTATTTTCCCATTATCCATTTCACAGATGTTTCTTCTGCACGGCTTCCTGGTGCCTTCACTCTAATTTCTACGAAGGTGACCTTATTTCCTTAATTCCGACGGTGTTCATTCTAAAACTTCGTATAGGAATTCATCTGACGCAGTCATTTTCTTTGGCGTTGCTCTGACGTTACCATGCCATTACCATATCAGTTGTTAGCTGCGAACCTAGTCTATGATTATTTTAATAAAATTTTAGTAGATAGTCTTTAGCCAGAGTTTAGTAAATATAACATGGATAAATAACCACAATTAACCTTACCAAACAAACAGTCGAACTGATTGTATGTGTCATTTGGCATTTATACAAAATATTATAGACTATAGACACTTCCCCAAACATTGACACTAGTCATTCAATGATACGTCATTCTGCACCTGGCACCCAAGTTTGTGGGTAGGTAAAGGTATACAGTTTGGCCTAAAGCATACCAAAAATATACCAAACACTGCAGTGAAAGATGGATCCAATCGGCTTAGTTGTTTCTTAGTTATCCAGCAACAAACAAACAAAACTGAAAATGGCTCAAGGACTCATTGCGCGTCCCCGCCCACCAGAAAATGGCTAATTTGGTGTAAATATTTTAAAAACTGTAAAATTTCAGCCAGATAAAATTACGATTATTTAGCTAAACACGGCACGCCGATTGGTAAGCATTAAGTGTAAAGAAATAACTTCTAATTTAAAACAAGAGTTTTTCTCCTTTTACGCCCCCATGGCGTCCAGTTTCTAGATTATTGTCAGGCCGATGAGATTGTTAGATTACGATTCTCTATGTTCATTGCCACGGCACACGCAGCAATCTAATTGGTGATCATTATTTTATATCGTTTGATCATTGTCAATGACTTGCAGATTAAATACATTACTAATGTTATAATTATTAAACTGAAATGTTCGATATGGTGGTCATTCGTCGCTATTTTGCTATTATAGGAAGTAGGTATCTTGATACTGTGTGATAACTTTTAATACTGCATACCGGGTGTACTTTCACCGAACAGCGTTTTCTTTCAAGTTTCTTTTGACATTTAAGCATCAATCAAAACTGCCCACATTAAATAGAGATGGGTAGTGCCAAACTTTATCGCTAGGGGCGCCAGCTATACAATGACTTCAGTCTGTGAATAGTTCCAAGCAGTGTATGCAAAATTAGTTTATTTCAAATAATAAATCATTGACAATGTCGATGTGCTGTGGTTACCAATACTCAAATAATGGAAGTTTTGGATTTGCAAAGGATCAGGAACTGAAAAAGAAATAGTTGAATGCTATTAGAAGGGAAGACACTTTTACTCTAAATCTGTTTTAATATGGACATCCATAAATTTTAACATGCTTATATAGCGGTCTTCTTATATGAAAACTATCCTCCATAGTAAAAACGAATCATAACTTAAGCGATTGAATACCTGCTCCGATCTGCGTTGGACTTGTATAAATACTTTTCGTATGGCGGCGCTTCAGCTCAACGTTTTCGATACTTGCGCCTCTATATGACAGTTTTGGAAAAACATTTTCTTGAACCGTCACTGAGCTTTGTAATGTAATACAACAAAAAGAGGAAAGTTATAAAGAGTGTGAGAAATTAGAAACGAATTTTAGTGCGAATTATTCGCACAGGTACCGCTAGTATAATATATTATTCCTCCGTACTTCGCTCTTCGAAACACTCCTACGTCCATCTCTGTTTGTCGTAGACTTCTAGTTCCTAAACTGTTCAAAAAAATGTTGTAAAATTAACACATCTATTAATCCAAAGCCAAATTTGACATTAATTTTTTAAAATTTCAATGTCTTGAGTACTTCCGTGTATTACTAAGCCGGAAGTTCTAAGACATCGGCTAGATCGAGTACTACTCGAAAAATTGATCGAGTAGGCCGAATAATTGGATCTCCGAAGCATCGCACGCTTAATTAGTGTATTTGCCATATGGCAACATACACTATTGGCGTCGGTCGGATGGCGGGACCTAGGGGTCGGACCAAAATTTCTCGACGTTTCATAACCTCCTAAACACTTTGGCACCATTTTTAAAAATGTTTATATATATATGTATATATATATATATATATATATATATATATATATATATATATATATATGTGTACGCGCGATAACTTTCGAAAGAGTTAATTGATTTCAACGAAATTTGGGCCACATGTTGAAATCCATCACCGCAAGAAGCCTATTTAAAATGGGCCTAATCGGGCTATTTTAAGGGTAGTTTTTAGGGGTTGAAAACTGTTTTTGGGCCCCAAAATACCGAAAAAATTCTCCGAATCGTTTCAAAATTGAAATTTAACCCTTTGGTAGTGATTAAAAAGTTTCCCCACAATTTTAATAAAATCGGCCCGACAGGACCGGATTTACAAATTTTATGAAAACACTAGTTTGCAGATAGTGACTTATTTATTGAAGGGTGTATTTAATTCGGTGTAGACGTTAGATTGATAATAATATTACAATTAAGAAAAAAATGTTATTTTAAGGGGTGTATTAAGGGGTTAAATTTTTTATTTTGCCCAAAAACAAACTTCATTTCACATAATAAAAGTATAAAACCACACGGCCCTATACAAGCAAATACACTATATTGTCGGCAGGGTTTTGGCACCGCGACCCGGGTTTTTTTTATGGTACGTTCGCTAGCGTGCTTCTATCGTTTCGCTTTTTTAACGTTTTATGGCGACTCTATAATATATATGCTCTCTGGCTAGTTATGAACGGATGTAAGAAGCAAAGAAGTACAGTATTCTTCCTCCACATATCCTTCATCACAAAGGCGTGAAACTGTAGAGAAAAACAGAATTATCGTTTGTTTGCCAAAATATTGTTGCTTAATGGAAATAAAACGTGTTTAAAAATTAATAGGGCAACGACATAATTTCGTGTATTTCCTTTGTAGCGGCTTAGAATAAACACACTATATGCCAAATAGCAATGCGTGGCCGTGCAAATAAAGTATGGCCTTTAAAATCGCCTACTCGATGTTGAAAATATGACCTACAAGAGTTACTGTGTCAATTAGAGCATTTATCTGATTTGATGTGAAATATTATAGAAAGAAAGATCTGTTTTAAGAACTTGATTTAATATGTCCGTAATTATTTTTGATTTACCTATGAATTTTCGTTATTGGATATACTATTTGGTTTAACATTTAAACCGAGGAATCATGTCTATCTTTAAAAGTTACATGTCATCGAATTTGTTAGCTTTATCAAAAACTATTTTAAATGAACACTTCTTTGCTGGTAACTGTTTTATTTTGTCTGGAAATCAATTTTTTTCCTCCAATAGAAATTTAGCTGGCGTCGACAGTGAAATTGGTTGAAATAACTTTTTGTGATATTGCGTTGTAACGCTACATAAATACTGGGCGTTTCTCAACAGTAATTTGGTAATTATAGCCAATTATTTGTAGATTGATTTCGTATATAAATTTAAAAACAAATGTCGTTTATTTCACATGTTTTTGGATTCTAATCTACTGAGAATCAAATAAATATTAGCTTATCCATAGTTACCTATATTGAAAGTAACATCAATGTATCAATAAAACTACCGTGTATTAGTTAGGGTTTCTTCTATAGTAAGGTTCTCTTATTTTATATACTTATACTTCACAATATAATATAAGCGGCATATAGTTTTATGCGTGGACGACATTTTTCATTGCTTCCCGAATTTTTTCATACTATAGTAATGAGTCACTCTCTACTATTTCAGAACCGTAGTATAGACTGTTAAATTTCTTTTCAGCAGTGTAGTGACTATAATTTTTGGACTTCATGACGTTAGATACTTCAGTATTCACTATTGGGATTTGACATACAAGCTGAGTTTTGACCAGATGCAATGTGAACTACGCCATTTTTCACAAAGATAGTAATACCAATAGCAGATAAAATGTCATGTGTTAAATTTCTGTCACCAAATGTCGTATCGTTTTATGTCAAATCTCAATTAATTTTAAAATACAGTCGCATTGTTGCCACTTTGGGTGTATGTAATTGTGGTATAATGTAGCATGTTTAGTGAGAAAATAAATTCACTATTGGGCTCTGACATGTGAGAGGAGTTTACGTGTGAAGTATTCAATATGGCGACATCAAAGAGGTAATTTTAAAATCAATGCAAAAGGTACGCATTTTTCCCATTTTATACTGTTGGTAGGCAAATATACAACCTTTTCGTGTAAAAATTTTTAGCAATGTTTTTTTTAAATGTTTAGCAATATACCCCTTTGGCGAAGCTCATTTTTCGTTACCAGACGTCTATAAGTTTTATAGAATGAAAAAAAAAAATAAATTTTTAACATTTGGCGGCTAGATAACACTAAAGTGATAGGGCGATTGTGTCTTTAAATTCGAAGAAAATTTTAGATTAGCAGTAAAAAATAAATTATTACTATGTAGATAACAGTCAAAATATCTGTTTTTTGAGAGTTTGAAGTCATAAAAAATTATTGTTTTCAAACAATATTTATCAAAGCATTCAGAAGAAATGTAAACCGAGTATATTTTTAATTGTATTACTTTATATTTCGATAACCTTTTGTACTTACTAATAAAATGTTTCATATCATACAAACATAAATAATGAAGATTAGCATTTAGAAAACTTGATTTCAAGGGCACTAGTACATGTGTACTTAACCCAATATATATTTTTTTAAAAATTTTTATTTGTGGTGTAACTTTTTGACAATTATCAAATTATCGAATACATTGTTTTAACACGCATATAGACTCCATGCAGAATGACTGTAGGCTGCAGCGTGGCAAATTTCGAAAGCTTTCGTTGTGTGTTTTGTATTGTTTGCACGCGTCATTGGTTATTTATAGTTAAATGGTATTGAAATTAATAATAATAATGCGTTTAACGTCCGTTTCTCGACTTTATGTCATAACAGACGCCATTCGCACCATTACTATTTTCCATCTACCACACGTCCCGTTATTTTTCTACATTTTTAAAACTTCAACTTATATAATAGTAATGGGCGAATGAAGGAATTATAGGAAATTAGGATAAGGCAGGTAATTTTTGAACTAGGAGTTTGATAGGTAATCGGCCATGGCCTCAAGTAAGGAACCATCTCGATATTTATCTGGAATTAATTGAGGGAAACCATGGAAAACCTCAATCAAGATGGTCGGTACAGGAATTACCGTTTCTCGGCGAGAGGCAGTAGGAAAAAGTTCCAGCCACATTTGCCCCTGCCGGGAATCGAACCCGTACCTCCCGAATGCGAGTCTAGTGCTGTACCACTACTCTACCCAGCTCGGTAAATGGTATTGAAATTGCCATTATCGGAAAGTTTTCACCAGTTTGGACGTACGGGCTACAACTTTGGAGATGTACCAAGAAAATAAATGTCAAAATAATACAAAACTTTAAAAACAAAGTGTTGCGGGGAATTGTTAATGCTACTTGGCGTACAACATTCACAAAGATTTAAAAATGGATACTGTTGATGATGCCATAAAACAGACGGCAGTGAGGCATGAGCAGAGACTTCATAACCACAGCAATGTCTTGGTACAACCCTTGCTAAATTACGATAGGGTTGCACGGAGACTAAAGAGAACGAAATCCACAGATTTAGTGCGATAAGCTAGAACTGCGCGAAAAATGCATGTAACTTGCAGAATTATTCATTGGAATAATTTCTGACTTAACAGCGAATTTATTGAGATGTAAGCTGCTAGATAAAGTAACTTAGTTGCGGTAGTCAAATAATGACGAGTCATTATTTATATATATATATTAAAAAAACTATTTCTTAGTCCATAAGTACAAATTTCTTCGCGTTTTCTGCTTTCTTGTCAAAATTATGTTTTGGTTGTATTTTGACACGTGACATGAATGTAAGCTTACAAACTGGTTTTTCGGAAATAGCTTGTGAAGACATTTTTCGGTTATCGACAAAACGCAAATCGATCAAATTGATATATACCAAACATTTGACACGAGTCAGGAAGTTCTGCAACGGTAACAGAACCTTTAATTTATCGTTATCGTTATTATTTACTAATTATTTTATTCTTTTAATCGCTCGAATCCACTTTTCTGTCTGCTCAAATATGTGTGATTTTACGGAAAACGAGTTATATGTAACGTCTTCCGTTTTTAAGACTTGTTTCCGCAGTTCACGAGACAGCAAACATTACCGTTAGAGAATAGAAAACAGGATCACGGGTAATTGGAATAATGAAAATAAATCAATTTAAACACTCATTGATTGCAACGTTTCGTCTTTTTTATTAAGACTTTTTCAAGCTCTCAATATGCTTAAACGATAGTTAAACTATGATATAATATAGAATTTGGCATTACAAAAACATTATAACATATATCTGGAATTGAACTTTGAAGATGAATTACTGTTAGATGTTTTGCCCATTTGATATTTCTAGGTTATGGTATATCACACAACTCAAAATGAAAAAAAACCCGGGTCGCAGTGCCAAAACCCTGCCGACAATATAGTGTATTTGCTAATACAGGCAGTGTGGCTTTATTATGCGAACTTAAGTTGGTTTTTGGGCAAAATAAAAAAAAATTGAACCCCTTAATACACCCCTTACAATAATAATTTTATTAGTTGAAATATTGTTATCAATCCAACATCTGCACCAAATTAAATACGACCTTCAGCAAGTAAATTCGTATACGCAAACTAGTGTTTTCATAAAATTTGTAAGTCCGGTCCTGTCGGGCCGATTCGCTTATAATTTTAGGAGCACTTTTTAATTGCTACTAAAGGGTTAAATTTCAATTTTGAAACGATTCTGAGAATTTTTTCGGTATTTTTGGGCCCAAAAACTTTTTTCAACCCCTAAAAACCACCCTTAAAATGACCCGATTGGGCCCATTTTAAATAGGCTTCGTGCGGTGATGGATTCCAACAAGTATGCCAAATTTCATTAAAATTAATTAACTCCTTCGAAAGTTATTGCCCGCACATATAAATATATATATATATATATACATATATATATAAACATTTTTAAAAATGGTGCCAAAGTGTTTAGGAGGTTATGAAACGTCGAGAAATTTTGGTCCGACCCCTAGGTCCCGCCATCCGACCGACGCCAATAGTGTATGTTGCCATATGGCAAATACACTAATAATTATTTGCACAGTTACCATTGACAGATTACAACGATAAGTGACTGATTTGCTACTGCAATCGCTGATCGTCCAATTCTCTAGTAAGCTCCGCCTTTCTGCATGAAATCTATAGTAGCTTGACTTGTATATTTGCATGTGTGGTGTAATGATGTAACGAATGTTGATCCAAGAATATTTGTCGCAAACACTCGCGTATGTGACTATCAGAATGAAAAGTTAGGATGACAAAATTTTTCTCGTATCCCATCGAGGGGATTAATTTTCAAAAATCATATCACTTCTATTTTTGAGTCATTAATTTACGTCCGTATACCAAATTTCATCTTTATTAGTGTATTTGCCATATGGCAACATACACTATTGGCGTCGGTCGGATGGCGGGACCTAGGGGTCGGACCAAAATTTCTCGACGTTTCATAACCTCCTAAACACTTTGGCACCATTTTTAAAAATGTTTATATATATATGTATATATATATTTATATATATATTTATATATATATTTATATATATATATATATATATATACGTATATATATATATGTGTGCGGGCAATAACTTTCGAAAGAGCTAATTGATTTCAACTAAATTAGGCCCACGTGTTGAAATCCATCACCGCAAGAAGCCTATTTAAAGTGGGCCTAATCGGACCATCTTAAGGGTAGTTTTTAGGGGTTGAAAAATGTTTTTGGGCCCTAAAATACCGAAAAAATTCTCCGAATCGTTTCAAAATTGAAATTTAACCCTCTGGCAGTAATTAAAATGTGTCCCTAAAATTTTAATAAAATCGACCTTACAGGACCGGATTTAAAAATTTTAAGAATGACTAGTTTGCAGATAGTGAATTATTTACTGAAAGGTGTATATAACTTGGTATAGAGGTTCGATTGATAATAATATTGCAATTAAGAAAAAAAATGTTATTTTAAGGGGTGTATTAAGGAGTAAAATTTTTTATTTTGCCCAAAAACCAACATAAGTTCGCATAATAAAGCCACACTGCCTGCATAAGCAAATACACTATATTGTCGGCAGGGTTTTGGCACTGCGACCCGGGTTTTTTTGACATTCAGACGGGCGGATTGACCGTAACTATAAGGGTTCCTAGTTTTTATGAAACTCTAAAAATAAACATCGCGTACATTTAAATGAGTGAGGAAATTGTGTTAACGCATTTACGGTGATCAAAAAATATCCATTATTATTAATTCTTATTCAAGACGATAAAAACTACGTGGCAGCTTATAATGGGACTGTATCAAAACAAAGTAATAAACATGTCACCAGCACGTACTATTACCTGGTTATTCAATAAAGCTATTTTTGTTTGCATGTATGTACCTATTTGGTACATATGTACATAAAAAAAACATTTACTTTGGCAATGACATCAGATTTAAAATCGTCTCTTCCGTACTAGAATGAATAATCTTTATCATTGTCTTTTGATTTCCTTATGTCACATACTTATATCATTTGTACATTTAGATTTTGAATAACTGAGCTGACCAATACATTATTTCATCTACATATCTTTTCAAAAACTTAGAGTGCATTCTGACATAAATCAAAACTCATCAAACATAGCATAATAATCAACTATAACGTGTATTGGCTATATTAAACATTTTAATTAGTCTTTTGTGAATCCATTCAGTATATTGATATGGAAAGCCACACATGTTCCAAAATCGTTCAGAAAACTTGCCAGACATACATAATATAATATGAAAACCACTGTTCCTATTGGCACTACCAGCAATAGATCTGGAATTTTTATTCAGACAAGCGTTTAAAAAAATTATTCGAAATAAATGTCCCCTGTAAACAGCAAATTTATTTTACGTCGCGTTGTGAGAGTACTACCAGCTTGACCTTATCTAGAACACGATTTTTTGACTCATCAACAAACATTCTGAAAATCTGGGAGCGATGGTGGCAAAGACATTTTTAGACGGCGGTAAACATATGAAAATATATCTGTTTGGCCGCTTACCTTACATAATATAAACACGCTACGTTTTTCCGAAGTCTACAAGCAGGTGTAGTTCCATCAAATACATTAGACGTGAATTTCGTAGTCGTCTGATTCTAAAGAGAAATCTAATTATGCTCATTGTAATTAGTATATTTTTTTCTACAAAAGTCCTCAATTTTTTGAAAAATGTATGAAAGATGAAGATTTTTGCTATTTTTAGGCATACCTGTATCTTAAAAATATCTAAGAAATTTTTCATACTCCTCGTGCTTTTACAAAAATACAAGTTGATTTTAGTAACGACAAGCAAATGTCTGTGGCGGAAAAAAAATCGCTGTTGCGTCTCTGTCGCGTGACGATGTTTCTTCTCACAGTTTGAAAAGGTAATTGACTGTTTAGGTTTTATGAGTAATCAGTGTAACGTTTATTTGAGTAGGGTTCAAATTAAATTATTTCTTCTAATTTTTAGTTACTGATTCTAAGAATTTTCAGTTTGTTGTATTACATGTATATCTATAATCTGATGCTGAAATTAAACTAATGGGAAATAGTAATAAAGTTAATAAATATTAGTATATGACAAGCTATAAGAAATATTAAAATTTCTTAGAAATTAATATGCAAATATATTAAGTAAAATTTGCATAATATAGAACATTGGTGCAGGCCCAGTCATTGACATCGGGGTCTGAAATAATTTCTAGAACGAATATCCATGATGAAAAAAGATAGTATAGATTTTATAGTTTCTAAATTGTCGCATTCATGTCAGTTTTGAAAGAAACTTTATATTTGGTTTCATCAAGATCAACCCAGCGTTCTCGAGGGACGTTAGTGCAGATTAAAATTTCGAAAATACATTGTTCCGTCTTTCAAAATGCCCACAAGAAAACGAAATTACGGACAATAGTCTACTACTGCAAATAATTGTTAGTATAATAATGTGTTTAAACGTCCGTTTCTCGACGCTACAAACACCACTGGCACCATTTTCTTCCATTTATCACTTTGCCGTTAATTTCTGCATGTTTGTACTTTACCTTGTAGTTAATTATTAAAACAAAATAATTTTGAGTTACTTAGAACCACCAAATGTCACTAAACTCGCCCAATAAGTGATTACATCGGAACCGAGTAATACTTACTTTTTACCTGATAAACAAACTAGTGTTGGATAACTCAGATCTGAACCGGTTCAAAGAGCCGACTCCGACAGAAGATCCGTGAGAGCCGATTCACTTTTTTTTGAGCCGACGGATCAACGAATCCGCATAACTCAGTGAAACACTTAACACACAGAAGCACATTTTACACTTACGTATCAGTTCTTGCTTTGATGCATCTGTCAGCTCAAATGACTCATGCATCACATGTTTGGCTATGCATTCTTGATTCTATATAGGTCGTGATATGATTGACTGAACTAGGTAACTCAGTGGCAGACTGCAGTAACATATTCAGAACTCGGCTCTTTTTGAACCGGCTCACATACGGGATCCAGATGCAAAGATGCAGATCACTAAAAAGAACCGTTTTTCCCATCTCTACTAGCCGCTACTCGCGGCTCTACAGGCAATTAAGATAAACAATGTTTTATACCTTGCTCGGCAGCAACAACAGTAGTAGAGCCTTCGACTCCACCATATTACAATTTTGCTTTGCGAGGCTGCGACCCGCTCGATAGTAATAATAGTTTATTCGTCGACTTAGTTGCAAAATTGGTCTCAACGAAAAGCGCTTTTTTTAACGCGATAATATATAGCCTGAAAGTTCATTATAAATATTTGTGAAATAATTCTGAAATCGGATGAGTAGTTTCGGAGATTACCTTTTCCATTCAAACTTACAAACTTTACCTCTTTATAATATTAGTATAAATTGATAACAGGATAACAGCAGTGCTGCAGAAAAAAGCAAAAGTTGTGTTTATATGGCAAAAAATTAAAAAAATTTCGCCTTCGAGGTGAAAACTTTCACGATTCGTGATAAAGTACAAATCACTTCTAGAAGTTTTTACTACAAAA
Organism: Venustoraphidia nigricollis; assembly: GCA_034508555.1. Classification (NCBI taxonomy): domain Eukaryota; kingdom Metazoa; phylum Arthropoda; class Insecta; order Raphidioptera; family Raphidiidae; genus Venustoraphidia; species Venustoraphidia nigricollis. Next base: position 2,542,214 of record JAVRKA010000044.1, on the reverse strand, counting down.
TTATGTACCAGAGTTTTTGCACCAACTCGAAATTGACAAACAGAACTATTTTTATTATAAAGATTAATGTTTGAGGGCAAAAATTAATTAAATTGTTTTGAAAAAGTGTATCGTTATATGATAGAGAAGCAATAATATCAGGTTCGACTTTAATATTCGATCAAATTTCAAAATATATATGGTTTTATTGTTTCCCGTTAAAATGGAAATAAAGTTAAAATGTAATTGTTTTGAAATATTTTTTATCATATTTGCAAATGAGTGTGATGATGTCCGTCGCAAATTATGATATATTAAATATATTTATGCTTTTAAAGTATCTCTTATTACTATTTTAATTAGTATTTATGTAATGTTATGACTTATGACATGTATAATTAATGAACAATAATTCATATGAAAATGAAAGAAATATTGTACGGTTACGTAAAAATATAGGCAGATCAAGAAATGTATTAATTATTTTAACATCGTAAATTTTTTGTGACACTACGAGTGCAACATAATACGTGGTCATAATGATTTAACTGTCAAAGTGTAAAAAAAATCAAGTTAAAAGTGTCATTGAGTCTCATAGCGCTATTCTGTATGGTCAATGTTAAAATTAACATCGCTGTTAAATTTCTGTTTCACTTTTATCTATGCTATGTTGTCAGAAAGTGGCCAAAAATTAACGGCACTGCAGTAAATTCTTACAATGACTATACAGAATAAGTGAAAATAACTATTTTTTTTACTGTCTTTATGTCGAATAAATAATGTTCTGGCTAGGAATTCATAGGAAAAGTACTCTAAACAATGGTTTTACCCGAGGAATTGTCATATTCCACATTTACCTCTGCTAGAATTCAAACTCAGTGCCTTTCGAATATAAATCTATTTTTTTCAGAAGTACAGGATTCCGCGTTTTGGATTTACGAGTATGTATAATTGATCAAATATAATTTTCAAGTATTCTATGTTTTAATCACGTAGGTACGCCACTGGAATTCTTAAACGTTGTTATTTATGATAATTGATAAGAAACTGCGCAGTATTTTTATGCAGACCAAATATTAGCTCCAAAATTTTAATTACTGTCTGTACATAGACTGCATATGTTTAGAATTTATTGTCTTTACGTTGAGCACGAATTTTAATTGGTGTGTCAAAATTGCAATAAAATTAATTAGTCAAGATGAACAATGTGTCATTACTCATTATGTATATAGGAATAAATTAATTGCATTTATACATATTACAGTAGGTGTATAAATTCAAAATGCTTGGGCTACCATACAATCTTCCAACTCCCCACATCGACAGTATAAGTTGGGTTAATTTGTTATTATTTTTTTTGAAGTTGAAGGAACCATCAAGCCATGTGTTTTCACAATTAAACGAGTCTCTGCCAGGTTAGGGTCTTATGCGATTTATTTCCATCGGCTGTAGTCGATGGGAATCTGTCCCAGCTAAACTTCAATCCGGTATTTTCGGAATTGAAGATAACAGTTCCAATATCACGATTGAGTTTTTCTTTTAAAGTGAAATTGACTGGTTTTTTAATTGATCAGTATTTGTTGACTAAATACTATTACTTATTAAAATAGGCAAGTTCAAGGGCGTTGGCCGTACCTATTTTAATAACTAATGATGAATTTGTCGCTCTATAATCGTGTTGGACTGCTGGGCGCGATATATAAAAATAGAATAAAGCGGTAAATTCAACTAGGATTGAGCGAATACTTTTTTTATTTACGAATTCCGATCTCGATGTGAGACTCGGTATTACAGAAATATAATCCTGAACCTGAAACATGTTTAAAAGCAATCGGAATTTCGTAAAAAGAAGGCCTAGGCCCAAAGATTGTGTCATCAGTTTTATGGATACATTCAACGCGTCATGAGAATCCCTACGTGCAGATTTATTATTATGCATATTATTTTGTAAAGTAGTTCATATGCATTAAAAGAAATTCAAGTTGAATGTAGTCTTGTTTTTAAGTCCAATTAAAACAATTTACTCCAGTTGACTCCGTAACCTTTTTTAAATGTGTTTCACAAGTTCCATTTACGCTGGGTTAACACTCGAAAACAACGAATAACCTTAGTTATTTCTTCACCGTAGTTAATTTATTGTTACTAATGAGTTATACAAACAATAAATTACAATAACAATTGAAAAAAGGGAAATGAGAGTCGTAAAAAATTAACACAAGTTTTGCACGACTCATACAATGTGGATTTTCTGGTAAAAAGTAAAAATATATAACAACATTTGTTACAGCTGCGCTAAACTTTTTTCTTTTCAAATTGTTTTTTTTAATTTTCTTTTACAGTTGAATTTATAGTACGTAACACGTACCACAGTTTTCCTATACAAACTGTTCAGAAATAAAGTGACCAAATTTGATTTTAAAGTGAAATTGTTTTTTCAAAAATTACTGCTTTTATCTGACCCATTTACCGCAAGAACAATTCTGTTTGTTTTATTTACTTTGGCACATTTCACCTCTATTAAGTCCTCGGCATAAATAGGACATATGCACAAAATGCATATGTTTATTTATACACTTAAATCCATACTAAATCCCCCAATAAATCAAACAGTCTCTAAGCCTCTTAGTAACTGAACTAATAGGTATTAAAATTAAATAGTTATTAAAATATAATAGTTTTGATTCATTAGTGAAAAGTACAGGGTGTCCCCGGAGGAATCTTCCGAACTTCAGGGATGTTTACCTTAGGTCATTTTAACAACATAGGTCCTATTCGGAAAGATTAGTAAGTTATGACTTATTGAAGAAAAAATTATTGAAGCAAAAATTCAGTTTGAAGGAGTAATAGCATAAATAAACCTACATGAAAATATGTTGTTAGTTAGTAACCAGCCATTGCTTCAATACACCTTTGAGCACGACTACACGGAGTTTACCGCATTCTGCAGTATTTGAAGATTAAACCGAATTTCATTTCCAGTATTAAAACCTATATCGAGATAACTGTTTTTTGCTTAAGATAATCTAAGGGGAGTATGCTCCTAAAGTAAGGCAGATTCCTCCCGGGACGCCCTAATTTGATAAATTTAAGTTTGCTGGAATCTTCCACAGCGATGTACATTTACAGATAGGTATTTGCGATGAAATTCCAGCTTAATTTAAAGATGACAAAACAAATATATCATTATCTATATCTATTAAGCGTATTATATAGGTTAGCACCTAAGTTCCCGCCGTTTTTTTACATTGTAACATTCCGCATGTCTTTTCTTTCAGCTACAGGACCCACTCCATACACAGCACAAATGTTGCGAGAAGCTTCTGTGGCCTTAGAACCTTGATTAAAAGCAAAAAGAAGGAGGTATCGAAAATGCTCATTTTTCTCAACTTGACATTCCATTTTAACGATTTGAAAAAAAAAACACAAAATCGTAAAAAAAAACAAAACATAGATTCCACTAGAACAAAACATTCTCTTTCGAATGACATAAAACATTGTACCAAAACATTTAATGACATGCGGAATGTTACAAAGTAAAAAAAACGGCGGGAGCTTAGTTGCCAACCTAATATAATGTAATTCTTACTAATCAATACAACCGAATCTCGAAGCACATATTTGTGACATGTTCAAACGTAATTACAATCTAGAAGCAAATGTATCGAAATATTTCATCCATCGCTCAACATTTATCGATCTATATTGACCGATAAACGGTAATTGACCAGCAAGCATATCATTTGATCAGATGAGGATATTAGCATAATAATTTGCACTTGTTTAGCAATAATTACGATATTGAGAGTCGCTAAACTGCCGGCCGTCAGCCGGTTGTGGCTGACCTTGAAAAATCGCGATCCGACCACACTATAACAGAGACCCAGACTACGACCTCGCGGATACCTTGATCTGTAGTGGCCCGGACCTGTACATAAAAGTGATATATTATGTATTTATAGAACGGGTTACGCCTTTTAATATAGGAAGGAAGATTTATTATGTTATCGCCTTTAAAAAGCATGCTCTTCAACTGCTTTCAGTGTAATAATGTCCTTCCTTCGCATTACAATAGATAAGACACTAATTACAAGTAACAGTTCGACAGACAATATCTTAAAAGGATCAGTATGGAGATTCATGTGTCAACAAAGCATTTTGATTGGCTGCTTCAATGTCAGCAACCAATCAAAATGATTTGCTGACTCGACTTTTTTTATGGCATTACCATAATATGCGCCTCCAGTTCCCAAATTCTTAATTTATGAACTGGTTTAACAATCAATTGGATTTGTTTAATATCTGTACATATATTTAATAACAACAATCCAGAAAACGTGTTCAAACATTATGTAAAAATACTTGGACCGTTAGAGGTTTTTTCTGGTTGATCTATGACTACGATGAAGTGAGAATAAAGAAGAAATTGAAAATGTCTATATAAGTCGACAGGCTGAAAATACATGAGTTCTACAATAATTTTCTTAGACCACGTTGTTGGAGATTTATTTACTTTAGGGCAACAGGGTACGAGGTAAAAAATAAAAGCATTGATTTTATTAATTCTTTAAGGTGGTTCGGACCTTACCTCGTGATCATAATAGAATATAATTTTTTTTAATGAAATTAAAAACTGAAATGCATAAATTCATTATTATAATTTAGAGGTGATAATTTATAATTAAATTTAATTACCAAAAATAATAAATAAATGAATTTTGACTAAAGTAGTCTTCTGTTGATTGGTGATTCTGTATTGGACTCATGGCGGACTGACATTTTCGTGAATTTTCGGTCTTTTTTGTTAAAATATTAAACTTTCGTCAGAAAATTTCAATTTTGTTTTTAACGTATTCCACGGAAGTTAATTGATAATTATAGTAGCTTTTTGTTGTTTTATCTTTTCCAGAAGTGGCTACATAACTCGATATGTTTGCATTTTGCTTACATTTCCTATAGGCTACATGTTAAATTTCAATTATTTAATATTTAATTACACGAAAACCCTTCGTCAGATCTGCTTCAAAAAAATATTTTAGACGTATGCAATAGCGATTAATAACATATTAAAAAATTAGCTTTTAATCTTTAAAAGTGCTCTAATGTCCGAACCATCTTAATGGCCAGCGTTTCAACAGTAATCATACCTTCTTTAGGACCTTTAAAAACTAGCAAACAGTCAGTCATATTAAAAAATAAAACCCGGGTCGCAGTGCCAAAACCCTGCCGACAATATAGTGTATTTGCTGACACAGGCCGTGTGGCTTTATTATGCGAACTTAGGTTGGATTTTGGGCAAAATAAAAAATTTAACTCCTTAATACACCCCTTAAAATTACATTTTTTTCTTAATTGCAAAATTATTGTCGATCGAAGGTCTACACCACATTAAATACACCCTTCAGTAAATAAGTCACTATCTGCAAACTAGTATTTTCAAAAAAATTGTAAATCCGGTTCTGTCGGGCCGATTTTATTAAAATCTTAGGGACACTTTTTAATTACGACCAGAGGGTTAAATTTCAAATTTGAAATGATTCGGAGAATTTTTTCGGTATTTTGGGGCCCAAAAACATTTTTCAACCCCTAAAAACTACCCTTAAAATGGTCCGATTGGGTCCATTTTAAATAGGGTTCTTGCGGTGGTGGATTCCAACATGTGGGCAAAATTTCGTTAAAATCAATTAACTCTTTCGAGAGTTATAGCGCACACACACACATATATATATATATATAAATATATATATATATATATATATATATATATATATATATATATATATATATATATATATATATATATATATATATATATATACATATATATATATAAACATTTTTAAAAATGGTGCCAAAGTGTTTAGGAGGTTATAAAACGTCGAGAAATTTTGGTCCGACCCTAGGTCCCGCCATCCGACCGACGCCAATAGTGTATGTTGCCATATGGCAAATACACTAATAAATATTTCTATTCGTCCGCCTTGCATCTTGTTCTCCTAAGGTAATTAATAAGTATTTCAGTGAACAGATCACAAAATCAGTAACTCAATTATTATTGTGCTCTTCATAAAATGCAATCATCTATCTATAGTCTTAGGTAAATCGTAATTAATCTGACAATTGACAGCTTTAGTAAAATTTATAGCAGCTGAACAATTTTAGTGACCACATTTGTATCATAGTATATCCACTAATTTTTTTAAGCCTGGTGCGTACTCTAAAATTATAAAAATTAAAACTAAATTAGTTAAAGCGAGAAAAAAAGGCATGAAAATTACTTTTTAACATTTCAAAATTAATTAAGATAATAATTGTTATATCCGGATTTTTTTATGCTTTACTGTAACGCATTAGCGAAAAAGCTGAATTAAAGTTGGAAGTAAATATTTTAAATCCGGTAATTCTCGTAGTCAGTCATTGATATAACCTCGTTATCAATTTTCAAATTATTAGTATAATATTATTAATATACGTATGGGCGGTCAAGGGCTGGAAACTTAATTAACTAATGGATGGGGGGGGGGGGGGCAGATAAAATACGTGGGATGGTTTTAGACTATAGCTCATTATGCTCTCATAACAGGGGCTGTTATTCTTGGGCAACATTGGGTAAATAAGACAATATTCCATTGAAAAAGTTCGCGACAGCCCAATCTACAAATCCGGGCGAAGACGAACCGGGCTGCTAGTCTCACTCAGTCAGGGAAAACTGTTTTAAGGAAATTCTTTTGGATTCTTTGGTACAACAAAAAATAAATAGCCAACTCACTATTGTAATCCACGCAAACACTGAACTGATTTGATTATACAAAAAATTTGACGTAAGCCACTTTTTAGTGCGACCAGAAATTTATTTTTTGTGTTGTATACTTAAGTGTACTTTTAGATACAAACAAATCAGTAAGGTCATTGATACTTGCTTGCGAAACAGAATAACAGAGATGACCCCCTCTGCGCTGTAGGTTTTGTCCAAGGTCTCGCATAATCATGCACTAAGTAATATTAAGATTTGTGGAAAAGTTTTTTTGCAGATTGCTTCCATTGCAGAATTCATTAAAGATATCCGGTTTTTATAAATGGAATCATAATACCAAATGGACGTAAATTTTTATTGAAGATTTTTTGTTTTCATTTTATTTTAATCTTTTTTTAAAGTAGATCTATATTAAACTATTTTGATCAATGCGTTTTTATAGACGAGAGTCCGATCGGAAAGATGTCGTTTAGTTTATCTAGACGGTTACAACACGAATTGATCAAAAATAAATAAGTTCCCATTATTATGAAAATCGTATGCAAAACGGTAGCTAAAAATAGTGGTTGCAACAATTGCATTAGATATATCCATTTTAAGACAAATAAAATTGAAAACTTTTTAAAGACAAAAAAATGACTTATTGCAAAAGGTTTTTTTTTAATTAAAAATATTAGGTACTCCATATGTGTTTTAATACATGTTACTTTATAATTTTTATTTTGATTTTCATACAAATCTATATTTGTCATCGTGATGCGTAAATATGTTTCTTGCAGTTATATCACCGTGGTCAGACCATTTAAAACCCGTAATTGAACTGTCTTAGTCTTGCCGTTTAAGTAAAAAAGAGCATTCTAATACTTACACTCATCTTCTGAATGGCAATTCTTCCATGGCTCTTGCTTCGTCGGTGTGGCCGACTACTGCGTTTTCTTTTAAAATAACAGATCATTTAATTTTCTAAAAAAAAATCAACAATTGGTTGCCATTAAACATTTCAGTTAATACACAACAACAAAGAAATGGAAACATCGCAGTACAAATAGTGTTAAATAGCAGGAAGCAGCCAATAAAATGTGCAATGCATTTCCTACGTCGATGGAATAATAAACTGCTAATATTGCCTCTAACAGTTGAATTCTTTTTTTGTTGGCTTATTGTGTTAGTTAGATGATTTTAGAGTATCAAATGCGCTGGTTGCACAACCATCATCCAAAATCAAACAAAGCCACACCCAAACATTGACTCGGAAACGATCAGCTTATAAGAGGACGTTAAGAAATTAAAAGAACAATTATTAATATTATCGTCATTTGTATTTTTAGTAAATTTAAATGTCAAAATACATCACAGACAAAACAGTCGGTAATAAGTTTAGAACTCATCTCAGCCAAAAACAATATAGTAAACCACAACAACACAAAAGTATTTATAGTTTGACAAAATGTGGATATTTGGCTCTTAATCATAGCAATGACGTATTTGTCACTCACAAGGACGTTTGTGTTGATCTTTTTTCCTCATAAGAAGTTTAGGTGTATCAATGGGACCATTCACGTATTACATCATGCGTGCAAGGGTGAAGCAAGGAGCCACAAAAATGTGACTTACGGTCAGGGAAAGTTTGTTGATGTGACCTCGCTATTATTGTTACTTTGTAATATTGTCTAAATTATTTTTTCCTTAGCTACGCAGAAAAATTGAAAGATATTAGGTAACAGAGTTCTAAAAAAAATTAATCTAATTATTACATTTCCCACCAATATTAGAAATGAAAAAGTTTCGATGCAATTTTGCATGCAGGCTTATGATACGCACATAGGCTACATTTTATTCCGTTCGATTCAGTAGTTTCCGGAGGATAAAACGAGACTTTATTTTCTGTTCGTTACTTCGCCACGTCTAAAATAACTGCATGTTACGCCTAAAAATCGGAGGAGTTACATGCAGAGAGTACAGTAAAAATGTAACATAGCTCAATTCTACTGAATTATATAAGGCGCTTCTATGGCCACGCTATAAAAGACAACATCTGTCTTATGTTTGCCTGTCTAAACGCGATTAACACAGAAACTATTCAACCGATTGTCATGAGGTTTTCACGAATAGCGAAATATGTGAGAACATTTTGTAGGGTACAGCAATTGCCGGGCAACACCGGATAAACACGGCTAGTCTAAATATAAAAGAAATGAATGACTAAAAAAGTATGAACATTTTCAATGAAACAACCTAAAACGCACCTTTTTGGTACATTGCAACATCAGCAGACTGCAGGGCAATTGATCTGTCAAACTCGATGATAAGTCTATTCAACGGGGTCAGCGCAACGGTCAGCGCATATAGATATATTAAAATCATATTTGGTTACAAAAACAGTACAGTAATAGGTTAAATGATGTTTAATTATCAGTTCATTACCGATTATTTATTCCAATCAACGACAAATTGTTTGTCAGTTCACTGTATTGTGTATTCTCAATAATGTACTTGAGTTTTTCAAAGATGATGGAACCTTGCAGTATGTTTTTTCTCTCATTATGCGGCTTGTAACACAGATGTAAAATGAAGTAGCTAGAGATGCAAGGTTCCATTAAAAATAAGTGAGTATACAGTGTGTTTTAATGTCAACGGGTCGTGCCTAAGAGCTATTACGCACTGTCGACCAGTCGCCGGCGACTCAGTCTCTCGGCAACCAAAACATAGGCAACTCGGCCGGGAGACTTGCCAAGCGACAGTATTCCAAGTCCGTTCGTGCAGAATGAACGTCGAAGAAGTTAATAATAGCGCTACTAATTATCTCTTCCCACTGTTTTTTTTTTCAAATCTCGAATAGAGTACTTATTCGTCGCTGGATAAATCCCAAACACCTTTTCGGGATTGTATTTCTAATATGAATTTCTCGGTGTCAAAAGCCTGAGCCATTTTTGTGAGCGACGTCCGATCGTTACGACAGTTGCTCGCAGTGTGAAAGTTTCCAATTCAAGCCGTGCTCCTATTGGTCGCCGGCGACCAGCAGTCGCCTGTGCGTCGCCACGTCGCGGCGAGTTGTTCGTCGACTTCGAGTCGCCCGGGCGACCGACGACTAAGTGCGTAAACACTTATTTAAACTATAGTAACTCACAGTCGCCGTCGACCGAGTCGCCGGCGACTAGTCGACAGTGCGTAATGGCTCTAAACCTCGATGACGGGGAAGTTTCTAAGTAGATTCAGCATTAAAAAAACTGGCTGCTTGTAAATCTCACCCGTCTGAAATCGGAGCTCATAGGTACAACAGTTGCTACCAAATGAACACTAAATAGAAAGAGGCGTGTCAATCGAGTCCCATCGTCAACGCATTCGTACCTACACTACCCGCTATTTACTTTGAATTTCGAAAAATGTGTCGGTTGGAAATATTGTCAAGTATCAAGGCGATCAGTAGATCGCCGAGTTTTTGAGGCGTCTTGTACTAAAAAGACCGTATTTAAAGAAATACAAAAACATTTTTATAGGAATTTTTGAAGATGTTCTTCTTAGCATAAGGATCAATAAAGCATAGTGTCGCTGATGTTTTAGTTTTTGCATTTAATTGCTAACGTTTCGAGAGATTTACTCTTATTATCATCACCGTACTAAACCCTATTTACATAAATGGAAATTTTTGTTGTTCATTTTACCACGGAGAGATGACGTCTCTGAGCTCATTTTTACATATTAAAAATGAGTTATACACTTAAAAAAACAAAAACATTTACAATGTAAACTCATCGTTCGACTACTTCTGATAATTAATTAATGCTTTTATGATTTTATTTTTCGTCGTCAATGGGTTCGTTAATTCTTACAACACTCTCGAAACATGATGCCAGTTATTTTTATCAGACTTACGAACTTCAAGTTTACGCACTGTAAGTGTTTTTTTTTTTTTTTGAAAATTCGTATAATACCTATACCAAAAATAAGAGTGATACGTTTTCAGGATAAACTCAAAAACTAGCATATATATAATATAATAGTTTTGAAATTCTTGTGAAAAGAAATTGTATTTTCAAAGAAAATACATATTTAATTTTTCTTGATACATTTTCTCGGATGTGATTTTTCAAACATTCCTGTATGTAAACGAATAAGTACGTAATATATATTTCCTACTTCCACTTGCTGAAAGATCGCTGGTTTTTGTGAGATCTGATGAATGATGATGTTCTTTGCTTTTAGATAGAGGTTATTCTTGCAGGAAGTAAGATGCGTGCCTACTTAATTACACAAAAATATTAATCTCAATTTTTATTAAATGTAATTTAGAAATCATTTTATTACGCAAACAATCTACTAAAATATCATAATTGAGATAAGAAATATATTAATTATGTTAGCCCAGAGTGTTTTTACCAATTTTACGATGAAATCTACATAAAACTTATATTTCGTTCAATACAATAGCCATACATTCATAACCTAACGGTACGAAGATCGTTATCGTATTAATTGTAACTGGTTTATAAACCTTTAGCGTACTTGGTTTAATTTATATAAGGTGTATCACAGGATTGAGTACATAGGGAAAACACTATAATGAAAATAATTAAGGATTAATGATTGTTTAACCCCATTTCCAAGCTTAAAATCGCGGAAACACATCTGTGTATATCGGACACGAGCCAAAAAAGAAGATGTTTTTATTGGTTTAATCGCTGGAGGGTTACGTAACAATGAAACGGCATGCCATGTAAAAAAAAAATAAATTAATTGAATAAGTATTGCAACGAACTTAAAAAGTGATTTTGAATTACCAAAATTCTTTCAAAGAATAAAGTGAAAACCTATTGTAGTAGGTTCTTATACTAGCTAGGTTCCTAGTTCCTACTGGCACTTTTTCAAACTTCGGAAAATACCGATTTTTGTACCGCGCGTTTTCCAGGCCGCGGACATTTGTCTCCTTAATCTTTTCCATACTTAAAACAACGATTATTAATTTAATTTAAATAGTCATGTTTGCATCCTATCTTTGTCATGCTACTTATTTTCTTTGTCTTCCTTGTTGCAGTCATTAATTTTCTATGTTCACAATCCTGTGACACTAAATGATGCATCTAGAATGTCATTATCATTTAGTCTTCTCAAATTGAAACTATTTCAGCAATACAATCGATGTGAACTCCACCCTGTCTCAACACATAAAACATAAAATAAACCATTATCCAATTCATATAACAATACTAAGTAACATTCGTTTAAACACTATAGGTCAAAGATTTATTTACAAAACATATTTACGGTACCAAGCTTGTGTATTGTAGGTTTACTGCTATTATTAAGGCTTGATTACTACACTCACTAAGAACATGGAGACATATTTCGCAACGGAGATAAAACTTATACGGTGAGGTAAAGGGTGAAAAAGTAAATGTGCTAGAATTTTCTTTTTGATAAGACTGTACTTTTTGTCCTATTTTTTCATTAATTCATCCAGGGAGTGTACGCATTTTAAATTATATAAATTGTTTTGTTTACACTGCAAACTATCTTATCGTGTTACACACAGACTGCAAAATATTTACTAAATAGCGCATTTTTATGTTACATATGCATATACTGTTGAAGAGATTTTGTTTGATGGCTGTGTGTCATCATAACGGACAGGTTATTTATCCAAATAAACCATTAAAACCAGTGGCGTACCATTCATTCGCCAAAATATTCTGAAAAAAAAATCATCGTTTGATGTCATCCTATATTAATTCGAAACACCAAGGCACATTATTACCAACTAAAGATTATTCGATGCATAGAGCAGTTTCCAGATGAAAAATTTAAGTTTGTTATTGTTTATGAATAAATTATATATTGAGAATAATAGCTATTGTCTGCTATAATTGTTAAGAAACATTCATTGTTGTAGCACTATATTAGAAAAATGTATTATTCCAACACGTCACCGTCTGGATTTAAACCAGAATCTTTCCACTTTCGCGGCGGAATGAGTTAATCAGTTACTCTACGGTGCACACAATTCCATTTTTAATCCTTCATGATATAGCGATTTACAATACTCAAATTCACTACATGCGAGAGCCAATTATTTTTAGCAATAGCTAAACATTAACTCTCACAGTAGCGAGGGCTCTTGAATGAATCAAAGATGAATTTTCCATCTTTAAAATAAATTATATATTCTACTATTTTTATTTTATTTTACACGTCTAGTTTTCAAGTATTAAACTTTCAAATTGTGATTTTTAACCCAATAATAAATAAAAAGCCTCACCAGAAGTGTACATAAAAATAAAATTAAACGAAATTGGCTCTAGACAAAATTTGCAAAAACTGATTGTTCGAAAGATTGCCTATTTTGAATAACGTAACAATTATAATGAAAAACCCACTTGTAGTTTTGGAATAATATTACTTAAAAAATGTTGAAACAACTGTCCAACTACTTCTGACTCATTTTTGAATTATATCTGTGCCTGTTACACACATTATATGCAGTTCTCAAATTATGTTTAATTATTTTTTCAAACATTAAAATATTAAATGTTAATATATAGAATATAATACTTAAATAAGAAATAGTAATTTATGAAGTCATATATAACAAAAACATTAAACAAAAAAACGGACGTAATTACGACTAATACGATCTTAGGTGAATAGCCTTAAAATGTAGTGTATATCTTGTTCATACTGATGACTGTTAAAATTCTCTGGTCGCTCGTTTTATCATATAGTTACTCTTCTATGATACCTTCATTTACGAACGAGATACATAAACTACTATTTTAGTTCCTTACTTTTGTGTTATTTGGTAACTATTTAATTTTAAGTGTCCTGCTATCGCTTCGAAAAATTAAGGCAGGTCTGATTGTACTTACAATATTAACTAGTGTTTTTACTGCATTTCTACTGAAACTGTGTTGAACAGTAGCAAAAAAACTGACATTCACGCAAGCGAAGTCGCGGGGGTAAAGGCTAATCTTGAAATAGAGTACAGTATAATGCATTTCCTAGTTTAAATTATAGGCGCTTATGACCTTAGCTATTGAACGGCTATAATCCACAATCTCTCTCTGTCTCTCAAGTTTAAATTAGCAAATGTGTTCGTAGTTAACCATTCCGTAAGAGCTTTAATTACCATACATATTCGTTATATTGCACATGCATAATATGTTGTTATTAGTGTATTTGCCATATGGCAACATACACTATTGGCGTCGGTCGGATGGCGGGACCTAGGGGTCGGACCGAAATTTCTCGACGTTTCATAACCTCCTAAACACTTTGGCACCATTTTTAAAAATGTTTATATATATATGTATATATATATTTATATATATATATATATATATATATATATATATATATATATATGTGTGTGTGCGGGCAATAACTTTCGAAAGAGTTAATTGATTTTAACGAAATTTGGCCCACGTGTTGAAATCCATCACCGCAAGAAGCCTATTTAAAATGGGCGTAATCGGGACATTTTAAGGGTAGTTTTTAGGGGTTGAAAAACGTTTTTGGGCCCCAAAATACCGAAAAAATTCTCAGAATCGTTTCAAAATTGACATTTAACCCTCCAGGAGTAATTAAAAAGTGTCCCTAAAATTTTAATAATATCGGCCTGACAGGACCGGACTTACAAATTTTATGAAAACACTACTTTGCAGATAGTGAATTATTTACTGAAAGTTGTATATAATTTGGTATAGAAGTTCGATTGATAATAATATTGCATTTAAGAAAATGATTGTTATTTTAAGGGGTGTATTAAAGAGTCAAATTTTTTATTTTGCCCAAAAACCAACATAAGTTCGCATAATAAAGCCACACTGCCTGTATTATCAAATACACTATATTGTCGGCAGGGTTTTGGCACTGCGACCCGGGTTTTTTTTAATTCCCAACTGACCTTAGGTGTTAGATAACCGTTGTTATAATTGACTGGTTATGTACACCATTTAAACAATTAGTAATCAGATAATATACGAGTTGTAATTATTATTGTTGGTTTTTTTAAACTCGCTATTGAAATGAAAAAAAATCCTGTAAAATATTTTAACCTAAAACAGCACACATGTAGGAATTTATCGTTAAAACGCGGCCAGTTTAACGCTGTTTCGGTATAACACGATTAACGATTCCCTATAGAGCTAGTTTTTGAGGATTTCTCGAGCCCTTCGGTGTTTTACATACTCTGAATTTTCTTGACGCCAGTTAATAAGGCCATGCGATTATTTTGTATTTTTTGCGTATTTGTTAGTCAACTAAATTAAAGCTAAGATTAATATAATTTTGTAGAGAAATCAAAAATAGTTTTATACACTAAAATAAAAATTTAATTTAACTGAATTTGGGGTATAATGTTCTGTATATGTTTTGAAATATTACTTTTAATATAACTGCACTATTAAAATCGCAAAATGTGCCTAAAAATGGAAGTAATCTAAATTCGTATACAAAAAACAAGAAGCTTAATTTCTTGGGTAAATAATATTTACAATAATTTAGATCATATAATCCTTTTATATAAGAATTATCCAGAAATTCAGACCGTCTTATATAGTCGACAGGAACTAATACTTTTCTTGAATGCGATCATTTCTTGATATCCATGTTTAATAATTTTGATGATCAAGAACTAAAACTTCGTAAAAAAATGTATTGTTTGTCGAACTTTGCGATTAAGGTAGTTGTCGTGGCTAAGGCACACCGTCAGAAAATTCTTAATTTTTGTATACTTATTAAGGACATGATAATACAATTACCCTGAAAATTTGAAGTCGATCGACCGTATACAATCCGAGATAAATTCAATTAAAAATTGGATAATTGACATTGATTGTATACGATCTCTGTAGTTCTGAACCAGTTTCTTATTTATAAAAAAAGAACTAACTGTCAGAAACTTTCCAAAAACTGACAGTCTTTCAATGCATTTGTTATGAGTTTAAAAAAAATAAGAAAAAAATTTTGATCGTTTAATATTATTTATAAATAACGGTTTAAAGTTCAACAATTTATAGAAAAGTATACATGCATATGAATACTATATGGGTTACGTTTCCACGGGTATAGTCTTGCGTACAAATTATGGATCACCTAGCTACAAGCTAGTATACTTTTGTGGCGCGTATAATCTATAACTTTTTGACAATATTGTACCACGACAACTACCTTAACACTTCTAATAATTTGTCAACTAATAATCTTTTCTTTGTTTCAGGTAAGTTCATTGATCCAGTATGTCTTTCATCCAGTATGTAAGTTTGCAACTGTATTTTAATGCACTTAGTGGCAAAATTCATTCTGCACCTACTATGGAGTTTATTTTTTGCAAATTTTTTAATTTTTTAGTTATATTTTGTTTGAAACGCTCTGTATATAAAATGTAGGTTTATTATGACTCAACTGCCTGGAGAACTGGTTTTATTATTCTCTATTTAAATAATTAACTATAAATTACAAATTGAATTATTGTCTTAGAGAAACAGATTGAATGATAGATAAGTACAGGTGATTCAAAAATCGAAATCACGTTTTTTATTATACTACCGGAATTGGACATAGTTTTCGATTTGAGGAAACACACGTTTAATATCTGTTAAATGAGATATTTGACATATTTTCTGAGAACTAATTGATTTGTGTATAAAATACCGATTACATAAAATTTTCATGGAAAAAAAATCAATATACCTATTTTTAAAAAATATTTTTATTCTTTCTGCTTCTAATCTTTCTTTACAAACAATTCTACCAAACACTGAATGGAAACGTCTGCAAGATTTGGTGTCAAAATATAGTTTAGTGTTTCATATTAACAGCTTCGAAAGTCATTTTAAATTCGTGCTTAGACTTCAATGAATATCGGCAACAATTCTGTCGTCTAATACCTATACTTACCTGGCTAGTCCAATCCGGACTACAATAGCCCTACTTGAACTATTATAATAGCCAAAACTAACGAAATTATCTTCCACGCATATAGCCTTAGCAGCTGAGCGTGTTAATTTAATAAAAAAAAAAAAATTCTGTCGTCAATTTTCATCTGCTCCTTTTTGGAAATTTTAAAGCTTTTGATGATGAGTCGAAATCGATCACAAACTATTTTATTTTATCTGTTCACTATGTTGAAGTTTAATAACGCGTTTTTTCGTACTTTGCATATTCATTTTAGGGCAAATTTACATACACAGTGTACGACGATGTTCTAAATATTAAAAGCTATGCTAAAAGACCTCAAAAAAAATCGTGTTGCGACCTTCATCTTGAAAAAAGAAAACCAAAACACATTTCTTACAGTTATTTTGGAAATGTCCCGTGGTACCAAAAATGTTTGGCATAAAATTATCTACATTTTTCCTCCTTAATATTTTTAGGGTTCTGTACAAAAAAAAAACGAAACCCTTATACTATAAGGAGTGATCCTATAAGGCTTATAGGATCACTCTCGTGTTGTCACAGCTTGTTTTCTCCGAATCTCCTGAACGAAAAAGGTTGAAATGTGATACATATGTAGAGTTAGATGACCCAATCACGGACGTATAGCGTAAATAAATGAATTCCGATTTTAAATGCCAATTTAGAAAATAAAAAAAATGTTTTTTTTAAGTTCATCATGTGATCTATCAAATGAAAAGGCTCCTTATGAGAAACACAAATATATTTTCCTTATAATTTTAAAATGCGAGGTTTAAAAAATATTAAAGAAAATATACGAAAATCGAGTTAGGGTCAGTAAATTCGGAGATAGGGGGAGCTACCTCCGAAACTACTAATCCTAAAATTGTGAATTAAATAGAGAATATAGGGCCATAGTTTACAGGAAAACCTAACCGAAGGTCCTAAGTCTTTATGTTCTCACTGAAAACAAAATGGTACGGAACCCTCTCCTCGCGCGTTCGATTCGCGCATGATCGATTTTTTGATAAAATAGTCTCACTATTCGCCTTTTATTTGAATGATTATATTTATTACTATTGATATCGCCTGTATATATAAATTATTCGTTTGACAAGTTACTGCTGCAAATGTTATAAGTATAATTGCGGTCTTTATTGTTTTTCTTTTGCATTGAACTCATTCAATGATGATAGAAATGTCAGTAGATATTCTCGGCAGAATTTACAAGCCCATTAATGGACTGAAGGAGCAGCGTCGTCATTTTTTATAATTAATTCAATTTTAAAATTTAATAGAATAGCTCAATAGCGTGTTTACATTTTCAACGTCTCGAGGCAATTTAAATCAGGTCAATTAATCATGACATTTCCCAAAAATTCTCAGTGTTATTGATTAAATGCTTGCAAAACAAATTCGTAATAAACAATAGACCCAAAACTTCTCTTCAACGTGCATTGTTCATTTTGATTGGTGTTACGGAATACTTTACAAAAAATAGCTAACAATTATTTAACTCCTTTTTTAAAGTATAGTGAGGTTAAACAAATATTTACGAGTTTAAGTTCACAAAAAAGAAGAGCAGGTATTTTATAATTGAAATTTATTAAACATATGAAAAAATGATGATAAGATAGTCAAATATCACACGCGAAGCATTAATTTATTATGTCACATATGTACATAATTTTGTAGTTTATTTATTACACGTTTGTCGTATTTTTGTTTTCATGAAACTAAGGTAGGCTTGTTAAACAACCTTGGCCCAGTTTTTTTCCCATTGTAAGTCCAAATGGATGCAACTCCCTAACAAATACCACAAGAAAATTAATATGAGTAGGGCCTTCAATTTAATATGATTTCCAGTTCCAAAATTAATTTCGTTATTTGGTTTTCTCAGTTCCGGAATTCCAATATCGGGAAAAATCTAAAAAAATAGTACATGTAGAAGAAACATGTTTTTTTAAATCGAAATATGAGCTTTCTAGAGTTACATAAAATATAAGTTTGTCCTATATCAATATGTAATTGATATAGGACAAACTTATATTTTATGTAACTCTAGAAAGCTCATCAATCATTATAATTTATTGTAAAAAGCTAATATTAAAGCCCACTTTCTGACTGGCAAATGAAGCAAAAATTTGTTAATGTTTGAACATTTTATTAATACCGGAATTCCCATATTGATTTCTTCAGTTCTGGAATTGATACGTCTAACAAAAGTGAGCCGTCGCGGGACACCTGGCAGATGTGAAATATTACACAGATAACACAAGGAAAATGCCGACACACATATTAATAAAAAATATATTTAAATAAAATATATATTAATAAAAACTACCAAGTAGAATATGAAATAGTTATACATAAAGGCGGAAACTATACTGGCATTGTCCGGAATCGAACTAGCTACTCTCTGCTTTAAATGTAGACGTTCTAACCCGCTCGACCATATAGAGAAGAAACTGTTATTTTAGCATACTATTTTTTAAAATTAATAACCACTGCAGCGGCGCTCCGCTTGTTCAAATTCGTTCCAATGCACAGACACACTAGCACACAAGTAAAGTGGCGAGTGTGTGATGCAGTAGAGAGTGAAGCGCTCAGTATATGTATTGAAAGGGGAGCGTCAAGTCGAAAAGAGCCCACGAGACACGGGGCAAGCCTGCCGAATGAACGTGCAGTCTAAAACGTTATCACTGCCATTCAAGCGCGCCATTAGATGCTTCACATCAAACATTTTGCCGGAAATTCTGAAATCGCGAAGTTTTGAAATTCCGGTATGGAAGTCTTAGATATGAGAATAATCTTAGACAGAAATATATTTTATAAATATCATCGCTCTTTTTAAAAGATTCTATATCGTTTGAAATTCACCATCAGGCTTAGAGTTTGTTCTCTAGGCTATTAATATTCCAACATGGTTTGAATGGTCAATAACTGCTTTGTTGTATAGACGAGATCACATCCTGGCCTCTTTGAATTTTAATATACAGTAATCTCTTGCCAATCCGTTCGTAAAGCACGCTGCTTTTATAAAATGTGCAGTTATCGGTAAAACTGAAATACTTCAATTGATGACAACTATTTTTTTTGTATCTGTTTCTTTCCTGAATGTGGTTAACTATTTTATGGTGTACGAAAAATCTTGATGCATTCATTTTGCTACCCTAATTTTAGCTCGTTTAACAGTCCTGTGCCTTTATAAGAAAATGGTCAGGTCATTCAGGTAACCTACCTAACTCGTTTAGCTCTCAAGGTCGCATACTACAGATTTTATGTCTGAGGGTCACTATGAAACAACGCACTCGCAAATATTGCAAAATAACCCGTTATTTAAAATTCGTAGTTAAAAATATCCACGGTTTGAACAGAAAAGAGCGTATTGCAGGCTTAGCACACCAGCGTATTCGGTTCTTTGAAGTTTACCAGCCAATTGGCTATTTGACTCTTATTATCAAAATGTCGTAAATTGTTCATATCGTTTTGGTTCACAGGAGTTTTTATTTTGCTTAATTGTAATTATTGTATAGGATAAAATAGCACAAAGAATTTTAAATATATATAAGTTGGCCCTCAAAAACAACCCACCATGTTTACTTGTTGTGACGGCATTCTTGTAATTTACAAATAAGGCTCGGTTTCGTTTACACGAAGATCGTTTTAGTGTTTACTCCCGTATGCCTGATGTATATTTATATAGGTATATGTGTGTTTACTACAAGTGTGATGTCACACTTCAAACTGTGACAAGCAGCGTTTTTGAGATGTCAAAAAATTACAAATTTAAAATTAAGGTAATAATTCAACCACCAACAGCTAAGGTTGTTTGGATCTAGCAACAATTCATATTTTCATTTTTTAGTGTATTTGCCATATGGCAACATACACTATTGGCGTCGGTCGGATGGCGGGACCTAGGTGTCGGACCAAAATTTCTCGACGTTTCATAACCTCCTAAACACTTTGGCACCATTTTTAAAAATGTTTATATATATATGTATATATATATATATTTATATATATATATATATATATATATATATATATATACGTATATATATATATATATATATGTGTGCGGGCTATAACTTTCGAAAGAGTTAATTGATTTTAACCAAATTTGGCCCACGTGTTGAAATCCATCACCGCAAGAAGCCTATTTAAAATGGGCGTAATCAGGGCATTTAAAGGGTAGTTTTTAGGGGTTGAAAAATGTTTTTGGGCCCCAAAATACCGAAAAAATTCTCAGAATCATTTCAAAATTGACATTTACCCCTTTAGTAGTAATTAAAAAGTGTCCCTAAAATTTTAATAAAATCGGCCCGACAGGACCGGACTTACAAATTTTTTGAAAACACTAATTTGCAGATAGTGACATATTTATTGAAGGGTGTCTGTAATTCGGTGTAGACGTTAGATTGATAATAATATTATAATTAAGAAAAAAAATGTTATTTTAAGGGGTGTATTAAGGGGTTAAATTTTTTAATTTGCCCAAAAACAAATTTAATTTCACATAATAAAAGTATAAAACCACACGGCCCAAATACACTATATTGTCGGCAGGGTTTTGGCACTGCGACCCGGGTTTTTTATGTTTTAAGATTAAATTTTTAATGTAACATAAATCGATCTCAAAGTCTAGTAGGCAATTTATCCTACTCTCATCTCATTCACAAAATATTTGGGAATATCCTTAAACGCCGGATATCCATAAATCGAAAAATCTAGAAAAAAAACAGAAAATGGAGCAGTTGATCAAATTTTTTAAATTACAATTTTCTCTAATCCAAAAAATGTTCTGTGAAAAAAATTAGGTCTTAAAAATTGAAGTGATGTTAAATGCAATTTATTATTCTAGGACCTCTAACTAACCTCTAAAATCTGACATATTCAGCCTGTCAGTATAGTTACGCTATTACTCGAACACCATAAGAATAGCAACCCTGCACATGCGTATACGATAAAGGCAATAATACTTTTATTTAATTCAAATTCAACACATATGATACACGCTGTTTACCATTTTATTAAACACGAATTAATTTTATCTATCATACCGTAATGTGTAAGTTGACTTTCGTTCACAATGAAAGTGACTAGGTATCATTGCTCTGCCCTTGAACTGTAATTGCTAAAATTGCTCTAAAAATAACAGAACTCGTTCGCAACACCGTGAGACCCCGCTGTTTGAGTTAACTAGATAATCGGCGAACACACAAATTTATGTGCCAAGCCCACCAGAACTTAAGGCCAGATAGGAAGTAGATGATCTTGTTAAAGTTTAATGTTCTCGCCTTCAACTGTTTAACAATTTAATAAATTGAACGAGAACAATAAGTATGAAACCAAATATTTAAATGTTAAGGCTTACCAGGTCAATGATTTGTTCTGATGAATGATTTAAGGAGTAGAAGTACTACGCATGATTGAGAATATGAAAAATTGTATTGTGTTGGGTCGCGTAACTGAACTGTATGAATGAAAATTTATACAATGAAAGAATTCAGGATCGAGTTTCATCAAACGACAAAAGTGGTCGACCTACTGTTTTTTATTTTATTCGAAAGTTACCAACTCCGCACATTTCGGCTGTTATATACACGTAGTGCAGTACACAAATCACAACTTAACTTTGTCAGTAGAACAATTTTCCTGTAACTATATAGAATTCTTTTAGTTAATTAATGTTCTAATTGTTATTGATTACAAATGAACTACCAGAAGCGTATTGTAAGTCGCTTTACGTTTTTTCAATAAATTGTTTTAGGTATCCTATTAAATTTCTTGGAATCTCAAAATAAAGTTATTTTTCTCTCTTTAGTATATTTATAAAAGCGCTTTTATTATTTAATTTCATTCTTTTTAGTTTTTATAACATCGCATAGCCTAGTGTATTCTTTCATTTCATACCCGTATTGAGATGGTCGTGAAGAACGCGTCCGCCATATTTATTGTATAATAACTTACATATATGCAAAATTTCAAACAAGTGGTTTACATATTGATTATAAATTTTTTCCTTGAATACAGAGCATTGTAAAATATGCTCTCGGGAAAATTCGAACTGTGAATATTTTATTACTGTTTTTATTAGCTGTAATTAAGTATTAAGCTTCACAAATTTTAGCTTTCATGCTTAAAAATTTCAAGAAACATATTTTTGTTCTAAAAATTGAATAAAAAAAACGTGATATTCGTCAGTATTTCTTTACGGCACATCACGAGATTTTGAATTGCGGGAAGAAAAATTAACATTTTGAAGTTTTTTCTGTAAGTATTTATATTAAAATATTGACAAATTTGGCATTCTCAATAATTTTATTAAAATTTAATTTTTTCTATACAAACAGTAACCTTAAATGAATCTCTTTTCTATCACATCGTCAATGAACCAGGATGAATTTTTCCCGGTTATCGATTTCAATATATTTCGTTTGAAATAGTTTTTTTCTTATCTAGATGAATTACATAATAGGATATTGTTATAATATACGTGATAAGAAGCATTTTTAATATTATAACTATTTATTTATGAAGAAACTTTAAATTTGACTGATGCACTTCTCTTCGTCAACATCCGACCCCGATGGACAGCTTTCGTCCGAAGAACATTCTTCCATCACGAATAAAATAAGAATAATCAAGTATTATTCATTACGTAAATCTAAAAAGACATAAGAGAAAATATAAAAATGCCGTTAAAAATGTTTATCACGCGAGCTAGGAACCCGGGTAAAATATGCCCAAGTGCACTTTGAACTCTCTATCACCAGCGACGTCACGCGCACCACTGATTCGACGCATTATTTCCAAGAAGGCAGCTACCCAGGCGCAGGAGGTAGGATACCGTCAATTGTGGCCAGTGTGTGCGTTTTTATACACTAGTGGGTGTTAAAAACCCTGGTTCATTCACGCCGGGCTAGTAAAAGCGTTGTAAAAGAACATTCGTACTTGTCTGCCTTAAATAATGTTAATCATGACTTGAACGAGTGCGGCCCCTTATGTTGTCGATAGAGATTGTTCAATAAACTGCGTCCGTTGAACCAGTCATAATTCTAAACGGCATCACAATTAATTAATAAAAATATAAATAGTTTATAAAGTACGTGTTTAAATTCTCGTTGCACCTTAAATTATATTATGATCCTGTATGTGAAATTATTAGCTACGATCACAGCTGCTGCTCTGCAGATCTCAACAGCGGTCATCGTGGGTCGTTTCTATTGAGTTGTTTTGACGATGTCGGGACACATAAACATTTTATGTATTTTATATACACATTATATTAGTACATATTATGAATGTTAGACCCAGTATAACACATCCGCTGTTTAGTTAATAGGGATGGGTACGTTGCCAAAAAAATATTTTGTTATTGTATCTTAGGTCTGTTTTTTAATGTCGTCAATTGACATCAAACCTTTCAGCCAAAAAATGTTAAAAACTAGAGACGGACATATGTTAGATTTAAACTTATTTCACTCGAAGAATGATATACGAGGTGCGTTTGGTAAGTTCTAAACTGCTAAAATGTTTGTTGGTAATATACTGAACTCTGTGTATTTGTTGATCAAATTCCTGGACTATTCGCGCGTGGTTCTAACTGTTCTAGACTTCTAGCAGATTTAGGATCCTAAATCTGCTAGAACCAGATTCAAACAGTCCGAGAATTTGGCCAACAAATACACAGTTGTCTATAAAGAATTCTGTATTGCCAATACACGCTTGACCAGCTTAGAATTTACCAACAAACATACCTATTGATTGCGTGTACTACTTCACAATTACAACCAGTGATGTTATGTTAAATTAGTGTAGAAATGAACCATTGACTTAAACCTAGCAATTTAGTTCATACCTACACTGAACTACCCTACAATTGCAAAACAAATCTACTAGGCATGTTTAAATTTCTTGCGGCACATTATCGTTATTAGGGATGCACCTGCACTGGATTGGTATTCTCCGGATCCCATCCATTTATATGTCATCCGTCGTGTGTGCCTACATCGGTCCCGCCGGGAAACAGTTGCATTTATGTTGTGGGAAAATCGTAAGTGACCTTGACGACGATTTTTTATATTGCCTTCTGTTAGAGAAGAAAGTTCTCATTAATAAGAGACGTATAAAAAAGACATGCGTTCATCCGTTTAATGAAAATACATTTGAAGAGAAGTTTTTTTTTTTTTAAATTAGCCAACCTATAAGAAATTACCCAAACTACCACCGTATTATCATAAAAACGTTTGACTATATCCAACAATTCTCGTCTCTGTCACTTTTCTTGTCATG
This sequence comes from Venustoraphidia nigricollis, assembly GCA_034508555.1. NCBI lineage: Eukaryota > Metazoa > Arthropoda > Insecta > Raphidioptera > Raphidiidae > Venustoraphidia > Venustoraphidia nigricollis. The sequence goes on along the minus strand of JAVRKA010000044.1, from coordinate 2,517,295 downwards.
TGCTGTCGGGATGTAAACTAACACATTTGATCGGCCAATTCGTTGGCCCTTTAATGGTCGTCATCGTTTCTTGTCGTGTCGGGCTATCCTTTCCAGTGTAAGCGTTTACATTATAATCTTGGTGTTTGCTTTTCTTCCGACTTTGGTCGACGTCGGATCGGGAGAAATACGAATCCAATATAGGTGCAGCCCAAGGAAGCCACTTCCTTCAGTATGACCAATCGCTCTAATAAAATGTTGCGAGGGATAGGTAACGATGTATATTATTACACTAATTGTCCAAGTTGTGTCAAACTGTTTATTTACTCTCATCCTTAGTTAAATTTCGAAGGTTGGTAAAATCACGGAGATAGTTTATAATCAATACTTGGTGTTATAATTATTAGTGTATTTGCCATATGGCAACATACACTATTGGCGTCGGTCGGATGGCGGGACCTAGGGGTCGGACCAAAATTTCTCGACGTTTCATAACCTCCTAAGCACTTTGGCACCATTTTTAAAAATGTTTATATATATATGTATATATATATATATTTATATATATATATATATATATATATATATATATATATATATATATACATATATATATATATATATATATATATATATATATATGTGTGTGCGGGCAATAACTTTCGAAGGAGTTAATTGATTGTAACGAAATTTGGCCCACGAAGCCTATTTAAAATGGGCCTAATCGGGCTATTTTAAGGGTAGTTTTTAGGGGTTGAAAAATGTTTTTGGGCCCCAAAATACCGAAAAAATTCTCCGAATAGTTTCAAAATTGAAATTTAACCCTCTGGTAGTAATTAAAAAGTGTCCCTAAAATTTTGATAAAATCGGCCCGACAGGACCGGATTTACAAATTTTATGAAAAAACTAGTTTGCAGATTATGAATTCTTTACTGAAAGGTGTATATAATTTAGTATAGAGATTCGATTGATAATAATATTGCAATTAAAAAAAAATGTTATATAAGGGGTGTATTAAGGAGTCTAATTTTTTATTTTGTTTAGAAACCAACTAAAGTTCGCATAATGAAGCCACACTGCCTGTATAAGCAAATACACTATATTGTCGGCAGGGTTTTGGCACTGCGACCCGGGTTTTTTAATTCTTGTACTTTACCTTTCCAATTGCAATAGTAGTATATTTCGATAATAGTATTATACAATAATGTACATATATAGAGTTTTGTTATATTGTAGGTACTACTGATAACAGCTGATAAAAGTGAATAACAAAACAGCTGATAAAAGTTTGTTACAAATTGAAAAATGCAAATAAAATATAAAGTTACAAAAATACATGACCTTAGCGACATGAGTGTTTTTCCATTTTTAGATATGAATGTATTTTAGTGTATGTCCAGTACAGAGGCGGGTTTTAATTTTTGAGATAACACGGATTATATTCGCTTGCCTGTTTCTATAAATTTTAACAAACATCATCATAAACAATGGTTCCAAGAATTATGCCAAGTTTGCGCCTTTTTCTTTTTCATCTATAATTTTTCTCCCTGAAACGTGCCATCCTACGCTCTAGCCTGCACAGATGTCGAGAAGAATTTTTACAGTTAATAAATGTTGTGGTTTTTTTGTGGTCATTTTTAATATTCAGTGCTTTCATAACAAAGGTTCTACCACTCTTTTTTAGAGATTCATGGATGATATTTATAAAATCAAAGTTAATTAGCAATGTTACTTTTGGAAAAAAAACGATATTCATGTTGAAGATTCGATTTTATTTTATATATAGACATTGATGAGAAAAATATTTGACGTTGCCTTTGGCAAATACTTTTGTTTATTTAACACTTTTTGCAATTTATCCTTGAATTTTCGTCAATTAAAAGATACCTATTAAATCATTATATTAGCTTACGAAATGACACCTATGCCCCTCTAATTAACACCCAATATATTAGTAAATATACGTCAATTAAGAATGGTTATAGTTAAATTGATACAAAATTATCCACCACTATTAATCTTTTAATTCACTTGTTTTTTTTATGAAATTTAAACAATGCTTAAACCGCAATACAACAATAATTTCTCACGAAAAATCACGTATAAAAATTAATGTTCTTGTTTATATATTTTGTATTATATCTTTTGTATATGTATCAAATATTGCTCTTATAATATTGCTGAATGTAAAATAATTAGGAGAACTAGTATATTGTTCATTTTCTTCTGGCGAATTGCAGATCCTTTTTATTTTGCACCACATGAATACGAAACATAGCATCAAGTGAACTCGTACAAAGCGAATTATAGCAGTGCAGCAACTCTTATGCAAATACACTAAATGCTAGTTAATTCTGAACGTAGGATATGTGTTTGTAGGCATATGCTAATAGTATAACTGGCCATCATAGTCTAGAGCAGCAATTTTTAACTTTTTTAATATTGTGTTATTTAAAAATATAATGTTGATCTTGAATGCCATTGCAGAGTTATTTTTAAATTGAATCAGTTATAAGAACGAAATTTCTTAGACTAATGAAAATAAGACATTCTACCCCGAGAAAGTTACGAGAAATTTGATTCAAAATAACCAATTACCTCGATTGCGACCATCTAACTAAAATTTTCACGGTTCCCACTTTGAGAAGTAGGTACTGCTTCCCAATACAAAACAGTTCGCAACAATAACACGACCAAATAGATATTGTTTAATTCATTGACGATATTCGCATTTATTTTTGATGGGATATTTTACATTCGGTGTCGAAACATTTTTGTTTGTGATTTTTTACAATTAATGGAAATTGAAATTGTAATTAGCATACAAAAATAACTCGCATCTATAAATAAAACGAACGTAAACAAAAACAACAGAGCAATTGCATAAGCTTTTTTTAAAATATTTTAAATTTTGCATAAATGATTGATGTGTCACTTAACAAGGATTCGTTTTATTTATCAGAGGCGAAATTACCAATAGACTCCAAACATAGAGCCTAGGAAAATTACAAATACCTTCGTGTTTTAACTTATCGTGGTTAGATGACATCAAAAAACAGACTGGGTTAAACTGTCCACTCTCATCCGCACTGTCCAGAATAGGTTTAAGCAGAATAAGTGCAGGTCATCAATGTTCTTTAGGGGATATGGAACTATCATTATCATCATCATCACGTGGCTAAGGCTTGGCCTACTCCTTCAAGATAAATGAATATCTTTTTTGAGTCGAACAATTATCTCTTATTCGCTGCTTTTAATAGGAACCTTTATGCCTGATCGCAGGATAGAGTCTAGTGGACAAAGCTTATTACTCACTTACTTACGTTGTCTCGCGTATCAAAGTGTGATTATTTTGAACAGTGCACATTATTCTTTATACATAAATATGAAATAATGTAAACGAAATGTTTCGTTCTTATATCTTTCCTCGTAATTGCAAACAAGAATGTAAAAAATATATTCATTTCAAACGGATAGGTAAAGAGTGGCATGACTATGGAAAGAGAAGTATATACCAAGTCTAAAGAATCAGTAGGCGTGATTCATCTGTCTACCGAAATTATTCTACGTTTAAAAATACACACTTTTGCGATTTTTTTTCTTGTAGAAAAATCTTACGAAAAATTCTCGGAAAAAAATCTATTTGAAATGTAGATTCCAACCCTAGAAAATGTGGCAATCTTATCTAGACCCGATCGTAGCCAAATAAAAAATAATCTATACTTTAGGTACCAATAGTACGTGCACCAATTTTCAGAAAAATTACTAAAACCGTTTTAGAGTTGAAAAACAGCAAGAACACCAAATTGCAGAAAGAAGTTCCGTTACAATATAATTTGAACAATCTTCATAAGTATACCTAATTCTTTATCCGAAAACAAGTGTTTTCATAAAAGGTAGAAGATCTGCTCTGTCGAGCCGATTTTATTAAAATTTTAGGAGCACCTCATTGATTAAATTTCAATTTTTAATCAATTCCGAGAATTTGTTGGTATTCTTATACACCACTTAAAATGGTCCGATTGGATCCATTTTAAATACGCTTCGTGTGGTTATGGATTCCAACATGTGAATCAAAATTTCGTTAAAATCAATTTACTTCTTCGAAAGTTCATATTTACGTACCTATATCTAAATAAATAAATACATTTTTCCAAATAATGGTGCCAAGTTGCTTAGAATCTTGTGAAACATCGAGAACTTTTGGTCCTACCCTTATGTCCCGCCATCCGACCGAAGCCAATAGTGTATGTGCCATATGGCAAATATATTAAAAACATAAATAAACGAAGTACTAAGCTTACGTAACACAGAACCGGACGAACTCGAATGATCGACCAATATCTGCAAAAAAATGTCGAACTTGGATCAAATTAATAGACCTTGAATATTGTAGATATGTATTTAGAAAATAAACAGATATTAGTTTGATGCACGTTGAACTCTTCGGGTTCAAGGTTACAATTAAAAGCGATTATAATCCATAAATATTGTAATAATTATTTTATCATTGTTTTTGGTTTAATTGCTTTTTGTTTGAAATTAAACTAATGCCGTTTAGACGCGATCACCGCATAGCTGAAGCGTCTAGTTCTGTGGTCTATACGTTCTCGCAGACGCGGTTTTCTTATTCTCCTCGTCAACATAGGTGAGTTAAGCGAAGCCTAATAAAATGTTCAATATTTTTATTTCTTGTTTGCAATTAATTTATTTATGTCCTATACAAAGACCTAATTATATGTAGGTGTTAATTATAAAGGAAGGATGTAAAAAAGAAAATGTCGATTAATTGACTTTTTTCTTTTTTGTCCTTGGTAATTAATATAAAAAAAAGTCGATTAACATTGTGCACTGTTCAAAATTGCGTAATTTAAACATGTGGGATGGCCCGGTTGTTAGAATTGGGTAACTCAGATCTGAACCGGTTCAAAGAGCCAACTCCGACAGAAGATCCGTGAGAGCCGACTCACTTTTTTTTGAGCCGACGGATCAACGGATCCGCATAACTCAGTGAAACACTTAACACACAGAAGCACATTTTACACTTACGTATCAGTTCTTGCTTTGATGCATCTGTCAGCTCAAATGACTCATGCATCACATGTTTGGCTATGCATTCTTGATTCTATACAGGTCGTGATATGATTGACTGAACTAGGTAACTCAGTGGCAGACTGCAGTAACATATTCAGAACTAGGCTCTTTTTGAACCGGTTCAGTGAGCCGGCTCACATACGGGATCCAGATGCAAAGATGCAGATCACTAAAAAGAGCCGTTTTTCCCATCTCTACTACCAATAGATACTATTATTACACAAACATTAAATTGTCAGCATAAATCATTTGATTCATAATGTAAATATTTTGTTTTCTGTTGGAAAATAATATTTTCTTGGATTTAGAAACAAATGTTTTCCAACATGAAATAGAACGAATTTCTAATTGTTTTTCATTACGGTAATTTATGTACATATTAATAAAAAAACATACGTGCATGAAAATGTTTCTCAAGCTAATGTATAGTAGCTACTCGTTAGTCAATATTTTCAGTATTGTTTATTTGTATCTATTATTAGTGGTTTGTTATATTTATTTATATCAGTTTACCTAATTAGTAAATAAATATCATCGCCCTTGTGTGTGGTCAATTGTTTTCTTCCAAATTAGCGTAATACTATTGACAGGGGTGGCTTAAATACACGTGAAAGAAATACAGTATCCTTCCGTGAAGCCATTACAGCGTTTCCATTTCTACACCGCACTGTTTATTACTGCCTTAAGGCTGTCAGAACGCTCTGAATTTTGTTAGTGCTGAGACCCAGCGGTAAGGGGCGAGGTAGGCAAAAGACATATTGTGGGTGTGACCTTCTTTAGCTCTGTCTCGCTCGAATCATCCGCACGTTTCAATTTTTGGCTGGTGTCAACTACGAGGCTAAAAGATGCTATTGCAAGGGTGCCGCTGTCTATTGATTACTCTAATTTTTGGAAATATTTTGAAGATTTAAAAAACTTTTCCGAAAAAGAAAGAGTTACTTTAGGTTTGTGATGGAACAGTTTTGTGAAATAAGTACGAATAAGGTCATAGTGTGACATTGAAAACGTGTGTTTTTTTAGCACAATTAATGCCTACTTTTTTCTAGTAAATCGTACATAAATTACATAAGTAGTCCATTAGAGACCTAGATTTGTTCTTTATCTTCCTTATAGAGAAAGAATTTTTGCAGAATGTTGACGAATAAGTCTACAATCAGTTGACAACCGAAGCTCTATTTTTGGCTTAAATTCAGAGCGTTCCAATAGCCTTAAGAAAATCTTGAAGAGAATGTGATATGTTTTTTACAAACATTTACCATGTATACTTTATAGTATTAAGGAGGTGGAATCATTCACTGGGAAAGGTTCTCCTGCAATTTACTATTTGTTAATACAGGTCTGATTAACAAAAAAATTGTTTGATTTGTGGTTGAAACATTTTATCATATGTTTACGCAACAGGCGTCAATCAGAAAATGGACTCAAACAATTACTAGGGTATCAAAACATGAAATTCTATTAACATCTCACCAGATAAACATTTCTGAACTAATTCCAATATGTTTCTGTCATAGATGTGGGATGTTAAAATATATATTGAACTAAAGAATTGCCCTGCATCTAATCGTCTCTGATTTGTTAATAGAGTTTGATGCTGCATGTTTTGAAGATGTGACTAGAAAACGCAATTTTTCAAAATGTATTTCACTACAAAAGAAAAAAAGAATTTGATTATTTTAAAAATAAAACAAGAATTGTTACAATTATCGCAAAAATATAATCGGTGAAGAGCAAATTTTCTTGAGACGTCTCTGATTGTTCAGTTGACTACGTTGATTTTTTCTCTTTTTTTACTAATCTGCAAATGTCAATGTGTGTATGTAAATACTAAAAAAATAATAATAACAAGTACCTCCAGTAGCTTGCACAGTTTTATTTTCAGAATTTGTAACGATAATAATTTATCACTTGGTTAAGTATGAAAAGAAGATTTGTTAGTCAGCTGTAAATTTGGATATTGCGTTTCGGTATAGGCAACCCAACTGGCTGTACCACGTTTCCACTATTTTAATTTTTTGTCAATTCTAGGTGTCACCTTGAGATATCATAACTCAATTTTTTGCGTTTTAATTTCCAAAGCAAAGGACTTCAGAATTCTACTTCAATGTATTATTCAAACAAAACAGAACACAGAGCTTTTCTAAATACTTAATCAGTCGAAAAATTTTTACTTTGACTTGGAGTCAATTCCGAATAGTCTGAACTCCGGGCCCAGGGCCAGCAAGCTAGGTGTTTGAATTTTGGCGCTTAAAAATTGCACTTGGAACGCTTGGGGCCTTGGGCTATCGTTTATGATCTATTTGCAGTATGATAACCGGAAATCTATGTTTTCTCTCATAACTCTTGCCCCCCCCCCCCCGCTCTACATAGTTCCACATGCGCCCTTGCATACTTTAAAACTGAAACATGACAAACTACTAACAATAATAATGTAATATTTCATAATTTATGTAAATACATGGCTACACATTTCTCATGGCATGAAAATATAAGAAATAAAAAAATGACCTCTGATTTTCTGAAATCGTGTATAAAAGATCGTTAAAATTGATTAATAAAAAAAGTACGTACCATCTGATAGGTTCATATAAATTATTACATATTATGATGAAAGCATCGTCTTATTGTTTTATCGATTATCATACAAATTGTTATTTTTATCGATGCGTAATTAATTTTTACCAAAATCAAAACAATGCTTCATAGAATGGATATTAATTGTATTATTAAACAGCGTATCTCAAAAATAAATATCATGAAACTAGATCATGTTTAATAATAACTTGTGCCCGCGTTTATACAGATTCGCGCGCAGTAATGTCGGTTTTAGAGGAAACTGTAACTCGAGTCTAGGCGGATAAAGTGTATCCTATACAGTGTTGCCAGATTTTTTTTTTTGCAAGTCGGGATTTTGGAACTTTTTGAGTGAAAAAAGCGAGATTCTTTCGTCGAAAGCGGGACATAGTAAAAAAACGTATATAATCAGAAGTTTTTAAATATTTATAAATCAAAATTTATTCATTAGAAAAATATGACGTTTCAAACAATAGTCTGAGGAGTGAGTGTTACAAGTTGCAACTTACAATAAGAGAATAATTATTTACGCACGGTCGAGTTATCCCCGAAAAGCGGGACTGAGCCTGTCCCGCGCGGGACATTTAATTTTGATTTAAAAATCGGGAAGTCCCGCCAAAATCGGGACGTCTGGCAACGCTGCCCTGGAACTATAAATTATCCATCAAATCGAAGCCAGAACCCCAGAACATACCAACAAACTCACCGCTTCTTTTTGCTGCAGTTTGGTATTATAATAGCATGTCGTGAAATACAGATCCAGGCATCTATTCTAATCTAAATTGCGACACATGCAGTTTTGAACAGTCTGTAAAACAATAATGTATATTTGAACGGCCAGTATTCACGATATTAAACTCACAATAATTTAATAGTCTAAAATATGGGGCCATGCCAATTCAGTGCATTCGTTGAAGTTAAAAACACATTTAAACATTTATGCATTGCAGTGATGAAAGACAATTTTATATGCGTCTTTCAGTTTTAATAAATTGATGTATGTTAGCTAAGATCTGAGTTCCATATTTTTTAAGTTACGCTGATACGTGTTCAAAAAGACGGAGAAGCTTGATGCTGGCTTGCAGAAAGCATTGTAGTATTTTATATTAAAACGATTGTACTCGAAAAATCGATTTCAACGATGTACTTTTAAAACTTTGTAAACATGTATTTAATATATTTTTTGTACAATTTCCGCTACGAAACAACAGTTTTCTACGCATAGTGATCAAAGTTTAGCTTGAAAAGCGATCTTTTTTATGTATATATATATATATATATATATATATATATATATATATATATATATATATATATATATATATATATATATGTCATGTAGAACATAAAAACAAAATTATATATATATATATATATATATATATATATATATATATATAATTTTGTTTTTATGTTCTACATGACAGAGAGTTTCACAACGACATTAGACTGTTCTTAAATTTATATAAACTGTAATCATAATTTAATTTTTTTAACAATGATTTCTGCAACCTGACACCAATTTCCTAACGCGTTTTGTGTTAGACTATAGCGAATAATAACAAAACCGACTCAATGAAATTCAGGCAATTGTCGGGTTCGTTAAGTACAGGAGTGGAATATTCAAAAAATAAAGAAAATATATCGATACGTAACTTCAATATCTACAAAGATTTTTTGAAGATAATTTTTTTAGTACCTTAGTACTTGCACTATAATATTGTTATATAGGTAACAAATTATACGTAAAAATGCGTATATTTAAAAAAAAAAAAACACTGATTCACTGGCACCAAAATCAAAAGGTCTCGAGTCTTCACTAAGGAATGTTTTAACAAAAAGCAAGCAAATGGGTGCATTTTTGCAGCAGAAGTTATAGCACATAATAAGATATTCCAACCCTATCATGAAGATATAAAAATAATAGCCTATGTAATGTCGTATGCGGTATAATAACTTATTATCCAGCAAATTAATAATAAATGGCGTATTATAATTAATGTTATCACCGCTAGATGCTTATTGAATAAATTAATTAAAGGATGTGGCCTCCAAAGAAAAAAAACTAATTTAGAATAATTAATATAACTTTCAATAGATATGTTTTCCGACAATTAAACAATGAAATATTTATTATAGAGACTTAACGTAATTAACTAGAAAACATAACGATTAATTTTAATCCTGCTGTATGTTAACAAATTGGATGAAATAATGATATACAGCGTAATAAATTAATAAAAAAATTGACGCTTTCAATTATTTTTTTAGTCTTCGCTGAACTCGTATAATTATTTACTCTGGTTCTCTCAGTGGTTTAGCACGTGCATTTTGAGACACATAGATAACGCACGCATAGCAAGAGAAGAGCACACGACCGCGACCTCAACTGTTTATTTACCGCAGTAACGTCACAACTCGACTGTCGAGTGTTTTCCGATTGGACACTGCCGTTGCTCGCTTGTTTTACCGTGTATGTACAAATGCATTGCCTCCTTTGCGGACGCTCAGTTGAACGCGATCTGTTCTTATGGGTAGGTCATTCACGACTGTCTATTACCAGATTCGAGAATATTGTTTTTAGCGTGTCAATTTTTTACACACTTTCACAGCGTAGAAATAAGTTAAAATCAGACAGGTGTTCTAAATAAAAAAAAATTATCGTCTGTTCGTGTGATTGTGCTGTGTTTTTTTAAATTCTGTGACAATTATTGTAATTTTAATCGATTTATGTAAAATAATGAAGTGTTACGCAAGTTTAGTGGTACTTAAATAGAAACAAATTAAGGTAAATAGATTTCGAGTATGAAATTTAGTTTAAATCTAGTTTCAACATGGCGTTTAGAGTTTTAATTTCAAACGCACTGCTCCAGGTACCTTATGTTTAGAGTTACCTGTACAGTATGACTACATGCTGTATGTACTTAAATATTAGTGTTAATATAACCTCGAAACAGGCACAATAGGTAGTAATATGTATAATTTATTTTGTTACGTAAGTTCCATAAAAATATATCTAATTATTTTATTTTTTTAATTTTTTAATCATTTAAATAGATGTTTTATTTTTTTAATCTGGTAATAATCTAGATTCTTGAATTATTAAGTGTGTGAATATTATTTCATGTCGACTTTACTAATTAATGTCACAATATTTTTATCTAAATACTGCATCAGCTTGAATTCTTTCCAAATTAAAACATCCTTGTAAAAACAAGATTAACGAAATATATATTCATTTTAATCAAACAGTAAAGTGACGATTAGAATAAAATTTCACATTTCTTGGTACGGGTACGAAAATTTGTTTCTTACTGATAAGTGATAACATAATATGATAAGAAGTAATACAAATAAAATTTAGAACTGCTGTAGTAAGTTACTTCTGTTTTTACAAGAAGGTCGTTGCCGTCTCAGTTTTATCTGAAAGAGTATACTAAATATCTTTATTTCCAGCCATAAAAATGTATAGAATTTACAACTGAAACAGTATTCTCACTATCAGTTCGACTATTAATTCAGATTATTGTTGAATATAGCCGATCAACAATTAAAGCCAATATTAAGGCTGTCGGAACGCTCTGAATTTAAGCCACACTACGAGGGTAAAAAATGCTGTTGCAAGGGTGCCGCTGTCAGTTGATTAATCTAAATTTTGGAAATATTTTGGAGATTTAAAAAACTTTTCCGAAAAAGGAAGAGTCACTTTAGGTTTGTGATGGAACAGTTTTGTGAAATAAGTACGAATAAGGTCGTAGTGTGACATTGAAAACGTGTGTTTTTTTGGCACTATTAATGCCAACTTTTTTCTAGTAAACCGTACATAAATTACAAAAAGTAGACCTAGATTTGTCCTTTATCTTCCTTACAGAGAAAGAATTTTGGCAAAATGTTGACGAATAAATCTACAATCAGCTATCAGTCGAAGCCCTATTTTTGGCTTAAATTCAGAGCGTTCCGACAGCCTTAATAGATAGAAAAGCGTGTAGGCTTTCACGACCGGCTTTGCTCCAAATCCTCTTGGTTTCCGGAAACCAAGAAAATTAAGATAGTAGAAATTGTAACGACCATCTATAATTTCTACTTCATGAAAGATTTTCGGATATTTTGTATAATATCTAGACAGGAGAACACGTTTCCAAAATGTTTGGCTCTTAGAATTAACAAGAACATCTGGACACAACTTTGATGAAAATAGTACCCAGTCTAAGTTGGGTATCATTTCTCTGAAAATGCTGTAAAAAATGCGGGACAACCCCATTGTGACACCTGTTTCTCTGAAACGACAGTTAAAAAAAAACATCTTGTAAGATATCAAACTAGTTTCATGGTTACATGATTACATTAAGTACTCTGTACACATCTTAGACTGTTTTTGTTTAATTTAAGTAACATTGCTTAACGATTCGAGTAGATAATTTGTTTTTGTTACAGAAGAGTGTCGATGCCGTGTTAGTTTTTCCACGAAATTATGTATTGACGGTACCCATAATGCAGAAAGTACCTTTGGTATCTTTTGCTTTTTTATGCCAAGGCGTTATGAGAACTATAATAAATGTTAGTAGAAGTTTTTGGAAGCGTTTATGTGCGTTAGAAGTTTTAAAGATTGAGTTGAATTTTTGACAACTGATTTGATTTTAAACTGTTTTAGATCGGTTGTCTGATGGTATCAGACTACACTTAAGGTAGTTGTCGTGGTTAAGGCACACCGTCAGAAAATTCTTAATTTTTGTATACTTATTTAGGACATGAAAATACAATTACCCTGAAAATTTGAAGTCGATCGATCGTATATAATCCGAGATAAATTCAATTAAAAATTGGATAATTAACATTGATTGTATACGATCTCTGTAGTTCTGAACCAATTTCTTATTTATAAAAAAACAACTAACTGTCAGAAACTTTCCAAAAACTGACAGTCTTTCAATGCATTTGTTATAAGTTTAAAAAAAAAATAAGAAAACATTTTTTGCCGTCTAATTATTTATAAATAACGGTTTAAAGTTCAACAATTTATAGAAAAGTGTACATGCATATGAATACTGTATGGATTACGTTTCCACGGGTACAGTCTTGCGTACAAAAGATGGATCACTTAGCTACAAGCTAGTATACTTTTGTGGCGCGTATAATTTATAACTTTTTGACAATATTATACCACGACAACTACCTTAACTCAAACAAAACTTTATTGTGGGCTGGAAAAAGACGCCTTTCTTGTAATATTCGTATCGAATACGGGTAAAAAAATGGATATAAAATATTCGAATATAACCCGACGTGAATATCGACAATGTATTCGAATATCAAAGTGTTCGGATACTACCCAGCTGTCATATCTGCTCATTAAATAAAAACATTTCGACAACAAAATATTATGAAACTAATATTTTTATAAGGTGATAAAACCACAATCCCTTGTTATGTCTGTAATAAAAACACGTGCTTTAGTAAATATTAGGTACTGTTTTAAGAAATTGATATTCAAGGTCCAGTAGCACTTCTTTGATAAAATTATCTACTCGAAGATTATCTACGTGCTCTATAAAAACTAATCAGAAGTCAAATACCTAACTAATTTATGTTATAATTTTATAACTATTTCTGTACTTTATGGTTCATTATTGTTGTGGGAGTGTTCATATAATATTATAATAAATTAAAATTATATACTTGGGCAGTAATAATCCACAGAATTTCCTAATAGGTCTGAAGTTTGCAACACAGTTTTATTGTAAAATGTGAATGTAACTTTCTAAAATGTTAAGTAAATAAATAAATGCATTTATACATACAAACCTAAGGTGCTACGAATGACTGTATAGTATTTAAGTATGTAGTATCAGGTACTTACGTAAATTATTATGTCGGTAAACGAATACCGGAGATTTCGATATAATGAATTGTTGAACTTGCTTTTTATGCAAAAAAAATAGACCGTTTTCAATAATGTTCGTGAATAATTTTTATCAAAATTTTATGATTAGGTAAATATTGTGGTCAAAACAGATTAGCTAAAAAATAGTAGACTATGTATCTAGTGTGTGATGACTTATATTTTACGAATGTGACAATATGTTAAAAACGAGCACCAGTGAATTCTAACAGTCACATGAGTCATAGTATAATAACGCATGATATATAGTATCTATCCATTTTAAAATAACTAAGTTTGACTTATTTTTCAACATTGTGCGATAGCTATTCTGTTCGTAGAACAACACAAAATTTTTTACGTATTGCGTAAACAGTACGAATATTGTAACATTTCGGTATGCTCGTTTAAAACAAAAAAAATATTATGGTAATTTTTTTAAGTGTCCTTAAAGTAGTAATAATTACTTATTATTTAAAAATCGCATTATAGAATATTGACATAAATTATATACACAAATAATTTTTTCTGACGAAATTACTTTTTTGATAATAGTTTACAGTTACTATCACGTAAAAAGTAATTTCGTAATAGTCAAAGCAAGGCTAAAAAAAGATAATAATTAAAAATTATCAAATAATAAGAAAATATTATAGCCTCCACGTGTTAGTAATCTTATAATTCTATTCTATTCTATAGTACCTAGTACTTCATTTATATAGCAAGTAATTCAATCATTGTTACATATTACGACGGTCATTTCTACGTAGGCACATTAAATAAGCATTTTGAAGTATTAAATAAACTTCTAAGGTCTTACAAAATTCTTAGATCAGTTGAATCATTTCAACGTTATTGGCCCTTCTTTGACATTTTGTCTCTCGACTATTCTAATCTTTTTAGTCTAATCGACATTTTCCAGTTGACGGTTACAGTTAGTGTAATTTCATGCGCATTTAAAAACATTTTGTACTCATGTGGTATATTACAACACAGTAATACTTAGAACATTGCAGAGAAAACATATTATCGGTTATAGACTATAACCCATAATATACACAACCGTTCTATAACTTATAGTAAGGTTGTGTTTGTCGATCAAGCTCTTGAATGATCCTAGAACTCTTCTGACTCTGCTATTAAAAATAAAAGAGAATTTCTTAGTTGTAGGTAAAATACTGTAATGATATTAAAACATAACATTTAAAAAACATGGTATATATGAGATAGTATCGTTTAGAGAAGATAGTAGCGTCATTTCCGATCTTTTCTAACAAGGGTGGCTCAATAAATATGATCATATAGTTGTTCGTCGCTAGTCGAGACGCACCGTTGACAGTACAGATATCGTCAATTATTGCTTCTGAAATTACTAGTCGCATCGCTACTGATCGCTTTTCCCACTCTTCTTTCTGCGCAGATTATGCACCTTGTTACTATCTGCTCTAAACGATACTTCTCTACTCGTGGGAACGATAATCAGTTCCAAATAGTTGGAGAATTCGACCAGCAAACGCAATTTTAAGAGTTCTAGGAGTTTTGTAATACAAACAAATGCTTTAAAACTAATAATCCTGAACTAGTTCCGAACTGTCAGAAGTAGAATTCATCAACAAACACACTTAATGTGTTGAAAAAATAGCGACACGTGCAAATGCAACAATTGTTCATTTGTACTTGATACGTGCTCTGAAGACGGCTTGATTGTTTCGTAAAAATTTATCAGAGTATATTATGTGAATTTTATGGGCAAAGCATGCCACACGCTAGGCGCAAATCATTTTCTTAACCTTTTCCCGATTGTGAGCCACGAGACGTATCGGTGTGAGCGTGGAATAGTGTTTTATTAAAATATGTGTGAAGTTTGAGAGTAACGTTGTACGTGAAATCTCTACTTCGCCTACTGACTTTCATTTTACGCATCAAATGGAAATAAGTGTTAGCCAGTTATTCGTTAACTTCAACCCAATGTAAATCCAATGGAGACATTCAATGTGTAAAGTCAATATATTTGTAGAAATCAAACGCACTTAGTGATAAGCAAAGATCAAGACCAAAACTGAGACAGTCGTGGTATTAGTTTTGGTCTTGTTTGTTCGGTCTTGGTCTTGCTAGTATAAGTATGGTTTTTGTCTTGCAGAATCGCAAAACCAGGACCAATTTTGCTCACCACTACATGCACTATACAAAATTATAAAATTAGAGGACGATTGCATTTACACGTTCTTGCTACAAAATTAAACATCCCGTGCAAAAACAATTGAGTCGACTGTACACCATTTTATTGATAAATCAAGAAGAATACATTTGCAACTATACCGATAAAATAGCTAATGGTGGTGTGATTTTCTATGTACTTAAAAAGTCTGTGCCTACATAAAATATTTGTAAATATGTTTAAGTGGTGTGTGTGTTAATTTTTAGCAAACATAATTGTATAGATGTTTACAAGTAATTAGTTAACAATTATTCCGGTATTTGTAATTTGATGCACATGTGTTTTTAGTCAACGGGTAATCGCAGCATTGTTCTCTCGCGATTATTAAAATATGCAGTCAACAAAATTTTATTGTATGTACATAATGTCTTTTATATTGTATTTTCATTCTTATTTTATTAATATGTGATTAGCCTCTTTTATATTATTATGTTTATTTTTGAGATCAATGACGCAGTTGAGTAAAAACTTGAAAGTAGGAACGATAGGAATCACCCCCCCCCCCTTAAACTCTTATATTAGATTAGATTAGAAAAGAGGGCGAGAGGATTTTATTCCTCGTCAACACCGCGACCTTGATAGATCTATTGTGTAGCCCTGACTCGTTTATATCTCTATGAGATTAAGGCTTTTAATAAAGCCCAGAATTGCTTTAAGATCTGTGTCCGATACCTGGCAGGTGTTGGGAATGGATTATTGAGGTGACAGAGTCTTCACTTCATGACTGCTTCACATTTACAAAGCAGATGCTCCGATGTTTCAGGAGCCTCCAGACAGAAGCGACATGACTCGATGTCAATTACGTTAATTTTTTTAAGGTGATACCTCAAAGGGCATTTACCTGAAAAGAGTCCTGCAATTATTCTGAGCTCAAAACTCTTATATACTCGTATATTTATAATTTTGATTTTTTGTTCTTTGCGCATTTTACGGCTTCAAGAGTATAATTTATCTTACCCTCTGCACTTTTCATCTCAAATCCTTTCTCCTCGCAAAAACGATTACAGCTCTCCCGACGCCTTTTTGAAAGCTAAAGGGTTTGGGTAAATTACTCTTTACTGAGCCTGAAGTAAATTCAGCCAACACATAAATAAAAAAAATAAATAGCAGACTAGGTATATGTATATAGTGAAAATGTATAAGTACTTCATGGACTTGCAGTCCAAGAGAAATGGATTTTCTAGTGTTGTGCACCGGTCATTTGACCAAAGTGATCAAATGACTGGTTAATTGACCGAAAAGATTTTAACGGTCAAACTCTGCGCGTGAACAAATGTTGTTGCGCAGGCGTGAACGGGAAGGAATGTTGAATTCTGCATGACTTTTTTGAGTTTTTGACTTGTTCTTTTCACTTTTTGTTTTTCCACCAGACTTGCTAAGTTGTATGTTCATTTTTTATTGTTTGTTTTTGTCGAAATGAATGTTAATTATGTTCATGTGAACAGCTACTTGTTTTTAACATCCATGATAACAAAGGAGTAACATTATAATATTAATATGAATGCGTTTTCTATAATGGAGAGAGAGAGAGAGATTGAAGATTATAGACGCTCATCGTCTGAGATCATCATCACATAATGGAAGAAATTAAGATTTTGATTGGTAAAATTCGGTCAAATCATCAGTTGACCGAAAAGAATTTGACTTGTCAAATACACAACACTAGATTTATCTTAGAGAGAGCCACCGAGCTGAGTAGAGTAGTGGTGACAGCACTAGACTCGCATTCGGGAGGTCCGGGTTCGAATCCCGGCGGGGGCAGATGTGGCTGGGACTTTTTCCTACTGCTTCTCGTCTAGAAACGGTAATTCCTGTTTTCCATGGTTTCCCTCAATTAATTCCAGATAAAAATCGAGATGGTTCCTTATTTGAGGCCATGGCCGATTACCTATCAAACTCCTAGTTCAAAAATTCATCAATTGACCGAAAAGAATTTGACTGGTCAAATGCACAACACTAGAATTATCTTAGAGAGAACCGCCGAGCTGGGTAGAGTAGTGGTGACAGCACTAGACTCGCATTCGGGAGGTCCGGGTTCGAATCCCGGCGGGGGCAGATGTGGCTGGGACTTTTTCCTACTGCTTCTCGCCTAGAAACGGTAATTCCTGTTTTCCATGGTTTCCCTCAATTAATTCCAGATAAATATCGAGATGGTTCCTTATTTGAGGCCATGACCGATTACCTATCAAACTCCTAGTGCAAAAATTCATCAATTGACCGAAAAGAATTTGACTGGTCAAATGCACAACACTAGAATTATCTTAGAGAGAACCGCCGAGCTGGGTAGAGTAGTGGTGACAGCACTAGACTCGCATTCGGGAGGTCCGGGTTCGAATCCCGGCGGGGGCAGATGTGGCTGGGACTTTTTCCTACTGCTTCTCGCCTAGAAACGGTAATTCCTGTTTTCCATGGTTTCCCTCAATTAATTCCAGATAAATATCGAGATGGTTCCTTATTTGAGACCATGACCGATTACCTATCAAACTCCTAGTTCAAAAATTACCTACCTTGTCCTGATTTCCTATAATTCCTTCATTCGCCCATTGCTATTACATAAGTTGAAGTTTTAGAACTGTAGAAAAATAACGGGAAGTGTGGTAGATGGAAAATAGTAATGGTGCGAATGGCGTCTGCTATGACATAAAGTTGAGAAACGGACGTTAAACGCATTATTATTATTATTATTATTATCAGAATTATCTTAGAGAGAGCCGACTGTGTCCTCTTCAAATAGTTGACGCGTTATTATTCATCCCAAAAATGGATTTATCTTCTATGAATAATCTTTATCACTACGTCATTAACTTGCAGGTGCATCTATAAGGACAGTCATTTTATTTTCCTTTTATAGTTTTCTAGGGTTTAAGTGATTTTAATATCGTTATATGGTACTGATTTACATATATCGTAGGTATAGGAAACAGCGGGATATGAAACCTGTTTACTGCATGCTCATGGATAACAGTTAGATAATTGGTTCGTTATATAATGTACCCGTGTACTACATGCATCTTAAGAGAGATTCCGGAAAAGAGCGGTTAAAAATAAACTGTTTATGAATACATAGATATATCGTGCGCTCGAAAAAGTTTTAAAAATAACGTTATCTGACTATTAAAAAACATTTCTTCGTGTAAATTACTGCCAGTTCGGTTATCTTTCTCATCACAAATACAGTAAGCATCTTCGTTAACGACGTATATTAAACATTCTTTCAATTCATGTTCACTAGTCGTAGATTTTTGTCAGGGAATCTTTACAGCAGAAGGGTTATATCTAATGACAACACTATAAAAATCATTAACCATTGCAAACAAAAATTTTTGGCTTAGAGACCATTATAAAAGAATATTGTTAAAAAATCTTCGTATATGGTGGTGTTGATCCAATAGAATGTCACAGTAAAGGAAGATTTGGTTGAGGATCAATAAATAAATAAGCTTTACCAAAGTTTCGTTAATGGCCAACGCATCGAAAAATATATTTTCAACTTCAGGGCCTTAAGCTGGTCGAATGGTGGTAAATTGTTCTAATAATATACATGGTCAAATTTATGGATTAATACAATTTTAATTTGTATTTTAAATTGTATTAATCTATAAACATGATCATGTATATTATTAGAACAATTTACCACCATTCGACCAGCTTAAGGCCCTGAAGATGAAAATATATTTTCGAAACGTTGGCTATTAGCGAAACTTTGGTAAAGCTTATTTATTTATTGATCCTCAACCAAATCTTCCTTTACTGTGATTCTCAAAAAATGTTTTCTTTTTAATTTTTACCACCGTAAATATTATTAAATTCTGTTCATAGAGATATCTCGAAATAGTTCCTAGTTAAAGTAATGTAGTTACTGTTTTCAGCAATCGCAAATCCCCCATTTTTTCGCGCGATAACCAGCGTCTACATATAATAACCTGAGACGATTAACGAAGTAACCCAGTATTTGTGTAAATATGTTGAATTTGAAATAAGAATGGAGCCAGGAGAGTGGGCAGCCGTTAAATCAACGTTGCTTACTCTACAATTGCCAATTTTCAAATGAGCAACTCGACATTATTATACAGTCGATTCTCAGATAGCGACGTAACGCGACAAAATGCTGCTTTCAGACATTTACGTAAAACTACGTACGGAAACTTTGAGTTATGTCGCCTCGCTTTTGTGTAATTTGCGGCATTTGAAACATGTACATTTTTATCACGTCGCTATTTGACAGTTGACCTTGATTTGCAAAATATCTACTGTATTTGAAAATCTGAATTGGTTTATGTGCTTTTTTTGATCTGTATATCAAAGAGATATCGATAATATTAAATACCTGATCATAATTAATGTTTATACATACTATATTGGTATCTGATATACGCTATAAAAATTTTACTGTGCAACTAAAGTTTAAAGCAGAACTTTCTACAGCAGTTTATTTAAATTAAATATATCGTGCCTGTTTCTTATGCTTAATTACAATTTTCTACATTGCTCTTTTGATACACAATATATTGTTCTAAACAATAAAGCTGTTTTTGAATCAAAATGTATAATATTGAATCATATATACCGCATAAAATTGTAACTTTGAGAAAACGTGTATATCTTTATTGCGTTTGAATTTAAAACTGATCGTCAATTGTTTCGTCAGTGTCTTGAGATTGATAAAAAATATTTTTAGGTTTCATTTAAATTGTGGAAAATGGACATAAAATAAAATTTAAAGTGAAAATGTAAACATTTAAAATAATCACCAGTGCAAAAAAAACTGTGAAAACTAAATCTAAAAACATTTTAATTTAAATCGTAATTTATCAAAAATATCTTTAAACATTAAAAATATTTAAACGAAATAATATTCAAATAATCAGTCAGTGTTGGGTGATGTTCATGGTTGAATAGTGTAATCAGAAGTATCAAAATGATGGATCCGGAATTGATAGTGCGTCCAGCCAGTCCGGCCGGCGCGACCGGAAGTAACAGTCCGAAGACCTGGAGTACTTCCTCGATACCAAAATTGGACAGTTTGGATGAGAGTGCGCCTCTAGATACGGCGGCGACCAAGTTCTTGGCGAAGGCAAACGCTAATCAACGGCGAGAGTCCGTCGGACCTGGATTGCCTCAGGTTTGTTTACTACGATTATTATCAGCTGACTTTGGTTTATTGGTAATGACGGATAAATACTTATTAATAACATCATATGTGTTCAAAACTACTGCAAATTTAATATTTAAGACATTGATTTCAGTCAGATCTCCAAGTTTTTCGTCATTTTTTATATGTTTTTTTGTGTTGCATATTTTGAGGTAGTTCTTCGAAGATTATCAAACGTATCTTATGTTTTCGTCAAAATTAGGTACCGACATTTCAGAAACGAAATCCATTGGGGAAAATAGTTAAAATGCAAATATAACCTTTTGTTAATGATGCTATTCTGTATCAGTGTTCCTTTGTTGTCACTTTCTAACAAACTTAACATTACATAAATTAAAATGAGACAGAAATTTAACAGCGGTGTTGATTTTAACATTGTTCATACTGAATAGCACCATAAATCCTTTATAAGTATTTTAATTACGAACACTTGTTAAGTTGTAGTTGAGGAACGTTTTGTTTCCAAATATTACAAGAATTATTTTATTGAATGAAATACGACGCTGCTGGGTTGCAGAAAGCATTATCAGAAAAATTGATTTGATAATCATCTTACACTGTGATCATAAATTGCAGGAGCAGTCTAATGTCGTTGTGAAACTCCCTGTCAAGTAGAACATTAGGTTGCACTCACACAAAAACAAATGAGTGATCTGCATAGAAAATATCGCTTCTCAAGCTAAATATTGATCCACATGCGTAGAAAAATGTTATTTCGAGGTGGAGATTGCGCAAAATACATTCATTCACAGTTTAAAAAAAATATCGTTTTGATTGACCAAGTATTTTCGAGCTGCATTAAATTCTACAATGCTTTTCAAGTGGAGAAATATATAATATGGTTACAATCTAAAGTCATTGTCAAATCGAATATTTAACATAGCTTTCTGCAACCGAACAGGAAGAATAATTTACTATAAACATGATATAAACTCCTATTTTACAAGCCTGTAATATTTTTTTCGAATGGAAATTCGCTCCTAATAAAGTGTGACGACCAGCTCATAAAGAAGGCATTGATACCTCTGTAGACAGAAATAAAATTAATAAAACTGTTAATTAAACAATAAGGAATGTTAATACTTTGACTGATGATTACTGAAGCATGTAGATAAAATACTCTGATTTGACGTGTGTGAAGTTAGCCCCCCCCCAAACCAGCAATATTACTTTCAAACAATATGTAACGTTAATATTTTTATTTGTAACCAACTTTTTAGAATTTGTAACCAAACCGGTCCCGAATCCCGAATGACCTTTTTCTCGATTCAACAAGGTGTACCATTGTTGACTAAATCGAGAAAACGCGCATCGGAAACAGTTAGGCTACAAATTCTGAAAAGTTGGTTACAAATAGTTGCATATTAAAATATTGAGGTTACAAAGTGTTTCAGGTAAATTTACGTGAAGTTAACCCCCCATTGAGAAGTAACTAGGAAACGGTTTGATTACAAATTTAAAAAAGTTGGTGACAGATGGTTACAAATTAAAATATTAAGAAATGATAATATTGCCACGGGATTTGTCACAACATTATCATTTGTAAATTTGTTTGGATGCGAATTGACGATAAAATACTAATGTTACAAAATGTTTGCAAGCAATATTGCTTAGTTGGGGGGGCTAACTTCACACATGTTCTGATTTGCTTAGTATTAATCAGATAGTACATGCATAATGTATATATTATATGCATGACGTTCCGTTAATAATCTTGAATATGATTAAAAATATATACATACTTTATTACTTTTGTGAGACGAAAATAGATATGTATTTTATTTCTTTTTTATAAAAAAACAACTCAAAAAATGAATTGTTTCATTCCCAATCTATTTTATGCGATAAAAAA
Source organism: Venustoraphidia nigricollis (assembly GCA_034508555.1). Lineage (NCBI taxonomy): Eukaryota > Metazoa > Arthropoda > Insecta > Raphidioptera > Raphidiidae > Venustoraphidia > Venustoraphidia nigricollis. The sequence continues at coordinate 2,494,548 of JAVRKA010000044.1, read as the reverse complement.
TTCAAAGTCCAAGTTAAAAATTCTTCTTTCAATCAAAACAGTTTTTTAGAAAATTATATTTTTATCGATTTTAGTCATATTTATTTTATCTTTATTGTTTTTCTTTAGAAATCCAATTATTAATATTTAAATCATGTCATATCATTTTTTTACTTGTAGATAATGGCAACGCTACATGACATTTTCAAAATATTTTTTTCACAAAACCGATATTGTGTGGCTTTGTCCTTGACGCACGCGAATTTCGCTACAAAAACATTTCTCATTGATGGTTTTGTAGTGTTTGCTAAGAAGTTTTGAAGCCTCATAGATTCACATATATTTTTTTTAGGGAAGATGTATAAAATTTACTTTTTTATGAACTATCTAAATATGCAATACAGAAATTCGATCAGCAATATTCGAATAACAACAAAACTAATTAAGACCATCCATTAATAACAACGCATTTAAAGCATTTTTACCCCTGTCCCCTTCTGAGGAACAACTCGTAACAAATTATCAGACATCTCCTCGTATTATATAATATTTTTCTCGGTCAAGAGAAACATCCTATTTATTCAGAAAATATGAATTATTCATTGCAAAAAAAATGGATGTTTTTAGCAACATAAAGGCTTACAAAAGGTGTACAGAAGCATTGAATTTTTTGTGTCAACGCTTAAATTATTATTTTTTGTTACATAACATATAGATCAGACTTCGCTCCCCTAGATATAACAAAGCATCATTATTTGAATGCCCTCCACCAAATTAATTAGAAATTACTTTACGTAATTTGCCGATTGTCCCTTATAAACTATAGTCTTAATAACATCGAGAAGAGATCAAACCATGTAAACACAGAAACATGTCCACTGCTGACATACCGGCGAACGACTGTCGTCGCTTATTCCAACTGAAACCCGACACCATTACGCTTAGATAAATGTTTGCTTTTTTCGGCCCCTGAAGAAGTGATAATTTTTTTCGTAGTGTCCATTTTATCTTGTAAATCACAACGGAAAATAATACTGTCCAGTATTTGCAAAAGTATTAACTATAATTAGATATTTACACACATAAATGCTAAAACTGCGTTTATGATACATTTTACATGAAAATAATCTTATCATATAAAAAATTGAAGATACCTTATGAATGCAAGTTGCACCATTTGCCATTGCTAAGTCTGCGCAATTAAATGAACACTATATACATTTTTCGGAAATCTGATGAAATGTCTGTAGTTAAATTATTGATTTTAATAAATGATATCCGTCATTACGATAAAGTTCATTTTTTTTAAATGAGTACAACTGAATAAAAACACGTGACAGATTCGACGCGAAACAAATCTAATATTGGAAGAAGTGAAGCAGCGCGGACGTCGCAAGTCATGGCATTCCAAACTGGAACGTAAACGGCGCAAGGGCGTTATAGCGCCAACTTCACCACCAGGAATGACTCCGGCGTCTAACGGAGGTGGCGAGAATCATCAGCGTCAAAAACGACCATCCTGGTGGAATATTTTTGTACCAGATCATTGGCCTAGGTGAGATACTTTTGTGTTTATGCTTACTTTCTAAATTAAAGATCTTTTTCGACATTGAGTGTTTAGTTTTGAAGTAATTTAGTAGTTTAAAGTGACAATCTTTAATATGCGAATGGGATTAAACTCTTTGACAACAACGACATTATTGACGGATAAATCAAATTAATATACAAAGCTGCCAAATTCCACACCGGGACCATTTACAATAGCACCGAATATCATGCTCTAAAAAGGTTTAATAAAGCAGTATTTTTTAAACAGTACCTTTACATCATACAGTCTATGAATGATTTTTAGAGCTGGGCAGTGCTGAGAATTTAGTGCTTGTAATGCTTTAAGTACTTATAAATTATAATGCTTAAAGCATTTTATAAGACAGATAGAGTTGGGTAACTCAGATCTGAACCGGTTCAAAGAGCCGACTCCGACAGAAGATCCGTGAGAGCTGACTCACTTTTTTTTGAGCCGACGGATCAACGGATCCGCAAAACTCAGTGAAACACGTAACACACAGAAGCACATTTTACACTTACGTATCAGTTCTTGCTTTGATGCATCTGTCAGCTCAAATGACTCAGGCATCACATGTTTGGCTATGCATTCTTGATTCTATATAGGTCGTGATATGATTGACTGAACTAAGTAACTCAGTGGCAGACTGCAATAACATATTCAGAACTCGGCTCTTTTTGACCCGGTTCAGTGAGCCGGCTCACATACGGGATCCAGATGCAAAGATGCAGTCACTAAAAAGACCCGTTTTTCCCATCTCTAATGCTAGAGCACTTGCGTAGACTTGTTATTTATTTAGCACATAACTAAGTGCTCGATGCTTTGCCCAGCTCTGGTTGCAATCCAATGCTTTGGGTACGTTCTGGTTTCGTGATTACGTCGTATGCTAAAAATGAGGGAATGAAGCTTTCGAAGTCTGGTTATGTTACATTTTCATTAAATCGCCTTATTTATTTTATCAAAAATTGTAAAGTTTGATAATATACAAACTTTGAGATTTTTTAATTTTATCAGCTGATATATTTTCCAGTATAACTGGTTCTGTAATAATTTAAGATAATAGTGATAATTATTTCTTTAAATTTTCCAAAAGTACGTTTTACTATTATGGGATTTTATTCAATTATTGTTGTACAGAATGTTGACGAAGTCCTAACTCACTTTCATGAAAATGTTTACATATGCAAAAAAAAAGTTGCGTGTAGAAGAAGGAACATACAAAAATACCTCAATGAAGTCTTTCTTGGAAAATAGATCGGCAGAGGTTCGCAACAATTTCGACACTAAACATTCTTCAAAAAAAAAAAAAAACCCGGATCTCAGTGCCAAAACCGTGCCGACAATATAGTGTATTTGCTTATACAGGCAGTGTGGCTTTATTATGCAAACTTAAGTTGGTTTTTGGGCAAAATAAAAAATTTTACTCCTTAATACACCCCTTAAAATAACATTTTTTTTCTTAACTGCAATATTATTATCAATCTAACGTCTACACCGAATTAAATACACCCTTGAATAAATAAGTCACTTCCTACAAATTAGTGTTTTCAAAAAATTTGTAAGTCCGGTCCTGTTGGGCCGATTTTATTAAAATTTAGGAGACACTTTTTAATTGCTACTAACGGATTAAATGTCAATTTTGAAACGATTCTGAGAATTTTTTCTGTATTTTGGGGCCCAAAAACATTTTTCAACCCCTAAAAACTACCCTTAAAATGGCCCGATTACGCCCATTTTAAATAGGCTTCTGGCGATGATGGATTTCAATACGTGGACTAAATTTCGTTAAAATCAAATAAGTCTTTCGAAAGTTATTGCCCGTACACATATATATATAAATATAATATATATATATATATATATATATATATATATATATATATATATATATATATATATATATATATATATATAAACATTTTCAAAAATGGTGCCAAAGTGTTTAGGAGGTTATGAAACGTCGAGAAATTTTGGTCCGATCCCTAGGTCCCGCCATCCGACCGACGCCAATAGTGTATGTTGCCATATGGCAAATACACTAATAAATACCTACCTATTAAAATCTAGTGGTACTTTTTTGCAACATACCTATTTGTATCTTCTTAATTTTTGTTAAATTGAAAAACTCAATTTCGTCTTGTTTCAACCATTTAACTATTTGTGTTATTAAACATCATCAATTTGTTCAGAAATAATAATGTTTTCATGAAAATGAATAAAAACAGGTTTATATAAAATTTGGAAGTTTTGTTTTGTTGTTTGACCAAAAAAAATAAATATTAATGAACTCCTCGATGGTTCTATATGTACATGTGCTGTGCGTAGTCTTTTAATTATTCAGTCGAACATTGTTGGTAATAAAAAAAATAATTGCTCTTTTATTATTGTGTCGCTGTGTTAATACCCATGTTTGTATTGTTTGTTTTTCTTATAGTTTGGATAATTTTTAAATAAGTCTATGTTTTATGGTTGAAAACATAAAATGAATCATGCTAATAATTTTTATATATATACTTATTTAACTAGAAAAATCTTTAAAGAGTTGCTCTGATATGCATTTTATTTGTATGCTGGAACATCGAACCAGAACTACTACTAATACATCCTAGTGTTAAAAAACGCCCTCAGAAATTAAACCCGCCCTTGTTTGGTAATTTCTCAAAATCAGTAACGTAACCAGACAGAGAACTCTGGGAGGAATTCTTTCTCCGATAAGTTCAATAGCTCTGTCGTCGCCAGCGTTGCCAGACGTCCCGATTTTGGCGGGACGTCCCGATTTTTAAATCAAAATTAAATGTCCCGCGCGGAACAAGCTCAGTCCCGCTTTTCGGGGATAAATCGACCGTGCCTAAATAATTATTCTCTTATTGTAAGTTGCAATTTGTAACGCTCACTCCTCAGACTATTGTTTGAAACGCCATATTTTTCTAATGAATAGAACTTTTTTGATATTGATTTCTGTTTTTTTTTTTTATTCAGAAGACGAATAAGACTCAACTATTTAACGATAGGGTAAATCTGATTTAAAATATCGTATTTTTATTAAAATACATTTTCTATGGCTATTTTTGCTATCTATTGTCACATAAACATAATTTGAACTCAAATAAAAAGATAAATATTTAAAAACTTCTGATTATATACGGTTTTTTACTATGTCCCGTTTTTGACGAAAGAATCCCGTTTTTTCACTCAAAAAGTTCCAAAATCCCGACTTGGCAAAAAAAAAATCTGGCAACGCTGGTCGTCGCTCGTATACGTGCCACACTTTCTGGTTTCATGATGACCTATCGGATAAAATTTGAGGAATGAGTGACTCCTCAAATGAACGAACTGTATATTATGCTTTGTAATTGCGGGGTGTTAATAGAGTTAGAAGGCCAACGACACTAACTTGTGCTGAAAAAAAAAATGACTGTACACTCAATGATTATATATGAATGAAAACAATTAACAAAAGAACGACGTGTTCGTGCCATGACGTTGTATAATAACTAAGCAACTGCCGAATATAAAATTCTTGAGAAATGATTTTGCAATTAACGCGCAAATTGCAATTGAAATATTGTTAGTGAATGGTGTCACAAAATCAGTTTCTAATCAAGAATGATTTAATTAAACTATATTTGTTTATCGATTTCTCTAGTTATTAAATAATAATTTAATTAAAATCATCACATGCACAACTCAACTAAATTAATTAAAAAAATCGGTTTCAGTCTTCAATACAGCTGTGATCGTTATCGCGTCTATTGATGTACTTGATATGGTCAGAATTGAAAATCAGTCTTTTAGACTGAATTTCGTACCTTTTGTAGATTTTTTAGTTAAATAATTTCTGTAATAAATACGTTTATTATTATATTATCATTAGTTGCTCGTTGCTTTAAAGTAAATGATATTCAATTAAAATAAATACATTGTCAATGTAATTTTAAATAAAAGCTATCCGTATTTTTTCAAGCACGTAGCTAAATAAATTTAGTTCAGAATCGTCGATAAAGGAGAAAACATCTAAGACGCAGTTTGTGTTGCACTTCAGCATTCAGTGACAAGAAATGTGTTTTTTAGCAAAGGGTTTGTGAATTCTGTGACTCACAAACCCTTTGTTAAAAGACACAGCATTTCTTGTCTCTTTTTCGCTGCAATGAAAACAAAACACTGACTGCAGTATTTATTTGTTTAACGATGCATTCAGCAGGTGTGTAATGTTAATAAATTAACTTAAATGTTACCAGTTTTAAAAGTAGCTGACCCCTATTACCTCCAATATATTTGTTTTAATGACAATTTGTGAACGGTTCATCAATCATTATTATTCTTTTATCAAATTAGTCTTCAATTGAAGTGTTAACACAGCGTATCTTTGGGCCATTGTCATATTCATTGTCACAGCGCAAGGCTTAACAAATTTATTTTATAGAGTAAAATTATCACTTAAATGTTTTTATTATGCATACTCGTATAATTCATACTTTGTTTGCCAATTGTAGAGGGTCATTACTATATCGGCTGTAACGGAACTTTTACTTGAACTTCAATTTCTCTCTGATTTGTGGATTAACATTGCTTATAAGGTCAATATTCGTGTATAGGACGAGGTAGTTTTTGCTGAAAATGGGAGCATAGCTGTCGAAATATATAAACACTAGCGGTACCTGTGCGAATAATTCGCACTAAAATTCGTTTCTAATTTCTCACACTCTTTATAACTTTCTTCTTTTTGTTGTATTACATTACAAAGCTCAGTGACGGTTCAAGAAAATATTTTCTAAAACTGTCATATAGAAGCGCAAGTATCGAAAACGTTGAGCTGAAGCGCCGCCATACGAAAAGTATTTATACGTGAATTTTGATTAAAAATTAAACAAAAAAAATTTACCGACCGTCAATCATGTTGACATTGTTTCAAAGTTAGAACCGTCAGATAGCAGCATTACTACATATACTGATTAAATGTATAATTGTTATAATTAATTATTTTGCAAAAACAAAAGCAATAATAGATTTTTTAGGTGTTGATGTCGGTAGAGCAAGCAATTATCTATAAAATGATATAAAATTTATGTGGAGCAATTGTGTGGTTTTTTCGAAAAAGGGAGGCAAACATCTTAACCTTAGCGTATTAATATATATGATGATGATGTGGTTAAGAAGAGACTAAATTGCTATCTATACTATATGTAATATATAAAAACTCTTTCTATGAATACGTGTTTGAATGGTTTAAACTTAAAAACCATTTGACGAATTACCATGAAACTTTTTTAGAAATATTTCTTTTGCTTGCAGAAGTGCTATAGGGATGTTTTATTTCACTATTTTTTCGTAAAATTAATTAAATTAGTTTTTTGGCATATACCTGTTTACAATCATAATGCGTTATCAAGGCAGACCAGTATTCCCTCTTCTCCCACGCCTATGTTATATAGTACCGGTACATTTAAGCCGTAAAACAGCCAGTCCAAGTCAAATCCTCCTAGCTGGAAACTTTTTTTAATTTCCATGAATACCGGGATAAAATATATGGAAGTGATTTAGACTATATCTCATGATTCTCGCATAACAGAGGGCTTTGATTCCTGAGCATCGCCGGGTAAATACCGCTATATTCGATTAAAAAAGCTCGCTACAGCCAAATACATTTTTAATTATTAGCAATCTACAAGTCGGACCGGGGTCCGGGATGCTAGTTTTTTTAAATATTTAGAATCCAATTGCGTCCATACTAATTAAAATTTATATAAAATAGTACTGGGATCCATAGGCCGTAATTTTTTTTCAGTGAGTTTTTGATGGCGAAATAGGAAAAATGCTTACAGAATTTGTATGTGTATATCCCTTTATCTGTTTTAACATCTCTTGAGAGAGTCTGAGCTCATTTTGATAAAACTTGCTACATTATTTACTGACACCCAAAACATAAAATACAAGATATTTTTTATCTAACCATACACACGGAAGAAGCTGATGTAACAGCTAATTTCTATAACTGTGATACACATTTCATAAGTAATGCACGCGTAATTGTAGATACCTACTTCATTGCCGCCGAGAAAAACAGCTACAACAACAATATTGTTAATTTTTACAGTACAAGATAGGAGAATCTGAATATTTTTCTGTGGCATCGGAAAACTTTTTTTTATTAGCATCCAAATGTCACAAATTGCCTAAATAAAAATATATCAAAACTATAATTTTGACATTTATGCATATAATAATAATAAAAATTAATTATTATAACCAGAGGTACATAAGAAATGGCAATCAGGTTACATCATTTTCCGTTGCATGTAAATGGACACCTGTATAATATTATCGCTGACAGCTTTATCAAAGTGTCTTATCAATCATTTTATTGTACATAATTGTAAAAGTTATCAGTTGACATACTCATCACAAATTTTCGATTTCCTAAAAGTGAGCATATGAATATGAATATTTATTTGTAAAAGAGACTTACAGAGAGTCTATTACATTGTCAAGTAAAATAATTACAAGTCATTCAGACTATAGCAGTTTTTTCCTATTGTTTTATATATCGAAATAAAATATCTCGGAGAAAAAACTATATTTTGTTATATTTTCTTGATTTAAAAAAAACATATAGTTTGTGTGTAATGATTATGAATTGAAGTTCCTTTCTTGATACATCGCTACAGCTGACGCTACACTCATATAATTAATCTTCCGTTGATATTTATTTTACTTCAACCTTTACCCGCGGTGTCACTTGCGTTAATGCCTCTTTTTGGATCATTGTCCCCTTCTGTAGAAGCGCTGGATTATGCTATTCACTATGGTGTATAATAATTGGCATGTTGTGAAAGTTCAATCAAAAACGGTTCAGTAGTTTTCCAGTTAAAGTTCGTAATAAACAAACTCACAAACAAAATATTTAATCGGTTTGAATATTCTATCAGCAGTACAATTGCTAAGTTGAGATGTGTTTTATTTATATACGTTTTTAAATTTTTGCTTTATTCCTGCTCACTGTACTATAAATTCAAAATTTATATTTCACAAATAATAGAAGTAGCTGTTTACTTTACAATTGTTTCATCGCTTTGCCGTTCCGCTAAACGAACTGTATGATTACTAGCTAGTTAAATTGTAGTATCTTACTATAGTTTTATCGGCGGCCTCTCAGGTAACCGCTGAGTTTGACGGAAACCATATCTTAACTCGGCTAAAAGTTTCCAATGGAAAGTATCAAGTTTCTTGAAAATCGATTCACCCATTCTCAAGTAATGACGACCAAATAAACATTCTGGAAAAGCATTTTCGTATCCAGACATCATACAAAACGCAAGAAAACTACATTAAAGACAGAGATCTTGTTACTATCGTATATATTTATTGATAAATTAAAGCAGCACAATGCGAGCAAATGTTTCATGGAAAAGTAGTATTTATATACTACTATAATGATCGTTTTGATCATTATATTATAAAATAAAAAATAAATAAATTAGACAATAAAATTTGATTTAATAATATTGACTCTACCAACAGTAATAGAATATTAAACAAAACGAAACCATTTGCAATTACTGTTCAAACCAATTTTTTATTTACAAAACGTTTCGACCAACCATTTTGGTCCTTTTCAATTGAAAAGGACCAAAATGGTTGGTCGAAACGTTTTGTAAATAAAAAATTGGTTTGAACAGTAATTGCAAGTGGTTTCGTTTTGTTTAAAATTTGATTTAATCAAGACGAAGTCTAAATGTGTCTAATCACAACGAGATTTAAAATTATAATCTTTATTTGTTTCTCAAGCGTTGCTAATAGAAACTTCAAACAAAACAATGTTGTGGTCGACAATGCAGAGTATTAATGTTGTCACTAGGAGACCCAACACTACTTTTCCATGAAAAGGTCCACACCCACTAAATCGGATCGGATAGGCACGATCGGCAGTTTTGGAATACATGAAGTCAAACGAGTTCCGACGCACTAATCGACTCGGATTGACTCGGTAACACCCATTATGCTTATACTCTGCCGTGCCGAGTTGATTCACTCGTATTCAGTGGATGTGGATTTACTGAGTGATCTAACATGGAGACGTGACCTAGTCGCAATAGCACATTTTGATATACATTCATTTTCTTCCACCAGATGTCATATCGTCAAATGCCAAATTCCTACTGTGATATGTGTTTCAGTTGTGTTACTTTTGACTCAGGATGTACATTGCACATTGTCTATTGCAACATGACACGATCGAAAACATGATCGTTTATCATCAAGTGATTGTGTTAATTGATATGCAAATATATATCTCGTTACCGACAGTTTTGAATAAATCCAAAATGCACGAACTAATAAATCAATACAGACGCGGACTGCTTTAGTTGCTAAATTTTCATTATTAAGATTTCTTGTGAATCAAAACAGCTATATTTAACACAAACAAGTGCTTTACTTTAAATACATTATTATTTATTGCTATTTTAATATTGCATTTGAATATACTAGTAGTCGTAAGCGTCATTTCAGTTTATGAGTAATTTTTGGTCACTTTTAAGTATCTATTAAAGTCTTAAGTACATTGCACATTGTCTATTGCAACATGACACGATCGAAAACATGATCGTTTATCATCAAGTGATTGTGTTAATTGATATGCAAATATATATCTCGTTACCGACAGTTTTGAATAAATCCAAAATGCACGAACTAATAAATCAATACAGACGCGGACTGCTTTAGTTGCTAAATTTTCATTATTAAGATTTCTTGTGAATCAAAACAGCTATATTTAACACAAACAAGTGCTTTACTTTAAATACATTATTATTTATTGCTATTTTAATATTGCATTTGAATATACTAGTAGTCGTAAGCGTCATTTCAGTTTATGAGTAATTTTTGGTCACTTTTAAGTATCTATTAAAGTCTTAACAAGAGAGCATAGAAAATCAACTGTCAACTTTTAAGAATTTTTGAAGTAATAATTTACAGTAAAAAATGCTATGAAAGTTAAAAATAAAAATATTAATGTGTAAAATATTTGTTCTTTTTTACTCAACTACGGCAAATTCCAAAGAAAAGCTATCTATGTCGTGTTTTAATCGTATAAACGAATGTGGAATATTTGTTTGTTTGGATCAGAAAAATTGAACGAAATCAACTTTTCTCCCAAACTACGTTCCGACACTTTGAAAGTGTAAATCAAGGTAGATTCACGAACCTCTAAATGCGTTCCTGTATATTTTGCGGTGATGTTTTTCAGTAGCAGAGTTTGTTATTAATGAGTATTTGAAGAAGTATTGAAATTCAAATTAGGTTATATCATAATATTTTACTGCCTATTATCTGTGGTGTCTGTAGTTAGTATACAATGCATACTTTATGCGTCTATAAATACATTTTAGAATGATGTAAGTTCCCTTTTAAAGACCACAATACTCGATTCTGCCTTTAAATGTATGTTTGTAGGCAAAGTTCTGCATTTTAATTAAACAAACCAATGTCTCTCTTTAAACTGCGTATTAAAGTTGAAGTCAAAGAGAAATCTGCTTACTTCAAAATGTTCCAAGATTTTTTATACTCGATTTTTTGAAAATATCTTGATGTCTTTTAGACACTCGTTTAAAACGACGACCAAAACAATATCTTAATTAGATTGACACAAGATGAGACGCACATTAAAAAGACAAATGTTTTTTTTTCTTTTCGAAAACAAAGCACATATTCAAAATAATCGTGGTTTCGGGGCTTGTAGGTTGTTGTTCATTAGTATTTCTGACGTTTCGTCTACAACTGCGGTAGACATAATCAAAGACGACGGTGTGGCAACGAGCGAAGTATCATCCTTGTCGGCCAAGGAGAACACTTCACCCGATGTCGTACCGTCATTGATAATGTTTACTCAGTTGTAGACGAAACGTCCACGACCTTCACGTCCGGAAACCAAGAAGATTTGGAACATCGCCGTCTGTGAAAGCCTAGACACTTAAAGCAGACATTTTTGGTAAAAAAACGTTTGATTTATCAACTAGCTGTAACTACAAAAGTGCACCGGCACTTCTCGTTCAAAATCTATATATTCTTCATAATATGATACTTGTGGTTTTACAGATTATAGCTGTTCAAAAGCTGAAGGTTTATGATTTTGCATCTAAATATCATATATATTAATACGCTAAGGTTAAGATGTTTGCCTCCCTTTTTCGAAGAAACCCCACAATTGCTCCACATAAATTTTATATCATTTTATAGATAATTGCTTGCTCTACCGACATCAACAACTAAAAAATTTATTATTGCTTTTGTTTTTGTAAATTTATTAATTATTAAAATTATATACATAGGTATACATTAAGACACAATACAGCAATGCTGCCATCTGACGGCTTTGATTTTGAAACAGCCTCAATATGATTGACGGTCGGTACTCTTTTGTTCAATTTTAAATCAACTCACGTATGTATCAATACTTTTCATATAGTGGCGCTTTAGCTCAACGTTTTCGATACTTGCGCATCTATATGACAGTTTTAGAAAACTATTTTCTTGAACCGTCACTGAGCTTCGTAATGTAATACAACAAAAAGAAGAAAGTTATAAAGAGTGTGAGAAATTAGAAACGAATTTTAGTGCGAATTATTCGCACAGGTACCGCTAGTTATATTAAATACACTTTCGAAACAAAATACGCCAAATAGAACTTGAGAGATGTGTGGTAGATAAACAAAATTATAAAGTTAATACATAGTACTACTGCATTTGAAAAAAGAGAGATAAGTATATGTCTACTGATCTAAAAAATCTCTATCTCTCTCTCTCTGGTCAACTAACACTAGACTTAAGCAATAACGGCATGGCGATAGAGTTACACGTCAATGACTTCTAATGTAGGTACAATAGAAATGTTTCGTAAAAATTCCATCCCAATAGAGACGGCAGTAATAATTGTATCCAATTAAAATTGATCATTTGAAAACAATTTAACTACAATGTGCATATATAAAAGATAAACGTATGTGTTAATGTATATTATATTTATATGGCTACGTACAAAAGTGAAATGGTCGATAAAAACTAGTTTTGTTAAACATCCGTGTGACAGCCGGTGCACAGAAAAAAAAACGATGTCCAGTGGGTCAACGACAGTTGAGATGACTTTTTTTTTGTCGTTTTGTTATTATTGTGTGCTGTCAACCAGGCTGCTGCTTTAGTTTTTTGTTATAAATAAAATATAATGTGATACGATTTGGTATGCTTTAAGGCACGTTTGTATTATCACACGTATATATTTTAGATCAATAGCCCTCATCGTTGCTTGTAAGTCTGAGCTCTGTAACTTTCTAATGTACAGTTAAAATAAATAAATTATATGAGCAATATAAGTTATAATTTAGTTTGGTGTTAGTTTTGTGGTCTTTTAAAAAAAGACTAAATAACTATTCAGAAAAGATGCATAGATAGATAGATAGATTTTTTATTGTAACACTAATAAAAGTATACAATAATCGTCAACAAACAAACCAAATATATAATTCATATAAGATATAATCTACTCCAGAAAGTTTTTATAGTTGTAAAGACATTTGTCAAGCAGTAGATCTTTAATTGTTTTTTTGAAATTATAATAATTCATTTCTTTTATATTGTTTGGTAAAACATTATAGAATTTTAATGCCCAGTAATTAGGTCCTTTAGTTAATTTACCAGTTTTATATAGAGGCAATCTAATATCTTTATGGCCTCGGGTACTATATGATTTCATCCACTGTCTGAAAGGTATATAGTGTATTAACTCGACAACATAAACATCTATTGTGGGACAACTAGACTCAAAATGACAAAACTTGACTCAAAAATACTGATTGGCATCGCGAAAGGGATACAATCATAAACTGCCGTTACTTTTTTGTTATTTCATTGAGAAATCAACTTTTAAGGCTAGTAGTAGCGTTGACAGGAAATGAAATCCAATCCGCCGTGAGTCTCCAGGGATATCGGAGAGTTGCTTTGTTGGCAGCTTGTTTTGCGCCGACGTTTGAGGACATTTGAATCAGGCTGTTTAATACCATGTCAAATAATCCCAAACTCTGGATAGTCCTTCCTTATGGATAATAAATGCAATAAGTCCTTTGATACGAGCTACTATTATAATTATTAGAGTAAGGTTAGGTTTCATTATTAGTATTTGCTAGATGTTTAAAGAGCTGCTACGTGATCACACCGCCGGAAACATTATATCTCAGTAACCGTTCACGATAAATATATTGTGTTTGAGGGTTTCTAGCAGACAGCAGTTAAATTAAGAGTTAAGATGTAGGAGGTCTTAAGGCCCCAGTACACAGTGGTCTGTAGTGGGCCATTGTAGACCATCGCCATTGTGTACAGGGGGTAATGGTCTGTAGTGGCGGACAATTGTGAATCGTGGTGCGCAATCCATTTGTTGTCGGTTTTTTTTGACACACTTCAAAGGAATCGTGGTGTAGCGTGGCCTGTGGTGTTCACACAGTGGCCCATTGTCCGGGACAGGTACCTACTTTTTTTGTTGCGTGCTATACTATTTAAATTTTTAATCGCCTAAAATGTCAGTATCCTGGAGCAATGAAGAGACTTTTAGGTTTATAATACTATAATACTTGTAAACAGTATATAAATAAATAGCCGCGGCCGTAATTACTTCCACGTCCATCGCAAGTGCTTCGCCAGGCAGAAATGAGCCATGGGCCATTGTGTGAACACCAAGTGATAGTGGCCTACAGTTGCACATTGCAAAGCATGGCCCACTACAGACCACTGTGTACTGGGACCTTTATATTCGAAATTTAATGCCAGAATCTTGGCGATTGAACAGGACTAAACCGCATTCTGGTCATGTATTGATTCTGCTTTGATCGGTACATATTATAGATTTATATTTCAAAGTCTAGCGGTAACAAGGCGTATCCTTACTTTAACCCATTGGGTTAAATGATTAATAACGTGGACTGCATATGACATTTCTTGATTCTTTTTTTCTAATCGAAATCTATTGCCAACCTTACTAATTCGATTTTTTAATTTTTTACTGGTAGCATTCGTGGACTGTTTGATAATGTTGACTATTTCGGCGTCACTTTAATTAACATTTTGAAGTAGATGTTTCCGTGTCACAATTTATATTAATTAGTATTCTGGAGGTTGCACTATGCTATTTCACACTCGTCTAAAAACGGTGCGTCCTGTGTTGTGAATTGCTCATTGATATTATATGCCCCCTTCATTTAATTACAAGTTACGATCTGTCGCGACAATTATTATTAACTGTCGATGAATATTCAAATAACCAATCAATAATAACATAGGTTTGTAATAAATGCGTAGCCTCGATCACAATATTGTGATGTCAGTGTGATGAATAATGTACACTACACGTTAGTAGAGCATTTTCTGTGAATTCTAAAGAGTTGTCATTAATCACATGTGATATCTGGTTTTTTTCAAACAATTATTTAACACAAGTTATATGTCTCTTTCTTTTGAACTGAATGTATTGAACAAAGATCGAAGGTGTATTGATGAAATCAGTTGTAAATTTGTGTAATGTCTCGTAGGAAATTACTGGAAGTGAAAAGAATTGGGTCTGATCTGAAAAAATGCGGTCAAGATCACAACCGTAAATTTGTATAACAATGATGCATGTAATATAATAGCTTGCAGAAGATTAATTAATACAGAGAATTATTCACTAAATCAGCGCTCGTCAAACTTTCTTTTAAATAATTATTTCATTGGTTGTTGTGAAATATTATTATGTCACTTACGAATATATGTGATTCATTTCATAGCAATGTCTTTGAATGCGATAAGATTTTGTATCTGTAAATATTCGTTAAACAATACGTAATATGTTTTCTTTTACATTTGATAATATTCTGTAAAAATGTTACTTGCATCCAGTGTCGGATTAAGCCAGCGCGGGGCCTGTAGCAAATTCTGCCAAGGGGCCCTTGGTTTGCTTTAGGTTCTCAAGTTTAGTGTATTAAATAAAACAAAACTGTTACAAATAAACTTTTCTGGATTTAATATGGGCAAATTTAGAGATAACACTTTCAATATCGACTTCTTTAAGTAAATCATGCTCTATATTGAACAAAGTGAGATGATTAAGACGATATGACAATCGATTCAAAAAAAGGTCAGCTATATTCACTCATAAAATGAATCTATATTTTATAATAAATCATCCAACCACAGTAGATTGGATCGTGACTGAGTTAATAAAATTTAAATAGTTCGCCTGTTTTCTCAAAATAGGTACTTATAATCGATATTATATTAAAATCGATTAAAAAAGTACAATCTCGGCTACGTAAACTCGCAAAATAAATGTATACCTATATAAAAAATAAAAATCTGGCCACTTGAAGGGTAGAAATGTGGTATAGATGCTAGTCTAAATATATCGATTATAATTTATTAAACATTAGAACATTAACGTTAAAAAGTTCGTAAGTACTTATTTTTACGATTTAACGTGACGAAATCGAGTTTTAGATTTTCAAGTGGAAGTGAGGCATAGCCTAAGCGCTTAGCGTTTAAGGCATGCAAGATATTTTACGCTCCTATATAAATTAACATTTTTTTATTACGGTCAGGCAGGCGTTGGAGCGCGGGGCCCGTAGCATTTGCTACTCTTGCTACGTGGCTAATCCGGCACTGCTTGCATCTTGGACAAAAGTATTAAATTGTGTTTATGCAATTATGAAAACGAAGAGACACATTCTAATGTATTTGGTAACATTTGTATAGAAACTCAGCATACTTCATCCAAAGAAATAATTGTTACGTGTACCGACTTTCTCGCTCAATTGCATCGATCGCCAATTTACTTCGTCAGTAAACTAAAACTACACTTTCTGGAATTTTCTGAGACAAATGAATGGTGAAATAAGTGTAGGTTTATGACGTATCGATTTGGTAATACTCGATTTATGCTAGTACTTTTAAATTACATGACTTCCTCGGTAATTCAGTGCTAATTGCTAAAGGTATCCACTTTTAACGTTGAAAGTTGTACCAGAAACCCGATATAAGGGCCCGTTTTTCAATGTGGCTTCAAACGAGTTCAAGTGAACTCAGTTTAAAATTAAGATCAGTTTGCATTTGTTTTTTTTTTATCAGGTGTGTTTTGAAAATACTTTATATGTTCGTTTCATCCGAGGTTTAGTTGTGTCTAACGTCGTCCTGTTTTTGAACTTTTTTAAAATTTGGTGCCGAAAAGGAGCTAAAAAATGTTTTTAAAAATTTCTATTGTAGTTCGCTTGTAATCTATCATAAGCGAAGATGTTTCTGCATAAACTTCACATATTTAGAGTGTGTCAAAATATTTTCTTTCTACAGATTGTTAACACTTAATATATTTTAAGCTAGGTTGGACAAATGCATTTATAAAGCTGAATATGTAAAATCGGCGCTTATAGTGTATAACTTTTCTAAAATTAAAAATATTTTGATAATATACTTGTAATAGACCATAAAAATTGATATCCGTCCATATTTGTGGCATTTTTATGTCATTATGTATTTCATAATGGTAGGATGACAAAGTAGGCAATTTTTTAAAGGCCAGGAAAAATGAAAATATATGGTAATTTTATTGAGTAAGTACAATATTTTTCTGATTCAAGCGTGCGCTTATAGCACTAGCGACTAGCCACTGAGAAGAATTAAAAACGGTCTGCCTGCTACCGAGAATGAAAGAAAAGTCGATATTTTTTTTCGAAATGAGTAGTGGACCATCTGTCAAATTGACTAAATATTTGTGACCACTCTAAACAGTTCGTGTCAAAGCCAATTCAGACTAGCCGTTCTCGGTTACGATTCACCGGTCCGACTCGGTTTTCGATTAATCTAGGCTGCTCACAATATCCCGATTCGGTTCTACGATTATTCTCGGTGCGCATTCGCAATTTCGAAATATGATTTGACGTTTGATGTGTAGTTAAACGTCAACAAAAACAAGTGCAGTTGTGTTTACAGTAGTGGCTAGTCACGTGACTCCAGCAAGCGTTCTCATTGGCTACGGTTGCGAACGGTCCGGTTGAAATTAGAGCTGAACCTAAACGCTCGAACCGAACCGCAATCGGGAA
Organism: Venustoraphidia nigricollis; assembly: GCA_034508555.1. Classification (NCBI taxonomy): domain Eukaryota; kingdom Metazoa; phylum Arthropoda; class Insecta; order Raphidioptera; family Raphidiidae; genus Venustoraphidia; species Venustoraphidia nigricollis. Next base: position 2,476,896 of record JAVRKA010000044.1, on the reverse strand, counting down.
CGACTACGCCCTGATTGGTCGAACTCCCAACCGGACCGGTGAATCGTAACCGCGAACGGCTAGTCTGAATTGGCTTTTACAAACCCCAAGCTCCCAGATTTTTGTGTTAGAAGTGGTAAAAATATCAGTAACATTTTCAGTTTATTAAGTAATAAATTTGAAACATGCATCACGCTTAAAAAAACCCTTTTGGTAACGTTAAAAAAAATAAAACATCTTTAACATCTGTAGTACGACTAAACTGTTCGTAGAATTTAAGCATGGAGTAGTTTATAAAAATTGAAAAGTATGAATTATAAAGCGGAAAATCGTAATAAATGATATTGATAACAGCCCGAATTGCGAAATAAATAAATCACAGAGTTCTCTTGCCGGTTAACCTTTAGAAGAGTAATAATCTGTCTGAAAATATACTATTATATGCGTGCTGCATTATTCAAAACGGAAACACCCACCTAAAACTAATTATCTGTTCTGTTTTTAACAAATTTATTTACATATGTAAATACTAGGACTCGGTGATTTATGTGACATTCCGTGTATATGCAATTAATTCCATTTCTTTAATCTTTCATCAGATAAACCTGAATTAGGTCGTGAGTTTTACATGCTCTCCGGTGTTTTGTAGTAATTCCTTCACTTTTTGTGCAGCTGTAAGTTTATGTATTTTATTATTTTTATATACTTATAACAATGTAGTCGACCTTGCTGGAATCTGATACAATTAAGGTTGTATTTTTGCTTTTTTTGCATCATAAAAACAGTACTTATTCGCAATTGCGTAGAAATGTGTCTACCTACTTATAAAGAGGTGTGGTTGATTGTTATTTCAACTAGAATAAATATGAAGCCCCGATACCCGTTATTAAACAATCAATCAATTCTTTCCCGTTACTAGTTTGTTTTACCTGAAAACACACCCTTTATTATCATTTAAGAACAGGGATTGTTCTGGGTTGCAGAAAGCATTGTTAGAAAATCTAGTTTGACAATGGTCTTAAAGCCAATTCAGACTAGCCGTTCTCGGTTACGATTCACCGGTCCGGTTCGGTTTTCGATTAATCTAGGCTGCCCACACTATCCCGATTCGGTTTTACTCGGTGCGCATGCGCAATTTCGAAATATGATTTGACGTTTGATGTGTAGTTAAACGTCAACAAAAACAAGCTGGCTAGTCACGTGACTCCAGCAAGCGTTCTCATTGGCTACGGTTGCGAACGGTCCGGTTGAAATTAGAGCTGAACCTAAACGCTCGAACCGAACCGCAATCGGGAACGACTACGTCCTGATCGGTCGAGCTCCCAACCGGACCGGTGAATCGTAACCGAGAACGGCTAGTCTGAATTGGCTTTTAGCCTGTGACCACACATAGCTTCATCCCTGCTCGGAAACTTTCTGCCCGATTGAAACGATTTATTTTTAAACAATGTCCACACGTATTTTACATATTTTTTTGTGCGATTTGCACTTCGAAATCACATTGTTCTACGTATTTCGAGCAAAATTTACCTTGAAAAACGATCTTTTTCCATGAGATCACTGACTAGTTGTACCTACAGTCTACTGTTCTTCATAACGAAGAATTTGGCAACATTAGACTGCTCCTGCATGTGCGAAAACTCATTATATAACCACAATCTGGGGTCATTTCCGAATCAAATTTCTTGACAATGCGTTTTGCAACCCGGCACTAGTCTTTTACATTTCAACTCAGATCTGAACCGGTTCAAAGAGCCGACTCCGACAGAAGATCCGTGAGAGCCGACTCACTTTTTTTTGAGCCGACGGATCAACGGATCCGCATAACTCAGTGAAACAGTTAACACACAGAAGCACATTTTACACTTACGTATCAGTTCTTGCTTTGATGCATCTGTCAGCTCAAATGACTCATGCATCACATGTTTGGCTATGCATTCTTGATTCTATACAGGTTGTGATATGATTGACTGAACTAGGTAACTCAGTGGCAGACTGCAGTAATATATTCAAAACTCGGCTCTTTTTGAATCGTCTCACATAAGATGCAAATTACTAAAAAGACCCGTTTTTCCCATCTCTATTTCAACCCACAGTCAGTTGAAGATATCGAAATTACAGACAGGTCCCGTGACAACTTTATTTATTAATAAAAAAAACGTTCGTTCACGTTTTAAATGGATACCGCGAAATAGGAATTTATTCTTTTTAATAGAATTGTTCTACCTAATACATATTTTAGTAATATGCTGTACAGGTGTCTATATCTGAAAAGTAAAAAGTGCACTTTCTAAATTCATATAGAAAGAACAATTTCTGGAATTGTTCCAATAGTGTTCAAGGTCAGTCGCAGATCTACGCCTTGGTATAATTGGGACAATGTCAAGTCGGATATTCTCTCATATTGTGTACAAGTTGATAAATTATTCGATATTCAAAATGTAGGTCTGACCAATCGCTTCAAAACTATTTTGAGAATATGCCCATGATGGGACTAAAAATTCAATCATCTACCAGTCGACAAAACTGACATCAAAGAACAAATAGGATTTCTGCAACCATTGATAAAAAAATGACCAGTATCGAATGCATCGAAATGTAGGTCTGACCAATGGCTTGAAAACTATTTCGAGAATAAGCCAATGTTGGGACTAAAAATACAATCATCTACCAATCGACAAAACTGACATCAAACAACAAATAGGAATGAATCACTACAACCATTGATAAAAAAAATGACCAGTATCGAATGCATCGACATGGATCTTTGCGGCTCAATAATTAATTTATGGACGCCAGGTTCACTTGACGTTTGACCAGAGAGCAACATCTAAATCCAACGAATTGAGCAATTAACCAGCAGTCTCTAAACACAAAATACGAAGAGAAAATATCGAAAAACCGGAAAGTGTAAACGCTACGAGAGAATGAGAAATTCGCTGCTCTTGATTATTTCGGTGCCAAACTAAAGTCAACTCGGGCGAATCAAGCCGGAGTGAAATTTATGTATGTGCAAAGGAAAAGGAAAAAGTGGTTTGTGGTAGTATAAGTTAGGTTGCTGATAAGATAACGATGTAAACACCGGATGAACCGATATAATATTCTGATTATGATGATAATAAAAAAAAACGAGTTCTGCATTCGGTTAATGGACATCCCTAAAGATAATACAATTGTCGATGGCGTGGGTCGCCTGTAAATAATGTAGAACATCTGCATGTTTTCAAGTAACTGTTTTCATAAAATGTTTTCATATTTATTATTAGACCCGTGACCTATTTTAATAAAAGTAATCATATCATGTCATGTACGTCTATTTTTAATGCATCAATTCTGAATTTATGTTTGCTCTTCGAATGTATTCCGAAATAACAAGATAAAACAAATGATTGGAATTCACCAAGACGAAAAAGTGCAGTTGTATTCTCTCATTATTAAATTATAGAAAAATTTAGCCGTATTTTTAAATAGTTAAACATTTCGAACACTTTCCATAGTTCTTAAGTATATATATTCCTATCCTTTTTTTAAAACTTCAACACTGAAAAATATGCTACAGAGATAGTGATTAGCTGGCATCATCCATGGCACGTGTAGTACCACTTGCTTACAGACATACCACCCAGCAACGTGCCATTAAAATCATGTCACTTGCAAATGTATTCACCGATGTGCCAGCTACAATTATTGCCATTTTCTAGCATACCAGCTACTTACCTAGTTTACAGAGATATGTATTCCCGCCTTTGTCGTAAAAAAATCTTCAGCCAGTGGACGTTCATTCAAAGAAAGGAAGAAAATTCAATTGTAATGAAAACCAGTTTCTTTATGGATAGTACATATACATTTGTGGTTTTATGTAGAATTTATTGTCTGTATTTAAGAACTAGCACGTTCCTAGTCAGATTTAGGAAGATTGATATTTTAAGAGCTCGAAAATCTCCACAGAGACTCTTAAAATGTAAAATGTTCCTAAATGCAAGTGGGAGTTTGTCACAAACAAAGGATTGACTTGAATCAAAACCCGGAACATTACCTGCGCAATATGTAGTGCGTGTATTTAAATTAATATAAATTATGTTTTGCTTGGCGTGCAACAAAACGAACACAAATAAGTCTAAGGAGCAGTGTAAGCACAAAAGTTTCGTAAACAAACAAGAAACATAATCATAATAGCTTGTGGGAATAGTTCAACGGGACGACGATCAAAACATAAACACAACAGTAAACAATCACGCAACAAAACAGACAACACACACACACACACACACACATATATATATATATATATACAAGAAGCACATGGCTTCACATTCTTTGGCGCAACACTGACCACCACTCTCTCGGTTATTTCTAATTATAGAACATAAACGACCTGAGTTAATGTATTTTGTATGGAAACAGCATTAAGATAATTGTTAAAATAACTTTATTGGTTTAAATTCGTCGGATGTGCGACGTGCGTGGGGTAGGTTAATAAAATGCATTATTTATCATTTGAAGTTAGCCTGTATTCTGTCCTTCTAAGGCGGTTGTTTCAAGCTAATTTTTTTGTGAAATTAAATAGTTTGGTATTTGACATTAGTATAGTATTAATATTTAATAATATTAATTACCGGTACACCCAAATTGCAACTATGTTCATGCGTTACGTTATTAAACGTACTATGGAGACTATATCAAGGAACACGAACTCATCTGGGAGAAATTGTACATATTAGTGTTTTGTTTTTTACTACTAGCGTCGCATATTTTCCTATAGTACTGACGTAAAATTGGGTATCATTGCGTGAAGTAAGCAAGCATTAGATAAGTAAGCTGTCAAAATGTTTATTGAGTTATATAAGAATTCTATATTAATAAGCGATTGATTACAATTTAAAAATTAATTTTAATATTTTAATGGACTTTGACAATATAATTAATTATTCCGTTTGAAAATTATACTATTAATTGGTGCTGACTCATCTGAACTTCGTACTCCTTGTATACGGTGTAGTCTCCATGAAATGAACGTTAGATACGTATATGTATTATCTAATATAATTGGCTGAGGTACCATCTATCCTAAAATATATTTTTTAGAACGTAAATATCACCAGAGGCCATTCGCGCATATACTATATTCAGTTTTTTTAAACGTCAAAAAACGAAGCTTTATGGTGAGTCGCTTGTCTGTCTGCCATCGGCCTTTAGTAACTTGCTAAAGTATTAAAATTAACAGCACTGTTAACATGCTGTGAAATTTGTTAGAAAGAGACTAGAATTAACAGCACTGTAAATTCTTATATTGACCATACAGAAACTTATACTTAAAGCCATATACAGAACACGGCGCTTGAAGTGCTCATGCTTATAGACCAGTTTTTTTAGTATAAAATAATTCCTTCTGTATAATAACAGAGAATTTCTTTAATATTATTATCTTATTGGTATTTTACGGTTCTCATGAATCATCTTTCTTTTCTTGCATATTTTAAAGTCCCCTACTTCACGAGTTATTTCTTTTTTCAGTGGTTTTCTTATTGCACGCATCTGTTTATTGAAATGATTATGTTAATAATATTTGAAATATAAGAAATCCACTAAAGCTACGAACACATTTCCATGTTGTGTTTTGTTGCATTTCAACGTTGCAAGGATCAAAAAGCATCTTTTGCATTTCTTTGCTGTATTGTCGCAATGCAATGCGAATCCCTTGCATCCAGATTTTCGTCACGACACAACACAACAAAGAAATGCGCTTGTAGCCAATTCTCTTAAACAAATAAGATACAATTCAATTTTCCTATGTAAACAAACCTTGCAGCATTTGCAAAAGAACTTGTCAAGAAATATTTTAATCGTTCTTTTAAACTTCGATTAACAGTTTCCTGATTTTTTTCGCTCATAATCAAAACTTTCTTTGAAATCATCTTTCTCAAATAACTATACGGAACAACAAGTTAAAATCTGTGACGACACACTGTATAAATGAAAGATACAGTATGTACGTGCATCTACTCATGTACCATGAAGTAACAGTGTCGTCGAATGCTTGGTGCCAATTAAAATTGCGTAACTGTTGAGTCAACAGCCTTGCAGTTCCATTTCGATAATTTTATGTACTAATAGAGTGTAGTAGATTGATATTCATTATCGTTGTTGAAGCAGCAGGTGTTTTTTAATCATTATGTGCATCGTAAGTTACACATATTATGCACACTAAAAATGATTTCATTAAACTTTATATTTCTTGTCTTCAATGCGGAGATAACAGAAAGCGCAGGAATTAAAGAAATTCGGAATCCATGCTTGATATGTCGCTGAATACTGAAAAAAGTAAGCACAAATTATCAAAACACGTTTATTCGTATAAGATTCACTAATTATATTAGCATGATTAGTACATGATTAAAACTTTTACCACATAATTGATGATGAAAACCTCAATTTTATTCATCAGTATTCAGTGTCTTAGCGCCGAAGATTCCATATCTCTTCAAGAGATTCTCTACGTATTTCCGTTTGGATGTATTATTATCGGGCAATGGATAGAAGCCAGGAAGAATATATATTAAATAAAATGCAATCAAAGTTTACAGTTAGCTATTAAAAGAAACGAATTGAAGATAACTGGTAACCCAACCAGGGACATGGACATTACATTTCTATCTGATACACCCTTAAGTGTATTTTCCGAATGAATACATTCAGTGTATTTAGATTTGAAAATAAAAATATTGTTAGTATTAGTTTTATACCAATAATGTAACCGTTGAGAGGAGCAATCAAAATAAAAAAGCTTTAGCGATGTTTCACTAATGGCCAACGTTTCGAAATAAGCCCCTGATGATGAAATAAAATATTTCAAAACGTTGGCCACAAGCGAAACATCGGTAAAGCTTTTTTCTTTTGATTGTTTCTCATCCAAAGTTCCTCTCAACGAAACATAATATAAATTACTTGTCAGGGTATTCGCAACCGTTCTGTGATTGAACATTGTCTCAAGGCACGAGACGGACGGTGCTGGACTCTTTTCATAGTTGCAAGAAGACTTTGGGTCAATCACGCATCCTTGAAAAGGTTGATAAGACATTTAAAAATACTGTTTAAATTTAGAATTTTTGTTGGCATGAATCGTTTCGATAGAATATTACACAAGATTGTTAAAAAAATCTTCCTTAAAGTAACAAAAAATTCGATATGGCTGGTTCTGCGTTTTAGTCATGTTGTGTCGGCATTTTATGCGTAATACACGGAGACAATAAAAAAAAGGTGAAATCTAATATCGGTCCTCTGAAGAGTGTAACAGCCATGGCTTGTGATTTTAGAGATTGAGCTACTTTGTGTTGGGCAACTTGTGAGTTAACATGTATATTGAGACACAGTGTACGCGGCCATGGGATAACCTAGCAACTAAACTCGGCTACATACGATGGCTCTCAGAAGTGGGACATCGTGTTGTATGTATATTCAAGTACGAACAAAGGTCGTTGACATTTGGTAGAAATATGAACATACCACGTATATAAAATACTTATACACTGCACTTGGTCAGTGATGTAGTCCATACATTGTGTTTATTATTTACAGTGTAATAAGAAAGTTTATTTTGCAAACGAATAGTATCTTGTATATCTATGGCGTCATGAAGCGAGTTTAAGTCACACGAGTCAAAATATCATTGCGCCGTAAATATGCGTTGTATTTTTTCGTCCTATAAAATTGTGGTTTTTGTCGTCAATTCAAGTATTTTCAACATTTTGACGTTTTACTTGTGCAGCAGACTTAACTTTTAATAGTAGATTTAGTAGGTAGTAGTACAGGCCATGCAAAGAAAGACAATGATCTCTCACCTATATTGTGTATAAGATCTTAGATTTGCGCCCAGCTGTATTAAAATAAAATATTAAAATTATTAATTTTTTCTTTCTTTATTATTTTGAATAATTAATTAATTAAAAATACAAAATAAAATTTAATTTTATCTGGAATGATTTTGGATAAGCAGACAAAAAAAAACGACATTTTATACGAGGTCCCGATATTATTTTACAAGCTTTACAGCACCATTGCCTCTGCGTAACTCTATTGTTTGTACTTAGTGACGTCAGAGAACAAAGTACGTATTCGCAAAAGAAAGGAAACACAATATGGAATAATAATCTGTGACGTTGTGAAGGAAACGTAATACATAATAATTTCAATAAGGATATCGAATGAATGAAAAATATTTTATGTTGTGTGGGTATAGTATGTATTGAAAAATAGCGGTTTATAATTCGTTATATGACATAAAATTATGCAGCGTACAGAGCGATTCGGAACGTGAATAAATAAATTTGATTTCAACCGTCATCCAGTTTGCTACATTATTTGTCGTTCTCTATAATATAATGTTGTCTAAATTTGTTTTCTTAGCTACACAAAAAGATTAAATGTTGTTATTAAAACAATCATTGACATTTAATTCAAAAGATTACATTGAGAAAAAACATTGAATCACGAATTAATTTAATATTACCTATTTAGAGTAAGTTACTAACATCGTATAATGAGTTTGTTCCTACAGAAATATAAATCCGTACTTGGTTGTCAGAAATGATGACAATTTTATTGTATCAACAGCCGTCTTACCCAACTCTGTTCCAACTCAATTGTAAATTTGATTTTTGGGTTATAGTCTTGTATTCGCAGTCCTTAAAAAATTGAAAAACAGGTAACTAGCTAAACAGGTAACTAGCTAAACAGGTAGTTTGACACAATATGGATTTGCAGTGTCAAATTATGGGGAGAACCCTCTTCACATAAAGCTACCGGAATGTTCGTATCGGAACAGATAGTGTGCAAATCGGATGTCTCTCATCCTCTTCTGCGCATTTCCAAACTTTTTATTCAGATAGAACGCGCGTACGTCGTAATAATCAAAGAAATAATCTCGAAAGAAGAGACTCAGATATATTTTTTGCTCTCTTTGTGACTTGCGCTTAACGCATTGACGAAATAGAGAAATCTCGGGCTGTGATCTATGTTATTCTGTACATATAAAAGAAGTTCTTGCCTCAAAACTCTCGAAAAAATTCTTTCAGCGTTTGTAAATCTTCTTGGTGGATAACATAGTGTAAAAAAACTGTTCTGTGTGGTGCTTTAATACTGATTTATTTTCAACAAACGAAACAAATACAAAACAAATAAACTAAAAAGTACTTCTCTAATAACAATTACAAAAAGAAACAATAAAAAATAAACAGATTCTAGTAAATAATAATTCAACAATAACTAATATACACAAAACACTGCTATAGCACACACAAATTTATGTACTACCGCACTACTATTTATGTAACTAACTTATTATTTATGTCTGTCGTGACGCATCCACTGAATGTACTCTCACTGTAGCAAGCAAGCAACTGACTGAATGAATTTCGCGTCCCACACGCGCTGTGTTTATAGGCGCGTACATTCCGTTCTCGATCATTCCAGAAACTTCTGTTCAAGTTCGAGAAGCCTGTGTCGTTTCCAGTGGCGTAACAATTGGGGGCGCGCTACAATAGGCTAAGTAGTGTTACGCTACAATAAAATGGGAATGAACAATATGCTAAAGCAACTAAGTCAAACTGAACAGCTATATAAGAAAATGCTTTATGGGCGTTGTTTGGACGATGCACAACAATGATGACATATTATATTTGTTTTAATTTCCGATAGTTTCGATAAAAAAAAACGGAGCTGGGAGAGTTGATACAATGGATTCACTAAGGTGGCCACGAAATAACTCTTAAGAAAATACCATATTAATTGTTTTGAGTTAGATCAATACCACTACAAAACAGTGGTGTTTGATAATACAATATTTATTGTTCATTGACGTTGTCATGGTTCGGAGATCAATCCTCGTAGTACTTGTTTGATACCGTTACATGACAGTTGACAGCGATACAGCTATTGTCATCTGTATTGCCTACAACGTAACATTAATATTATAACATGCATACAATAAGTATCTATGTTAAAATGTTCAATGTCTGTCGGAATATATTTATGGAAAAAAAAGAACAATACGTGTCATGTAACGTTAAGTGATTGTCGTTTGCTCGCCGTTCTTGTCAATAAATAAAATACCAACTTTGCGAAATAATGAGAAGCAACAAATCTCTATCATTTTTCTGCACGAACTACATCAAACTACCGCGCATCAGTTTAACGTGCTGAATCCTTGATAGGGTTTGGCATTTCGATTAAACTTTTTCTTAAATAACCACGTGCATGACGCACTAGAATTAATAATAAATAATGTGAATTCGTAGCCAAAAACTTGTAAACAAATAACAAACACAGTGAGACACGCATTCTTGTTACACAAATAGTATTTTATTGTTTTGATAAACAACATTTTTGGCAACTATTTCTTATTACATATCTACATAATAGACATTATAAAATAATGGTTTCCATTAAGGATGTACAATTTACACGTTTTGTTCGATTTGTGTGCATTGAACCGAAAAATTGTAGTTTGATAAATATTATGCTTGATTCAATTTTTAGATACTTTGCAAGAAATGTAGGTTTAAATTGTATATAATCTGTACACTTGTGTTTATGAAATCGGGAAGTTTATTCCAAAAGCAAGTTTAACTACGTCAACTCTTTGCGTTACGTAAAAAAATAATTTCGTTTTTGAAAACTTTAACTAGATTTTGACACCACTAACTCAGCTTTGAAACTATAATCTCTATACTTAAAAAAAAGTACAAATCGTCGTGTTTTTGTAAAAGTCAATTGCATTTCGTTTAATTACGTAAATCTTCTTGTGTTTGTGTCATGATCGTTCATAATAAAATGTTCGCACGCACTGTATACTTAATTTTGTTGATTTGTTGTTATTTTGATTATATTTACGTGTAGTCATTATACGGTTAATCATTTTTATTCACTAAATTCTAAAACTATTATTAAGTTTACAAAGAAGACAAATTATGGAACTAATGTTTATAAAATTTGTTTTGTTGCCAACTTTTGCAATAATGTATTGTGATGTGGATATACACTCCTATCAAACTGTTATAACATTTTTGTAAAATTTTATAATTATAACTGAGAAATTTCTTAGGAAGAACCTAGGTGGCACAGGATCGAAAAAAAGCAAATACTGAGATATGTGAATTGCATTTATTCTAACGTTTCGGCAATCTTTTTGCCATCTTCACAATAATACTGAACAACTGGACAGCATTGACTCTCTGAAGATGGCAAAAAGATTGCCGAAACGTTAGAATAAATGCAATTCACATATCTCAGTATTTGCTTTTTTTCGATCCTGTGCCAGCTAGGTTCTTCCTAAGAAATTTCTCAATTACCTTCAAGGATCATCATCACTCTAAAAAAAGTTTTTAGAGTTATCTTTTATAATTATAACAACAAAATCTCCTGGGCATATTTAACGCATCATTATTGATGTGAAAATTTCAGTGAACTTACGATAAAATGGCCAAACGGTCAACGATATTGAGAAAGATAATACTGCCATCTCTGCAATGGACCTATTGGAACAAAAATATTTTTGAAATACGTTTTCTTCAACACCCAGATTGTAAAGATATTGCAGACACCATATCTTTCTCCTGGCCTTCGCCGTAAGCGTTCATATGATCGATGGAAAATATGTCAAAAAAAGATCCAATTCCGATTTTCACTATAAATTTTAGGTGTGTGATATATGTACTGATAAAATCAGGCAGTAATTCACCTGGCATTTTTGCACTGCCTTTTATAAAATAGCTGCTTTATATACAGCCATTTAAAGGGACGCATTAGGCAACTAGTGCAGTAAAGTAAAACAAAAACTGGTTGCGCTATACCAATTCCGTAGTATATTGTTTGTATGTCAATTGTTTCTTTATTTTACTTTTGCTCAAAAATGAAATATTCACAATTTTGAAAATGAAGTGAAATGCAACAATTTTATAGGAGGTGCAAAAAATACCATTATTCATCTCGTACGTAATGGCATTGAAACTTGTGTGACTGTTAGAATTCGCTGGAGTCGTTTTGTCACAACTCGTCGAAATATAACCCATTACGTCTTTTGGTATACAACCTATACTATTCCCGGTGTAATTTAAGCTATGCTATTAATCCTTTACATGCATGTTCTTAGTTGTGTTATTTTGTTATTTATTGTTTTATTTATTTTGTTTTTGTTTAGTTTGCTTTAAGTTTGTTTTGTTTGTTTTGTGTTGGTTTGGCAGATCGAGGAGGGCGTCACAAGATGTCGGTCATGTGGCTCTTAACTCAGAGGTTCTTGGGCCGTGGAAACGGTAAGATTAGATTTTATTTTTTGTTTTCGTATGTTTTCAGCATTTAAATCCATAATTCATTAGTTGCATCTTTTAATCTAATTGTTATTCTTATGAAGTGTCATTTTGTGTATTATTTATACGAGACCGAATTCAGCTTATTTAAGATCGTGGTGTTTTTTTATTTAAATAGGTTCATAAGTTGAATTTATGTATATTTTTTTTTTTGAATTTTGATAATTGTACATGGTTGTAAACATGGGTTTTACTATAATAATAATTTAAATAATTTTCTTAAACAATCGACTATTAAACAAACTTTTAAATAACAATTTTTATTTTATAACAACTTTTGTATATATATTTTTTTTTTACTTTTTCATAATTTTACCGATGCTACTTGCATCTGTTTAACTGGTTGTTAATTTATTGTGAAAAATAACTTTGTCATTCATTTAACTTATTACGTTGTTCAGATTTTATAAAAAAAAAATAATTTACTGTTTATGTGTACATTTTAATTGGCTTTTGTTTAATTTTCGTATTAATTTTATGGTGTTGTAAATAACAGCCCACTTTTGTTTCAGGAGTAAAAGTCGAAGCGTGGACCACGGCTTCTCAGCACCATTCGACCTGGAAGCACTTCGCTCAAAAGTAGAGGGACGTTTCGAAAGCGTTGACAAACTTAGCAGAGGTGAGTACTAAATACTAAACAAATAATTGGCTTTTTTCTTTTTTGTCCTTGGTAATTAATTTAAAAATGATTTGTCGGGAAAAAGGACTTTTTAAGTAAACACTTATTTGTTATTTATAGCGACGTTTCATCCCTTTCTTGGAACTTTTTCAAGCTTTATAACTATTAAATGTTTTGATCAAGCAGATATGAGTTAACATACACATGTAAATATAAATTTACTAACCATCAATAAAGTAAAATAGTTTGAACATCAACCGTAAAAATATTTTTTTTAAACGGAATTATTACAAACTTTTTCATGAACATTTTAATTACATGTGTATGTTAACTCTTATATCTTCTTGACCAAAACATTTAATAGTTATAAAGCTTGAAAAAGTCCCAAGAAAGGGACGAAACGTCGCTATAAATAAATAAATGTTTACTTAAAAAGTCCTTTTTCCCGACAAATCATTTTTATACTAAACAAATAACTTTTGCCAATAAATATAAGTCAAAACAACCTATCACTGACAGGAGTCACTGTTTTCCGAATATTAGTAAGCTGTAGATTTTACCTGGAGACACATGCAAATGAATAATCTAAAAAATAAGTGGACCAAAAGCGTTCGTTTGTCATGGTGGATACGTGTAGTAGTTTATTTTCACTACAAACTCGTTGATGATATCTCAAGAGTTGCCAATATAACACGTCGAATACAATGTATTGAGATCTGACCTTTGAGAGTGAATTTTGAGTCGAGAGTAGTCTGTGCTGCTTAAATAGATGTTGCGTAGTACCATCTATCGAGAAGTAAACATTAAAAGTCACAGAAATGGAGAGAATTATTATCTAAGTGCAGTTATCTTGATTGTACTGAGTATGTTTTAATTTTGCATAAAACTGTTAGATGACAGCAGTTGTCTAATACAGATCGAAGGTCGCGATAGAGCTCGATTCACATTAATTGTAAACAATACATTTCGTCATTCGTAATACGTCTGGATTCAAGCAGTGATTACCGAACTGTCAACATTGCGTGGGATTTAATCCTACCGTCATAAAATCAGTTCCGAGTGCGCTCTGTGCTGTTGGGAAAACATTATGTTTCAAAATGCACAATTACATGTGAAGGGGGGGGGGTAATCCTGAAAGTACCAACACTTAACAGCTCTAAACCTAAAACTGCTAGAACCAAGTTCGTAGTAAACTGCTCAACTTAGCCGAAAGAGTTACATAATGCACCAATATACGCTTTAACTAAATAATGTCACATGGGTACATTAGATTCCCATACTTGGTAAATCTACCAATCTCTAGGAGCTTCAAGGAGTTTTACATATTCACTCGCGAACTGCAGTTTAACGATCAAATCGAAGCCATTTTTTTAACATTGCTCCTCATGTCTATACGTCGTGATGTTTTAACCTCAAATGAATAAAGGTTTTTTCTGGTTGATTTATGTCTGAGGGAAGGAGAGTCAATCCGCATGTAACAACGAAGTTTCTGCGAAACCGTAGGCTGCGCACATTCTTTCGACAGGCGTACTTTCCCCGCTCATAGAATAATAGATAGATATTTGTGTATAATAATTATGGATTAATTAGATATTCGCACGGTATAAGAAAGAATGGTAGTATATCTTCCACATAAAAAAGCGAGTCTCTTATTGGACTAGTATACGTTGAGCCCGCGGAGTAGCGCTACGAGCTCAGCAGCAATACGTGCCGTGTTAAATAAAGAGTAAAAAGATTAAATTCAATTTTCAAAGTATATTACGCAACGCCAACGCATAGGCAAACCCGTTACGCATCTCTTAACACAGCAAGCATTGCTGGTGTGCTCGCAGCGCCACTCCGCGGGCTCTCGATGTACTCGCCCAATAAGAGCTTCGCCCCTTCCATGTATAAAAGAATATAAGATACACTACCATTCTATCTTATACCTATCCTGCTTTAATTTTGTGTCAGTTTTACGTGGAACTGTGCCTCAAATGACAAGGTTATAAAACCGTATTCATTAAGTCAGTATGAAATTGCTGTCTATGTTATCTATAGTCACATCACATGCTCTGTCGTTCTATGTAATTGTACTGAGCAAACAGTACCTGAGTGATTTATGTACGCAACAAACAATATACCTTGGTCGATTTATCACAGTTATCAACAGATTTTAGTTTATTCAAAGATAAATATAGTTCTCGTACAAATGTATTAGTTCTTGCTGTTGTGCCAAGTGTACCGGTGTTTCTGTTTTTTTGTGGAACACGTGTTCGAGTGTTTTTGAAACTGGGTGAATACTTTTTGAAGAACCCACACGTAAAAAAAATGTTTAAATAAAGTAATCTTCAATACTGCGTACAATGATTTTGTTTATTTTTTAGCCATTCTAGTACCGATTCATATTTTTAATTTATTGTTTGTAAACCTAATGATAGAATGAAAATCCAGTTGCTATTTTTACCAGTTTTGGAATTAAAAAACGTGTAGCTGCGAGTGAGTAATAGATGAGTAATTGAAACGCTGTATAAATAACGAAGTCCCTACTAGCTGGGCTATTTTCAAACTTTACACAGAAGTGATTACGGATTTGCTTTTTTCGCGGCATTTAATATTTACGTTTTGCGATATGCGTATTTTAAGTTTCGGAGAACTTTTTTCATTTAGATACAACGTTTCAACAACAAAAAATAAGTTACAGAGAAAAAGTAGTTTATGTATCTAGATCAGGCCTGGGCAAATGGCGGCCCGCGGGCCGAATCCGGCCCGCGGTATAATTTTGTCTGGCCCGTATATATTATTATTAAAAACGCAAATATTAGTTTTTGTCTAACATAAATTGGTGCATAAAAAATTTTAGATAAAATATTAACCAATACTTATACACATTATCAGGGCCGGTGGGAGCCAAAATTTTCTCCCGGACATCCTTAGCAAAAACTATACTTAAAATTAGAAAAAAAAAACTGTTTGGCCCGAGGTCAAATTTTCATCCGCAATGTGGCCCGACTATCAAAATATTTGCCCACCCCTGATCTAGATTGTAATGCAATATTTTATGTGCGAGTTGTGGCAAACGTGATTTAACGAGTTTTAATAACCATAAGAAGCATAAAAACATTACATTCGAAATGCATACTACAGTTTTTGCACGCATCTCGTATAAAATATCTGATTTTCACTTGATAATAATATTTCTGACAGCTGTCATACTCTGTGTGTGCGATCAGATTGCATTTCATTAAGGTTACGAAAACTACACCTGCTTTGTGTGGCATGCTATTTCTGTTCATCTTATAGAATTAAACGGTAATAGACAGATCGATCTTAGATATTACTAATGGAATGGCGAGGTCTCATTTTTTGTTTGATTTATTTTACGCACTAGTGCGAATTGATTCATTATACAATCGCTAGTAGGTACGAAAAGCAGCTACTTTATAAGAGGGCAAAAAATATCTTTTTTGATTTGTTTAGCTATAAAGTTCACAGGAAGAAAAAAGAATTTGAACTGAAAAATATCGGTTTTCTATAATTTGGATTTAACTTTGTGGTCGTAATATGGATTATTTTTAGTTGCATTGAAGCATTAATACTTTGCAGTATTTAAGATCTCAAAATTATAAGTTAAAAATGCGAGGTTTTCATATGGATTTTAAATGTACTAAGTTTTAAGTGCTTCCTATATTTCGGAACGAAATGTCAATTAATTTTTGATCAGCAACAAATGAATAGTCCGGAATTTTCAATACTTGATTAAACACACCATTGGCAATTACATTACCGTTCATGATTCACATCAGCTATTATTGATTGAATGATTAACAAGTAATAATAAAACATGACAATAATCATTGTATATGCTATAGTAAACTCCCGATTATCTGGATTGATGAATGAATGGTGAACGATAAACGTCTACTATATGAAATATCGGCTCTTCGTCTTAAT
The DNA here is from genome assembly GCA_034508555.1 of Venustoraphidia nigricollis. NCBI lineage: Eukaryota > Metazoa > Arthropoda > Insecta > Raphidioptera > Raphidiidae > Venustoraphidia > Venustoraphidia nigricollis. The sequence goes on along the minus strand of JAVRKA010000044.1, from coordinate 2,460,006 downwards.
CCCTTAATGTCACATTTAGCTCAATGATTCCAGGAAAAATGCTTCTTCATGTAAGAAATCTTTTCCAAATCAGTTTTGTGCGTCTCCACTTACAAGCAAATATACATATATATAAAAATAATAGTAATAATAATGCGTTTAACGTCCGTTTCTCAACAGTATGTCATAACAGACGCAATTCGCACCATTACTATTTTCCATCTACATTCTACAACACTTCCTGTTATTTTGCAAGTTTTTATTAAACTTCAACTTAATAGCAATGCGCGAATGAAACAATTATAGCAAATTAGGATAGGGTAGGCAACTTTTGATCGTAGAAGTTTGACCATGGCCTTGAGTAAGGAACCATCTCAGTATTTATCCGGAATTACCATGGAAAACTTCAACAAAATAGCCGGTACCATGCATAGGTGTATAAATATGGCATAGTAATAAAACTTTCTTTATGACATATTTATGATACATGTCTATCAAAAGCGTGTTCATTCATTTTTTATAGATTATTTTCCATCATAATATTCGTTTTATATGGATCATTCGATAGCCATATATATACAATCTCAGAGTCTAATCAGAACATAAATCCAGTCGATTCTAATTTATTATTTTATATTTATTTTCTATTTTTTGAGAATTAATTGAAGGTAATAATTAGATTGCATTGTATATGTCGTAGGATAATTGAAAAAATTGTATTTTCGCGAAAATCCTAGGGTAATTGGAATCGTCAAATATATGTCGTAGGATATTATAAAAAAGTTGTGTTTTTTATAAATCAAATAAATGTCTATTGTTTTTTTCCTGAGAAATCAGTCGTTTATGAGATACTCCCATCGAAAGAACGCAAGAATTGTAATTTTCACCCTGCGCTTAAAACTACATCCCTGGCGAGAATTGTTTTTCACGAAAAAATGGATCTAATATATAATTTTTCATCCACCAGAAAGATGAGAACTTTAAAGATGTTTATTTGTTTCTCCACAGAGTTCATACCAACGGTTTTTTCGTATAAATGAAAGTTTACTTTAACTACGACACTGAAAATATCGAGGGTTTACTGTATATGTAAAGCAGATGTACTATTGTTATGTTTACGAATATTATTTAATGTTTATACACACAGGCATTGACCTTGATCTAATTATGTGTCATTTCATGTATATATTTTTAAAACTACATAATATGTTTAAGCCAGGAAATGTAATGAATAATAGACCAGCATTATTTTTTACACTTTTTGCATAAAAAACCCAGGTTGCGAATTGTGGTAATAAGTTCCCGGAAAATCCAATTAAAAGGAAGTTAAAAACATTTTGAATGATTTCCACAGCAAACGAGAAAATTCAATTATTCGCGAAAAAGGAACTATTTATTTGATCGTTACCGATTCATTTCGTAGCGCTAAAGTGGAAGAGAGCTGATTTGAAATAAATACGCTAATTTATTTTATATTCGATATAATAATAATAATTTAGGGCACCCTAGAAGAACTAAAAGAGTCAAAGGTCTCTGCGTGTATGTGACGAAAAATTTTAGAGAAAATTGTTATAAAAAGTAATAAAAAAATGTTGGAAATAGAAGTATAATATTTAATAACTTGAAAAGTGACCATGTCAGATTCCTGGGATAATTTGGAAGATTTTTCTCCAACAGTTTACATTTGTGAAACGGATTTACATGATTTTGTCGTCGTTTATTTCGTCCGAGGTACATAATATTTAAATTATTAATAATTTTAATTTATCACATGGAAGTTTTCTATACTAACATTATAAAGAGGAAAAGTGGTCATGTTTCTTTGTCGCGGGTATTTTCAGGAACTAGTGAAGCTCTTTAAACAATATCATTGTTCACATACTTCTTCCCATGTGTAACGTTACGTTGCTCATGCCCCTTTTACGTTACTAATCTAAAGAGACAGGAGCACTGAGAGAAAATGTAAAGAACGGTGGGGATTTCTCACATAATTTTTTAACTAAATTGGTGTACACTGGCTGAACTACTAATATTTATATTAAAATTTGTATTAGAAACTAGCAGCCCAGTCCGACTTCGCCCGGGTGTAAATGTGATATATAGGATATAAAAGATGAGAATCATTATCATTAAATTCTCAACGTGTATTGAATTTGCGCGAATTCAATCGCTTTTATTTGTGAATGTTCAAAAATCGAAGAAAAATCTTATTTCCCAAAAAGAAATTTAAAAAATTCTGTTGATCCGATCGCTACCAAACTTCAGAAGATCACCCGCTGGGCTAATCTAAAGATTGTCTGAAAATTTCATCAAAAATGGTCTACCCGTTTGGAGTCCATAGATTACATATACATCGTCTTTTATCTATATAGATTATTAAAATGTAAAAAGTGGTTACTGTGACATAACGATAATAGTTGGACATATAGTATCGCGAAGTTTTTTGTAGTTATTGATATGTTCTTTAATATTGTACAACATACTTTTGTTCAATCATTAATAGTTTCCGCAGCGCATGCGACGAAAGATGTTTTATGGCAATTTTTTTACACCTTGGGTTACGTTACTAAAGTTTTAGTAAGGATCCCTAATATTTTCTAGCAATAAATATAGCCTATGTTACTCAGGGTGAATGTAGCTTTCTAATGGTGAAAGAATTTTTTAACCCATTGTGTGCTAGTGGTAGTCAAAAGTACCGCTTTTTTGAGCCTCTGTATTCCCACAAACATATTTTCGTCATATAATTCCAACTAATTCTAACTAATAAAACTTCAAACAATAGTGACACCAACCTAACATAATATACGTACAGGATCTGTACTACAGCTTTAAAGTACCAGTAATACGAAATCAACGATTTAGTGAGCTGTTTTAGAGAAATTCGTCTGGAAAATAACGGTACGTTTAAGTACCACTAGCACACTGTCAGACTTTTAGGTCTGGCACACAACGGGTTAAATCGGCGTAGTAGTTTTTGAGTTTATTCATTACAAACATACAAAAATACAAATCTTTCCTCTTTATAATATTAGTGTAGATTTGTTGAATTTTTTACCTCAGCGAGACTATAACGTCACATGCCGTTTAAATAGCACAGCAACAATAAATTATTGTGCTTCGCTCAAATGCGAAATCTAAGTATATCTTTCTTTTGTCCGCTAATGAATTTATCTCCTTTCTCATTCCAGCTTTTTAGATTAGATCTGTTCATAGGAAATTGATCAAGATGTTATAAAAATAATGTGACAACAACAAATGTCATATTAATGTCAGATATAATTTCTTTTAAAAAAGATTAAGTAATAAGTGTTTAGTTTTTTAAAAATGTTTTGTTTTCTTACAGATAATGACAGCATCGAAAAGAAAAAATGTGAGCCGCCAGTCAATACAATTACTTACACAGTAAGTGATAAATTATCAATAATTTTGACTTTTCAGGTTTTCATTTTATAATTTTGATAGTTTAATTTGTAGTTATTAACTATAGTAACATAACCGATGACGGAATTGCCGACTCACTTCCAGATTTTTGAGAAGGGTCATCTAAAAATTTTAATTTATTTTCGAAAAATTCAGTAGTTGATACACAAAAATTGTACATGAGTACTCTGTGCGTATCACATAATTAAATGTGTTCTTCAAAAAAAATATTCGCCCAGTTTGATGAAGCCCCGCCTTAGGAACCTTTGATGTACCCTTGTTTCATTACAAGCAATTATCTCTCTTGAAACGCGGAATTTTCAACCGCGAATTGGCAATAACGCATTTCTTTTTCTATGCTCAGAAATTGTTTGTATGCGTTTTTTAGGCATCACTTCCTAGTGCAAGAGAATGGTAGATTGTACATTATAGACGCTAAACAGCTAAGTTCATCAGCGTCTCTATCGCCTAGTCCGTCTGATCACCCACCGTAGTTATTCAAATCTTTTCAATCGCAAATTTATTAGCCGTTTTTCGTGGGGCCACGCTGTTGGCAAGGAATTACTGTATTTAAATGACCATTTGATTTTCTAGATTGCAAAAAATATAATCGAAGTCATTTCATGTAGATTTCAATTATTTCGAAGGTCTAATCCCGGCTTAGTATTTTTTTATAATTACCATAAAATGTATATATCGTAGGATAATTGAAATAATCGAATCTTCGAAAAAATCCTAGGACGATTGCAAAAAACCGGGTAATTGGAATCCGGTTTTTTGCAAACATCGTGGGACTTTCGCGAAAATCCGAAATTTTTAATTATCCTACGACATATATAAATTAAAATGCTTTCTTTTCAAGGTCGGTGATCGTGATACGTTGACTTCAGTGGCGGCAAGATTTGACACAACTCCGTCTGAACTGACCAAACTCAATAGACTGGCGACACCGTTTATTTTTGCCGGTCAAGTATTGCGTGTACCAGACAGGGGTAATAAAGGAGATGCTAATCAGGAATCACAGGCATCAACGCCCACCGAATCACAGCATGATAACCACGACGACTTGCCTCCTGAGGAAAAGGGTAAGCATTTATTGATGGGCACGAATCAAAACAAATTATACCGAAATTGCGACTAAATGAGTCTGACCCAGTGCATTGATAATAATAATAGTGACCCAATTGTCAGTTTTCCTTGGAACGAAAGAATTCTTCCAGTTACTTGAGGTGAGACATCTTGCCATCACACGGATAAATAGAATTCATTCAGAAATTTATACAAACTTTAAATAATGTCTCCCTTATCGTTTCAACTTTCAAGTTTATTTAAATTTTTTTTATTGGTGATATAATTTCGTTATATATAGTAATCGTTCGTCTCTTCATGCAATAGGGACTAGGAAAAAAGGCATATTATGCCGATGCATGGCATAGAAAGATTGGATCACTAATGTAATTCATGCACATGCATTAAGATTTGATTTTATGGATGCTTGCAACATCAAAATTATGTTTCTTATTCATAGCTATATTTTTTTACGTAGAGTTATTGGACAACTTACGACCTGTGAGTCCAAAACCAGGTCATATAGAAAGAGTTCGTACACCGTTGGGTTCAACTTCTACTACTGTTGATACAGAGGATGAAGTTGCTTTCAAAGAACGCTTTTTAAAAATCAACGTACGACATATTACTGACGGCCAGGTAATTTAATTATGTTTTTAATGTTATTAAAACATTATTTTAGACCTTAAACAGTTTGAAACCCATTTTATTCTTTGTCATTAATAAATTGGATATCCAATTCATACTCTCAAACTAAAAAAAAGTGTTTTTGTAGCAGCAATTACAAAGGATTATAGTTTACCAATTTGTTTTTTCAGGGTGTCGTTAGCGGAGTATTACTAGTCACACCAAATGCGGTGATGTTCGACCCAAATGTTTCTGACCCACTTGTTATTGAGCATGGCCCTGAAAGTTATGGGGTCATTGCACCAATGGAATTCGTCGTTAATGCAGCTATTTACTATGATATTGCCCACATGCGAGTTGGGAATAGGGAATCTAGGTAAGTTTTAATAATATAATCGTTAATGGATTTGATTGTGAAATAATAACGATCTCTTTTTTATTTCTTACAGTAAAACGGACATAAAACCAGAGATATACCACGCAGCGTCAGCTCATCCTGCTTGCGGAAAATGTTCACCCAGTGGAACAACAGATGATACTTCACTACTTGTTAAAGATGAAACACTATCTGAATTAGGTGCGAATGTCGATGACGCAGATAGCGTCTGTTCGTGTACAGGAGAACGCACCGAAAGAGGAGGAGATGCATTTCCCAAAGCATTTGAACGGGATCTCGTCACGCCAACTAATCTTCAACAAGGAGATAGCACAGAAAGTGAAAGTGGTACAACTGGAGTAACGGTGATTATTTTTTAAAATAATTTATATTTTTCTAATACAAGGTACCAAAGGCTAGGATTATCTGGATCAAATGACAATTAATGTTAACAATTTAATTTTAATTTTAATTTTAGAATACGCAGTCCTCGCGTTCTTTAGAAGAAAGGCGAAAATCAATGCTGGATCATCATTGGCCTATTGCTAGTAAGGATAGATCTTTAGAAGAAACCACTGCTGAAGATACACCGGCACAGACCCCCACTGCATCAGTATTAGCTATTAATACAGTTACAGAGGAAGATTCTAGTCTTGTTAAACTCAGTTGTCACGATTCTGGCATTGATATCAGAGATCCGCTGCCACCAATCCAACCAGTACCCAAAAAGAAGGTTTGTGATCACGTTTTTGCATCTTATAGTCCATAAATAGCTGTAATTTCTTAACTAAGCAGTTTTAAAGTAACTGAATTGTTTCTGTTTTCATGCAACAAGGTTACTGAAGAAAGTAAAGTAAGTAACTATTATATCATCCTTTTCCAACTTTATGGTTGAGTCTGGAAAAATCAATTTTTATTGTTTATTTTTTCAAATATCCCAGTACAAGTTCCCGTTTATGAATCACAGTTATGTATTGCGTAATAAAGTAGGCCAAGACATTGTTAAGAATGCTCGGTATCTATCGTTGAAACTTCCCAGAGTGAGCAAGTCTGAAACAATAATTGCACGTAGCAGGACTGAATTTGAAAGACGGCTTCATAATGGAGTGTCCATGATTAAATTGATTATAGCTCTGACCCTATGACAATTTTGGTAGCGTTCCCAACAAGTAACGTGAAGTCATAAATCACCATTTGGAAAAATATATATATATTGTGATGGCATTACATTTTTTAACCTCCCAGAACACCCGCATTCATCCAACTATGACTTACAATAAATTCATTTTGGCAGACATACAGTGATGCAGAAATCGTCTTGTCGTCAGACTGGGTACCACCCATCACAATAGCACCAACCCATGTGGCGGGCTCAACAGAAACTGGCTCTTCTGATTCGCGCAAGAAGACGTCGTCTGTATCTTTTAGTATTGATTCAAATGAACAAGATTCAAGTACACAAGCAGTTGGATCTGATAAAGAAGACACCGAAAAACAGGAAACAAAGAAAAATAAGGTATTTTCACTCTATTGATACTTTTCTTAACCATAATGAATTTAAGTTACTTCATAAAATACCCATAATAATAGTACTTTATAGCGGGGGCGTGGCTTCGTTCTCGCAAAAAAAAAATTACTGATTAGTCTTTCAGAAGATAATTCAGAGGGATTACCATATTTTAATGGTAGAGTTGTACTAATTTGAAAAGATAGTAGTATGGTTTGTTCTAGATGTTGAAAAGATTGTCATATCCATTGGCATGGATGGAGACTTTTGCTGGAAGCGATGAAGAAAAGACTCCTAGCAGCGTACCACATTCAGCAGATGGGCATCATTCATCTGTGTTTTCGAAATTTATTTCGAGGTCAGTAATTGATTAATTAATGTCACTATTTTGGTACTGTGCGTGTTTGTGTTTTTGATTTCCAGAGTTGTACAAACAAATCTCCTTTTTTAATATTCATATCTACTTTGAAAGTCCATCACTTTTAATATATTTGGGATCTTATATAAATTGAATAGCCACTAAATAAGTCAAGATCTAAGTGTTGGATACAAAAACGATTTTTTTTATGAAACTATAAAACGCCATATTGAAAGTGATAGATGTAAAAGTGGATATATCTTTTTCAACTGCAATTAATGCACTAGTGTGATTAAAACTGACCGCAATGTGGTTAAAAAAAGTAGTTCCATCAGAATAAAATCTAATGTATGATAATTAATTAATGGCCAAACATAATACGATTTTGTCAACTGACATGATTCAATTTCGTCGCGACTGTACCAGCGCCCAATGTTCTCTGATGTAACTACATATAATTAAAATTAACAAACTTTATTTACTTTATCACTATTAGATTGTAGAAATATTGATTGCAACACATGGATCTTTTTATTACTGAAACTGAAAAGGATTAGTATTTTTTCATTGTAAATGGCAACTTGCACCAATGTCGATTTAACAGTTATGATTGCCAGCGTCGATTGAAAGAAATTAACAAAAAGGAATGTAAAGTTATTAATTTGTCTAAAAAGTGGGAGTTGTCTTATTGGAAATTTAAACATGATTAAAATCTAAGAATCAAACAGAATCAGGTGAAGAGCTCCTTGCAGAATTGAATTACTGGTCAGTGGTCAACCTGACGATTGAAAATATAATGTGGAAAAGCTTTATCTCAAATAAAACAACGAATAGTGTCTTATGTATTGTGTTTCAAAGTCCCTTAAAGGAAAAGCTTGGTGCAGGCAGCCAAAAATAATAATTTAATTTGAAATCTCACAACTAACAACCATTTTTTCTTCACGTGTATGCATCATTTAACAAACATAATCATTCGCTGCGTCATTTTGCTTGCTTTTTTGCTGCGTCAGCTCTCCAATCAATCTGGTAGAATTTGGCACGGGTCTGTTCCTGAGCAAGACGCCATCGGAAGATTCCGGGGGCAGCGGTGGTCCAAATAGTGCCGGTTTGATAGCTGCAGCGGATGCGTGTGCGTTTTCTGACACTGCTGCCCCCTCAACTGCTGCAACCTCGCAACAAGCGCTTGCCGCTAATGCTGCTAGCGCTTATGCGGGGTAAGTGTGGCTTGTGTGTCTGATTTCGTTTTGATGTACAGACGTGAACGTTTTTGAATGGGCTTTTTTTTGGGTGTTATTTTATATGAACTATAATTTCATTTTGTTCCAATTACGTATGATTTTAGTTCGTTTTATAAATGTACATTTGAACTAGAGTAAACAGATTTTAGGCAGCGGCACAGTAGTAGAACCCTTGAAATCTAGTAAATTCGTGCTGTGAAAGGTCGACTTCACGGTATAAGAAAGAATGGTAGTGTATCTTATATTCTTTTATACATGGAAGGGGTGAATCTCTTATTGAGTGAGTACACGGCGAGCTCGCGGAGTAGCGCCGCGAGCACACCAGCAATGCTTGCTGTGTTAAAAAAGATGCGTAACGGGGTTGCCTATGCACTGGCGTTGCGTAATATACTCTGAAAATTGAATTTAATCTTTTTACTCTTTTTATTTAACATAGCAAGCATTGCTGCTGAGCTCGCAGCGCTACTCCGCGGGCTCTCCGTACACTAGCCCAATAAAAGACTCGCTTTTTATGTGGGAGATATACCACCATTTTGTCTTATCCCATGGTCGACTTATAGATAATCGAAAAAATGTTACCCAAGTAACAGTTTCCCACCCGCAAGTAATAAACTAGTTTTTATAGTCTTTGTGATGTCAAAATGAAAATATAATTGCTAACGTTTCAAATTGAAATTCCTGTATACAATTTTTAATAGGTTGTAAATATGAATCGCTTCACTTTGTAGTTTAACTGACTTCGGATTTCTAAAAGCTTACAACGTAATTCTTGTATGTCCAAATTAATCCGTAGATATTTTTTATGAATACATTTTACCTGAGTTTTTCTTTTTTAGTGAATCTTGAAAATGGATGATAATTGGCATGAAATGAACACACTGCTTTTTATTGATTTGTGTAGATTTCATTTTAATTTCTATAAAACGTGAAATAGTAAACTTTACATTAATATGATATTATGGTGATTAGCGTTCGTATTATACAATATACAGCGTATAAATTATTGACTTTTATATAACTCATTATAGTTTGTTAAACGTAATGAACATATACTGGACAGTTTTTAACAAAACAACTCTGATATAAAAGCAAAAAAAAAGTTTACAATTTTATTTTAGTTTATTAGTATTCAATTATTTCTTTATTTATCGTTTTTAAGCACTGCATATTTTTTGTTCTCTATCACTCGTTGTGCTGGTGTTTTAATTAATGAATTTTATTTGTGTATTATAATATTTCTCTCTTTTTAAACAATAGGCGCTCATCCGTGGGTACTTTCATTCGCAATCCATCAGAAGGTAACTCCACGGGTCGCAGCAACAAACCACAACCACCTAAACTTGATTATCGGTCCATGGTTTCAGTTGAAGATATGCCAGAGCTGTTCGTCTCATTTGATAGTGAGTAATAATTATTGTTTTATCTATTTTATTACCTCATTTGTGTCACAACGTAACATTTCGTTAATCTGGAATAGATTTTATTATGAGACTTTAACTACCAAAAATTTATATATATTTGAAATTATCTTTTTTTTAACTGTACAATATTGGTTTGAAAAATTCAAAACAACTATTCTGACTTCTATAAATGTTGCAATGTGGCATAACTACAAAATAATATATTCCTAGTTGTAATGCGAATTCTGTACGATTTTACTATTATGCATTACATCTAAATGGCAATGATAGGTTACCCATTAGTTTTGGAATATTCAGGAGCATCATGAATTTAACTTGCTAATTTGGAAGACTTGGAAGTATTTTATTTACGCTTATTTGACTCTTACAATTATTGATTACTTCACAAACTAATAATTAGGTTAGGTTTTGAATGAGTATTCTGTTAAAAGGAGATTAATGCCGAACTTAGAACCCTAGACCATCACATAAAAAATCATATTGAAAATTTCTAAAAAGTTACAGTCAAAAACTAGCCACTATACGGCTTACAGGCTACTTCTTTGATAGCCCAGAGTGTTAATTTTTTTATCAAAATAAAGCAGCGTGTCTAAAAAACTAAAGAACAAAGGACCTCAATCAATTCGGCTACCCAGGGCCTCCACAAACCCAAAAACCACCACGGTTTCTAATCTGAGCATTATTGAAATTATTAACTGATTTCCGCGGTAATATTAAACAAATAATAAATTGAAAATGCAAATTGGTATTAGGCTCTAGGTAAACATCTTTTTACAATTAATAAATTAGAGCGATAAATGTTTAATTCCAAAACATAATGGGTATCGCCTCCCGAAATGAAAACATGAATATCACTGCACCAGCAAGCTAGCTGCACCATCATACTGCTGCTTTAGAAATATTGTTGTAAATAAGTACACACTTTATATCAATCTGTTTGGACTAACAACAGATAATTAAATATTAATTAGATGCATAGTATCCACCAAAAGTTTCCCTTCCTTAAATTTTTAGCTGACGTTACATAGAGCAATAAAAATTATAGTGATATGTATAATAAAATCAAAAGTTTAGAGAAATATAACCATACCAGCCTTCAAAGACCACATGTTATCTGGTTTATAAAAATTTACGTGACTACAGGAAAACCCAAAAGAAAATCTTATGATTTTGGCAATCTTTTTAATTTCCACGTGAATCGTGTGATGCTTTATTTGAAATTTTTTTTAATTCAACCGCAATCCTAGAATATTAAAAAAAACTCCGTCAGAGTAAATCAAAATCACAACCGTTTTGTGTCTTATTGGTTACTTTTTTGTCAATGGATTTGTGTGTGAGATACCGTTTTTTTATATAAGATACGGGAATTTAAAGAGCTAGTCAGCATTTTTATACAGTTCGCTTAAAGGAGCGGCAATGTAATCCAAATTTGTAAAGCATACCCGGCCTATGCATATAAACTACGCCGCTTATATTACATTGTGAATAAGTGTGTGACTCACTCTTTAAAACTGTAGTTGCGTTAATGTTGAAAAAGTACGTATTAAGTGTGTATTTATTTTCTAATCGCTCTTCTAGAATAAGGTAGTCAAAATGGCAGTAGAGTAGCAGTTAGTTTGTGTTGAATGTGTACCTGAAATATTATTTCCTAGCTGTTTGGATAGTTTTTGATACGAGAGAATTATTTTTGTGTTAGTAAATAAACAAACAGTTCTTTAAATATTCACCGGTCATTATTTATGTGTAGTATATGCGAGTTTATTAAAAAAAAGAAATTATTCGTCAACATTAAAGTATTGACATATTTTTAAATAACCTCGTATATTCTTTTCTCACTTAATAAATATGTTTTATTGATGTTTAAACCTGTAAGATTTTTTTAACGAAATTACAACCAAGCTTTTTTTATGTAATAAGCAACTCTAATTACGCCTGTCAAGAAGAAATAAAAACAAAACACTACCACTCTACTAATGACTAATTAAGCTCGAACTGTTCAATAAAATCATTTTAACAATGGATGACAAATCACTACATAATAATATATAAAGCATATTTCCTCACGTGCGTTTTTCTGTGTTTCTGCTAAAAATCCGAGAACTACAGAACGGATTTGATTGCAATTTTTGACCATTTGATAGCTTATTTCTTGGGAAACGTTTAGGACTATAATAACTGTCCGCCCCGGCTTCGCTCGGCTGAAAATCAAAAGGCAAAGTTTCCGTTTAGATTTCTCTTTCTGTTTTTCTGCTAAAAACACGAGAACTATTGAACGAATTTTATCTGAAATTATTTGGTCAGTAGTTAGTGGCGCTCAAATTTCGTTTTAATTTGACATAGGTATTCTCTAGAAATAAGGTTACAGAATCTTACGAAATCACAAAAGTCTAATTATTGTACATTTTTTCAATAAATATTTATAAATTTGATAATGTTCCATAGTCAAAATCATTGAGAATACTGTTAATAAATACTATCGATAGTTCCTCCAACACCTCCATTACACCAACGCCACCCAACGATTTCTGATATTACTCATTTTAGAGCGTATTCCCACGGGATAATATATTTTCAGCAATAAAAAGCCGCAATATTGCTGTGCATCAATAATACATACTTTTTAATGAGTAGATTTCACACATACTGGATATAATAAACAGTATGGTAGCAATAGCGCTAAATTGAGAAGACATGTGGTCTTCACATATTGCACAATATTATATCGCGACCATTTCAGAAACTCGTTCAAATCTATGTCTATTTTCACACCGCCATTTATTGTAGCATTTCGTTCAGTACCAATCAATGCAATGTTACTAGAAACCCAAGTATGGCATTAAAGATTACCTCTCCTCTCCATGATGGTTCCTAATGGACTACGCCAATCGGAAACATCGCATATTTCACTGTATTATTTATTAGTAAATTGTTCACTACTGACTACGGTATAGTTCGTGAAATTAAGTTAATAAGCAATAGAATAGCTATAAATTTGCTATAATTGTTACAATGCTATTTCCAAACAGCTGTCACAGTCGGGACTTAAAACCGAATCTTTTCAGTTTTGCGGCGAAATGAGTTATCAGTTAATTCAAACCTACGACACAGAATACATTATCTATATCATTAGGTCAGTTCAAAGCGTAAAACAGCTTTATAATGGGAAAGATTAACTGTTGAGTAACTGATAATTCATTCCGCCGCGGAAGTGGAAAGATTCGGATTTAAGTCCCGACGGTGACAGTTGTAATTTCTTAACAATTACAGCAAACTTATAGCTATTGTACTGTGTATTATTTATCGTGGTAATCGTATCCCCGTGTTAAAATTATTTACCATTTATGGCGTGCGATATATTATATCGCTATCGCGTCATATGAAACGCTCAATCCATATTTCTAGTCCTAAAAGGTAACACTTACTAATCCATTTGCTAATAGTAATGACTGGTGAATGATGTTATGCAGATTATAGTTGAACTAATTAGTTTTTTGGTGCTCTGTTGGATTCTGTTGATGAAGTGAAAGCACCACATTTTCCGCTGCTGCATAGTATCGGTAGGTTGGTTCTATTTGTTGATGTTTCCGTGTTTGTTGCTGACTGTTTTTGTGTATCAATTGTTTCTTTCTTTGTTCTTCTTCTTTTTTGTAATTTCTCTATTCCTGAAAGTCAAATAATGCTCCATTTGTATTTTCAGTACCGATAAATAGATAATTCTTGAAATTACGTTCTTACATATTTTTATTTCTGTATTTTTTTGTTACGCACTTGTAAAAATTATTCCATTATGAGTTTTGTAGCTAACAAATTTTACAAATAGTTTTATTGCAATTGGCTTATCACGTTTTTTTTCTTGTTATTTATACACTTTAATAGTTTTGTGGTGAAATTATTTTGACACATCGAGTATAGGTGATTACATAAAGAATATCACTTGTTTAAAAAGTGAATAACGCATTAAAAAATACAGTACACCTTAAAATTGACCAGCTTATAAACTTACGGTGAAAAATTGGAGACGTGAAAAATTTAACCGAATTTTTTTTTTATATACTTGCAATATTGACTTACAAAATAAGATGATATGTCTTTTGAACTTATCCACATATTCTTCACGAAACTGTAGTATATTTTGTAGGCAATTTTTTTGTTACAAATTCTAAAGCACATTTCGACTATGTATTCATATAATTTATTATGTATGTTGAAAATATAAATGGAATGTATATTGTCTTTACATTATACGTCCGCTTGTTGCTGAAAAAAAACATAATCGTATCTTTGTTTACGTATTTGTATTTACACTATAAATATTTTACACCCCATGCGTGAGATCCCAATACTTTGAAGTTTGAACAAGACTACTTCTTTCTGTGGACGTCAAATAGCATTAACTATGCGTACAGTTTACGACAGCGCCTGTGTTGTGCTAGCGCCAGCAGAGCAAGCTTATTAAATTGAATAATTTGAGGTCGGATTTGCTCGCTCAGGAAACGAGTTCTGTTGGATTACCGTTTATTGTTAAATTTAAGAATGAATTAATTAAATGCCATGAAATACTGGTTTTCATCAACTTGTCACAGCAAGCACGACACAGAGTGTCCGAAGTTTTAACTGCTCATATTATTTATTTATTTTTACAAAATATATTTTTGTAGTGTGTTCCACTAATATATGAAATAAAAAAAATTTATCTTTCACACTTTTGTCAGTTATATGTTTTTCAATATCATTAATCACGGTAATCAAAGTATTTTTTAGGGAGAAAAACTGAAAAAAATGCTTACTGATTTACTTTCAACGGGTTTCCGTCAAAGTTGTTACTTTTATAGTGCTATTCTATACAGTCAATGTAAGATTTTACAAAGCTGTTAAGTTTTGTCACTTTCTAATACATTTATCATCTTAGAAGTTATTAACAGCGCTGTTAATCTTAACGGTAACCATACAAAATACAGCCATTAAACTATTATGAAGGATCAATGTTAGAATTTACAGCACTGTAAAATGTCTGTTTCACTTTTCCATATATAATATGAAAGTTAGAAAGTGACAAAAAATGAACAGCGATGAAATTCGTAATGTTGATAAACATCATACACGTATTTGTAACACATTAAACTTATTTCAAACATCAGACATTCATGGAACACACTGCATAACAGTTGACAGTCAATATTATACTACCTCCACTGTTTTTGCATGAGAACACTTTTATATATACTAACTGAATTAACAATTCTTTGATACGCCATAGTTGCTCATCCAATGCACCAAAATGATGTAAAAAGTACTCAACCATGAATTTCCACTCGACACCTTTTCCAACAATAATTCTAAAGTTAATTGTTAGAAAACATTCATTGTTACAATGCTAAACTAGAAATTTTTTAAATTTTTATCCACTGTCACCGTCGGGACTCAAACCCGAATCTTTCCACTTTCGCGGCGGAATGAGTTATCAATTACTCTCCGGTGCGCTAGCTTAACAGTTAATTCATCCTAATAAAGCAATTGTAACATTAAATTCACTACCTGCGAGAGCCGATTTTTTAGCTAGGTAACGCTAGACACGAATCCTCTCAGTACTGAGAGGATTTTGAGCCCCGACGGTGACAGTGGATAACATTTATTTTTTTTTCTAATTTAGCATTGTAACAATGAATGTTTTCTAACAATTATCATTAGGCATCTACAACTTATGTAGAGATCTTACGTACTATAAACGTAGGAAATATATTTATCAAAATTCTAAAGTTATTTTGTTCATTTCATACATTAGAATTGTGTGACACGTCTTACGCATAGGAAAAATGGAAGGATTAGTGTGGAAATATTTTAATGAAAACTGGAGTAAAGTTCTCATCCAAGTTTTAATAGTTGAATACCAATTACAAGAGAACTTTCTTCAGTCATAAATTCTCGAGGATTGCCTATCTTCAAATGAATGTAATGTTTTTTGTTTGATTTGTGAACAGAGTTGATTCCACGACCAGCTCGTTCATGTGAGGATCCGCCGTTGTATCTTAGACTGAGAATGGGAAAACCGTTGGACAGACCAATACCCCGTTCAACACCTTTGATGTCTTATGGAAAGAAAAAAATGCGCCCTGAATATTGGTTCAGCGTCCCTAGAAACAGGTAAATTTTCTAACCATCTTTAGGTATACCGGTATTAGGCAAAGATAGCATGGAAATATCAATGGTGTACACACTCAACATTTAAAAGCATCGACCACTGTCTAAAGTTTGGACTTAAGGCTGTCGGAACGCTTTGAATTTTGTTTGTGCTGAGACCCAGCGGTAAGGGGCGAGGTAGGCAAAAGACATAATTGTGGGTGTGACCTTCTTTAGCTCTGTCTCGCTTAAATCATCCGCACGTTTCAATTTTTGGCTGGTGCCAACTACGAGGCTAAAAAATTTTTTTGCAAGAGTGCCGCTGTCAATTGATTACTCTAAGATTTGGAAATATTTTGAAGATTTAAAAAACTTTACCGAAAAAGGAAGATTCACTTTAGGTTTGTGATGGAACAGTTTTGTGGAATAAGTACGAATGAGTTCGAAGTGTGTTTTTTTAGCACAATTAATGCCAAATTTTTTCTAGTAAATCGTACATAAAGTACAAAAGTAGTCCATTAGAGACCTAGATTTGTCTTTTATCTTCCTTATAGAGAAAGAATTTTTGCAGAATGTTGACGAATAAGTCTACAATCAGTTGACAGCCGAAGCTCGATTTTTGGCTTAAATTAAGAGCGTTCCGACAGCCTTAAACAAGAAATTGATGTTTAACAACAAACGAAATAACAATTATAAAAAAAGACGAAATATGCTTTAATAATCTTTGAAGGTGCTTATTAAGCCTTAAAAGTGCTTATTAAGCATTTCAAATGTTTATAAAGCATTCCTAATGCTTACGTGCTTAATAAAGAGCACTAAGCATCGAGCATCTATTTTACTAAATGCTTTAAGTAAAGTGCTGTAAGCATTATAAGCGCTTCAAGCACTAAGCTCTCAACATTGCCCAGCTTTGGTGTGAACCACATGACTTTCTAAAACTCAGCATAAAAGATTTCAAATGTTTGTTTTTTACTTTCAGAGTGGACGATTTATATCATTTTCTACAATTGTGGGTGCCGCAACGTTATGGTGAATTATCAGACGATGAGATCAGGCAGCGCGGATTCGAACCTGTGGACAGCGATACGGAGCTTTGGGATGAGCAGACTGGTGAGGGGATGTCAGGACGTGCATCACGGTCGCATAGTCAAGATACGGACGTTGCTGGTGAACTAAGCAGAGAAAGTTGGGAGGTTAGTACGAAATTTATTAATTTGTTTAAATCTTAAAGAGATCTATTTCTTATATGATGTGTTTAAATTATGCCAGTTAGCCAAACATTTATTTTAAAGAAATATCTCAGATAGGTATCAACTTTTTTGGGCAATTAATTTAAGAAAGCTCACAAGCAACATAAAAATAATAGAAAACTAATTTAATATTCGTGATTTGTGTAAGGAATCCTTTATAGAGTAATATTAAAATTGAAAGTATTCAGGCGTTAATGATATTTGATCTCCTTCTAATTTTAATACTACTTCATCTTCAAAATTATTTAATGAAATATTTATCGCGCCTTCTATTGTTATTGTGGGTTACGTATTGTGAAGTTGTAAAAGACTCCTTAAAATGCTTAGATCAAAAGCGATAAGATACTTCTATCCTGCTTTCCTTATGAGAACAAGGCTGTTATGTTCTGTTTTGTTTATAATTTATCATTATATTCATTTGTCCGGGCCCATGGAGCGTTGCTTGTCGCGCTCTCACTTCGCTTATGTCGATTTTACGAGTATATGGTACCTACAAATACTCTTTGTCTCAAATCCTTTCCCTCGCCTAAAAACGTTTACAACCCTCTCAACGCTGAGAGGTTCGGCTAAACGCCAAATGAAGAATCAAGAATCACTCTTACCGATCATACAGACGAATTTTTTGAAAAAAGTTTTTGGCTAAAAAAGTTGTAAATTTTTCTAGGAAATGTGTTTTCAATTTTTCGCCTGTCGGATCTGCCTTTAGCTTCAAAAACAGCGTCGGGAGAG
Organism: Venustoraphidia nigricollis; assembly: GCA_034508555.1. Taxonomy (NCBI): domain Eukaryota; kingdom Metazoa; phylum Arthropoda; class Insecta; order Raphidioptera; family Raphidiidae; genus Venustoraphidia; species Venustoraphidia nigricollis. Next base: position 2,441,916 of record JAVRKA010000044.1, on the reverse strand, counting down.
CTATACTAGTTTTAGACAAGGGGAAGTATTTGGGATGAGTGTATATACTCGTAATACGGCAATATAAACAGATGATCGAATGAGATGAATTCTCGTTTTCAGCTAGTATGGGAAATTAAAAGTGAGTTCATGAAATTACGGTCAGAAATAGCTCCCGGAGATTATGGCATCATTATCCAGTTAACCTAACCCAGTTCAACTATGTCTAACATTTTCTGATGGACTATCTAGTTTTATTACAGTTATTAATTTAGTTAATATATCATCTCATAAAATTCTCACAATATTTTTCTATATTCTAAAATCATAGGTTTATTTTTTCAAGAAACTATAAGGTCTATTTTTAGGAAGTAAGGGTGTTTTGTTTTTTGAAAATTTTCAGGAAAAATAATAATTTCTCTTTCTTTGATTAACTCTGACGATTTCTACATTATCTGTAATCTGTAATATTTCGTATGCAGCTGATCAAGGCACCGTACGTAAAGATCTACTCTATTCTGAAGACTCAGACTGGCTCCTCTGATACAGACCCTACGATTTTGGGTGATGAGGTGCGTTGTATATACGTGTTAGCCTCTCTCTCTCTCTTTCTGTCCAATTACTATATCTATCTCTTGTCTTTACGTATCGAGCCTCATATTTTAGGCCCTTAGGGCAATGCTCGTTTCCCTACCTCGTCTATGTTTCAAGTAGTATTATTCTAGATTAGACTTGATCAGTGTACTGTTGGGTATTTCACTTCACATTTTATTCTTACGCGAAATTATAAAAGTCTTCATAAACATTCCATTGTCAAGGTCACCAGCTACTACTTTATGGGTTCATATTGTTAATTTATCAATAATAAATTGATAATTCCGTTGATACTTCTGTCAGTTCTCAGAATAAAAATTATTCTGGGAATTGTTTGTCATAAACAAATTATAGTAATTAATTGCATTTCAAAGTGCATCTTCGCGTAAAAAAAATATGTGAAATTCCATATAATAGTTGTTATAATTATTTTAAAACGCTTTGTAATATTGACGTCAAACGTAGAAAACCACGTACGTGGATTCATTGATTGATTTTGAGCTAAAGTTGAGTTCTATGCAGATGATAAACGAGATAAGGTTCTTAACTCAAACTGTGAGCCACATAGAAGATTTTTTGCGGTTGACGTCGGTATAGTAGACAATTTTGATAACCCAACATCAGTTCCAATTCTAAACTAAACAAGTTTTCATAACCAACCTCAATGTATCGTTTTAACTTCTTTTTAGTATCTGATAATATGAAAAATTGATTCTTTTTTAGAGAAATTCTTTCTTTTTTTATCTAACGCGAACCGTTAGTTCATTTGATTTCAGTCAATACTGGCGCTGACTGTTCGACATAATGGCTATCGTTTTTAGCAAACAGAATGATTAAAATTAACTATTAAAATCGTGATTTCTTATCCTATCAGCATTTCGTTTAAAGAGAAGCGTTTTTATTTTTAATATTTTTCCGCATCGATCACTGATTGTGCAACATAATACCTCTCGGCAGATTCAATTGATCATTTGCGCGCAGATGGGAAATACATATTGAAACCACCTCAAAACGCATATAAAGAATTTATCAACTATATTTAAGTTTTGTTAAGCGTTAGCAAACTCAAATTATTGCAACATCAACGTGACATGACCTAATGTTGTTGAAACTGTGGTCTGTACTGTACGGGACTTTAGAAACGAATTAACTCATGAAGTCGGGAAATTACCTAATGTCTATGGCGTTATAATATTATAACAACTTACCCAACAGTAACAATATTGATGTACAGAGCTTTATATCAACAAATTGGCTGTCAATGTAATCCCAATTATCCTGCCTCAGTATCCTCTGCCCCCCCGTTGTAATTGTGTCGTAGTCACACAGCGTCGTCTTCAGTATAATGTGCCGTAAGTTGTAATGCACACTGCAGGATCTGTTCTGAATGCTATTAGAGCAATGTAACAGAACAATCTTCATGCATGGATTGCACTAGATACAATAATTATTACTGTAATACTTGATGCTTCATTCACACGACAAAGATCAAATACATGTAAATACATATTTATCAAAACTAGCCACGTTTTAAGCAGGATTTATCGGTTTAGTTATTTAAATGTCAAGAGAAGATCGAGCGAATTCGTCAATATATATACAAGTTACTTTCTTTGAATCATTTTTTTTATTATCTGAGTCTTTAGGCTGCAATTCTATGTGTATATATTATTTTAAGCGACACATTTTCAAATATACTGTCCGGAACGCCAGCCGTCAAGTATATCAATTCATATTTTTTCTTCATACCATGCCGAAAGTACGTACTTTCTGATTAGATTTTAATGCCGAAAGTATAACATTCATGCACTGTTGTAGTCACAGCTGGAATTACACGCATATCGTCTTTATAGGCGGACCTAAACAGTTTAGACATTCGCACTGATACGTGAGACTGGCGTTTGTCAGGTCACATGTTCGCCATCTGCTGTTATTACATGGACATTATTAGATCCACGTGTCATTACATTACAACCTCAACATTGTTCGCTTGAAAGTAATTAGTCTTTTTATACATTGGTGAAAGAGCGTACTTTCGGCATGGTATGAAGAAAAATAGTATACACCACACGAGCAGAGAGCTGAAAGTCCTGCACTGCGCGACATATGATGCCCTCGACTTCGCTTCGGGCATCATGTGGCGCAATGCAGGAAATTCAACTTTCGGCTCTTGTGGTGTAATATACGATTAATATATTGTTAATTTTAAGAACTAATTGAGAGTTTATAATACACGAATCGTAGAAAATATATGTTTTGAGTATTTTCAGTCCTAAATTACTGTGCTCTTGTTGCTTGTGATAAATCATTCTGATACATAAATTATATATATAGACACAAAGTTCACATCGTACAAAGAAATACACAGATCCCAATCTGGCCGGTCACCGTGGGATCTGCAGACCAAAACATCTTCAGGTGGGAGTTTACCCAATATTTATGGTCTGAATTTTAGCGCAAGGCTTATTAATTTAATTAATCTAACAATATGCTAATTACGCCGTCAATTTCTTGTGAGAACAAGAACTAGATTTCGTTTATTTTTGAATAATTACTAACAATTATTTTTAAAAAAATATACAATCAAGGTCAAGGTTTTGTTTTGTAGACAACCATCATATTATAATTAGCGTTCGTGGACACATGCAAATTTACATGGATGCTTCTAACCGCACTATTATTTTGCAAGTGCTCTTTGTAGAACAACAATAACTATAAAGCCCGGTTCCACTAAAAGCGAAGTTGTCCTAACCGAGTCAATACATTAGGTGCACTAATTCTACAGATATACACTTATTTGTTTGACACAAATAGTTTACCACCTCTGCTGACGGCGACATAGCCACAACTTTACTTACAGTAGAGATGGGAAAAACAGGTCTTTTTAGTGATCTGCATCTTTGCATCTGGATCTCGTATGTGAGCCGGCTCACTGAACCGGTTCAAAAAGAATATGTTACTGCAGTCTGCCACTGAGCTACCTATTTCAGTCAATCATATCACAACCTGTATAGAATCAAGAATGCATAGCCAAACATGTGATGCATGAGTCATTTGAGCTGACAGATGCATCAAAGCAAGAACTGATACGTAAGTGTAAAATGTGCTTCTGTGTGTTAAGTGTTTCACTGAGTTATGCGCATCCGTTGATCCGTCGGCTCAAAAAAAAGTGAGTCGGCTCTCACGGATCTTCTGTCGAAGTCGGCTCTTTGAACCGATTCAGATCTGAGTTACCCAACACTAACTTACAGTGAACGCTAGGCTTTCAGTGATTGTTCAATTACGGCATAATTTCTATAGGAATCATAATTAAGGATTCCAAAAGTTCATTGTTAATCGTTGGCCGCAATCAAGTTTTAATCATTTTTAATGTTGAAACAGTTCGCTGGTATTTTACTTGGATACGTATCACGTTTTTCTTTTAAATATTTGTTGAGACCCGCAAGTCTGAAGTCCCAACGTTAGAGCGACATCGTCTCTAACTATTAGTTTGTCGGGCAAATGAGAATCAATGAAGCGTATAGGAAGCGTTAATTTTTAACAACTTACTGTGTAGCATCGAAATAATGGGAAATACTGTTAACTGTAATGTTTTTACAGTTCGTTTATTATATGTATTCTAGTGTCATCAACATTGCTACATCAATAGTAATAATCTTTTAATATTCTCACTTTCCTTGACCGAGCTTGTTTTTCATATTTACATAATAGTTGTATGTAGGTGTATAGCAACGTTCTTTAGATTTTATTAACAACTGGCTGTCCGATCTGGCTTCGTCCGGGCTCTAATCGCTGTTTTTGATTACTGCTCATACTCCTTTTCAAAAATTCTTAAAATGATTAATTCGGTTTTGGTATCCAGCACTATATAAACCAGAAGCTACCCACCTTTTTTGGACCACCGCCCCGTTTAGAAGGAAAAAAAAACAACGCTTCCGTAATATATTTTTAATAGATAATTAAACAGATAAATTACGTACAACATTAATAGTTAATTTTGTACTTAAGTTATCTGTTTAAAATTAATTAAAAATCATGAAAAACTCAAACGCATTAGGAGAGATACCGCCCCCGTTGAGAATCTATGCTATAAACTATAATCGTATTTCGGTAAAAACTTACGATTACAAAATTACAATTTTTAACCAACTTCAAAAAACAAAAGATGTTATACATTTTTTTTTATTGAACATAGTGCTTTTAGCTTACGTTTTATGTAATTGTAATCATCAATCATTATAATTGTATATTATTAATTGTGTATATTTTGAAAACTACTAAATTATAAAGATACATTAAACAGAAGCCGTGATATTGGTGTTTGTTTTAGTAAGAATTTTAAATTATTATGTGCTAATTTCGCTAATTTTTAAGCATTTTCGTACAAATTCACTTTGACGCAAATATATTCTCAGTATGCGAGAAAATAATTATGTTATTTATTGTTCGTCACTGGAAATATCGTTTTTAACGCTCAATTGTTTAACTATAACATAATGATTTCCGAATAACTTCTGACCTTTTTTTTAAGTATATATGTAGCTAATTTCAATAATGAATATTTTAAATTTATTATTGATTTTGAACTTGAAATAGAATTACAATAGGCGTCGCCGGTCATTTTTTATGGACGATAAGACCACTAAATTTTTAGTGCAAAAATATAATTTTTAAACAGCAAGCCAAATTTTGTTAAGCTTAATGCTTAATGGACAGCAATCAAAACAGTAAAAAAATAAATTTTACGATCACATTTCGAAATTCTGAGGGATTATGTTCCTGACTGAAACTATTTCATGGATGAGGCATGCGCGTTAATTACTTGCTTGCCCACATTTCCGTTACAGTAAATTCTGCATTAGTGCGACAAACAAGTTTCATTCTAAAAAATTGTACATCATATTGTCTCCAAATTTGTTCTGTTTTAATATTATGGCAAATGGATTCTCGCACTAACTGTTCTTATACCGGTTTCATGTCACGCTACCTACAATACTATTGAATAAAGTGTTACTACTAAACTTAGGGCAACTCATATCGGCATAACATTTGATTACTCTTTGTAACAATTATATTTTATAGCTTATACGGAAGTATTATTTACAGTTGTGTAATGTTTATATATAAAAATGCGTTCGTTCACTCACTTGTCCAACGAAATATATTCTAAATGTCCTGGACGTAGCGAGGGAGAAGCAAGCGAGTACAGTTGCACCCCCCAGGGCTGTAAATAAAATCTATATAAAAAATCTCAGACTGAAATATTTTATAAAGATTATTCCAGACTAAATTTATTCTAAAGGTCGTGTATTAAGGTAAAGCATCGGTACTATCTGTGAAAACATGTTTTTTCGCAAACGAAGCCGCGGTTAAAGGCTGGTTAATAATTATAATCATGTTAACCGTAGTTTGCAAGCACTAACCACCTACATACGTTACCTGGCATGGAACATTCTACATTTTGCTTTATGCTGGATCGAACTTTCATCGTTTAATTTAGTATTGTACTGTTTTGTGTGTGTCAAACATGAATTATTATTGCTCCTAATGAAGTGATTGTCATTTTACATCGAAATGAAAAATGAGCTCGGTAAAGTGTATTGTGATTTATTGATTTGACAAATTGAGCCGAAAATATTTTGTTGTTTTATTTGATAATATTTGTACACAGGAATTTAGTGCCACATTTGAACTTTGAAGGAAATTGATTATTCTTAAAAATAAATAGGAACCTACAGATGAATGTTTTATCAGTTTATTAACTTTTTCGCGCGGATTTACTCGCGTTAGTCACGATTTTGATGGACGTTACCCTACAGTTTAAGTTAGACAAAATAATAAAGCCACTAAGTTAAATGAAAATCGGTCCGGCCGTCTTCGAGTATTATCGATACAGAATGACAGGATTTCTGGAAATGCGTATCACCCGCAAACCCGAACTTTATCGAAATTTAATTTCTTATAATGGTTTTAATTTTGCGTTTAATATTTAATACTAACGGTGTAACCATGGCGACGAAAAACAAATCATATGTACACTTGTTTAAATGATAATTCATAATGGTTAGATGTAAGTTTCACATCTGTAGTGTGCATTGTAAGCTGTGCGGTTTTATAAGCAAGTTAATTTTTACTGATTAACGTTTGAGTGTTACGGGCCAACGCACACGTGCTGTTTTTTGTACCACGATTGTGCGATTGAGATCGCACAGATACAGCAACCAACGCACTACATGCGAAAATACATAACTGCTGTATCGCAAACCGGCAATTTCGAAACGTTCGCGCGGCACCATATTTTGGATTTTGAATCGATCGCGCGAAAGTGCAATTAAACCTCCATACTGTTGCGAAATCGCGTAACTGACCGATAAATTTTATGTAGCTGAGTAACCTCAAATCGCGATACAGTTGCTAAATCGCGCGTTTTCGTTACAAATGTCAGATTTAAAATGTTAAATTTCGTTGGAGTGTCGCGACAAACAGTATTCTTTTATATTAGGTACTATATTATAGGTATACTGTAAAGGCCCCAGTACACAGTGGTCTGTAGTGGGCCATTGTAGATCATCGCCATTGTGTACAGGGGGTAATGGTCTGTAGTGGCGGACAATTGTGAATCGTGGTGCGCAATCCATTTGTTGTCGGTTTTTTTGACACACTTGAAAGGAATCGTGGCGTGGCTTGGCCTGTGGTGTTCACACAGTCGCCCATTGTTTAGACAGGTACCTACTTTTTTTGTTGCGTGCTATACTATTTAAATTTTTAATCGCCCAAAATGTCAGTATCCTGGAGCAAGGAAGAGACTTTTAGGTTTATAATACTATAATACTTGTAAACAGTATATAAATAAATAGCCGCGGCCGTAATTACTTCCACGTCCATCGCAAGAGCTTCGCCAGGCAGAAATGAGCCATGGGCCATTGTGTGAACACCAAGTGATAGTGGCCTACAGTTGCACATTGCAAAGCGTGGCCCACTACAGACCACTGTGTACTGGGGCCTTTATATTCCAAAAATAGTCGTATGCAACAGATTCAAATTGGAAAAAAGCCAAATTTTTAATTTAACTAAAGTCCCGTACACATTATACACTCGTGTTACATTGAACTCTGAAACAATGTAGCATGACCTGACTTTGATGAATTTCTCTCTATTAATCGAGTTATTTACATATATTAATAATTTCGTCGAAGAGTACAGACTTGATGGAAATCAAAAAATATTCAATATAAAAATATATTAATTAAGAAATCGACAATATAATCCAAAAAATTCAAATACTCACGGTATAATAATAACAATGATTGGTAATTATTTCATATGTACACACTATGATAGCTTATCCATCTCTGTCAATAAAACTGTTTATTGTCGACTGCAGTTTTATCCACTTATGTCATCAAAGTGGTTCATAGACGACGTTTCGGTACGGTAACAGATAAATAAAAACACATGAAAATCGTACAAAAATTATTATTAAATTATTTCTCAGGAATATAAAACATAATATGTTTTATATTCCTGAGAAATAATTTAATAATATTTTTTTTAGAATTTATCTGTTATTTCTACCAAGCGACGAGTGGAAAAAAATCAGTGCAATGTAATTACTACTAAGATTATTAAAATTGTTTAAGTACATGGTTATCCTGCTAAAATTTGTTTTTATCATTGCTTTTTAGAAGCGACAATACACTGTATTTTGCACTGCACTGAGTACGCGAGATGTCTCGAAGAGGCGGAAATATTCTACTCGATTTAGTGTGGGCTACCATGTTCCCGCAAAACCAACACCATTTATATGGGCTATTTCTGACGTGGACATTTCCATTCAGCTGCGCGTATAAAATAAAAAGTATTATTAAAAATTAAAAAAACCCAAGTAAAAAGGTTAAAACAAACTTCCAAGTACAAAATTATCTATAAGTTAACTTTGTTTTACCCGACTACTTTCGTATTGGAAGCTTGTTTTGTACTTTCAGTTAACCTTTCAATTACTCTACTGGAAGTCAGAATCACAATACGTACTGGTTATTATTGAACTTTTGCAGGTGTCCTCGCTTTTGTAAAAAAAACGTGAACTTTTATTTATTTAATTAAAAAAGCAAAACAGAAACTCTCAAACAAATTAATTTCTAACTATTTGTAATTTAAATATTGATTTGAAAATTAGCATAACTATGTTCCAAATGTGTCCAGCCGCGTGGAAAATACCGCGTTGTTTAATTTAGTATTCTAATATGGAATTTAATGTTCTTCAAATTGAAGAAAAATGTTAATGAGTAACAGGATAATAAAACTAGGTAATTCAGTATTTTTTTTATCGACTTAATGGAAAAATTTTATTAGTATCTTGGTTACAAAATTTAATATAGCAAAACCAAAAAAAAAAAATTACATTACTTCATTTTTGTGATGGCTACTTAATATCACATTTATTAATTTATCGTCTTATGAATGATTTATCGCGAAAATGAATACTCGTTTATTTTATTTTTAAACTAGCTAAAATATCGTTTTTTTTGCTCGAGGTCTTGTCTTAAAATCCACTTAATATTAGAAAATGGCATATAGCCAGTTGGGTAGACCTCAAAATATGTTAGAAATTTCGGCCGTTTTTGCGTGATACTCGAGCAAATTACGACATATTAACACAAATTACTATCTTCGGCCATCCTCTTCAAACTGCTTTTAGGCTAAAGTTTCAGTCTTAAAAAAACTTTTTTTCAAATTACTTTATTATTTTTTTTATGTAAAGGCTTTTAATAGATCTGATTGCAACAGGTTTTTTCATGCCCCCTACCATCATTAATAATTCTAAATAAATAATAACATGCACTTTGAAACAGAAAATTGTAAACATTACAAGTTTTTTTAATTAGGCAAGCGGTACACTACCAATCGCATCGAGTACTTTAATACTTCAATTTGTGGAACACTGAACCATAGTGTTTTGGTCAACCCAAAGCTGCATTCTTCTTATTTTGAAACATTACATCATAAAAATCGCGCCACGAAATGGCCCTGACTGGTGTAACTTAAAGAAAAAACTTATCCACTGTAAAGACGTTGTACATATAATAAATCTAGTGTGTCAGTGTTGTTTATTTCCAAAACGCTGCAGGCCGAGTATTTAAAATAGTTGTAGAATTTGCGTATAAATATATAATACTGTAAAAATTAAACTGCTAAAAAGGTGTGTAATTTTAATTAATAAAAACATGTGGATTACGTGAATTGTATTCCGAGCTTTATGCACTGAACCAGAACTAACCAAACGGGTGTGTTGTTCTATTTTGAATTTTATAGTTGCGATGTACAAATAGATTATTAACTAGTTTATATATCACCTATGCGTCTAACAGTTTGTTAATTTTCCAGTTTCATAAAACAAGTTGTTCGTGTCGTTAATAAAATATATTTTTTTCTTGTAACTAACCGGTTAGTTCATTTGTACGCGCTCGCATAAAATATTAATATTCAAATAATTTGTCAAAACTTATGTTAATTCATAATAAAATAAACGGTGTTTGTGATAACTGTTAGTTACTGTGAATTAAGTAGTATTTGATCACTTACTCATTATCAAATTTGTTGTACCAACATAGTGAGCGAATTTGTTAGCGTAATACTAATAGAAAATTCCGTTTCAAATTATATTAGCACACGAAAAAACCGCTTAATGTGTACAAAATGGATTTTATATCGAAATATTCATCGTCGCCAATGTCAGCCATAAACAAATTGTTAAAAGACATTAAAAAGGTTAAGGTAGTGTACAGTTACAATTAATATTATTCTCTGCTATATTTACATTATATTTAGCAAATTTATGTTGATATATTATGTTTATAGTAATGATTAATGAGATGTGTCGCCAACAATCTAATACCACTTATGTACAAGATTTTAAATTTTGTCGACAAATAGGTAAAAAACGGGTTTTTGGTGTACTAAGAGCTACAAAATAATTATGGGACACCAATCTGAAACTTTGATCATATTAAAATAAAATCGTGGGGCGCATTTAGTGGAAATTTTCTTTTGTTGGAACTTGGAAATCATATCTGGATTTCGACCAGTGTTGCCAGACGTCCCGATTTTAGCGGGACGTCCCGATTTTAAAATCAAAATTAAATGTCCCGCGCGGGACAGGCTCAGTCCCGCTTTTCGGGGATAACTCGACCGTGCGTAAATAATTATTCTCTTATTGTAAGTTGCAATTTGTAACACTCACTCCTCAGACTAATGTTTGAAATGCCATATTTTTCTAATGAATAAAACTTTTTTGATTTTGATTTGTTTTTTTTTACTTTTTTTATTCAGAAGACTCAACTATGTAACGATAGGGTAAATCTGATTTAAAAAATCATATTTTTATTAAAATACATTTCTATGGCTATTTTTGCTATCAAACGTAATTTGAACTCAAATAAAAAGATAAATATTTAAAAACTGCTGATTATATACGTTTTTTTACTATGTCCCGCTTTCGACGAAAGAATCCCGCTTTTTTCACTCAAAAAGTTCCAAAATCCCGACTTGGCAAAAAAAAATCTGGCAACGCTGCTTTCGACTGTCTTCTGCGACCTTACTGTTACTATAAATCCGCCCCCCGATTTTATTTTAGTCTGATCAAAGTTTCATAATTATTTTCTAGCTACTAGTACATTATCGATTGGACAATAAAATAGTTTAACCGTTTTTACCTATTTTGTTTTTAAGTTTTTAGTGTGCTTTATTAAAAATGGCGATTTGCACCCGTATAACGAAAGTCGGTCGTAAGATTTGAAACAAATATACGGAACGTGAAATTAATTAAAACCTTTTAAGAACATTTTGCATATGATGCTTATTGAACTCGGTTGCACTATGAACTCCAGGTCTATTGATTTTGGTGTAAATCGGATCAAAATATACGCCATTTTTTCCATATTTTGTATCCATAATTCCTTTCGTCCGCGATAGCTCTGCTTAAAGGCACCGATTTGAATGATTTAAAAAAAAATCTCTCTCAGTAAGGGCTCAAGGTTTGTTGGTCTTGCTGCCAGCCGGATCAGTGGTTTTAAAATGTATGTAAATATGTGAAATCGGTTCAGTGGTTTCTGAGATTATTTCCGACAAAAGAACAAACAAACTGATATATTTTTCCTCTTTATAATGTCAGTATAGATTTCTGTTGTTGCGTTTAAAAAATGTGACACGCGAAACCTCAAAACATCAAAATATTGCAATTTAATAATTAAATTTTGTGTTTTACTAATAACAAAGGTAAATAAACAAACCGATTAAACAGTCACATAGTGTACGTAAATGTATTCTTACGTATGTTATTATTTGTTTTATTAAGTGGCTGTGCTAGACAACACAGGGTCTGACAGAAGCAACATTTGGTTTTTGTAAATACTGTACCATTATCAAGTATGATCAAATCTTCGTTTGAACCGCACTTTCACAGCAAATGGACACTTTGAATCATTTAAATTGTTTTTTATATTAAAACCGTTAATTATTTCAACTTAATATTTACATACATTTGTGCTTTAAATGATCGGGCTATCGAATAAAACTAAAATTTTGGTCTATATTTTTTTATCTCTGAGCTGTATCGCAAAAAGAGATCTATTTGCTCCGCACTATTTACAATCAACCGAAAACCTAAAATCTTTCGTACCAGACCCTGTAATTTGTATACATATACCTAATATATTTAATATTATGTACAACTTGTTTGATGTTTATATGCAGTTATGTTTGGCGTCTACATATGAACGATTCATGTATGTTTCCTTGAAAGTTTAAAAACTGCGGTGATACATATAACGATCTGTACTTATAGAATGTCTTTGAAAATACTCGCTTTTTCACACATTCTTCGTATAATCTTATTTAAAATCACCTTATGATGCAAACGTGATCTCTTAGATAGCTACTTTTATTTGTGAGCATAATATAATGCTATAAATACGTCAATACAAATAAAAATGACAGAAAATTAGTTACGTCGGTCGGATGGCGAGACCTAGGGATCGAACTAAAATTTCATAACCTCTCGAACAATTTGGCACCATTTTTGAAAATGTTTGTGTGTAACAGACTTAATTGATTTAAACCAAATTTGGTACACATGCTGGAATCTACCACCGCACGAAGCCTATTTAAAATGAGCCAAATCGGGCCACTTCAAAGGTGTTTTTTAAGGGTTGAAAAATATTTTTAGGCCCAAAAACATCAGATCAAAACGCTTCCTAAAATTTTAATGAAATCCGCCCAACGTATACTGAAGGGGTATTAAATTTGATGCAGATGTTGGAGTGATAATATTTCAACTGAGAAAAAATTATTGTATTAAGGGGTGCATTAAGGGCTTAGTTTTTTTTTATATTGTCCAAAAACAAAGTTAAGTTGCCGTAACGAAGCCGCTTTGTCTCTATTAGCAAATACACTATACTGTCGGCAGGGTTTTGGCATTGCGACGCGAGTTTTTTTTTTAAATTAAATTAAAAATGCCTTGCAAAATACCATATGTATTAAAATCGTCACAACTAAATTGACCATGGCTATGGCACTATTACTTAGACTTGTTGCCTAAACGTACGTCGAAAAGAATTATTACGTGCAGACTTGGTGTTTTAATATTTAGCTTCACAATCTACAATCACAACCATAGAAGCACATTCGTGATTGCATCAGAACTGTGCTACAATCTATACAGAACATGACTTGCAACCTTGGAAAAATCATAACTTTAATTATTGAACAATTAAATCAAAAAATATAAAGAACGATATATGATTTACGAGAAATTATGAACGTACGTAAATTAGTATTTTACTTTAGTGCACTGTGCAAGCTAAACTTAATCGAAATTGGAAGCTTAACTCGGGCGTGTAAACATTGGAAAACCCAATTTTAATTTAATATGTTGGATTTCTGGAAATATTCAAAACAAAATCTAGATTCAAAATTGAAAGCTCGTATCCCAGTCCCAGCATTAGTATGCAATAATCAGAATATTATCTGATTCTAATTCGATAATATATGCAAAACAAATTAACTAACTAATATAGCCTTTTTTTTTATTTTTATATTAACCTTGCGTCAGTGTCGACTATACTATACTGCTTTAGCATTACATACTTTTTTGCCGTCTCATTCCACAGTCTACTGAACCTCGTTAGTTATAATTACCCTCGGGCACCCTAAAGAAGAAGACGACGTCCGAAAAAATAGAAATGACGGCAACCCTAGGATACCGTATTGTACTTACCAGGAGACATCAATACTGTGGGTATTCATTTTTTTCCATCATTGATCAACAAATTCAATTTGTTGATCACTGATGGAAAAAATGAAACAAAAAATAATTGGTCATAGCGATTTATCTAATTGTAATACAAAAAAATATTTTTTTAAAACTTTATTAATTTTTTTCTCGACAATAACTAAGTAGTACGTATTACGGCGTTAGCAAATAAGTACTTTTGCTTAGGACGGAGTACACACAAAACCTCACTGTGATTTGAGCCTCCATAATATTGTTAGTGCAATACAGCGTCGGACTGGCCATATAGTCGCGGTGGTGTTTGCCAGCCGGGCTCCAATCTGCGCGGGCCTGGCTTGCGGTGCTTGCTGCAAGCCAGGCGGTGGGTAGGATAGGGGACCCACGCAAGCTAGATCAAACTCTTGCGACTAAAATGTAAATTAAATCAAATCGTTCGCTCATACCACTAGAGAGAAATGAAAAAGAAAAATATACCATCTACCATTATTCAGTTTTGTGCCCCGGGCTTGTTGGGAGCCACCCGGGCCCTTCCGGCCCAGTCCGACCCTGGTGCAATATACCACCCCATTATTCGGGCCAACACTAAATAGTCTTCGTATCTATTTGGTCGTATTTACTGAAACATTTTTTAAAACAATCGGTATTTTATGCAGAATGCCATACGTGTGTTGTGTACGGTATTGACTATTGAATCTGGTATTCCGTGGTATTGACGTTCGGACACAAGGTGTTAATTAATTAAGTACACTGCCGGATGTCTGCGCATTATAGTATTTTGTGTACAAAACACTTGGTAAGTGCAATTTCATTTTTAGTGTAACTTGGATATTTGATCAAGTTAAATTAGTTTACATGCAAATGCGGTTTTGCGGTTGTCTCAACTTTATTGAGTTCACATAGGCAATAAAATAGAATATAAATTGATTTAAAAAAATTCTAAACGTCTTCTAGTTACGTTTCGAAATTGATGCTAAAATTTGTGACTGGTCGGTTATAATTTTAAGTGCAATAGTTTATTCCAACTTATTTCAACTTCGTTGAAAAATTAAGCTTGAGTTTCAATTGAATCACATTAATGTTAAGCGTAACGTGCATGATGATTGAGTGTGTTCCAAAAGTGATTCAAACATTTTATGAACTGGGATCTGCTGTGGTACAAATTCATGAAAGGGCGCCGGAAAATTATTCCATGATGGTAATTTTGTTTATTTATTTTTCCGTCATCAATCTCCGTGACGGTCCAGTTGACACTGAACATTTTCGAAATATGAGTTCAATCTTCAATCGTAGGCTATTGTCTTCAATAAATGTTCATTTCATCCAAGGTCCGTTCCGCATTTTTTATTGCGTTGTACCCGTAATAAACTCATTCCTATATTTTTAGACACTAATGACCTCAGTTGTCGATCGTCTATAATCTACTCATTGATACATTTGTTTTATTAGTAAAAGTCGGTCACCAGTCACTATCCATTCAAACTCGAAACTTTTAGTAAATGCGTGTCATGGACATACCCCTAATATCTTTAAAACATATTTTATATCTATAGAAAAAAACTTTGGCAAGAATTTGGCTTTAATATTTAGTTTTACTGCTCGTTGTTGTTGGGAGTCTTTATTGTGTATTTTTAGGATAAAAAATAGATTTCTTATTCCGTCTTTGCAACAGTTGACTAGCATAATAGCAAACTACTACGAATTTCTGGACCTCCCCTTATAAAATTTTATTTAGGTAGGTTCGGGCTATTGCAGGTAACATTAAACCACACAGGACATTTTGAGTATCTAGAACAGCTTTATGCCAGAAATTAAATGTAGAAATGGAAATTAACGAAATTAAAATAGGCGACAGGATCCCATTTCGAAACTCACTACGTAGTTGTCCTTTTTGTAGCCGAACGCGGACCCAAATATGTTTCATGTAAATTACTGCTATATGCAGTGATATAGCTAGGAACCAAAAAAGCCCCGGAACATATCAAAATATGAAATAAAGAAGTTTTAGAATTGGCAAACCCCCTGAGCTTGTGGTTCAGGACCATTGGTCCACAGTGAATAAAATAGAATTTGTTAAGTCCATAATACGTTACAAGTAGATTCGTCAAAACATCAGAATACAAATATGATGCTAAATACAATATTAGGTGCGCTGAAGTAAAACATAGTCAAATACGAAAATCGTTAATGTTATAAAGACATTGAGTAATGCTGCTGTTATTTCTTTATGAAACCTATTAAATTCAAGACTTTTAATATCGTGCAGCAACGAATTGAACATTTTTAATACATAATATTCGACACTATTATTATAGAAACATATTGTAGACTTCGGCAAAATGTCACTAGTATTAGCTCTATGATAACTGCGCCACATTGACTACAATAATTGCCTTCTATAACATTCAACTTTATTATGAAATTAAACTTCATTTGGTGTTAATGACAAATTGTGAAACACCATTAAATATTTAATTAAAAAAAATGAATTACATTTCACAATTATATTATTAAAACGCGTCATCGTACTTTAAAATGTTAGAGTGCTCTTCTATTTTTTTTTTTGTGTAGAGGTTCTTTGTGTTTGTATGTCATTTCAGTAACAATGTTTAGGCGTTTTATTAATCGTGTTATTTATAGTGACATAATTAATTGTTGAGTGCACTCAAGTGCAACGGCTTCTGACATTATACGTGTTTTTTATGTTATTTGCATACGTACCTATGTGTGTAATAAATATTCAGTTACAGTCTGCTAATTGAAGAATTATTTGTCACATTTAACCAACTTCCGCTTTACAGTTATACAAAGACTGACGTTTGAACCCTGCCTCGCACAGGGAGATTTTTGGTATGAAAACGAAATAACGCCAGCGACAAATATCTCATAACATCTATTTAGTCCAGTGAATAAGTCGACATTTGTCATGGTTTTCGCGTTTTTGCCAGAGATCCAAACTAATCACCTTTCCCCGTTTTTGAGGTCGCTGAAAACGATAGTGATGGGCAAAAAAGTTTTTTCCCTCGGCAACCCCTTCGAATTGGCCAAAAACCATCCTTTACGCGCACAAATCGATTTCCAAAACGTTTTTCAGGGTGCCGGGGATCAGTTCTTAAGGATAGTGACCCAAACAAAAAAAAAATGGCTACGCGCGTGTACTTTATTCTAACTTCAATAAAAATACTGTTTAAAAAATCTTTTGTAAATGTCGGACTATGTTTCTGAGATGCAAACAAAAAATATTTGTACTTTCACTATAGTAAAGATTGAATGGACTGCAAAAACTGCAGATTGAAGGTAGAAAAGCAAAGGTAAATGTATTACCAAGGTTAATTTCAATTATCACAAGTTTATAACGAAAACGGCGTTCCAGTGCAATTTAGCTATAATAATCGAATATGTAACGTTAAAAATATTTGCGAGGTCACGTATGGTAAACTCAGGGCGTTCTGAGTGCATTTAAATGTGAAACGATCATTATTACACCAAGCACAAAACACTACTAATAATGTAGTAGAATATTGATTACTGGTTGTAAAGCCCGACTTTGCCCATGACCCCTACTAGTTAGTGATACTCTCATTTTTTAAATGGCCAATGTCAAGGTCATTAGATACACAGGTCACCTCGTTAATGAATAAGCCGTTCAATATTTTTATCAAGCACGCAATATCGATTGATAGTCCACTGGATTACGTAATCCATTACTACTCGCCAACGGAACGAGGTCATATCTGCATCTTATAACCTTAAAATAAAGTGCCAGCGGTTGAAAAGCTAATAATAAATTCTGTCGTCCCTATGTAATTACTCAAGGTTATTAGGAGAGCATTGGTCTTTAGTAGCCAAGGTAATTAGATACAAAGGAGACATCGTTCCATTGGATAGTAGTGGAGGGGGGTGATGTCATCCAGCTATCAATTGATAGTGCGTAGTTGATAAAAATATGAACGGTCTACCAGCTGACATCATTCATGTAAGGAGGTAACCTGTATTCTTCTAATAACCTTGGTTTGTAGCTGACACTAGCTTCGACCTCGGTCGGATAGATTTTGTTAAAGCAACAAATCTATCGTACATCATTTTATCCTGTAAACACGAAGAAGGGTACCTGCCTGTTGCAAAAGTGTTCATAGTCTATGGTTTTGTAGAAGTCTTGTTGTAACATGCAAACTGACTCTTTATCCGTCAAGCGTTCTTTCCTTGGGCGCAGCTAATTTTAGAAACTACTGAATCGATTTAAGAAAGTCTACTGGTTTCTGACTTCCGAGTAACACTATATTATTACACCGCTGCTGGGTGCAAGAAACATTGTCAAGAAATATGATTTGACAATGACCTTAGATTGTGATGACAGTGCTTATACATGCAGGAGCAGTCTAATGTTGTAAAAATCTCACTCATGTAGAACAATTTAGATTGCACTCACGTATAAACAAATGGTTAATCCACATAGAAAAAGATCGCTTTTGAAAAATAGAAACTGTACAAGATAATGGGTTTACAAAATGTATATCGTTTCAATCGATCAATTAGAAACGATTCAAAATTCTTCAATGCTTTTCTTATGCAGGAATATTTATGCTCACAATCTCTAAGATCATTGTCAGATTAGATTTTTTGACAGTGCTTTCTGCAACCCAACACGCGTCTAATAGTTTAACAGCGTACCTACATCGATCACCAAGCTCAAAAATCGCTTGCGGATCCGTGTTTTACTAGAATTTTTCAAGTCTGTTCAGTAGTTCCCGAGATTACCTGCGACAAACAAAGTACAAAAAAGTCCTTTTTAGTGTATTTGCCATATGGCAACATACACTATTGGCGTCGGTCGGATGGCGGGACCTAGGGGTCGGACCAAAATTTCTCGCCGTTTCATAACCTCCTAAACACTTTGGCACCATTTTTAAAAATGTTTATATATATATGTATATATATATATGTATATATATATATATATATATATATATATATATATGTATATATATATATATATATATATATATATATATATATATATATATATTTCTATGTGCGGGCAATAACTTTCGAAGGAGCTAATTGATTTTAACGAAATTTGGCATACATGTTGGAATCCATCACCGCACGAAGCCTATTTAAAATGGGCCCAATCGGGTCATTCTAAGGGTAGTTTTTAGGGGTTGAAAAAAGTTTTTGGGCCCAAAAATACCGAAAAAATTCTCAGAATCGTTTCAAAATCGAAATTTAACCTTTTAGTAGCAATTAAAAAGTGCTCCTAAAATTATAAGCAAATCGGCCCGACAGGACCGGACTTACAAATTTCATGAAAACACTAGTTTGCGTATACGAATTTACTTACTGAAGGTCGTATTTAATTTGGTGCAGATGTTGGATTGATAACAATATTTCAACTAATAAAATTATTATTGTGAGGGGTGTATTAAGGGGTTCAATTTTTTTTTATTTGTCCAAAAACAGACTTAAGTTCATTTAATAAAGCCACAATACCTGTATTAGCAAATACACTATATTGTCGGCAGGGTTTTGGCACTGCGACCCGGGTTTTTGTATTTATTAGTATTAGAAATGAATATGCAAATAAAAAACATTTCACTTCATTATAAAAATTTCGGTGTACGCATACACCAATGTAAGTATACAAATTCAAACAAATGTAATGATGTTAATGTATAAAGGTCAGTTATAATGTGTAATCAGACAATGTTTCAGTGGAAGCTTTGTTTATAAGAGACATTCAAAATGCAAATGAATAAACTTGAAAGAAATTGCTATCCAGTTATTTAATTTTAATATGTTAGAATGCGATAACCTGAACCTTGAGCAGTGGAAACTTTTTTTTATAATAAAATGCGAAACTAATTTTTCTATACGATATTAATAGACAATTAGTCACACAGTTGTACCCATATATTTTTATTATTGTGAACAAAGACATGTTTTCCGTTAAAACGTAGCGACCTTTGTGACGAAACACTGGAAATTTGTTTGTTGACAAGAACAAAATACACGCTCCAACTTATTTATTTTTTATGTTTTTTTTTTTATTCAAATAGAACCATCTAAATTCTAAACCATCATAAATAGAAGCAAGACAAACCTTTTTATGAAATCATCACTTCGTGGATCTAC
Source organism: Venustoraphidia nigricollis (assembly GCA_034508555.1). Classification (NCBI taxonomy): domain Eukaryota; kingdom Metazoa; phylum Arthropoda; class Insecta; order Raphidioptera; family Raphidiidae; genus Venustoraphidia; species Venustoraphidia nigricollis. The sequence continues at coordinate 2,421,926 of JAVRKA010000044.1, read as the reverse complement.
AATATTATCCTATTAAAATATTACTTAATAACATTCTTAAATATTATTTATAGGTTTTGTCAAGAAGTGAAGAACTAAGAAGGGCATTGCACGGCATAAGCACCGATTCGTTAGGAGAAGTGGAATTGACACCACCAGATTTGGTCGGTGCCACAGAAATTCTAACATACGAGCATCGGGAACAATTATGTCGTCATTTACCAGCTCGCGCTGAAGGCTACGTGTGGACTCTAGTGTTTAGCACTTCACAACATGGGTTCTCTCTCAACAGCATGTATCGCAAAATGCAAAAGATCGAATCACCAATACTGATGGTTATTGAAGATACTGATAATAATGTAAATATTGCCTTTTCACATATGAATATGAATATTTATTTGTAAAAGAGACTTACAGAGAGTCTATTACATTGTCAAGTAAAAAAAATAAAATAGTTACAAGTCATTCAGACTGTAGCAGTTTTTGCCTAATAAAAACTTTTTTAATGCGCACGCAAATTTGTTGTGATCTTTTATATTCACTAAATCATTTGTTTAGTAAAACTTAAAGTTTCCATAATAGGAACAATTGAATCACAGTTGATTTGTTCCGGTTGCCCACATGGTGCAAATCAATTCTATTGATTTCATTAATTAGTATATTATTCATAATCATAATATCAACAATTAATTTATTAAATTACGCGCTTTTGTTATTTTCTTTGATAATGAACGGTTTCCTTTTGAACGTGCCTGTTTCACAATAGATTTACTAACGTTATTAGTGTATTTGCCATATGGCAACATACACTATTGGCGTCGGTCGGATGGCGGGACCTAGGGGTCGGACCAAATTTTCTCGACGTTTCATAAGCTCCTAAACACTTTGGCACCATTTTTAAAAATGTTTATATATATATGTATATATATATTTATATATATATATATATATATATATACGTATATATATACGTATATATATATGTGTGCGGGCAATAACTTTCGAAAGAGTTAATTGATTTTAACAAAATTTGGCCCACGTGTTGAAATCCATCACCGCAAGAAGCCTATTTAAAATGGGCGTAATCGGGCCATTTTAAGGGTAGTTTTTAGGGGTTGACAAATGTTTTTGGGCCCCAAAATACCGAAAAAATTCTCAGAATCGTTTCAAAATTGATATTTAACCCTTTAGTAGTAATTAAAAAGTGTTCCTAAAATTTTAATAAAATTGGGCCGACAGGACCGGACTTACAAATTTTATGAAAATACTAGTTTACAGATAGTGAATTATTTTCTGAAAGTTGTATATAATTTGGTATAGAGGTTCGATTGATAATAATATTGCAACTGAGAAAAAAATGTTCTTTTAAGGGGTGTATTAAGGAGCCAAATTTTTATTTTGCCCAACTTATGTTCGCATAACAAAGCCACACTGCCTATATTAGCAAATACACTATATTGTCGGCAGGGTTTTGGCACTGCGACCCGGGTTTTATTTTTTATTTAGTATAATAGCTTTTGTCTGCTATAATTGTTAAGAAACATTCATTGTTGGAGCACTATATTAGAAAAATTTATTATTCCAACACGTCACCGTCGGGATTTAAACCCGAATCTTTCCACTTTCGCGGCGGAATGATTCGGGTGTAAATCCTGACGGTGACGTGCTGGAATAATAAATTTTTCTAATATAGTGCTACAACAATTAATGTTTCTTAACAATTATAGCAGACAATAGCTATTATAGCAGGTACGTTAGCTATAAGCGTATGTAAAATCTACTAATATGTTATTTTTTATGTTAATCTAATGTCACGAGAAATTCCAGGTGTTTAAGTTGATTTCTCGGTATAAGAAAGAATGGTAGTGTATCTTATATTCTTTTAATCATGGAAGGGGTGAAGCTTTTATTGGGCGAGTATATACGGAGAGCCCGCGGAGTAGCGCTGCTAACACACCAGCAATGCTTGCTATGTTAAAAGAGATGCGTAACGGGTTTGCCTATGCGTTGACGTTGCGTAATATACTTTGAAAATTGAATTTAATCTTTTTACTAAGACTCACTTTTTTAAGGTAGATATACTACCATTGTTTTTTATACCGTGGTTGCTTTTAAAGAAAATACGTAGTCTAATTGTTTAATTTATTTCTGTTAGGTGTTTGGAGCGTTGACGTCGTGTGCTCTGAAAGTAAGCGACCACTTCTATGGCACAGGAGAATCGCTGTTATTCCGTTTCGCACCGCATTTCCAGGTGTATAATTGGACAGGCGAAAATATGTACTTCGTTAAAGGAAATAATGAAAGTCTATCGATTGGTGCAGGAGAGTGAGTATTCATTTTTATTCATTTTAAACCCGGTGACTTTGAGGAAAATGTCCCAAGTACCAAACGCAAAAAGCCATGCAAACATGATTAAGGTAGTTGTCGTGGTACAATATTGTCAAAAAGTTATTGATTATACGCGCCACAAAAGTATAGTAGCTTGTAGCTAAGTGATCCATAATTTGTACGCAAGACTGTACCCGTGGAAACGTAACCCATACAGTATTCATATGCATGTATACTTTTCTATAAATTGTTGAACTTTAAACCGTTATTTATAACTAATTAGACAGTCAAAAATTTTTCTTATTTTTTTTTAAACTCATAGCAAATGCATTGAAAGACTGTCCGTTTTTGGAAAGTTTCTGACAGTTAGTTCTTTTTTTATAAATAAGAAACTAGTACAGAACTACAGAGATCGTATACAATCAATGTTAATTATCCAATTTTTAATTGAATTTATCTCGGATTATATACGGTCGATCGACTTCAAATTTTCAGGGTAATTGTATTATCATGTCCTTAATAAGTATACAAAAATTAAGAATTTTCTGACGGTGTGCCTTAACCACGACAACTACCTTAAAGAGAAATTAACACTTTTTCTCGCCACAAACTCGCACAGCATTAATACCCCACAAAAGTGAGTTCTTATATTTTACACTCTGTATATAATATGCACATTTCAAGGCATTGGTTTTCATAAATTTATAGATTAACCGCGGCATTTTTTTTCGAGAACGCGGCACCTGTGGCTGACATGACAAACGCCATGTTGTTTTTTTTTCTCGAGGGATTTCAATGTGTGATTTGTTTCAGTGGTAAATTTGGCATATGGCTTGATGGTGATCTGTATCAAGGCAGAACTGAAACCTGCAACACATATGGTAACGATCCTTTAACGGCGAATGAAGACTTCGTTGTTAAAACTCTAGAATGTTGGGCATTCATATAATATGTTTAAAGATAATCGGGATGCCGAATCTTGCTGGAAAGTGTGGTATTACGACGAATATACTGTAATACTCCAAAATGCACACATTAACACACAGCTTTGTTGCTGTGTTGATTTTTAATATTACCCAGGCTTCATTCCAGACTGAAAGATGTTAAAAGTGAATTATTGATATCCAAGGAATCCTACGCAGAAGTGATTTGGAATGAAGACATTTTGTTATTATTTAATGATTAAATTATTGATTTGGGTTTTAAAGATTGTTTGAAAATATATGAAGTAGTGACGTACTAAAACATCGGTTTTCCACAAAAAAACTTTTTACAACTTGTATTGCAAAATACTCATATTAATTAACAAAAAAAAGTAATATAAACTAACAAAATAAATTATGACTGAAATAGAAATATCCAACAAAGCAAGTAAAAATTAAGAGTTTTAATATAAACGAAAATTACATATGAATATTAGCGCTAATAATCTTGGCATACGATGCGTTTTTGTTATTTCTTAAAATAAGATTTGGCCAAATTTCGTTCGGATACTTATATGCCATTCGCAAAATTTGTTTATTTGGAATTAACGTAAGGTAGTGTTCATATTTTTAGAACTGATGTAATTAATATATTTATTAAAAGTTTTTATTGCCTAGTCAAAAAAAGATATAACCATATACCAAACATACAAAACTGACAATTATATTCTTCGAGTAATGGCATTTAAATTATTACTTTGTTTATAATTATGATTAGAGTCTTGTAATGGATATTCAGTCTACTTAGAAATATATGCAGTAAAATAACAAGCAGTAGAATTCGGTGTGCGTTTGCGAAAGAAATTGTGTCTAGAGTCTGTATTTAAATGTAATTTTGATTGATTTACAAATTGAGATTTCTTCGTTTTATAATAAATTACTTTATAGTATTAATGTTGGAAAAGCTGCTGCAAACTGTAATACAAGATTCGTTTTTTAGCATGCGACAATATAGGTACCTAGATTTGATGTGTCAAATAATACAAACAATAATATGAGAGACTATTCATGCTGCATGAATTTTATCAGTTTTTTTTTCTTTTCTTTTTCTTTTAATGATAATTGGTTGATAATATAAGTCAATGCAAAAATATATTATTATACTATACTGTTATGAGCAGCCTCTTTTAATTGTTAAATAATATAATATTTAAAAATTAATTTCAACTGTTATATTTTAGCACTAAGAGACATTTAAAAAGTTGTTGGATTGAATCAGTTAGTCAAATATCAGTAAAACTAAAATTACAATATTAGATGTATGCCTATATCGATCATTTAATCAATTGTTATACCATGTAAGTATAAAATTCATCAAAATGTAATCGTAAATTTTGACCGTGCGTGTTAGAATGTGTATGTCTAGAATTTCTATTTTCTTTTTTAAAATTAATAGTGCTATATAATATATATATTTTTGTATTTACATATATTGTAGACTGATGGAAGCTTCGATATTCTAGCGTTCTGTAGTAAAATTAAAAAAAAAATGCAAATGCATGTAAAATAATTAACGAATTGTATTTATTATAAAGATTAGTTTAGTATTTGTTTTAGAATATAAAATATATTATATATATACGTGTAACACCGATAGTTTACAAAATGCAAGACTTTAATTGTGATTGTTGTTCCCACAGAAAAATCTGCTGCTATGTAGTAGAAATCTGTATTATATTATATAAATAATTAATAGACTATAAAAAAATGTATTATTAATCTGTAGCTTAACTACTGTTACCTTTGTTAAAATAAGTCTATTGGCGAATTGTACAAAAATACTAAAATGATTTTTTGATTATCAAGAGCGTTTCCGTTAATTTGTTTTTTAATAGCGATATTCAAATGTTACGAAATTCTGATAACTTATCGCACCCAAATGTTTTTGTAAACAAAAGCTCGTTTTACGATTTCAGTGCAGTTTAATATAAATGTTAATATGTTAATTATGTAGAATCAAAAAATGCAACAAAGATGGTTATATAAATGATAGAAAATCAATAAGCTTTATGACAGTAAATGTACACTCAATAAAATATAATATATACATAATATAATAATATAGTATTTTTTGTTGCTACAACCTTCAGCAGTCGATTCTGAGAAGATTTTTATCTAATGCGATCAACAATTAATAGCGATGTATTATATTTAATTGTATATCAGAGCAAGCTTGCATGAAAAAGTCGGATTCACAGATTTTGTGACATAGAAACACGTCAACCGAATATGACATTCTCCGTTTTCTGTACAAGAAATGACCATTGCTCTGTGACTGCATTATTTTTAGGCTGAAATGTTATCAGTAACTGTACCGGTCTTAGGCCGTTGAACTGATTTGGCCCAATGGGGATGTTGACTATTTTTGTGAAAGCGTTTTAAATCGTGCATAAGTACCTAATATAACCACAAATATTTATTATAATTTTTTAAATACGACTCACGCTTAAAAAATCATGTATTTTAAATTTCGTTTCAAATTTCGTTCTAAAACGTCAATACTTGTCACGTAACTGCCGTGACATCGTAGGCTCATAAACGCTGCTAAACTGATGAGGTGATAAGTTTTTTCGTAATTGTTGTCATAGAAATTTTCGAATAAATTACATACTCTAAATATTAACTACCAATTAAACCTTCTGACAGCGTCTGATGATGTTGATGAGCCAATGACTTCATGCACTCTGATTGGTGTTCGTTGTCACGTGACTTGAGAGTGATTTAATTACGTTCTACTTGCATTTTGGGATTACAAAAAAATTTAAAACTATAAAAAGAAAAAGGAAGTATACATAAATTCCCGTTTGCTGTTGCCCTGGTTGCTTGTTTTCAGAAATGTTTCTACAAAATGTGAAACCGACTTGGAAGGGCAAGGTGGGTACACAATTATTGCAGGCGCTGGAGTTTCTCACTAAATTTGAACGTCTTTGAAATATGTAGGTACATAATTTGGCTGTTATCACAGAAGCCAAGCATCACTCTAATGCTATGGATATCTTTTAGATTACATTGTCTTCAAAAGTTAAAATAAGCACTTGCGGGAGATTCAAATGTTTTTTGGTTAGTGTAAGCATTCTGTGTCTGGCCTTAATATTCCCTGTTAACGACCCTTTCAAGGTTGCTCTGTTGCATAAATTGTTAATTGTTTTGATATTAATTATGACTCATATTATTAGCACAATATGATCGAAATAGGTATGTATAAAATTATTTATATAATCGTGTGATAAAAAAGATGTTTTTCGCTAAAATCCTCTTTTGACATTTTAATCCCCAACTAGGACCATATGCATTTCTCTGTGTTTCTTATAAACCTTGTAAGCTGAATGTTAGCACATTCGTATACACATATCGCAGTGTACGCAGGGCTAGCCCGAGGTAAGCTGGCGCTCCGCCCTCTGAATAAATATTTGCTTATCGCAGCACATTGGCAAAAATGTATGGAGAAGCAATGATAAATATTTGCTTTAAGGATAAAAAATGTTTTAAAATTCAATTTATATGAAAAGAATTTACCACTAAATTTGTATTATTTTGTTTTCAGGATATGAGTTATTAAGATTTTAAAATACTACGCTTAGTTCAATTTGTTTTAATCTTGAGAATACTTCCACATTTATACACATTATTTGGTTTGTAGAACGCGAAATATAAGCAATTTGTGATCGCATTGCGACGTAAACATAGTCACCACGCACACATGCTACATTTATAGGTGCGCATCAACTCTTCGGACACGACTGCTTGTCTATTGATCATGTCGGATTTTTCAGACTGTTTAAAGTTTGTCTAGTAACTCTAGGCTTCTAAATATTTTACGAGCCTAGAGCTGCTGAAATCAAATTCAGACACTGCAAAATCTGAGAATTTTCCAATAAACACGCAAGTATGGTCGAACATTGTTGAACACACGCGTTAGCAATTCAAAACTGGCCAACAAACACATTCTATCAAACAATTGAATAATGATGTATGTGACACTGTGATGTTTCTATTGTCAAGACAAATATAATCAAGATTGCTAAAATACAGAAGGTTGGGCGTAAGAGATGGTCACGTCTGTGATTGGTTGAGTCGATTGCTGCGTCACTGGATGTCGGATGACCATGGCTTTTTCACGTAAGACTTTTTCCAACTGTTCGGAATAAGCCTCCTGTGACGCCACAAGCCTACTTCCCCCGTCCTCTCTCGCGTCTCGCCTAAACACACATTCAACAATGCTAACGCCCAACCTTAGTTTCTAGTAATCTCAACTTCGCTTAGAATATCAATGTCGCGTTCTGTGCATTAGCCAACCGTTAAGAATGCAATATTCTGTTGGCCTATTAATACTGTACCGTTGAATGATATTCATTAACTGTACTCATAGTGCAGTATTAAAATGAAATAATACATGGACACTTTGTCTAATTTTGCAGACAATAGCTATGTTTACAACGTTAATATTCGGGATCTTTAAAATAACGACGCGCGATGTTATTGGCTATTCTCGTTTGGAATAGCCAATCAAATCACATGCCGTTGTTTTGAATATCACGTATATCCCGAACATCTATCCGGATGGGGTTACTATATTAATTTTCATTTTTTAAAGATCATTCTAAATGTCTAGTATTTTGTCATATCGTTATACCCAAAAGATTTAAAATCTAGTCAGGATGTAGATAGTTCTTTTATGTCAAATCTATATCTCGTAATAATAAATTAATGTCTGTATATCATACTGTACTAAATATACAACGAATATCTGTAGTTAATTGTTTCCCGTGTAGTTTTGTGTTTTTATCATATGAACATTTCTTTGGTGTGCTCCCCCAGCTATCATGAGGGAGTCTGCTCTCTGGGCTAACCTTGGCATTGCTTTTGCATAGTATTGTACTGTTATATCTAGCTCTTAAAATAGTAAGCCATATCCAGAATGTATTTTTATATTTTAAATAATTATGCGGTTGTTAATCCTTTTCGCATAAAATGACATAAGCGACAGAACCGCGAGTTTGAAAAATACCGAATTATTCTTGGTCATAAAATTGATTAGTGTTCGAAAAATTGTTAATTTTTGTCATTGAAGCCACTTATGTCATTCTTTAAAAAAGGATAGGAATTTTAAAAATACAGTTATTTTCATACAATTTTTTACCATGGCACATGTAGGTAAGTTAATTAGAGATAAATAAGCAACGTTTCCCAAACCTTTGTGTTATTTTACTGAAAAAAAATTTTGTACCCGTTTGACTGCGTAGTCATATTCTGATCAGCACTAAATAAATCAGAAACGTAAAATTAATAATGAATGCCCGTTTTATTTTTCACACAGGTCGTTATTTACAATGCCATAATTTATTACGCGAGAATAACTTTTTAGCTTTAATCACTATAAACTTTGAAATAATTGTTTTTTATAAGACTGTTAATTAATACTTTCAACAGATAATTAATTATGTATAATTTTGAAATTATTCCGCATATATTTTTTTTATTATTTATGTAACTTAATTATAATTGGTTACAAAGTTAGATACATAATTATGATTTTAGCTTCAATATTTGGTGGCTATAGTTCTCAAAAAAATAAAAGATAACGAGCACAAGCAAAAAATTTGAGAAACGTTGGTAGACTAAATATATATTTTGTAGACATTATGGTAATTAGTAAAGTGTACTGAAATAAATTTTTGTAAAAGTTTAATATGTACAATATAATAGCTCTGTAATACTTTTGATTATAAAAAATAGTTTGGTTAAGAAAACCATTCAACTTGTCCTACAAGATACCGTCTTTGGCCGGCGCTAACGACTTCAGCTGTCGAACGTCAATAATTCAAAATCTCTTTTTCTTTGACTGACTTCACACCCCAATCCGGTTTTTAGCAACAATAATAAGTACAATCAATACAAGCAAAAATGAATAGATTTTTAAAGAATAGCTTTTTTTGACGGTCCTATAAGTCACCAACCACGAACTTTATCTGGTTGGCTGCAGTTATATATCTGGACTTTCCTTTTAACATAGGGTTATCACTTGATGCGCATTACAATGCATTATTTTTCTAGTATTTCAAAATTTAGTAGACTCATTAATCATATATTCGTTATATAATCAACAGTATTACGTGTACATTGTGATCAGAAAAGAGAATCGATTGGCAATTTTGCGCTAATGACCTCCTTTGACGTGCGTCTATAATCTTCAGTCTCTCCTGCGATTGATAATAAATAAAATAACCGACAATTAGACAAACTAAAAACAATTTCGAACTTGGAATTGGATAATATACCTATAGTTCTAATTCATTACTAAGAAATATATTATTATTTATCTTTTCTGTCCACCTGTATAAGACGGGCTAATTTCCCCATGAAGTGTAATCAAAGATGTAACAAAACGCTCACAATATAATTTATAAATTTATTGCGTAATTTGTCACATTACGTGACAAAAAAACTATTTATTGAGCTGTATTTGTACAACTTAAATTAGTTTCTGAAAGTAGCAATTGTGATATTAAATCTTAAAACGCGTATGCATCGAAAAAGTGCAAGTGAAAGTGCATAACATCGGAAATAAAAGGAAGAGGAATTAAGAATGCGACGCTGCTTACGCTTTGTGGGGAAGAATATACATGGAATGTGAGTAAAAATATTGTCCTTAATCTGCACAACTATACTCGTTTTAGTACTTTTGTTTAGTGTCTCCCGTCATATTTTATTGCGTACGCAGTTGTTAAGCGTTTTTAATTGATGTCTTTAATTAATGGTGCCTGTCGGATAACATCACTGCATTCATATTATAGAAATTGACTATGGCAGATTGTAGCTAATGCTTTAAAAATAATTTGCCTTAAAATATAAGAAAAATATAATTCTTCGACAACTTAGTTGCAACAAATATTATATTTATCGATAAAATAAAAGTATTAATTGAGACATTTTTTGTATTGTTAAATAGGGGAATGAATAAAATTTTATTTACGATTAATTTAAAATTTTAGCACAAATAAAGGATACAATGTATAATAATTGTTGTTCTAAGATTTAATTTGTTAAGATTTCAATAATGATTAATTCAAATATTTAAATATTATAATAATATTTGACATTTATGTTATTTAAATTGAAAAAAAAATAAATTTACTATTTTTTCTCTTTTTTATGGTTTTTTTAGTTAAGTTAAACAGTTACCATGTGCAATGTGCATATTAAATCATCCTTTCTTATGCGATACTGAACGATTCTCTTAAAAAAATCATACATAGAGCAATAAGCCCTCGGCGGTATTGTCCTGTAAAATAGACTAAAGGCTCAAGCAGACCAACGCGGAATATGTTGAATTTACACTCAACCAATATAGATATTCCGCTGACATATCTCGTCATTTAATTTTATCCTCTGTCGCGTTCGCTCTCCTCCCGCATTAAAATAAGTTGAAAGAATCTCAAATTAAAAAAAAATAGTACTGCCTAAAACTACTTTTTGTGCCCCCGCTCCTCAACAAACAGTTTTCGAGGCTATCATTATAGTCTGTAGAGCGTGTTAATAAAGAAGATAGTCGCTCTAGAGTTAGGTTATGTTTAGTGATTTAACGAATGTCAATTTTTAGCCATTCACGAATACGTATTCAGTGTTCAAATTTGGTGCCATTTTTCTGAGGCTAAAATTGATTATTTATAAATGTTAAGGCAAAGGTTCTAAAAATGCTAAAAGATTTTAAAAGAGTATTGGCGAATGCAAATATTCGTTACATCACTATAATGTATATTTTGAATTAAATTTCGACAGGGACCAACCGTCATTTTGCTCTTCAAAAAAAAAGTAAATAATTCTCCTCCCTCCAAAATCAATTTCTATGACAGATTACTAAAGAACGGCTAAAATAGATATTTTATAGGTGATGTAGTTAAACAATATTCTTCGAAGAACAAAAATCAAAATATATCTGTGTTAGAAAGTTTGCGAAGTTTTAAATTATTTTTTTTCTGTGGTTGATTTTTTTGCCATAATATGTATCTTTTTAATATGTACTTAGGTCGTCTACAAATCAAATTTTAGGGAATAGATTAGACGTGACTAACAAAATATGAATTATAAATAATATGCAGTTTACAGAAAACGAAGAAACAAAGAACTGTAACACGAATGGCGTAGCGTTTCAGTAGAGAATTTTTATGACAATAAATACAATTCCATGCAAATTTGATTTCACTAAAGTTACAAACAGAAAAAAACAGTAAACTTAATTTTTAAATACTGTGTTAAATTAAAAGCTTGACATTTTCAAAGGAAACATAATTAAAACATTTTTTAATATAAATGTAGCTCTTTGTATCCATATAAAAATATAATTTAGTTTAAGTTGAATATAATAGTAAATTAACAAAACTAAGACCACAAGAATATTATAGAATAACCATAAATATATTGTTAGACTATGCATGTTAGACATAGAACATGTACATGAATAGTGTTATTAATGTTGTTTTATCATATAATATTATAGAGAAACCGGGCCCTAATATTTTTGTGTTAAAAGAATGAACATTTTGGGAGAACAGGGAATAGATTATCAAAGAGTGTATTCAAGAAAAGACAGACGAAAAAAATAAAGAAAATTAAAATCGACACCGCGACCATTGTTTTATGTAAAAATATTTTATATCAAACAAAAAATTCTACACTATATTTGTAAGCGGCATTCTAAACTTTATAATAAATAATATAATACCTATCTAATGAATTAAGATACTGACAAAGAATTAGTGAATGCACTTTAAAAATAATTAAATAATATGTATAAGAACTTAAAATAGTATTGTCATATCATAAAAAATATAATAATATATCTACTTCTGATTATTGAAAGAAAGTTTTTTTTTTAATACTAAACTATAACAATATTGACATCAATATTTTTTTTACAAACTTTATACCTACCGAGACATTGCTTTTATGAAACGAAATAATATATATGATGGAACAGCATTAAAACTTATTAGGTATATAATATTAATCCTTACCCTGGGACACATGTCAATTAGTATATCAGACTGAACGCAGGGATTTGCACTTGTAGCTTGCAAAATATATGTATATGCTTAAAAAAAAATTTGTAATAAAGTTGTTGTTTTGACAATCCTGCACTCTGCAGTATATTCTGTTGTTTTGATTTTTTTTTTCAAAAATTTTAAATCCAAAATATTTAAACATGTTAAATTTGTCTGTTTGTTTGGGAAACACAGAACCACACAATATAAAGTATACCCGTTCCACGCATAAAAACTGTCGCTTATATTACTACACATAGAACAAATGAACCGTACTATAGGTAATGAACTAGCAGGTTTAATAAATTTGGATTGCCTCATAATTTATAATAGAGGTCAGGTGATGGAAAATAAGGATACCTTTTCGGTTTGAGAACTTTATCCTTCAAGAATTTGGCGCATTTCTGCTGTCAAATTAATAGAGGTGCGTGTATTCAAGTTCCGCATTCTTATAGAACATAACTGTAACTTTCGATTTGAGAACTATAGGCCTTGAAAATTACTCTACATTGCAGCTTTTATCGGATGTTCATATTCTATCAGTATGCCGAATTTAAAAAATATATTTTTTTAATTGAAAATACCTTTTTTGAAAAATGTTCCAGACTTTTTTCGAACACGCTGATTTTACTAGACATTAGACATTATATCGCATCCAAAATTATTATTATAATTCAATAATAAATCTCAGGTATTTGGATTAATAATACAAAACAATCGTGTTATTGTTAATCGTTTCGACGAAGACTAAATAAAGTAGTCGAAACGTAGCAAGATTAACAATAACACGATTGTTTTGTATTATTAATCCAAATACCTGAGATTTATTATTGAATTACTAGACATTTTGGCACATTTCTGGACGTGAATCTCCTCAAATTGGGAACTTTCGTCAGAGATAAGGCTGTCGTTCAAAAAATTCGGTGCGTTTATATTTTACCACTGATTGCTTACTTTTGAAACATACGGGAAAGTTGTAAACTATAAGCTTGGAAGAAATTCCCCGTGATGTCACTAGTAAAATAGGCGCGAAAATATACATAATTGAAGAAGTGTCAAACCAGTATAACCTTTATTTTTTAATAAATTCATAAATCAAGTTTATATTTTCAGTCAATTGTGAGATATTATTTGTATTCAGTGTATAGTGCTGTTAGTAATAATAGTACTGTTTATTTTGTTACTTTGTTGAATTCATAAATAAACCGAAATGCAAGCGTTTTTAAAAACGGGAAAGTTATCTGCACCGGAAAAGAAGGCAGGATCAAGCACAAAGTTGGAAAAGAAAACACCATGGGTTGAAAAATAGTACGTAAAAAGAGTTTTTTTTTAATTCAATGTTAAGATCTGGAATTAAAACGAACATACGAAGTTCCATTTAAGACCCTGTAACCCGAACTTAGAATAAATCGCACCAAGAGAAAATTCATGAATTATTTATTTTTCAGTCGCCCTCGTACTGTAGAAGACGTTGTTGAACAAGGCGATGCTGTGGCTGTTTTGCGGGAATGTATGTCTGGCGGTGATTTACCAAATCTTTTATTTTATGGCCCTCCTGGAACAGGAAAGACAAGTACAATACTTGCAGCAGCCAGACAATTATTTGATGATATGTATAAGGACAGGTTTGTTAACCAAATACTAACTATTTGTCAGTTTTTAGTATTCACACTCGATATTCACACTCGAAATGCAAGTGCCGTGTTATTACCGACGCGAATGAGTCCCATTTTATCTCAACCGGTTAACAGTTCGTTCTGTTTGTTCATTTTTGCATTTTGTTTGCTCTCCGATTACGGTCAAATCATTATGTCAATTTTAACTTAAGCCTCCTGGATATGGAATTTGCGAAATGTTCAAAAATTTAGAAAATTATTAAAATCACTTTTAGTGAAGATAAGTTAACAAAAAATGTGAAAACGGGACTCACAACGCAACTGCTCTTTGGTTAATATAATTGTTGAAGTAACCAGCATTGAATGTCAGTTTTTTATGGCATGTTGGTGACCGCTAACTTTACTTTATTTTGTTCTTATTTAAAAACATGGAAGAAGCTATACTGATTATGAAAATAGTTTGAAAATTACTTCAATAAAATACATATGTGCATTTTTTCAGGATCCTTGAGTTGAACGCGTCAGATGAAAGAGGTATACAAGTAATAAGAGATAAAGTGAAAACATTTTCACAACTTACAGCAAGCGGAACAAGACCAGAGTAAGTATTTAAAAAAAGTTAATTTTCTTTATACCCGGTCGAAAGTATGTACTTTCGGCTTCGATTTTAAGGCAGAGTCACATTTATGCACTGCTGGAATTACTCGCATGCCGTCTGTAACAGCGGGCCGAAACAGTTTTCTCGTACATACTTTCTACCGGGTATAAATAAAAATAGTATACACCAGAAAGTTGAAATTCTTTCACTGCGCGACACGATGTCCAAGGCAAAGCCGAGGGCATCACATGTCGCGCAGTGTAGAAATTTCAACTTTCTGCCCTTGCGGTGTAATATACTATTATTTGATACACATTAATTATAAATTATAAATTAATTATAATCATGCACATTTCGCTTGTTCTATTTCAGCGGAAAACCATGCCCTCCGTTCAAAATTGTTATTTTAGATGAGGCAGATTCGATGACTCATGCTGCACAAGCAGCCTTGCGACGTACGATGGAACGAGAAACAAAAAGTACTCGATTTTGTCTTGTTTGCAATTACGTGTCACGCATCATTCAACCTCTGACATCACGTTGCACAAAATTCCGATTCAAACCACTAACTGAGGATAAAATTATAGAAAGGTATTGTTGTACGCTTTTCAATTCAATTTTATTTATTTGATCACTGAAGAAATCAAACATGGGTATATATATTATTTCTCAAGTTTTTTTGTCGGTATGAAATATCTCCCTTAATACTGTATCAAAATTAATGTTTGATACGCCATTTTAGGCATTATTTTGCTCTCTAAGAACTAAGTTAATATCTTAAAATTAATAACAAATAATTAAAAACGCTTGAAAATTCTACGAAAATAATTATTAAATTATTTCGACAATCGTTACAGTAAGGCCAAAGTAAACAATTGATGTTATTTTAGATTAAAATTTATTTGTGATAAAGAAGAATTGGTTTGTGATAATAAAGTATTAGAAACTGTTGTTAATACGAGTGGAGGTGACATGAGAAGAGCTATAACATGCTTGCAAAGTTGTTCAAGGCTAAAAGGCAAAGGAAATACTGTTACTGTGGACGATGTATTAGAAGTTACTGGGGTAAGTGTTAGATAAAATTAAGGACCATCTATAAATTACGTCACTCGAATTTCACGATTTTTCCCACCTATTACTAATATAAAAATATCTTATATTTTAGGTAATTCCAGATAGTTGGTTAAATGAGTTTTTAGAAGTATGTACAGTGGATGATTATTCAAATTTAGAGCAGTTCATCGAAAAATTTATGGCAGAAGCATATTCAGCTGCACAAGTAAATATAATTTAAAATGATAAACAAGAGATACATTGAATACTTATTTTTAACCTCTGACGCAAAAAAGAGGGATGTTATAAGTTTCACTGCTACGCGCGTATGTATATATGTCTGTCTGTCTGTCTGTGACGCCGTAGCTCTTAAACGTGTACCAGATTTGGATGCGATTTTTTTTTTATTTGATAGCAGGTTCTCTAGCGGTGGCTCTTAGACATGTTTTATCAAAATCGGTTCGGCCGTTTCAAGATCATCAGCTCTTTTTGTGTCGGGGTTTTTTATAAAGTATATTTTTAATAATATTTTGTTATTAATTTTTTTTAGATGTTGGAACAATTAAATGAAATGATAATTTTCTCAAATAATTTCAACAAAAAACAAAAGTCTCTTATTTGTGAAAAACTTGCGGTACGTGTAGAAATTTATTTAGGGCCAGAGTACATACACTATTTTTTGTATCGCGAATGTGCGATTCAGTTACTTGTAGATTGTTAAATTGCAACAACTGACATTGTAAGCTCACAAACTATTCAGTGAAATACATAACTGAAGTATCGCAAAACGCACACTTGTTGCACGTTCTCGCGACACCACGCCGTGAATTCTTAGGAGACGAAAAAAAGGCATTGATCGCGCGTTTTGTGTACAAAAAGTGTGAACTGGCCCTTACACAATTTTTTTAATTGAAATAGTTTATCAATATTAATAAAGCACAATTACATTATTATGAAATTCGCAGTTTATTTCGTTTTCGTTTTGTAGATTTGTAGTTTTCGATTACAAGATGGCGGTTCCGAATACATGCAACTAATGGATCTTGGATGCTCGATGATAATGGCAAATAAGTCGCCGTAAATTACCTGATTTTATGTTCTTTGTCTATTTTTTTAATTGTATTTTCAATTTTATACGTTTTCATTTGATATTATAAGCACATGTATTTTTATGCCCAATAAAACCATGTAATCTTAATTAGTTTGATTTATTAATATGTAGTTAAATTTACTTTGCGAATGATATTTTTAAAGAAGCTGATTCTTTTTCGTTTTATAAGAATAAAAATTACTCTGATACATATTTGTACTGGGGACGACTCAATAAAAATAAAATAATTGCTGGTTTGTAGACTTGAAATTTTTTATTGTTTACCGAATGCATAATCAGATCGTTTAGATCGACTTTTTTGTATAAAAAAAGCTATTTGGAGACAGGTAAGTATGCAACAGTTGTAATTGATAATGGAACGCAATAGATGGTGCTTACGTCCGAGGCAAGCTCCAAAATGGAGGGAGATTCAGTTATGGCGCCTCCCTTGCTTGCTTCGAATAATATATACCACAATAAAAATATCGAAAAGCGAAAAAAATATTTTTATCCTTTACCAGTGAGGCCCCCCTGCGTTTTGGCGCCTGGAACATTCAGAGCGATTGTTCCAGGCGGAGCGTTCACCCTATGCTCTAGGGTCGGCCCTGCATGTACTCATAAAAGAGTTAACCATTATTTGGATCGTGTACTTTTTCACAAATTAATATTTTCGAAATTTACGTAAATGAGAAATCGAACAATATTACAATAACTCGCAGGGTCGGACTGGGCCGGAAGGGCCCAAGTGGCTCCTAAGAAGCCCGGGGCCCGAGACTGGATAATGGTAGATGGGATATTTTTCTATTTCATTTCTCTCTAATGTATGAACGAACTATCTGATCTAGTTTACATTTAGGTCGCAAGAGCTGGGACCTAGCCTGCATGGGCCCCCTATCCTACCTACCGCTTGGCTTGCGGCAAGCCCCGCAAACCTATAACCGTTACAGCGTTTTCGGCACGGCTTAATTTTAATCATTCGAGCTGAAATTTACAGAGAATCATTTTTTCAATGTAAAGAACCATTTTAAAGGTTAGCATGTGACAATTTCCAACCTGTCAAAATAAGGGCCAGTCTATTATTAGACTGGCTCTTATTTGTATAAACCAATTTTTTTTCAAATTTTTTGAGTTGCTACCCCCTGAAATGGTTCTATATATTGAAAAAATGATTAGCTTAAAATTTCAGCTCAATTTATACAGTTTAACCCGTGCCGAAAACGCAGAGAACTTTGACAATACGTTACGTAAAAAGCAAATTCCGAAACTACTTAACTTTGTGCTTAGGGTATAAAAAACTAACTTTTCCTATGGATCTGGACAAATCAATTCGCCTCTTAAGCACATCTTAGGACTTCTTTAAGATAGAAATTGGTTGGTGTTAAGTCATAGACAAAGTTACGCACTCGCACTACGGGACGTAATGCTCCGTGGGGGGCCCGCGCAGGCTGGGGCCCGGCTGGCAAACGCCACCTCGACTATATGGCCAGTCCGACGCTGATAACTCGTATTCCTATAGATTACCGAGACACTTTGATGAGTGCTCCGTAATATTGATTGTGTAGGTACAGTAAGACCCCGCTTAACGCGGGAACAACGCTAAAAGAGGTCATTTTAATACGTAGATAGTAGGCATAACTAAAACAGAACAGAGAATAAGAAAATGTGTTAGTTTGTTTTTTTGTTTAATTTTGTAACATTTATTGTAAAATACTTTTTATCACATTAATTATAGATTTATTTATTGCTAGTATCGATTTTTGTTCATTAAACATTTATGAAAATCAAATAAAAGTTCGAGTAAGAAGTTATGTTTGTGATGATGGATTTTACAGATTTTGTTTTTTGTGAAGAGTCATCAAATGTTATTTGCCTTTTTCTGTTTCGTTCAGCAAGCTGTTGTCTATAGCAAGATATTGCATCAATGACACTTCGCCGTGCCTTTGAACTTCTATCAACATTTGAATCACTTTGTATAAATTAATCCACAATTTGCTTTATAGTGGTTAAGCTTTTTTTTTAGAAACCGTGCAATCCTGAAACAGCGTTAAGCGGAGCACCGCTAAGTGAGGTTTTACTGTATAATTAATTTAATTTGCGAAACGAAATGTGATACGCATTTTTTATTGCTTCGGTAAAAATAGTAGAGGAAGGTCTAAGGAAATCAATACTAATAATTAATATATTATTATTTACTTGTAATGGGATTTCTCTGTCTTTCGAGTTTTTCCTTGATGGAAAAGCGCATTTCCGCAGTGTTTGTATGTAGCGGTGTCAGTTAAAAATGATTGAACCGATTTTAATTAAATTTGGTTCACTATCAATAATTGGTACCTATACTTAAAGTATCTAGGATACTTTTTAACCTTATACAAAATACAGTTCCCGTCAAAATTTACACCGACGCGAGCGAAATTGGGCGAAAATTTATCATTTACATTAGCGAAGTCGCTCGTAAAAGCTCCGTAGCTATATTATTATATTATTGATGGTGATGATTGACTCTGCTAGCGTCGCACTGATTTGAGTCGATTATTTAGTTACTAGTTTCGGTTAACCTATATTATCTAAGTGATTTTCTTTGAAAGTGTTACATAATGTTGCTATTAGTAGATAGGTATTAGTTCATAATCAAACTTGAGACGATTACCTACTACCGAATTTTTGTAGTTTATTCTAAAATGACGCTACAATTACAAATTTCAAAGTACTGTATATTGTGCAATGGTCAGACATCTCTGCAGAAAACGTTCTTCCAAAAGAAGTCGGAAGTGCCAGCATCGTAGCTAGGGGCTGGCCGCGGTGGCGACTGCCAGGGGCGCAAATAACGGGGCGCACCCGCAGACCCGTAGCCTGCATTATTACATGTATTGTTTCTAAGTTTGGGGGGCGTAAAATTTATATCTTGCCCTGGGCACTCACGGTCTTAGTTACGATACTGGAAAGTGCTGTAAAACGTCCGCAAGCAATCTGTTATTTCATGGAAAGGAACAAGAAACACTATCTCATCAAGGATAAGAGGTAACTGATTTAAATATTGTTTAACTGAACTTTGTGTTATATTTTCTTGCATTTATTAACATTTTTGTCTCTCTATCTATATCAATATCATTTGAAAACGACTTCATCGATTTTGATGGCACTTACAAACTATCAATTGGTACCGAAACTTTTGAAGTATTTTCACAATAATTTAATGTAAGCACCACAGTTTTTATGCGTGGGACGGTATGCTTTAATTGTTTCACTGCTTTGCCTCTCCATTAAACGAACCGTACTAATAATGACGACTATTTTATACAATTTTGGAACTTAAAGATTCATCCAATTTAGGACCAAGTACTAAATTAAGATTTTCTGTTTTTCGTAGTTTATTTTCTGCTTTCTCAGGACAATGAAATTAATCTGTTTTTAAAGCGCAATGCGTTTCTTTTTTGTCCGAGAACTTCGGTGGCTTCTACTTAATCGATTTTTTGATTGATTTTTTTTAAATTAATTGTATAACTGCGAAGTTGCCTGTTATACTTTGTTTTGTCTTTTCTTAATTAGTTTTGGATGCGTGCATAAACTACCCCATAATCAAGAGGCTGTACAGCTGGCGTGATTATCTATGGATAATGGAATATTTTATTGTTTAATGAAGTATTTTGTTAGGTAACTTTATTGCGATGTATTTAGACGTATATATATGTTTTGAATTGTCCTCCAGGTAAATCTCAAATTCAATTAATTCTATACATTTAGAAGACAAAACAGCTTTTATATTTTTATTATGCTCTATGTGCAAACACTACGTGAAGTCTTGTAGTGTAGTGTTTTTAGTAGTTGTCCGTGCTACAGGCTACACTTCAACAGGTCGTTGGTCTTTGCTTCTCTGCACCTATGTCTTCGAAAAACGATCAGCTCACCAGGAGAGCCGCGGAAGGTGCGGGGGAGGGCGACACCAGAACTACTCACAGAATGCTATTTCAGAATATAAACAGTAACTAACTCGCTATACTTTAAATCCAACCCATGCAGTGATGGATTGACGCTTAGGCCCGTGAGGCCCAGAGCTACATGATTTTAGGGGCGGCAAAATTTTAGAGACAACAAAATTTCAAAAGTAAACAATGGCAGGACAGTTGAAATTTAAAAATTAATCTAATTAATCCGTTGTCTAAAATTTTCTGGCTTCATTACATGTTGAATTGCAATAAGGGCGCCATATCAGACGGGGCCTAGGGCGGCATCGAACCTAAATCCCCCACTGAACCCATGGGAGTATAACATAAGGAAATAGCGTTCCAAGAAACGTAAAATACGCACTCATTTACAAATCTACAATTATTTGTGGTCACATAGAGTCTTAATCAGTTTCATTTCTTGGCTTTTGACGGGAAAAAACTCAATGAGATAATAGAGAAGAAAGAAATTACTGCTGTAAAATCACCGCTACGAAACCAATCTAGTACCGGATTAATATACCCGATAAGGAAACAATTCATAATTATTTTGTAGTTATAATTTTATTGAGAATACATACACGGATACAGAAAAAGAAGTTAAAAACATAATATGGATGTGTGGATGCAATAAATTATACCAGCGTATTGTGAAGTTGACATCCCACTACGCAATAACGTATTAGATAGAGCGTGACAGTTTAGAATTAGAATCTGGGAGCTGATAATAGAAGAGATTAAAATTTTTACACTGGCGCAAGCATATTGATTTGTCTTGTTATGCTGAGGAATCTACCACTCCATCCATAAATTGATTTAGGTAAAAATGCATTTCAATTATTTTGATCATAACGTCGAAGTATTGGTGCATTTTTGATACAGATACCTTTCTTCTGAAAGGACGGGTCCGTAACTTAGCGACGAATGTTTACCGATACCGTTACGTTGCAGTTACTTCAGAAGCCGCTAAACCAGGATTGTGTAATCCAGTGTAAGTAAGGAATGGGTCAATTGTTTTGGAAGAACATTATAAGATTGGGTCAACACATTGATTTATTTTTGTGGAGCAAGAAACACTTAGTGTTATTTTGTTCTTCTGTAACTGAAGTTAAGTTAAACTTTTCTGTGATTTTAGCTGAGCGTGTGTTACTTACAAACACACTTAAGTTATAGGTACACCTTAACCTCGGTCTTCGGCTCAGGTCGCTAGAAACCGGTTGCCACGATCGCAGATCGACTTCGCGTCTTTCGTCGCGTATTTTGTGTACTCAGCGTTGTTTTGTGGGCTGTGTTGTGTGTTGTTTCCATACGAGTTTGTTTTGATAATATTGTTATAAAATGGCGCCAACCATAACGACTACTGGATTTGTACATTTCGTAAAATGTTTACAGTATTGTTTGTTACAGTGTTAATGAAGAAAATGTTACACGATCACATATTTTATTAGATGTCGATATACAACTTAATCAATCGTTTTAATTGTTTACATTCTCGGTTACATATGTGACATTCAACAGGCATCATCAATCATCACATAACAATGTACTATGTAGTGATATTTTATTCAGTTATTGTCAGTTTGTTTGCAATTATTGGAAATCATAATGTCAAGATTTAAAAAAAAATATTTTTAAACATAAAAGTGCGAAGTGATAGGAAAAAAAATAGAAATAGAAGGCAAGCGTATTTCGTAGCTGACGTTGACTGAATTACAAAACATTTGAGTGTTGTAAAAATCGTGAAAAACAGTGATTTATTTCAACGTACCTATCAATTGTTTATAGATCGTAGAGTGTTATGAGAAAAAGCAAGTGAAAATCAGTGTTCCCTGTACTCTTTTGTTATTGTGTTCTACTTCTTGGTATCTGGATATTATTATAAGCTGTTTATATTGAAGCAGCAGGCAGCTTTTGGATTATTATATACCACTGAACAAGTTTTTCAGAATGGTTATTAAACAGGTAGGTTTCTGGTTTTATATTTTAAATGGTTTTATTATAAGTACTTATCTTGCTTGGGTTCGGACAACAATATCGCGTGGCAATTAAGCAATTTCTGTCTTTTTCCTTTATCTTGTATAAGAAGAAGATAACATTTTAATTTTCAAATTGATTACGTTGATCGGAATTGTTGAAGCTGTTCTTTGTAAATTGTACAAATGCAGCTATACAAAATTCGAAATTGGATTTTCAATCTGAATTACTGTTGAGAAATGAGACTTCGTTAGTACGTTTTTATACAGGCAGTGAATGATTTATTAGTCTTTTGTTTTGAAATTGATTTTCTCCCATTTTAGTGTGAAAATTCCTAAAATGTGTATACGTATTACACTTGTTTCGTAGACAGATTTATGGCATTAATATTTTGATTTACTTGTTTTAGTTGAAGGCTAAAATATCGATTATTTAAATGTCCTACACAGAAAGTTTACGGTTGTTTATAATTAGGTATATTATTGTTTTCTTCGAACAAAGGCTTCTTTGATTCGCTGCCTTTCACAAAATAAAAATTGTTTCTTCCATTTCAAAGGCTAATAAAACCATAGTTAAAATACGAAACCGTATTTTGGAGGTGAAATTTTACAAGACCCATTTTTTTTTTAATTTACCCGCTCAAAGGCAGAGTATTTAGTAAAATTCAAAGTTTTTTTTTTGTATTGTCTTCAATATAATCCCGCGGTGATTATGGTACCATTCTTCTTCGTTTTTAAATTTCTAAGTCATTTTTGTTACTAACAAAATAATTTAAATTTAAAATCATACTAGTCCTATTATTACTTTGAATTAAAATGAACTACATATAGGTAATAATGATCTGGTTCACTTTAATTCTTTACAGGTTTTAGAGTTGTAGTCATTTTCCGATGAGTGGCATATATGTTTCGATTATTCTAATAATAATACCATATTTTTGAACAAAAAACGTACGAATAGCGCGCGTGCTGAACACACGGTTGCTGTATGAGAAACCTGACACTTGGGGGACGCAGTCTGACGCACTTGCATGCCAGCGATAGATTCTGTCCAGCTGTCAATTCGATAATCACTTTAGAGTCTAGCTCATTCCTGTACCTAACTACCACAGGTAGTATTTTACCCAGCGTTGCCAGACGTCCCGATTTTTAAATCAAAATTAAATGTCCCGCGCGGGACAGGCTCAGTCCCGCTTTTCGGGGATAACTCGACCGTGCGTAAATAATTATTCTCTTATTGTAAGTTGCAATTTGTAACACTTACTCCTCAGACTATTGTTTGAAACGCCATATTTTTCAAATGAATAACACTTTTTTGATTTTGATTTCTGTTTTTTTTATTTTTTTTATTCAGAAGACGAATAAGACTTAACTATTTAACGATAGGGTAAATCTGATTTAAAATATATTTTTATTAAAATACATTTTCTATGGCTATTTTTGCTATCTATTGTCACGTAAACGTAATTTGAACTCAAATAAAAAGATAAATATTTAAAAACTTCGGATTATATACGTTTTTTTACTATATGTCCTGCTTTTGACGAAAGAATCCCGCTTTTTTCACTCAAAAAGTTCCAAAATCCCGACTTGGCAAAAAAAAAGTCTGGCAACACTGATTTTATCCCTCTATATAGTACCTAATGGCTAAGCTCTAATGGTGCAGTTGGATCTGAAATATAATATCTTCTGATCCCTATGTCATTTTGTATTATGTCAATGTATTTTTCTTTTAGAGTTGATGTGTTTCGGGCTTGGAGATTAATAGCATACCATAGTTCATACAGCATTTCCATTGGCTAACTCTCAGTTCCCAAAAAAACTTGGTCAAGGGGATAATTTCCCGGGTATTTTGTGTATAATTTAGTTGCGATTTGAGAATAGTCCCGGGAGTTCTGTGGAAATTTTTGTTACAAATTGTCTCGAGAATTCTTCGACCATTTTTACCTAAAAAAAATTTTTTTTTGTCGCATTCCATTTTACATGCTAAGTTATGGCATGTTTGATTAGGGCTTGTAAAAATTTCAACATTCTGTTTGAAATGATTTTGCTAATAATTATTTAAATGTAAATCCGGTAATATTGACTTTATCGTACATAAAACAGATGTACTTAAAGTGATGTTTTACAAGATATCTAGAACCAGATTGAAAACCAAATTTATACAGTTTTCATTTTTACTATCAAATTCATTAGATAATGAACGTATCTAACTGTTTGAGATTCCGTGCAAGGTTTCTTCTTGATTTAAAAAAGTCTTATATAAATTTTCACAAGAAGTTTCTTTCGAATTTGGTATATTGTGTTAGAAGTAATGACTTCGTATAGACTTTGTGGATAGATAGTCAGTTTTTTTTATGAGAACATTATGCTCTCAGTTAAAAAAATCGTTCATAGTCGCATTCTGATTCTAAAAATTAAATACATAGTCGCAAATCTTTTTTAACTCTTGACTGAAAGTCTTTTTTAGCCGTCATTAAACTTGCTGTCCATTGCCTGTTGGTAATCATATAAAAAAAATCTTAAATTTACTACTTGATAATAGAATTCAGTACCACCATTCCATCACGTATTTTGACAAATTTTAGTCCTTATGTGCGCCTAGGGTAAAATTTGAATTTTGCGCCCCCCAAAACTTACTCTGTAGGAAGAGAAACAATACATGCAGGCTGCGGGTCTGCGAGGTCCCTTTGAGACCAGCCCCTAGCAACGACGTTGCCTGTATTCCTTTAAAGTGAAAAATAAAAATAGAATTAAGCCAGAAAAATATATTTTTAAAGTCAAAAATAAACACAATATCGTAGTCGGATAAAACTGAAAAGTACTATATGCTTTAACTTTAGGTCATAATTAAACAGTGTACCGAGTTTAATCAAAATTGACTTAATTGTTTCTCCGCAGAACCCGATAGAAAACGAAATAAATGCTCCTATTACTATTAACCAATCGCTCGGTTATGCTTCTCCCGGTTGCAAATCATTGTTTTTGCTCATAGTTCACCTCCATTTTGTCAATAGAAAATTGGAAAAAGTGTCTTTTAAAGCCTGGATAATCTATAGTGGGTTTAAGCCCCAGTGAAAAGAAAATTCTCAGCAAGAACGAGTCGGCTAAATTTTACATAGATTTTGTAATCAATTCGCACCAACCGGAATGACGCACTATGGGTTAAAATGACCAAGTAACATCGCAAATTCGTCGTAGACGTCGCGGTCGCCATCAGCATATCATCTTCACTATCTCCAACTTCATCAACAGCATAGCAGAACATCTATCTTCTGACAGTTTATAGCATCTTATCTTATCTTTTTTCTTTCTTTTTAAATAACGCATAGAGCAAACTCCGATGCTGCGCGTTTAAGTAAATAAAAAATGATCTAGTTCGTTTAATCTCTATGAAGATTTCGGAAAGTCACTAAAACAGATGAAGCGTCTCGACCTGCTGAGTTCAGTGTCAAAGAACACGTGTTACAGTAAAATAGTCATATTTTTTTAAAACTAATTTAAAATGAAAAGACGTTTGATATGTGATTAAGAATATTTGTAATAGAAACCGGTACAAGCGTGGCCAGATATATTGCGGTCTTAAGATTTCCTGTGTATGATAATGCAATAAGCATATGAACTATGTAATAGGCTAGCATAGCCCGCGGTCAACGCGGTCAGTGGGCCAGACAGCATGGAATGGACATCCACAGAAGCGTTTAATATATTTTCAAATTACATTTTCGCATTCATCAAACAGGTGCATAGCGAACGAGAATATAGTACGCGCCTGAATAGTCCCTGAGTTTCGTTTTTACTTTTTAATATTTTAATGAAACACTGAAATATATATTTTTTTTTAATTTTTAAACTGTGGGTTAATAAGTGGTAACCTAATGCAGCTGTATAATTAAATAATAATCCATTTCCCTTTGTCATTGATAACAAATCTAAATCAACGTGGAATATTTTAGATAGAACATATCGTGAGATTGCAATCACTCTAATAGTTGACTATATTTTTTTATCTATCTTAAAAATGCATGCCATGATTGGTTAAACCTGCAGTATTAAAAAAAACTTTTTATAAAAAAAAATTGAGCATCCATAAAAAAGTCACTGAAAAGAGAAAAATAATTAAATTTTGAAATCTTTCTCAATTTAAATATTTAAACTTTTAGTAAATTGCCGTCGACCTCAAAATAAGTTGCTGAGGAAGTGCAATTAGCAACGAAACGTCCAACTTAGTGTTAGTTCTTTTTTTTTAATTGTCCACTTCAACATTTTCAGTGGCTTGTTTTGTAAGAGGTTCAATTTTTTTTGAAAAGAAAAACTACTGAACCGATTTAAACTAAAATTATAAAGGATCACCTCAACATCTTCCTGAGCACGACAGAGCTGAAAGTTGTTAGAAGCATTCAAATCGGTTAATCCCTCGAGACTGAACGTATATAAAAAAAAATATTTTTGATTAGTAGAAAAAAACTACTGAACTGATTTAAGTAAAAATTATATGGGACCATTCCGTCATCTTGCGGAAATTATTTAAATCGGTTAACTCCCCGAGAAGTTGAACAAACATTAAAAAAATATATGAACACGGGTGCGTCTCTGATTGATCTTTCTTTTTTAAGTCTGTTAATTATTGTCGATTGTTTCAGAACGCCACGATGACGTCGGCTGGCGTCCGAAAGCGTCACTTTGCTAGGTGTTCGTGAACCACCTGTCTTCTGTCACCTGTACAAGACATTAAGACCAGGGGGACGCAGGACCCGCACACAGCAACAGTATGACACCGTCACGTGACTTCACCTCAACGAAGGGACTGTTGAATGCACCTGGGCAGAACAATTGTTTTCTCAATAGTGCCGTGCAGGTAGGTTGTGCAAAGTGTACTTTTTATATTATTTGTTCAATACATCGATCGCAACACCGAGCCATCCTAAGATGGTACAGTCTACGCCCAAACATTATTTAGTTTAGAATTTTACAAGAAAAACATCTATTTTCACACAGTATATCTTATCTTTGTTTAAAGTTGTCCGCCATAGACAATTGATTTATTATTTATTTTAGTTCGTTCAAAATCAACAAAAATGGGAAAAGATTTTCAATTTGTTATATTGTTTTTTTAAATATTTCTCCAACCTTTCTAATATCAGCTTTTGAGGACGAAACAAGTCATGATATTTTTAGGGTTCCGTACTTCCGATGAAAAAAACGGAACCCTTATAGAATCACTCTCATGGCTATCTGTCTGTCATAGCTTATTTTCTCCGAATCTACTGGAGGAAAAAAAGTTGAAATTTGGTACATATATAAAGAGTTAGATGACCCAATCATGCACATAGAGCGTAAATAAATGGATTCCAATTTTGGGGGGTAAATTAGAAAACTACCATCATGTGACGTATCCAATGAAAGAACTCGTTATGAGAAATAAATATATATTATATTTATAATTTCAAATCCACAACTTACAAGTTATTAAGGAAAATATTCAAAAAAGGACCACGAAAGGGCTCGTTATGAGGAATACTAATGCGTGTATTTTTTATATAATTTTAAAATGCGTAGTTTAGAAGATATTATAGAAAATATATGATAATCGAAGGTCTGAAAATAAATAAAAAGGTGATTTATGACATTTTCAATATTACACTGACTATGTTAAAAAAAACCTGTTGACATGTCCGGGTTCTGGGCTCTAAAACCCGGAGTTTTTACGCGTCTTGTCCTGGTTACCAAATTTTAGAGATGGCAGCCCTAGCTTGTGAACCGCTGTATTCAAGAAGTCTAAATTATAGTTTTCAATTAAGAATTATTATCATTTTATCTGATTTAACTCAACAAGAGAATTATGGCTGTTTAGCTTCCGATGTTGAGACTTTTTATACTCCATTGACTACAAAATAATGGTTCGTTTCAGACTACTTTGAGGCTCTATAATGAACGAATTTATATTCCTTTTAAGCCATTACAACACGTGAACAGAAGAACATAAAACAAATTCAAATTTCACATTTATCTTTGCGACTACATCTTATTCTTACGGTGTAGGTGATGGTTCTCACAAATTGTCTTAGTACGAGTAACTGAGACAGAACTATTAAATTATTGTAATGACGTAACTCAGCCGTATCCGACATGGGAGCAGGTCAAAGGCTACCGGAAGAGCTCATTATGTACCTGTATACCCGTACCTGTGTACCGGAACAAGAAAATATAGAGGGGGAAATTACATAAACATTAATTAACCGTAGATTATTTTACGTATATCATTATGAATTATTTATAACATCTCCTAAAATCGCCAACTCCCATCCAATGGTGCGATTAAAAATGCTTTTTATAATATGCACACATCGCGTCTGCAATCCCTTATCGTAACTGCAAACCACTATCCTATAGTCATAAACGATTATTTAATTAATAATTATCTTTACATCACATAATATGCATATTCGTGTTTTTTATCTTTCTAAAATTCATTCACAAGTTTATACTTGAATCACGCGTTGTTACTGCATATACATAAACTATAAGTTATTATTTTGTCTGAATAATGGGTGGCTAAGTTAAAGGCCGAATTTTAGAAGACGCCTGAGATTTAAGGAAAAAAGATGTCTAAAATAAGCTGAAGCCAGAAACATATTGATAAAGTTGAACACCAAGCTAGTTCTAAGTTCGTATGCAAGATAATTACATCATTGAGAACCGAAAACTGGACCGGCTTGGATCTATGTCTTCTTCAGATCCATTTTCAATTTTTGATAATGCATAATGCTGGTGTTCGGCCCTACAGTTCTTAATTTGAAGTCATGGTAAAAATCATTAATGACTTTCATAGTAATGTTTTATTCAGCATTATACAAACATGATCTTATAATATACTCCAGTTTATTACACAACCGTCTCGTGTAATAATGGTGGCAACATACGGAGGTACCCTGTATTATAAAAAACAAGAAAGATATAATAGTTTCTATTGTAATGATTCATTTGTGGAGTCGTGAGAAATTGCAATTATAAGTTGAACAATATTTTGAGAGCAATGATATACCTAATGTAATATAATTATGTACACTGTCGCTGTAAATAGTTTTATTGTAGGTATATTACTATTGTATCAAATTACTTTATTCTCATAAAATTTATATACTTGCAGTTGCTACCTACTATTTTAAAATTGGATGAGTTTTGAACTTCTTGACGCTTAATTTTTTTTATATTCGAAATTGTTTTCCAATTTGTTGGAAATTAAAGTTCTAAATATTGGTAAAAACAAACCCGCTCTCCCACGTGCAATACGTGGCGACACTACATCCTTTCGGTAGATAGATTATGGACGCTTGACAACTGAGGTTATTAGCGGCTACATACTTTCGAGATCTTCACACATTGTTCCTATAGACAATCACGATTTACTCCCTGACAAGCTTTTGCCTTTTTTGTTACGAATGTGCTAAATATGATTAATCGGTACTAGTCTGAATCAGCTGACGCGGAGTTTTTATAGGACGTCAGAAAAACGAAACGGTTTGCCTCAAAAACGTTTGTTGAACAGTTCAGCGTACATGACCACATTTTCACACAATTCCTCGAACTATCTAATGCGTTGCCTCTAAAAGTTCCGCAAACTTTTCTGATTGTCAGCACAGGATTTACAGTCTATTGAAACAACTGCCTAGTAGTGTCAGCATAAAGCATTCAGCAGTAATCACGGATGTGGCTAAGACGGCTGTTGGAACCATAAAAATCGCACTGCGCATATTTTTTACATTCACGTACAATTTTGTATTCCTGCAGAACTAACATTCCTTCGTTTACATTTTTCAGATATTGCCTCTACTCTCAAAAATCGACTGATTGACCTGCGTGATTTATACTTTGCGACTGATTTAAGTACGTCAATCGCGTATTTTAAATATCCTCTTCAAATTTACCTGCTTTTTTCCACGTATTGTTTGTATTGATATTGTCTAATAGAGTAATAAACCTATAACATGCATAGTAAAATACACACAGCGAGTCAGTGAGTCAGTAAGCACTTAAGAGTTCAAGTCATCACGTTCTTTTGAGGTACAGACGTGTCATCTCATATTCTGGTCAACAAATCATTCTCTATACACACGGCTTCCCCCGTACACCTGGTTTGATGGACTCGTCCATTTAAAAGCCGGTAAAAGTTCTTCCGACTCGAAATGTGTGTACGATTTGTACATTGACTTATACTACTGGACGTGCCGTAGCAGCGTAAAATATGTTCTCGCAAAAAAAACTCGATCAATTCCTATTTCCTCAATATAGTATAATAGAAGCGACCCGGTCTGACTTCGCCCAAATTCAAATTTAATATATATCACACCAACATCCTCTCCCCGTGCGAAAAACCGTCACCGAAAAATAAACTGTCGAATGATAAAAAACGTAGGGTAAACTACTAGTCATTGAACATTACTAGTCATTGGACAGAACACATTTTCATTAGCTATAATAAGAATAAGAACTACAGATGGGAAAAACGGGTCTTTTTAGTGATCTACATCTTTGCATCTGGATCCCGTATGTGAGCCGGCTCACTGAACCGGTTCAAAAAGAGCCGAGTTCTGAATATGTTACTGCAGTCTGCCACTGAGTTACCTAGTTCAGTCAATCATATCACGACCTGTATAGAATCAAGAATGCATAGCCAAACATGTGATGCATGAGTCATTTGAGCTGACAGATGCATCAAAGCAAGAACTGATACGTAAGTGTAAAATGTGCTTCTGTGTGTTAAGTGTTTTACTGAGTTATGCGGATCCGTTGATCCGTCGACTCAAAAAAAGTGAGTCGGCTGTCACGGATCTTCTGTCGGAGTCGGCTCTTTGAACCGGTTCAGATCTGAGCTACCCAACTATAATAAGAACGATACTCAAGCAGATTTGAATGACTCACAAAATGAGTCATTCAAATCTGCTTTAGTATCGTTCTTATTCTTATTATAGCTAATGAAAATGTGTTCTGTCCAATGACTAGTAATGTCCAATGGCTAATAGTTTACCCTATTTAAATCTGTTCAGTAGTTCTCGTGTCTAGCGAACCCACAGATACACGTGAGAAACTTTGCATCATTTTTGACAACTACATTCGCATCCGCAACAGTCGTTGTGAAGCTTTTGCGGATGCGGATGTGATACAAGTCGTGAACAAGATTATCGGGGGTGGGTTCAGCCCTTGTCGCTTGCTCGAGTTCTTTGAATAAACTTGGCCAATAGGGATTACGTGATATATTATGAACCTTTGCGAAAGTGCCCAAATCCTGAAAAGGTTGCAATGTTATTTTTCATCAAACAATATAGTTTACCATGAAAAAGTAATGAAAATGTCTTTCTTAATAAAAATGATTATAAATTACAATCTCTTTTACCTAATTTTACGAAAATTTAATATAATACTGATCAGAACTAATATTTATTGTTAAGAATATTATACTTGTTTCCACATCCGCATCTGCAGATGTCAGTAAAACTCACATCTGTGACATCTCTGCATGGTTGATATTTTGATAATTCACTCCAGTCAAGCCAAGAATTTACTATTACGACAGACCGCTAGGGCACGTCCAGCTGTATAAGTCCATGGATTTGTGGACTACGCACGAGATTGCGTTGTGTAATGATTAATTACATAGTAATACAGTGTCGTAGCGTGGTTTTTGAACCAAAGATACTGTATTTTGTCGCAGATG
Organism: Venustoraphidia nigricollis; assembly: GCA_034508555.1. Classification (NCBI taxonomy): domain Eukaryota; kingdom Metazoa; phylum Arthropoda; class Insecta; order Raphidioptera; family Raphidiidae; genus Venustoraphidia; species Venustoraphidia nigricollis. The sequence goes on along the minus strand of JAVRKA010000044.1, from coordinate 2,389,609 downwards.
TGGAGGCCTGTTCATTAGCGTCCTATAAGCGCGTAAATTCACCGAATGTTTAGAATATTTGACTGTTTTTGTGGTACTTTAGCTCGAGCTTTTGCTACATATCAGAAAATAAGGTGGAGTAATTCAAGGAATAATTCTTTTTGGTGTGCAAACGTGTATAATCTAAATATTATTAGGAAAAACAAACTAAATCATTGTAACTTACATATTTTGATTCAAGATTTGCAACGGTATTTTGTATAGGTTTTGTTTGAAATAATAAACATCCATCAAGGCAAAAGTCTCTTCTGTGTAAAAGTATTTTAAAATAACGAGTTGTACGGTTCAAGAATAGGCCCTTGTTTTTAAATTGTCTTAAAATTTTTATTTTGCGTAGTAGAATCATTTTATAGGATAAAATAACACTCAAAATTTTAAATACATTATAAGTTGGAGCATAAACGAGAGCCGCCATATTTATCTACTGTGACGGCATTGTTGTAGTATACAAACAAGTGCAAATAACGTTCGGTATTGTTTACACGAAGCTCGTTAGTATGTTTACTCACATGTGTGCCGTGTGCTTACTACAAATCTGACGTCACATTTCAAACCATCATGGCGGGTAGCATTTTTTGACATATCAAAAAATTGCAATTTTAAAATTGAAATAATAAAACAACCTCTTGTTTTTGTGAATATAAATCGATAATTTCTGATGTCTAATTTGATAAATTATCGTATTCACATTTAATTATTTATTTTTTATAGTGTGAAATACTCTAGCTATTGCAGATCTCAACATGTTTTTGGTTCATTTATGTGAATAAAATTCAACAATAACATCTAATTATAATCAATCCGGATTTTTTTATTTTTGTAAGGCACAAATATTTGCAAGGATTTTAACAAAAAAAGAATCGAAATTGGTGTAACCATTTTGATTATGTGCGTGTTACAAAATGGCGTGATATTTAACAGACATAGGTGTTTTCTATTCTACTCTCGTACCTAAAAAAGTGACCAACTAATCATTAAACGCTTATTACATAGTCAGTGTTACATTGGAATTTGTTAATATCTACCCATGTAGATAATAATTAATAATTATGTATGTATATGTTGTGGCATCGAGTCTTTTGAATTTTCTAAAACCTAAACACGTTGTACACAAATACTACGATAGAAGAACCTAATAACATTGATCCTAGTTTATTTTAATATTATTTTATCTCTCCGTCATTGTCTAAAGCACAATCTTCTACATTGGCGAGTTTTCTGATTCTCTCTAGTGGTTTGCTATATAAAAAAACCAGCACCGCCTGAAGCTAATTACGGTCGAGTTGTACGAAGCCGTGTACGAGATACACAGCTATAAGTTAACAAACCAACTGATTCTATGATCGAGTCGTTCCCGCGCGCGCGAATTCTAACTCTAGGCTATTGTCCTTTTCTATGATTGATTTCTGAAGCGGTCATCATATTTTTCATCGATAGGAAATTTGTGTTACATGATATCAACCGTAAGACATTCCCTACAAACTCCCGGAGTCTATGATGTCTCCATCTGACACGAACAGGTACCTAAAATTCGCTTTTTCCGAGCGCGCGCGAATTCTATCTCTGGGCTATTGTCCTTTTCTGTGATTGATTTCTGAAGCGGTCGTCATCTTTTTCATCGATAGGAAATTTGTGTTAAATGATATCAACCCTAAGACATTCCTTACATACTCCCGGAGTCTATGATGTCTCCATCTGACACGAACAGGTACCTAAAATTCGCTTTTTTCGATATGTATAGGTCATTGGAAGAGGAACCATGAAACGTCTGAATCCGTCGAAATCCGAAATCGATTTTTTTCACTAGGTATTACAGGATTTTTCCATTCCTGTAGTCGGTTGAAATATAAAAATGATTCTGTTCTCTTTTTCTATAATTATTATTTCTGCAACGATATATTTTCTTCTTCAATTCCCCCACGTGGCATATAGCAAGAAGAGAATAAATGTATAGAACCTGTCAAAATTATAATTTTTAAGAACAGGTGTATAGCGTTTGGTATAAAGACGATTGAGGGTTCGATTCCAGGACTCGCCATAAAAAACATCTGCTTTTTTACCGGTGTTTTTTATGTTAGCGAAACAATCGTAGACATAGACAATATAACTTCTAATGAATTGGAAGTACCTTCTAGATATTTATTCACGTTAGTATGAAGCAAAATTTTTAATGTGATGTCATAATGCGTTGTATTACGACGAGTTGTGACATTATGTTTAAAAAGAGTACCAGCGAGTTTTAATAGTGTCGTAATACCATAGCGTCTGAGGTATATATGGTATTTTTCCACGCGCTTCCTATAAAATAGGTGCTTTTTACTTCATTTCTGCGAGAATTCTAAACTACCCTTGTTTTGTATAAATGCAGGTAAATTTTACCTGGAAACTTATAAGGTCAGCTCTGGCCTCTGGTCTGGTACTGCTTAATCAGTAGTCATATTGTATCAAGTTTAAATTATTTTTACGCTCCCGGCATTTTAACTAAAATCGTTGGATTTCGCTGTTTATGTAACGTTTCTATATGCCTGCACGATTACAGATCCCCAGTCTCGAAGTTCTAAATGAGAATAGTTGCTGAAAATGTCGATTGTTTTTTTTTCGACTTATCACCAAAAAATATATACATTATATCTAAAATATAAAGTGTATTAAGTTCAGGAAATTGTGATAGTTAATGACCTAAAAAAAATTCTACAAAAACCTATATAATCAATGTTATACCTATTGGTACCTAGTATTTAATTTGTTGATTTTTTATTGATCATTATAGTTTACAACACGTTTACAATTGTAATAGTTTTTTCATTTACCTTTCGTAAATTTGAGTCTAGCATCAATTTACCAACTCTGGGGTTAGAATCTGGAAACTGGGAGCTTGTAATGAAGGGGCCATGGTAACGCCGAAAATTGATAACGGCGTTGCTACACTCTCGGCTATTTTCAAACCCTTTCATATGCGCATAATCTAAAATCAACATTTAAAACCTATTCGCGGTATTCTGCAATCTCTGGCATGGGATTTCCTAAGGGTCCAAATCCAAATTATTTAGTACTTACAAAATACATTTATATTACGAAAATACAGTAAACAAAAGAAAAAGACCAGAAACCGTGACACTGTTGATCAACCAGCAAATTGGGTTGCAAGATTATAAACTTATTTTCAATTCGTCTTCCTTGCGTTTTCTTGAACTAAAAAAGACGGTGTATTGTTTTAAAAGTACGATGTCCTTCAAAACACAGCGGTTCCGCATCAACTGTTCCCCCTACAGAAACGGCGTCGTGGGTATCTTTCTTTCTCACTGTCGTCGTGATGGGACGATAGTCTATTGTTGTGTTGTTCTCTTGTTATGGCGTTGCTTTAATGCAGACAGGTAATACGTATAGTAGATGTACAAGAAAGGTAAACAACCACCATCCGGCCTCTTCTTTACGTGGTCGTGGTGCCTTTAGTAAACGCAGTTGGTTGGCGGTTTAGTGCACGCCCTCGAAATTTGCAATACGATTCTTTTTAAGGTTAGAAGTTGAAGTTACTCTGCAAGTGCCTTCGAGAGATGACAATCGCGCTTAATTGACACTGGGTTCCAGAAAGAATTGTCAGCTACCCTAGTTTGATAATGTCCTTAGATTATGACCGCGCATATTTTTCGATGAAGGAAAGCATTGCAAAAATTTAAATCGATGTTGCTCGAAAAATAATTGTTCAATTAAAACGATATTTTTTAAACTGTATTTATATGTATTTAGCATAATTTTGTACAATTTTCATTTGCATAGAACATTTTTCTACGCATTTTTATAGAAATTTAGCTTGAAAAGTGACATTTTACTGTCTATATCAGTAATTACTCTTTCTGTGTCGGTTAATACGCGCTTTTTCATATAACACCGATTTTAGTACTATCCGATAGTATTTATTTATGCACGCTTAAGTTATATGAGGTAGAAATGAAAGCTTACGAAGAGCTTGTAGATATTATATCGAATTTATTAATAATTGTAGTTTCTAATCAGATAACTGGGGAAAATATTAATTTTCAATTTAATGTTAAAAATAATAATTTAAAAACTCGGGCGATTAGTGTAACTTCTTGAAATGTTTTAAATTTAATTGTAATACATACGGTTTACATTCAAACTTTAAAGAGTAATATACTATAATTTCACAATGTAATATGATCGGATAGTTTTTATGTATGGGACGGGGATGCTTTACATTATATCATCACTGTGCCACTCCGTTAAGCGAACCGTGCTATAATAATGACTAGCTCCTTAAATTTTGGTAGACGCTAATGACCTCAGTTGTCGAGCGTCTTTAATCTGCAATCTCTCTCATTTTGGTACCTTATTTAGACTGATTTCGGCAGTATAAAAATATTGGTGTGCCTGTTTGCTGCTTTCACTAAAATTTCACTTTTAGGTTCGTGAAATATGTAATTGGGTTTTTGAATGAATTTTTTTTTTTACATAAATGGAAATATCACATACAAGTTTTATAGCGAAACTACTTTTATTATTTTGTTTAATTTCATAATGAAAAAGTTATATTTGTTTTAAAAATAATGTTTAAGCTAAGATCCGATAACGCGCCAAAAACCTCTGTGACGTCAAAATGTTATTATGGTCCTGGTTGCCATGGTTACTTTGATAGTATGTCTTATAAAGCCATACACAAATGCACAACTTTTGTCATTTTGACGTTACAAACATTCCTGGTACGTTTTGTAATCAAGTGATATCTTATGAAGTTTTATACATTTTAATTAATTTGTTATTAATTACCTATGGCTTAATTTTTTTTTCTTTTCCTTCTTCAATATTATTTACGTTTTATTATTTAAAAAATAAAAAAAATTAGTAGTTTTTTTTAAATTCAAATACTCAATTGGGTTCTGATTTCTATAGTGCTAAGTTTTGTTTCGTACATAATTTTGATGGAAAATAAGCAAATTTTTAATTCGTGAACTACACCTGTGTGTACGTATACAATAAGTTAGTTGACTTACCTGGCCGATAGCGGCTCTGTAGGCAGCGCAGTCTTTTCACCTCGCCTCACCTCACCTCTCCTACAACAACCATCGCGCGTACACCAGAACAGGTTTTAGGTCTGCCTACTTAAAGTTACTTTAGTGTCAAGTGGCTTTACTCAGTTTTTAAAGTGAGTAAAAGTAAATAAAAATGTGCTAAAAATTAATGCTAAATACAAACAGTGTTTTCCAATGAATTGAAAATGACCAAAGGAAGATCTAGCAGGCGCCCACGAGCCCTGTTTCAAATTTCGGAGGTGGGTGTAGTTGTTATAGTGTTTTGTTTGAATGCACAACAGTGATGGTGTATTGTTTTGCGCAGCGAATGCAACTAAACAACCAAATCCGGTGCATCTAATGATGTTGAATTTGTTGTGGAATGGAATACAGAATTGTTCAACAACGCTAAATTATTTTTTAAGAATAAAACTATAGTTCATCGGTGTACCTACTGAATTAAAGCCCCTGTATTATTGACAATATTTATTAATTTGTTAAAATTTAAATCACCTTCTGGTTCCCACATGTTGCCCTATTTCTCAAATATCGTTCGTTTTTTGAAGCCCCGCGGTTTAGTCCTGCCTCTCACACAATTCAATATTTTATATATATGCCTTTTTTATAGAAAGTCATAAATGCGACTCGCGTAAAAAATTTAGATGAGAATATTTTTTTTTTAGTATAAAATAAGAAAATGTTTGATTTGCAACATTATATAATATTGTATGTAAATTTTATCGCAACTCCTCCTATACTTGAAAATACACCGGTATCTGCAATTTTGGTCTGCCCTGACTACAGTGGACTATCACATATATTCATACCTCGCGTTATGTGAATGTATTCCAATATTAATGATTATTTTTCGTTAACTTATGCTTTTTAGTGAATTTAAACTGTTTTTTTTCATTAGTATATTTGAATAGTGTTTCGTTGTGATTTAGTTGATTTAAGAAATGACGTATTTTGAATGTCTTTACCTCCGATAATGAATAAGTACAGAAAATCTGAAATATGGACAGGGAACGTGGTTGTTGAGAATATTAAAGAAAACGATGATCTTTCTAAATTTTAATCAAAGAACATCAACTCTGATCGTATTTTCAATCGCTAGTAGCTGCTTTTTCGTTACCAATTTGAATTATTCCAAAGTAACTGGGAACTGATTTTATGTCGCTTTAAGATTGTGTCGTAATAACCTGAAACACCCATCCTTCCGCATCTCTTAAGCAAATATTTATTTTTCGATGTTAAATGGCCCGCCGTAGAAATTGTACTCCTCTGAAATCAAACAAATTAACATCAAAAACCGAGATTGAGCTGACGAAAAATGTTTCAAATTTACTGGCGATCTGTTAAGAACCCTGTGAAAACTCCACTTACATTGGGTCAGGAGAAATACGAATCCAATCTAGGTGCAACCCAAAGGACCTATTCTTCAAACTATGATCCTTGAACTCGCATGTGAACTAGGCTTTCGCACACGAGATCTAGTGTCATAGTTTAAAGAATAACTCCCCGGATCTTTGCATATCAAAGGACATCTTAAAGAACCATGAAACGTCTAAATTCATCGAAATCTTGTCTTTAAAAGACTTTTTGTTCCTATGGACTACGATCGCTCAAAAGTAAAAAAGAAATGTATCCGATAGCAACTTGACAGTTGTTCTTGGCTAAAGTCAGCTCAGTATTTGACCAAACTTCCACTCCACATAGCTCGGAGAAGTGAGAGCCTACTGTATGTGTGCACATTTTGAGATATATAATCAGTGTACTGTACAAACATTATTATCACAGAATATTTTCACACCCTTTGTAACTGATACGTTATTAACATACGCTAGATAGAACTCTCGGAATTCGTAAAAAACTCCATGTTTATGCTTCATGTTCTGATTATGTAACAGTACAGTCAAAGCTGTAAGTTTACACATTGTTTTCAGGTCTTATAAATCGTATGTTAAATTTATGCTAAGTAGCTAAATAATTATTTTTTTCACACGAGGTGAATTCATTCTGAAACCTTCCTTTATACCTACTTGAAATTCTATTATATATAGGTATGCCATCGAAGTTCATTCCTTTGGATCGTTTTTACGCGATGCCCGAACAGACAATAGCACTTTTATTTATTGGCAAGTTTTATATAATCATAATTTATTACTAATAGTAATAAAAGAACATTTCCGTTTTTGTGTGTTCGCTAAAAACACGAGAACTACTAAACAGATTTGGATGTGGTTTGTATCATTCGAAAGCTTATTTCTTGGGGAAAATTTTGATCTATGTCACATGTCGGCTCGGCTTCGCCAGTATGAAAATAGGATTGAATTCGCTTTATATTGAAAGATTGAAAGCGGTTTTCACCATTCGCGATAGCTCTTTTCTTGGGGAAGGGTTAGATCTTAGAGTTGAGTAACTCAGATCTGAACCGGTTCAAAGAGCCGACTCCGACAGAAGATCCGTGAGAGCCGACTCACTTTTTTTTGAGCCGACGGATCAACGGATCCGCATAACTCAGTGAAACACTTAACACACAGAAGCACATTTTACACTTACGTATCAGTTCTTGCTTTGATGCATCTGTCAGCTCAAACGATTCATGCATCACATGTTTGGCTATGCATTCTTGATTCTATACAGATCGTGATACGATTGACTGAACTAGGTAACTCAGTGGCAGACTGCAGTAACATATTCAGAACTCGGCTCTTTTTGAATCGGTTCAGTGAGCCGGCTCACATACGGGATCCAGATGCAAAGATGCAGATCACTAAAAAGACCCGTTTTTCCCATCTCTATTAGATCTACAACTTTGCCAGGCCGACTTCTCTCAAATGAAAACAAAATTCAGTCTACTTTCCTCATTATTCGTGTGTCCCAAAAATAATCATGAACATCCAAATAATTTATAATTTTAGATTACATTATTATTTTTTCTTTATTTTTAGGTTCTCTGGCACCTGGATATATTCCGTCGAAGTTTTCGAGATTTGTCCGGCCATGCGTGTATGGCAGAATCATGCATTTTCTGCGCTCTCAAGGTAAGAATGATATCTAATCTACAAACGCAATAAAATTGCGTCTTTATGTATTTGTGGAATAATTGTTTCGCATAACCATTTTTTCTCAATTTTGATGTACTACAATAAAACAAAAACAAAACAAAAATAAAAAACGTTAAGGAAGTTTAAAGCTGTTTTAACTTTCAATCATTTAAGGATATTGACACATTATTCAAAGGTAATGAAAAACTAAAAAAATGTCTAAGAATTGTTCACCCGAAAAATAAATTTGAATATTATACGCAGTCCTAAAAGCGTTAAAGCAGTTAGATGATTATAATTTGGAGTATTGTCAGAAGCGTAGCGTGCCTTGGCGGGGTCCCGTATAAAAATTTGTTTGAGGGCCCTTCCCCCGTTGAAGTAAATGACTTAAACGGGGAAATCCCGCAGCCCGCGATAACCGATGTAGGGTGTTGCCAACTTTTGAACGCACGCTTGACGCGGGAAAAAAGAAATTGCTTTTTTTTGACTTTTGTCATTTCTAAAATAAAAAAAAATTAAGAAGTTTTTCTTAATTTTTGCTTACGCACGTTGGGGACCCCCGTGGCCCGGGGGGCCCGTATAATTGATACGGCAGATACGGCGGTAGCTACGCCCCTGAGTATTGTATCCCCTTTAGGAGCAAAGTAAACCGGTTTTACGATATACTGATAATTATACTATTTTTTTTTTGTAAGAATCAAAAATGGCAAAAATATAAAATTTGAAAGAAATTATTTCTTCCTTATGTGTGACAAATAATACAAGTGTCAGCACTTTCAGATAATGACCTATTTTAATAATTATAAACCATTTCATTGTTATCCACTATCTAGCATTTGATCAAAATAGAGATGTGCTCTATGGTTTTAAAATGACGTTCGTGAAAATAATTTGAAATTTGAATTGTCATTAAAAGGTAAAAATGTTATTTTAAGGGGTGTATTAAGGAGTAAAATTTTTTATTTTGCCCAAAAACCAACTTAAGCTTGCAAAATAAAGCCACACTGCCTGTATAAGCAAATACACTATATTGTCGGCAGGGTTTTGGCACTGCGACCCGTTTTTTTTTTCTGATGGGATGGAACGGAGACAAACCAGTTAATTTAACAAGATAACAAATCATTCTAAAATTCTTGTCGATCACATTCTACAACATGTTAAATACGTTACAATTCTGGCCAGATAATTTATTTATTGATACAATGTTTCAAAATAATTGTGCCATACCGCTGAATAAAATTACTCGATATTCTTTTGTTCACATAGGTATGCGCATTCTTGAATTAAAATGGACATTCGTTAGCCATCGTTGACTGATTGAACAAAAGCGGAACATCTTAAAATGCATTACATATTTACTCGATGATGGTTCAACCAATAAATTTACTCGCTATTTTATTTATGTCGGCTAACTAATTTACCTTATATTAAACTAGTATTTATACAGATCATATACAAACAGTTATGGTGTGTTCCATAAGCATGGATTAAATTCTCTTTTGCCTTCTTTTAACTACATGTGATGAATAAAGACAGATTATGGTCAAAACTGCTTATGAAACCCATCGTTGGTGTCTGATGGCTAAAAAGAAACATGAATTTGATTTATAAAATGACTCACATAATTTTTCAGGTACACCCGCAAATTAATTCGTTTATTTACTATACTAGCGTTTTGAAATAGTAAAGAATGATTCATACACCTACATATAGTCTTTTTAGAGATATTATGAGTTCTTTTTTGAAGTCGATTGCTTTTTTAAAGAGATTTATTTAACCCCACGTTTTTTATATTCATTTATTTGCTTCAAATTTTTCATCCGATTTTTTACTCACTTCCCGTCATCCGATTGAGTTGAAATATTGCATATATGTGTACAATATTTTGGTAAGTAGCTGACCGGGCCGAATTCGACCGGGTGTAAATCGCACTTTTAATAAAAAATATGTACACTAAAAAGATCAGAATAAAAAACATCCGGTCAAATGCGAGTCGAACTCGCAAGAAGACCAGTTCCGTTTTCCGTGAGTACTTTAAGACTTAAGATTTTCATTACAATTTTCCTGTAAAGGTTGAGAGACCCGACATTCCCTATTTTTTTCAAAATTTTAGGTTCAGTAGTTTCGGTGATAAGGGGGGGGGGAACCCGGACGGATGGCAACCCAATATAACGGAACAAAGGTAAAAACCTCTATAGATTTATATATTAGTATAGATTCAAACGTTTTTGTGTCATCAAAGTTCGTGAATCCGAAATTGAATTTTGCATTAGGTTGTGGGGGGTCTGTAGTTCGTTGGGCCTGGACCCCAAGTACCTTTATATAAATCTGGCACTGCTTATGAGATTGATCATAAATTTATTGGTCAGTCAGACAAGTTCATACGTCATTTTCTTGTATTACGTTATCGTGTCTGTATAGCGGTGAAAGGCGTTTTTACCTTAATCAGCCTGCATCACGAGCGCGCGCTAGTTCTTTGTGTTTTACCAGATACTCTAACACACAGCCATTATACCTGACTGCACAGTTCTCTTGTTGTTCGATTCGAATAACTATTGCGTATTGCTCAGAAAACAACTTCTCGATGTGCTAAAAACACAATAGTGCGCGGTTACTATACGACAATATTAACACATTTATCTATTGTTGTTGCGTGTTGGTGTTCTGAAATTCACTAACAATGCAATCTGTGATTAGTAAATTATAACATGAACCAGTTTGACATCGTTCGATTATGTATTACTAATACAGATGACGTAACATGTGTTACTGGCGCGCCTCAAGATTCAAGCTTGCTGTTTTTCTGGAAAGTGAAATTAGGACAAGTGATTTAAATTGTTATTAAAGGTGCTTTGGAAAATAAAAATGGATTGGTTTTCATTTTAAAGGAATGCAGTGTTTAATTAATGCGTTATTCGAAATTTAAACGATCAGTGTATCTGATAAAGTTTTACTGTGTTTTTTTGAAATAAAAATTTCACACGTTGCGTCGTTTTAAGTATAATTTTCAGCGACTTGAGTGTTGAGGTGATAATATATAGTTTTGAGGATGATACAGATTGATCTTGAGAGTTTTTTTTAAGTGAAAATAGAACAATTTGTGTTGTTAGTATCGATTTTGGTGTAGATCAATGTTGGAATGAGACTAGAATTTTGGAGAGTGAAAAAATGTTGGAAGTTTTTTAATTATTGTGCAGCTTCTTGATTAATCAGAGTAGAGGTGGAGCTATAATTTTGAAAAATTAAAAGTTTTATTGTTTAAAGCGTACAGTATTTTGAATTATTCAGCGTATAAAAAAATCAAGTGTATATTCAAACTTTGAAGGCTTACGGTGTTTTGATTAATCATTTTTGACGTGAATCTAGGGCTTTTGAAAGTGAAAAAGGAAGTGTATCATCAATACTTAGTTAACGATTTAAATAAATCAATAGTTTTTAATTTAATTTTTATAAGCAACACGTAGATAAATGGGTATTTCCGGGATACGATGGTCTTCTTGGAAACAGTTACTTGGAGAAACCGCGATGACATCTAATTGGAACAGCGATGGTTTGACTCACGTTTACATTACGTAATCTCAACGTTTCTTTGATAACAATTTCTTTAGAAGTGACAGAATAAGTTGTTTGATGGTTTTAACAAATCATAATGATAAAATTTGTTAAAAAGAAACCATCAAATGGAAATGATGATGTTAGAAAATCATTTAGAAGAAAAACAGTTGATACGTTTAAAACACCTGAATTACCAAATACTGCTAATAAATCAGATAAAAATGTAAGTATGAAAATATCAAACATAAGCTAAACTTACAGAAACATTTATTTTTATAAATTCAAAGGCAGATTGTAGTATACAAAATGGCTCTAAATTCACGTGCTGTACACCTATCACAATGATATAACCAGATTTTTTTTGTGGGGAGGGGGTGTAATTCCCTTAAATTTTGTCCCAAGACAAAACCAAAAAGCGAGACTGAATGCACATGTAGAATTCAGGAGGGGATCATCATTCCAAAGAGTCTCCTCTCTTGTTGGCTAACTATGATTTGTTGAAAAGGTTGTTTTTTATTTTGTAAAATAATCAAAGCAGCATTTAATGAAATTAGTGGAAATACAACTTTTTAATGCGCAAATACAAGTAAAATTTTTAGTGTGAAATGTTTTTTTTTTTGTATAATCTGTGTAATGTACATAATTAAAAAAAAATTATCACTTTAATGTTGATTTTTAGAACTATTTGTGGTTTTCCGGAATAACTAACTTCAGGTAAAAGTTATTGCAATACAATCCAAATGAAAACCATGTTAAACATTCACGACTCGAACCTTAATGATTACTACATACTAAACAGTGTTATAGTAATACATTTCGTTTCCTGACTGCTTATTGAAATCACTTTTAATAGACTTTTATTATGGCACAATATATGTGTATTTCGTTTTCTTACTACTAATTGAAATCACCACGATAATTGATAACGGTAGTAATAATAAATATAATACTGTAATAATTGTCTATTAGGAATTAAAGTAGTGATTAAAATAAGCGATAAGGAAACGAAATGTATATATTTTGTATATTGAAATCCATAAAAAAATACTAATTGCTAGTTTTAAACGTTTTGTGTATTGCTCAATACAATTATTATTTTCTAGCAGATAGGAGTGTTTTAATAAACGTTCTAATTAATGCGTGTGGTAATATACTCTATTTTTTTGCATTAGCTACGTCAAATAGTTTATTTATCATTTACTTAATACATTCTTAAAATATAATTACATTTTTTTAATGTTATTGAGAAATTCTTTGAACGAAAATAAGAACACAAATCTCTTGAAAAAGGATGGAATCTTTGTGTGCAGTCACCATGAATACTAAAACAGTAACTATAAAACATAAAAAAATATTTTTACGCACGTCTCGCTTAACCATGGTACATCATCAGGGGAAGATTAAAACTGTTTTAATCATCATCTTATGATGTAAAATTTATGATTAAAGAAAAGTGCATCGATAGAAAATTTTTGCAGTTTTGACGGTCGGTTTTTTGTATTCAGTAAAGAATACAGTAAGACCTCGCTTAACGTGGGAGTTCCTGCGCCATGCGAAACAGCGCTAAACGAGGTCATCTTAATGCGTAGATAATATGCATAAGTGAAACAGAACCGAGAATAAGAAAATGTGTTAGTTTTTTTTTGTTTAATTTTGTAACATTTATTGTTAAATACGTTTTTATCACATTAATTATAGATTTATTAATTGCTAATATCGATTTTTGTTCATAAAACATTTACGAAAATCAAATAAAAGTTTGAGAAAAAATGTTATGTTTGTGATGAGGAAAGTTCCTCATTTGACATATAGGTATTTTGTTTTTTATGAAGAAGTCATTTAATGTAATTTGCCTTTTTCTGTTTCGTTCAAGGACACTTCGTCTATCAATATTTGAATTATTCTGTATAAACTGATCCATAATTTACGTTATAGTGACTAAACTTTTTTTTAGAAACCGCGTAATACTGAAACAGCGTTCAACGGAGCAGCGTTAAGCAAGGTATTACTGTACAAATATTCGCGATTCAATATATTTTCCGAAAAATTATCGGGTATACTCGAAAACCGTAGCTCCAATAATAAAAAACGCGGATGTTTACAAATCCATGACAGCCAGGACTGGAGTTTTTATTAAATTTTGTGTTTGTTACAGGAACTGTTCTCGCAGCTACAGTTTTCCCAGGAGAGCGCCTTGCCTCCGGATGCGCTACGGCGTGCCCTTGCGGAAAGCTTCTTTGATCAGCAACGCTTCCAACTCGGATTCATGGACGATGCGGCTGAATGTTTCGAGAACATGCTGCTGCGCATCCATGCGCATATCGCACATGCTGAGGCCGAGGATATGTGCAATGCCAGCCATTGCATCCCGCATCAAAAGTTCGCGATGACACTTGTTGAGCAGAGCGTTTGCGGTGCTTGCGGAGCTACTTCAGAGCCGTTGCCTTTTACACAGGTTAGAGATTGATAAATATATCTAATATAGGCATTTCATATTAGAGTAGAGTAGATAATTTACTCTGAAAAGTGTACGTTAGGTTTACCATATGTGTACATATATAACAAACGAGCGAGTGAAAAATTTCACAACAAGGTTTCGATTTCGGTTAGTTAGAACAAAAAAACAAGCTGTCTTTATATTTTATATTTTTATACTGAAACTGATTCATTTATATTAGACACAATGAATGGTTACTTAATGAAAAATGAAATTGATTTAACAGTTGTCTAAATCAGTCATTTGTCGGGTGATCTACTCTAGTCTACGTACTTCTGCTCGAGTCGGGACTGTTAGTGTTTACTGCTTTAGTCCGACACTGAGTGTCAGTGTATCTTATTCCTTTTATAGTGTAAAATATGTTATAATTTTTTACACAGGGGTAACATGGAATTGTGATATTTTATCGTTAAAGATTTTTGTTAAAATTTTTTAGAAATGGTTTATAAAAAAATCTTTAACGGAGAGCAAATATAACTTTTCGGATATTTTGCATAATACCTAGACAGTAGAATGCGTTTCCAGACTTGAAAACGACGGGACATTTTTAAGGAGACCTGAAATATACTATCAATTAAATACGACGTAAAATTTGGTGGTACAAATATCAACGTAAAACGGACATTAAACCTTTATTTTCAGATATAAAAGTTGGTTCGGTTAAATTGCTAACGGTATGTTAACTTGAAATTCGACTTGTTTATTTTTAATTAAAAATAAACCAGACTCGTCCTCAATTGCCATTTCTATAATCTTCTGTTTTTAATTTATCTGCGACTTATTTCGAGAAGTATACTAAAATTGATCCCATAATCGCCTCCACGTTAACATTATCAAAATAAAATCACAATACATAATATCTAGTTTGCCTTGAATCTTAAAGTAAGTACATAAGTAGAAATGGCGCGAGTGCACGATTATTCTGTCTGCTGGTTTGCTAAACGCGTATAATCATTGAGAGGTCATGTCCCTCATAAATTTGTTGTCTTCGTCAAACTAATTCTAAATTTTAATGCACTTAGAATTTTAATGTTTATTGTTCACAGAATTTAAAAATTTGGTAATAAAAATATTCCTTTTTAAGAGAGCTATTTGAGTACTATCAATTAATATTTTCATTATTATGTTATTATTTTTAATAATTTTCGATACATTATTATACGAAATCCCTATGACCTGGACTATTATATCAAATCCATATTTCTTTTAAATTAGTAATTATTTTGTTATTCGAGTATTAGCATACCTTTTATGCGCAATATTTTAAAGAATATATTGTTGGTAGAAATGGACTTTTAGATTGTAAATTACGTTAAAATTGAATAATCAGAACTGCGCTGAAAAAATGGTTGCAATATCGAACCAAGAGTCAAGACATCTTTTGACGTTTAATGCTAATACAATGACACACTTAATATTTTGCGAAACACATTGTAATATTAAGTAGTATAATTTAATTTCTAGAATGTATCAAAACTGATGAATACATTTTAAAAGACGATCTGTGGTCAGTTGACAAAGATTCCATTCCTACTTTCATTTTGCATATTACTGTAAAATCGCATTTATATTATAATACAAGTTGAAAATGTTACAAAACGTATAAGAACCTTCTGGTTTGGAAAGTTTTCTAATACAATAGACCACAGATAATTTGATAATAGAAAATCTATTGAACACAACTATTTTGTTGTTTTTCACTATTTTTTATATGAAATAATTCGCGACGCAGTTTCCAATTAAAATGTGTAGTTTAGATGCGGGATCTGAATTTCTTACCACTGGCACACAAATAGTATAGTAGTCAGTTACTTAAGGGCACTTGGACCCCACGACCACGGCTATTCTCAAACTACTGCAAAGTTCAATGTCTAAAAAAAATATAGTAAAAGATATAAATGATCACCGGTCGGTCATCGAAACTTTTCACGAATTTTCAGTAAAAATTTTCAAACAACTTTTCAATTCAAAATTTTAAAAATACGCAAGTTAATAATATAATTATTTTTCATTGAAAAACTAAGAGTTTTTCACGTACATTAATTTTTTTACATAGGAACCCTCACACTCAAGAATTATCAAATCTGGTACTGATAGTAGGAGAATAGTAAGCTAGCTAGGAACTAATCTTCGTGCTTCTACTAAAGGGGGCTGAATAGTCCAGCAGATAAAAAATTGACATTAACCCAATCAAAGCCGCTGGTAAAGGCTTATAGTAGACAAAATTATTGTTGTAAATGTCAATAGATAATACAGGAGTGGATTATGATTACTGATTAGAATTGCTTTATTATGTATATTGTATATTCAAGAACTATTGTTTAAATTGAAACACACCTTAAAATCGTGCTTTTCAGAATCGTTAATGACTTAAGCGATCTCGAAACGAAGGCCAGTGCATGGTTACTCATATGCATAATAAAATTTTGTTTGCACATTTTCACATGCGTTGTTGTATAATGCGATCAAGGAAAGAACGTCGTTGCGGAAGGGGAGTGAAACTGCTAGATTTCTGCGAACCCATAGGCAAAGAAGGTGTTCCTGCCGATCGAATATTATCGACAAAGAAAAACTCTTGTTATAAATAATATTTTATTAACATTGATAGATTAACATTTTAACACAGAGTAAAGAAATCATATAAAATCTCTATAGCAAACCCGTAAGTTGACAGGTTAGAACTACCCTGCGCTTCAAGTTTGAGTACTAATAATTGATAGTGTACCATGGTTCCGAGTGATCTGGAATAAAAACAGTTAGGCAAACATTCTGGAAACGCCATTTTCCATCTAGGTAAAATTTGAAGAACGTTCAAAAAAATTAAAATACAAAAATACCGTACTATTTTATATATTTGGATTTATTGTTTCGACGCCGAAAGGGATAGATTTACCAGTGCACTGGTTAAGCTCGATTCAAGGGCAGCAAGTTGTAAGGGGGGAAAATTTTAAGCGAAAATAAAGGTGCGCCAATTGCAAAATATAAATTTTTCGCAGTCAGCCAGCCATTTAATGATGCTCAACGATTGTTGATTATAATTTTTATAATATTTATTTCACAATTCATAAAATAATAAATGTGGCCTTGGTGTATACATATTCCTATATATTTTTGTTTCGTTAAAAAATCCTCATTTCTATATGCATATAATATGCTTGCGATTAACATGGAAACAGCTGAACCGATTTAAGTTTGGTTTTCACATTATCCAGCTTTAGGCATGGTCAACAGCGCGAGCATATTTTATAAAAAATCCTTTGTTACCTCACAGAAAGAGTGGCAGATTTCACTGAAATTCATTTCTGGTAATGAACACAATTACAAGTCATTATTTCTCTCAACATTAATTTAGAATTTAAAAAATAATGAATTATAACAATGTTATTTCATTGTCAACTACAGATGGTGCACTACGTATCAGCATCAGCTTTGACTGCTCAAGCAAGACAAAACGTTCAAGGACCTCAGGATCTGTTTGGAGAACTTCTCCGGAAAGCTGGAGGAATGGGAGATATTAGAGATTGCCCTGTAAGTGACATAATTTTATGCTGGCGTAATATTTTAACCAAATAATTTTAAAGTACAATTAGATCAGAATTTCTCTAATTCCAATTATTTAAACGGATATAGTTTTAAAATAGATTGCCAATATATAAGCAAGTGTAAATTGATTTCAGTAAAAAATTCTATATAGTTTTGCCGTGATGACAAAGTTTGACTCTCTTTTTCTCGGTTTTTTTTTTATTAAGTTTGGATATTCGACCTGGGAGCTTTGTGTTGGTTGATTGTATTAATTTTGATTTAATAGTTATGATTAATAAAAATAAATTTTTGTTTCAGAGCGCATGTGGTGCTAAAATTCAGATATGCCGAACATTAATGAATCGTCCAGAAATCGTATCAGTCGGTATTGTGTGGGACTCCGAACGGCCAACTTTGGAACACATAATGGAAGTATTTGCTACTGTTGGTACTATGTTACGTCTTTGCGACGTGTTTCACAGCGTTGTTGACAATAGATGGGCCAATGCAACGACACACCACTTAGTTGGAGTTGTTACTTATTATGGAAAACACTATTCCACTTTCTTTTTCCATACAAAGCTACGTGTTTGGATATATTTTGACGATGCGACAGTACGAGAAATAGGTCCACACTGGGAACAAGTGGTCGAAAAATGTCGTAGAGGAAGATATCAGCCATTATTACTTCTGTATGCCGTTCCGAACGGAACTCCGGTTAACACAGAAAACGCACCAAAAACAGTAATTCCGTACCCAACAGAAAGATCAAATGGAAGATTACCTGCTGCTCAAACACAGCCAGTTCTGCGAAGATCTGTTACGCCGAGCCCAGAAAAACCCAATGTAGGAAGTATCAGGAGAGCTATTACACCTAATCCTGACGCGTCGATTTACAATCAACAAAGAACAACGTTTACAAGATCTCAAAATGATTACCAAAATCTTAATATAATACAAGATAATATTCAAAAAACAACGAAAAAATTCCCAACCGTTGATACGGTGAGCGAGGAAATGTTATGTAAAGATCCAAATTACATAAATCGTAAAGCGGTGGAAAATGTAATGATTGCGCAAAATGCCAAAAAGCATGCTTCTATATATCGAAGTTTAAGTACGGGTTCATCTTCCATTCAATCGGATGGTTTAAATATACCAGATCATTTAAATATTCCTCGAAAACGAGACTCTGGAAATTGGAGTGGCGATAGGAATAGTGCTTCTTCATCGTCGTCCACTACGATGGAAAATCCGTACTTATATTTAGTTGGAAAAATGCATCATCGGAATGGAAATTCAAGTATTCCGGGAAGTCCAACTAAAGTTAAGCCGGGAGAATTATCAAGTGGTAGCAGTGGCGTTTATGATGGAGGTTACGATTCCTATTCATTGTCTTCTACAGATAGCCTTCCAATGCAGCAAGGTTTAAAGCACAATCTGCAACTGGCACAGATACCTGAAAATCATCAACCGAAAGTAGGCAGTGCTTTGGCCGGTGCCGATTGCGAGACTCTTTGTTTAGAAGCTGATCAATTGTTGGATAAATCTCGACAGACCGAAGATGCTCATGATTTGGAAACGGCCTTAGTATTGTGTAATGCAGCTGCTTCCAAAACTAGAGCAGCAATGGATGCTCCATACAACAATCCTCAGACAATGACGTTTGCCAGAATGAAGCATAATACTTGCATTATGAGAGCTAGAAGTTTACATCGACGAATTTTACAAGAACAAGGCTTGACAGATGTCGGCCTAGAAGTTAGACATTCGCGCGAAGGGAGTGGAGGTAGTGGAAGACATTCTCGACAAAGTTCAAGAGATAAAGGACAACATTCCAGACAAAACAGCAAAGAATTGATTCAAAGCATTCCTATTGTACAGCAAATTGAGAAAGTTTCTCCGAAAAGTATTGAAATATATGCCACGTTACCTAAAAAGAAAGGCAATCTAAAAAATAAAACTCAGACTGTAAATATAATTGAAGATGAAGAATATATGCTGTACGATCGACCTGGTCGAGAAACAAGAAGTATTTTCTCAAGAAAAAGTAAAGAAAATGATGAAAATAAAAATATAAGGGAAAAGCGTTCACGCAGTGAAGATAGAAACAAGATTTCTCGTGATTTTTCGATAGCAATATCGCAGAATACATTAGCTAATTCAAAAGGAACGTTGAAACGTGAAAAAGCTAATGAAAAGGAAGAGAAAAAGGAAACTAAAGAAGCTAAACCTAATAAAAAGCAACATCGAATTCGAAGGAAATTATTAATGGGAGGTTTAATAAGAAGAAAAAATCGCAGTATGCCAGATTTAACAGAAGGTAACACTGATACTGTTGCGAAAGTTAGTGAGCCAGTTATCGCTTCAGTGGACGATAGCAGTGTCGGACTGAAAGGATCAGATAAAACGGTCACTATGTCTGGATACCTTTCAGAAGGTCACTTAGAATTCACTGGATCGCCAAATAGTACGTCTTATGGCACAAACCCGAACTTAGAAAGGAGTCGTCTAATGAGAAAGAGTTTTCATGGAAGTGCTGGGAAAGTTCTCACAGCTGCGAAAGTACCACCACCACCTCCTTTAAGGACAACTTCACAGTTAAGTGCATCCAAATTAAATATAGACGGTTG
The DNA here is from genome assembly GCA_034508555.1 of Venustoraphidia nigricollis. NCBI lineage: Eukaryota > Metazoa > Arthropoda > Insecta > Raphidioptera > Raphidiidae > Venustoraphidia > Venustoraphidia nigricollis. Next base: position 2,369,286 of record JAVRKA010000044.1, on the reverse strand, counting down.
CCATGAATTGCAGAACGAGCAGTCTAATTATTCCTCAGTTAATGGTGTTACAAATAACTTAAATTATAATTATTCTCGACATGATTATAATCAGCACATAGATTCAAAACAGACCTCACAAGAATGTGAGAATCAATATGAACTTATGAGATATCGAAATGGTGAACCACAATCGCTACCTTTCTTGCCATCTTATAACGTCGGGAACGATTATATGAATAATCAGTGTCTGCCTAATCAACAAATGCAATATATGAACAATAATCCAAACATGCAGTACATTGATAATAATATGTATTCGAATGGACTGAATAATAAGTTTGAAACAATTGACAGTGGAGTAGATGAAGTGGACTGTATGCCAATCCAACAAAATTCTTTAGATCTTCCACCTTATCCAAGTCCTTTAAATTCTGTATCTCATTCCAGGCAAGCTAGTGAAGATTTCCCACCTCCACCATCACCTTTGGATTTAAGTGTTTTGGATGAACATATCACAGTCGAATCATCACAATACAGCCCTCCACCTCCCAGTCCTCCTCCTAATACCTCCTCAAGCTCATTACTATCACAGTTACAACAAAAACGCTTGCAAATACTTTCGCAAGAGACTGAAACTAGAGCTAATATCGTACAAACAAGCAGCAGAAGTAGTGAAGATACTTGGCTGCGAGAATTACAAGCGAAACAAGCAGCATTGAGGTTAAAGAAAACTCAAAACGAAAATGATGTAAACAAAGAATCGGGCGATAACTTAAATGGCAAAGCGCTGCATCAAACTTCGGACGTAAATAAAACTAAATCTGTCAAGGATTTAGCATCTCGTTTTGAACAGATTCATTTACCATCTTCAAAAACAAATGATTCCGAAAACAAAACAATGCCAGTAAAACGTTCATTGTCTGTTACAAGCTATTCTTCATGCTCATCGATCACAGCTGGCTCAGAAATAACAACTGAGAAACCGGCAAGCAGTGATGAAAATCACGCGTTTCTTAATAGTGAAAACATAAGTCTGGGTATAACACCTGATCAAATCAAAGAGGAAATTCGCGAAGTTGAAATGTTAAATGCCGTTGTACAAAAAACATTCAATTCGACAGTTTCAAATGATGACGCTGAAAGTAAGAAATTCAAGAACAAAAAGAAAACGGTTTCGTTTTGTGATCAAGTAATACTTGTTGCAACAGCTGAAGATCAAGAAGAAGAAAGTTATATACCCAACCCTATTCTTGAACGTGTGTTACGTTCAGCTTTTAACAAAAATGAAACAGCTGCTATACAACAAGAAATTAAACATTTACGCGATGCTGAACAAGCTGACCTTTTGAAACCGCAACAAGATGAAAATTCAGTGAAAAAACAGGATACTGAAGCAGAAAAAATGTACATAAGACAAAATATGAAAGAGAGATTTATGCAACAAAATTCTCCACAATTCATGCAGATGCAATATCAAAAACAAGATATCCGAGAAAAATCACCGCACAGTATTGAGTCAAGTGAAATGTCAAAACCACATCAAGAGGCATATAATGGTTATACACAATATTCAACAAATCAAATACAATCATCCAACAGTCATCCGAATTACCAAGCATCATCGCAAGGATCATTAAATGATAAGGCGACAGGACAAAACCAATCAAATATCTCTCAAACAAATTCTCCTCATAATCCACAAACTGTTAATTATTGTACTACGAATCAACAGATAACTAAACAACATATCTATCAACATAAGCCGGAACAACAGTTTGGTAGCCAACCACAAGTAAGACAATCACCGAATATTTATCATCAGTATTCATTGATGAATCAGCAAAATTTAGTAGCACCGAGTCAATGTCAAGAGGGGATCAATGGCGATCATAATTATTGTTCACAGATGGCATCGACTGCACCATCTTATCAGCATCCACCACCAGTTCAGCATCATCCAAATGTACCAAATCATTTACGACAAGTCCATTCCATCAAACAGAATCCTGCAATGAACTATCAAAGGGCACATCACACATTGGATGTATATCAAAGAGTACCTCCTATGCATCCTGATAATTTGAATGAAAATACTTTATCACCTTATCAAACTCTTCCACAACCAAACAATTTGCATAACCAAAACACATCCGAAAATCCGGTATACCACCAACAAATGTCCAATAACAGCTACCCAAATTCTCAACATCAGCAGCATAGTATGTCAAATGGCTCAAACAATGCAAATTCTCCATATCAACAAATTCCTAATAATTCTGCAGTTTATCAGCGCATTCCAACTAATTCTTTGGCAAATAATCATTTTAATCCTTCATTTACCAATCAAAATCCTTCATATACTACCAATATGAATTCTCACAGTTCGCCATATCAAACTATACCTTCCAATTCTCCCAGTCATCCAAATTCTCCCTATCAACATATTCCTAACAATTCTCCAGCCAATCCTAATTCTCTTTATCAACAGTCAAACAATACAACAAATTATCCTTACCAACATATACCCAATGTAAATAGTTCACCGTATCAACAAGTACCTGCAAATAACGTGAACGGCGGATCACAGTATCAGTTAATTCAACCGGACAAATCGCACACAAACGAACATATAATGCAGAATTCTTCACCGTATTGCCAGATCAGTCCAGCAATGATGAAAATATCGCCGTATCAACAAGTTCCTAAAAATGCGCAAAAGAAATCTGTGCACTTTGAGCCTGGTACTAAAGGTGGAAATGAATCGCCCGTACCTCCTAAAATCATCACAGCAATTAAACATAGTATGGCTACGAACATTAACGTTGACAAAGTTAAAAAGATTTCGTGTAATTTGTGTCATAAAAAACAAGTGACTTTACCGATGCAGTATTGTGCGGATTGTGACTTTTATATGTCGAGATTCAGACCAACTCCGACGCAATAGCTGTGTCAGTTTGAAGTAATTTGAAATTAAATATAAAATTAGTATTTTTTAATTTTTGTTGTAATTTCATTGATATGATTTGGTATTCGTGTACCTAATAGCTTTGTTTTTTTTTTGTACATTCAAAGTATGTGTATGAACTAAATTTGGACGATTAACGTGAAATGTGATATCAATTTTATATATTAATAAATAATAAGCTAGGTACTTAGGTACCTATAAATTTAAAATATATTGCAAATATTTTTTAGAATTTTATTAAGAGATCTCATGTATTAGTGTATGCAAGTTTTTTTAGCTCCAGTCTTATAGAAATAATATTGTCTGATAAGAAAAGTTTTTATTTTTTGTAATCAAAGTTTCCATTTTTACATCTAAAGAGGTTCACAAAATTATTAGATACATGTTTTTCTATTAGGCTGGACTCTAATACTCTGTGTGACAATAAACAAAAAGTGTTTTGTTTTAAAAATACTGTGTAATTATTTTTATACAATTAAAAAATTTTATATCATAGTTTATTTTGAATATTAATAAATATTTCCTATTAAATTTTTTTAAATAACTTGTTTTGTTTTTTTACATTTACCTATAACGACCTAATTATAGAAAAGGTAAATTGGAATAAGTATCACAAAAAGCGGGTGGATTCAGAGCTGGTTATACCGCAGTGTTTTCCGTAGGACCGTCTTTTTTATGTATTGACCTGTGACTTTCAATTCGGCGCCCACAGTAAATGTGACACCCGCCAGATATATAAATTTTAGGATATAACGCTATTAACAATTCTAATCATCATTTTTTAAGTCAAACTAGAAAACAAACAAAAAATAATTTTCCGAACATTCGGTGTGATGAGCAATCTTCCTCGAGGTAAGAAATTTTGAAAATTCAAAGAATGAGTAGCGCAACATAAATTTTAACTTTTTAGAAGAAAACTCGGATTTTTTTCAAATACAGGATAATAACAGAAACAAAGAGTATACAGATTAATACGCTTTATATATTCTCAGATCTTTTACCTAACTATACGTGCAAGGTTAATTAATTTTAAGAATACTTTTATTGTTTTTTTTAGAAAGATTTTCGTTGGATCTGCTGTTTGTAATTATAAGACTGCACTAAATTTAAACGAGATTTTGCAGAAAAAACAACGATTACATAAAAATAGTGAAAACGATTCTCATAACAAACGCCCGAGATATTTTTCGCCATGTCTTTTATGTTGTACGTATCACAGCAAATAAGTAATCATAAGTGGTCTTGAAATTGTAAATAATAAAAATAATAGAAGATGTGTTTTTGTTGATTATAAAATAAAATGTGTGAGTGTTTTGTGTTTAAAAGAAACAAAATATATTTATGTTAAATTGATTATAAAACGTGTACTTTCATTTTCATAACTTGATAGCTGTATTTGACAACAGTTCAGTTATAGAATTCCAAGCTGTGCGTGTCGCTAGCCGTGGCAATGTTGCTTACTGCCACTTTAGGCCAAAGCTGGGCGTATTACGTATTGTTATCAGTTTTATGCATATTCATTCTACATAATAAAAAATAACATTTCAATTCATAGTATTTAGTCCTTAGTGACATTATTGACGTCAGTAAATTTTGTAAATTTCGCGCTGAACACTCTCACGAGTTCGTAGCGCTTGCGCAGTAAGTACACTGGAACTGGAACTGATGTAAAAATGGAGACGTAAGTAAAGTGAAGTGTTGAATGCTGATGGTGAATGAAGCACGAATGTGAATTGGTTTTTAAAGTTTAAGACGTTAAAATGACATCAACAAATGTGTTACCGACATACCAGCGATTTGTGAATGGTGTACCTGTGCCACCGACTTCTCGCAGGTCATTTAGGCCGCGTGAAAAATATTTAATATTATTAGTATTTTTGACATTTAGTATAGTGTGTTTTGGTACATTATTTTTTTTACCTGAATTTCGTAGTTCAAATACAGCAGATAGTGTTTATAAAGTTTATCAACATATGCAAAAAGCTGGTCCAGAACTTTTGATACCAGCACCCCCAGAATTAAATAATGAGTTTGGTGATCAATTGAAACTTATGCGTCATGATGATAATATACGTGAAGATCCCCATGTTATTGATGACAGAAGTAAACTTTTAGCAAAAATTGAGCAAGATCCTGATCTGAAAAATCAAAAAGTGCTGGAAAGACCCGATCTGGGAAATCCTATTCGTATCGTACCGTCTCAGTCGGTGTCTAGAGTATCCGAAGTGTTAGGACCTCCGGGGGATAATGTGGCTGCCGAACAGCTCGACGAAAACAACGAAAGGAATTCTGAAACGATTCCGGTCGTTACTGTTCCACCTGCACCTAGTGAACATTATCCTTTAACTCATGGAGGAGAAGATTCAGATCCTGTTGCTAGGGAAAGAAGAGATAAAGTTAAAGAGGTATTTTGAAAATTAAAAGAAGCGAACGTAATTTTGTTTCCTTTTATCCAATGTGCTTGTTTTATTTTAGATGATGAAACATGCCTGGGATAATTATGTGAGGTACGCTTGGGGCAAAAATGAATTACGACCAGTCAGCAAGCGCGGTCATACTGCCAGTATATTTGGAACAATGAATCTCGGGGCTACTATTGTCGATGGCTTAAATACTCTATACATAATGGGAATGGATCAAGAATATAAGCAGGGAAGAGACTGGATTGCAGAAAAACTAGATATAGATGCGATTGTAAGTAACTTTCTACATTTTTTTTAATTGCTCAATAGATGCTATTTTTGAAGTTATTCGCTATTATTCTGTGCTTCCATTCATAGAATCCTCTTTGGTTTTATTTCATAACATTTGTTAGGATAATGAATTATATTTCTTGGAAAAATATTAATTAACCGATTTCAAAAAGGAGAGGTTCTCAATTCGGTTGTATGTTGTTTTTTTGGTATGCTTGTTACGCGATTATTCCGCCAATTATGAACCGATTTTAAAAAAAATATTGACCTCGTTCAAAAAAGTTAATAAAAAAATGATAATGAAATTTTGTGGTCGGAGCCAATTTCATTATTAAAACTTTTAATTACATATCGACTTTTATTAAATTGGCGCCGACCTCAAAATTTCATTATTTTCATCTTTTAAGTGACTTTTGAAAGAGGTTAATATTTTTTTTTAGTTTTTTTTTAATTAATACTGTAGCAAGCTTTGTTACAATAACCCCCTCTCTCTACGATGTAATATTGTCTCAATTATTTTTTCTTACAAGAAAAATTGAATATTGTTATTAATAATATTCTGAAAAAAATAACCTTTTGATTACATTTTTGAGAAAACATTAATTACGAATAATTATTCAATTAAAAGGTGTTTTATTTATTTAAAGTATCTAAGTACTTACAGTACGAACGTGTTTTAGTGTGTTATGATCTGGTATTATTTTAAGAACAGATTTGTCGTCTTAATTTTATTTTAATCAGCGGGAAATTCCAATAAATATCTGCAATTTGTACATCATAAGATTTTATGAACTATTCTTTAATTTTTGCCTAATCAATTTAACGAGAATTTATCCTAATTCAAATGTATTTACAAATAAAATACATATTTCTAGTTAAATGCAATTTGCAAACACGTCAAAAATTGTCCATAAGCAATTTATCTGTACTTTTGAATCATGGGTCATAAACTTGATGACCTGACTCATGTAATAATATTCCGACCTTTAAACTCTGAATATTTTGCGAAACAGAAGCACTCAATAACTTGAATATATTATTTATATGCAATTTTAAGAAATATTTTGAAAAGAAACTTTAAAAAATATAAAATATGTATTAAAATGCATTTTAGACGAATTAATTTTCATTTTATGTTACATTTTAATCTAAATTGCCATTATGTGTATTGTTCTCATTCTTTTGTTTTAAACGATTGCCTTTTGTCTATGCCACGCATCATATGTAAATAAAAAATGAACGGTATAAAAGCACTCATTCACTCACGTGAGTCATTTATTAGGAAGGTACAATGCATACACATTTTAGTTTTACCATTCGCTTGTCAAACTTAATTTTCAATGGATAAAAAACCGGTCAAGTGCGAGTTGAACTCGCGAGAAAAGGATTCCGTATTATTCCGTTGTTCATGAGTACTTTAAGACTTAAGATTTTCATTTAGGTTTTCCTGTAAACTATGGGTGAAACCCGACATTCCCTATTTTTTTCAAAATTTTAGGCTCAGTAGTTTCGGAGATAAGAGGGGTCTATTTTCTTAAATAACTTTAAAACTATTTATTTTAAAATTATAAATTAAGACCCTTACTACAAGCCCTTTCATTTGATATGTCACACGGTGCACTTTGCAAATTTTTTTTTTTTTTTTAATTTCTCTGGGTCCATACAAATGACACCTCTTATTACAAACGAAAAAATAGTTCAGACTATGGATGACTATTAATTCTGTAAAATGTCTGTCTATTTTCAGTCGTCGGATATATCGGTATTTGAAACAAATATCCGATTTATTGGCGGTTTTCTCTCGTGTTATGCTCTAACTGGAGACGTTGTGTTTCGAGATAAAGCACAACAACTAGCCGACAAATTGCTGCCGGCTTTTCAAACACCTACGGGTATACCTCATGCGATTGTCAATCTGAAAACAGGGGTGAGTTTTATTATTTTTTTTTTTAATATTATTTTTTTACAGCAGAGTTTCTGAGTTGGTGAATACAATAGCAACGCTCATTATAAACGATTTCCACTGTATTTTTATCGTTTTCCTAAAAGGCAGATTGAACACGAGAAGACGCACTATAAATTATAGCTTCTGATGCGGCAAACTGATTCTAACCTATTTTTTTTTTTTTAAACTTTGCGTATACCAATTTAGGAAGTCAGACAAGCTGTCTTGATCTCTGCACTTTGAGTTTTTATCTACCTACCTCGTACTCTTTGTAAATACTAAAAATAAAAGAATAGTTACTTCTTACCACAACAGATTTATTCAGTGGATGTACAGTTTAGTGTTTTGCGGAAGATGGGAGCTTAGCTCTCGAAATGTACATCCACTGAATAAATCTCTTGTGGTAAGAAGTAACTATTCTTTTATTTTTATTGTTCCAACCACAGTGCTCTTAATATTTATATTTGTAAATACTGTTTAAAAAAAAAACTCAGGCTTAACTTAAAGTAAAATGGCGACGTGTGGAACTCTCGGTGGCCTCGCAACAGTTAGTTTTTTTTTTACCGTCTGTAGATTTAGATTTTCCCGAGTTTTAAGTGAAGTTTTAATAACGAGCTGACTATTTGTGCACGGAAATTATTTTTTGATGTTAACTGTCACTTTGTGAGCTCGCTTAATTATGTATTTTTTTACAGGCCAGTAAAAATTATGGATGGGCGAGTGGAGGTTCTAGTATTCTGTCAGAATTTGGAACTTTGCATTTGGAATTTGCCTATCTAAGCGATGTAACGGGTAATAGTATCTACAAAAATAAAGTTGATCATATAAGACAGTTCTTGAAAGCTTTGGAGAAACCTAGAGGACTTTACCCGAACTATTTACATCCAAAGAGTGGCAAATGGGGACAGCGTAAGTTTTGTGAACATTGTTTATACATTGATTCCTTGGTTTACGAAGGTATTTCGTTTCTCGAAAACATTTTCTAACGAGGAACTTCATTAATCGAATACCTTTAAATTGAAAAACTGTGATTTTCTGAGAAAATGTTATAAATTGAAAAACAGGTTCGTTGTAAACTAAAAAGTTCTTAAATCATGCGATGAGTAAAATTTTGTTTTTTTTGAATACATTCTTGATTGAATAATATTTATTGTTTTAATTTTCACTTGGCACTTGGTAGAACATGATTAATAATAACAAATAATTATAAAACACTTAGAAATTCCATAAAAAATTTTATTAAATTATTTCTCGACGATCGTTTCGGACAATAAGTCCATCCTCAGGAATATCTTGAGGATGAACTTATTGTCCGAAATGATCATCGAAAAATAATTTAATAATTATTTTTGTATAATTTCCAAGTGTTTTCATTTGTTATTTATCGTTTTTTTACAGATCACATGTCGATGGGGGCATTAGGCGATAGTTTTTATGAATATCTTTTAAAAGCGTGGTTACAATCAGGTCGTGAGGACCAAGAAGCAAGACAGATGTATGATGAAGCTATGCAAGCTGCCATAGATCAAATGTTACAAGTTTCTAATAGTGGACTAATGTACTTTTCGGAACTTAAGTATGAGAGATTGGAACATAAGATGGATCATTTAGCATGCTTCTCAGGTATTTTAACACATTGATATCTTAAAACATTGCACTGACCTCTGCTGACTATTTAAAAGTCGTTATAATCCTGGCAATGCTGTCATATTTATTCTACCGTTGTATTGTTGTTAATGTTTTTGATGAAGGTAGTTCTAGCGTGGTATAATAAGAAAAATAATTTTCGACAGATTTTGCTCATCTTCTTTTCATAGACTCAAATTAACTTTTTCTAATAAATCCCAAAGTTTGAGACTTTTTGACCGTTTAGAACGCGAGATAATAACAAAGTTCGCAATTTCACGTGCTTACTACGCCAATAGGGATGTTGACTATTTTTGGGAAAGTGTTTTAAATCGTGCATAAGTACCTAATATTGCCACAAACATTTATTATTTTTATTTGAATACAACTCAAGCCTTAAAAATCATGTATTTTAAATCCCGTTTCAAATTTCGGTCCAAAACGCCAATACTAGTGCGTGACGTCACCTGTTCATACCAAAGGAGGCTCAAAAGTTTACACAGGAGCTACCATTGTATAGATTCGTATTCTGTGCTCATAAACCTTAGTAGTCGTTGCTATAGTTACATGTAATTTGACGTTTCCTATAAACAAATAATAATAAATTACATACTAAATATTAACCAAACAATGAAGTTTTTTGACAGCGGCGCAAACTATGACGTCATGCGCTCTGATTGGTGCCTGTTGTCACGTGACTTGAGAGTGATTTTATTAGGTTTTATTTATTAAATATTAATTAAATTCCTTAAAAATAAGGAAAAATATAGTTATTTTTAGTATTTCTATCATAGAAACTACTTCTTTTCGTTAAAATTATGTTTTTATTTGAATACAGTCAACATCCCTATTCTCGAAAATTGCGAATTTTGCTAAAAATTTGAAAGTACGTGGTTAAAATCAGTTGAAAATAGATGCTGTTAAAAATACATGAGTCCATCTTAATTTTGTTTAGGATTTCTGTAATCCAATGTGAAATTGATTTGTTATTTTTCTTGATCTTTTTAGGTGGTCTGTTGGGTCTAGGTGCCAAAACATTACAAAATTCAATGTCTGATCGCTACATGGAAGTAGCTAAGGGCATAACAAATACATGTCATGAATCCTACGATCGGTCCGTAGTTAAACTTGGACCGGAGGCATTCAGATTTAGTGATGCTATTGAAGCGAAGGCTCTAAAAAGTAATGAAAAATATTACATTTTGAGGCCTGAAGTTATAGAGTCATATTTTATTATGTGGAGACTTACAAAAGATGCCAAATACAGAGATTGGGGCTGGGAGGCCGTACAGGTAATATTAACAATATTTTAACTAATCACTATTGATACATATATCCAATGCTAACGAGACCTATGTCAATACTTTCAACCGTTTGTGGGTTCTTTGGTTATATCACGACGTGAGAAAATGTTTTTTTTGTAAACATTCATTGTTACATAGCTTGATTAGAAAAATTTATCTAGCGAAGTAATCAACTCTCGCATGTAGTGAATTTAATGTTACAATAGGAATGTTAACTATTTTTGGGAAAGTGTTTTAAATCGTGCGTAAGTACCTAATATTGCTACAAATATTTATTATTTTTATTTAAATAGAACTCAAGCCTTAAAAATCATGTATTTTAAATCCCGTTTCAAATTTCGGTCCAAAACGCCAATCCTAAAAATGCCTCACGTAATTTATGGACGCCTTCTATATAATACGCTTACTCGTGTGTTTTTAACTCTTTATAGGCGCTAGAAAAACACTGCAGAGTTCCGGGAGGATTCACAGGACTGAAAAACGTGTACATGGAAGATCCGACACAGGATGACGTTCAACAAACTTTCTTTTTAGCAGAAACACTGAAAGTAAGTACTTTTTGAGTTGTTCAATCGCGGGTGGTAGCCAATGAATCTGATTACAGTATACAGAGTTTGTCTGTAACCCTACTGCCAGACTATGCTCCTCGCACTGCTCCTCGCTCTGCTCATCGCGCTCATTGCCTAAATATGGCAAGTAATGAAGGAACGAGATAACTCGTAATAGGCGTCTTGGGCAAATAAACAACCTACGAGATATCTCGTAGTTGGCAGTCAATGTGTTAAAAATCACCGAAAAATTTGGAATTTTTTGAAGTAAAACTTCTTTACGCACGCTTGACTTTTGATTCTTTACGAGTAAACTGGTGAATGCCTGACGAGAGCAAAACGAAAAAGTCTCCGCGTACAGAAAGTGCGAACGGAAGTCGGTATAGAGACACGGTGCTCTTTGTATACTGTTTTAATGGCACGCGTCAGACGTACCTGGTGTCCACGCGGTTAAGTTGTTAGAATCGCAGTCTAATGTGCTTTGATCGCACAGGTTCGAATCCTGTCCGCAGCGAGTAATATTTTTAAGGTTTTTTTTAAAGGTTTTTAAGGTTTTTTTAAATAATTTTTTAATTTTAATTAGGTATATGTTAGGAAGTTTTACTTCATTAGTGTGATCTAAAGCACACTAGTTCTTTTTTTTTATATCCTTTAATTTGTGACTAATGTGTAAGCGATTTTGGTTCCAAATCGTTGTATTTAGAGAATTCAAGGTATAAGAAGATCGTTTTGTGAGAACATTTTTTTTTTTTTTCAGTATTTGTATCTACTTTTCTCTGATGACAATTTAATATCGCTCGACGAATGGGTATTTAACACCGAAGCACATCCGTTACCAATCAAAGGCGTCAATCCGTACTACAGAGAATTTCAGTCATAAAAAAGGTGCTGTTAAAACATTATTATTTCGTTAGTAATTGTAAATATAGTAACAGAGTAACAGAACTAGCCCAAGGAATGAACGCGAAAGATTCAAATAATTGGTGACATTCGGTACACAAGTAGGCTTAGATATTCTCTTAAACGAAAATTCGACATATATAATTTTTAATATTAATGTTATCATCCATAATGTTTTAAATTTAAAATTAACAGGGAAGTGGACAGTATTCATCAATTAATCAATTCAGCTATGTTTCGGCTTTATTATTAAGCCTTCCTCAGGCGTCTTGATTTATAAAGTGCAATAATAGCTTATTGTACGACATCCTTTAAATTGCTCATTATAATTTCCAAAATTCTTTTATTAAATTAAAAATTAGTTGACAGAAAAAAAAATTTTTTTTTAATTAAATTAATTTACTTAATTTAAAAAAAAATTAAAAATTAGTTGACAGAATTTTTTTTTAATTAAATTAATTTAATTTAAAAAAAAAATTTTTTTCTGTCAACTAATTTTTAATTTTTTTTTAAATTAAGTAAATTAATTTAAATAAAAAAAAAATTTTTTTTTCTGGCAACTAATTTTTAATTTAATACAAGAATTTTGGAAATTATAATGAGCAATTCAAAGGATGTCGTACAATAAGCTATTATTGCACTTTATAAATCAAGAAGCCTGAGGAAGGCTTAATAATAAAGCTGAAACGTAGCTGAATTGATTAATTGATTAGTGTACACTTTCCTCTTAATTTTAAATTTATAATTTTTAATATTAATTATTACGAATCGGTACAAGAATAATACTCGTTCCGAACATAATATAAATTCCGTTAGACTGACATTTTATTGGAATATGAACATGTTTGTACATATTTGTTCATATAGTGTACATATTGTACATAGTGTTTATAAGTTCTATTATAAAACGTACTATTTTAGAAAATTTTTAAGATATTTATTAATGAGTTTTTATATCGATTTTACTAATTTTATTACGTGGAAATTTTCCGTGTAGAAATTCTTATTTAAAATTTTTATTACATGGACGCATTTATAGTGGGTATTTAAAATCAGTATAAGAGATATATAATTAAGGGATGTAATAACGCGCGAATCGTTGGGCCGATTTTATCTTACTTTTATTATTATTATTATTATTAAGTTATGGGCATTTTTTTCGCATCTGTTGTTCCTCTTTTACGATGTTGTAATTAAGAATAGGAATAAAGCGTACTTGGTAAAAACTATTTACGAATTTAAATAGTTATTCGATCAATAGGGATGTTGACTATTTTTGGGAAAGTGTTTTAAATCGTGCATAAGTACCTAATATAGCCACAAATATTTATTATTGTTTTTTAAATACGACTCAAGCTTTAAAAATCATGTATTTTAAATTTCGGTCCAAAACGCCAATACTTGTTACGTGCCTGCTGTGACGTTACGGAGTCGTACCAAAGGAGGCTCAAAAGTTTACACGGGAGCTAACATTCTATAGATGCGTATTCTGTAATCTGTGCTCGTAAACGCTAGTAAACTGGAGGTGATGAAAAGTTGTTTCGTAGTTGTCGCTATAGTTACATGTAATTTGACGTTTTCTATAAACAAATAATAAATTACGCTCTAAATATTAACCAAACAATGAATTTAGTATAATAGCTTTTGTCTGCTATAATTGTTAAGAAACATTCATTGTTATAGCACTATATTAGAAAAATTTATTATTCCAAACAATGAAGTTTTTTGACAGCGGCGGAACCTATGACGTCATGCGCTCTGATTGGTGTCTGTTGTCACGTGACTTGAAAGTGATTTTATTAGGTTTTATTTATTAAATATTAATTAAATTCCTTAAAAATAAGGAAAAATATAGTGTTTTTTAGTATTTCTATCATAGAAACTACGACTTAACGTTAAAATTATGTTTTTATTTGAATACAGTCAACATCCCTATTGAAAGAAATGATGGCATTAGCGATCTTTCCCGGTCTCGCAAAATAGCGGAAAATATATTCTTAAAATTTTGTTTGTGATTAATTTCGCACGCAGTGTTATGTAAATTATAGTACGGAACAACGACTTGTTTTTAAAAATAAATAAAATTAAAACAAAGTTTAAGTAATTGTGTGAAACGCGTTTTTCAAAACCTAACCGAATTTTTCATTTTAATGAGGTTCGAAACAGAATTCAAAATAATAGCAAAATTTTGTAATTTTTATCACCGAAAGATGAATACAAAAAACGCGCATTTCGGAAATTTCAAGTTAATTCACTTCATAGTTGCGAGCTACGTCAGAAGACGGACATAACAGTATGATTGTACGCTTGTGTGGGGAACAAATGAATCTAATGCATCGCATTTGTTTTTTTTTTTTTTTTTTTTTTATTTCAGAGCATTGCATTTTTGTACTTATAGACAACTAAATCTACTGTTGTGTGCCAAGTGTCAGCTTTTTAAAATTTTCTTTATTCCTTAGGCTAATATGTTTTTTATAGGAATAGCAAAATATTTCATTTTATACTAAGTTAAAATAAGGCGGACTTGTGAAATTTAAGTCACAACTTCACAGTACCGTAATAGAAAAAAAAGAGAATATTAGTACAATTTTATTCTTTTTCTTGTGAATGTATGTATATATTCCGTTTGGTTGTGAAATTTGTGACTAGGAAAAATATTGTTATTACTTATTACCGTTATAATGTTTAGGAACTGAAAAATAATTATAATTTACATTTTGAGAAACTGGTGCATTGTTCCGTTTGGCAGTTATAAGTGTTGTATAAAACATACTTTGCTGACACAAATTAATATTGAGATATAGGATATATTTTATTTCTACAAAGCTGCAGAACGCTATATAATTGTTACAATGCTATATTAGAAATTTTTTTTTTTTATCCACCAACACCGTCGGGACTTAAACCTGATTTTTTCAACTTTCGCGGCGGAATGAGTTATCAATTGATGATTAATAATAAAATGGAAATTTACCTCATTCATTCATAGCTCTCGCTACGGAGATGGTTCATGTCTTTAAAGTAATCAGCTCTCGCATGTAGTAAATTTGATTTTGCAATTTGCTATATTATGATGAATTGATTGTTTAGATATCGCACTGTAGAGTAATTGATAACTCATTCCGCCGCGAAAGTGGAAAGATTCGGGTTTAAGTCCCGACGGTGTTGGTGGATAAAAAATAAATTTTTCTAATTTAGCATTGCAACAATGAATGTTTATAACAATTAATATTGAGATCCAGGACTTTGTGAAGGGAAAATTACATCTAAGACAGGCGCATATTTACACACTATATCAAAGGATCTCTTGGTAAAGAACTCATTAAATATATATATATATATATATATATATATATATATATATATATATATATATATATATATATATATATATATATATATATAGCAAAATTTAGCTTACTTATTAGATTGTGTACACACCACAGTACTGTTTCACAAACACTCAAGATACGCCTGGGGCCCTTTCACTCCACCGCTTTTCTTTCGCATGGTTCTGTTGAGATCGTAAATGAAATTAAAATGGTGGCGAGTTTTTTATTTATTTTTTTAGTTCGGCAGCATTGCCATAGGGGCCGTTCAAGTATTACGTAAGCATTATAGGGGGCGGGGGAGGTCTTTGCTTTTCTGATTTTTGATGACATGGTGGTGGGGGGATCTAGATTGTAATAACGTCAGCAGTAATTATTTACTTTTTTCTAGAATTATATCTGCTGCTCATGAATCAATAAAAAAAAAGATTACATTAAAAGAAAAATGCATATACCAATGGGGGGGGTAAGAGCTTTGCTTACTTTTGCTGACAAGGATGAGGGGGGGATAAATAATTGTAGGAAATCTGCTTACATAATACTTGAACGGCCCCATATCACACATAATTTCGACATTTGTTTGATGCTGTTTTTTTTTGGGGAGGGGGAAATCCTTTTTCGGACACCCAGAGAAGATAACCTTGGGTAGTGTGGGAATCGGGCCAAGGCCCCCTACCCACTGAAACCCCCTCCATCTAGCTCCTTTGTCCCTCTCGCGGCACCGACGGATGCTATGTTTGATTGTGTTTACGTCGTAATGGGATCACACAACATTTATTGATAAAATTTTGGCAATGTCTGCAGTAAAAGTTTTCGCTTTATCAACTCGCACTAGGAACGAATTAACTTGTGAAGTTGGGAACAGTTTGTGGTCTCTTTATTTCAATTAAGTAACGTTTAATAGTAATATGCACCAGTTTTAACAGTAAATAAATGACTTATATTGTGTCGTCTCCGAGTTAGTATAAAATTACATTTACAGTAACATCATTAAGGCAATATTTTACTAAAAAAATTAACTTATTTATATTTGCTATTTATTTTTAAAATATAATAATTATTTTAATTTACTATTATCGAAAAATCGGTTATCGGTTTGGTTAGTAGTTTGCCGCTTTTACAGATACTGGTTGGGATAATTACATAAAAATATAATTTTAAAACCGTACATGTCTTGTAGAACAATAAGATAAAGTATACGTTACATGATTTACCCAAAGTTAGTGCCAACTACGTTCACATGAGTAACACCCGAAATTACCATTTGTGACAGATTTTAAAATTGGGCTTGAGATGACTTTCAAATTTATAAAACACAATTTACTTAATCTCTTGTACCTAGAATCTAGGTCCTAGGAACAAGCATGGACAAACGAGTATTCAATGAACCGGTTCTTTATGGGGTCGCCGGAAAATAAAAAATTATAAATAATAAGGTTACATAGAAACTATGCATTTTTGAAGCAAATAACTTATGTGATTCCGCACGAGATAACGTTTTTTGCGCAAAGCGTTATGTATAACGCGTTTAGTGTAAGACACCATTGGTCAACTGACCGATTAGCTCAGTTGATTAGAGCGCCGTGCTAATAATGCTAAGGTCGCAGGCTTGATCTCTCCGTGGACCATACGATTTTTGTTTTGTTTTACGATGTCTTTTTGTTTTTAATTGTAACAAGTTGTACAGTTCAACCGTATTACCTACTCGTTATAATTGTTAACATGTTGACTGCCACGGAATTTTTCACGATTCCGGTCTAAAGAGCCGATTTCATTTAATCATGTTATATTATTAAAAACATTAATAATTAATCAAAAGGCTTAAGAAATGTTTTTTTTTAATGTTAGTAAATTCGTGTCCATATTTTTAATGAAGTTGGAATCGTAAGGAATTGGACAGTTTACGAAAGAATTAACTTTGATTAACTTGAACGTTTCGTTGCTAATTGCAACTTCCTCAGCAACTATATTTAAAAACAAACAACAAAATACAAAAATAGCAAATATCACAATGACAGTTTTATATAGGTTATAAAAATGTTTCTTAAAAAATTATGTCATACCTTATTCCTATAATTCTATTGTTAATTTTATTGATATTATTATCATCTTGTGGTAAGTTTTTTCTCTCTTGTTTGTTCATTTAAGCCAAACCTGATTTTTTTATTCTCTTTCCTGAGGTCATCTATTCGTAATTACAGTGTTATGCTACGGGTTTTCTAAATATGGCAAGTAATGAAGGAACGAGATAACTCGTAGTAGGCGTCCTGGGCAAGTAAACAACCTACGAGATATCTCGTAGTTGGCAGTCAACGTGTTAAACAATCAGAATGGATTTCGTCCCAAAAACGCGATTATATACGTGCACATAATTTAGCATTTTAAAACTCCACACACAAAGTCATAGACAAAGTAATATTATTTTTAAACAAAATTTTGTTTTCGTAGGTAACAAGGTCTATTAAGTATTTTACAATTGTTTCAGTTGTGTTAATCATGAAACATGATATTTTAAATACTCAAATGAAAATAATCGCTTCCATGACTCAGTTTTATTCTCAAAACCCAAATAAAAGCTACTACTTAAATGCTACATTTTAAAGTAAAAATTAATCTAAAACTCAAAAAAAAGTAACATGCATTTTGACGACAGCATATTATGTATTATGTATTGATCTTGGAACAGCAGTGGCTGGCGTTTGGCTTTTCCAGACTTTTCTAGTCTGCACATTTGCTAGCGGATGTGAAATATTGTGTTGGGGACTAAAATCAGTAAAAGAAATTATCTGGTAACAAAATGGTTGTTAGCAGTGATGGATTTAGGTTCGATGTCGCCCTAGGCCCCGCCCGATATGGCGACTTTTTTGCTCTATGGGAAAGTGATTATTGAAATTTCATTTCAAAATTAAACATCTAATGAAGCCAGAGAACTGTACATTTGGACAACGGATGATAAATTAATTAAATTAATTTTTAAATTTCAACTGTCCTAACATTGTTTACTTTTGAAATTTTGTCGTCTCTCAGATTTTGCCGCCCCTAAAAGCCGCCCTAGGCCTGGGCCTCACGGGCCTAATGGTAAATCCGCCACTGGTTGTTAGTCAGGACTGGAAAAAAGTTGGTTGTAGGATTTTTGGTCTTGAAATTCCCAGGGAAAGTTTCAAGGAGCTGGGTTTAAAAAAATCTGACAAGTTGTTTTCCTAAATCTAGATTATCATTTATCACCTTGTATGAAAAAATCATATTTCAGCTAACATTAGTTTTTTTAATACGGTGCAATTTAATATTAATTTAGATGACTGAGGCCTAATATAATTTTTATCGTAGTAAAGTATTGCCTTACGTACACTTATTGAATGATGTACAACATGTTTATTTATTGTTCTGTATCATCAATTCGTTTTCAGATGCAGATTACATTAAATAAACAATAGAAATGCAAAAACAGTTGAAGCGTGTCATACTGTTTTGCTCGTTCCTAGCCTATGCACAGTGTAAAAATATAAAATCAGAATGTTGTTCACATTAAATTTTTATATAGTCTTTTGAAAACGGTATGGCATTAATAAAGTCAGATATAATACTTGTAGTCTCACGGTTCCAAAGGCTATGGCGCTATATCTTGAATACTTTATATACAAGATGGCGCCGCATATACAAAAGCGAACTTGTGACGTGACAGCTCGATGTTCACACAGTAAAGTAATATAATATTAATTTGGAAGGGATCAGGGCATGACTTGATGGAATATTAACAACGCAATTTAACAAAATAAGCAACGAGTAAACGCATAATTTGTATGTCATGTCTTGACCCATACCAATTTTGATATTAATCATAGCAACTGTGATGTATGATGCCACCATTTTTGCGTACTTTCGGTTTCGATTTTATGGCAGAAAGTCTAACATTTATGCACTGCTGGAATTCCTGCCCTTACGGTGTAATATACTATAAGCACCGTTTGGCTGAACTGTTTCTTAAGTGGCTACGTTTACTAGTATTATATTTGATCTATTTGATAAAAGGTATATTTAAGAGTAGTGATGTAAAAAAATAAGTTACCGGTTAATTAATCAGTAATCCGATTAAATAACCGCGGTAATTTATTTTAAATTACCGCTGCTATTATTATTATTATACAAGGCTGCGCAGAAAGTTTTGCACGTTTGTAATTTCCGGTGGTGATTTTAATTTTGTTTTTATTACTAATATAAGTAAATATGAATTAATTATTTAATTAATTCTTTTGAGTCTACTGTTAAAAACTGCTCTATTGTTTTGTTGTTTGTTCTGAGAAAGAACTAGAAACCGGCATTTTTTTTAATTAATCGGTAAATTTATCCGGTAAAAATGGTTACTACCATAAATAACCGTCAATTTTACATCATTATCTAAGAGCCAAAAGAGTTATGCATCATCGTAGAATTAATGTTTATGGATTTTATCCAGATTGAAATTGGGCCAATGGTCCGTATAATATATAAATTTTAAAATACAATATGAATTATGAAGTGAAATATAATGAACCAAATATTGATTTGATAATATTATACTATTTTGTTATTGCTGAATGTACTGAACTTTATATTTATTTAATTTAAAAATAAAGATATTTTAGTTATTGTAATTGAACGGCAAATAAATATTTTTTTTAAAAACGATGTAATATTGGAATTGCTGTAATTAACATATTATGCAACTGCAATATGCCGAAATGTGATAAGCGACCCACACACAGTCAAGAATGCTTGAGGCTTGACAAGCGATTGTGCAAGTATTTTGATCTGTGAAGTTGATTGAAGACTTGCACCCGTGATTGAAGAATATCAAACCGTGTTTGATATTTTGTTAAGGATGATGCTTGCGCAAACTTAATTGTGTGCTTGCTGTTGATACAAACATTCGCAGCCATGGGTGTATCAGAAACTAAACAATCACGCGATCTTTTAAAAATAGATGATAATATTAAAAGTAAAGTTTGACCGAAGGTAATTCTTTCAAAATGAACTGTCTATTTTTAACAATTCACCTCATGTTTTGTGCCAACAATAGAGTTTTTTTTGTGTGCGAAGTACTTCAAAATTAGAGATGAAACGGATAGTCGTTTAGCCGGATACCAGATATTCGGCTCATTATGTTGTCACGTTGTTGTGACGATCGGACCAATTCGGGCGGTTTCGGAACATTCAGATGTTATCCTGAGTGATCGTGCAAGGCAGATTACCGTTTTCTTTACAACCCCCTCCACATAGATATCAAAAGAAAGGATATGACAACTAGAATACAATGAGCCGTGTGACTTCATTCACAGAACACGGAGTTCATTCCAAATCCAAAATGGCGATTGACACAATTGAATTATACTAAAAAATAAATTTTAATAATTTGGGTTCATAATTATAAAAGAGTGGGTTGTAAGCTCTATGTCACGGCCTACGTTTTTATAATTATAAACTTAAATTATTATATATTTTTTCTTTTTTTGTGCAATTCAATAAAAACTTCTCCTTAAAAAGTTTTTGAAGTTTAACTTCTTCAGCGACGTATCTGTTTGTAAAGTAAAAAAACGAGGGGAAAGGGAAGTTAGTTTGTCTCCTAAATTACATGAAACTGACAAGGACAGAAGTTTATAATGTGTTCCTAAGGTATGTGTAAATATTATTAATTAGTTTCACATAATAAAAATAAACTTGGGAATAATATTAAAAACTTCTTATGTGAGGTTATGAGGGTCAGGTTCATTATAATTTTTTTTTTACTAATATTTCATTTAGTTCACTGTTATTATGATTAGTCATTAATTTCACTAATTAAAATCTTTGAGGATCCGCGAGGTTTTTGTAAGTTTTTAGTTCAAATATTGATCATTAAAGTGAATATCTCGGAAGATAAATTTAATTTTACTTCGTAAATTTTTCGCCTTTAAATAAAAGCAATCATAATTACAAGCCATTTTATTATTATTTTCATCACTAAGATTAATTTACTAATATCCGTTTCATCTCTATTCAAAATAATACTAAACTAAAAGAACACGCAACAATACGTCGTGATTTCGGCTGCGCGTAGGAATTAAGGATTTTCAGCTTTGTGAAACTTCTGGTTTGTTTTTTTCCGAAGCCGATTATTTTTTCTTCTCTACCTGTCCTGTTTCGCGAGCAAGGCCCTTCTGGGCGTCAATATTAAATGACATCTGCATATGTAATCAATCGCAACAGCTCGATTGTGTGTGAACCCCTTTAAGCAAGCAAAGTACCTACTGTAATACTGTGATGTAATTCTGACGTAAAGGTTCAAAACGCCTCATTTTACTTTTTTACTTAAAATGTGCTTACTGTTTAGTGTACAACGCCTGCAAAAACTAAAAATTGAAGATTTTGAAGAAACAAAAACGTGTTCAATTCAATAAAGGTATTTATTTGGAGCAAAATATTTTAATATAATCACAACATTAGTACTATATTTTAGAATTTACACGTCACTTATTTTCTAAGTTTAATAAATTAACGAATAAAAAGTATGATAGACACCTGGAATTTTTTGTTAGTAATTTTTTAGACGAATCAACTACACAACCGTTAAATATTTTCCAATCACCTCCGTCGCAAAAAAAAAAAACAAATACACCAAATTAATATAAATTCTCTTTTCCAAACAATTTCATGTTTTAAAAAAACCTGGTATCGATCTATTATACTTTTATCAACAAATCTAAAATGCCCATTAGGCTATTAATTATTTGGTTTGAAAAGTATTTGAAACAATCAGTAAAAACATTTTTTTTCCATAGTACTCAACATTGATAAAGATTTCAGCTTAATTTTAATCATAATCATAATTTTTATTTCACTTATCAAAAGTCCACACTTTTAATCTAGAAACGCTGCTCAACTTTTTACAATTTTAACTCAACTGGTTTTGATGGATTGCTTACTGCAATACATTTACTTTCCAGTATTAGTTGTCAAGCGTCTATAATCTATCTCTCATATAAGAAATCTTATTAATCATTCCGTGAGTACTGGAGAACTGTTTTCAAGGTCAAAACTCTGACACTACTGTTTTATATTTTTACAAGTTTAATAGTTATTATTTCATTTAAAAACTTATAGTAATATAAAAATAAAATCACAAAAATATATCTGCGACGTGCAACTGTTTTTTCTTATTAATAACAATGGAAAGATAGGTGGTCACCTAAACTAGGAAACCGTCCATTTTACAGACGTTTATTAATACTATTTTTGTTTATGTAAATAATGAATTTGTTTTTAACCCGGCGTGAATGAACCAGGGTTTTTAGCACCCACCAGTGTATAAAACGCACAATTGATGGTCTCCTACCTTCTGCACCTCGGTAGCTATCATCTTGGAAACAATGCGTCGGTTGTTTAATGCGAATCAGTGTTGCTTGGGCATATTTTACCCGGGTTCATAGTTCGCGTGCTAAACATTTTTAACGGTATTTTTATATTTCTCTGACTTTTTTTGGATTGTACGTAATAAATAAGACTCGATTATTCTAATTTTGTTCATGATGGAAGACAAACTGATAATACGCCATTTGGAAGAATGTTCTTCGGATGAAAGCTGTCCATCGGGGTTGGATATTGACTAACAGAAGTGCATCAGTCAAATTTAAAGTTTCTTCATAATTAAATAGTTATAATCTTAAAAATGTTTTTATTATTACGTATACCAATATCCTATATTATGTAATTCATAAGATAAAAAAAAACTATTTCAAACGAAATATATTGAAATGGATAACCGGGTAAAATTCACCCTGGTTCATTGACGATTTGATTGAAAAGAGGTTCCTTTACGCCGGGTTAAGTATAGGTACAACGTTCTGTTGAACAAGAACAACTGCGATGTTGAATTTTTTTACTGTCAAAAATGTTTCGAGTTGATGTGTTTGTTACTATAAATAAAAACAGCACGAAATAATGATTTCCGTTTTTCAAACAGTAAATCTATAAATTTTCTACTGCAAGGTATTATCGCAAAAAAAATAATTTTAGTTTTTCTAAATATCACAATGAAACAAGTTTTACGTTAATTGTCTCCTTGAGTAGATCCTTCACTTACATAGGCACTGCTTGAGTCGTTCTGATCACT
Organism: Venustoraphidia nigricollis; assembly: GCA_034508555.1. Taxonomy (NCBI): domain Eukaryota; kingdom Metazoa; phylum Arthropoda; class Insecta; order Raphidioptera; family Raphidiidae; genus Venustoraphidia; species Venustoraphidia nigricollis. The sequence continues at coordinate 2,345,869 of JAVRKA010000044.1, read as the reverse complement.
TGTAAAATGTATATCATCATCATCTAAAACCAAAACAAATGGTCAACGCCTTTTTAAGAAAATAAGTTATGATTTGTGTCAAACGTAAACATAACTTATTTTCACTATCTTTGCTACTTAAGGTAGTTGTCGTGGTACAATATTGTCAAAAAGTTATAGATTATACGCGCCACAAAAGTATACTAGCTTGTAGCTAAGTGATCCATAATTCGTACGCAAGACTATACCCATGGAAACGTAACTCATACAGTATTCATATGCATGTATACTTTTCTATAAATTTAATAACCGTTATTTATAAATAATTAGACGGTCAAAAATTTGTTCTTATTTTGTTTTAAACTCATAACAAATGCATTGAAAGACTGTCAGTTTTTGGAAAGGTTTTGACATTTAGTTCTTTTTTTATAAATAAGAAACTGGTTCAGAACTACAGAGATCATATACAATCAATGTTAATGATCCAATTTTTAATTGAATTTATCTCGGATTATGTACGGTCGATCGACTTCAAATTTTCAGGGTAATTGTATTATCATGTCCTTAATAAGTATACAAAAAATAAGAATTTTCTGACGGTGTGCCTTAACCACGACAACTACCTTAATGATGAATTATAATATCTGAGTTGTTGTACCTGAATCATCTGACAGCTCCTTACAACCTTTAGCTAAATAATAATTGAGTTTTCCCACAGACGCTAATATCAACCCAAGAAACGGTGGAGAAGGATTTAGAGGTCGTGATAAATATTCTGGATGATACTGAGTTGCCACATAATATGAATGTTGGCTCAATTCAGCTATTTCCATTCTTGTTTTTTCTGTATCATGCCCTAGAAATGTCAATAATTAATTAACCAAACTGACTCTACCAACAGTAATAGATATATTTACGAAATGAAGTTACTTGCTATACTGTTCATAGTTTTTTATGGACGCATTTAAAACTTGAAAAGGACCACAAAATTTGTTGAAACGTAATTTATTTCAATAAAAAACTTTGAACAGTATAGCAAGTAAACTTCATTTCGTAAATAGTCAATAATTAATGTTATGCTGGGTTGCAGAAAGGATTGTCAAATAGTTCGATTTGACAATGACCTTATTCTGAACACACATATTGTCCATAAGAAAAGCATTTTAGAATTTTAAATCGATTCTGTTCGAGTAATAATTGATCGATTTAAATGGTTTTTAAACTGTGTATACTATTCGCGACATTTTTCTACGCATTTGGATCAAAATTTGAATCGAAAAATTACCTTTTCTATTTAGATCAAGTATTTGTTTTTGTGTCTAATGTACATGGCAGGGAGTTTGAATACGACATTGGAGTGCTCTTGCAGGTATGAAAACTAATTATATTATCACAATCCAAGATCATTGTCAAATTCATTGTTTTGACAATGTTTTGTGCAACCCAGCATGAATCTTGCAACTTTTTGATAATGCAAACTACCTAAAGTTCAGACTTACCTACAAAATGGAAACCATTTTCTTCGAATTTTGGAACATACTTAGGATTTACTTCATATCTATGTCTATGTCTTTCCTCTATGAATTCTTTATTGCCGTAGAGTTTTTTTATTTTAGAACTCTCACTAACAAATACCGTTCTCCGTTTGCCAACGCGCATTGTGCCTCCTAATTCTCCGGTATGATGTTCCGGCATGTCTATAATAATTGGGTGCGGAGTATCTGCATTTATTTCAGTTGTATTCGCATTTTTTAAATTAAGTACATTTCTGGCAAATTCTATTGCCGCCGCTTGTAAACCCAGACATATTCCAAGGAATGGTACGTTGTTTTCACGACACCATTTGCATGCTTCTATTTTACCTTCTACACCGCGTTGTCCAAAACCTCCAGGTACAATTACTCCACTACAAGAGACAAACATTCCAATCTTTCAATACAATATTAAAGTCTGCTTATTTGAAGCATATACGTTTTAGTCAATGAAAAGTGAAACCATTAAGTGTTGGATCACTTTCACAGTTTGTGCTGAGACCCAGCGGTAAAAGGCGAGGTAGGCAAAAGACATATTGTGGATGTGACCTTCTTTAGCTCTGTTTCGCTCAAATCATCCGCGCGTCTCAATTTTTGGCTGGTGCCAACTACGAGGCTAAAAAATGTTATTGCAAGGGTGCCGTTGTCAATTGATTACTCTATTTTTGGAAATATTTTGCAGATTTAAAAAAACTTTTCCGAAAAAGGAAGAGTCACTTTAGGTTTGTGATGGAATAGTTTTGTGAAATAAGTACGAATAAGATCATAGTGTGACATTGAAAACGTGTTTTTTTGGCACAATGCCAACTTTTTTCTAGTAAATCGTACATAAATTACAAAAACCCGGGTCGCAGTGCCAAAACCCTGTCGACAATATAGTGTATTTACTTGTATAGGGCCGTGTGGTTTTATACTTTTATTATGTGACATTAAGTTTGTTTTTGAGCAAAATAAAAAATTTAACCCCTTAATACACCCCTTAAAATAACATTTTTTTTCTTAATTGTAATATTATTATCAATCTAACGTCTACACCGAATTAAATACATCCTTCAATAAATAAGTCACTGTCTGCAAACTAGTGTTTTCAAAAAATTTGTAAGTCCGGTCCTGTAAGGCCGATTTTATTAAAATTTTAGGGGCACTTTTTAATTGCTATTAAAGGGTTAAATTTCAATTTTGAAACGATTCTGAGATTTTTTTCGGTATTTTGGGGCCCAAAAACTTTTTTCAACCCCTAAAATTCACCCTTAATGTGATCCGATTGGGCCCATTTTAAATAGGCTTCGTGCGGTGATGGATTCCAACATGTGTGCCAAATTTCGTTAAAATAAATTAACTTCTTCGAAAGTTATAGCCCGCACACATATATACCTATATATATAAATATATATATATATATACATATATATATAAACATTTTTAAAAATGGTGCCAAAGTGTTTAGGAGGTTATGAAACGTCGAGAAATTTTGGTCCGACCCCTAGGTCCCGCCATCCGACCGACGCCAATAGTGTATGTTGCCATATGGCAAATACACTAAAAATAGTCCATTAGAGACCTTGTCCTTTATCTTCCTTATAGAGAAAGAATTATTGCAGAATGTTGAAGAGTAAGTCTACAATCAGTTGACAGCCGAAGCTCTATTTTTGGCTTAAATTCAGAGCGTTCCAACAGCCTTAAAAAAAAATACATAACACTTACTCGCTTTTACATAACTGCTGCCAGGCTTCGTGATACATTCCTCTGTCTTTAAATTTCATTTCCTCTTCCAAATTCTCGGCGTTAATGTATCTGAGTTTTAGTCTGTATCCCGCTGCGATAGCGGCATGCTGAAGCGCCTTAGTGACCGATGCATAAGAATCTTTAAGCTGGGTGTATTTTCCGACAAGTCCAATGTTTACTTCTTTATTTAATGTAGCCTCGCGTTCAGCTAGATTTTTCCATTTTTGCATAAACTTCCTTGGCGGCGGCATGGAAATATTCAATTCCAACTTGTTGTTTAAAAATTCAACCACACCTTGTTGTTCCATAACAATCGGAACTTGATAAATGGATGACAAATCCGGTATGGAAATGACCTATAAAATTATTTTACAAATGGGTACTCGCATAGAAAACGAACATATACATCAATTTGAGCAAAACTACAGTCAAAACTGTTTACGACGACATCGTTTAGAATAGGGTTGCCATCCGTCTGGGTTTCCCTGGATTTGTCCTAGTTTAGAGGGCATCCGGGGGGAGCGTCTGGGCGTGGCTTCATTTGTAGTCTGGGTTTAAAAATTTAAAGTCTTGAGCCGCCCGCGACACATTATTATTATTAAAACAATTTGTAACAAACTGTAATAAGATTCTGTTTTGTTAGGTACATTTAAAATGATGATAAAAGATGACTAAATTTAATTTTAAGGTCTGAAAATAAATAAAAAGGTGATTTATGACATTTTCAACTGTTTTTTATCACACTGACTATGTTTAAAAAAAACTGTTGACATGTCCGGGTTCTGGGCTCTAAAATCCGGGATTTTCACGCGTCTCGTCCTGGTTGCCAAATTTTAGAGATGGCAACCCTAGTTTAGAACATCTCAAAAAAAAAAATTAGTAGGTAGAAATGTTATGATTTCTTGAACACTTGGTACACACAGTGACTTTCAAAGTATGATGACCAATAAAAGTTTTTTACTTACTTGTTCTGGCTCCACATTACAAAAATTGGAGATTTTGTTTTTAACTTCTTGATTAATAGCTTTCTCTGATCTACAGACAACCAGATCTGCCACTAAGCCTTCCTCCCTTAGTTTGCGCACTGATGCTTGAGTCGGTTTTGTTTTTGATTCGCCGGTCGATTTGGGCTGTGGTACCAATGATACATGCGCAACGCAAAATCTGAACAATAAAAGACAAATATGATACAAAATCCAATAGACTAATAAATCAGTGCATTACCGAAACTCACGCCTTTTCCACTATAAAAATCAAAACTTACAATCTGTTTTTGCTCTGTTAAAATAATGGGTTATTTAACAGAAATGAAACGGTTTTTAATGGTTTCGATTGACAAATTCAAACAGAAATGATTGTCTTGCCAGGAATGAATTTATTTTATGACTACCTTTCACGGTTGACGAGGGTTTGTTAACTTTTCAACTTGTATTTACCTATCATTTTTCTTCTGAATTTTGTGTTGAAACTGTCTAAACGCTTCGGTGAATGGTGAACTTTCAATATCTCCTATAGTGCCGCCGAGTTCAATAATGCACACCTGGGGAGTACTTCCGTCTTCTGTTACAGGTACCTGAGCTACTCTTTCGACCCATTCTTGTATTGCATTTGTTATGTGGGGTACCACTAAAAACAATTTTATTTTTTAATCTATATCACTGAGGGACCCTGTAAAGGTTTTTGTCAGAACGTTTCATATTACGATACTCTTTTCTCTTTTTTACAATGACCTAAAATTGTAACTAGGTCATGAAGATAACTTATTTTAAAGCACAAGATATACCTTGGACAGTTCTTCCAATGTACGCTCCCTTCCTTTCTTTGTTTATAACACTAAGATAGATTTTTCCTGTAGTGATATTGTTGTCTTTATGCAAAGTGACATCTAGGAACCGCTCATAATTTCCTAAATCTAAATCAACTTCTCCACCATCATCTAATACAAATACTTCACCTAAAATAAACACGAATCTAATTACTTTTTAAACATAATTCCCGCCTTTCATTGTATGTAAAATAAATCTAGTTATAAATTCAGTTTTTGTAGACATAGCCCCTGTATGATTATTTCAAATTATTAGTTGTAATGAATGGTTAAAAATTTGTGAAGCCGACAATCTTATGAGGAAAAATTAGTAGCAATTGGTTTTAATTATATAATAAAAATCGTTATTGCAAAAAATGCCGGCAAACCTGGAAAACTGTACCACGTGTTGTAGCCAGGCTACCAAGCGTTATTATCATTTATAGTTCTGGATTTTAAATTAATACTATCTGTGCAAGCAAGTAGAATACGGTATATTAGTTATATTTTTAATTTTTACCGTGCTCATATGGAGAAAATGTTCCAGCATCAATGTTAATGTACGGGTCAATTTTAATTGACGTTACATTTATTCCACATGATTTCAAAATTGTTCCAAAGGAACTGGAAATAACTCCTTTTCCGACACCACTAATTACACCTCCCGTTATTAATATGTATTTCATTTCTATTTTCACTGTCGAGTGTCAGTTACTCTAAAAGCAAAATTTCTTCGCTAATGCCTCTTAAATACCGCCTGTACTGAACTAATGACAATAACGCAAATGGCGCGTGAAGGAAATATGGAAAATAAGCGTGGACTTTGAAAGGCGATGTGTTTGTTGGTGACACTGTATACAGAGACCACGGATATGAACAGCTAGTGGGATCGTGGAATATAGGACACGGGCTAAAAATCGAGGATCATTTTTATAGATTTAACTGCTAAATGCGCTGCTTAACTTACACTTACGAAAATTTTGTAAATAACTTGGTGAATTTTTATAAACAAAATTTGTATACACGCAAATGAAAATAAACAATGAGATGTGATTGTTGTAAACATTCATTGTTACAACGCTAAATTAGAAAAAAATATTTTTTATCCACTGTCACCGTCGGGGTTCAAACCCGAATCTTTCCACTTTCGCGGCGGAATGAGTTAATCAGTTACTTTACGGTGCGAAATCTTTACAGTTAATTCTTCATAATAAAGCAATTGTAACATTAAATTCACTACATGCAAGAGCTGATTATTACGCTAGGTATCGCTAGACAAGAATCATCATAATAAATAATAAAAAATAATTTTTTCTAATTTAGCGTTGTAACAATGAATGTTTACAACAATTATATTGCTCGTTCTGAAGCATTGCAGAATTAACATATTCTTATAATGAGATGTGATTCGTAATTCGCAAAATAAGTAAGGCCGTTAAGAACAAAATTCGTTTGCACCTTTAAATTTTAGTTCACCCTTGCTTACAACGTGAATATGCAGAGTTCTTTAGTGGAATCTAATACGATGACGACCACTGGTTTGTCTTTGCTCTGCTTTGCTATACATGTATTATAGGGGTCAGTGGACATGATCTATTTCTACAGGGGATGTCCCGACTTTCGGGATTCGAGAGGAGTATTCCTTAGGCGATTTCATGCACAATTTCAAGTCTAAGATACCTTACACTGTACACGTATGTCCAAAACTCAGTATTAACGAAATTATTGGTGATATTAAATGTAAAGAACAAGCATAGCAAACGCATATCGCTTAACGTTTTATAATAAACGTGACAAATCGAGTGAAAAAAAGTTTGTTTTGTTGTAAAAAATACTCCTTGTTAAAGTTGATCCGTGTTTCAAATCAGCTGATAAATGACTTCTGACGTCAGTTAAATGTCACGCTAGTAATCTTTAAAATTATCGCTGTTCAACATGTGGTTGTGCTTTTCCTGATTTATTATAAATTGATTGTAAACTTTGTTCATTAATGTGTGTTATTAGAAATAGAGAATTTTTTAAACGAAAATATGTCGCTTCCAACGTTAAGGTGTAAAATTGGCCCGTCGGTATTAAATGCGGACCTAGCTCAATTATACAATGAATCTCAAAGATTGCTTGATAACGGGGCTGATTACATCCATTTAGATGTTATGGATGGTCATTTTGTGCCAAATCTTACGTTTGGTCATCCTGTTGTTAAATGTTTACGTTCCAAAATAAGGAATGCCTTTTTTGAAACGCATATGATGGTGTCTAATCCAGAACAGGTACTCGATTACTTTATTTGAGTAAAACCACAATTCTATATTAAGTAACATACTAGTATGATATACTAATAGTGTGCGCATTTTAGTGGATAGAACCGATGGCCGATGCAGGCGTCGATCAATATACATTCCATATTGAGCCGATAAAAGAAATATTACCGATTTGTCGTAAAATACGAGAAGCTGGCATGAAAGTAAGTCAAACTTATTTTGCGTGAACATTTTATTTCATTTTAGGTATTCAAAATTAAACATGATCGCATATATTTCCAGCTTATGGAATCCAACGTTAATATGATTGAATTTAGTAAATTGTTAAACGTTAAAAAAACTGTTTAAATGTAGGTTGGACTAGCTTTGAAGCCAGACACAGGTATTGAAGCAATAAGACAATTCATTGAACATGCCGATATGATTTTAATAATGACAGTAGAGCCAGGATTTGGAGGGCAAACATTCATGTATGATATGATGCCAAAAGTACAGTGGCTAAGACACAACTACCCCTTACTCGATATTGAAGTAGATGGCGGTGTTGGATTAAGCACAATCAGTGCTTGTGCCGAGGTATATAACAATGATCTGCGATAGTTTTAGTAGGAGAGCTATTAAGCATTTTTTGGTAGGTATTTGAGGCACTGTGAAAATTTGTGCAATACAATAGATTCGAGTCTAACGCTTTACCGCGTGGCCAGTCTATCTGCGTGTTTACGTGCTGTTAAAACAGTATACAAAGAGCACATGTTCCAGTTGATAGTTTCAACTTCTGTTTGCGTTCACTGTTCGGCGTTCGCAACTTCCGTAAGAATTCCGTCTCGCATTTGCCAGCTTCCTCCCCAAGTCAAGCGTGCGTAAAAAAGTTTTACTTCAAAAACAAGTTGTTTCGGTGGGACATTCTACCTGTCAGGTGATTAAAAATTTGGGGGTCGGTTAAGCCCCGCCACCCTTCAACCAAGTCTGTTTGTATTCGGACATTACTTAAGAGGTATTGTACGAATTTTCACAGTGCCTCAAATATCTACCCAAAAATGTCTAACAGCTCTCGGGCTATTTTAAAGATGACACATTGTTATATGACAAGATATTTAACATTTTATAGGCAGGCGCCAATATGATTGTTGCGGGCACAGCTATAATTAATGCATCTGATCAACGTCACGTTATTGCTCAGCTACGAGAAACGGTTGAAAGTTCGATACACAAATGCAACGTTTAAAAACAGCTATTGACATCACCGCTCGTGTTCTACAAAACTGAAAGCATTCAAATTATTTTCTGGTATGAAATACAGGAGCCTATCTGTACTTGATTATTAAAGATAATAAAACTTTTTTTGTTGAATTTTACGCAAATCGTATATTTACAGCAGCAATCCGATTTATACTTTTTGCGGTGAAAAAAGATCAAAACAAAAACTTGCTTGTGTGCGTGATTGACATATGATCAAGGTGAAGTCATATTTATTAGTGAAGTGTTCAAATTTTGAAGTAAAAAGTATAAAAAATCAATGTCAACTTTCCCCTATAAATTTAAGTGTTTGTATTATTTACAAAATTTATTTCGTTGATCTTTTCTCACTGTTATGTGTAAATTTTAAGTAGGAATTTCGATCTTTGGCTTGGCAACAAATACAAAAATTATATACTATGTTGTGCCATACTTTATTATGGTATAAATTGTAATTGCTTTAAACCAGGGTGGACTTTTTAAAATTATTGTTTTAAAAACGAGCGATTCAGAGATAACTACAAGAAACGGGGCTCCAAGTTGAATTAGAAAAAGGGACTCGACCTATATTTTTTAATCACGATCTTCTCAAGCGAAAAAAAATGCAATCATGGTTTTACATTGAAATGTTTTTAGGTTTAGGATAATAATTAATGATGCGCATAATGTCTAGCAAGTTAATAGTTCCACCATTGCCATCTCTACCCTAGATAATCGAAAAACTTGCATTTTGTCTTAAAATCAATAATGGTACCCAAGTTCTTAGTAAAATATGAAAAAAATACTAAGAATATATTTTTTCGTAAAATAAAAACATTTCAAAATTTCTCAACAAATTATTTTTTTTAATGATAAAAATTGTTTATATTAAAATATAATTTATATAACGGGAACATTTAAATACATACTAAATATTTTTTTATTTTTTTTTTGGAAAGTCTACTTTTTTTTGTTTTTATTATACAGTAGTATTTTGGTCAATCACTGGCACTATAATATTTTCATCAACTATTAAATTAGGTACATTTTTTGGGTGAATTTTTGTTCTTAAAGCTGTCAGACTTATAGGTATGGCCTCTTCTGTTCGTATCGTTCGAGATCCTTGATTAGGAAGCATATTTAAATAATGATCGAACAATAAACTTGGATCATCTATACTTATGCGATTATCACTTTCAATGGCTGCTTCGATTCCTTGGAGCCCGCCAAAAACAATCAAAGCATGCTGGAACGAACACGGTTCTAAATCATCCACTGAAGTACCTTTATCGGATGTCCCAATAGTTAAGTCATATCTAAAAGAAGAATTGTAATTGAACACTTATACCAAATCTACTTTGATAGTAGATTAACGTAGTTGTCGTGGTTAAGGCACATCATCAGAAAATTCTTAATTTTTGTATACTTATTAAGGACATGATAATACAATTACCCTGAAAATTTGAAGTCGATCGACTGTATATAATCCGAGATAAATTCAATTAAAAATTGGATAATTAACATTGATTGTATACGATCTCTGTAGTTCTGAACCAGTTTCCTATTTATAAAAAAGAACTAACTGTCAGAAACTTTCCAAAAACTGACAGTCTTTCAATGCATTTGTTGACTTTAAAAAAAAATAAGAAAATATTTTTGACCATTTAATTATTTATAAATAACGGTTTAAAGTTCAACAATTTATAGAAAAGTATACATGCATATGAATACTGTAGGGGTTACGTTTTCACGGGTACAGTCTTGCATATAAATTATGGATCACTTAGCTACAAGCTAGTATACTTTTGTGGCGCGTATAATTTATAACTTTTTGACAATATTGTACCACGACAACTACCTTAAGCGTTGAAAGTCTTACTAGAAGCCCGCCATCGGATAAATATTTTGTTTCAATAATAGCTTATTATATACGTACCCTTTTTTATAAGGACACTGTGCAAACACTTGGCTTAGAGAATCAGCTAATCTAGTCGTATAACCCCAGTAAATACCCGTTTCTCTACGAGGAGCCAACGGTGAAACAATTTCGCCTTTGATTTTCTTTTCTTTTTCTGGATCTTTCGGATGAATTTTTACTGTTACTCGGAGTCCAGGTGTCAATAATTTGTCGACTATTACATCCTGTAGCAAACCAACATTAACCGGTGACCCTCGACCTGCTGGTTTATTTGTAACTATACCTTCTCTGAAAAAAAAGCACGGGATTTTAAAGAACACGAATTATGAATGGAAAATGCAAATTACTATCATATTTACCTAAATTTAAAATCATCATTTTCTCGTAAATGATGCGGTGAGTCTAATGGAGGCAAAATGCCAGCGAATTGCAAATCATTGTGTATAGGAAAAAAGAATTTTCGTAAATACTGTGGACACTCTAAGTATTGTAAGATTCTACATAATCGTACGCAGCATCGTTTAGCTGTTTTAAGTCCATTCGCGTCGTCTACTTGCACCTTTTTCCCTTCTAAATCACTACAATCATCATATATAACTACTTCATCTATTTGGAAAATACTCGCTGCTCTAGCTATTTGACCCGCTAACAATGTTTGTAGTGTTAAAGACTGTGCATTGTCCAATATTGAACCTGGTACCGCTATGCTGATAGTAGAAATTTCTTTAGAATTATTATTTTCTGAACTGTTATTTATATCATTTTTATTACTGGGAGCTTGGGTCTGAGATTCAAGTTTTTTAAATTTTTTCATAAGTTTTTCTTCTTTTCGTTTTTTACGTTCTTCCTTTCGCACTTTATTTTTTTCTTTCCAAGTTTTATCTGCTTTTCCTGTTACCGGAGCCATGTTTTTACACTAACGTACAATTTAAAATTCCGCACAATTACGCCGACGACACTTTTTAAAATTATTATTGTTTTTACGTTGCTTATCTTTTTTTAATATTGGTTTATTGCCTGACTTTTGTCTGCTTCAACTTTCCCTGTAAAGTTTTTATTTAATACACCTGTTTTTTACGTTATGTTAGGTTACCTCAAACTGCTCGCACCTTATACTAGGTCACTAGGTAAGGAAAATGCAGGAAACAGTCTAAGAAAATAGCTTACGTGGACTTCTGTACTATACGAGATTTTGATGATATATTTGCTTTTTATGAGATTTCACGGAAAAAATAAGCATTTATTCTTATTGTAAACATATATGTACTAAACATGTTTATTTATTGAGGGTTGACATCTCGTGATTGTACCATTGATATACTCCTTAGAAATTCCTTTTTAGTACCCAGTGCCGTGTTCATAATATTTTTAAATTTAGAAATTAGAATATAAATTTCATCTTAACAAGAAATAAAACAACAAACTCTAAAAATTAACAGTGATTTTAAAGTGTAACAAAATTGTGTTCAATAATATTATTTTTTTGTGTATCAGTAGATTTAGAAATAATGACATAACGAGGTGTCACTGACTTTGTTTTATATTTCCGCTTCACGGGTCCCTGCTAGTACATTTTGCGGGAACTTTCCATGTAGGGGTTCCATTTATTATAGATGTGTCATCTATTGAATTTCATTTGAAGCGGATTTTGACACAGAGCAAACTGGTACAAGTGAAAATATATGGGAGCACGTGAAGCAATTTTTATTCTTTTATTATAAGTAAAATAAAAAAGATTACATTTACCAGATATATTGAGAAACATTTCTTTTTTCAAATTTTCTTGTGAGGTAAGTAAAATTATTATTTGAAAGCTATAGAAATGATTCCTTTTCTGGATGCTGGCATTTTGGTTGCTTATAATTACGAGATCAGTTAGTTAAGTATGTTTGGGCTTCAATTAGAAATTACACTAATTATATAGTTTAATTTTTATAAGTTCCATAAACCTAGGATTTTAGTATAATAAATAACAGGTTTTCGATAATTTTATATTTTTTTAATGTTAAGGTGGTAAAAAACTACCAAAAATAGTTCATAGTGCGACATGTCCAATGTAATAATTATTATTTGCATATTTTAGTTTCTATTTTATCAATACAAGCATGCCTTCTGACGCCAAGAAACGAGAACAACAACGTAAAAAAGAAGCTGCAAAAGCAAAACAGAAAGTGGGTGTTAAGAAAAATGAAAAATTGCCTAACAAACAGGACGAGAAGGAATTGAGTCCTGGGGCTCAAAGTAAATTGCTCTCAAACGGAACTCAGAATGGCGAATTAAGCGCGGAAGGTAGTATTATTATATTAGCCATTTAGCCTTAAATTATTCATTCAATAATCATTTGATTATCTTTCAGAGTTGTTTTTTATGTAATTCAATTTTCTTTTTTTTTCTTATTTTAGAGGCATTGTGCTTAAAGTTGGAAGCTGATGCCAAACTAAACGCAGAAGCGAGATCTTGTACCGGCTCATTGGCTGTTCATCCTAAATCACGTGATGTGAAAATAGACAATTTTTCAATTACTTTCCATGGTTGTGAATTACTACAAGATGCTATGTTAGAGCTTAATTGTGGCAGGAGATACGGGTTACTGGGTCTTAACGGTAGTGGTAAGTACACTGAAATTTTTGTTCGTACCGTTTTATGTTTTAACGTTTTATCAGTTAGGTGAATTTAATGCGCATAAGCTGAAATATCTGGTTTAGCTTGATTCTGAAACAAACGGACAGACAGACTAGTTTGCAATTAAGAGAAAGAATATAAGAATTGGAAACGCTTGGCTTACATTATTTGTTTTACGAGTTAGGAATAAATAATAATACAGTACAATCGCGATAATATGAATATGCATTCTTATGAACGACTCAGTAATATGAACATAATTTTTGTAGAGAATTTCACGTTCTACAAAAAAAAGTTCAAACTTTATCCTCGGAAAACTTTTGAATTAGTAAACTTAGCGAAAAATCACAAGATACCTTTTTTGTAAAGCGTTAAATTCTTTACAAAAATATTTATGTCTCATTTTTGTAGATTCATTTGTCCCCAAAATTTGGAAGAACAAAAGGAGTTTTCCACATGTTATTTTCCATAAGAAATTTTGGTTGGAATTAGGACTATCGTAGAGATAATATTAAGAGCTCAAATTTTTAGAGATTTTTTTTTTATCAATTTGGAAACGTTTGTAGTTTTTCAACCGACTGTACCTGCGCAAGCGTCCATTTGCATCTAACTTCAGAACCTTTTAGAACTGTGGCGCGTATTATACCTCGAAAACATTACCGGTTGTTATGACTATCGGTTTTTATGACCAAATATGAGTAAACCCTTCGATGTTGTTATAACAGATTTTGACTGTATATTTAGTGCGTAACGTTTTAAATAGGCCACACATCGCCGTAATGTAACTCACTGTGATACTAGATATCCAATCTACAATTTTAGTACCAATGTTAAATTTTAGGTAAATCAACTTTACTGGCTGTGCTGGGTAACCGCGAAGTTCCCATTCCGGATCACATTGATATTTTCCATTTAACGCGTGAAATGCCGGCTTCGGATAAATCTGCTCTCCAATGCGTAATGGAAGTAGATGAGGAACGTATACGCTTAGAAAAATTAGCTGAAGAACTGGCCGCCTGCGATGATGATGGTACTTTTTCATTTTGATTGTTTTATTATGATGTGTGTTTTTTGAAGTAAAACTTCTTTACACACGCTTGACTTGGGGAGTAAACTGGTGAATGCCTGACGAGAGCGAAACGAAAAATGCGAACGGAAGTTGGTATAGAGACACGGTGCTCTTTGTATACTGTTTTAACGGTACGCGTCAGGCGTACCTGGTGTCCACGCAGCTAAATTGTTAGACTCGCAGCCTAATGTGCTTTGATCGCACAGGTTCAAATCCTGTCCGCAGCGAGTAATATTTTTTTAAGGTTTCTTTAAGATTTTTTAAAAAAATTTTAAGGTTTTTTTAAAATATTTTTTTAATTTTAATTACGTATATGTTGTTTGGAAGTTTTACTTCAGTAGTGTGGTCTAAAGGACACTCGTTCTTTTTTTTTATTTATTCATTTCTTATTGTAACATTTGTTTTTGTTATTAGATGCTCAGGATCAACTGATGGACGTGTATGAAAGGTTGGAAGATTTGTCTGCCGATACAGCTGAAGCAAGGGCAGCAGAAATATTGCACGGTCTTGGCTTTGATAAAGAGATGCAGGTATGTAGATTTTTTTTTGTTGTTTAAAAACAATACAGATAATTACTTTAGTGCAGAAGGCAGTGCTACTTGTTTTAATTTGAATCGGTGATTATTTGTGGCTTCAAAAGAATTATTAAATCATTTGGAATTGTAGAAGAAATCGGCAGAAATAAAAACACATTCTGGTTGTAAATGATTTCAGTCAATAATCCCACGTCATAAATAGAGTTTCGTCATCAAATAAGTGGTGTATATAACGATAATAAAAATGTTACTGCAGATTTCTTTTGATATAAAATGTGTAAATAGCCAATGATTTTTTTTTAAAGAAGAATGCATTATTAACTTTTAAATTATAGCAAATACCAAATCATTTTTTGTTGAAACTCAACATTTTGAAGAAATCCTCTCTAGTTCTCATGAAAATAATTATGCAAGGGGTCACCATAGGTAAATCTGGTAGTTTTATGTTTTACCAAATGTGAAATATGGATCTTTCATTACGTTTTTAAAATTTCATCTTCATGAATTTTGTGTAGTATTAACATTGAACTTGTATTGTCAACAGCAAAAGAAAACCAAGGATTTCAGTGGAGGTTGGAGAATGAGAATTGCTTTAGCAAGAGCGTTGTATGTGAAACCTCATCTTTTATTACTTGACGAGCCCACCAATCATCTTGATTTGGATGCCTGTGTGTGGCTAGAGGAGGAACTTAAAACGTAAGCTGTTATTCTTTACTCTATTTTAGGTTTGAGACATTTTAGCTTGTCCGTATTGATAGTCCAATTTTATTATAAGGTTTAAAATAACATTTTAGCGCATAGCCCTTTTGCGCTTGCGCCGATTTTTCTCAAAAAAATAGGGGTCTTCATATTTGCATATCAAACATCCTTCCAAAATTTTGTTTCAATCCGCTTTTCCGTTTGACCTGTATTGTGTTAACAGACACGCAGACTTTTTACAAAAATATATTTATTGGATTCAGGGGACCTCCAGACGAAAAAATATTGTAGAATTTTAAAAAGTGAATTTTGATCTAAATTAATACCATACTCCAGTTGTGGTAAAAATATCTAAATTTGTATAATTCTATTATATTTGAAAATACATTGTGCTATATTATTGTAAAGAAAACAAAATACTAAGTTGTCTGAATTGCGTTATGTTCTGAAAATATGTTTTGTGTGTGCAAAAAGAAAGTATTTTTTGTTTCTTGATTTTGTAAAAATTTCTGTCGTTTTTTATAGGTACAAGCGAATTCTTGTTGTGATTTCTCACTCGCAAGATTTCTTAAACGGAATTTGTACCAACATTATACATATTAACAAGAAAAGGCTCAAATATTACACCGGTAATTATGATGCTTTCGTGCGTACCAGGATGGAGCTGCTGGAAAATCAAATGAAACAGTATAATTGGGAACAAGATCAAATTAATCATATGAAGGTTGGTAATATTTTTGAATAGCTGAATCTCCGCTATACTATAATTTGTCACGCGGAAGCTCAGAGCACGCCCATCGAAGCTACAGAAGTCCCCTACACCTTTTGAAATAATATTAGAATAGAATAGAATAAATTTATTATCCGAAATAGCCAACAAGCAGGATTCGTCAAATTAAATACAATTTAAAATATACATTATAAAATCATATACATGTATCATTAAATTCATTAGCTTTAATTAATAATGACTTAAGGACTCTTTTAAATTTAGACAATGGTAATTTCTTTATGTCAGAAGGCAGACAGTTATAGTATTTTAAAGCCGAATATTCAGGGCTATTACGAAAAAGACTTAGGTTTGGGAAGCCAAATTGAATTGTTATTACGCGTTTTATAATTATGTATTGCATTGTGAGTTGGATACTTACTAATATAAGTTTTTTTATTATTTAATAGGAAATTTAACAATTCAATTTTAATATAGTAAACTAAATTAAAAAATTTAGTTTACTATATTAAAATTGAATTGTCCAATTTCCTGTTAAATAATAAAAAAACTTATTAATTATAATGGACGTGAACAATATTGAGACTTACTAATATATTTCTGCAAATGTAATAGCGAGTGATAGATATAGGTATATTAATGGAACAGTAAGAATTAGATTTGTCTTGAAATAATTTTTGCAACTATCACGGAAACCCAGATTGTAATCTTGACTGTCTTTTTTCGTAGAACTACATTGCAAGATTTGGTCACGGTTCTGCTAAACTAGCTCGTCAAGCTCAGTCGAAGGAGAAAACTCTAGCAAAAATGGTAGCCCAGGGTCTTACAGAGAAGGTAGTGAGTGATAAAATATTAACATTTTTCTTTCCGAGCTGTGGTACAATTCCGCCACCTGTTATTATGGTTCAGAATGTCAGTTTTCGTTACTCTGACAACGGACCATTGATTTATAAAAATTTGGAATTCGGTATTGATCTCGATACAAGGGTAGCTTTGGTTGGTCCCAACGGTGCCGGTAAAAGTACACTTCTTAAACTGTTGTATGGAGATTTGGTGCCTACCGAAGGCATGATTCGAAAAAATTCGCATTTGAGAATTGCAAGATACCATCAACATTTACATGAGCTGTTGGATCTTGACGTTTCACCCTTGGATTATATGCTGAAATCGTTTCCCGATGTTAAGGAGCGTGAGGAAATGAGGAAAATCATCGGTCGTTATGGACTCACGGGAAGACAGCAGGTTAGTTGTTAAAATTCTATCAGATCTATTTAACTCTTAAATTATTGCGTTTATGTGTCATTGCAATGAAATACAGTAGAACCTTGATAAGTTAAAATATATATTGCAAGCATTCATGTTTGTGTGAAATTTAAGGTCTGTCCGATACGGCAGTTGTCAGATGGGCAACGCTGCCGCGTGGTGTTCGCTTGGTTAGCGTGGCAAGTGCCACACTTACTACTGCTGGACGAACCTACAAATCATTTGGATATGGAAACAATCGATGCACTGGCCGAAGCTATAAACGATTTTGATGGTGGAATGGTGTTGGTCAGCCACGATTTCAGATTAATCAGCCAGGTCAGTAATTTTTATTGTGATTGTTACATTACACCCAGTTGTTACTGAATACGCAATAGAGATGTTGACTGTGCTCAAATAAAAACATAATTTTAACGTTAAGTGGTAATTTCTATGATAAAATACTAAAAAACACTATATTTTTCCTTATTTTTAAGGAATAATAAAATTACTCTCAAGTCACGTGACAACGGACATCAATCAGAGCGCATGACGTCATATGTTCAGCCGCTGTCAAAAACTTCATTGTTTGGTTAATATTTAGTGCATAATTTATTCGAAAATTTCTTTAAAAAAGCACTACAAGGAGTTTTAACGTCATGGAAAGTGTATTTATTAAGGCTAATAGTTCGAAAACTTAGAATTCATCTTTTATAGCAAGAATTACGAAAACACTTTTTATAACCTCATTAATTTACTAGCGCTTATGAGCACAGCCTCCTACTTTGTGACCGCATCTATAGAATGGTAGCTCCTGTGTAAACTTTTGAGCCTCCTTTGGTATGAACAGGTGACGTCACGCGACTAGTATTGGCGTTTTGGACCGAAATTTGAAACGGGATTTAAAATACATGATTTTTAAGGCTTGAGTTGTATTTAAATAAAAATAATAAATATTTGTGGCAATATTAGGTAGGTACTTATGCACGATTTAAAACACTTTCCCAAGAATAGTCAACATCCCTATTATAATGGACGTGAACAATATTGAGAGTTATTTTTAAGTGTTCGTGTGTTGATATTTAATTTTAAAATTTATAGGTGGCGGAAGAAATTTGGGTTTGTGAGAAAGGCGCCGTGACCAAATGGAATGGAGATATTCTTAAATATAAAGAACATCTGAAATCTAAAATTATCAAGGATGCAGCCAAAGAAGCATCTAAAGCTAATTCACGTAAATGAGACAACTTAAGATTTAGGCATACAATTATAATTTTGTTTTGTAAATTATTATTTGTCTTATTTATTCAATAATCACTCGTATGTGAATTTGCTACAGTTATTTAAAGAAGTGGTAGTTTGTACTTTTTTTTTCGTGAATGGACAATTTTTCAACTTTTCATTTTTAATTAATTGAATCAATAAAATGCAAAAATTTTTAGGTAGAATTTAAACTAAGCAATTTAAATAATGTGAATTCGTAATAATCATTTATGTATCGTGGAAGAATGAAATGGTTTTGAAAATAGTGTTTTATAGTTTTAAATTGTACAAATTATCATCGATTTAATTCAAAATATTAAAGATTGTGTACTCAATTTATATTTTAACTTAATTTTCAAAAATAAACTGTTAGATGCGGCATATGCAATTGATACACGAATGTTACGAACTTCTTACAAAATAAACGTGGTAAATTATTGTACATGTTGTTTCTGTAAAAAAAGAAATGGAAAATCGTATTCCTAGAGCTCTATAGATATAGGTATTCTCATCCGCCATATTGTGTCCTTGCTTGTCACGCGTAGTACGACAACATATGACTAAAGTTAACAGATAAATTATATTTCATGAAAGAAAAATGATTTGAATGTTTGTCAAGATTTTTTAAAGGTCCTGCTGTTGTTTGTACGCGTTTACCCGTACGCAAAAATGCTTTAAAGTGGGAATATCAATGTGACAACTGTACAGAAGTTGACAGAAAAAATTGCGGTAATTATTTATTTTTCATCACTGTACTATGCAGAATAGAAGAATTATTTGTTAATTGTAATGACTATTGTTTTTTTGCGGGCTATTAAAAAAAATGCGGAAATGTCAGAAAAGAAATCTGCCTTTGGCAACGACACTTCAATTTTATCAGCTGAAATACGAAACAAATTAAATAAAAAATATTGGATACAAGTTGAATTATTTATTATAAAAAAAAAGATATACATTAAATAAAATACATTATGGAGAAGCATTTCAATTTTTTTTTCTTTCCATTAGAGCTCTATAGTGCCTTAATTAATTCCATGCCATTGATTTTCATTTTCATAGTAACTGTTTTTAAGCTGATAGCCACTGATCTCTATAATGTATTGATGTTTGACTAAGGTTTGACGACTACTTATCATGAAACAACTGACATGAGCTGTCAGATGCGTTTAACTCAACTTCATATGTTATCCTAACTAATATTATAAATGCAAATGTGAGTTTGTTATGCTTTCACGCCTAAACCGCTGAGCAGATTTCAATAAAATTTGACAGGGAGATAAATTGCATCCTAAAGAAGGACATAGGCTACCCTTTGTCTTAAAATAAAAAACTTAAAGGGGGTGAAATAGGGGATGAATGTCACTGACAGGTCATCACGATACCTTCCGGAACAATTAGACCTCCAAGCTTGAAATTTGATAGACATGCTTCTTTTGTTGAGTAGAGATACAAAAAATAGTTTTCTAGGGTGTGGAAAGGGGGGAAGTACAGGGGTGTCAATGGTTAACATATTCCAATTTTTAAAATACAGTTTCTATGAACTGAAAATGTAGCTGTTAGGTCTTGATGAAGATTCCACTACTGTTGTTGTTGCCGGGTATCATTACAATCGTGGGCGGAGCCGCGGGAAGCGGCTAGTACTTTATAGTATATAATTTGTATTATGTGATGTACACAGATATAAATTATTTTTTTCCGATTGATATCTTTATTTACAATGAACTTATTGCTATCATAGGATATTTCCTTTAATTTACTTGCCACGGCGCGAGGCGCAAGGAGGTGCAAATATTTCCAGTCGGAATAAATAATACTAGCCTTTGCCATGATCCACCTATCTGTCGATATCAGTGATACTCATACATAACCTGTCTGTTATTTTTTACGTCGTAGTTGACGTTTGGCATACGAGGCTGTAGTGTAAGCAAAAATGGCACGTGGGAATTTTAAAAGACGAGGAAATGCCAGACAAAATAGTAACAAGTCATATAATAAAAATCGTAATAAAATACAGGATAGTTCGGGAGGTTCTAAAAAAAGAAAATTACAGCATGCGGAAAAAGAACATAACCTTATAAATGAGAAAAAAAGTAAAATTTCGGAAATTCACGATACATCCTCAGAATCTGAAAACGAAAATGAAGTGGCTTTTAAAAAATTGGTTTCGATTTTCAGTAATAAAGATAATTTGAAGAATAAAATTGAGAGTACAGACGACAGTGATTCTAGTGAAGAATCTCACCAGAACAGTGATCTAGAAAGTATCGAAGAACTTTCTGAGACAAGTGATAAGGAAGATGAATCAAATTTGGAAATTGAAGAAGACGACGTTAAAGAACAAAGTGATCAAAATGAAATTGTCGAAGTTAATGCCGAGCAAGAAAGGGAAGAAATCATTGAAGATAAAGAAATTGACGAAGAAACGGAGAAAGAAGAGAACGAAGAAAAGCTCAAAGATCCATTCTGTAAACATTTTTTGTGTGACTTAAGTGAAAAACTGTTGGAATCAGTGCAGAAAAATCCAATGCAGACCGAAACAAAAACGTGTGCTTGGAACAAATTAGGAAAAATTGTAATTCAAATCCCTAAACCAGTTGGAGACGTTTCTAAAACTGTTGCGTTAATTCCAGATGATACGGTTTTTGCGGAACCGGGTGAAATGCCAGAATTGATAAATTTACATAAGAAAAATCTTAAAGATTTACATATTAAATCACAAATATTAGATAATGTTAATTCTGCAAATGAGCAAGTTTTAGTTAATCACGGTATAACGGAAGTACCGTTCACAGGTTTGCAAACAGAACTATTTTCAATAATAAATAATTACCAAGATTTATGTTATCCTGAAAGAACATTTAAAAACGCCGAAGAAATACGTTTTATTTATTGTTTGCATGCTGTAAATCACATAATAAAAACACGAACGAAAATTGTTCATCATAATGCTCGTTTATCAAAGAAAACAGAAATACCAGATGAATATCGTGACCAGGGCTTAGTGCGACCTAAGGTTCTTATCGTGGTTCCATTTCGAGATTCGGCTTATCGAATTATCAACATGATTATAAATATATTAGTGCCTGGCGAAAAAGGACAAGTAATAAATAAAAATAGATTCGTTGAAGATTTCACCGGTTCGGAGCTGGCAATGCCAAAGAAGAATCCGCGACCCGAAGATTATGAGCAGTTATTTAGCGGTAACACCGATGATGCGTTCAAAATTGGTTTGAGCGTGACCAAGAAAAGTTTAAAACTGTATACGGATTTTTACTCATCAGATATAATTATTGCCTCACCGTTAGGCCTGCGTTTGGTAGTTGGAGTTCAAGGAGAACATGAAAGAGATTACGATTTTTTGGCGTCTATTGAGTTACTGATTTTGGATCAAACAGAGCAATTTTTAATGCAAAATTGGGATCATTTGTTGCTCGTCTTAGAGCATTTGCATTTGCAACCTAAGAATTCTCATGGTACCGATTTTGCCAGAGTACGAATGTGGTCTTTAAATGGTTGGGCGAAATATTACAGACAAACTTTGATGTTTTCATCTTACAATACACCAGAAATCAACTCTCTATTTAATAAAAGATGTTTTAATTATGCAGGAAAGGCCAGAATTGTTAATCCAATTGTTACAGGCAGTATATGCCAAGTTTTTGTACAGGTGCCTCAGGTCTTTCATAAATTGAACGTAACGAATGTGAAACAGTCAGTTGATGCGAGATTTGATTTTTTCATAAACAAAATTTTACCCGAATATAAAGACTCAATTATGAAACACACTTTGATATATATTCCTAGTTATTATGATTTTATAAAGATAAGAAATTATTTTAAAAAGGAGGAACTTAGTTTTGTACAAATTTGGGAAAACTCTAAAGATTCTAAAATAGCTCGAGCACGAGATTTGTTTTATCATGCCGATGCACATTTTCTGTTGTATTCTGAACGATTTCATCATTTTAGAAGGATACGGTTAAAGGGTATTCGACATATTATATTTTATCAGCCTTCAACAGTTCCCAATTTTTATCCAGAAATCATTAATTATATGATAGAAGCGAATCAAAACCCCAAAACTGGAAACAAATCCAATATGAGCGTTAGTGTTATCTATTGTAAATATGATGTATATTACGTAACAGCTATTGTTGGTTCAGAAAGATTCAATAAAATGATTCAGTCGGAACGTAATACACATATGTTTACGACCGGTGAATGAAGTGAAGCCATAATGTATTAATATTATATTATTAATTATTGTATTTGTTAATAAATTTTAGAAATAGAAATATTTTACAATTTTTTATGGTTCCAATATAATGCAGAATATTTGTCGTAATTTTGTTATAAGTTATAAAAGCGTCGTATAATAATGTTGATCTCATTTATTTGCATGTTCAGCTGGATCCGAGTAGTAGCGTAGCTTAGAGGTGCAATCGTGCGTGAAATTTCCCGTGACACTGATTTTATGAGCTTAAGAAATGTTATATTATCAATTATAAAGTTACGTGGATTGAGTGGGCATGAGTCTCAAAATATCTTAACGGGTATTTATTTTTTGTGTCGGACGTTTTTAAATTTTTTATTTTACCTGTTAAAAGTCCCAGATTATTTTTGGATTAGTACACTAGCGCAAACCAGTTGTACTATAGATTCACACTTATGATTAATAATAGTGCACGACGCTTTGTTCTAACGTGCTATTTGAGTACTAATTAATGGTAGGTTCAATTAATTCACGTTCGATGTCGCCACACTATTTTTTTATTAACGTTTTTATTTTTATTTTATCTTACGTTCGCACTTTTGACGGTATGTGATTTAATGACATCCGAAAGCAACCATTAAAATTTGTTTTTTAAAGGCTTTGTTTAGTCTATTCACAGTAGACAGACCGTGGCCGGATAGCGATTACACGTTAGTTACGTATCTGCAAGAGCCAGCGTTGTATAACATGTGTGACTTGTATGTTGTCACATTAGTTACGAGGATCGGCGCAAAAAACGGCGTCTGGGAGATAGATAGTAGGGGGCTAATTATTAATTGGCACTGTTTGAACATCGAACATGTCAAAAATGGATCACCGGGCCGGCATCGGAAACTGGAGTTATTGGCCGCAAAAAAAATCGACTATCAACCGCCCTCTCTCGATTCACAATTTTTTAATATAAAAGCCCAGCTACTACCAATCCTTGAAAAAAAACAAAAATTTTATTTTCTGCGCATGCGCAGTAAGCAAAATTGGCCGATTTGCACGAATGCGCATGCGCAGATGACCAAAATTACGAAAAATATGGCTTTTTAATACAAAAATCAGAAAACCAGGAATCCATTTTGAATTTTTTTTTTAAATGCGAATTTTTTATTACGTAATAATATTTTCTAGTATGTGTGTTGGGAGAGTGAGTCTTGACTTATCCTAAGTAGGTGGCATATGTGCTCGATATACAAGCAAATGCCAACAATTTGGCCATCTATCTGGGCGCCGCATTTCAGACCGACCTCGCTGTCCATGTATAAACATACCAATCACAGCGACGCGGCTCTAAGACTTCGGCAGTCGGCACAGTGGCAAACAGATGATCATTATATGATCGCGTTCTGTGCACTGTCGCGTAGAACAGAGTCTCTCTTAAAGACGGAGTTTGAGTTGTCGTGGCCGAGATGCCATTAAATCACGTACCGTCAAAAGTGCGAACGTAAAGTAAAAATAGCAAGCTAAATAAAAAATTGTTGTAGCGGCATCGAACGTCAATCAATTGAACTACCATTTAATTAGTACTTAAATAATACATTAGAGTAAAGCGTCGTGCACAAATAATCATAGGTGTAAACCAATAAAAACTGGATTGTTTTAGTAAGTCACAATGTCGCTTCAACCAAGTTATTAGTACACATAGAGTATCTAATAAAAATGAAAATTAATTTCCGAATGTTAAGCTATATAACCAAGGGTTTCAGAGACCTGTATTTATTATCGTTTCAGAGATAGAGCCGATCAGAAAAAGTTTCACCATAACTCTTATATCCTCAGTCCGTTTTCATAGTTTGTTGGACATAATTATCTTTGTGTATTTATGATAGAGTATAAAATTTCCAGCTCTTCATAATTTGATGTTGAAATTTCTGAGAGTGAAAAGTTTACCACTGATAATATTTTAGTTGTTTTGGGCGAATAAAAAAAGTACGTCATAATATTGATTTTATTAACAAAGCAACATTAATATATTTTATTTTAATTTCTTGTCATAAAATGTATAACTAAAACCAAACTTAATATGGAATGCTTAGCAATTTGATATTTTATTATACAAAAATTAAATTTGAATTTGTTCCCTTCAATACGATGTTACAAATAGTTAAAACTCATTTGAGAAGAATAAAATATATCATAAGAAATTCGCTAAAAAATTAGTTTACAATAGTTTGTGAAAAGAAAACATGGCATGTTCTTCAAGTTTTGCATTCCTATTTTTATCATTAATACATCTCAATATTTTAACAGTTATCTTAGACAATATAACTGCGAAAAATCAAAGGCATATTTTGATGGCATTCTTGAGAGAAGGTCATTAAGGGAATAGATAAGTTATATACGCTCGACAACAGTCTTATTTATTATTAAGGGAATAAACACTGCTATGTTCAAAAAATGCGCGTCATCCATGTTTTTTCTTTTTTTAAATAAGCTTTTGAAGCTGCAGTTTTTGCATGAGGTTCTAATATTATTGTATAAATTACAATTTATTATTTTTCCACGGATCTCACAAGGAATTTTATTTCCTTGACCGTCTTCTTAAATTCACCACGTTAAAAATAATAAAATCTACGTTTTCATTTAAAAAAACTATGACCGTTTAGATGTTTTGAGAAATTCTGATTTGTTTCGTAAAATCAGTTAAATTAATATTTTGGGACGGATTATTGTTTGATGTTTTTGACTTTTCATTTTCAATTATGAACTATATACATATTTAGGGCTTGCATTTAGAGCCGACCCTACTATAAGGCGAACGGAGCGACCGCTCCAGGCGCCAAGTCCCAAAGGGCGTCTTAATGGTAAAGAAAAAAAAAGGAAAAATGTTTTTTTGCTTTTCGATATTTTCATTGTGGTATATATTAGGGGCCAGTAAGGGGGGCGTTATAATTGGATTTCGCTCCATTCTAAAACTTGCCTCGAGCCGACACTGCTTGTATAATAAGATCTTTATTAATTATTTTTCATCATATTTTGATGACTCATCCAGTCAAAGGATTAACCTAATCTAAATAAATAATTTTGGTATAATTACAAAATTTAATATTAAAATCCTTATTCTGGCAAATAGGAAAACAAAACTTTAAAAACCAAAATTTGTGTTTAGAATGCATTATTTTTCGTAGCAAAGAAAAGCGTTTGGTTGTGGGCGTGAAGTAAAGAAATATAACTAATTATTTAAAATTAAAATAACTACTTTTAACCTATTAAAACAATCAAACAAACATGCCGAAAAACTATTCAAATGCGTTAGAACTTCTTATTTTGTATGTAAACTAATTAATATATTCTTAAATCATATAGCTAACAGAAATAATACACTGTTTAATGTTAAACAGTTATCAAAGATTTATTTCGAGATGTCGAAATTCAATAACTTACCTACTGTTGTTCAAAATCTATTAAAAAAATATTTTAAATCAGATCCGTTAGCTGAAATTGAAGCAATAAAATTCCTATCACTCTGCACACATCAATAACGAATCAAATCGATTTTTTTATTTTTATTGTTTTTAGTATATTTGCCATATATGGCACATCCACTATTAATATTGGTCGGATGGCCGGACCTAGGGATCGAAACAAAATTGAGTATTTGAATTTAAAAAAACTTCTCATTTTTTTATTTTTTAAATAATAAGTATATCGTAAATAATATTGAAGAACGAAAATAAAAAAAAATAAGTCATAGGGAATTAGTAACAAATTAATTAAAATGTATAAAACTTCATAAGATATCACGTGACTACAAAACATGCCAGGAATGTTTGTGACGTCAAAATGATAAAAGTCGTGTATTTGAGTATGTTTTATTATACATGCTATCAAAGTAACTATGGCAACCAGGGCCATAAAAACATTTTGACGTCACAGAGGTTTTTAGCGCGTTATCGGATCTTAGCTTAAACATCATTTTTAAATTAAATATAACTTTTTAATTATAAAATTAAACAAAATTATAAAAGTAGTTTTGCTATAAAATTTGTATGTGATCTTTCCATTTATGTAAAAAAAAATCATTCAAAGACCCAATTTCTGGACGTTTCATAGACTTCTGAATAATTTTAATGAAATAGCGATGCCTCCTATTCTTGTTTGTGTTGCGAGATATTACTATTGGATTGGTAAAATCGAATTACTTTTGTTTTACTTTACGTACTCGTGTGAAAAAGGATCGTTTTACAACCGCTATACAGGTATGAAAAGCAGCTATTTTATAGGAGGTCGTGCAGAAATATATTTTCGTGTGGAAAATTATATCAGCGACAAATTCCGTTATTAGAAACTTCAAATTTTCAATACATGAAAATGTCCTTCTAGAGAGTTTGTTCGACAAATATATTTCAATCCATAAATAATTTTTGCTTCCAGCTTGATCGATTTGATTCGATTAGGTGCAAATAGTATTAAATAAAAAGTAATAAACAGTGAATGGGATTGATTTTCAAATTATTTCTTTATAATTTGTTTTAAAATTTTATGATTTAAGATTATAGTTTACGAAGCATACTGAATTTATCTGCAAATTTGGGCTGCTTAGGAAAATAGCCTTTTTTTATATAGTTCCGTAGATTGTTAACAGATCAATACTATTCGATACATTAAGTTAGGAGACGTTATCAAAAAAGTATAGGTAAGAACTAAAAAATATAAGCTGAATTGATTTCACGAATTTGATATTTACTTGTAGGTTTCAGCTGACCAATTTCCTAAGCAGCTGAAACGAGATTCGCGATTTATTATTCATGTACATTCAAATTTTTAGATCTTTTATAACAAGATCAAGCTCTGCATGTTTTATTTAATGTGAAATGTTGATACTGAATGATTTAAAAAAATTGTTTCAGTATATTATAATAATTTATACAATGCTTATAATAATTGTAATAAATGCATTATTAATTTATTCTATAACTTCCACAATAACAGTAATTATATAGGTATTTATATATGTATTACAGATATGTACATGTTTCATAGATAAAAGAGCGTAAGTCATTAGATTTTAACATACATTTTAGTAATTAATTAGCCACAGAGTTGCGAATAATTACTGCTTCAACAGAGTCGAAAAGTTTTCAAGAAATAATATCTAAAAGACAACTGATTTTTTACTTATAAACTATCGAAAAACAATATTTTATTTGTAATTTCGACAGACTTCCACGTTCGACTCTATTGGTGCCTATTTTTTAATAGGTGAATGGATCATAGAAGAAATTCATTTGTCTATTTTTCCTGTAATAGAAAAAGACAGCAATTTTGATCATGGAAATTTAGATATCCAATCAAAATTTCACGAATGCATTATTTAAATTTGGTGAAAAATCTTTGTTTGACACGTGACACGTTGTTTGTGTGGTCTGTCATGTATTCTTCAATGTAGAAAAAAATGAACTGTGATCCAAGCACCCACTGTGATCTCAAGGGCAATTGTTTGTTTTATTTAAACGAAACATTCACACTATTAAAAGAAATTTACAAATGTATGCATGTCCAAGATAAAGATTAAAATTACAAACAGGCATGATTTTTGAAGTTATACTTCTTTAGGCGCGTTATGAAAAAATGATAAGAGTGAATTGTTACGATGCGCGCGCACATTGTAACATCAAACTTAATAGGATGAAGTTGCTCGCAAAAACGCGCGCATGTTGTAACATCAAAATTAACAGGATGAAGTTGCTCGCAAAAGCGCGCGCATGTTGTAACATCAAAATTAACAGGATGAAGTTGCTCGCAGAAGCGCGCGAATGCTGTAACATCAAAACTAACAGAATGACGTTGCTTGCAGAAAAAGTGTACCGACAGAATACAGGTAAGGACCATTGATTTAGTGGACATGTCCTTGACATAGGTCGAAGTTGTTTTTCGGTTCAATGAGTGATAAAGATCATGGTTGAATGCATGTAGCGTCTAATAGCTGTATTTATGAATGTCACTCCAGTTTTATTTCAATAAATTAATTATTGAAATGCAAATTAAAATTTAGTTTTTAATCACGCCAAAGAAGTATAACTTCTAACGCGCGCACACAAGTATGGCGCACGCACACCCATTTTTATATTTAATATTATTGTAGTTGTCGAAAGAATTAATTTAAATGGTACAAAATGATAGTATGACAGTATAAACTACCTTCTGTAAATCTTTCGAGATAAATGAATGACGATGTATTGTAGAATCATTAAATGATATATCGATTTATGAAATCCTTGGAATCGTTTTCGAGAAAAACGCAATTAAGTACCTATCGCTTTTCATTCATCAGTAAACTATCATTATTATTAATGTAGGTTATGAAACGATTAATAAGAAAGAGTACAACGCCTTTAAAAATATTTAAGTGTGCAGGGCCGGCGGAAGATGGATTTGACATGTGCTGAGTGAAATAATTCTATGTAATTTATGGCCATTGGGCTAAGTTTATGAGTTCTCTACATGCAAAGAGTATTTTATAAAAGCCACACAGTGGGCTGTGGAATATTACACACAAGAAAATCTTGGGTGTACAGATGGAACACTCCACACATGCCACGCACCTTTGCCGCATGCCAATATTTTGAAAGACAATCGAGCGAGAGATAATGCCAAGTAATGGCAACAATTTACACATAACATATTTTGAAAAAAAAACCTACTATCATGCATTTAAAGAATTATTTAAGTACTGAAAATTATCCAAAACTTGAGAATATATTTACAAATAAAAGATATAGGTAACAACACACTTTTAAAATATTTTGACTGTTCAAATATAATAATTTGATATAAAAGTTGATTCATTTTCATTGAAACATTCTTTTTTCTATTTTTATTCAATATAGATTAGAAAATCGCCAAGTTTTGAAGGAAATAAACAATATTCTTACAAAATTACCGCAAAGAAAACTTTTCAGTTTGATATATCAGCGAAACTTAACTAGACTTAAAGCTCGCGCTTATTAAGTCGAATCTAATCGAATAATATCGAGAAAATTTTCGATCGCTACGTTCACATTTTAAATATTTTAAAAGTTTTGGCAGTTTACTTAACGCCTTGAATTTTGTTACGCACTTGAAACATTACATAGTGATGTAAAATTAGTAATTACCGATTAATTAACCGATTAAATATCCGGTTAAACAACCGCGGTAATTTATTATAAATTTCCGCGGCTATTTATTATTATTATACAAGGCTGCGCAGAAAGTTTTGCGCATGATTGTAGTATCCGGTCGAAATTTTAATTTTATAATATAAATAAGTACATTTATTTTTTTTAATATTCTCGATTCTACTGTTGAAAACTGGTCTATTATTTTGTTTTCTGTTATTCTGAGAAACAAAAACATGTAGCCGTCATTTTGTTTTATAGATAATTAACCGGTAAATTATCCGGCCAAAATGGTTACTGTAATAAATAATCGGTAATTTTACATCACTAGTTTAATATCGTTGATTTAAACATGACATAAAATTTGATCATGTACTCTTTCGGAAATTATAGATGGTCAATAATTTAAATACAAAATTATAACTACTATTCTACGTCCGAATGATTCTCATATTATGTGCGTTAATGCATTCCAACAATTTTTCTTTTATGGGTTTTTCAAAACTGAACACATTTATTCTTTTAATTAACGCCGTTTAGCTGTTAAAACAGAATTAAAATTAATATTAATCTAGCTTTTGATGTATGATTTCTAGTCAGAAATTATAAAATCTTTTTATATAAAAAAAAAATTGAAAAATAGGGTAAAATTATGAAAATTCCATTGTGAGAAATAAAGAAGAGAAATTTCATGGCAAGATGCGTTTTTCTTAAATAAATTAATCCGAAAAAATTACAAAAAACATATTTTTAAAGGACATCTTATGACATCTGATCTGTTGCACTATACCAAGCCTATCTTACGTTAGCTATTTTTGTAGTTAAAATCTAACAAATAGTATATTTGATCTATACGACAATTATTAATTTATTTTATAACACTATCTTTGAATCTCAAACAGCCAACAAAAAAATAATCACATTGACAGCACAGCTGTCAATTTTTTAGTTTTATCTATTTCCACTTTTGAAAATATCCAGGTAAGAATCGATAAGAATCGTTTGTTTACTTAAGCAGATTTTTTGTGCAGCTAGGATTATTTGGGCTTAGTACCAAATAATATTTTTAACGCATTTACACCAGTTTTTGGATTAGGACAAGGAAACTAGGGGCTTGCAATAGAGGAGACATGAAAACGGCTTTGCTACACGCTCAGCTATTCCCAAACCTTCCCGTAAGAATTAATAAAAAAAAAAATTAAATTTACGATAAACTAAGAGATTCCATCAGAAAATATAAAGAAATTTATTGAAAGTTGCAGAAACTATTTTAATGATGAATATTGAACAAGTCAGCAGCGCGATTATTATTTTTCGAATTTTTATTAACTGCATGGGGAACATCTGTGTTTAAAACCAGCGTAAAAATACATGAGTGCTCATTTAATAATCTCACGGAAATTGAGCTAATATTGAGTGATTCAATGTCAACTCGAATTGAACTTTCATCCATGTAGGGATTTATCTAGATTCCACTGGAAGACGACTGAAAACAAACGAAATTCCAAATAGAAGTCTATACGATATCCTACCTGAGTTTTTTCAACAGTGTGAAACTGTAAGATGGGTTACAAAATTTACACAATAAAATGGACACCTTGTTCACCTCGGTGTTTCACTTATTTTCTTGATATTTCATATAATATTACAACTAATTTTAAATTAAATTAAAATTAAAGTTTGTTGAAAAAAGTTTGGCTCAACAAAATAATAAAACATTTAGTGTTCTTCACATGATTAAAATTATTATGATATAATTTTGTTTGACTTTTATATACGACGGAAAAAATCTATCTTCTATAATGATTTGAGTTCTCACGACAGCAATGCAATTTTGTTTATGTAGGTACTTCCGATCTCTACAAACTAGGACTCCTAAAAAATTTATAGTTTATAGTATTTTATGTTGTAGATGATCTTCCCAATTTTCAAATAGAAAGACTCTACTAAAATCAATTATAAATCTTAGATCATGGATCTAAACAAACACATAACACTTATTTTACCATTTCGAGAATGTTTTGTAATGTAATAAGAAAGCGACAGAGAGAATGTCACTTCATGTCAAAGGCGGCGCAACACCAAGTAATTGAATTTAAAAATATCATGAAAATTTCGATTTTCTTCTTTATAGGATTATTGAGAATTCATAATAGATCTTTAATAGTGTCAATTATTTTGAGTTTCGTTCTTTACCCATCATTGGAGTCTCCATAGACGCAAAGCCATTTTAGATTCATTGTACTTGTTTCGTCGCACATCACAGAGCGGTAAAACTGATTTTTCCATTGCCTTTTACCGTACTTTTGTTTTAAAAGAAGGCTCAAATGTAATTTAAAATACAATAATTGATTATTTAAAGCTCTACTGCATTGTTCATTGAAGTACGCAGCAGCGAGACATGATGAAAAATAAATACTACTGTTGAGAAAAAGTTGGGATGAGGAAAAATTTAAATAGAAGTTTTAACTATATTCCGCTTATGGCCATCGCTAAAGCTTCTTTTTAGATTTTTTCTTAACCAAACTTTCCTTAAACAAATAATAGTTTATTGGAACAAAATACCAACAAATACTAGTTTTAGAATATGTTATGTGCGTGGAGACTTGAATGATTGGTAAAGAACAAAAAAAAAAAAAAAAATTGGTACTAGATTTGGGTTCTTGTAAAAATTTTCTATATTTAAAAATTTTCGAAGAAGAATTCATGTCTGCAAAATAGTAATCTATTGAGCTACCAAACAACATTCAATGTATTGTTTAAAACCAGAAATATTTAGAAGAAAATTGTACCGTGAATGGAAATTGGGAAGAGCGTATTAGTAATGTAAATAATTTAGAATTCAAAATTTTGAAAATGAATTAAAGCATTAGCAAAATAGTAAATCTGTGACCATAAGACAATGTAGTTTAAGTTATATAGTGTTTGTAAAGTATCTTTCCGTAGGCTGGCCTCAATATTACGTAGCAATGAAAAGAGACGGTATGCGTTTTTTTTGCCTTGCAGTCACAGAAAATAGTGTAGTCAATTGTTGTGGTTTTGGTTCAAATATTTAATATCATTAAGCTATGAGAATTAATTATTTAATTATCACAGTTGTAATGATAATAATTTGTAAATAGGGTTTTAAAGAAGCATTTTATCAAATAATGGTATTCATGAAATTGATTTTCAAAATAATACCTTGTTAAGTAAGTAAGGTAATAACCTCGATTGAACGAACGAAGAATCCCGCAATTAAATAACTGATTCAAGTGATATTTAAATAACATGTGGTGGAGGGACCGGTGTTTATGGTGGGAGAACGTGTCTCGTGTGGTTTTTAGAAACTTTTTGTGTATATATTTGTAAATAGTTACGAATTAAAAAAGAAGAATTCTAATAAAAATTATGAAGATCATTTTCTTGATAAAATGTTATCGTTTTAAATAAAAAAAAATAACAAAAACATAAAAAACAAGTTGTAAAAAAATATGATGTGTTATGTATGAGTTAAGATTTTTTCTTAATTGTTTTCATGGCAGTGTAAACATGTCTTTTATAAACTAAAAGTTTTTTTTAATCTTACAATAATTACACACTTAATATTACAATATGAATCACAACAATATTACTTTTGTATTAACATTATCAAAACTATTAATTTATTCTTTTATATAAAAAATTAGATGATATGTAAATACCTCTATTAAAACGAAAGTGTTCAAAATTCAGGCCCGTCTTTAGTCGTCTATCCGCGCGCAACCTTCAGTTTGCCGTCTATTTCTGCCATTTTATTTTATCTTTAATAAAAGGTCTCCATTAAGCGCGCCGTCCACGTGCACGGCACGTCCGCTTACGGAAACCCTGCACTTTTTTCTGATGGTAAGTTTTTTGAAAGCTCCGCATCACAGAGGATATTTTCTAGAGATGAAACGGATATCCGGTAACTATCCGATATCCGGCCTAATTTACTATCCGGCCGAAAACCGGATAACCAAAAGCTATAATAATTTATTAAATGAATATTTGTAATGTAAATAATAAAAAAATGGCTTGCAATTATGACTGCCTTTATTTAAAGGTGAAAAAGTTACAAACATTTACCAAAAAAATAAATTTACCTTCCGAGATATTCACTTTAAAGATAAAGAAGAAAGTAATCCGCCATGCACGATCACCCGAACGTTCCGAAACCGCCCGAAATGATCCGATCGTCACAATAATGTGACAACATGCACAACGACATAGTGAGCCGGATATCCGGCCGCCGGATATTCTGCCAACTCGCCGAATGTTCGGTATCCGGCCAAACGACTGTCCGTTTCATCTCTAATATTTTCAGCAATTTTCAATAGGCGGTACTACAACTCAAAAGCTGCATTAGACTACTATAACAAAGGTGACGAGAATAATTTTAAAAAATGCGACATTGAAGCATAATAAATTTTATTAAAACGCTTGCGTTTCATTGCTATAGGATGATGCGAGCAGAATCACTGGACGACGTAAACTGACGTCATGAATCACCAAGCGGCACACATTCGTCACTAGGCGGCACTAGTATCGTCTACTTTAAATGTTATTTAATGCATTGTCGAATCACCAAATGAACTGATAATTTTCTTTGATGACATATCAGAATAATTTTTTACAATTTCAATATAAAAGAACAAATGCAGTTGGTTTATGTCATAAAGGACATATAGAGTATTTTACCAAAATGAAAATAAATTCGGTAATTTATGCGTTTTTAAAAAGTTCCTAGTTATTGAAACTACCGTTTATTTTCTATCGATTAGTACTACACAAATATAATATCGTGCCAAGAAAACAAAGACATGTACAGGCAATTCCCACTTACGAGTTTTAATTAAGACAAAATACGATTGCATATATTATAAAATATGACGGTTCATGCGCAGAATCACAAATGTTGAGTTCTAGTAGAAACTGGAAAACAGTTTTAAGCTATACGCATCAAAATATGGAAATACATTTTCATTTTGATAAAGTATCACAAATGCGTATTACCTACTATGATCATATTATTTTAATTATACTAAATCGTATTATAATAATACTTAGAAATCCATAATATTATAGCCAATTTATTAAGCGTGTTCTTATATTACTAATTACTGTATATTAAGTACATTTTTTTTAATTTGCCAGTGGTGACATATTTTTTTTTGCTTAACAAACTAAGTATGTGGTTTCTACATGTAATAAAAATTGTTTAGCTTATATTAATTATGTTTTAATAACAGCCATTTTATTTTTTTAATTTTTGTTATAATACATTCACCACTGATGATCTCTTCAAGTCTATATCTGTGGTTACAAGGCAAAGTGGCTTATGTTAGATTTTTCGTACAATTAAATATAATAATAATATACGTCTCGCCCGTGACAATATTTATCTTCGCTATGGAAGAACGACATCCCTTGATTTCAAGAACATCAAAAACGTTCTGAATGACGAATTGAACGAAATTCTTTTACAGTCATATATTTTTAGTATTTCTTAAACTTAAAGTAGTTTCAGACTTTATTTACAATTAAAATGTGCATTGAATGAATTAGATTCAACTAGTCATTCGCGAAGTTTATGTGGAGTATTACCAAGCTGGTTCATTACCCAAAATAAGCTATTTTACCTTGAGACCACATATAGCTATATTCCAAAATTAATTATATCTAGAATTAAAATTGATTTTTCTTTAAAAATTTACATCCCTTATATTTTATGATCAATTTAATAATTTTTAAAAAATAGTTGTCTCTCATGTGAAAATTTTTTACCCATCCAAAAACCCAAAACTATTCAAAAATTAGCAATACATGCCAAATTCAGTCTTTCCGACTTGGAATAATTTACAATTTTTGCTATTTATTTTTTACCAAATTTGAAAAATTGTGCTTAGTTTAAAATTGACAAAAATATATTTTTCTCGTATTGTGAAGTGGAAAGACTAAAATAAAATACGTCATTTAAAATCTAAAAACCGGTGAAGAAATTCCACTTTTTCGTATCTTTAAGTATGTAGGTAATTTGTATGAAGCCAATTAATATGTACTACTACATAAAATCGTTCCAGATATAATATAATTTTTGCAAAAATGGCATTATTTCCTACCTACTTGGCACAATTATGTTATACGATATCTACACAGTCGACATATATGTATATTAAATAAATACGTGAATTTCATTAATCGATGGACCCCAAACATTTCTAAAAAGTACCAATAAAAATAAGTACAGTCAGAGAAATAAATGAATCATTTATTCGAGGAGAGACTTTCAATATATTCGACGTGCTTTAAATACTTTCAAATGTAAAAACAAGTAGGTACCTGGTAGACTATCAAAGTTCAGATGCAGTCCGTCAAACAGCAATATTTTTGTTCCTCGAAATGCACTGCGCATGTCACATTTCTGGTTGAAATTCCGTAGCTAGAACGCAGGATCGGCATAGTCGACACAGGCCTGTGCGCTGATGTCTTCTCTAAACAGTACTGTTCTACTAACCAACTCTAAGTATTATGTATTAAGTATAACCATACTTTTTTTGGTAGTCGTGATTAATAAAATGCTATGTTACCTAGAACGGTTTCAAAAAACTTTTTTTTTAATAATAAAAAAAAAATAATGGTTTCATTATGAAATCTGAGGATTATAAATAGACAAATAGATAGTTATAGTTTGCTATTATATTATGAAACACCCATTGTTGACACTGTAATAGAAGGATTTTTTTTATTACCGAACACAAAAAAAACTTAGAGATGCATCGACCTTCTGATCACTAGCACTGTTAACAGTATTGCTTATAAAGATGAGTACATAGGTAAGTTAAATTATAAGAAAAAATTATTACTTATTCAAACAATGTCACTGTCGGGTCTCAAATCCGAATCTTTTACTATTTGATTCACTTTTAGATAAAGCTCTCAATTGAGTGAAGGCTCATGTGCTAATGATGTCTAATCTAAAAGTCTGTGCCGGATTTAGAGGTCTGAAGGCCTCGGGGCAACTAAAGAGTGGTGGCCCCCTGGCCCCAAATTATTTTCCAAATAAAATGAATAATTTTTTTCAGTCGAGTTTTCCAATAAATAATTTATTGTGAAACCAAATATAGATTCTTTTATTATTTAACAAACATATAAATATAATCGGAAACAAGAATTACCTGAAATTAAATCTTAGCGTTAACGAACGGAACAGGGGCGTAGCTACCGTCGTATCTGCCGTATCAATTATACGGGGCCCCCGGGCCACGGGGGCCCCAACGTGCGTAAGCAAAAATTAATAAAAACTTCCCAACTTTTTTTTATTTCAGAAATGACAAAAGTCAAAAAAAGCAATTTCTTTTTTTCCCGCGTAAAGCGTGCGTTCAAAAGTTGGCAACACCCTACATCGGTTATCGCGGGCTGCGGGATTTCCCCATTTAAGTAATTTACTTCAACGGGGGAAGGGCCCCCAAACTAATTTTTATACGGGGCCCCGCCATGGCACGCTACGCTTCTGGAACGGAACCATCCGAGCTTTTTTCGCAGAAAAAAAAATATCAAAGGAAAAGTTGTTTACTAGACGTGTTTACTAGTCTGAAATTGAATTTTTTTTTTCCGAAGTCACAATTGTGGGGGCCCCTCTTTTGTGGAGGCCCCGGGGCTGTAAGCCCGGTAGCCCTCCCCTAAATCCGGCCCTGCTAAAAGTAGCTTTGGGAGAATGTGGAAAACTGTTGCAAATATGCTTTATGGAAAATTTAATTGCTTAGATGCATCACTGCAGAATAACTGATAATTCAGTCACCGCGATAGTGGAAGATTCGGGTTTGAGTCTCGACAAGGACATGGTTTGAATAATAGTTTTTTCTAACAAACTATAGATATCTATTTGTATATTAAAAAAAATTTTTTTTTATACTTTGATTTGATTGTAAAAGGGGTCAAACGATTAACTTTTGATTTATTTAGTTCTAATTTTTACGGAACCAATTAAAGATTATTTTTACATATTTTTAAATTTATAAATTCCGGCTGTTAATCTATCGAAATCATGGCTTTGCTCTATATGCGATGTGGTCATATTTATACTTAGTCAATTTTCAAAAATCTTATAAAATATTTACAATTTATTTAAAGTTTTAATTTTCGAGTGACTGATTCATATCAGTTATAAATTTCGTGCAAGTACCTACTCATAAAATATATATTTACGAATATGTACTTTCCCCTTGAAACAAATGAGTCTAAAGATTTCTTTTGTGTTTAAGTATTTAAGAACCGTCTTTTTAGAATACTATTTCATAATATTTTATTTGATTTTTGAGCGCTCATTTTAATACATTTTGATATTGCAATTTGACAAAAATTTTTCGACTAGTTCTAAATCTCCGTTTGTATGTCGTTCTTAAATCAACATTAGTTGTTCCATTTCGAAACAAATCCGTTATCTTAACATGCCGTCAAACCAAAACAAAAAAACATATCTACATTGGTGTTTTATTGTTTATGTAGCGTGACGATTTTCAAAAGTTGATTAAAAAAAATTACTTTTTTTTTCATAAAATTTTTTTCACGGTGTTAATGTTATGTTTCCAAGTCAGTAGTTCAAATTACGAGCATAAAACTTAGTATAAATTCAAAAAAATAGCACGAAAAAATCACATAAAAATTAAATAAAGCCTTACTATAAGTTTGTTGTTAGGTACAGCTGACCTAATGAAGTGTTTTTTGATATTTGTTTTTAATTTTTGACAGTAGTCCACTTTTTTTTAACTGTTGCTCAAGAAACGCATATAGACTGTGACGCTACTAAGCTTTTTTTGCACAGAGACATTAACTTGTGCATACGTTGAAGAAACTCGGTTACCTACAACGTATGTTAATAAACGATGACTGGCACAGTTTATTCTAAAAGTTTGGCTAGGGTAATGTTTACATTGCAATTTTAACAGCCATTTGACTTACATAATCAACCATGCATAAAATGGCACTATGTGTAATATACAGCGTTCGTCAAAAGTTTCCCCACTGCTGACTTAATAACATAATTTAGAATAATTACAGATAATTAGGGCAATAACAGACGGCACGTTCTCTGATGATTCGCTATGCCTTATTTTGGAGATATAGTCAGTCGGGAAAATGCTACAAAGGTGTTACCGCGAGAAATTCTTGTTGGCGCGATTCTGTAAGCTCAGCTAGATGTGTACAGCGCTATTAAATTTCTGATGACGTTACGGAATTTTAAATTTGTTCAAAAATGACAAACAATTAACAGCACTCTAAATTCTCACATTAACCGAACAGGACAGCACCTTGCATCTCTAATATAAAATGGTTGACTCGGTAAGAAATACTCTGCCTGTAATCGTCCTCAAAATGGGTAATTTTTGAGTTATAATGCACCGCAGATAATGCTAGAGCAACATTTTAAAATCGCAAAATTTTTAATTTTAAAATTTCGATACTGTTCTCAGTTAAAAAGCCCTGGAATGCGAATTTTTTAGCAATACGATATGACCTGGCATCATCCAGGAAGGTTGACTCATCGTAAAAGTTTTCCAAATTTGGTCGTCATTCCAGTGATAAGAGGGGAAAAAGATTTATGCTTAGTTCAAGATATTACTCAAATTAATTTTACGGAAATAAAAAATTGAATTATTAGTTCAGTCAAATGCTAAAACCACAATAAATCGATACCAAAATTTTCAAACGTAAATCGTCAGCACTACAAACTTGCTTGGTTTGATTCTGCTAACAGAACATGAAATGCTCTCGGCATGCTCGTTGTACAAACCGTAATTTATATCAAAGCGACATAATTATTTAATACGGAGACAAGATCACATCAACTCTATTGATAATATTATAGAGTTATACTGTGAATTTGAGGTTATGTTGTAATACAAATACAAAATGGAGTAGTGAACAACATTTTAAAAATGGCGGCTACTACACATCTACCTCGTGACATACTTCCATGTAATCTGGATCGTGCATTATATCCTTGATCATATCCTTAAGCATTGTGTATCGAGGGAACATCGGGTAGACTTTGGAATTAACGTAGTCACTCTGAAAATAAAACTATATTTGAGGAATTTAATACTACATGTTTTTATTTATTACATTTACATAATATGATTTCGATTGTTAAGCAAAGGCAGCACACATGGCAAGTCTGGCCTAATGCCTTCCAAATAACGAGTGGCGTGGCTGTTTCACCAGTGGCAATAATCTTCAAATGTTCGAAGCTGGAAGGTATTGGAGGTAGAGTTGGGTAACTCAGATCTGAACCGGTTCAAAGAGCCTACTCCGACAGAAGATCTGTGAGAGCCGACTCACTTTTTTTTTTTGAGCCGACGGATCAACGGATCCACATAACTCAGTGAAATACTTAACACACATTATACACTTACGTATCAGTTCTTGCTTTGATGCATCTGTCAGCTCAAATGACTCATGCATCACATGTTTGGCTATGCATTCTTGATTCTATACAGTTCGTGATATGATTGACTGAACTAGGTAACTCAGTGGCAGACTGCAGTAACATATTCAGAACTCGGCTCTTTTTGAACCGGTTCAGTGAGCCGGCTCACATACGGGATCCAGATGCAAAGATGCAGATCACTAAAAAAACCCGTTTTCCCATCTCTAATTGGAGGGCTGGTCGAAAAAAACGACAAATACCGATCATGTTTCAACTCGAGTCAAAAAATGCTTCAATGAGTTTCATTAGAGTTGCTGATGCAAATAATCATACAGTACAGTTTTATACTAAAAAAATCTCTGTTCGTCAAATCGTTAAGATATTCAGATTTTTGGACATTACCGGAATTTTTCTGCGAAACACTGTAAATTGGCACTTACTTTTAGCTCGCGAATTAGATTTCTCAGGCCGGAGTATTTTTTGAGTAATCGGTATAAATCATTCGTCATCTGCGTATTTTCAGTTTCAATTTGCGCTGTGGTCATATCTGTAACAAAATATTATATTTTTGAAAACTGTTCTTATAAGTTGTGTTGTTTGTTTTGCAACTTGTACAGCTCGGACGTACATTCTCGATTGTCAGTTATAAGTTTAAGACTTATTTTAAACTCGAATGAATCTAAAAACGGTTACATTTTAGAGAACAGAATCAAAAAGCAACAATTTAAATCAATTTCTTGTGAAATTAACCTGGCAATGACTATTGGTCTGTGCGAAATTCAGCTCTGAAGCGCTAAACGATAGTACCGTTAGCGGTGTCACCAAACTATGTATACTAACTTTCGTGGTTATTGAAGCTATGCTTTTTAACGTAGGCTATGGATGCAGACGGCAAACTCAAGCTAAAGAAGGGCAGTTAATTAGGGGAAAAACGAGTGAGCATTGAGCAAATCGGGACGTTTTGTGACGGTTTATTATTTCTTGAGTATAATACCCAGAACAACATACCTAAACGAAGTGCCTTATGTAGCCGAGCCATTTAGTGCGCCTACCGCCGACAACGCCAGTATTGTTTATTTTTTACTCATGGTAATTTTTTTTTATTAATAAACAAAAACATTTTATTTTTAGTAGTTAAGTTTTTGTATATTTTTTATTAATTAAACAAATTTCATAATTTTGTTGTTTTTTTCAGTATAGGTACGGAAATTTTAAGCATTAATATAATATACGTAAGGAGCGTAATTTCCGTCCTGTGTCTACGATCTGACGCACCTCTTTTTTAATATTCAGTGTCTTGACATTAAAGGTTACATCGCACTTCGTGGGCAATTAAGTGATAACAAACTAACTGTTTGATCACGAGTAAAGCTTTGAAATTGCACTGACAAGTATTCTACTCGTCAGTGTAATTTCAAAGTTTCAAAGCAGCTCACGTAGATAAAATTAATATGCACTTTAAAATTAAATACTCATTAATGC
Organism: Venustoraphidia nigricollis; assembly: GCA_034508555.1. Classification (NCBI taxonomy): domain Eukaryota; kingdom Metazoa; phylum Arthropoda; class Insecta; order Raphidioptera; family Raphidiidae; genus Venustoraphidia; species Venustoraphidia nigricollis. Next base: position 2,304,005 of record JAVRKA010000044.1, on the reverse strand, counting down.
TATTTTCCCAAAAATGTGACATAAATCACTTTGCCATGTGACCCTAGATAACGAAATTATATTCAGGAGACAAAATTAAGCTGATGCGATGTTTCCTAAAGAGTGACTCGACTCTCGGAGAGTGACGATTTGTTTGAAAACAAAATATGAGCGACTTTTGGAATAATATATTATTAGGCAGGATGAAGAATATAACAATATACAGAGTAGACAGGGGATTTGCTAACTCGTGTACACTATAGGCATGGCGTACCCTTCTTAGTATTCCTGGTACATAGCTCACGTTCGGCAACCTTTCTGCTCGAAATAATTCTCTTCTGTTCTTGGCGGAGAGTACTAGCCTTTCTCTCGCTCTCTCTTACTCTCTCCATTTCGATAGCCTGATACAGGCGTGGATTTACACAAGTACGATGGGACTACCCCAAGTAGACATAACAATAAATTTTTCGTTAAGAACTATGTAACAAATATTTGAATTTATTGTGTGTTTTAACAGTGTTGGATCACTTCCACACAGTTTGTGCTGAGACCCCGTGGTAAGAGGTGAGATAGGCAAAAGACATATTGTGGGTGTGACCTTCTTTAGATCTGTCTCGCTCAAATCATCCGCACGTTTCAATTTTTGGCTGGTGCCAACTATGAGGCTAAAAGATGCTATTGCAAGGGTGCCGCTGTCAATTGATTACTCTAATTTTTGGAAATATTTTGAAGATTTAAAAAATGTTTTTGAAAAAGGAAGAGTCACTTTAGGTTTGTGATGGAACAGTACGAATAAGGTCGTAGTGTGACATTAAAAACGTGTGTTTTTTGGTACAATTAATGCCAACTTTTTCCTAGTAAATCGTACATAAATTACAAAACTAGTCCATTAGAGACCTAGATTTGTCCTTTATCTTCCTAAAGAATTTTTGCAGAATGTTGACGAATAAATCTACAATCAGTTGACAGCCGAAGCTCTATTTTTGGCTTAAATTCAGAGCGTTCCGACAGCCTTAAGGTCACTGTTTATCACCTAATAGAACAAGAGCTTCGTTATTTTATAAAAGCTGAAAGTTTGTCAGCGCATGCTTCCAACACAGGTAGGAACGATGGGCTACTATGAACTTTGGGTCATCGTGACTTTGGCAGGTAACAGGTAGCAAAGGTGTATAAAATACCGACTTAATTTCGTAAAATTATAAAGCGTAAGTTTTTTTATATTTTTCTTCGGAATAATACTAGAAATCACGTCGTCCATTACCAGACATTTAATATCGTGGCAACCTCTTGCCCTTCAATAGATTGTAACTGTACTTAAGTTATAGAATAAAAGCTGAATATTATATAGGTTACTTGGGGAACTATAAGATGTTTCCCCAATAGCCAGACAATTTCGACAGTTCTAGCCCCTAGCCAGACAAACATATACGGTAGCTGTAGGTGTTAAAACGAATCTTAGACCAACCTTACCTCTATATAGCAAACTTCATTATAACGAATTACTGGATATAAGAAATATTTCCTAACTCCCTCCAGCTTTGTTATATCGAGGTTGTACTGTATATAAAATTACTTGGACAAAAAAATCAGGAAAGCAAACATGTTGGATTTCATTCAGCGTCATAATAGTTGGGTGTAATTCTTCAAAAACAGAGTATTAAAATTTGACAAATACGACCCTTGAATATGTATTTCAGATCTTTGTTTTGTTACTATTAACACAGTCCGTTCCCCGTCACGTAGGGTAAGAAAAACACCGCAGAGGAAGTAAAAAGCTCAATTCAATCCTGTTGGTCAGAATAGGCGGAAGTAAACATCTGACTATAGGCTTCTACCGACAGATCATGTAAGGCAGCTACCTAGTTTTAGACTCTAAAGCTTCTTTAACTTTTATCTTTGCCCATAATGTAGTGCTTGTACAAGTGAACTTTACTTTTTGTCCGATTTCACAATAACGCCAACTCTCTTACGACCAGAAATATCACTACTTTTCAAGGTCATCACAGAACACGCCAAAGTTGACTGAGATGAGTCAACGGTGTCTGGACTATTTACTTGAAATGTTGAAAACGTCTGTTTTAATACAATTATTTATTTATTAAAAACTACTGTCGTTAGTTTTGCTAACGACCGAAGATTTTCGCTGGTGACGTGAGGTCTAAATCTAATATTTTGTTAATTTTTGGCAAGAAATCGACTAATCTGATCGGAAAAGGTCAAAGACGCAGCTTCAGTTTGGATTTAGTGGATGTGACTATTAAAAATCATGAGAAAAATGAGAGAAAATAATGTATGGTGGTGGTGTTTACTCATATGGTGGAAGCAAAGGTGCTAATTTTTAAAAAATATTTAACGCAATTAAAATTGTTATTAAACTGCGATGTTAAAAGAGCACTACAATATTAACACGTTGACTACCAACTACGAGATATCTCGTAGGTTGTTTACTTGACCAGGACGCCTACTACGAGTTATCTCGTCCCTTCATTACTTGCTAAATTTGTACAGCTACGTGAAAACTCGTAGCATAACACTGTAATTACGAACAGATGACCTCAGGAAAGAGAATAAAAAAAACAAGTTTGGCTTAAGTGAACAGAAAAAACACTTAAACATTAAAAAAAAAACATTTCTTAAGCCTTTTGATTAATTATTAAAGTTTTTAATAATATAACATGATTAAACTAAATTGGCTCTTTAGATTGGAAACGTGAAAAATTCAGTGGCAGTTAACGTGTTGAACATACATATAGAAAAGCAAAAAATGCAAATGTTTACTTATATGGTGGAAGCAAAGATTAGCACCTTTGCTTCCACCATATGAAAAAACAGTATTTTTTGCTGTTTTATGTGCATGTTTAACACTGTTCTTTTGCCATTGCAGTTTATTAAGTAGTTTAATTGCGTTAAATATTTTTTTATATGAACTACACAGTATATTTTCGTATAAAATAATGCAAAAATGAAAAGTTAGACACTTTCAACTGAGTATCTAAACATATAACCTACACCTCTTGTGCAAGCCGTTATCAGGTCGGCACATAATGTGAATCTGTCTTTTCGTAGTTCCGTAATATACCGTCAACTTGCAGGGTCAGGGAAATATATTTACTCGAATCAGCGTCTTTTTATACTTTAGGAGGTACACACTACGACAAATTGATAAGTAATGTTTTCGAATAGAAAATTAAAAGGTTATTGTATATTTCTGTTAAATAACAATTGGTACTTAAAACACTTAAAAATATATATATATAAACCTCCGTCAAAAAAGTCACTAAATAGATGAAAATAATGAAATTTAATAAAAGTAGATATGTAATCAAAAGTTTCAGTAATGAAATTGGCTATGACCTCAAAATTTCATTATTTTCATCTCTTTAGTGACTTTTCTGAAGTAGGTTAATATTTTTTTTACTTACTTACATTTATATTAATAATATTTTGTGGTTGCTTAGTTTATAAATTATAATAAATAAACTTCTGAACCGATTTAAGTAAAATTTATGTGGGATCACCCTGAAGGTATGCTCTATTAAACAAGAAAAGAATCATTATCAAAATCGGTTCACAAATGCTGGCGATATAAGGTTGCATTCATATAAAAATCTTTTTTTTTTGATGTCATTTAAAAACGGAAGAACCGATTTTAATAAAAACTACATGGGACCAATTTGGTAGCATACTGAACAAAATGGCGTTGAAAGTTTTCAAATCGGTTCATAATTGGCGGAGTAATCGCGTAACAAACATGCAAAAAAAACATACAGACGAATTGTTTAACCTCCTTTTTTTGAAGTCGTTAAAAATATTGGTTATGTGTAAAATGATTTGAAGTTTCAAAGACGTATAATCAGAGACAGATCTAAGCTTAGGTCTGTAAGGTATGGTCCTAGAGGATCAACAGGTTAAAGGTTAATATCACCCACTAAAAAAAACTAGGTCCGTGTACTTAGTACCCACGTTTACCCGCGATTAAAAACCAATTTTTAATAAAGGTACAATGGTACATGCAAATAATTTAAACAAATAAAATCTTTAAAAAGCTTCAGAATAATCAGTTAGTTATCATAATATTGTATTGTCTTCAGAACTACATATGTGTGCAAAATTTAAACGCAATCTATTAACGGGAAATGAATAAAAAAGCTGTCGCAAGATTTGAAACAAAGTTATAAACAAATAAATAAACGGAGTCAAGCTAATTAAAACCGTTTAATAAGACCATTACTGTTGAATGTACGAACTATTAGGAAATAGTAATTTTCTCTTTGTGAACTTAAGTTTCACATAATTACATAATAGTTTTAATGTTCTTCCATCCTTGGAATAGAGTTACAACATTGCGTCTACAATTTTACAGACTATGAACAACTGAAAGATCAAGATTTTAACTGGAATTAATTAGCGGAAATCCTGTATAAATTGGGTCGTCTCTACACGTGCGCAGTGATTTTAAATTAGCAATGTACGCCAACCAAACTCTCTTGTTCTTTTTTGTCTTCGAATTTTTTATCACTGCAGTAGACAACTAAATTAAAAGTGTAATCTCTGAAAGTTGGGGTAGGGAATTTACTTATGCGATGCAAATAAAAAAAAATGTTTTTCGATTAAGACTAGTGGCTCTCAGCTTTTTTCAGCTTAGACCTACCTTGGATGATAAAAAAATCTGACATTTGCGTTGAAGGCTGAAATGTACTAATTTAGGTAAAAAATCACTTTTCAAAATTTTACAATATTTTTCGTTTTGAGGTCTCCTGAATCCAAAAAACATATTTTTTGAAAACGTCTGTACGTCTGTTTGTCTGTTAACACGATACAGGTCAAATGGATGAGCGGATTGAAACCTTTTGAGAGGATATTATGCAATTATGAAGAGCCCTATTGTTTTTGGGGAAAATCTACGCATGCGCAAAGGATATATATTCTATAATGTTGTTTTTTGTATAATGATGTTATACTTTTTATAATATTTTATTATTCTAATTATTTTTCCAAGAAAGTTTTGTTAAAAATATTTTTATCTAACCGTCGTAGTTTCAGAAATATTTTCAAAATAAAAAGAATGGTGTTCTTTTGTACTGAATTTCTGTCAAAAATAAATTAGGTAGCTGACAAGCATGCTTTGATTATTTTTTACATGTGAAACCATATTTTGTAACCATGGAAACAAGTAGCAAATATCTTATTTGTTACTAGCCGTTACCGTCGTCACTGCGCGCGTTAACAGTATTTTATTTTATTTATATGTCAAATGTAAATATTTTTAAAGTTGGAATGATCCGGTCTCCCAGTTGGCAGGAACATTTTCGATAGATTGAGAGCCACTGATATATACATTGGTTTTTTAAAATTGGGAGACGCTATAAAGTGGTTTCGCCTGCACAAATAAGCAAAAGCTGACCATGCACACGCAACGACATATGTACTCGATTTGTTTTTATGAAGAGTAATATTAAAATTCCGAGGTCAGTGAGTGATTTCATACGAATAAAACCAAAATGGCAGCTGACCATACAAAAAGTTCGAATATTAACAAAAATCTTTTTTCGAAGTGTCATACTATTAAAAATTGTAGAAGGTCGTAATGTAATTCATTAGTACAAAAAAGCAGCAGCTGAACGTGAAAATACAAGGAATACGAGGTTGACTCTAATTAAAAGAGATTAATTAAAGTGGTTGTGATCCTTGATGAATGTTGGATAAGTTTGGATGAAATCCGTGGCACAGGATCAATAAAACAGTAATACTGAAGTTAAAATTGCATTTTCACTTCAGTATTGCTGTTTTATTGATCCTGCGCCACGGATTTTATCTAAACTTATCCAAATACTATTAATAACATGTACTAAACCTACTTTAAACGTAGTATGAAAAGGCCAATGCAATGTGTGATTTTGTCTCCAGAAAAGTAGTTATTGACCTTGAAGTCACGTGGAATATTAGCAACATGACACAATCTTAAGATAAGGTACTGCGATATATTTCAGGAAATTTTTGTCAATTAATTATCTGACCTTTTTCAATATGAAAACCTAATTAATAATAATAAAAATAAGGCGTTTAACGTCCATTTCTCGATTTTATGTCATAACAGACGCCATTCGCACCATTACTATTTTCCATCTACCACACTTTCCGTTATTTTTGTACATTTTTAAAACTTCGACTTATGTAATAGCAATGGGCGAATGAAAGAATTATTGGAAATTAGGATAAGGTAGGTAATTTTTGACTAGGAGTTTGATAGGTAATCGGCCATGGCCTCAAATAAGGAACCATCTCAATATTTATCTGGAATTAATTGAGGGAAACCATGGAAAACCTCAATCAAGATGGCCGGTACAGGAATTATCGTTTCTCGACGAGAAGCAGTAGGAAAAAGTCCCAGCCACATCTGTCCCCTCCGGGATTCGAACCCGGAACTCCCGAATGCGAGTCTAGTGCTGTCACCACTACTCTACCCAGCTCGGTATGAAAACCTAATTAAGTAAACTAAGTAAATAATAAGTATTTCACTACTTTTTAACAAATTCTATCATTTCAATTGTGATTTTGCAAAAAAATGGAATGTTTTAAGGTGTTTCAAGGCCAGTCAATAATAAAAATAAGTTTACCACAACATTAATGAAAACTTACTTTCAAGTCTGTCTATCCGTTCACGTCTTTCTTGAGCTTCTTCGGCTAGTTTGGCAGATGTTTTGACACCTTCTCCTGACTTTTGAGTTTTTTCCATTATTGCACAGGCGCGAAGAACAAATGCAGGCACGGTTTCCTGTTTCTCTTGTTTTGGAATATCAACCAGCGTCCAGTATTGTGTTTCCAGGCGAATTACCTCCTGAAATTTCAAAATGTAAATAATTAGAAGATATCGAGTTTTAAGTATGCATAAAATTTGGAAACTTGAACTAAGTTTCATTTGGTTAACTTATCAACAATCGTTCTCAAAAAACGTATTTTTAAGTTTTGAAAATAATAAATTAATATGTCTTTGTTGTATTAGAAAAATTGAGTACTTAGTTTAATTTATAGTTATTTGAATCTTTACGACATAAATATTTAAATTCTCGAATTTTTTATTTAATACGTATTCTACGCTGTACTTACAGACTCGGTTTTCATACGATATAATTTTAAAAACCTAACCCTTAAACCAATATTTCAAAAGCTAAGAATCATGTCACTACCGTCTTTATATGTCTTCAATAATTTACTGTATGTCAAAAATAACTTAAATACCTTTCAGACAGTGGATGAAATACACTCATATAGTACCCGAGGCAATAAAGATATTAGATTGCCTCTATATAAAACTGGTAAATTAACTAACGGACCTAATTACTGGACATTAAAATTCTATAATGTTTTACCAAACAATATAAAAGAAATGAATTATTATAATTTCAAAAAAACAATTAAAGATCTACTGCTTGACAAATGTCTTTACAACTATAAAAACTTTCTGGAGTAGATTACATCTTATATGAATTATATATTTTGTTTGTTTGTTAACGATTATTGTATACTTTTATTAGTGTTACAATAAAAATATCTATCTATAAATACATATTATGTATATTGTGTAAGATACATTAAAATCTGGTATCGTAATCCAGTTTAAAAAATGTTAACACTTTTTGCACGAATGCGTTTGTTGTACAAAGGACTAAGATAGACTGATCTGTTTGGTATCTCAGTGTTGGGTTAAAGGGGTAAACATCAGCAATCCTGTCTCTTGAGCAGGAGTACGTAGAGTAGAGTATCTCACTTGGCATAATATGTCTGAATTTGACAATTGTTTAACCGAATACATTTTTCATTATCCGTTAATTTAATTTTTTGTGTCTTAAAATGAATCAGTTTCAATATAAAAAACAATATAAAATATGAAAACAACTTGTCTTCCTGTTCTAAATCTAACCTAAGGCTAACCTTGTTGTGAAATCAGTCACTAGTCCATTTGCTATAAGTGTACAGTGTACACATGTGATAAACGTGACGTATACTTTCAGAGTAAATTTCACTGAGTTATCCACTCTATTATACCAAACAGACTTAATAAAACCCGGGTCGCAGTGCCAAAACCCTGCCGACAATATAGTGTATTTGCTTGTATAGGGCTGTGTGGTTTTATACTTTTATTATGTGAAATTAAGTTTGTTTTTGGGCAAAATAAAAAATTTAACCCCTTAATACACCCCTTAAAATAACATTTTTTTCTTAATTGTAATATTATTATCAATCTAACGTCTAGATCGAATTAAATACACCCTTCAATAAATAAGTCACTATCTGCAAACTAGTGTTTTCATAAAATTTGTAAATCCGGTCCTGTCGGGCCGATTTTATTAAAATTGTGGGGACACTTTTTAATCACTACCAAAGGGTTAAATTTCAATTTTGAAACGATTCGGAGAATTTTTTCGGTATTTTGGGGCCCAAAAACAGTTTTCAACCCCTAAAAACTACCCTTAAAATAGCCCGATTAGGCCCATTTTAAATAGGCTTCTTGCGGTGATGGATTTCAACACGTGGCCCAAATTTCGTTGAAATCAATAAGCTCTTTCGAAAGTTATCGCGCGTACACACATATATATATATATATATATATATATATATAAATATATATATATATATATACATATATATATAAACATTTTTAAAAATGGTGCCAAAGTGTTTAGGAGGTTATGAAACGTCGAGAAATTTTGGTCCTACCCCTAGGTCCCGCCATCCGACCGACGCCAATAGTGTATGTTGCCATATGGCAAATACACTAAAAAAGTGTTCTGTTTTTTATTATGTCAAATTATAATATGTTTGACAGATACAGTTATACTTCAAAAGTGAGTCAGAAGTAGTTTGGCAGTTGTTTCGACAATTTTTAAGTAATATTTCCCCAAATCTAACGTCAACTTTTTCATTATAATTTTTAAGTTATCTAAAAGTGGCAAATTTTCAAAAAATCAGTTCTTGAAGATTTTGTCTGGAGCTAGTTTAGTTTCATTTCATTTTTATGTATATTTCCTGTAACATACCAAACATCGGTAAATACTAGAGATGCGCCGAATATTCGTTTGGTATTCGGTATTCGGCGTATTCGGTGTCTTTTCCACTATTTGTATTCGGCCGAATTATTCGGTTTTGTTGCCGAATATATTCGATTCAAGCATATCTATTTTTTTGGTTCATGTAGCTAAGGTGTAGAACTAAAAGACAAAACTTCTTATGTAAGATTAAATATATTTATTAGAATAATAATAAGAGAAAATATATTTATTTCCTAACCTATAGTCAGTATAGTCAACAGTTATTTTAAAGCCTTAAATCAACATTTAATTTCAAACTCAAAACAATATTTATTTTTAAGCTTTAAATCAACATTTATTTTTAAACTTAATATCAACATTTTTTGAAATGTCAATCAAATCTACATTTATTTTTTAAAACTTATATCAGGTTATTTACACGGCAAAACAATGAAATGGTAAACCGAATAATTCGGCCAAATATTCGGTTCGGTAAAGGTTAAACCGAATAATATTCGGTATTCGGTTATTCGGTGAAACCACTATTCGGCGCATCTCTAGTAAATACTGATATGATTACCTTGATCATAAGTTTGAGCAAGTTATATCGCTGGAAAATATTGTTAACACTTTTACTGTCATTGTACTTGGTCATGAGTGTAACCAACGACTTCTTGGCAGTGTCGTACGATTCTTCGAGCCTAATCCTGACCGCTCGCAATCGTTCGTTTGTTTCGATAACTTCCTCTTTCGTGAGACCGCTCGCAGTGCCTTCGTCCTTCACGTCTTGCACGATCCGACGCACACTTTGGGTGAACTTGCCTACCAGATTGGTGCTCGCTGAAACAAAAGACAATAGGAATTAGGGTTCGCCGTGTTAGACTATCCATTTTGACATTTGAATAAAATCTAAATCAGTCGAATTTATATCAATTTAGCGAGTTGGCGTCCGTCACGATCAAGTTTAATTATTTTTTCTTCAAACCATGCCGAAGATACGTACTTTCTGATTCGATTTTAAAACAGAAAGTATAACATTTATGCACTGTTGTAATCACAGCTGGAATTACTAGCATATTGTCTGTATAGGCGGGTCTGAACAGTTTTGTCATGCGCACTGATACGTGAGACTGCCGTCTGCCAGTAGCCAACTGCTGTTATTACATGGACATTATTAGATCCATGTATCATTACGTTTTGCTCATTTGAAAGTAATTAGTCTTTTTATATAATGGTGAAAGTGCGTACTTTCTACCGGATATGAAGAAACATAGTATACACCACACGGGCAGAAAGCTGAAAGTTCTGCACTGCGCAGTGCAGGAAATTCAACTTTCTGCTCTTGTGGTGTAATATACTATTTGCACTACTACCTGTAATATAACCACTTTATGTGCATGTATACAGACATTTCGTACTAGTGCTATAAAGAACTCCTGTGGTCTGTTGTGTACCGAGACCAAAGACCTCTGTTCATTCAGTTTTGTTGAGTCGTTAGAGTCAATCGTGTCGTGTTCTGGAAAATTATTAATCCACAGCATAATGGAAAGCCATTCAGTTATGAAGTTACTATTGGAAGAAGAAGAAGACAATGACTTGCTATTATATTATTATTATAAAACAAAACCAAGAACGCCTATCAACAAATTATATACAACTAGAGACCACGAAGGATCGTTTTCCCTTTTGAGAAAGAACCATTTATTGTTTGGGGAAAATATGTTCAGGATGTACTTTCGGATGAATAAAATACAATTTGATTATGTATTGAATTTATTATCCTTCAAATTTTCATCTCTGTATGCGTCAAGTTGAGAATTAAATAGCGCAGGATGTTGTCTAATCATTTCAATCAATTTATCAGTGTCTTCATCAGAAAACGACGTCTTTTTTCACAATATTGCACGTGCGTCTCGAGCGAGACGCGAGACAGTACTAGTCCGGGGTAGAGACCGTCTCGCGGTCTTCTGTCTCGCGTCGCGGTCTCCTATCTCGGTCTCGCTCGCGAACTGACACACATAGAAAACCTAAGGTCAAGTAACGGTCTCGGTCTCCAGTCTCTGTCTCCGGTCTCGGTCTCCTGTCTCTGTCGCGGCGCGAACCGCCACCTTTAGACACGACGCTGAGCCGGCCCTGCTCATACATTTCAATAACAATCTCATTGTCACAGCTGTAGAGCTAATATACGAAAGGGTATACAGTGTTGATATTATGTAATACACGACACGTATGACCCGTTTTACACTACGCGTCATCAATCAATGCTCTGTGTTGCGTAATATGTAATGCATGTCCACCGATCGACTGGGACCTAACTCCTGAGAGACAAATAGAGAGAGAGCGAGAGAAAAAGCAATGGTATATTCCTTTAGATCAAACACTCGTGGATTACTAACATATTATAAGGATCTATTTGATCGTTATACGAGAGGTATTCAGAAAGTGAGTTTCCCTATTTCCCTATTTTATTTGCGAAACATATTGTATATCCTCTGTCATTAATTAATATATTGTCCAAAATAATTATTAGTATTATTAAGTTTGTTTTTTTTTTGTCCACAATTTTGATAATGGCTTCTTCAATCCAGGTCTAACCTTAGAAGAAGCCTATATCTTTCAATCAATTTTGTTTTGTTATACGATACTGTATATATATTTTCTTTTTTGTATTTTGTTGGAAGAAATAAATTCTATTCTATTCTATGTTGGGAACACAATAAAAAAGAAGTTTTAGGTTAAAAAATACATCATTATTTATTCTTTGACTCAAACTATTTTTCTACATAGTCGCCTTCGACTTGAAAACATTTTTAATCTCTTTTTGAAAGTTTAAACAAACCTTGTTTAAAAAAAGACGTGTCCTGTTTTTGGAGCCATGATTTGACGGACCTCTGGATTTCTTCATTTGAAGCGAAGTGGTAGCTACCCAAGCTTTCTTTCAATTTTCAGAAAAGAAAATAGTCACTCGATGCGAGGTCCAAAGAATAGGGTGAGTGCTCCGAAAAAGGCGAAAATTCAGTATTCCGCTGGGACAGTTATGACCACAGTTTTTTTGGGACGAGTTAGGTGTTTTATTGGTCGATTTTCTTGAGCCAGGTACCACGGTTAATGCGGATCGATATTGTGAAGTGCTAAAGAAACTCAAAAATGCCATCAAACGAAAATCTGGAAATCTGTTAAAAAATGTCTGGCTTGACCTCATTCTGCCCAAAAAACAAAAACTCTATTGAAAAAATTGAAATGGGAAATTTTCGATCACCTACCCTAAGCAACTATGTAGAAAAATAGTTTAAGAGTCAAAGAATAAATATTGATACATATTTTAATCTAAAACTTTTTGTTTCCAACGCAGGGAAATATACTTTCTGAAAACCCTCGTATCAAATAAAAAATCAATAAATAAAACAATAAATATTGATTTAATCAAGACGAAATCTAAATACATCTGATCCCAACGTAAAATGTAAGTATATTTGTTTCTAAACTAAACAATGCTATGGTCGATAGTGCAGAGTATTAATGTTGTCTCAAAAGAACCCAGCAATACCAACACTGGTTAGGTGCAAAGACACGTATAATACTCGCCACGGTTCTAAAAGGTTCTGAAGTTAGTCACAAACAGTGTCGTAAATGCATATTTTAGAGCCGTCCTGGTTGTTTTGTGGGAAAGGAAGACTCCCACCACCTCCCAGTTACCGGTACAGAACGTGCACTCGTCGGTGATTGGTTATCGCTGGTTGTCGTGTCACTTGTCGCTTTCCTGCTATAAAGTACAGTGCAGCACGCTATTATTAAGTTGTTTCTTTGATTGTTAATTGATCAAGATGTCAAATAGAGTTTTGCATAGACAAGCACGAAAATAATTTAGATTAAAGAAAAATTACAAATAATAGTACCTATAGCGCAAGTTTGTAGTTTTTCAACCGACTGTACCTGCGCAAGCCTCCATTTGCATCTAACTTCCGAGCCTTTTAGATTCACGGCACATTTCAATTTATAAATCTTGTAGTGGTCGTCAAACTCAATAAATATTGCAATTAAATTATCTGGTGAGCTTTGTGAAGTACTAAGTTTGGCCAAGCATAATCTTGCCGTGTAAATCCTGAAGCATTGTCCGCCAATGCAATCGCCAACTTTAGCATACGTTGGTCATGTCGCCTGGAGCCGTTGTTTAGACGAGATACAGCTCTGCAGCTTTAGTAATCCATGAGCTTACGGTCGAAGGAGCATACCATAGCCTACCATCGTCCTGATTATCATCATCATCATCATCATCATGAATCACCCAACAGACTGCTACACTAATGACTCTCTGTACGTGGAACGCGTGCGTTATAGTCATTGACAGGACACGAAACATCAATTAGATTAATCCTTCATTTAGTTTAATCGAGCCTTTCAGGTCGAGATATTGTCCCTGTTTCGTCACAGGATACGGTTAAAGATAACAGAAATTTTTGGGTGATTGTGAAGAGAAGAGAAGAGATTCGGTAATTTGCGTTTTTATTAAGACACGAAATATTCTCTAAACAGCCGTAAGAATAATAGAAAGATTAATATAATTCTAAAACTTCTTGTTTGTAAAGTTACTCAAAATTTGTCTGTACTAGAGCGTTTGTGGACTACTAAATTGGCAATATCTTGCCACGGGACATGGCTTATTTCTTTCTGTTAATTTAAGCCACGTTCCGTGGTAAGATATTGCCAATTTAGTAGTCCACAAACACAAAAGTTACTACTGGCCTATTGGATATCAGCTTTCTTGTGATTCTTAAAATTAAGAACTTGGGACGTATCTTATTTCTTCCTGTTAATTTAAGATACGTTCCAAGGTCTTAATTTTAAGAATCACAGGGAAGATGATATCCAATAGGCCAGTAGTAACTTTGTTATTAAAATTATGACTTTGGATACAGTTTATAAGATAGATGTAGAATTAATTAGCCATTTTAAATTTTGTGTGATGATCTTAGTTCTCGAGAGTCAATATTATACAATAATAAACTAACTAGAATGTTTCTCTGCTTGTTACAAACACATTTAAAAAGAATTAAAAAAAAAATCATAAATTACGAAATACTTATATAAGTAAGTTAATTATTTAATTGTTAATGAAATCTACTACGTGTGAGTTAGCTATATTTTAATGATTTCCTTGAGCACACAAATAAGCTTTCGTTTGAATTATTATAATTTTGCTTATTTGCGTGCTCAAGGGAATATTTAAAATTATTTAATTGTATTTATGACTGTTTGATGAATTTTATTTAAACCAATTATATCAAATACTTGATTTAAACGCTGTATTCATTTGTATAATAAATATTTAATAACTGATTGATTTGATTATTAGTGTATTTGCCATAAGGCAACATACACTATTGGCGTTGGTCGGATGGCGGGACCTAGGGGTCGGACCAAAATTTCTCGACGTTTCATAACCTCCTAAACACTTTGGCACCATTTTTAAAAATGTTTATATATATATGTATATATATATATATATATATATATTTATATATATATATATATATATATATATATATGTGTGCGCGCTATAACTTTCGAAAGAGTTAATTGATTTCTACGAAATTTTGCCCACATGTTGGAATCCACTACCGCAAGAACCCTATTTAAAATGGGCCCAATCGGGCCATTTTAAGGGTAGTTTTTAGGGGTTGAAAAAAGTTTTTGGGCCCAAAAATACCTATAAAATTCTCAGAATCGTTTCAAAATTGAAATTTAACCCTTTAATAGCAATTAAAAAGTGCTCCTAAAATTTTAATAAAATCGGCCCGACAGGACCAGATTTACAAATTTTATGAAAACACTAGTTTGCAGATAGTGAATTATTTGCTGAAAGGTGTATATAATTTAGTTTAGAGGTTCGATTGATAATAATTGCAACTGAGAAAAAAATGTTCTTTTAAGGGGTGTATTAAGGAGTCAAATTTTTTATTTTGCCCAAAAAACCAACTTAAGTTCGCATAATAAAGCCACACTGCCTATATTAGCAAATACACTATATTGTCGGCAGGGTTTTGGCACTGCGACCCGGGTTTTTAATGTTAATAATGCTGAGAATTACAGATGAATGCTAATCTTACAAAAATAGCAATAATCGGTATATATTATTTCTCAAAGGTGTTTTTTGTCGGTAGGAAATATCTCCCTTAAATTGTATCAAAATTAATGTTTAATACGCCATTTTGGAGATTATTTTTCTCTCTAATGACGAAAAATACGTTAATATCTTAAAATTAATGTGTCTATTAAAAAAAATGTAGTTTAAAATTTAGCCATCTGATGGCAATCTGTTTATTTTAACAGTTGTCGGTAATATTAAGTGACGTAGTGGCGCTGAAGTCTGAATAGAATAGAATAAAATTTATTTCCATCTTATTATATTACGTAATTGACCAGTAACGGTGCGAAGTATTCGTACGAGTTCGCTAGTCTTATTTAATGGCAGTCACCGAGCTGGGTAGAGTAGTGGTGACAGCACTAGACTCGCATTCGGGAGGTTTTCCATGGTTTCCCTCAATTAATTCCAGATAAATATCGAAATGGTTCATTATTTGAGGCCATGGCCGATTACCTATCAAACTCCTAGTTCAAAAATTACCTGCCTTATCCTAATTTCCTATAATTCCTTCATTCGCCCATTGCTATTACATAAGTTGAAGTTTTAAAAATGTAGAAAAATAACGGGAAGTGTGGTAGATGGAAAATAGTAATGGTGCGAATGGCGTCTGTTATGACATAAAGTCGAGAAACGGACGTTAAACGAATTATTATTATTATTATTTAATGGCAGTCTTGTGAAGCGTAGCAGCAGCGTCTTTAACATTGCGAGAGGCATTATTCGCATCATGTATTTTGCAAATAGCTGATAAAACCGGTCGATTAATAAATGGCCTTGTTTACGTCACGCGGGTTAACCTGTTTATATTGTAAAAGGTTTCTCTTTTTATCTCTGAAAAACATCCAGTCATTTGATCTATTTATGGAAGATAATGAAATTAAAACACATTAACTCAGCGTGTGTCTATACATTAATGCAAGGGGTTGTTCATATCATTATTATACATATTTATAAACGCATTCTGGAAATGATTTTGTTAAATGCGAACATTGTCACGCATATTCTCTCGGCTGTGCAAGCGTTTTTCAATAAACGTTTCCACTTTTCACGTTGTTAGCATATTTTCTGAACAGCGTTATCATACTAGGGATTTTCCCTCCTGTATTTTTGATGTTTGAGTGAATTTTGAAAGGGAAATTATTTCACATGTTCTGGCTATTTTGTTAAAAAATGGGGCTGAAATCTGTAATCGATTTCAGAAATAAGTATACATGCTGACTCATACCACGAGCTAAAAAATGATAATCCGTGTTCGAAATTGGATTGGGATCATAAAATATGAAACGACTTTCTCAGATTGGTATTTGTTTTTAAGTTTTCTGAACTTATTTTGTTTTTGTCAATAAAACTGGTAGTAATCCAGGGAAATTGCTTGCAAACCAATAGGGATGTTGACTGTATTCAAATAAAAACATAATTTTAACGAAATGTAGTAGTTTCTATGATAGAAATACTAAAAAACACTATATTTTTCCTTATTTTTAAGGAATTTAATTAATATTTAATTAAAAAAACCTATTAAAGTCACTCTCAAGTTACGTGACAACAGACACCAATCAGAGCGCATGACGTCATATGTTCAGCTGCTGTCAAAAAAACTTCATTGTTTGGTTAATATTTAGTGTGAAATTTATTATTATTTGTTTATAGGAAACGTCAAATTACATGTAACTATAGCAACGACTACGAAACAACTTTTCATCACCTCAGTTTACTAACATTTATGAGCACAGAATACGCATCTATAGGATGGTAGCTTCCGTGTAAACTTTTGAGCCTCCTTTGGTATGAACAGGTGACGTCACGCGACTAGTATTGACGTTTTGGACCGAAATTTGAAACGCGATTTAAAATACATGATTTTTAAGGCTTGAGTTGCATTTAAATAAAAATAATAAATATTTGTGGCAATATTAGGTACTTATGCACGATTTAAAACACTTTCCCAAAAATAGTCAACATCCCTATTGTACATCCTTTAAAAACATTTTAAAAAGAGAAGTAAAAATCAGCATTAAAAAATGATATCGGTTTCACAAAGCTATAATTTTAGTGCGATGTGTGATTTTACGTCCAATATACATTTGAAAAAATAAAATTATTCTGTTTTCATATTTAAAGTGCTTTGTAATGTAGCTTTCGAAAAAAGTTCTAATTTTAGATTATAGTATATTAACTATTTATTATCCTTATACCTGGTCGAAAGTACGTGCTCTCGGTTTTAATTTTAAGGCAGAAAGGCTAACGTTTATGCTCTGCTGGAATTACTCGCACGCTATCTATAACAGAGGACTGAAAGAAAGTAACAGCGGGATGAAAGAGCTTTCTCGTGTACACTGATACGTGAGACTGCCGCCAGCCAATAGTAGCTAACGGCTGTTATTTCGTATAATCTCACTTGAATATCATTAGCCTTTTTATATGATGGTAAAATTTTGTACTTTCGATCGGGTGTAACGAAAAATAGTGTACCCCATACGGGCAAAAAGCTGAAAACCCTGAACAACGTGACATGATGCCTTCGGCTTTGCCTCGGGTATCATGCCCCGCAGGGCCGGAATTTTAACTTTCTATCCATGTGGTGTAATATACTATTTGCTAATTTGAAAAAAAAATCATCATAAAACATATAAACTTAGACATACAGAGTTTATCAAGTATTTTTTCAATTCGGAGAGACAATTTCACTGCTGACTACATTGGATAATTAGAAAAAATTGCAATTTGCATACGTGAATTTTCAAAAAATGTTTACTCTATTAAAATCATATTTTTATAATAAAATACATATTTTTCAAAAAAAATTTAAAGTTGCGCCAAATATATCTATTCATACAAAAATATCTACTTTTAAAATTTTATAGTTTAACACTTGTTCTCAGTTTGGAAATAAATTTTCTTTATATCCGGTCGAAAGTACGTACTTTCCGCTTCGATTTTAAAACAGATGGCCTAACATTTATGCACTGCTGGAATTACAGCGGGCCAAAATAGTTTTCTCGTGCATATGAAAGTACGTACTTACGACCGGGTATAAAGAAAAATAGTATACATCACACGGCCAGGAATTTTAACTTTCCGATCTTGTGGTGTAATATACTATTCAAAATGATTTTTTAAAGCTAGCTTTTTCGTTGAGTCCTGCATAAATAGGTCATTACTATTAGCAACATTGCCGAGAGTTACATTAGTGCTGTCACAAAGCAAAATAAGTAAATAAACAAAACAAAACAACTTATTCTCTATTCCCTTTACACAGACCTGAATATTTAACATTTAACTTTTGAATTAAATTAGCTTTGTAACTTTAATGACGCCATTCCGTATGGTCAATGTTAAAGTTAACAGCTGTGTTAAATTTCTATCTCACTTCAGCTAATCTGATGTTAAATTTGTTAGAAAGTGACAAAAAATTCTAACATCTACCATACAGAATAGAATCATAAAATTGTTTGCGCGCAGCGAACTCAGTGTATTTATGGCATCAAGGTAAAGTGACATAAGTTTTTTTGAAAAAACAAGGTTAGCTTTCCAAAGATCATGATAATTACAGTAGAATTCCAATTTTTCATTGTAATAAAAAAAGAACTATCAAATATTTTAAAGGAGCTATCTACTCAAAAAGCGTTATGATTTTTGACCAACAATTTATTGACTAAAGTTCAATAGATGAAAACTGTAGGAATTAGGACCAAAAAATAAAAAACCCGGGTCGCAGTGCCAAAACCCTGCCGACAATATAGTGTATTTGCTTATACAAGCAGTGTGGCTCTATTATGCGAACTTAAGTTGGTTTTTGGGCAAAATAAAAAATTTGACTCCTTAATACACCCCTTCAGATAACATTTTTTTTCTTAACTGCAACATTATTATCAATCTAACGTTTATACCGAATTAAATACTCCCTTCAATAAATAAGTCACTATCTACAAATTAGTGTTTTCAAAAAAAATTTAAGTCCGGTCCTGTTGGGCCGATTTTATTAAAATTTTAGGGACACATTTTAATTGCTACTAACGGGTTAAATGTCAATTTTGAAACGATTCTGAGAATTTTTTCGGTTATTTGGGGCCCAAAAACATTTTTCAACCCCTAAAATCTACCCTTAAAATGGCCCGATTACGCCCATTTTAAATAGACTTCTGTCCGTGATGGATTTCAATACGTGGGCCAAATTGCGTTAAAATCAATTAACTCTTTCGAGAGTTATTGCCCGTACACACATATATATATATATATATATATATATATATATATATATATATATATATATATATATATACATATATATATATAAACATTTTTAAAAATGGTGCCAAAGTGTTTAGAAGGTTATGAAACGTCGAGAAATTTTGGTCCGACCCCTAGGTCCCGCCATCCGACCGATGCCAATAGTGTATGTTGCCATATGGCAAATACACTAATTATCGTGTTTTAAGTTTGTATAAAGTTATTGAAAGATTAATTTTTGAATTTTGTTAATCGTCAATTCTATAGATTCTCAATAAACTATCATTCAAATATGTTTTAATTATACTACAATATATAACAGTAATATTAAACCAAAAACTTCCCGAATTCTACATATTATACATTCATGCATATAGGAAATTGCAAAACAAAGTCAAGAAACTTTATAATATCTATATATTCTCTTTGCGATGCTAGAAAACTAATCAGAATATTAAGGAATTTCCAAGATCTAGACGCTCAGAAAGTTTGGTGAGTTTATATTAGTTCTACGATCAATCGCTGCTATATCTAAAGTAGGGAGAACACAAATGTATAATCAAATATGATATTAATTTATTACGCGTGTTGATTGCACGCTCGCATTATTGAAACTTCTTTATCTGAGATGGGAGTACTTTCACTCAACATCGTAGCGACAGCGAAAAATGTCACCATTAGGAGTGGAGGAAATGAGCTGTGAGCGAGGAACCGATTGGTTGGCTGGTCATGTAGGAACAAGTGAGTTGAAGGAGTCACTAGATCGACTTGGCCTTTTTTGTTAGCAAAAATAAAAAAATAGTCATCCATTCAAATATGAGCATGCAAAAAAGAAAAGAAATAATATTGTTTGATATTGAAAACGAGTAGCAGTTGTAATCAAAGGTTACAGTCATCTAGTATATTATGTAGTTTCCGATAACAGAAAGAGCATTGATTTCGTCCAGTTGTCATTTTGTAGTCTCTTATGGTCAACTTCATACTGTCGAATTTTCGTCAGCTCTGCGCACGCAACTTCCGTTGCTTATCAAAATTTTACTCTCAATGCGCGAAAGAAGTTTAACTGCAATAAAACATTTTTTTATTCCTTTTTTTTACATACATATGGATATATAAAATTTTCAGAATTTTCCCAATTTCACTGTGCATTATTTGTAGACGTGTATATCTTAATTATTTCAACGCCGATGATAAGATGCCAATGCATTGTCGCGAAAGAAAATTAAAAAACATCCCGGTTACGTAAGGTCAAGTATTTTTCAACATATGGAATTTTCGGGTGCAGTGAATTTTCATTCAATACATAAACAAATTATAGTGGAAAACGTCCATGTTACAAAGAATAATATTAAGCAGAGAAATTTAGTTTGTAGAGAAAATAATGCCGGCTTTATTGAATCTTATTTTGTATTCCTTGGGGATTTAGTTAAATCTTTCCAATAAAACGGTTGACACATATTGCAAAATTGTGTTGAAAATACTCTAAACTGGTTTCTAGAATAAAGGTTACCCAAATAAATAGAATATAGTGGCTATCTAAAAATCTCTGGTCTCAGCGCGCAGTACCAAACTCTGTGGTATTTAAATTTAACATTATGTCAACTGGACTTCGTTTATGGACTGAAATTGTTTAACCCTTTAATGCATCCTTTGAAACAGAGGTTCTAAGCCTTTTCTGGACCATTACCCTTTTTAGAAGAAAAAAAAAATCCAATGTCCCGTAGTCATAATAGTTGATTTTGTATGACATATTGAAATATTGTTACATATTATCTGTACCTAATTTATTTATTAAAAACCGAGCTGGGTAGAGTAGTGGTGACAGCACTAGACTCGCATTCGGGAGGTACCGGATTCGAATCCCGGCGGGGGTAGATGTGGCTGGGACTTTTTCCTACTGCCTCTCGCCGAGAAATGGTAATTCCTGTATCGGCCATCTTGGTTGAGGTTTTCTATGGTTTCCCTCAATTAATTCCAGATAAATATCGAGATGGTTCCTTATTTGAGGCTATCGCCGATTACCTATCAAACTCCTAGTTCAAAAATTACCTACCTTATCCTAATTTCCTATAATTCCTTCATTCGCCCATTGCTATTACATTAGTTGAAGTTGTAAAAAAAAATGTAGAAACAACCGGA
Source organism: Venustoraphidia nigricollis (assembly GCA_034508555.1). Classification (NCBI taxonomy): domain Eukaryota; kingdom Metazoa; phylum Arthropoda; class Insecta; order Raphidioptera; family Raphidiidae; genus Venustoraphidia; species Venustoraphidia nigricollis. Next base: position 2,282,483 of record JAVRKA010000044.1, on the reverse strand, counting down.
AGTGGTAGATGAAAAAATAGTAATGGTGCGAATGGCGTCTGTTATAACATAAAGTCGAGAAACGGACGTTAAACGCATTATTATTATTATTATTTATTTATTAAAAATTGTAAAAGCTCCATGGAAGGTTCCAGGATCCATCGGGGGGCGGTATTACACCCGTTGGGAATCTATGCTTTAAAATGAGGAGTAGGAGGGCAACTGTAACGGACCTCGAACTGGACGGGGCTCCATATTTTAAAGTTTTAATCTGACCATAACATTTCCAAAAAAAGTAGCTATAATTTGCTATGATATTATGCAACATCTATTGTTGAAGTTACCATGCAATATTAGAAAAATTTATTATCTAAACAATTGTAGTTTCAACAACGGGTGTTTCATAATATAATAGCTAAATACGGCTATTTATCTGTGTATTTATAACCTTGTGTTCTTTTCCGTAAAGATATGAATAAGTCACTAACATTTAATATTTGAAAAAAAATCAACAACACTCCAAATTTTGTATGTCGTAATTAACAACTATTTTTGAAGTAGATTGGATTGCGCATTTTTTGAACTTAGAAGCTGCAGCTAATTTGCTATATGCAACCAACCGAGCATAAGCGAAAATATGAAGTTATACGTTATGAAAAACAACTACTGAAATCTGAGAAATAGTAATTTGATTTTTTAAATGAAACTCTGTTTAACGAGTCGTTCTCCCCCGAGACGCTTTATTCTGTTTGAATGCGTAAAAACTTTTTATGGTGGCATAAAATTTTTTTGAAGTAAAATGCATATATAGGGAGTAAAATTGCAACCAAAAGAACAAAACAAAAGAAAATGTATTAAAACATGAGAAAAAGTAAACTTGGATAATAGCTAAAAATAGTGTTCGAACGATTTTATAACGTTTTTTATTTGGTTTACCGCATTTAATTTTGTTTGTTACTTTCCGAAAATGTTTTGCAAGTGTACACACAAGAAATGAAAAATATATTTATTTGGCTCCAAAACGTTCAAAATACATAATTCGCAATTGCAATTTTCCGAGTTTCAAAACATCTCAAATAGTTTTAAGGTAGTTGTCGTGGTTAAGGCACACCGTCAGAAAATACTTAATTTTTGTATACTTATTAAGGACATGATAATACAATTACCCTGAAAATTTGAAGTCGATCGACCGTATATAATGTGAGATAAATTCAATTAAAAATTGGATAATTAACATTGATTGTATACGATCTCTGTAGTTCTGAACCAGTTTCTTATTTATAAAAAAAACTAACTGTCAGAAACTTTCCAAAAACTGACGGTCTTTCAATGCATTTGTTATGAGTTTAAAAAAAAAATAAGAAAATGTTTTTGACCGTCTAATTATTTATAAATAACGGTTTAAAGTTCAACAATTTATAGAAAAGTACACATGCATATGAATACTGTATGGGTTACGTTTCCACGGGTACAGTCTTGCGTACAAATTATGGATCACTTAGCTACCAGCTAGTATACTTTTGTGGCGCGTATAATCTATAACTTTTTGACAATATTGTATCACGACAACTACCTTAAGTGATGTTTCGTCTGTAATATATACTGAACTAATAATAACCAGACAGAAAATTATGCGAGAAAGTATGCAAAAAATTCGGAATTGAAAATGCAAGATATGTTTTTTACGTATTTCGAAGTAGGTACAAAAAGAAATCTAATTCTCAGGTAAAGCTGTCAAGAAGAAAAGAAAGTCAGCAAGTAGGATATACGAATATATGTCTTATCTTCAAAAACAAAACAGAGAAACTCTGGTTTACAAGAAAATTCAATTTCATGACACAGTTTATTAAGACAATGGTTGTTTTCTTTTTCATATTTTCTTATTTTTGCCGAAAATCTTTGTGTCGGTTTAAATTTATAGGCTGTGCCGTTATAAAAATGAAATTATAGTAATGCAGTTTTTATTTCTCTTAAGTGTATAATAATTTTTCTTGATGATCTGATGATAAATGTTTCTTTATGCTTTCTATATGGTACGATTGTCTGACTGAAAAAAGTATGCCTATCAAAAAAATGTGCATAGGGTTCCTTATAGTGTTGGGTAACTCAGATCTGAATCGGTTCAAAGAGCCGACTCTGACAGAAGATCCGTGAGAGCCGACTCACTTTTTTTTGAGCCGACGGATCAACGCATCCGCATGCTCAGTGAAACACTTAGCACACAGAAGCACATTTTACACTTACGTATCAGTTCTTGTTTTGATGCATCTGTCAGCTCAAATGACTCATGCATCACATGTTTGGCACAGACGTACTTTTGCTCACATAGTATTAGTGTCGGTTAGATTTACATACAAAATAAAGAAACTAAACTCAAGATCTCGTGAAGTTATGAGGAATATTACGAACAAAAAAGTCATTCAAGTAAATGCATGTCGAAGAATGGACGTTAAAAGCATTATTATTCGATGAGCTTTTTCAGCTCTTATATCAATTATGTTACAGTAATTAGTTTATGAAAAGGTTCTAATACTTGCATGAAATATGAAAAAACTAAGCAAATTTATAAATTCATGAAACTTAAATACGGTTTTATTGAAAGATTAAAGTATATACAACCTTCGACACTTCAGATAGCAAATAATCTATAGGAGAAAGCGTTTATAGATAAGGTTCAACACAAAGCACGGAATGAAATTTATATATAGGGTGGTAAAGTTGAACTTATCCGAGTTTTGCAATAACCTCGCAAAGATTTCTTGTAATTTATATAACATTTTCTTATGTAACTGAAAAATACTTAGAAGTATTTAAAATAGTTTATTTAAAGCTGCGTTTAGACTGGTTTAATATACATCTCTTTCTAGAGATAAAGAAGTGTGAATGTCTTCTACGTCATCGTATGACGGTTATGCTCAGCGTTTAAAAAATATGTATTTCTTTAATTAATTATTGTTTCCGAAATAGGAACAGGAACAGGAGTTATATTCTATTTTTTATAATTTTTAAAACATTTTATAGTAATTTGCAATTTTTTCTTAAACATTTTCGCTCCCTGTAACGCACTGCCCTACACTATAGCTCCGACTTAGCCTATCGGTAAATTAATCTCTGTCTATAACTAGAAAACGGACGATTGGATTTTCAATTTTTTTAAAATAGTATTCAGAAATTTGAATTTGAAGTTATTCTTCTTTTCTCGCGATGACAGTAAAACTTGAGTAGGCAACGGAAGTGTACAATCAACGGAAATTCGACAGTGTGAAGTTGACCGAGAGACTCAGACAATTTGATACACTTTCGTCATCTGGAAACTACATATATCATGTGTATATTTTTGACGTTTTGTTTTGACAATAAATAGAAAGCTTTTTGATCTGTATGTATGGTTTGAAATTAAATATCATCCTGTATAAAATGTCTGGCATTAAGGGTGCACGAGAGAAAATTCATTAATCCCCAAACCATTATTCATTAGCGTCCAAACACCATTTGTTTCAGGGGTCTGGAATTTGCAGCGTTTCTCGCCGCTCGTCGAATAATGTGTATACAATATATTATGTAGTATGCATTGTATAAAATAGCTGTTATAAATATTAAAGTATTTTTAATTAAAACATTGTAACTCGCTCAAGGATTAAATAGAAGATGGCGGTATCTTTCAGAATTTAGAATACCACACACATTTTTTATAGTCTGAACATTTCCAAACGTAAATTCCAACTTAAATGACTATTTTAAACTACAGAGGAAACAATTACAAGTTACTTAGTAGAATAGTAGAATAGTAGAATAGTAGAATAATGGAAACTTGGACTAAAAAAAGCAAATGCTAAATTTAGTTCGAGTTCCCATTATCCTACAATTAATTTATTATCAGGCACGATATCAATTCTAATTTACATTACAAATTACTTCTAAACTGTCTTTTACAATTTTTAGGGTTCCCTATTTCAGAATGAATAAAACGGAATCCTTATCATATCATTTTGTTGTACATCAATACTCTTGTTCTCAAGAACGGCTAAAAGTATCAAATTGGAATTAATATCAAATTCATCAATTCTTATACTTCCCGTTGTCCTAGAATCTTGAAATTTGGCACGAAAGAGAATTTTCTAACACAAGTAATGAAAAAAATAGTGATTACGTGTACTGATACTTCTTTGGCGTGATGAAAAAGTAATTTTTAATATACATGCAAATAATTTACTGAAAGAAAATTTCAAAAAGTTTAAGAATAATGCTTACAAAAAATTAACCTCAAATATTTGAGACACATTTTCACAAATGTATTTTTATTTTTATGTAATCAATTCATTAAGTAGAGTTGGGTAACTCAGATTTGAACCGGTTCAAAGAGCCGACTCCAACATGAGATCCGTGAGAGCCGACTCACTTTTTTTTGAGCCGACCGATCAACGGATCCGCGTAACTCAGTGAAACATACAGAAGCACATTTTACACTTACGTATCAGTTCTTGCTTTGATGCATCTGTCAGCTCAAATGAAACATGCATCACATGTTTGGCTATGCATTCTTGATTCTATACTGGTCGTGATATGATTGACTGAACTAGGTAACTCAGTGACAGACTGCAGTAGTAACATATTCAGAACTCGGTTCTTTTTGTACCGGATCAGTGAGCCGGCTCACATACGGGATCCAGATGCAAAGATGCAGATCACTAAAAAGACCCGTTTTTTCCATCTCTATCATTAAGCAATCAAATATTTACGATATAAATTTCGCTGGATGACACTTAAAACGACTAGTTGTAATCAATCATCGTCTAGTATATTATATAGTTTCCAGATGACAGAAAGTGCATTGATTTCGTCAATCTTTCATTTCAGTCTGAGCTTCTTGGTCAACTTTTTTCTGTCGAATTTTCGTTAGCTATAGGCGCGTCAAAAATTCAAAAATAATAAATTTCTATATCTATTTGAAATTAACATGTTCTACTTGCAATTGACCGTTTTTTTTTAAATATCATATAATTTAACTATTCCAACATCACATTGATTCCAGAATTGCTATTAGTTGTGCTCTATTTGATTACTGTGTTTCTGAATCTAAAACACAGCATGACCATTCAAATATATTATAAAGGTGTATCAAACGTTCTAGATTAGAACACTAAAGCGTCTATTATTCCCTAGAAATTACATTACAACAAGTAGGCAGTATACTGCGCCCAAGGAAAGAACCTCTGAGAGGGAAGGGAATCCGTTCGCATACACTCTATCATTGGGACACGCTATCCTGTTAAGGGTTGAGTAAATACATAAATAAATAACAGCGAGAATTCTGCAAAATCATAGGCCTTGCTCACAGGATAATTAATTTGCGAGACCATCGTGGTTACGATACGTTATACAAATTAAGTAATCATTAATGACTCAAGTATTACTAAAGTAATAGGGATGTTGACTATTTTTGGGAAAGTGTTTTAAATCGTGCATAAGTACCTAATATTGCCACAAATATTTATTATTTTTATTTAAATACAACTCAAACCTTAAAAATCATGTATTTTAAATCCCGTTTCAAATTTCGATCCAAAACACCTATATTAGTCGCGTGACGTCACCTGTTCATACCAAAGGAGACTCAAAAGTTTACACGGGAGCTACCATCCTATAGATGCGTATTCTGTGCTCATAAACGTTAGTAAACTAAGGTGATGAAAAGTTGTTTCGTAGTCGCTATAGTTACATGTAATTTGACGTTTCCTATAAACAAATAAATAATAAATTACACACTAAATATTAACCAAACAATAAAGTTTTTTGACATCGGCTGAACATATGACGTCATGCGCTCTGATTGGTGTCTGTTGTTACGTGACTTGAGAGTGATTTTATTAGGTTTTATTTATTAAATATTAATTAAATTCCTTAAAAATAAGGAAAAATATAGTGTTTTTTAGTATTTCTATCATAGAAACTACTACTTTTCGTTAAAATTATGTTTTTATTTGAATACAGTCAACATCCCTATTGTTACAAATGAAAACATTGCTACATATTTCAATAAAATTCCTTTATTCCGATGCATCAAACTCCTGCTCGTGTTCACTCTTTTAATCCGACACTGTGATACCAAACATATAAATGTATCTTATTCCCTTGTATACCAAACGCAATAATGTAAAAAAATGTTAAAACTTGCAGACGATACCAAACACACCTAATATAGCTTTATGGCGATAATTTTTAGATAAATATAATCCCAAATTATGGTCACAATAATAATTTTGCGTATTTAGATTTCCATATGGCAACATTGGAAAGCAAATATTGCCTCTTTAACTTATGTAACCGTGTGATAATCCGATGAAAAATATTCAGAAAAGTTGATTCAGTAGTTTAATCAGTGCTGTGCTTTATTGTTTTTGCAAGTTGCGAGTTTTTCGTGCAACTTAAAACGTACTCTAAAATTTTAACGAACTATTTTATGACAAAACGTTTTAGTATATAGTTACAGTGTCGTGCATATAATTTTGTGCCCACTTGAAATGCCGTACTGTGAAACATCCTTAACTTAAAAAACATAACCCTTTTACTAGTCGCATTCAGATAAAAACAGAACCACAAGTTCGTTCTTTTATTTGTTCTTAATTTGCAGATTATATCTCGACGTATTTGGTCTCAGTTTGGCCATTATTTGACATCTTTTTGTGAACACACGTTATAGAATAGTAGAGCTAGACACTAGACAGGGTTCAAATGGCACGCTATCGACTTTAATAGCCTAGTGGAACTGCACTCTGTAGTCCGTTTATCCACAGTCTGGTTTGATCTACATGCAATGGTGATCCATAAATTATTGATTATATGTCACCTTTTTTGAAAGTTTCCAAGAAAAATATAAAAAAAACATCATATCCCATAGACTATAAATGATAGTGTGGTGTAATCGGTTGGAATCGATTCAGTAAGTTCGGTAATATCAATGTACTAGAAAGTACTTAGAGTTCTATGAAGTTCCAGATTTGCAAAACGCATCAACACGTGGATTAATTATGGAAAGATATAAAAATATCTCAGATATGTTTAATATTAATGTGTCTTATAGAGAAAACTACGCAGAATCAGTAGTTTTGACCGTTTGAAAGGTTTAAAATTATAATAATTTAAAACGACTGTGCCTCAGGGTTATGAATGGCCGGAATTGATAAAGCGCGATTCTTTCAATTAGTACATTTATGCGGGGTTGCAGAAATCATTGTTAAAAAATATGAGTTGACAATGATCTTAGATTGTGTTCACATAATTACAGTTTTTATACATGCAGGAAACAGTTTCATGTCGTGATCAAACTCACTGTCATGAGGAACATTAGATTGTACTCACATAAAATCTAAAGATGGGTCGTTTTAATTTGATCAATGAGCGTACAAAAGGTTGTTTCGAAATGGAAGTTGTACAAAGAAAAACATGTTAAATAGATGTATAGACAGTTATAAAAAATATCGCATCAATCGATCAACTATTTTTCGAGCAAGATCGATTTAAAATTCTGCAATACTTTTCTTATGGAGAAATATGTAAGGTGACAATCTAATGTCATTGTCAAATCAGATTTTCTGACAACTTAATATAAAACTTACGGAGCCAATTTAATATTTAAAAATTTCTCAATTTTATGAACGGCTTAAGATAAGTAGACACGTTAACATATTTTCAATACTTAAGGTGTCTAAAACAAAAACTGCATTTAATTTTGAATTTGTTATTTAATGAGAATTCTCGTAGAATACATTTTTACTTATTAATATTTTCACATATAACATAATGAAAATAAAAAAAACCCGGGTCGCAGTGCCAAAACCCTGCCGACAATATAGTGTATTTGCTAATACAGGCAGTGTGGCTTTATTATGGGAACTTAAGTTGGTTTTTGGGCAAAAAAAAAAATTTTACTCCTTAATACACCCCTTAAAATAAAATTTTTTTTTAATTGCATTAATATTATCAATCGAACGTCTATACCAAATTATATACAACTTTCAGTAAATAATTCACTATCTGCAAACTAGTGTTTTCATAAAATTTGTACGTCCGGTCCTGTCGGGCCGATTTTATTAAAATTTTAGGGACACTTTTTAATTACTACTAAAGGGTTAAATGCCAATTTTGAAATGATTCTGAGAATTTTTTCGGTATTTTGGGGCCCAAAAACATTTTTCAACCCCTAAAAACTACCCTTAAAATGCCCCGATTACGCCCATTTTAAATAGGCTTCTTGCGGTGATGGATTTCAATACGCGGGCCAAATTTCGTTAAAATCAATTAACTCTTTCGAAAGTTATTGCCCGCACACATATATATATATATATATACGTATATATATAAATATATATATATATATATATATATATATATATATATATATATATATATATATATATATATATATATACATATATATATAAACATCTTCAAAAATGGTGCCAAAGTGTTTAGGAGGTTATGAAACGTCGAGAAATTTTGGTCCGACTCCTAGGTCCCGCCATCCGACCGACGCCAATAGTGTATGTTGCCATATGGCAAATACACTAATTACCCGGTAATATTCAGTTTCTAGTAGGGACATTCGACGCTAAATTAATTTTTATTTAAACCCAGAATTGCCATAGAAGTGACGATAAAATTCATATTCTATATTATGCAGGAAACTTTTAGCCAAGTGAAACATTTTACTTTGACATTAAAAAGGATATTTTGCACACCACTGCTAATAATGGGAATGAATAAGAAGGTAACGTTGGGTTTTGAACGTATATACATGGCATTGTGGTTTTCCACTGACCGCCTCTGGATCGTTACCCTTTAATAAGTCAGTCATCCATTGTACGAATGTACCCCATTCTAGCCACCGTTCTTTACAACCGGAATATTTAATCGGCCAACTGTTGCTCTGACTGATTTACTAATGTTTAAGATTCACCGGACAAATTCAGCAAATTACACAACTTTGATGACGTTTCGTCATCATTTTTCTCATAAATGAATTTTATAAGTATGATGTTTCGGTCGAGTGGTTTAGAATGTCAAGATTTCAGTTATTCTAAACAATGAAAAGAAAATCCCGATCGGGCAGTGTTTTTTTGAAAAATATCTTAAAAGTATTTATTTATTTTTTGAGAAAAGTATTTTTTGCACATTCCCTATATGGCCTATATAGCGGTCGTGAAATGTCGCATTTGATACTATTGTTGTAAGTTACTTAATGTAGAAGAAACGTAGTTGTACTTCCCCAGTAAATCATAGCATGAAATTAAAACGGAGCCTGCAAATTAGACGTGAACTTACTCAAATTTGATCTGACAAAAATTTTGAAAATTAGTAAAAAATCGGCTATTTTATAAGGGGTACATACAAAAAATGCCTTGTACTGTTAAAACTGGCTGGCAATCGTTTTACCATTAACTTTTACGTAAACTACTATTTTCTGAGTTTAAGCGGCTTCAGAGATATGCCTCCTTTCAAGAACGTTTTTATTTTCGTTAGCATATTTTTGGGGTGCGTAAATCGAATATTCATCAAACACGACATATTTCTTCGATTTTAACAAAGAACATTCTTGTCAATTGACATATTTTTAACTAAGCACTTTCAGAAAAAGTCAATTTTTTAAATTCGCTTTTTACCAAAAATCCCCTCTTAGTAGGTATAAATTAATAATATTTTTTTAATGTTGAAATAAGATTTATTCTTTTCACTTGAAATGTTGAACTTATTCTGTTTTAAAAACTGCACAAATAAAATACAATTGACAAAACTAAATTATATAATTAATTATAAATGGTAAGATAAAAAATTAATCAAAATGTATTTATGTCGTAGGATAATTAAAAAAATCGGATTTTCGCGGAAATTCTAGGATGCTTGCAAAAAACCGGATTCCAATTACCCGGTTTTTTGCAATCGTCCTAGGAATTTAGCGAAGATCCGGTTGTTTCAATTATCCTACGATATTTACAAGCTGTAACAAAAAATATATTACAGTAAGAAAACATTACAAGGCTCAGCGGTGAGTCAACGCTCTCATTTTTATGTAGGAAAAGAATTTTTCTAATAGCCATAAAAAGTAATTATTTCGATAACATAACTCCTGTTAATTTTCAAATTTGGGATATTTTATACACATCATTCGTTCAGTAATATTTTTATTTTAAAAGCGGTAACTCATTTATGGAGGCTGCTGTAAGCAACAATTTAACTTTGGTGTTTGCAGTGCTCTGTGGATTAATCTTAAGTTATTTTTAGCCAAAGGACTGAGATTTATGCATGTGAAGAGCTCGAGAGTAAGGCAGCGAGTGTGAAACATGACCGCAACTTTACAAACATTCTAACACACTAAGAATTACAGTGCGCTCAAAACAAACCTTTTGTAATAATTGCGAAGGATTATAAATTTTTCATGACGTTTACAAAATCTGGATCTAAATAATCAGAGAGTCAGGACTGGAATTAATTACACTGATGCCCTCGGCACTTACGGCCAATGGTGCTCCATCTTGGAAGAGATCACTTTTTAATTCGTTGTTTAAAGGACGATACTAGTGCATCTTATTTGCTTTACGCAATTTTTTGTGTATGCAATGACTAGGGATTTTTTTGCAATAATTATTTTCAAATTAATTGGAAGCACTGTTTATTGGCTATTGAATGATAACTATTTTTTGAGCAACATCAGTTTACAATTCAAAAATGCTTTTCTTATGGAAAAATATGTGTGGCCATAGTCCACCCTGATTTTCATGATTATGATTTTTGAAACCCAGCATCAGAGTTACGTCGACTAGCGCTAGCTTGGATGAAATATCAACACAATGCAATTTGGGTATTCATGATATTCGCTTCATAAGTTACTGTTCGATAATAACCTCCCCGTCGGTAAGTTTTATTGCTGAATAATTATTAACCACTTAATTAGTTTACTAAATAATATATAGGTCTTGTGAAATTTTAAGTTTCAAATGTCGATCCAGTATAAAACCATTTTAAAGTAGAAATTCCTTGTAGAGCCTTTCTATTATTTCTTGTTAGGAACTTTAGGATTAGTGTATTCTTTGTATTGATAATATAATCAATTCCAAGGGTGATAATCCTTTGATTAGTACAATTTATGCACTTTTAATTTTTTTTTGACCGCTTTATATATCGTGTTGAAACCTATGTTATGTTTCACATACACAAACAAACACGTATAATGTAAACACTACTAATACACGCATAGTATACACCGAGGAGTTCTGCAAGGTTTCGTGTTAGGACCTATGTTCGCTTTACACATAAATTCGAATAGAGAATATACTATTTTAGTCACAGAAGAGAAACTTGAACGGAGAGAGAAAAATTGGACAGGAAGTATATATCCTGTCACAGTAATTTCGAACAATAACTGCACTAAGTGATACATAAATTATTATCGTATAGTAGATAGCGAAGATATTGTTTTTTTTTAATTTCTTACCTGTTCAATAATGTTTCTCAAGTTTTATTTCTTCTGTATAAAAAAATGTGTAAAACAAATGCTAATTTTCTTTTTTTAAATCGTTTATTTAGTTCAAATAAACAGTAAAAAACTTGGCTTAAAGTCATATGGGAAGAATGGCACATACTTTTAGTTTATTTTGAAGCATTAACATGACAGATTGAATAATCTTTTTCATAGAAACTAGAGATTTCCGAAACCTAGCTACGCGTAAGTAGAAGCTAAAAATAATAATATTGAACAGCTAGTACTCAGTAACCTTAACAGATAACAAATGTATACATCTACTATGACTTTTATTAAAAACCATTAAAAAATCTACTTAATATATTTTCCTTTGTGAAGCATAAAATATGAATAGCATATTGAACTTTTTTTGGACGTAATTATCATACTGTGTTTATTAATAATAATAATAAATAAATAATAATGCGTTTAACGTCCGTTACTCGACTTTATGTCATAACAGACGCCATTCGCACCATTACTATTTTCTATTTACTACTTCCCGAAATTTTCTACATTTTTTAAATCTTCAACAATGGGCGAATGAAGGAATTATAGGAAATTAGGATAAGGTAGGCAATTTTTGAACTATGAGTTTGATAGGTAATCGGTCATGGTCTCAAATAAGGAACCATCTCGATATTTATCTGGAATTAATTGAGGAAAATCATGGAAAACCTCAATCAAGATGGCCGGTACAGGAATTACCGTTTCTCGGCGAGAGGCAGTAGGAAAAAGACCCAGCCACATCTGCCCCCGCCGGGATTCGAACCCGGACCTCCCGAATGCGAGTCTAGTGCTGTCACCACTAGTCTACCCAGCTCGGTTACTGTGTTTATTAAAGTCTCTTCTCACATATTCTCTGTTCGAATCATTGTACCTAGTGAAGTTTCACAAGGTTTCATGCTGGGACCCATGTTATCTTCACATACAGCCACATAAAAATATAAGCAACCAGTTGTTAGAAGGCAGTGAAAGACTCCAAAGCGCAAATGGATTCTGCTCGCTATTTTGTGTTCACATTTGCCGCCGCCGTATATACCGGAGTATCGATTCCGGGACTCGTCTACATGCACTTGTTAGTGTATTTGCCATATGGCAACATACACTATTGGCGTCGGTCGGATGGCGGGACCTAGGGGTCGGACCAAAATTTCTCGACGTTTCATAACCTCCTAAACACTTTGGCACCATTTTTAAAAATGTTTATATATATATATATATATATATATATATATATATATATATATATATATATATATGTGTGTGTGTGTGTGTGTGTGTGCGGGCAATAACTTTCGAAGGAGTTAATTGATTTCAACTAAATTTGGACCACGTGTTGAAATCCATCATCGCAAGAAGCCTATTTAAAATAGGCCCAATCTGACTATTTTAAGGGTAGTTTTTAGGGGTTGCAAAATGTTTTTGGGCTCCAAAATACCGAAAAAATTCTCCGAATCGTTTCAAAATTGAAATTTAACCCTCTGGTAGTAATTAAAAAGTGTCCCTAAAATTTTAATAAAATCGATCCTACAGGACCGGATTTAAAAATTTTAAGAAAGACTAGTTTGCAGATTGTGAATTATTTACTGAAAGGTGTATATAACTTGGTATAGAGGTTCGGTTGATAATAATATTGCAATTAAGAAAAAAAAGTGTTATTTTAAGGGGTGCATTAAGGAGTCAAATTTTTTATTTTGCTCAAAAACCGAGTTAAATTAACCAACTAAGTTCGCATAATAAAGCCACACTCGCTGTATTAGCAAATACACTATATTGTCGGCAGGGTTTCGGCACTGCGACCCGGGTTTTTTATCCTTCTCACTACGTACCATACCTACTGGCAAAGATTCTTAGAGTTCATAGCTAACACATCCGACGGAGGAGTACGTTCACAGAGCGAAAATCATATCATTATGGAAGTTAAATAAATATATGGTGGAAGAGCAGGTCTATGGTGTAATAACGGGTATATGAGGCAAACACGGACAATGGACATACGCCCATGGCTAAACTGGAGACGTCCTTGAAGCAGGTAAGGTTTTCATTAAGAAAAGAGACTGAGTATTTTACACTACACACTACAGAAGTAATAATAATAATAAAAAACTCGGGTCGCAGTGCCGAAACCCTGCCGACAATATAGTGTATTTGCTAATACAGCGAGTGTGGCTTTATTATGCGAACTTAGTTGGTTAATTTAACTCGGTTTTTGAGCAAAATAAAAAATTTGACTCCTTAATACACCCCTTAAAATAACACTTTTTTTTCTTAATTGCAATATTATTATCAACCGAACCTCTATACCAAGTTATATACACCTTTCAGTAAATAATTCACAATCTGCAAACTAGTCTTTCTTAAAATTTTTAAATCCGGTCCTGTAGGATCGATTTTATTAAAATTTTAGGGACACTTTTTAATTACTACCAGAGGGTTAAATTTCAATTTTGAAACGATTCGGAAAATTTTTTCGGTATTTTGGGGCCCAAAAACATTTTGCAACCCCTAAAAACTACCCTTAAATAGTCAGATTGGACCTATTTTAAATAGGCTTCTTGCGATGATGGATTTCAACACGTGGTCCAAATTTAGTTGAAATCAATTAACTCCTTCGAAAGTTATTGCCCGCACACATATATATATATATATATATATATATATATATATATATATATATATATATATATACGTATATATATACGTATATATATATATATATATATATATATATATATATATAAATATATATATACATATATATATATATACATATATATATATAAACATTTTTAAAAATGGTGCCAAAGTGTTTAGGAGGTTATGAAACGTCGAGAAATTTTGGTCCGACCCCTAGGTCCCGCCATCCGACCGATGCCAATAGTGTATGTTGCCATATGGCAAATACACTAATAATGCGTTTAACGTCCGTTTCTCGACTTTATGTCATAACAGACGCCATTCGCACCATTACTATTTTCCATTTACCACACTTCCCGTTATTTTTCTAGTTTTAAAACTTCAATTTAACTAATAGCAATGGGCGAATGAAGGAATTATAGGAATCAGGATAAGGTAGGTAATTTTTGAACTAGGAGTTTGATAGGTAATCGGCCATGGCCTCAAATAAGGAACCATCTCGATATTTATCTGAAATTAATTGAGGGAAACCATGGAAAACCTCAATTAAGATGGCCGGTACAGGAATTATCGTTTCTCGGCGAGGGGCAGTAGAAAAAAGTCCCAGCCACATCTGCCCCCGCCGAAATTCGAACCCGGACCTCCCGAATGCGAGTCTAGTGCTGTCAGCACTATTCTACCCAGCTCGGTTACACACTACGGAAGTAGAACTGGTATAATTTAAAAAAATAATTTAAAAAATTATAATGAGCCTCACACTCATAAGCTCGCATAAGAAGTTTAACTTCTTTAGTTTTTAATATTATAATTACGGCGAAATTATTACACATTTTAAGAGGGCACTGTGATGTTTATGTCATGTGAAAATTCTCACATGGACAGATCGTCACATTCATACCATAGTTTTATTTACATACTATAATCTACAAAAAAACATTTTTAATATGAATTGTCTTTAGTCTATCAACATCATAACCTCACATTATGTGACATTTCAGCATATTATACAATTGATATTCACATTTTCGTTAAACATGTACAATGCACATTAATAAAATAAAATACTGTTGAATCTAAAATTAAAAAAAAAATACAAGTATTGAGGTTATTTAACTGTCAAAAGTTGTTAACAACACTATAGATTTTAAGAAGTTCCGTCCGATGTCGCTGGTATAATACTTTGTTGTTTTATGAAATAGCTATTTTGACGTTATCAGAAAAAAATGAGACGTGTCATCTGTGAATATAAAGTAAAACTACACTGCCTTTATCGGCGATTTCAACCAACGCGTAGAGTGCATGGTGTCTCATGCTCGTTGCATGTAGCGAGCGCAGCTTCCGCTACATGTCCGTTGTATGCTGCGTGCGCAACTTCCGTTTAAAAAAATGAGACGTGTCATCTATGAATATAAAGTAAAACTATACTGCATTTATCGGCGATTTCAACCAACGCGTAGAGTGCATGGTGTATCATGCTCGCTGCATGTAGCGAGCGCAGCTTACGCTACATGTCCGTTGTATGTTGCGTGCGCAACTTCCGTTTAAAAAAAAATTTTACCTCCAATTTGCCCAAAGAAGTTTTCCTTCAAAAAATATGTCCACAGTTAAGTCCGGTACTGGAAGTGCACTAGCACGACGCTCTCTCTAATTATAAAGTATTAAAAGTAGGAACCGTAATGTTTTAATAGCACAGCACTTTCATTACTGTCCTCCTGTGGGTTGAAAGTTGTCGACGCAGCGTGTCGCGCTTATTTGCAAGCGTGACGTGACGTCATAGCGTCTTGTCTTTCACTCGAAGCGCTCAAAACAATATAACGTCAATTAGTCTTTATTACAAAACACTAATTAGACGTAGTGGTTCCACTGTTGTTCACAAAAGACGAAAATAATTATTGTTGTCTTCATTTTGTTGCTTGTCATTCCAGGTTATCATCTGTCTGATTTAATTGAGATCCGAATACTTTCAACACTTAAAATACTTTCTTGTCAATAAAGATAAATGAGGCACTCCTAATTATTGTTAATCAAAGTTCATATTATTTTAGAATTAAGTTATATTTAATTAAGTTAGGAATAGCAGACTACGTTTTCTAAAGCAAAATACCACGCTCTGAATGCAGAAAAGTAAATACAGAGTGTCCGAGAATTATCTTTGCAACTTTGAAATTTAATAACTTTCGAAATAAAAAAGATATTCACATTCTGTGTTCTGCAGTTATTAATGCAACTCATAAAGTTTTTTTCTCTGGGGTTATTTGAAGGATATGGTTTATCGGAGAAAGATTACTGACATTGTTGACTTAAAAACCTGCATTACAGAGGCTTTTGCCACTGTCACAGACGTTATGTTACAGCGTACCTGGCAAGAAATCGATTACCGACTGGATGTGTTTCGGGCCACACGTGGTGCACATGTGAAGGTGCTAACCTAAACACAACAAAACTTTATGAGTTGCACTAATAACTGCAGAAAACAGAATGTGAATATCCTTTTTATTTCAAAAGTTATTAAATTTCAAAGTTGTAAAGATAATTTTCGGACACCCTGTATATTAAATATAACAATACACATATGGTCGTCACTGAATAACATTTTTTATTGCTTGAATCTCTTGCTGCATGACTGACCTAGTTTCACTTGAGCTTAGCCATCGGAATAATTATGTCTGTTACGATCTTCTGTAAAATTCAATCGTTCTTTAAATTTATGAAAATACATTTATGGATAAGTTTTTTTACAAAGTACTTGTGTTATTTGAATGTACGATGTATTTTTTTGAACTGTTTGTATTTGTATAATATACGCGTGCGTTTTATCTATTTTATGTGACGTAACAGAAATATAGAGACGATCATCCGGGAGCACGCGACGACGAAGCTAGTCCATTTCCAAGGTCATTAGACGCACACCAGATAAAGGTCACCTTGTTAGCGCCATACTGTAAACTGTAATATTAGTTTCTTCGAGTAGAGAATTTGTTTTCGGATGCAGGAGAGAGCATATTACGTAGACGATAACTACTTTTTAAAAAACTGATGTTAAGAAATTAGGGTTGTTCGATTCGTATGTATATTTTTTGCATATTGCAATATGACTATAGCGGTTGAAAAAAGGACCTTTTTTCACACTAGTGTAGAAGACAAACGTAATGCGATTTTACCAATCCAATAGCTATATCTCTGTCAAAAAAAAAATCTTATATAATACTTAAGGTAGTTATCGTGGTACAATATTGTCAAAAAGTTATGGATTATACGCGCCACGAAAGTATACTAGCTTGTAGCTAAGTGATCCATAATTTGTACGCAAGACTGTACCCGTGGAAACGTAACCCATACAGTATTCATATGCATGTATATTTTTCTATAAATTGTTGAACTTTAAACCGTTATTTATAAATAATTAGACGGTCAAAAATTTTTTCTTATTTTTTTTAAACTCATAACAAATGCATTGAAAGACTGTCAGTTTTTGGAAAGTTTCTGACAGTTAGGTCTTTTTTTATAAATAAGAACCTGGTTCAGGACTACAGAGGTCGAATACAATCAATGTTAATTATCTAATTTTTAATTGAATTTATCTCGGATTATATATGGACGATCGACTTCAAATTTTCAGAATTGTATTATCATGTCCTTAATAAGTATACAAAAATTAAGAATTTTCTGACGGTGTGCCTTAACCACGACAACTACCTTAATATATAGAACTGAACTAGATTACTTTCTTTCTCCAGCAAGTCTTATGCCTCAGCCACACACTCGACGAGTGACATGGGAAGTAGCGAGGAAAGGAGGCAGAGACGTTGTGTGGCCGCGTTACTCGTCATGCTCCTCGTCATGCCCAGTGCTCCCTCGATTGTCGGTTTTTTGTGCGCGAGTCAAAGGACCGGCAATAAGAGCACGAGTAAGCCGGCCACATACTCCCGCGCCACTCAGTACGCATCAAGCGGTCTAAGTGTAAAGGCATAGTGCGCACGCTGCCACAGTATCGACCTCCATTGCCGAAAGGCGAAAGCCGAGTGCGGAGCGTCGCGAGTACAGCAGTGTCTGGCTGCTTAGGGCAACATCGCGACAGCGCGATGAGCAGAGCGAGGAGCAGTGCGAGGAGCATAGTCTGGCAGTAGGGTTACGGGGAATGCAGTGTATTTCGTTTTTCTAGAAGACGGTATGCGCACTAATCCCTAGAACAAAACACACTGTATACTATACAGTGGTTCATGGTGTTTATATTTCATTAATCTTGCGGGTAAATACACAACAGAGCATTGTATATTTACAGTATGTATTTAAGGTCACGGTAGGGCAAGAAGAAATCTTTGGCCACAAGGCAAATCGACTTATGTTAAATTTGCGAAATTTGTTTTCTTCCAAAATGTAATATAAAAAAACTAACAGTAGCTTAATCCGAAATTTTGTTTTTTACGGCAATTTTGTAAAATTAAGCAGAAGAATGTATAATGTATAATTTTAGTTTGTATGTTTCTGTCGGCATCGCTTGAATACAGCTGAATCAATGATATGAAAAGTACATTTTTTAAAATTGATGCTCAAATTAATGGTGTAAATTATTTTATGATTCAGTAAGAGGCCCCCACGTCAGTAGTTAAAGGTTAAAAGTGTAACATACGTTACTTCACTTTGTGACCAGAGAAGCGTTGGCTGTCATAACTTTTTATACCCAAATCAACAAGTTAGGTGGTAAATTAGTTAAAGAACAGTATGATGGATAGCCCGGATGCGAACACTGAAAATGACGTGACGCTACTCAAAAAAATATTTTTCAGATAGATGTTAATGTAACGTTAAGTAAATTTGTGATGACACAGAGAAGACACGAAAAGCGTATTTGCCATGAAGAATTGATGTTATTCTTGATTTTAATGTGAGGAAGATACATAACTTTTTAATCTTGCTAAACAATTAGAACAAGGATGCATTTCACATATTATGTTGTAAATACATTGCATTATTTTAAATTACGAGTCACTGTTGCATTCAAGTAATTCTGCAAGTAGTGTAGACTAATTAGAAATGGAAGAGAAAATTAATGAATGACATAATGTACGGCATGATTTTTAATTCAGTATTTATTGTCGGTAACGCGTGCGCGACTTTACTTTATTCGACGGAGTATTTTACAGCTTAGCTGCAGACTGAGTTATTTGCACTGTTCAAAAATAAATTATCGTGCATTGTCGCCACGGTATAAGAAAGAATATCTCCCATGTAAAAAAGTGAGTCTCTTATTGGGCTAGTGTACGGAGAGTCCGCGGAGTAGCGCTGTCAGCTCAGCAGCAATGCTTGCTGTGTTAAATAAAAAGAGTAAAAAGATTAAATTCAATTTTCAAACTATATTACACAACGCTAACGCATAGGTAAACCCTTTTAACACAGCAAGGATTTCTGGTGTGCTCGCAGCGCCACTCTGCGGGCTCTCCGTGTACTCGCCCAATAAGAGCTTCACCCCTTCCATGTTTACAAGAATATAAGATACACTATCATTCTTTCTTATACCGTGATTGTCGCTATATTACGGTGTATTAAACGCTTTTCTAAAGGAAAATTAAAGGTCAAGGTGATCATGCTACAGAAGAGTTACGTATACTTTGAGAAGAATAGAATTAGTAGAAGGTATTTCTAACATAGTAGGTTGACAATTGAATATCGATATAGGATATCCAATTCCCAATCTTCTATGCCAAAAATACCTATGTATAATATACACGTCTATCTATAGCGTAAGACGATAATATTAGATTGTATAGCTAGTGTCGTAATACCATTACATACGACGTATATAATATGGTATTTTTTTCAGGTACCTCATATACTTTTGCTGGTTTTCACTTCAGTTTGAAAAATTTTGACAGTTCAATATGGAACAAACGTGACGGACAGACAAATAGTGATTTACTATGGAATTGCCATAGTGGGATTATTTTTGTTTTAATTTACCGTACTAGAGCGTAATGGGTTACTTTACATGCTTGTGCATATCCATGAAAAACAGCTATTTTATAGAGGGTAGTGTAAAAACATTATTAAACATTCAAAATTTATTGAAAAGTATCACGAAACAGCAGAAATAATTGGACTTTAGCTAGCTTGAAACAGTATCTACAAGTTCATAGTAGATCAAAGACAATACTACGTTTAATGAAGCTATCAAATTATCTACAATAAACCGTTAACAATAACTTGTGTCATAGTAATTCAAAAAAGATTCAAGCCATATTTTATTAAAATTGATCCAGGTACCTGGGGAAAAAAATCAGTATTCGAGTTTCCGACTATTGATAACAAAAATATACACCATGTTTTGATTTGCTTGCGTTCATCTTTCACGTTATCGAGTTCTTGTTTTTTTAACTTTTTTTTGTGTCTAACGATAAAACAGTATTTTTGTGTGGATATAAAATCGTATATACTGACGTAATATTGTACTTTTCTTTTCATTCCCGTTTCTTCCCACAGAATATACATTTTCAAAGACAATTTCGGTTGAAGTAGATGTTACTGATAGAGTTGGGTAACTCAGATCTGAATCGGTTCAAAGAGCCGACTCCAACAGAAGATCCGTGAGAGCCGACTCACTTTTTTTTGAGCCGACGGATCAACGGATCCGCATAACTCAGTGAAACACTTAACACACAGAAGCACATTTTACACTTACGTATCAGTTCTTGCTTTGGTGCATCTGTCAGCTCAAATGACTCATGCATCACATGTTTGGCTATGCATTTTTGATTCTATACAGGTCGTGATATGATTGACTGAGCTAGGTAACTCAGTGGCAGACTGCAGTAACATATTCAGAACTCGGCTCTTTTTGAACCGGTTCAGTGAGCCGGCTCACATACGGAATCCAGATGCAAGGATGCAGATCACTAAAAAGACTCGTTTTTCCCATCTTTAATCTGTCAGCTGAAATGACTCATGCATCACATGTTTGGCTATGCATTCTTGATTCTATACAGGTCGTGATATGATTGACTGAGCTAGGTAACTCAGTGGCAGACTGCAGTAACATATTCAGAACTCGGCTCTTTTTGAACCGGTTCAGTGAGCCGGCTCACATACGGGATCCAGATGCAAAGATGCAGATCACTAAAAAGACCCGTTTTTCCCATCTTTAATCTGTCAGCTGAAATGACTCATGCATCACATGTTTGGCTATGCATTCTTGATTCTATACAAGTCGTGATATGATTGACTGAACTAGGTAACTAAGTGGCAGACTGCAGTAACATATTCAGAAGTCGGCTCTTTTTGAACCGGTTCAGTGAGCCGGCTCACATACGGGATCCAGATGCAAAGATGCAGACCACTAAAAAGACCCGTTTTTCCCATCTTTAATCTGTCAGCTGAAATGACTCATGCATCACATGTTTGGCTATGCATTCTTGATTCTATACAGGTCGTGATATGATTGACTGAACTAGGTAACTAAGTGGCAGACTGCAGTAGCATATTCAGAACTCGGCTCTTTTTGAACCGGTTCAGTGAGCCGGCTCACATACGGGATCCAGATGCAAAGATGCAGATCACTAAAAAGACCCGCTTTTCCCATCTCTAGTTACTGGCGCAATAATCAGAAATAGGGTGACATTCATTCTTACTGCTGTGCCCTTTTTGGTCGTTGGCGGATCACTTTTTGAAGTGAAAGTGTTTATACGACACCACGACAATGTGAGAAGTAAAATGAATGAAACGGAAATTACATGAGCGACACAAATGCGTACACAAATGAGACATACTTTCTATGACGAGTATCTGCGGAGGGTACGGACTGTCAATCAACTGATCACTTAATTCAGTTGGCCCCGCTAGTACTGCGAAGGTCGTACATTCGACTCCACCCCCCTTGCGTCATATATTATTTTTAACCGACTTCAAAAAAAGGAGGAGGTTCTCAATTCGTCGGAATCTTGTTTTTTTTTTTATTTTTTATGTATGTTCCCCGATTACTCGAAGACGCCTGAACCGATTTAGAAAATTCTTTTTTTGTTTGAAAGGGTATACACCGGGTGGTCCCATATAGTTTTTATTAAAATCGGTTCATCCGTTTTCAAATGACGTCAAAAAAATATATTTTTTAATGTATGCTACCTCATACCTCCAACATTTGTAAAGCGATTATGATGATTCTTTTCTTATTTAATACGGCACATCTTCAGGGTGATCCCACATAAATTTTACTTAAATCGGTTCAGTAGTTTTTAAAAATGTGCAAAATCAAATCCACCACTAAAAAGTAAAAAAAAACTCGGGTCGCAGTGCCAAAACCCTGCCGACAATATAGTGTATTTGCTTGTATAGGGCCGTGTGGTTTTATACTTTTATTATGTGAAATTAAGTTTGTTTTTGGGCAAAATAAAAAATTTAACCCCTTAATACACCCCTTAAAATAACATTTTTTTCTTAATTGTAATATTATTATCAATCTAACGTCTACACCAAATTAAATACACCCTTCAATAAATAAGTCACTATCTGCAAACTAGTGTTTTCATAAAATTTGTAAATCCGGTCCTGTCGGGCCGATTTTATTAAAATTGTGGGGAAACTTTTTAATCACTACCAAAGGGTTAAATTTCAATTTTGAAACGATTCGGAGAATTTTTTCGGTATTTTGGGGCCCAAAAACAGTTTTCAACCCCTAAAAACTACCCTTAAAATAGCCCGATTAGACCCATTTTAAATAGGCTTCTTGCGGTGATGGATTTCAACATGTGGCCCAAATTTCGTTGAAATCAATTAACTCTTTCGAAAGTTATCGCGCGTACACATATATATATATATATATATATATATATACGTATATAAATATATATATATATATATATATATACATATATATATAAACATTTTTAAAAATGGTGCCAAAGTGTTTAGGAGGTTATGAAACGTCGAGAAATTTTGGTCCGACCCCTAGGTCCCGCCATCCGACCGACGCCAATAGTGTATGTTGCCATATGGCAAATACACTAATAAAAAAACAAAACAAAATATTAACCTCTCAAAAAAATCACTAAAAAGATGAAAATAATGAAATTTTGAGGTCGGAGCTAATTTCATTACAAAAAAAATCACATGCAATTTTGAGGTCGGCGCCTATTTAATAAAAGTAGATATGTAATTAAAAGTTTTTGTTATGAAATTAGCTTCGACCTCAAAATTTCATTATTTTCATCTTTTTAGTGATTTTTTTGAAGGAGGTTAATATTTTTTTCAATCTCACGGATCCATTTCCTATTGCTACCAAAAGAAGTTTTACTTCAAAAACGGAATATGAAAAGTTCTTGACTCAATGATGAGGAAATTCTGAAACAGCTTTGAATGCGTAAGGTACGTAGTTATCACATAAGACTTGTGTCTGCATTCTGTGCTCCTTAGGGAAAAGTACTTGTATTACTTGAAGGGACTGAGAAGGTCGTGTCACCTCTTGTTGGTTGGATGAACAATGGAAATATATCAACATTTTTATAGTACGTATATTTACGTACTACAGTACAACCTCGATATAACAAAGCTGAAGGGAATTAGAAAATATTCGTTATATCAAGTAATTAGTTATAATGAAGTTTGTTATATAGAGGTCTGGTTGGTCTAAGATTCATTTTAACAACGTAAGAAAACCCATTTTCTTCTGAAAACTTATCTTTAAACTTTAACATTGTGGCCAATATACTTGCGGGAATTTCAAACTCTTTACCGATGTCTTTTTTTTTTTTTATTTACAATATGGTGCTTCGACTGCTGAGGTCATTAGCACAAAAGGTTACAATATGGATACTATAATATAATAAAAACCCGGGCCGCAGTGCCAAAACCCTGCCGACAATATAGTGTATTTGCTAATACATCAGGCCTTGTGGCTTTATTATGTGAACTTAAGGTGATTATTGGGCAAAATAAAAAAATTAACTCCTTAATACACCCCTTTAAATTACATTTTTTTTAACTACATCATTATTGTCGATCAAACGTCTACACCAAAATTAAAAACACCTTTCAGGAAATAACTCACTATCTGCAAACTAGTGTTTTCAGAAAATTTTTAAATCCGGTCCTGTCGGGCCGATTTTATTGAAATTTAAGGAATACTTTTTAATTGCTATTAAAGGGTTAAATTTCAATTTTGAAACGATTCTGAGAATTTTTTAGGTATTTTTGGGCCCAAAAACTTTTTTCATCCCCTAAAAACCACCCTTAAAATGACCCGATTGGGCCCATTTTAAATAGGCTTTGTGCGGTGATAGATTCCAACATGTGTGCCAAATTTCGTTAAAATAAATTAACTCCTTCGAAAGTTATTGCCCGTACACATATATTCGAAAGTTATTGCCCGTACACATATATACCTATATATATATATATATATATATATATATATATATATAAACATTTTCAAAAATGGTGCCAAAGTGTTTAGGAGGTTATGAAACGTCGAGAAATTTTGGTCCGACCCCTAGGTCCCGCCATCCGACCGACGCCAATAGTGTATGTTGCCATATGGCAAATACACTAATAATACATAATACGGTTACTATGGAAAAATTACATGATGACAGAAGGTAACTAAAATTGTTATTTATTGCGTATAAGTTATTAATGGTTGAATATATTAATTATTAGTTAGGTTGTAATTATTTTTTGTTTCAAGTGTCCAACAATAGCGCTAAGTCGCGGATATTAGGATGATTGGGAGGAGAAGAAGGCTATTTTAGATAGTAAGTGTGAAGAATATTGTTTGGATGGTGACGGTTTAATGTTTATAGCTGATTGGTAAGTCCGGTTTCTTGTAAAAATTTAATTAACTTGTTAATGTTTGATTCCGTATTGTTTAATATTTCTTTTAGAAACGTGTCTGAACCTGTCGAAACATGAATTGTTATTGTGGAATTGTGTGTGATTGATTGTTAGGATACGTTATGTAAAGGTTATAAATCGTTAAATACAGGTAAATAATACTTTCTATTTATATTATGCAATGATTCAAAATTCGTTATAAGGAGGTTTTTGCATTATTTGTATTTTGCATTAACTCTTACGGGCAGTTCTAGGGGATTTCTAAAAATTTGTTAATTCGAAAGAAATCGTTAAATTAAGGTTACACTGTATAAAGTTCGTAGTATACATGTTGTATACCTCTCTCGAAGTTATAAGTGTTGTTTTCATTAATATTCTAAGTAAATACTTGTAACTTTTCTCATATTTTTAATAACACTGTCTCTGAGTTTTCTATAATAGAATGTATAATTAATATATATGTATATATTGCACAGATGCATTGTTTAATAACACATGCAACGATGCAATCCAATTTATATAAAGTTTAGATATTCCTGAACTATTTTTAAGTGCAGGTTCTAATAAAGGTGAAAAAAACACAAAGCATGACTTCGTCTCAACAAAAAAACTTAGGTCGCAGACCGCAGTACCAAACCCTGCCGACAATATAATATATTTTTTAATACAGGCTGAGTGGATTTAATACGTGAACTAAAGTTTGTTTTTGGACAAAATATATTTAGCCCCTTAATGCATTCCTTAAAATACTATTTTTTTCTTAATTGGAATATTATTATCAATTCAATGTCTGCACTAAATTAAATACATCCTTCAGTAAGTAAACTGGTGTTTCCGTAAAATTCGATACTGTCAGTTCGATTAAAATTTTAACAGCATATTTTAATCCTTACTACAGGGTTAAATTTCAATTTTAACACGATTCGGATAATTTTTCTGTAATCTGACAACATTATTCAAAAATCATCTTTAAAATGATCCGATTGGGCCCATCCGATCGACGTACCATCGAAATCTCGAAATTCATTTTATTTTGCGATAAAAAAGACTTTCTTTATTCCCATGGTAACTCAAAAGTCAAAATTAAAATCTCGTGTTCAAGAAGGTATTTATCATAGAATAAGTAATGCCCGTTTCCTCGAAGGGCTCAGATTTATAAATATAAAACGACTTTTATAATCTATAATAAAGCCATATAACAAAACATTATTCCCTTCTATATACGTCATAAAGAGGAAATCATTATCTTTGTTATGTTCTTGTGTCTGGATATTACCGGACAGTACAGACTTTTTTATTGACCATAAACATTAACCCCAATTTTATTATATCCGCAAAAATGTCTTTGCGGTTAGTTGAAAAATGTTTGATTATACGCATATTGTGTAATAATAGACTTTGCTATATTGATAAAATAAAATATCAGTTAAGTCTAGATTTAATAATTGATAAGAAAGTCGACAATTTAGGGTCTTTTATATGAGAAATGTTTGGAATATTTGTCCTAGAATTGTCAGTGGAAAATTAAGTCTATGACTTTGAACGTAGGAGTATGCAGTGATGAAATGAAATACCGGTTATTTAATAACTTTTATTGGAAAATAACTGCTATTCGAATATAATAATAATAATAATAATAATAATGCGTTTAACGTCCGTTTCTCGACTTTATGTCATAACAGACGCCATTCGCACCATTACTATTTTTTTTTGTACCACTTCCCGTTATTTTCTACATTTTCTTACAACTTCAACTTATGTAATAGTAATGGGCGAATGAAGGAATTATAGGAGATTAGGATAAGGTAGGTAATTTTTTAAACTAGGAGTTTGATAGGTAATCAGTCATGGCCTCAAATAAGGACCATCTCGATATTTATCTGGAATTAAGTGAGGGAAACCATGGAAAACCGCAATCAAGATGGCCGGTACAGGAATTACTGTTTCTCGGCGAGAGGCAGTAGGAAAAAGTCCCAGCCACATCTGCCCCCGCTGGGATTCAAACCCGGTACCTCCCGAATGCGAGTCTAGTGCTGTCACCACTACTTTACCCAGTTCCGTGCTATTGGAATATAAGTATTAAGAATGACAAAAATAATGCTATCTATTAGTTGGCAACTGTCACTGATTAATTGTTGCTAATTACCGAGTAGAAAAAAGAATATTAGTGTAGTTTTTTTTACACTCGCCTTGTAAAATAGCTGCTTTTTATGTCTGTACAGCGATAATAAAATGACCCATTTCATTTTGAAAACACATAATATACTTGCAATATTCTTCTATGTTATTATGAAATTATTTGAAAAATTTAAATAAAAAGGTGATTATAATTCCTGACGATTACCACGTGGTTTATATATATAAAAACACGAATAGTTAGCATAGTTTTATGGTGATTGGCGAATACTTTAGCAAGTCGACAAGTGAACCTAACTAGATGAGACAGTTGAAAGTAGTTCGGGTTTGATCGTTGATGCATACTTCCATTACACCATTACATCGCTCGGCACGGCCGCGGCACCAAACGTGACGTGTCAGTTAGGTTGCATAACACAGCGCAGCACAGAAACAAACAGGACTGTACTATTCCCATGTTTAAAAGCTTCATCACTATTTCATATAATTTGAACTAGATATTGCATATATGCATTATAATAGTATATTAAACCACAAGAGTCGAAAGTTGAATTTCCTGCACTGCGCCACATGATGCCCGAGGCGAACTCGAGGGCATCATATTTCAGCTTTCTGCTTGTGTGGTGTATACTATTTTTCTTCATACCATGCCGAAAATACGCACTTACACCAATATATAAAAAAACTACTTACTTTCAAGTCAGCAATGTTGAGGTTATATATACGTAATGATACCCGCATCTAATAATGTACATATAACACCAGATCGCTAATTACAGGCGTACACATAGACATCTATGGGCCAACATGTGACTTGACAAACGCCAGTCTGACAATATCACGTATCAGTGCGCATGACAAAACTGTTTAGACCCGCCTATACGGACGATATGCATGTAATTCCAGCTTGTCACAAAAACAAATCAGAAATGTCATAGTTTCTGATCTAAAATCGAATCAGAAAGTACGTACTTTCGGCATAGTATGAAGAAAAAAACTTTGATTTGACATGTTTACACAGTTTAAATAAAAGGTCGTTTCAATATATCACTTATTCGACGAAATCGATTTAAAATTCTGCAATGCTTTTCTTATGGAAATATGTGTGGTTACAATCTAAGGTCGCTTACTGCAACCCTGGAATTACGTATTATTGTCAGATTTTGGCTTTTTTGAATTATAATATTCGACAAAAATTGATTAGGTATACGTATACAATACTAACCACTACCCAAGGGTCCACCTGGCACCATCAAATACCAACTTTCATGGTTATCGGTCAAACGGTGTCGAAGCCTATTAATATCAAACTAACATCCATTTATGTATATATAGACCTTTCAGGTATCCTGCACTTGATCGATTTTGATATTGTTTTTTTAAATTAATCATAGCTATAATTATACACTTGCCAGTTCCACTTCGTTTTGGCATTTATAATTATTTTTTTATATTAAATTATAGGAACAGCTAATGGAAGATAATTCTTGCACGAGCTCCACTAGTATTAATTTAAATTCGCTTGAATCAAACAATTATATTTTTAATAATGATGAATCACTTCCATAACATGTACGTATTACAAAGTATTAAATAAATACACAAATATAATTAAACACAGATGACATTTATTCAAAACAAAGAGTTTCGTTTATTAATTAATTAATGGACATATTCAGGTGTTAAAATTTTTTAAATAATACTTTAACACCTGAAGATGTTTATTTTTAGATTAAACAAATTATGTTGAATAAATGTCTTATTTTAAATATATATGTTTATTTCAGTTAATATAATTTATAGCAAATAAGCAAATATTTTTCTATATTTCAACAGATATTTGACTTCACAAGCATGACCCGCCTTGTTGCTATCTGACTAGTGAAACTACCAACTGATTTTTCAGTTTAATATTAGAACTAAATTTTGAAAATATAAATTGGCATTAGCTTCAGTAAACACTGATAATTGGTCGCCATTATTAAATTGAATCACTGCTTTATGCTCACTTGAAATACATATTTAAAGATGAGACTGTTTTTAATTTGCTAACAACGTCATTCCAAATTCTTTGAATAATTGATGACAGCGAGGGAAATAATACATTTTCATTACAGCTGATTGGCTTTTAGTATCTTATGCATAAATAATACACCCCTGGTACCTGAGAATGTTCCGTCAGAACAGATAGCTGACCGGAAGGGTTTTAACTTTACCGGAACCGATCGAACTGTACGGTACGGGTTGTAAAGAAAAAGGTAATCCGCCATTTTGTGTTAGCGACCATATTGAATCTACCACAATATTTAATATACTGTTTTATGTTGTCTTCAGAACCAAAGGTGTGTGTAAAATTTCAGCATGATCGGATTTTGGGAAGTAGTCGAAAAAACAATCGTAATATTTATCCTGTACAGACAGAAAAGCAAGTTAAATAAAAGCGTGTGAAATATTACACAATTATAAAATATATGGTGGCTCACTAAATGTCCGTCATATTTTCGCCCGAACACAGTTCTCTTGTTTTAAAGCATTAGGAAATTTGTAGAATGTGCCTGGGGTAGTTTTATATAACAGAACTTTTAGTCGATAAAAAAAAGTTAATCAATGGTTAGATAAAGTACGGCGCTGTAAACGAATTGTCCGGAGTTTTTGACCTATAAGTTAAAATGGCTATGCGAGAAATAGGGACACGATGGACATGTGCGTATTCTTAAAAGGAATGGAGTATAATAGTGAATTTAATAAATTGAATTAATACCTTTTAAGCCTATTTTAATCCTCCGATTTTATTTGTCAGCATTAATAATTGTCGTCACAATACCCCATTGTTTTTGATTTTAAAGCTGCGTGGCGCTTTGAATAAAAAAACCAATATAAACATTCAAATTGTACTGTGATCAGACGGACGGACAGCCACGCGAGTGATCTTATAAGGGTTTCAGTTTTTTCTTTTGAGGTACGGAGCCCTAATAAGTATTTTTATGTTTATTTTAAATACTGAATTAGTAACAACATTTATATTTGTATTTAAATACTTTTAAAAAGGGCTTCTTATAAGCCTGTGTTCCTGGACAAGGAATATCAATGCTAAAAGCTAAAAAACCCAGGTCGCAGTGCCAAAACCCTGCCGACAATATAGTGTATTTGCTTATACAGGCAGTGTGGCTTTATTTTGCGAGCTTAAGTTGGTTTTTGGGCAAAATAAAAAATTTTACTCCTTAATACACCCCTTAAAATAAATTTTTTTTTCTTAATTACAATATTATTATAAATCGAACCTCTATACCAAATTATATACAACTTTCAGTAAATAATTCACTATTTGTAAACTAGTGTTTTCATAAAATTTGTAAGTCCAGTCCTGTCGGGCCGATTTTATTTAAATTTTAGGGACACCTTTTAATTACTACTAAAGGGTTAAATGTCAATTTTGAAACGATTCTGAGAATTTTTTAGGTATTTTGGGGCCCAAAAACATTTTTCAACCCCTAAAAACTACCCTTAAAATGCCCCGATTACGCCCAATTTAAATAGGCTTCTTGCGGTGATGGATTTCAACACGTGGGCCAAATTTCGTTAAAATCAATTAACTCTTTCGAAAGTTATTGCCCGCACACACATATATATATATATATATATATATATATATATATATATATATATATATATATATATACGTATATAAATATATATATATATAAATATATATATATATATATATACATATATATATAAACATTTTCAAAAATGGTGCCAAAGTGTTTAGGAGGTTATGAAACGTCAAGAAATTTTGGTCCGACCCCTAGGTCCCGTCATCCGACCAACGCCAATAGTGTATGTTGCCTTATGGCAAATACACTAATAATAATAAAAATATAACCTATATTATCTTTTTTAATGATTTTTTTAGCATTTTTCATGATACCAAGTCATATGATTCATTTTCAGATTTACCTCTGCCTGTATGTCATTACTCTTAAAACCTTAATCCGATTTCAATTAAATTTGTTACACGTATGTGAGGACTCCTCAACTCAAAGTACAGGCTAAACTTTATATTGAACATAGCTGATGTTAACGTAATATAATAAAATTTATTTTAGCGCGTACGATGCCACGAGTAAAGGCTAGTATAGTATGATATTAATTTTTACTCTAACAATTCGATTAGTGTTTTTTAAAACTGCTTTTCAGTGTTGATTTTAACGGATCAATGATATGCTACAGTTTACGAACTCGGCTAAAACGAAAACTACACCACATTTACCGACTGACCAGTACGAGACGACATCTGTTATCGTCTCACGGTTCAAAGCTCTAGCTCTGATTCAGAACAACTCATTCAGAGTAGTTTGATCAGAATTACATATTATTTATTCAACATTTAACAGAAAAAGTATATTGCTGAAATCATTTTTTGACAATATATTCAAATCTGAAAAAATGAGAGACGCTATTAAAAAAAATGATGGCATCATACCGGAAAAAAAAAAGATGCGAGTTAAAAAATAAGGTTGACGTGTTCGAGAATGATTTGAATAATTTCGTCAATGATAAGTCGCCATTTTGTAGAAAATTTCATTCCATTTACGAATACATATTATATAGATCAGGGGTTCCCTAACTTTTTCAGTTCGCGGCGCACTTACAGGTTTAGTATTTTGACTCGGCGCCCTATAGCTAGTCGGAATAGCGTAAAATGATACTACATGAACCTGAGTATTTTATATTAATATATTGACACGCAAGAATACATTTATTACTTATGAAAAATTGTTCATTTTCTAGCCGCAAATACAAGTTTCGTTTCTGGAGAATGGTAAACAGGAGGCCCTCACGGCGTCCATCTTAATTCACTACGGCGCACACTTTGGGAACCACTGATATAGACGTCAAAAATAATGGAGATACAGGCCTGGGGAGTCATGTCTGGAAGGCCCTGTGTATTATATTATAAACACGATTGTCGAATGTAAATGCATGTAAATTCGAATAGATTTGAGCCACTCTGAAGCGTTGTTGTTTGCTGTGTGCAATTAATGTGACTGAAAGCTGATTTCAACAAATCATGAATAATTACATAACATTAACTCAATGCTTAACACTCAACATTGCACGCTAATTTGTATTGTTTAATTATTTTACGAGATTAATTCTCTACATTAGTCATTGATTTTACTAAAGAATAATACGGGTGTGCTCTATTTTTACACAAACAAAACAATAAGTATATAGTATTACGAGATCTTATTTATATTTAAGCTTTGATCAACTAAAATTATCATTATACCTATGTAGAAATAAAAACATTTGTCTAGTATTGTTGAATACACTACAATTTGGCGACGAAATAAATTATTTGACTGAAAATTTTATCAAAATTTGTCAACCTGTCTGTACAGCTATGTAAATTTAATAACAATAATTAAACTATCAAAAATTTTAACCGTCTAAATCAGAGGTTCCCAGCCTTTACTGGACCACCGCCCTCTCTAGAAGCAAAAAATCCCAACGCCCGTAGTCCATAATAGTTAATTTTATATGAAATATTAAAAAATTATTGCAAACTATCTGTCCTAATTTATTTGTTTATTTATTTATTGAAAATCATAACGCCTCTATGGAAGGCTTCAACGCCTACTGGGGGGTTGGGAATCTATGGTTTAAATAAATTTAATAATAAGGTAAGCCTTCAAAAACGTAGTACAATGAATAGTTTTTTACATATACATAGTATGCTACGAAGTATTGTACATTACAAAAATAAAATTAATTAAAAAAATATATCTAATTATAAACTAGGCAAAAATGTAATAAATATTATTCCTTTGCGTATATATATTATAACATAAAAAATCGTATAAAAAGAACCCATTTTTTTCGAGTTGAAAATGGTCTACTTTAATGGTCAATTAACGTCACGGTTGATTGTAATTTGTGTTGTTTTTTCTGATTAAAAAGTCTCCTTTCAGCAATGTAAACTTTGAACGTATAAAATGAACTGGAAGAATAGATATTATGTATAGGTGATCTTTAAGTTATCATTTCCAGAAAGATTATTACAGGTATGTTCCTACAGAAATCCACAACCGTTCGTAACCGTCCGGAGTGTGCGCAGTGCAACTTTTATTGTTTCAATTGCACTTTAACTAAGTCCCTGATTACTAGTCAGTTGGTCCAATATGTTTGCAGACCAATTGCTGACAATCAGAAAAATTTGCGACAGTTAATTAGTAATAATAATAATAAAATCTATTAGTATTGGATATTCTGAGCCCCGGTTAAATTATATAGGTTACATAGAAATTATAAATCAGTTACTCTACGGTGCGATATCTAAACAATCAATTCTTCATAATAAAGCAAATTGTAACATTAAATTCACTGCATACAAAAGCTGATTATTTTAACTAGGTACCGCTAGACATGAATCATCTCAATAGCGATGATTCATGTCTAGCGGTACCTAGTTAAAAAATCAGCTCTCGTATGTAGTGAATTTAATGTTACAATTTGCTTTATTATGAAGAGTTGATTGTTTAGATATCGCACCGTAGAGTAACTGATAACTCATTCCGCCGCGAAAGTGGAAAGATTCAAGTTTGAACCCCGACGGTGTTGGTGGATAAAAATACATTTTTCCGATTTAGCATTGTAACAATGAATGTTTAACAGCTAAATAGCCGTTCTGCAGCTTGTAGAAATTAAAATATATCTACACTAATATTATAAAGAGGAAAGATTTGTATTTTTGTGTGTATGTAATGAATAAACTCAAAAACTACTGTGTCGATTTAAAAAATTCTTTCACCATTAGAAAGCTATATTCACCCTGAGTAACATAGGCTATATTTATTGCTAGAAAATATTGGGTGTTTTTAGATTATACCGGGTGTTTATAGATTATACCGGGTGTTTTTAGATTATACCGGGTGTTTTTAGATTATACCGGATGTTTTAGATTATATCGGGTGTTTTTAGATTATATAAAACGCGTTGCGAAAAACGTATTATACGAAAGGGATTTCGTTCCAAACGCGTGTCCCGCGACACGTTCCAAGTTTTTTTTTAATTTCTTTTTGGGAAATAAGATTTTTCTTCGATTTTTGAACATTCACAAATAAAAGCGATTGAATTCGCGCAAATTCAATACACGTTGAGAATTTAACGATAATGATTCTCATCTTTTATATCCTATATATTACATTTACACCCGGGCGAAGCCGGACTGGGCCGCTAGTATCTTATATTTATGGTTTATGCTTGTTTCGAGTAGCGTGCTAAGACTTTTGAAGAGCCGCGTTTAGTGTTTCTGTACGCAATTATTGTACTTTACATGGCACGTTTCTCTGTATACTGTTTTCTGTGATGAAACGTATAAATTCTTGTTTGGGGAAAAGTTTATTTTCTTTACGTGTCGTTGATGCTCGAAAACAACTAACACTGTTGCTTTATTCGTTTCTTTTGAAAAGAAAACACAGACGAGTCGAGTTACTTTTTTAACATCTAACGAATTTTCCGTTTGTGTGTACATATTGGAGCGGTAATTGACAAAAAGAGTTGATCCACGATTTTTTAAATTTAAAATCACTGTAGTTCGCTGTCAGACTTGATAAAAACTATATCAATCGGAAATATTTATAAATAATTCCACAATCATCTTCTAAACCACTAAAAATAAAAGTTTATTTTTGATTAAGAATTTTTTTTCACAAAATCTGGGTAAGTACTTGATTATATTTATTGAACTTTGCTTTTGAAGTGAAACTTCTTTAGCCGCGTTTCGTACTTTCACGGTAACATTTACGAGTCACAGGTAACCGGGTTACATGTCATATAACCACATGCTCTTTTAAAAATCTAATTTTAAGTGTATATTTTTATCAATAAATAAAAAGTGTGTTTTATGTATCGTGTGAGAGTCATTCGTTATTTACAGTCTGGGTATAATTTTTCACTGAACTAGAAAATCTTATATTTATTTCAAGCGAAACATTCTTGAGAATCTCATACACATACAGTTTGGTAACGATGAAATATAATCTTTTTGCCAAGCTCAAAGTATCAGTGTATAATATTTTCTATATAATAAATTTTGAATGATCAGTTATTATTAAAATTTTGTTAAAACGTTTATAGCCAAGTATTTCATGGAATCATACTTTACTCTTCTGTTAGCCTAATAGAAGTAACTCAAAATGGACACACTGATAATACGCCCGTTAATTTGGTAAATCGTATGACACGGTAACTATGAGTAATGTTTAAATCTTTAATATCCACAATTTTGAATTTATCGATTGTTCCTTACCAATCAGGATAACTATCTAAGAATGAACATTTTCTTAAATAACAGATAAATAAAAATCATTTGCACTGATTTTTCACTCGGCATGTGGTAGAACATGATTAATAATAACAAGTAATTAAAAAAACACTTGAAAATTCTACAAATAATTCTTCATTTCTCAACGATCGTTTCGGACAATAAGTCCATCCTCAGGAGTACAAAAATTTATAAGTTTTTGTACTCCTGAGGATGGACTTATTGTCCGAAACGATCGTCGAGAAATAAAGAATTATTTGTAGAATTTTCAAGTGTTTTTTTTAATTAAAAAAATCTGTGCAAATGATATTTTCTAAATTTTTTATTTTTGTTTTTATAACAACTTCATACAGCTTATTATATTTTACTTGATAAGTCCTTTCATTTCATATCCATATCAAGGGAATTACATACGTATGCAAAATTTTAAAGCTCTAACTTATCAAGAAATGGCTGAAATATTGGTTACAACATTTTCCGCAGAAAATTACAGAGAAAGAGAGTTAATAAAAGCGGTATAAAAATAATCTTATTTTCATCATTGATCGTTAGGTAAACGACCGCAAGTCTCTGGTGAATTGAGTGAACGATATAGGTACCCTTGATTTTAAATCAAATTACGTGTCATTTTTTGTAACACTGATTCTTTGAGGACACATTTGCGAGTTACAACTTTTTAGGGAGAAGTTAGGTGTAAAAAATTGCATTATTGATTGTATTGGATTGGGTATTTTGTTTTAAGTTTAAAAACGATTGAATTTGTATTATCAACTTTTAAAAATAAAAGTTTGGGCAGAACAAATTACAAAGAATACGCAGAGACCATTTCTTATCCGCGTACAAAGTTTTTTTTGTTTCTGGAAAAGTTTTTAGACTTCTAGATTTAATATACAAGGAAAACACATGATTTTTAAAATTAGATGTTTGAAGAAAAATGAGAATACACTGGACTGTTTCTAATATAAAGCATTCCTACTTGGCTAAGATAAATAATTATAATATGTAGATAAATGAAATTTCCGAATACAGTATCGACAACGTTAGTGGAAGATAATAAACTCTCAAAAGATCACAATTTCATTATTTCTGTGAAGTTAACAGCGTTGTAATTAGAATCATCCTGAATAATTCCAGTAAATAAATTGACAAAAATGATAACTCGAATATTTATATACAACGTGAATGCAGTTTTAATCTTCAAACTCGCTGGTCACTCGTTTTAACAGTCACATAAGCTATAATAACATTTCGTTCGAAACACATATTACGTTTTAAGCACGTAAATATGTTATAAAATAGCTAATTTTTACTTCATAATAAGTATTTCGGCAAGTAGTTCGGTTATATTGCTTACGAAAATTACGCCAACTTTGCTGTCTCTGTTGCTCATATTGTTTTAAATAGCAATTGATAGTTCACCGTTGGATTAGTAAAATCGTATTTATTTTGTTTTACTTTACGTACTAGTGCGAAATAGATCATTTTTCCGCTGTGCAGGCATGATAATAAAAAAAATCATATTTTTTAAACATAAAAATAAAAAAACCCGGGTCGCAGTGCCAAAACCCTGCCGACAATATAGTGTATTTGCTTATATAGGCAGTGTGGCTTTATTACGCGAACTTAAGTTGGTTTTTGGGCAAAATTAAAAATTTGACTCCTTAATACACCGCTTAAAATAACATTTTTTTTCTTAACTGCAATATTATTATCAATCTAACGTCTACACTGAATTAAATACACCCTTTAATAAATAAGTCACTATCTACTAATTAGTGTTTTCAGAAAATTTGTAAGTCCGATCCTGTTGGGCCGATTTTATTAAAATTTTAGGGACACTTTTTAATTGCTACTAACGGGTTAAATGTCAATTTTGAAACGATTCTGAGAATTTTTTCGATATATAAACATTTTTAAAAATGATGATAAAGTGTTTAGGAGGTTATGAAACGTCGATAAATTTTGGTCCGACTCTTGGTCCCGCCATCCGACCGATGCCAATAGTGTATTTTGTCATATGGCAAATACACTAATAAATGAAAAAAGTTGAGAAGCTCTGTTAGAGTATTTAATTTTAAATATGCAACGACAAATATTTTAGAAAATATTTAGTAGATAAATTGGAATACTCAACGATAAAATTTTATCTCAGAATAATAATTTCGTATATAATGTTTTCTTATTTATAAATTTACTGCGATAAAAATATGTTTAAGATAAAAATACGAAGAAAATGGAAAGTTATAAGTGGAAGGTCAAGTAGTAGAGTTAATATAAAGGTCCTACTGAAAGTGTGTTAAAGAGATTTTTTTGTTGTCGGACTTTTCAAGGAAAGAACTGCTATTATACTGCTGTCACTCTCTTTATAATTGAGAAGTTCTGATGGAGAAGTAAACTCAAGCATTGAAAGTTCAAAAGCGTTGAAGAAGGAAAATACGATGTGTGAAATTAATTTGTCATATTTAATATTCTGGTTAAAGTGATTGTAAAATCTGTTCTCGGAAAATTTCGAACATGTGTCGCAAAATTCATTTTATTACTGTTTTTATTAGCCGTGATTAAGCATTAAATTTCACAAAATCTGGCTTGCTGCTTAAAAATTTCAAAACATATACATTTTTGACCTAAAAATTGAATTTAGTATAATAGTTTTTGTCTGCTATAATTGTTAAGAAACATTCATTGTTGTAGCACTATATTAGAAAAATTCATTATTCCAACACGTCACCGTCGGGATTTAAACCCGAATCTTTCCACTTTCGCGGCGGAATGAGTTGATCAATTACTCTTTGATTCATTCAAGAGCCCTCGCTACTGTGAGAGTTAATGTCTAGCTATAGCTAAAAATAATTGGCTCTCGCATGTAGTGAATTTGAGTGTTGTAAATCGCTATATAATGAAGGATTAAAATGTTGAATTGTGTGCACCGTTGAGTAATTGATTAACTCATTCCGCCGCGAAAGTGGAAAGATTCGGGTTAAAATCCCGACGGTGACGTGTTGGTATAATAAATTTTTCTAATATAGTGCTTAAACATTGAATGTTTCTTAACAATTATAGCAGACAAAAGCTATTATACTAAATGAATTCAGCTGGTACGTAGCTACAAGCGTATGTAAAATCTACTAAAAATTGAATAAAAAAAACGTGATGCACAATTTCAAATCAATGGGTTAACGGGATGAGGGTGAAATTTTAAAAGTGCGTTTTGCTCTCGGACGAAGCCGAATCGGTTTCAGAAGGAGGTAAAATTTCAATTAGTAGATTTGACCTAGACAAGACACAAACAAAGCAAGCTAAATAAAACCGTTTAAAAACGGCACGTTATTTTTACGTAAACTGTTTTTGGTAATTCATTTTACTATATTCACAAAAATACAATTCTAAGGAATTATTATAACTAGCGTTAAAGCTTAACAACAACAAAATACAGAAGAATGGGATTAACAAAGAAATAACAAAAAGAAGACTTTATTAAAGATAAAAATATATTATATTCGTTAGTATATCCTGTATAAAACATTTTATAAATTGCGTCTACGTTGTTAATGGTTTGTAACATCAGTTAGGAACATGACTTTTACACGACAATTTATTGTACAATTAAAAATAACTTACAAGATCAGATAAAATATATCTAAGTGACTACTCAGTGCTTATTTTTTAAGCTTGACGATGCATTTTGAACTCTTATATATAAAGGCAAACCTAAATTAAATCTAGTAGGAAATTATTTTCTTTTTATTGCACGACCCT
The DNA here is from genome assembly GCA_034508555.1 of Venustoraphidia nigricollis. Classification (NCBI taxonomy): domain Eukaryota; kingdom Metazoa; phylum Arthropoda; class Insecta; order Raphidioptera; family Raphidiidae; genus Venustoraphidia; species Venustoraphidia nigricollis. The sequence goes on along the minus strand of JAVRKA010000044.1, from coordinate 2,243,313 downwards.
CTGTAAAATGGCCACTTTTCGTGCCTGTAAAGCGGTAGTAAAAATCATCATTTTATGCACTGCGTAAAGAAAAACAAAAGTAATGCGATTTTACGAATCCAATAGTTATATCTCTGTCAGTTGCCATTTAAATCTATATGAGCGATAAAGAAGCAAAGTACGCGCTGAGCAGTCTACATGGATACTGATATGGCCGAAAGTAATCTTTCAAAAATAGTGCAGATATTGTTATCAGATATTTTATAGAAGGTATGTACAAAAAACTTAGTATCTCAATTGTAATGTTTTTATGACTCGCGGGACTGTTAAAACTCGCAACTCAATGTTACAACTCGACATAAAATAATGCATTACTACCTAGATACCTAAACTATTGTTACATATCTTGTTCCTGAATGAAGGTATGTTGATAAGAAAGTTACATTACGTTTAAACAGCGAATTTTAATAGTCATCGGAATCATAAAATAATCACGAACCGGATATGTATAATATTTTTCGCACGTATAAACTAGCTGATTTTTATCTGATTTTCAAAACTTTTGACAGTTCAATTTTGAGTCATGAGGTTGGACTATGATTTGCTATGATGAATGGTAGTACGAGTACGTTTATTTTATTTTACGCAACTTTACAGTACTAGTGTTAAATGTGTCATTTCACGAGCGTTAAACACGCATGAAACGCAGCTATTTGATAGAGGAGAGTATATAAACGTCTGTAATGGTCTTTTATATCCAAAAATGTCTGCTAAAAGTTGAAATGTAACGGAAGTCGCGAAAGAGAAAGCTTAAGTGTCAGCTGTCAATATTTTTCGAGGTTATGTGTAGTTGTCATCGTACTCGAATCTGAACGTTTCTTGACTCTAGCGATTAGGTGGCTTTTGGACCTCGTCTCATGTTAATGAATGACATATGTCGCCTTGTGAACATAGAATTTATTTATAGTATAAACATCGAATTTATCTTTATATAAAATAAAAAAAAAATGAGACAGTAAAATTTGATTTATTCAAGACGAAATCAAAATACATTTGATCAAGTAGTTGCAAATTAAATTCTACTGGTTTCTTTCTCAAGCGCAGCTAATGGAAAATCAAAACAAAACAGTGTTGTGGTCACAATGTAAAATAATGTTGTATCAAAAAGACCCAACAATACTTTGATTAAATGATTATTCAGCGTTAAATATAAATGTGAAAACAGAACGAGGTGGTGCAAGCGCTACGAGGGGTTGTAATATGTGGTCATTTTGTACGTTTCAAATTTTATACAATGTTTATTATGCGATACTAGCACCTAATTACAATATTAACATGTATACACTGAATGCGTGCATGGAACCATCATGGGAATTTAATGACAAATTGTTGAGCTCCAAAAACAATGGAATCAATGCAACTGCTGCTGCAAGCTTTCTATTTACATAATATAATTAATGCATTACAATATCATGCCCAGATAAATTTCATAACATAAAATTTAAATTATCATTTTTGTATTGATGTAATCTTTTTGACTTTTTACATTTTAAACTAATTTATTATGTTCGAATTAATACATTTTCATTTTTTTAAATACATTTTTGTATCAATTAATCACAGATTTGTTCGTGACAAGCTTTTCTGGCTTTTTCATTGCCCATGGGCATTTGAAGACGAGGTTTTTTAAACGGTGTGAATGCAGAACAATAATTAATATATTTTTATATTATGGGATTTTATATTGAATATTAGGTTCTAGAAATAAGTATAAAAACAAATGTTATTAGTCGAAGCCACATTACATTTTTATTTGAATTTGCGTTTCTTTCAAAAGCTTTTTTTTTAATGTAAATTAAATTATAATTATAATTAAATTATTTCCAGAGGATGCAAAATAAGCAGAACACTGTTAAAAATTAATATTCGATTAAAAAAGTTTGTTAACGTAGTATATATTTTGCAAAGTAAAAATAATATGAAAAAAACCCTACTCTTCCACCAGATAACACCCGTACTCCCACCATAAAACTTATATTGCTTGATCAAGGCTCTATAGTCTATAACGTAACTGAGTCATAAAAATTTCGAAATATTTATTAATAATAATAACAGACATGTGCTAGTTGTCCATTGTTTTTTTTTCATATGAAACGTAGAACATTATATTGAAATGAAGTTTACATAAAATCAATATTAATTGTTAATTCTAAAACACATATGTATAGGTTGCAGAAAGCATTGCCTAAAAATCTGATTGGACAATGACCTTAGATTGTAACCACACTCCATAAGAAAAGTACTGTAGAAATTTAAGTCGAATCATCAATTGAAACGATATATTCGTAAACCGTATATATTACATATACATGTATTCAATATATTTTATGGTGAAATTTCCACTTCGAAACAACATTCTTCTACGCATTTTTATATAAATTTAGCTTTAAAAGCGATCTTTTTCTATATAGATCAATCATTTGTTTTTGCGTAAGTACAATTTAATGTTCTACATGACGAGGATATTCACAACGACATTAGATTGCTCATGCATTTATAAAAACTATAATTATATGAGCACAATCTAAGGTCATTGTTAAACAATTTTTTTTTCTGAAATCCAGCATTAATTTCCATAAACTAAAGCAGTCAACCTCTACAGAAAACAAGTTCCTTTTAATGTTTATAGATGCTATTATTATGGACGTAAATCAACAATCCATAATTCAGACAAACTTTGTATAATAGATTTATAAGCACGAGGCTTGACTTGCAACAATAAAAGCTGAGAAGATGCTACCGATATCTGAATACCTATTTTCTATTTTAAAATGGAAAACGTGCAGAATAATAAATTGGCGGTGAACAAAGATGCTTAGGGCAACAAGTTGAACATACTGTGTTATAAAACTTGCTTTAATGGCGTTCGAGGAGGACTTTGCAAAGCATGCAATATTATGTAACGGCAATGTACGACTTTAACTACAAGAAATAAATAAAAAAAACCCGGGTCGCAGTGCCAAAACCCTGCCGACAATATAGTGTATTTGCTTGTATAGGGCCGTGTGGTTTTATACTTTTATTATGTGAAATTAAGTTTGTTTTTGGGTAAAATAAAAAATTTAACCCCTTAATACACCCCTTAAAATAACATTTTTTTCTTAATTGTAATATTATTATCAATCTAACGTCTACACCGAATTAAATACACCCTTCAATAAATAACTCACTATCTGCAAACTAGTGTTTTCATAAAATTTGTAAATCCGGTCCTGTCGGGCCGATTTTATTAAAATTGTGCAGACACTTTTTAATCACTACCAGAGGATTAAATTTCAATTTTGAAACGATTCGGAGAATTTTTTCGGTATTTTGGGGCCCAAAAACTGTTTTCAACCCCTAAAAACTACCCTTAAAATAGCCCGATTAGGCCCATTTTAAATAAGCTTCTTGCGATGATGGGTTTCAACACGTGGCCCAAATTTCGTTGAAATCAATTAACTCTTTCGAAAGTTATCGCGCGTACACATATATATATATATATATATATATATATATATATATAAACATTTTTAAAAATTGTGCCAAAGTGTTTAGGAGGTTATGAAACGTCGAGAAAGTTTGGTCCGACCTCTAGGTCCCGCCATCCGACCGGCGCCAATAGTGTATGTTGTCATATGGCAAATACACTAAAAACTGCAATTCTATCGAAGAGACATTTAGACATTACAAGATACACAATGTAAACATTGTAATTTCCTTACACACTCATTTCATTGTAGAGAAGATAGTATATTTCGATAAAAGAGATGTTTTGTTACACTAATGCTGGGTTGCAGAAAGGATTGTCAAATAATTTGATTTGACATGCAATGTATTATCGGAAAACCTGGTTTGCAAATGGCCGTATATGTTGTGACTACACATAAGAAAAGCATTGCAGAATTACAAATCTATCCTGCTCAAAAAATAACTGATCAATAAAAACGAAATTTAATGTGTATGTTATCAGTTTGTGTATTTCCCCTTTGAAGCTTTTTTATTTTCATAAGTCATTTATTTTTTGTAAGTGCAGTCACATGCCCTACATAATAAAAAACCCGGGTCGCAGTGCCAAAACCCTGCCGACAATATAGTGTATTTGCTTGTATAGGGCCGTGTGGTTTTATACTTTTATTATGTGAAATTAAGTTTGTTTTTGGGCAAAATAAAAAATTTAACCCCTTAATACACCCCTTAAAATAACATTTTTTTCTTAATTGTAATATTATTATCAATCTAACGTCTACACCGAATTAAATACACCCTTCAATAAATAAGTCACTATCTGCAAACTAGTGTTTTCATAAAATTTGTAAATCCGGTCCTGTCGGGCCGATTTTATTAAAATTGTGGGGACACTTTTTAATCACTACCAAAGGGTTAAATTTCAATTTTGAAACGATTCGGAGAATTTTTTCGGTATTTTTGGGCCCAAAAACAGTTTTCAACCCCTAAAAACTACCCTTAAAATAGCCCGATTAGGCCCATTTTAAATAGGCTTCTTGCGGTGATGGATTTCAATACGTGGCCCAAATTTCGTTGAAATCAATTCACTCTTTCGAAAGTTATCGCGCGTACACATATATATATATATATATATATATATATATATATATATATATATATATATATATATATATATATATACGTATATAAATATATATATATATATATATACATTTTTAAAAATGGTGCCAAAGTGTTTAGGAGGTTATGAAACGTCGAGAAATTTTGGTCCGACCCCTAGGTCCCGCCATCCGACCGACGCCAATAGTGTATGTTACCATATGGCAAATACACTAATAAGTTAAACCTTTCCTACCTTAATAAAACTGTATAATTACACTCAAAGGTCACTGCTTTACCAGCTTTTCTGACAAATGCGTTCTGCAAGTTAGCTTAAGAATAACATGAAGACAACGCTGCGCAACAATACGTTGGGCTTGTTGCCAACCCAAATCAACCACATAAAATGCCAACAGCGAACCAATTCCACTTTATTGGAACTAGTTAGTAGTTAGATAGTATCTAATGTAATTCGCATTCAACAGACAGTATTGACTGCTGTACTCAAATAACTACGAGGGCTGTTCAAATATTTGTTGAAAATATTCAGAATGGAAATAACTTGAAACTGATTAAATATTTAATTTAATTTAAAGCCAATCAATGTAAAGCTTGGGATTTGTTTTTGGTTTTTATTGAGCTTTTCGGTTTATTAGGTTACGATTTCTATTTGAAGGTTTAGTAAGGTTTTAATGTTTGACGATATACATTTGAAGATAAATAGTGTCGAGAACTCACTAAATTGTAAATAATAATATTATATGATATTTATCCTATTGTTAATGAACAATATTAAAATTTGAAAATAACAAAAAAAATTCAAAAGCAAAAATCCTTTTCCTCTTTTATACTCGGGCTACCAGAACCAGATTTATCGACGATTTTAGCCTTCCCGATACACGCAGTATATTCATATTAAATTAACAACTAGCTTCATGGTATCTTATGTCTGCGCAACTTCCGTAACAGAGAAAATTTTACCCTCAATGCGCCGAAAGAAGCATGACAAAACAAAATTATACAATAAAGTCGATCAAAGTGAAAAAAAATCCAATGATGAACTTATTTGAACGGAGGAAGGTACAATCTTTTTTTCATCTAAACTCAAGCGATATTCAGTTTTGTAAAGTGTAATTGATTTATTGAGTCACACAATGTCGTATGTACCTAGCGTATAAGTGCGAATTGAGGAGGTAACTTGATCAAGAGGGTTGAAATCTCGTTATACAGTGTGATCAAGAAAAAATTTCTTAGCTATTTTAGTTCTGGGAACAGTAGACCCCGGTCACTTCATGTTTTTACTGTAACGGAAAAGTATTACTTTTGCAAAAACGAGCTATTAAAATATTGTTTAAACATTTTCGTGAGATTTGAATTTTTTTAACAGTACTATTAATTTTTATTTTTGTGTCTATTTGTTTTATTAGAAAACATATTTTTAATTTTCCTACAATTATTCAGCATCGTTGTTCTATTCGTAACTAGTAAAATTTCGGTAATAAAATGCAATCTTTCTGATTAAAAACAGTTGGCATGCGTATTGGAGTTATACAATTACTTTGTCTGGCTTGTAAACCGAAAGAGCTACAAACGTGCGAGTTGAAATCGATTCAGCGTGACATTGTTAACATCAAACGTATTAGAGAGCGTTGAGTGTAAAAATTCGTAGATTGGCAAAACCCATGGAAACAAGAAAAGATTTGAAATATATGAAAAAATATAAAAATAATTTAGAAATAGTTTTTATGAAAAAGTACGCTGAATTGAAAAAAATTCAAGTTTCAGTTTAGGAGTTATGTCGGATTAAAATTGAAATCACATAACAACGGTTATATCTCCTAAAAAATGCGACACAAACACATTTTCTTTTCGTAAAATCTCAGATACGCTAAGATTCTGTAGTGTATAAAAACTCTATCCATACTAAATCTATGCAGCTGAGAATTTTTGTTTTATAGATGCTGGGTTGCAAAAAGCATTATCAAAAAATCTAGTTTGACAATGACCTTAGATTTTAGACATATAATTATAGTCTTTATACATATAAGAGCAGTCTAATGTCATTGTGAAACTCTCTATCATATAGAACATTAGATTGCACTCACACAAAAACAAATAAATGATCTATATGGTAAAAATCACTTTTTAAGCTAAATTTTGATCAAAGTGTGTTGTTTCCAAGTGAAAATTATACATAAAACGAGATTAAGTTGTCGTGGTTAAGGCACACCGTCAGAAAATTCTTAATTTTTGTATACTTATTAAGGACATGATAATACATTTACCCTGAAAATTTGAAGTCGATCGACTGTATATAATCCGAGATAAATTCAGTTAAAAATTGGATAATTAACATTGATTGTATACGATCTCTGTAGTTCTGAATCAGTTTCTTATTTATAGAAAAAGAACTAACCGTCAGAAACTTTCCAAAAACTGACAGTCTTTCAATGCATTTGTTATGAGTTTAAAAAAAAATAGGAAAAAATTTTTGACCGTCTAATTATTTATAAATAACAGTTTAATGTTCAACAATTTATAGAAAAGTATACATGCATATGAATACTATATGGGTTACGTTTCCACGGGTATAGTCTTGCGTACAAATTATGGATCACCTAGCTACAAGCTAGTATACTTTTGTGGCGCGTATAGTCTATAACTTTTTGACAATATTGTACCAGGACTACCTTAAATTTATGTATACACAGTTTAAAAAATAATCGAGCAGAACCGATATAAAATTCTATAATGCTTTTCTTACAAAGAAAAATGTGTCATCACATTCTAAAACCATTACTTTTTGCAACCGAACATCAATGTTATAATAAAGTTGTGGGGTTCGTAAAATACAGTTTTTGTAAAATTGTTAAGGTGTACCTCGACAAATTGAATTGGAAAAACCTATGATGATTCAATTTGTCGGTAGCAATGTTCCGAACTAAATCGAAAAGGTTCGAAGTAATTCGCAAGAAGAACGAGCTAATAATTTGTTCTTGAACCAATGAGCATCAACAATGCACAAGCAATCGCTGTCTATATAAGCGAAAATCTTTTTTTTATTACTGCGTCACCAATTTGATGGATTTAAGTCTATTATATGTCACCGGATTTTTATGTTTCGACTTTTTTCACGCATCAGTAACTGTTCAGACTATAAACCGATTTTGACAGAAAATCGAGTGTGAAAAATATATTTTTTTAGCAAATTGGTTTACCGGATTATAAGGATGTGAAAATATATTTTGCTTCGTAAATTTTTCTGTTACAGTGGAAATTCAGTACAGGTCACAGAACTGGCAGAGTTCTAGAAAAGCAAACTATATTTAAAATGCACGTGATTGTCTAGGATTCAAATGTCCTAATTTTTATGAAACATTTTATTTCTTTTATATTTTCGCAGTCATCTACTGCTTTTATGTAAAACAAAATATTTTCAACGAACCTGAATGACGTAATTTTATCAGTCAAGTTTTTAATTAGTTCCAAGACAAATTTTGTCAAATTTTAAAGAACAATACTTTTATTTTTATTTATTATAGATTATAGACGCTCGACAACTTAAGTCATTAGCATCTTTACATCAAATAAAATATTCACTTAAAACTAAACGACATCACAAAACATTCCTGAGCAGAGGCAGGAAACGAACGAGGTTCTGTTTTAACTGTCGATAGACATTATTCTATTCTTTGTTTATCTGTTTATTCGTTTCATGATTCCGACCGTTTGGTTGTAATTTTAAATATGTTTTTAGTTTTCTTAGCGACATCATTTGAAAACAGGTTGATAAATTTGGATGCACACCATCAAACTGAAATTACAGAGTAGTTTTTCCAGATACGCTCTGATTAAAATAGGGTTTCGTCAAAACCAACCAAGCGTTTGCAGAGAAACTTGGTGAGGTAGGAGCCGTGCTCTTTAAAAGTCCATATCAAATTTCTTAGTGTCTCAAATAACTGACAGATGCTGACTTGCAAAAAGCATTGTCAGATAATTTGATTTGACAATAACCTCAGATTGTGGCCTTACGTTTTTCTCCATATGATAAGCATTGTAGAATTTTAAATCGATTCTGTTCGAAAAATAAATGATCGTATAAAGCAATATTTTCTTTAAACTCTGTATACCTATATTTTACATTGTTTTGTACAATTTCTGCTTCGAAACAACGTGGAGGGAAAGTTTGGTTGAGGAACAGTTGAAAAAAAAGAAGCTTTACCGATGTTTCGCTTGTGGTCTATGTTTCGGAAAATATATTTCCATCTTCAGGGCCTCAGGATGGAAATATATTTTCCGAAACGTAGGCCACAAGCGAAACATCGGTAAAGCTTCTTTTTTTTCAACTGTTCCTTAACCAAACTTTCCCTCCACGTTAAAAATATATATTGGAACAAAAAATATTAAAGACGTCGAAACAACATTTTGATCAAAATTTAACTTGAAAATATTTTCCTATGTAGAGCAATCATTTGTTTTTATGTGAGTACAATCTAATGTTCTAGATGGCAGGAAGTTTCACAACGACATTAGACTGCCTCCGAATATATGAAAACTGTAATTATGCAAACAGAATCTAAGGTCATTGTCAAATAATTTTTTTGACAATGCTTTCTGCAGCCCAACGTAAGTATTTTTGTTGGCAACAGTGACAACACATGCTATTATTATGACAGTTTTATCTATGCATATCAATCAGCAACTTTACTAGTAGATTGTAGATTATAGACGCTCAAGTCCTGAGCGTCATCAGGGAACCTCACTGGTCTTGGCACATAGCATATTATGCGACATGCATGTGTAACATGTTAAACATTTCCTAGCTTACTAAGGTCTGTCTGAAGCAGATAAAATGTTATATAATATATGAATGTATGAACAATATTATAATACACCTACGAACTGGAACGCATGGATGTCTGGATCTTAGCGATGGAAAGAAAAAAAACCCGGGTCGCAGTGCCAAAACCCTGCCGACAATATAGTGTATTTACTAATATAGGCAGTGTGGCTTTATTATGCGAACTTAAGTTGGTTTTTTGGGCAAAATAATAAATTTGACTCCTTAATACACCCCTTAAAAGAACATTTTTTTCTCAGTTGCAATATTATTATCAATCGAACCTCTAAACTAAATTATATACACCTTTCAGCAAATAATTCACTATCTGCAAACTAGTGGTTTCATAAAATTTGTAAATCCGGTCCTGTCGGGCCGATTTTATTAAAATTTTAGGAGCACTTTTAAATTGCTATTAAAGGGTTAAATTTCAATTTTGAAACGATTCTGAGAATTTTTTAGGTATTTTTGGGCCCAAAAACTTTTTTCAACCCCTAAAAACTACCCTTAAAATGGTCCGATTGGGTCCATTTTAAATAGGGTTCTTGCGGTGGTAGATTCTAACATGTGTACCAAATTTCGTTAAAATCAATTAACTCTTTCGAAAGTTATTGCCCGCACACATATATATATATATATATATATATATATATATATATATATATAAATATATAAATATATATATATATATATACATATATATATATACATATATATATATACATATATATATATACATATATATATAAACATTTTTTAAAATGGTGCCAAAGTGTTTAGGAGGTTATGAAACGTCGAGAAATTTTGGTCCGACCCCTAGGTCCCGCCATCCGACCGACGCCAATAGTGTATGTTGCCATATGGCAAATACACTAAAAAGGCGCGTACATTTTTCACAGGAATAGATAGATATTGTATAAGTTACACACGCTCGACAACATATCATGTTTTGTTGATATTATGTCGATTTTTGTAGACCGCCTACGGTTATCTGGGTAAAAATGTGCAAAAATGGTAATTAGAAAATAAAATGTTCAATATTCGACATGTCCAATTTTACCTAGTATGCCCGCAAACGTTATTATAAAATAGGTAAATGAGTACTTGAATTTTATTATGAGGTAAAGCAATTACATTATAAAAATATCATTCTCGTACAATTTATGAGACATAATATATAGGATATAAAAGATGAGAATCATTATCATTAAATTCTCAGCGTGTATTGAATTTGCGCGAATTCAATCGCTTTTATTTGTGAATGTTCAAAAATCGAAGAAAAATCTTATTTGCCAAAACGAAATTTAAAAAATTCTGTTGATCCGATCGCTACCAAACTTCAGAAGATCACCCGCTGGGCTAATCTAAAGATTGTCTGAAAATTTCATCAAAAGTGGTCTACCTGTTTGGAGTCCATAGATTACATATACATCGTCTTTTATATAGATTATTAAAATGTAAAAAGTGGTTATTGTGACATAACGATAATAGTTGGACATATAGTATCGCGAAGTTTTTTGTAGTTATTGATTTTTTATGTAGACGCATCACTTATCAGTCTATTAAACTGTTTATATCGAACTGCTTCTTTAGGGACACAATATCTAGGTTCTGAACACTTCTGCGTCTTCTTGAGAACACACTCATGTTGGATTTCAGGAAGCAGTGTCCGAAAATCTGATTTAAAAATGACGTTAGATTAGAATTTTAAATCGACTCTGCTCGAAAAATAATTGAAGCGATATTTTTAAACTCTGTATAAATTTATCAAACAAAGTCATTTGCACAATTTCTATTTTGAAGCAATGTTTTCTATGCATTTTGATAAAAATTTAGCTTCAGAAGCGATCTTTCTCTATGTGTTTATGTCATTTATGAGAATATAATACAGAAAGGTTAACAACTATTGGACTGTTCCCGCCTGTAAAAACTGTAATAATAAGCTGATTGAGAAATAATTTTTATAATAATATCTTTTGCAACCCAGAATATAGACCTAATAAATCTCTTGGTTTCTAAATATTTGATTCCTAGGGATTTAAATCTGATAGCGCATTGCGTGGTCTTCATTGTACAGGATGTCCGAGAATTATCTTTACAACTTTGAAATTTAATAACTTTTGAAATAAAAAGGATATTCACATTCTGTTTTCTGCAGTTATTAGTGCAACTCATAAAGTTTTGTTTAGTTTAGGTTAGCACCTCCACATGTGCACCACGTGTGGCCTGAAGCACCTCCAGTCGGTATTCGATTTCTTGCCAGGTACGCTGTAACATAACGTCTGTGACTGTGGCAAAAGCCTCTGTAATGTGGGTTTTTAAGTCAGCGATGTCAGTAACCTTTCTCCAATAAACAATATCCTTTAAGTAACCCTAGGGAAAAAAACTTTATGAGTTGCATTAATAACTGCGGGACACAGAATGTGAATATCTTTTTTATTTCAAAAGTTATTAAATTTCAAAGTTGTAAAGATAATTCTCGGACACCCTGTATATTATTGTAAGAGTAAGTATATTTTCGAATAGTCCAGAGCCACTATGAAAAGCAATCAGCCCTTTTACGGTCACTCCCTTCAGATCATTTGTAAATAAAAGAAAGGTTGAGGACCGTTTTTCTGTTATCGGGTTTTAAATAAAATGTAATTTTGTGGGCACTGTTTACATTTAATATTACTGTAACGTTCAATGAACGTACATACGTTTTTTTGAAGGTAGATCTCCCATTCAAATACCTATGTGTGCGTATACACATGTTATATATTATATAAATACTCACGTAGATACAGTATAAAATGACAACTCTATACCAACGTAAAAACTGTAACATAAATGTTTTATGGCTTGTAAGGACTTTCTTTGTATGTAGAAACACGCTATGAGTACATGGAGTTGTAGGTGAATTTGTTATTCTGTGTTGGTATTTATAAATATTAAATGAGAAGCGAAAGTAAAGATACAAATAATAATGAATTTATAATTTGATATTGTGTCCAGCCAAATACTGAAATATTGTAATAAAATAGCTTTGAAGTTTATATAGGAAACGATATTTTCTTGTAGAATTTGTATTAGAGTTGAGTAACTCAGATCTGAACCGGTTCAAAGAGTCGACTCCGACAGAAGATCCGTGAGAGCCGACTCACTTTTTTTTGAGCCGACGGATCAACGGATACGCATAACTCAGTGAAACACTTAACACACAGAAGCACATTTTACACTTACGTATCAGTTCTTGCTTTGATGCATCTGTCAGCTCAAATGACTCATGCATCACATGTTTGGCTATGCATTCTTGATTCTATACAGGTCGTGATATGATTGACTGAACTAGGTAACTCAGTGGCAGACTGCAGTAACATATTCAGGACTCGGCTCTTTTTGAACCGGTTCAGTGAGCCGGCTCACATACGGGATCCAGATGCAAAGATGCAGATCACTAAAAAGACCCGTTTTTCCCATCTCTAATATTCAAGTTATCGGCAAGGCTAGTAAATTACAGAGGCTACCTCATCTAACTAATTAGCGTAAGCGCAAGAAGGACGTTCATGACGATCGTTCATATTTTTAACACCCTATAATGGCAATATCAAAAATATCATTTATATTTAGTTGACAATGTAAATCTTAAAAATTAAATTTATTGCAAATAATATCAATATTCTGTGTTTTATTTCTTTTACACTTGTTAAAAACTGTTATTAAAATTTATAAACAACGGATGTTGCCATGCAATTGACAGGTCTGCTCGATGGCGTCATCTCCCACTAGTATCCAACAGAACGAGGCAGCCTCTGTAATCTATTAGCCTTGGATTATATTTAAGACTTTGGAAAAACTGAAAATTCCTCCCTTTTCATATCGGAAACTTGTTTAAGTTCTATAAAAAATGTCAATTTCTATAAAAATCAAAATGTCTTTTAAAACTTTTTGACAAAAACAAGCTTCCAATGAGCTTAATCAAAACCTCTGTATCTCTTTTGGTTTATGAGTTGGATCTATTTAAATTTTCACAAAATTCGCAAAACAAATCTTCCGTCACTTCAAGACAAATCAGGCGAAGAACTCATTCAAAAATAAATAAGTGAAAGAGACAAATTAGGTTCACGATTACACTTCTACGTAATATAATAATAATAATAATAATAATAATGATAATAATAATAATGCGTTTAACGTCCGTTTCTCGACTTTATGTCATAACAGACGCCATTCGCACCATTACTATTTTCCATTTTACCACTTCCCGTTATTTTCTACATTTCTAAAACTTCAACTTATATAATAGCAATGGGCGAATGAAGGAATTATAGGAAAATAGGATAAGGTAGGCAATTTTTTTGAACTAGGAGTTTGATAGGTAATCATCGGCCATGGCCTCAAATAAGGAACCATCTCGATATTTATCTGGAATTAATTGAGGGAAACCATGGAAAACCTCATCAAGATGGCCGGTACAGGAATTACCGTTTCTCGGCGAGAGGCAGTAGGAAAAAGTCCCAGCCACATCTGCCCCTGCCGGGAATCGAACCCGGACCTCCCGAATGCGAGTCTAGTGCTGTACCACTACTCTACCCAGCTCGGTCTTCTACGTAATATGAACAGAGAGAAAGTGTTCTGGCTTGTTTTCTTGCTTTTTTTTTAATTACTTAAGCAGGTACACAGGTTCTACCAATATATTTAATGTTTCTATTTTTGTTCTCGATTCCAACGAAATTTGTATGCCTAAAAATTTCAGTTTGAAGATTAAAGAAAAAAATGAAACAATAAATTTCAGTATACATTATATAAAACCATTTAAAAAATGATAGAAATCGCTTAAATGAAAGTACATTCAATCACGACAAAATAATAACAAAATTGGAAAGATTACAAAAAAAAAGTAATAACAGTTATCGACGTGTTCAGCTTTGATTGGGGACTGTGAAAATAAATTTTGTCAAATAATGTAGAGCACGTTTTTCCTGCCGCAGCGAAACGTCGCGGAAAGGCGTTCTGCGGGAATGTAATATCGAATTTGTGTGACACTATTCAGCTATCATCTATTCATTTCAACCACAATTTGTATCATTTTTTATCATCTGTATACAGAAAAGCTTATTTTGAAATATTTTATCTGCGTTACTATATATTCTGTTTTTCAACTACAAAAATTTGATAGTCCTGCGAATAAATTATTTTACTTAAGTGTTTTAAGTTAAACCTAATAACAAACATGGTACGCAATTTCGGTACGTAAATTCATTTTTAAATTTCTCGTGGGCCTAATTCGCAATAGTTGATTTTTGTTCCCATTATAGTATTATAATTACTGACGTGACATTTGCTGGAAAGACTATTTAAAATTAAGATTTTAAGATTTAAGTTAATTTGTTGATTTTTTTAAAATAATTTTAAATACTTTGTGATTTATGATTTCGTGATTTTTGCCAGAAAAATAATAGTTAATTATAAACAAATAAATTATACAAAAATAATTTTATTTTAAAATTTATTTGTTGGGAAAAAAGGACACTTTTAAAAAAAATTTACGGTTGCTGTTCAAATTAAATAAATTAAATAAATACATTAATTTGAACATCAACCGTAATTTTTTTTTAAAAAAACGGTTTTATTATAAAAGTTTTTATGAACAATTGTTTAAATAAAATTTATATCTACATGTTAACTTTTATACCTACTTAAACAGAACATTTAATGTTATAAGCTTGAAAAAGTTCCAATAAAGGGACGAAACGTCGCAAATTAACAAATAAGTGTTTACTTAAAGTGTCCTTTTTTCCCAACAAATAAATTTTATATTAATTACCAAGGACAAAAAAGCAAAAAGTCAATAATTTTATTTTATTTAAATATATCCAGTAAAGCTAATTATATTAAACACTAAATCCTAAAAAACCTAGAGCTTTTTAAATATTAGCACATACATATACGGGCCTCTGAGGCCCTCACTCAGTGTTTACGTAAAATTAAATTCGCCTCAGTAGTTAAAAGTTAATAAGTAGGTACATTATCCAAAGAATTGAGGACGGTTAAAGAAGGAACGTTGTTTTAAGAAATTTCTGCCAACTTATTATTAACTCAAAATTTTAATTCAATACACCGACGCCATAATAGGTCTGTTTGTTATTGTGCTCTAGAGTAAAAAAATGTTACACTTTTGACACTATTAAGTTTGCTATTTTAGGGGACTAAAAGTCTAGACACTAGTAGTCCAGCTCTGGAGCGAGGAAAAATAGTGTAAAACTTATCACGTAATAGATGTTTGAATACTTTTGGTAAACCAACATACATTTTTCAGTATAAATTTCATAGAGTTACGCTACATTAATGTATCAAACGCACCTAAAATTTTTACTATTCTAAAGCTTGAGATTACAGTCAAAGCCCTCTTAAGTGCACACTTCCCCTACGATCTTTTTCATCCCCACTCTTCTAACTCCTATAGCTATCTTTATTCAATCAGATGCTATAAACAATATCTCTAAAACTCTATGAATATGATGGAAATGGAAAGTTTGAAAATAGCGCGCTTACGGTCGCACGTGATTGGTCGCAAATTATTCGAAGTGGGGGCTGGGGAACGTGCACTTAGAGGGCGAGTTCGTGTGCAGTAAGAGAGCGTGTGCATTTAGAGAGCGTGCACTTAGAGGGCTTTGACTGTATGTTTATTGGAAATAAACATAAATCAATAGTTCCTAGAAACAAAACAATTGAACATCTGACGGTTAGAAACTGTAATACTGGAGAACAAAAAAAAGATACAAAATGCTTTAAACTATACCAATTTCCGACCCAAAGAGTCAATGATGTAGAGACAGTACAAGCGTGCAATGGGCCGTGTGCTATGTGACATGTTTCACATTTAGTTACAGAGTTTTCGACGGTGAAGCTATATCATACCCCGGTAGATGTGAGAGTGGGTTTTGCATGCGGTGCGATGTGGTGAATGCGCATACACTAACAATGCAAGGAAGTATTCAATCATACTATTCTTTGAATTCACACACAGAAAATTACGAAACGTACATACAGAGCGCATGATATAATACTGAGAATATTGTTAGAGATACAGAAATCAGTACAAAATATCGTAAACTTCCATTTTTCAACGGACGAAAATTCAACAGTATGAAGTTAGCCATAAGAGACACAGACTGAAATGACAGATGGACAAATCAATGTACTTTCTGTCATCTGGAAACTATATAATATACTAGACGACTATATTCTCTTGATTACAACCAACTAAAATAAAGTTTTGAAAGCGTTTTCAAATATTTAAGGTTAATTTTTTGTTATCATTTTGTGAAGATTTTATTTCACTAACTTATTTGCATGTATTTAAGGTTGGCAACTGAGTTCCCGCCGTTTTTTTCATTATAACATTCCGCATGTCATTAAATTATCATTTGAAAGAGAATATTTTGTTCTACTGGAATCAACACGGCTATTCAAGAGAAAAGACCTAATCGGCAGCATGGTGTTCTTTTGCTGCGCGACAACGCCCGCCCAATATATTAAAAATTAGTTGGTAATCATGCCAAAGAAATATAACTTCAAACGTGTGTTCATAAGTACAGGCACCTACTTTTATTAATTTCAGTGAAAAAAGGCACCAAACGATACTGAAACTCACTAGTACGTCGCATATCAGACCACCATGCGTCTGTCCCTCAGGGGAAACATTGGAATGCAGTGAGCAATCCAACATTTTATGGGAATTAGCTCTACCAGGAACACAAGCTCTCGTACCAGCCGGTTTGTGTACGTTGGCTGACAGATTCATTAATATATATACTAATGATCTTAGCTGTTGAGCGTCTATAGCCTACAGAATGTAGATTATAGATTCTATGGTGTCTCAGTTTACGGAAATCGTCGAATTACCGGAAGGTTACCGCATAAACTTAGAAAATGCACTCAAAAGAAGCTGGGTTAGGATACGGCCGGATTAAAGAGAGTGTACTGGATTTACAAAATCGCTGATTTGATTGGCACTAAACTCAACAGGCCCGGAGAACATTTGAAAAGAAAATAAATTATATCGATACATTTTTGCAGAAGTTGATAACGAAACAAATTATATGCACATTGACTATGTTTCTAAAACTACGATTCGATTGGCGCAAAAACCAATAAGCATGTAGTCCTTTCTGAAACAAGGATTAAAAAACCATCCATTTTGGAGTATTTTTGGAGAAGGTATACGGACACCACTTTTCTTTCCACTTTAAAGATAGGACAATCAGAATCTGACCTTTTTCCGGATATGATTTTTTAAACCAACCATCTAAGATGGTTCCGTCGTAAAATGTAAGTAGAATTGAGTTTTTTGGTAGCGGTCTTCATTACTGTTTGATCAAAGACATTATGACCAGTGATTTTATGCTAGATATTGGCAACTTCTGAACTAGTTTAGAACTGCTAAAGCGTGTGTTCGTAATACAGAACTTTTCGAACACAACTGCGTGTTTGTCAAGCTCTCGAATTCTTTGAACTCGATTTTAGCAGTTCTAGATTTCTAGAACCGTACGAAGAGTTCGACAATTTGATCAACACACACGCACTTGCGTCCTAAGCGTACGGCCAGCACACACTCCAGCAGTAACAAATACATCTCTTGTAACTCGAAATAAAAAAGGACATTCTGTATACATGTCGACACACAAATCATTACGTAATCATTGTGGTGACGTCACGTGCAGTTTCACACGTCCGTGAAGTTGGCTTTTAACAAGCAGAAGCGGCGATTTCAGCGTCCATAACACTGATGTGTGGTATTGAGTGTCCTCGGTTTAAACTCACTATACGCGCGTTATCAATAGCTATAAATCAATAGTCAACCCTCCAGATCGACCTATGACTACACTCACCCCAACTCTATCTTCTCCTCTCTCTTTCTATCTTTCTCTCTCTCTCTCTTCTTGTATCTCTTCAGTTTTCAGAACGTTGCTCTGCCTGCGCTATGAACTGCAGACGGAAGTGACGTTCAGAGGTGAACTGATATCAAACTCACAAATCCTTGGATGTAAATACGGAATTAGCAGGAATTTTTAGTTATATATATAGAATAGCAATGATGGAAATTTTTTAACACAAATACCTTTTTAAGTACTGAAGGTGGCATGTCGATAAATCAAGAATATTAATTAGTTCAAGAGGTAAAAATGAGTGCCATCAAACATGAGGAAAGAGAAATCAGCAACTCAGATACTTTCATTTTCTGTGAAGATACTAAAATTGGTCTTACAGATATTACGATGAGACTAACAGACCCTGCAACGGATAAAATGGATTTGAAACCTCAAATATTGAATGGTGCTAATACTAACGACAAGTTAACTTTAAATGACTCAAATGTCATTTTGAATATAAAACCTGACCCATTTGAAATTGAGAACCGAGTGAAACAAGAACTTGTTTCTGATCAAGGGACGGGTCTTACAGATGCCGCCATTAAATATTAGAATATAGAGCCGAGCTGTTCGGACACTATGGTCTTAATTGAAGAAACAAAGGTCCGGAACATGATCAGTTCTAACGAACAATCTAATTTCAATATATTACTAGTCGCTACCGGCGGCTTTGCACGCGATTAAGATGAAACATGGCAGTAATAACAGTAGTGGAGTCTTCGACTCCATCTGGCGCCATCTAACCGCGAGTTTCAAACAAGTGGATAGATTACAAATTTTCTCCATAAAAATACATATATGTGCCAACTTTGATGGTTAAACGATGTCGAAGCCTATTAATCTCAATCAGACCAATATCCATTTATGTTGTGTATACAGATTAATTATAGAGCACTTCGCTACAATTTTAATTCAGTGTCTCACAACTGCATTTAAACAAGTACCTCTTGAGTCAGAATTTTTTCTGCCAGATATATAAAATTATATCATTATAAATTTTGTGAAATTTTTCATTAAAAAGAACGTGAAATCGCTCTTAAAATCGGTTTGAAAACAATTTTTTGCACGACTCTCTTAAACATAGCTACTTCATGCTTGTGTAGCGGCAGTAAAATGACCTATTTCGCACTAGTTCGTAAAGTAGAACCAAAGAAATGCGATTCACATGAGCAACAGAGTCAGCCAAGTAGACGTAGCCTTCGTAAGCAATCTAAATAAAGATTTCAAACAGCCGAATGCTCAATTGTCAGATATATGCTTATTATGAAGTGAAAATTATTTGGTTTATAGAAGATATGTGCAAAAAAGGTCTCGAGCATATTGCTATTGTGATTTATGTGACTGTTTAAACTTGGTGGTGCACGTTTTAACGTAGATAAAACTGCATTTACATTCTAGATACATAAACCTATTATTTAAATTTGATTTTGTAATTTGTGATTACATAATTTTTTTAACGAGGAATATTTTAACATTAATCCCATATTGTGTAAATAAATCGAAAGTTTCCGTACTAAAATAAATATAAATTTTTATGCATTTGATTGAATAATGGAATGTAAAAATAATGAATGTTTGTAAACAACTAAAAATAATTTTATAGTTAGATCACGATTTTTATTAAAGATCAATCGTAAATTATTTTATTGTTAGGACACGATTCTATTAAAGATCAATCGCCAGGGATTCTGTTTAAAAATAAATGTAGAACTACATAGTGTATTTCACTAGTGCGAGTTTCAGGTCGACGAACTTAAGCCAAATAAAATCACCAGCTTTCATATTTTTGTGTTTTTGAGTTGTTTACATTTTCCAGATCTTCTTAGATTCCAGGCTTGTAGGCCGTAATTCATTAGTATTTCTATCTGAGATTCCGTCTACAACATTAACAAAGGCGGTATGGCAGTGAGCGAAGTGTCCTTGGCAGCTAGGCTCACAAGCTTAGTGTGTCGACGACTGAGCAGAGAACACTAACACGCTGAGCAGGGAGAATACGCTTACTCAAGAAGGACACTTCGCCTGCTGCCACACCGTCTTTGGTAATGTTTATTGCAGTTGTAGATGAAATATCAATGGACTACGGCCTACAAGCCCGGAAATCAAGAAGACTTGGAACAACGCCGGCCGTGAACGTTTACACACTGGGATGTTTACATTTTGTTTTTTTGGACAATATGTAACCCATGCATCTCTTTTTAAAGTAAAAAAAAGTTAAAGTCATGTTTCTTAAATAATAAATTACAGTTTTGGCAAAAAAAATGTACGAAGGAATGTTAAAAATATAAAAGTAAAAAAGTGCTTTTTCCTATTTTGCATCTCACGACTTTATTATTATTGCAAAATAGGACTGTAGTGGTGCTTACATGTTTTGTTAACATGAATTTGACATTTTAGTGATGACGGTTTTTAAATAGTACATTTATTATTTCTAAGCAGTGTGATATTATACTCTGTGAAGCAATCTCTGTGGCGGGTTGATAGTAAAACAGAAAAAGCAAATTAATTTTGTTTTATGTTCTATGTAAGGTTTAACCATACAGAGTGATTTTTACCACGAGGCATAAAATGAAAATTCCTGTTCGGATTGAGTTGTAAACAAAAAAATTCTATGGAACTTTCGCTCCAATCGGTCTTTATTTTAGAGACATCGATAATATTTACAGCTAATGAGTCAATATAATTTTTTTTTTTCAATTTGATGTGTATCTTTATATTTTTTTTAACTTTTGTATGTTAAATTAGCGATAAGCTATGGAAAGTGCTCAGAAACATGACTAATTGCTGGAAATTGCCAAGATTTAATTGTTACTAAAATACATTTTTAAAGTTTTATTAAAAAATCTAGTTTCCAGTTAGAATTTAGTTTTAACATTTTCCATCTACTCGTAGTTAGTATTGGGAAAAAAACCGAAACTATTGAAAATTAAACATTAATTTCCAGAAATATTTTAAGTGAATTCTAAAGCGTACCCGTTTAGTATTAACTTAAACTCTCGTAGTATAATCCCATTTGAAGAATGACAGTGTTGTAAAATTCTACATACCGTGTACGTATATAATTTTTTAAGGACACACTTCGAGTGCAATATACAGTATCACTAGCGCTCCAAGCAGTTGGGTTACTGTAGAAAAAACTAATAGGGTCTCTTATTAATAATTACTCGTATAATATTCAGTGTTGACATTAACCATTAAGTTCGATGTAAATGATTTTGTCAACACTTAATTAAGAAATCGGGAGTGAAGTATATATTTAACATAATCAAATGTATTTTACATCACAAGAGCCGAAAGTTGAATTTCCTGCACTGCGCTACATGATCCTCGAGGTTTTCTGCTCGTGTGGTGTATACTATTTTTTTTTTCATACCATGCCGAAAGTACCCACTTTCACCAATATATAAATATACTAGTTACTTTCAAGTGAGCAATTTTGAGGTTATACGTAATGACACGTGGTTCTAATAATGTCCATATAATAACAGCAGAAGGCTACCTATTAGAACATGTGACCTGACAAACACCAGGCTCACGTATCAGTGCGCATGACAAAACTGTTTAGACGATATGCGTGTAATACCAGCTTGTGACTACAACAGCGCATAAATATTATACTTTCAGAATTAGAGTTGGGTAACTCAGATCTGAACCGGTTCAAACAGCCGACTCCGACAGAAGATCCGTGAGAGCCGACTCACTTTTTTTTTGAGCCGACGGATCAACGGATCCGCATAACTCAGTGAAACACTTACGTATCAGTTCTTGCTTTGATGCACCTGTCAGCTCAAATGACTCATGCATCACATGTTTGGCTATGCATTCTTGATTCTATACAGGTCGTGATATGATTGACTGAACTAGGTAACTCAGTGGCAGACTGCAGTAACATATTCGGAGCTCGGCTCTTTTTGAAACAGTTCAGTGAGCCGGCTCACATACGGGATCCAGATGCAAAGATGCAGATCACTAAAAAGACCCGTTTTTTCCATTTCTATTCAGAATTAAAATCAAATCAGAAAGTACGTATTTTCGGCATAGTATGAAGAAAAATATATTGATTTTCAATTTCTGATTGAATACGAGCCTGCTTAAGAAATTGTCGGATAGAAGATGGCTGAAATGGCATTATCTAGACAAGGTCGTTTGTTCGCACACTGATACTTAAAACATGGTTTCTTTTAAAGGCACTCTATCGTCTCGATAGTAAACAGAACTATACTGTATAGATATAATAGACTCTCCAACAAGGTGGCAATAAGAAAACAGATTTGTGCACTTTACTATATACTCTCGCTTACACACCCTGAAACTTAAACCAAATACCCAACCGAGTTTTATGTTTCAACAATCTTATTGTTTTCCATTGTTACTTAATCAAAACTGAACACGTTTAAAGTATATTGTGTTTTGGAATTGCACGTTAAAATGTATCAAACGTTTTCATGGGTGTTGCAATAATATTTAGTCATATCATTGTATTACTCGATTTTTGATACAACTTTCAAAACATGAAAGTACTTTTACATAGTACTGAATTAATACGAAAACCATGCTAAAATTTAACCGATTTTTTTATTGTTCATTGACTAATTCAAAACCAATTTTGTTTGTTTGCCATACCTCAGGGAATAGGATAGGCTATATTACATCAACTAAAGAGGGTCAAGGGGTAGTTAAAAAACCTACATTAACGCGATCAAAGCCACAGGTAAAGGCTAGTTATAAATAGTTATTATAAATGCTCTGAAACTTGTGAAAGTCTAGAAGTTTTCATAAGAAGGAATATTATTTTTTATCCTACCACCTACAAAATAGCTGCTTTTAAATCGTTCGTAAAATGAGCGATTCAAGCCGGTAACGATTAGGATACTAAAGTAATTCAATTTATTGCCTTTAATAATAAATAAAATAAAACTCATAATTTTAATATTATTTCGTATTGGCTGGGATCGAACCTGCGAAGCTGTAAACAGTACAATAGAATCGTAACGCCTTAGTCAACTCTGCCACGCGACGGCAGAGTGTGCTTCAAACACAATGTTTAAGTAGCCTACGATTCATTACAGACATGTTTGCTACACAAGTAAAATGTCAAATAGTCGTGAAAAATAAAGAAATGAGTGCTAAAAAGAAGGCAAATGTTGCTTTTTGATAAGATTTAGGACAATAATACAGTGTCTATCTAGGACGCAATACTATTTTTACTCGTGTGACTGTAATACTCACTGGTGCTCATGTAACACAAGCCCAAACATTGTCGAAAATATATCTACTTCATTACGCCTTAACTACACTTACATTGGATCCGTATTTCCCCCATCATAAGTGACATTTTTTATGGAGGCTTTACATTAATGAGACGTAGAAAGAACGTATGATTGCATCAGTTAAATGAAAATAGAACTGATGGGGAGTTTTTACAAACTTGTCAACCTATAAGAAATTACCCAAAATAAATTCAAGGACTATGTAGAAATGTTTTTGCTATATTGAACAACTGTCATGTCTGTCAATTTTCCCCATCATGTACCGTCGAACTGAAAAATCTGAATCGAAATAAATACATTTAAACGGTCAACCCGACGGTCTGTTAACGACTGTTATCGTTTCTTACCGTATCTGGTTTTCCTTTCCGATTTAGACATCCACTTTACAGCCTTGGTGTTTGCTTTTGTTTCGATGTCGTCCGACGTTGGTCGACATCGGAAGAAAAGCAAATACCAAGATTATAATGTAAGTGTCTACATTTGAAAGGAAATCGGGCTTCCCTTTTCAATGTAGACACCTACATTATAACCTTGGTGTTTGCTTCTTTCGATGTCGTCCGATGTCAGCCGACATCGAATCGGGAGAAATGCGAATCCGATGTATGTGCAGCCTTAGACACACAATATCGATTCCACCATTGTATTTCCGATCATACCACAATTATTACAATAATGTATCTGTTCTAACCCACACCTTGATCTGGACGTGTCAAATTCCAATTACGTTTCGGATGAAAATAATTTTCCTTGTTGATATAATATTCAACAGTCGCCAACTGTTTCCAAGCTCACCTGGAAACAACATTTTTGTGTGCTTTATGTGCTTTCATAAAAGTACGGTCTATTTTAAAATACAAGCACCGCTTTGTCGGCAATAACACAGCCAGCACAGGTGTTGGTAATAACTCCAGCGTCAAATTAGACTGTGGTACGTGGCAAATTGAGTTTTATGGCAATGCAAATTTGGTAAAAATAGCTTTTGTGTCTATGCGGTGTCCGCTTACTAAAATGACTGCAGATAGAATGAAGTTATTCACGATTGCACAGTCGACTCTTGGAGCGAATATAATATAATCTTCTTTAATTTACCTTTAAGGGGGTTCACTAGTGTAAAATTTTCAAAAAATCGATTTCTTATCTAAAACATGTTAGAAATGACATTCTAAAAGGATTTGTATGTAAGTATCTGAAAACTATGTTTCATAGCGTCCTTAAACTTCAAGAGCGTTTTTCTCAAAACTATGTTTTTCAAGTTGGTGTGCAAGATTGCGCTAAATGTATTCAATGAAACAAGTTGAAATTTTGTGTGTGCAGTTTTTATACATTACTCAAGGTACTGACGTAGGGGATTTTTTAAAGTTTGATTTTTACATTTTTACAGCTTATAATCTCAGAGAAAAATACGTAAGAAAGTCAATTTGTTAGTTTTCAAAATTTTGCAAAACCCATACGTAAGTACCTCGGCAAATGGATTACGAATAACGAGATATTTTCATTTTTCGTTTCAGACAACCGATGCGTATTGCATCTTGCACACCGTTTGGCAGTGTCATTTTGTGGAAGTCACGTTTCAGCCTTTATCAGAGGCACATCAATTTGATTACACTTTCAACAAAATTTATGTAGAATACTAGATAATACACGAACAAAATGGCGTAAAAACTGTTAAAAAACTTTAGTAGTTTTCCCACAATAAATTCCTGAAAAACCGCTCGATAATCGGTCGTTACACTTGTGAACCCCCTTAAAGTGAATTAGATTCAAAGTGTTTTTTTAATAATAAGAGAAAACGAGTTTGTTTACAATCAACCAGACTGTATTGTGTATATAGATCGAGAATCCTTAATCATTTTAAAAAATAATCCTGTATGACACGTGACATTTTCATGTGCAAATTTCCTAATAGCAAATACTCTTGCTATAATATTATAATTTACGAAATTCTGATAAAAGTAAAGTCGGTTAGTGTTAGCAGATTGGAGGACTTTCCCCTAAATTTAGTAGATTCAATAGGACTTAGGAGAAAATCTAGAAAATACATTTATTTAGGGGATTCCTTTATGAGGTTTTTTAATATTCTGAATTCAAGTTGACTGCTGACTATAATCAGAATGCAAAATTTGTCGTAATCGATAGTCAAGTTTATTTTTGTTATTTCTTCTGTGTCATACTTTTCTAGCAAATATTTTATAAAAGTACAGTGCATTTTATATTCAATACAACAATATGTGAATTTTTGAGAAAAGTTTTGTAATGTAAAATATGAAATCTGTAATTTTGAGAATTGGTTTTCAATCTAGGGGGAATTAAGTTTCGAGTTAGTGGAAAAGGGCTGAGTTTATCTGAAGGCGCGTAATAAACGATCGTCTAGCAATACCGTTGTTTATATGAGATTTCCATGGTAACTCTATTACAAACTCTCAGTTCCCAGGTTTTAATCTTGAAAACTGTAAAACAACCAATTGGATCTACAAGTTATTATTAAAAAATAATTACTTAACTAAAAATATGAGTTAAAAAAAGGCTTAGATGTTTTGAAAACTCCTTTCAAACCAAAACATCTCAAAGAGCTGAAATCTTGTATTTCGTTTATAATAATTGTAAAAAAAATAAAAAGTTTGAAAAGTTACAAAAAATGCTATAGAAAATACAAAATTAGATTTTTTCAAAATTCGGTACGAAATTAGACAGAACTCAACCCAAATTGCTTATGCAACTCATTTAAAAAAGGATGAAAAGGGAACCTTTATTGAAGAAATAACAACAAGAATGGATGATCAAAACATAAATTCATAAATTTCGAATTTAACTAAATTGTTTGCGTACATTTACAATATAAAAAGTAGAATCTGTATTGTTTTTATTAACAAAATATACAAACTAAAATTGAAATATGACTTTCTATATTTCAGATCTAAATTTATTATTTCACGGGAACGTTTTTATTATACAATGCACATACTTTTTTACAGTCCTTGCTTACAGGGTGTAAGCAAATTAATCCGATTAATACCTATTTGTTTTATTTATACTTTTATCTATACTACAGTTATGAAATCGTATAGCGTGAGTCATCCATTTAGCACGGTTTACTTAATAGAGCAGCGAAGTAGAGATGGGAAAAACGGGTCTTTTTAGTGATCTGCATCTTTGCATCTGGATCCCGTATGCGAGCCGGCTCACTGAACCGGTTCAAAAAGAGCCGAGTTCTGAATATGTTACTGCAGTCTGCCACTGAGTTACCTAGTTCAGTCAATCATATCACGACCTGTATAGAATCAAGAATGCATAGCCAAACATGTGATGCATGAGTCATTTGAGCCGACAGATGCATCAAAGCAAGAACTGATTCGTAAGTGTAAAATGTGCTTCGTATGTATCTATCGATTATTTAAAGTAGTTGTCGTGGTTAAGGCACACCGTCAGAAAATTCTTAATTTTTGTATACTTAATAAGGATATGATAATACAATTACTCTGAAAATATGAAGTCGATCGACTGTATATAATCCGAGATAAATTCAATTAAAAATTGGATAATTAACATTGATTGTATACGATCTATGTAGTTCTGAACCAGTTTCTTATTTATAAAAAAAGAACTAACTGTCAGAAACTTTCCGAAAACTGACAGTCTTTCAATGTATTTGTTATGAGTTTAAGAAAAAATTTTTGATCGTCCAATTATTTATAAATAACGGTTTAAAGTTCAACAATTTATAGAAAAGTATACACGCATATGAATACTGTATGGGTTACGTTTCCACGGGTACAGTCTTGCGTACAAATAATGGATCACTGAGCTACAAGCTAGTATACTTTTGTGGCGCGTATAATCTATAATTAAATTATGGACACGAATTTACCAATATAATCTATAACTTTTTGACAATATTGTACCACGACTACTACCTTAATAGAAAAGCTTGCTCATTTCTACATGTTTCTCTAATCTGAACCTAGCGTTCAAGGAACGGGAA
Organism: Venustoraphidia nigricollis; assembly: GCA_034508555.1. Classification (NCBI taxonomy): domain Eukaryota; kingdom Metazoa; phylum Arthropoda; class Insecta; order Raphidioptera; family Raphidiidae; genus Venustoraphidia; species Venustoraphidia nigricollis. The sequence goes on along the minus strand of JAVRKA010000044.1, from coordinate 2,215,725 downwards.
TTTTATTTCAGTTCGTATAAACGGAAAATTTCCTTAAAACAAGTACGACAGCGCTTTAAAAAATTAATAAATCAAGTAAAATAAATGGCACAATTTTAAACTGAACATCTGCTACAGTTTCCTTTGTAATTTATATGTATACCTATATTATGCAGTCACGTTCTGTAAAACAGAAATGAAATTGAGTTTTATTGAGCTCCGACAGTTCCGAAGGTGTAGAAATAGATTAAGACAGTGCACAGTGACACATTCAATGGAACTTTCAGTCCCTTTTTGCGCAAAATACTAAGGCTGAATTGCAGAACACGTAGTCAGAATAATTGAGTCTTCTTAAAAAAAGCCACAAAGGGAGGAAAATAATGCAATTTTGGGGCTACGCCAATTTAATAAAAGTATGATTTATAAAATAAAATTTATAAATTTTTTTACTAAATTATTCCATTCTCAGGAATATAAAACACATGTTCGAGTTGTTATCGTCCATGATGTTATATGTTTATCGATCGTGGGTAATTGGACACAAATAAATGAAAATTCTAAGTTTTCTAAATTTGTTACGTTTCGTAGGTTAGTTTCCTACTTCTACAGGCAAGCTTTAATTAAAATAGGATACAATTAGTATGTATAATTAGGCTTTTAATTTACAATATATATTAAAATAAAAGAAGTAGGAAACTAACCTACGAAACGTAACAAATTTAGAAAACTTAGAGTTTTCATTTATTTGTGTCCAATTACCCACGATCCATAAACATAAAACATATGTTTTATATTCCTAAGGATGGACTTATTGTCTGAAACGATCGTTGAAAAAAGCTAAAAAAGCATGATAGAATTTTAAATCGATGATGCTAAAAAAACTGATCGATTAATATTGTTTTCAAAACAAACTTCCTTTCTAAACAACACTTTTCTAGGTATTTTAATCAAAATTTACCTTGTAACACAATCTTTTTCTATGTACATAAGGTACCTGTTTTTCATTTTGTCGGGTTAAAAAATCTATAATTATTCCATCAGAATTTAAAGTCATTGTCAAACCAGATCTTTTAACAAAGCATTTCTACAAACCACCGCAACAGTCTAAACGCGTTGGTATTATTTATCTATTTCTAAACTGTTTGTTAAAGTAAAAAAAAAACAGTTAATAATAAATTAATCGATAATATTTCTATTCAACAAAGTTCATAACTGTTGGTAAATACTTACTGGTTGGTAATTAAGATTTTATCAGTTTGGAAATTAGCTTCTCTATCTCATTAAAATTGTTTTGACATCACCCACTTGAATTAGTAAATCAATATTAAGGATGTAAATATTTATTAACCTCAGTTCATTGTTGTTCAAATAAAATGTAGATTATAGATAATCAATAATGCTAAGAAGCACAAGAGGATATTAATATTCATTTTAATGATGACACGTTAAATGTTTACACCATTAAATCGTGACTAGAGATCAAGGAATTGCAAATGAAATATCGCAGCATCTAAATGCAAATGTCAAACTTAATAGTTTTTTTTTTATAAAAGTGTAATCTATATTGCTTGTTTATAATACACTTAAATTTGATAGATTAATTCTTGTAAATTTAAAAAGAAAAGAACAGTTACTTCTTACCACACAGATTTATTCAGTGGATGTACATTTCGAGAGCAATGTAAATGTACATCCACTGAATAAATCTGTTGTGGTAAGAAGTAACTATTCTTTTATTTTTATTGTTCCAACCACAGTGCTCTTAATGTTTATACCTTGTAAATTTGTTTAATTTAATTAACACTATAACTACTTGTTAAAATACGAATACCTAAAAAAACGGTCAAGTGTGAGCCGAACTTGTTTCGTACTATTCAGTTTTCCGTGAGAACTTCAAGATTGAATGGATTTTCGTTTAGGTTTTCATGTAAATTATGAGTGAGGCCCTATATTCTGTATTTTTTTCAAAATTTTTTACTTAGTAGTTTCGTATATTTTTTTTTTAGAATTATTAAAAAAATATTTGTATTTCTTATAACGAACCCTTTGATACGTCACATGATAAATATATTTTTTAGCCCTCAAAATTAATCTCCAAAATCGAAATTCATTTACTTACGATATACGTTTGTGATTGAATCATCTAACTTTATATAATAACAGTATAGAGCATTATTCTGGAAACGATATAACAAGTGGCTCGTGACACCCAAATATAATTTAAATTGTATTTTCAACTTAAAAATTGTTCACTGCCAACCCAAAATTTATCCGAATGAAGCCGAACAAGAAAGCTAAAGCTTCTGTGAGTCAAGATTTTATGTGAAATGCAATATATTTCTCAACACATTGTAAATGACAAGACAATAACTATATAATTATGCAAGCCTTAAAGTGAACTCATATAACCTTTGACAAATACAAAACCTTGACTGTACACACTCATTATAAATCTATTGTAAATAATTGCACCGATGTAGACCTCAGTCTGTAAGAGGCTCATTTATTTCTATTGTAAGTTCACAGGGTGACTGACTATTCAGAATAAAAAAAAAAAAGTTCAGTCGTACCTACTTATAAAATATCTACCTAGTAATATGCGATGCGCAGTTTTACGAATAAAAAAAAAAAAATAATATAAATACGAACAGTGAAAACGAAAATAAGGAAAAATGACTTACAGATATTTCGTTTTTGACAAATAATAATTTGGGTGACTTGGAAACTTTGGTAATTAAGAAACTTTTCCAATCTTCAGAAGTGAAATTATATCAAATAAGCGAGTGTTTCTTATAATTCACAGTTTTACAACTTGCCGGTTGAGTTAACATAATCATTTGAAATTATAATTTTATAGTCTTTTCGAGTTTATAAAGGCTTTTACAATAATGTAAATATCAGGTACTGTTACTAATTTTAAGCAATGAGTGTATAATTATTGTATGCTTTTACTTGTAACATTTGTAAACAACTAGTCTGGTAATTTTTCCAGCTTTGTAACTTCTATATTAAACCTCCGCACATGGGTCGACTGTTTCATAACCTGAGTTTCAAATCAGTTCAGGATGCGACTATTGTGTAATCGGTTTGCAATCGATTGAGGTTCTTTGTCCGCATACGACTGCGACTCAATCTAAATTGGTAAAGATGATTCCTCCTACTTTCCAGTAGACAAATTTCGCTATAACATGCAAGCATGCAACTGCAATTGCCTCTAGACCTGCAAACGGCTTGAAACTAAATTTAAGAAAGGCCACAGAACGATCGCATCTGGATCGGTTTGAGACTCAAATTAAAAAACAGTTAATAGAGAAGGATCTTTGTTCGTAATTTTTAATGCTCAAAATAAACTTTTTTTCTGAATTCGTCGAAAATACAGGAGATGCTATTTATAAAACTAAGTTGTCTGTACGGCGAGTCGATAAGGGGCATTCTAAGTGTCTACTTTCTATAACTCTCATAGTACCTACTAATCAAATCAATTCGATTTTTAATTTATTATTGAAAACAATAACAAGAAAAATATTATTATTTGCAATTATTATAGAAAATTATAACACATAGAATAATGCATTAGTACTAGGCCTCGATCATTGTAGAAAATTGCGATAAAAATCATTATTCCTATATATTAATCTTTTATGAAAAAACAGTCTGACGCAGTAAGAAAAACATTTAAATGAGATAATTTCATTTAACATTTGAAGAAATACATTAATCTAACGAATTAACGTGATTATAATTAATTTTGCAAAACCCAGGAAGGCAAATAACTGTTAATAAAGAAATTATTGCACACATTTAATTACAGACACTCAAATATTTAAATTTTTATGTAAGAAACATCCGCCGTTAAAACCTTGAATATACGTGCAAAACACAATTTGCTTGCCTTTGTTCGTTTGACGAAACGGAAAGTAAAGCATTTGCTTATTTATGAATTAGGACACAAAAGTAAAGATCGATCTACAATCAATTCATTATTAACAGTTTACAGTAAAGTACGGAGTCGCCGACGTGCGGCGTTCCAGTCGCTAGCAGCGCTCTCCGTGGCGGCAGAATTTGTAGAGGAACCCGCCAGGGAGCGCGTTGCTAGGGGGACTAGACATGATTCTATTTACCTATTGATATTTATATTTTACTAGTGGGTTAAGCCTGTCTCCGTCAGGCGCAATTGAATTTCAAATATTCAAAATGGCATTTTTCTTTTACATATATTTTAGAAGATCCCCTTAAGTTATGTCCCGTTGACCTAGGAAGTCTAAATGTATGAGTCAAATTCAAATCTGCAGCGCCCTGAGTTGAAGTCCCACGCTGGGCGAAAAAATATTTTTTTAATGGTTTAATAATTACCTATACTTACATGTCAAAAAAACTTACATGAATTAATTAATTAGTACCTGGGAGACCGAGCTTTGCTCGGAGAGTTCAATAAACATGGTATTAATTTGCTGTGATTTTTAAAATAGTATACAAAAATCCATACATTTTTTAAATAATTTTTTTCTCATTTAAAATAACAATTGAAAAAATTGGTAACAAAGAATCAACAAATAAAAATTTTTAAACAATGAAAAAATACCGTTAAAATATTTCAGTTAAAGTCTGACGCTTGAACTAAATTGTAATATTCACATTTTCAATGTTTCCTTTAATTCACATTTTTTACTACTATAAGACGAAAAATAATCTGTAAACTAATAACTCATTGCGCACACAATTATTCTACACTTTTTTCAATGTATTATTAGCTTAATTAAAAAATTTGTAATTATTTGCAAACTTATTTGACATTTGATATCGGAATGTTTCTGAGTTTGTTATTGGTAACCAAGGCAACCAAATATCCATCCATGGCCTATTGTGTTCTATGAAGTTTTTTTCTAAAAAACCCTCTATTTTGACCCCCGGGGAGAAAATCAAAAATCCGGCTACGTAAGGATCTGTCCCGTGTTTCGTACTATAAGTGTGCCAAATTTCAACTTCCTAAGTCTGCTGGGGCCTTCTGCAGGGTCTGGAAAGACAGACGGACATCCGGACATCTGGACACACAATTGGAAATTATATATGTAGATTTACAATTATCACAATTTGTTAAGGCCCCAGTACACAGTGGTCTGTAGTGGGCCATGCTTCTGCCTGGCGAAGTACTTGCGATGGACGTGGAAGTAATTACGGCTGCGGCTATTTATTTATATACTATTTACAAGTATTATAGTATTATAAACCTAAAAGTCTCTTCATTGCTCCAGGATACTGACATTTTGGGCGATTAAAAATTTAAATAGTATAGCACGCAACAAAAAAAGTAGTTACCTGTCCAAACAATGGGCGACTGTGTGAACACCACGGGCCACGCCACGCCACGATTCCTTTGAAGTGTGTCAAAAAACCCGACAACAAATGGATTGCGCACCGCGATTCACAATTGTCCGCCACTACAGCCCATTACCCCCTGTACACAATGGCGATGGTCTACAATGGCCCACTACAGACCACTGTGTACTGGGGCCTTTACATAGATAACGTATCCTGCCCAACTTACAAGTTAATTGTTATTATATGTGAATCCACCTTTCGTGACGCCTTAAACTAGTCAAATAGTTGCAACATGTGTACCCATACAAACGTATATCGTATGCTATTAAATAGAAACGTATTTTTTATATATTCAGTGACACGATAGAAGACAAAAGGCGTGAAAAATTGTAGTCTTTTGTTAAGACCGGTACATTGAATGCCAAGTTAATATTTGTTAAAAGTAATAATATTAAAGTCGTCTGTGCGTCACCGAAACGCTATTATGGAAAATGAAAAATGAAATTATTAGTGTATTTTCCATACGGCACATACACTGTTGGCGTCGGTCGGAAGGCGGGATCTAGGGGTCGGACCAAAATTTCTCGACGTTTCAGGTCATTCTAAGCAGCTTGGCACCATTTTTGAAAAGGCTTATATATAAAACGGACAAAACAGTCTGGAATTTTTATTTCTGGGTTATATAAATGAAAAATGTTTAGAAGCGTGGGGCACTCACTGTATCCATATATTCTTTTAATTAATTATGTGCCCACGTTACTAAACGGTACCGAAGAGAAATAAATCTATTGTCTACTTTTTGCATCGATATAAACGTGGTTTTTAGATTTTTTTGAAATTATAAATTCTATTTTCAAATTTTTAGTCATTATATATTAGGTATAAAATTTAAGCTACCTATAGCCTGTCACTAGAAGTATAAAACAAACAAAAATATAGTCGCGCTAACCAATTCATAATAATTTTTATAAACTACCTATAGCTAACATCAGAAGTAAAGTTTGCTACAAATCGGAAATGACAAAACTTTTGTAGACTTACTAAAAATGAAGCAAAAAGCAGCTGTATTATAGGAGGTATGACAAAAAAAACAATATTGCGCAATAATATTACGACTCGTGAGAACTGTGACTGTCAAAACCCGCAGGCACTCGTTTTATCATAATGACACTGACTCGTCAGTAACATACCTCATCACGACACTAGTATATAGTCTACTATTAAGTGTGAGGAAGGAAATATTATCTTTTTTTTGAAAAAATTCATACCTCTAAGATTACTAAGCACAAGCCAATCCTATTATATTACGTTGTAAAATATTACTTTTGGGTTGGGCACCTTGAATAATAAGCATACAGGCGTTTACTGTAACAGTCATTGTCAAGGATTTTTCTTGTTTCGAGGTCGATAACATTGTTAACAACTTTACCTACACAAAATGTCGACACGTTTACACTATATTATTATTATTATAAATCTGTCATCACATAACAAAGGCGTTTATGCCAAATGTTTGATACAACTAGATTAATTAAGCAAATGAAGATTTATACTCAGTTGCAGAAAAAGACATGAATATAGTATTTTATAAATCGAATGAAATGCAATACTTATAAAAAAACTTGAAACGGGGAAACGCCATTTAGATTTTTAATGTATGTTGGCAAATTCGATCACCATATTTTTCCGTTTAGAGGAAAAACATTTCATGAGATTACTGAATAATTGCTAAAAATGTAAATTTAAGCTAACGATACGAAACTTAAAAAAAAAAACTTTGGATTGTTCGTTAACACATGAAGAAATATGTAATAACGACATCACAAGATGCTGCAATTATTCAGAGTTAGCGCAAAAGCTCGGATTATATACAAACAGAAAAGCACGCGAAATATTCAAAAAGGTAGGCACTTATAACATTATGTACAAAAAGTAAATATGTCTGCTGACAAAAGTTAGGGACGTCATTAAATAGTCTATTCGTAATTAAGAAGTTTACACTTGACGAAAACACTAATAATAGTATCGCTTCGTGATAATAAAATTAACTTTAATAATACTGAACTTTAAATTTAACGGCAATATTCAATTTTCTGTACGTGGGGCTGCACACACTGATCGAAGTTTGGTCTGCCATTATGACGCACCCAAGTTTCATATTAGTAGCTATAGTTACTACTTACTAACAAGTAAAAGACGAAGTGTCATTGATGGAATATCTTGCTATCAACGACAGCTTGCCGAACGAAACAGAAAAAGGCGAACTACATTAGATAACGTCTTCACAAAAAACAAAATATGTCAAATGAGGAACCTTCCTCATCACAAACATAACTTCTTACTCGAACTTTTTTATTTGATTTTTATAAATGTTTTATGAACAAAAATTGAATTAGCAATAAATAAATCTGTAATTAATGTGATAAAAAATTATTTAACAATAAATGTCACAAAATTAAACAAAAAAAACTAACAAATTTTCTTATTGTCGGTTCTGTTTCACTTATGCGCATTAAGAGGACCTCGTTTAGCGCTGTTTCGTATAGCACAGGAACTTATTGGAACGTATCTCCCACATTAAGCGGGGTCTTGCTATATTAGATATTTTTTAACATTCCAATAATTCGTAACTTTTGTGTCTAACTGTATATTTGAAGGGTAAAATCAATGGGGAAAATTATGCGCACTCGTTGTACTTATGTAAGGGAAAGATGTCTCAAAACAAGTGTCTGTTTCATCATTAATAACAATAATTGATAACAGGAAAGATTTGAACAATTATAATTTTCAACATAATAGCAGTTATATTTTGCAACAAATTGCTTAAAAGCTTTTGTAATACCGGTAATCATCCATTTAATAAATTTTGGTCATCCTGATTATTTGTCCATATCGCCCATTTTAAAATAATTATGCTCAGATGGAAAATGCATTGTCAGAAAATCTACTTTTACGATGACCTTAGATTGTGATAATATATTCCATTATAATATTGGTTATTATTAAATATATTAATTATAATATTTGTTATTAAATATGCGGTTATTCTGGAAATCAATTGGGTAAACAACTTTCCCCATTTCGCTGTACGATATTATTCCGAATAATAGATTGGAGTCACGTTGTTAATTCATTTGAGAGCCTGCTGTTTCGTTTCCAGAATAATTTCACATCTATAGATTACTCTTATTGAGTTTGCTCAAAGTCACGATAATACCGTTTACATTTACAAGCCGTAATTACACTGTATAGAGATTAATTTGATTTTTTAATGAATAAGTCACACTAAACTCCTAAAAGATCGACATCTGCTATCAAGTCAGCGGACAAATATATTCATTACCAAATAACTGTTAATTAAAAGACCGCGCATATTTGTCAAGCATAAACTTAGATATTGATAGTGGACTCCTTCTTAACCTCTTGTCGTAATTATGTATAAAAATTTTAATAATAATCTTCCTGGACAAGAAGAAGAAGCATGTCCGGCTAATTTACTCCTACAATACAAGAAATTATTCTACAAAAAAAGAGATTTGTAAAACAACCCAAAATTTTTTGTAAATTAATTTCTCATGTTGCCTGATGATGATAGCCTAATAATGCTATCGAAACATGTAGCAAGCATTGTTTTTAAATAAAATAAATTTCATCTTGTCCAGGAAGATTATTATTCAAATTTTTATACATAAACTTAGATGACCAACACATCAAAATTGCAGTCAAGTAGATTCGGATAAAATAAGTTTTGACCGATGGACAAACAGAGACGAGCGTGATCCTGTATGGAATTCGTTTTTTCATCTGATGAACGGAACCCTAAACTCCTATTCCCAACCGAAAGTGGACATGTAACCTAAACCTTAAACTGGACCGACCCTGCAATACGTTTCAAGTTTCGTGAAAATCGGTTCGGCTCTTTTTGCATGATACTTGAACACTTAAACTTAAACAGAATTTATATATTATAAACTCAGTTTTTACAATCAAACCGCAACATTTACATTTTGTGAACAGTAGGTGCACAAAAAAAAGGCAGACACACCTCTTGCGGTTTTAAGATGTTACTATTCTCGTAAAATTGGTATGATACAACACGTTGGAATGTTGATGAACACATCGTAATGTTATTAATAAGTTGTCCTAATTTTATGAATGATGAATCTATATTTGAATTTTTCAATATTTTATTCGTTGCTCCTTTCTTTCTGAAGTTATACTTGTTTGGCGCATCATGCAACAGATGTTGCGCGCGCACACCCTATGAAAAGTCGAAAGTATGAAGTTGGCCATAAGAGACCCTGACTGAAATTACAGATGGACAAAATAAATGCAATAATTTCTGCCATCTGGAAACTGCGTAATATACCTTTGATTACAGCTAATAGTCGTTTTAAAAAGTAAAAACCAGAATAAAAGTTTGAATGTTTTCAAATATTTGAGGTAATTTTTTGTACGTATCATTCCTAAACTTTTTGATAATTTTGTATCAATAAATTATTTGCGTGTATTTTAAAAGTTAGTTTTTAATAACTCCAAAGAAATATAGCTTCAAACGCACGTACATTAGTACGTGACCCACTTTTTTAAAAGCTACATTTTTATTAACATACTGTATAACATCGCACCTTATAAAACCTTTGCAGGACAATATAATTATTATTTTTAAATTTGTATTTTTATTATTAGGTAATTTAAATAATTATGCAAGATTACTACATAATTTGGTTTACCGTCAGTGTATTTTGCGAACAATAATGTTTAAGTGTGATATTTTAAGGATTATTTTTTTAACATAAATAATGATTTTTTCATTTGTTTATTTATGAGTAAATTCTCAAAATAAAAAGTTATCAATACAGTGCACAAGTTTAGTGTGAAATAGTTCATATAAAAAAATCCTGGATCATCTGCGACCAGAATCCTCAGACAAATCAATTTGACTTTTTTAACGGGCATCTTTCTTGATAGTCGTCTTTTTTCGCTTCCACGCCTTTTCGAAATGACGCCATCGCCTTTTATTTGCAGATTCTGTTTACAGAAATATGCCATTATTTGGCAGTTCCCAAGATATTAATTGTTAAAAATTAATACAAAAACTCGAGATACAATTGCGCCAAGAAATAGACAAAACCCACTTTCAACAGTTAATTTGATTTTTTTGTTATTTGAACTGATATTTTAGTTACTAGGTTTTCCGTGCTCCCGCTACTCATTTGTTTAAAATAAATTTCTGAAAATTCTGTAGCTATATATATATTATGTACATTTGTTGTCTCTTTTGACAATTAATATTTTAGGAATTGTTAATGAAAATGTAAAAAAATGGCATAATATGCTGAAAACAGAATTTGGTCGTCTATCCGAATCTGCAAACAATTGGGGGTCAACTTGGAAAGAGATGTAACTAAAAAAAGACGACTATCAAATAAGGCGCGTTTAAAAAATGAGGTGAACATGTTGGAGGATTTTAGTCACAGATTATCTGGGATTTTTTAAAATATATTATTTCAAACTAAACGTACGCACTATATAAATGAAATTATAATGTGACGAGAAAACTCAGAAACATGAGCGCTGTCAGAATTTACATTTTACAAAGTAGACATATGAGAACATGAAACAGCCCTTACCATAATTGCGGAATAAAAAATCACGTTCAGGAATATGTTTTGGCACTTACCTGAAACAAACAAAACAAAAAAACAATTAATGACAAAAATATGATAAAACTTATTACGTAATCTAAAAATAATGTGTACAGGTTTTTTTCTAACACTTTTGAAAACAACGTTATTGCTTTTTTACACAACTCCCAATAAAACATATCTGCTTTTTATGCGTTTATAGCGATTACAAAATGGTCCTTTTTCGCACTAGTATGTAAAGAAAAACAAATGCAATATAAACAAAATCAATATATCTGTCCGTTGCCATTTAAATCTGTAATCATAGACAGTTCGCATACGTATCCAATATGGCCGAGCTGCAGTGTCAAAAATATTACCAATATACTTATTATAATGTAAAAATCAGCTCTACTGTAGTAAGCACGTGCAAAAAATATAGTGTGAATCTTATTTGAAATGATATTATCAGTCCAGAGACTGTTAATACTCACTAATTGCTTGTGATCACACAGTTACTACTCGTGATAATATACCTTTCATTACAAACGAGATACATAAGCCTCTATTTTCGACTACTTACAACATAATAAGTTCAATAAAAATATTATTTCCAATTTGTTTGCACCTACATAGTTTTGTGCTATAAAATTTTCGACGTCCATTTGTTCCTAAGTTCTAATCTTAGAACTGCAGGTGAAAGTATTCATCAATTTTTCAATATATTATCAAAGCATCTAACTGTAATTCCAACGTATTATTATTGACTATAAAAAAGAGATTAACGGGAACTGGAATAGTGGCTTAAATAAAACTCAGTTAATTTTTTAATTAGCTACGTTTAATCTATTTTCTAGACTCTGTTAATAATACCACTCATATAAAATTATAAATTAACTTAATTCATTACCTTAAATCATAACACGAGATTATCAATAATACAATATAGTAGTCATTATACATTAGCGATAATATACACAAATATGAAACTATAACTTTAAAATAATCACACTAAAAAATAATTTCTCAAACTGCATTCTTTTTAGCAGACACACTTAATAAAATACACAGCAAATTCAATTCAAAAAACTTTTTATAACTAGGTAAGTGATGTAATCAATGAACTAATACGTAACACAATCAAGATACCAGTACCGCTAAAAATGTTATTCCATTTACGGCGGTAACTCAAATACCTCTTTCTTTTAAATTAAATTCCGACAATATATTAGCATATAACTTACTTAGTTATATACTTAGTTATACGCATCATTTCAAAAAAATATTAATCATCTCACTAACATTTATCTTCATCCAATGTACCTCTTTATCTAAAATTTCACAATTATTAACTCAAAAGTATGTTCTGTATTGAAATAATGAGCTGTCAACGCTGTTTCTCCCTCTTTAAGATATTGTTAAGTTTACAATCATACCGATGCCGACTTAATCTTGCTTTAAGTGTTTGCTTCATTTGACCTATATACACCTTCCGCATGTACACGGTTTTTCATACACATGACGCATCTTCCTTATCTATTTTATCTTTCAGTATCGTGTACCAATCTCGTATCTGAAGCATGTTATAAAATGCAAATCAAGCATTACTACCAACTAGTAATCTATTTATACCATATGATAAGAATATTTTTTTGAAAAGTATACGTCTGCATAGAGCACATGCGCATAAACAAGAAAATATCGCTTGGGCATTTGGTTTCCACCATAAGGTATTTTGGCCAGTAGCATTAAATATCAAAGCTGGATTAAATAAATCGATCTCACAAAACATGCATGAGCAGAGACGGGATTCGAACCCACGACAGTCCAGTCCAGAAGCCAGAACGCTGGCCACTACACCACACTTTTCTCTGATAAGAATATAGAAATCTATAATAAAACTAGTTTTTCCAGTTTATTAGCTCTATCATCGTATAATAATGGACAATATGAATTGATACAAGACCCAAATCTTTTGAACAAAGCGGTAGGTAAATGTATACAAAAAATTGGTTAAAAGTACTTATAGCTTGAATGGGGTGCAAAAGAGAATACACTAATGGTCTTCTTAGTCAATGATTTTGTCCTTATTAATTAATAGAAATATTTTGAGTAAAGCACCAGAAAGTGTTTCAAACATCAACATTTATTAAATTGTATTTACACAGTGTCTCATTTAAAATGCCTATATACAATAACTACTATATTACATCACAAGAGCAGAAAGTTGAAATTTCTGCACTGTGCCTCATGATGCCCTCGACCTCGTCTTGGGCATCATGTGTCGCGCAGTGCAGGACTTTCAGCTTTCTGCCCGTGTAGTGTATATTATTTTTCTTCATACCCGGTCAAAAGTACGTACTTTGACCAATAGATAAAAAGGTTAATTACTTTCAAGTGAATAATGTTGAGGTTATACGTAATAACAGCAACTGGCTACTACTGCATCTCTGCTATTGTCTATACTGGCGAACACGTGTTCTGTGCTGGCGAACGGCAGTCTTACGTATCATTGTGCGCATGACAAAACTGTTTCGGCCCGCCTATACAGACGATATGCAAGTAATTCCAGCAGTGCATAAATGTTAGACTTTCGGCATGGTATGAAGGAAATATCTTTAAAATTATTAATTTTGTGAAAATCGAATTTATGATTACTATGGAGGCATCTGATGTAATAGCAGAGATTGTGCCATTTTGAAGTAAATATCGCTGATGTTATTTTTTTATGGAAACAGTTTCTTTCCCGTAACAGAAATTCTAACTAACGTCTTAATTAACGTCCGAACATAATATGTTATCAGCAGCTTTCAATGGCGCAATTTTTCCGAAATGAAACATTCTCTGATTTTCAGTAACTGATTTTTTCGAACTTTTGCAGTCTCTAATGATCAGGACACATGCTGCCTTAAACAAACAGCAGTCTGGCCAACAGCAACATTGATCATCGCGAAGTATTAATATTAATAATAAAACTCATTCCTGAATACATACAATGACTGCCAGGTTATGATATAATATCTATATGCATATTTATTGATATTTGATCGTTGTATTCGACATCAAATTTAATGAAATGGTTATAGGTATTCCTTCAGATTTGAGCTAAGAATAAAGCTTACCGTATTATAATATATTATTATTGGCCGAACTAGTTTGATTCTCAAAATCCAACCGCTTTAACAACACGATAACGTTATTCGAATTATTCGAGTCGAATGGAAATTGAGAGTCTCACTGTTTACTTTTCGTTTATCTTTTTTTATGACATTAAATAATAAATATAAATATAAATATAAAGTTGACTTTGGCTTACTCCTTATAAAAAGATAAATCCGCCACACAAAAGGCAATAGTGTTGGCACTTTTTACACTGGAGCACAATACTAGATACACCTAATTGCGGCAATCCTATGATAAAGTTGATAATATCAGAGGCACTCAACTGTCCCATTTAAAATGGCACAGTTTATATATGCGCTTTATAAAATTTTCCGTTCACAGGCGACACTTGTAAATCTCTGAAAACAAAGTAAAAAGCTTGCTTTGCTTCAAACACAGTGTTTTGTTGTCAACCAATACAATAACGTGCTTTGCCTGTCGCAAAAGCATTATCTGCTACAAAGAGGATATAATATGAACATTAATATAACATCAATGCATAAATAAAAGCTATATGTATTTAAGAATCTGTCGTGTTTCAATTGTTAACTCGATTGACCTATTTTCAGTCAGAAATACACGTGTTTTGTTTGTATTAAAATTTTAGCAACTTAATAATATTAATTCTTAAAATGTAATCAAGTTGATCCGTCAAATTACTTGGGACATAACTGCGGGGTACAGTTTGGGAATCCCTGCTCTAGGTGTATCAAAATTCAAAAGCGTGTTAAATAAGATACCTCGTACCACTATCTGATCTATTAAATAACTATACTTTTTAAATACGAAAAATAAAATGTCGTAAATGAATCTGTCAACGAATTAAAATTATGACCACTAAAACAGCGAATAGATAAATATTTACCGATTTATTTATTGATCGATTAGTATTTAACATTCATTTTGAGTTGTATAATAATGTACCGCAGGTCGGTTGAATATATTATCGGGTCGCAATGCCAAACCTTGCTGACAATATAGTGTTTTCGCTAATACAGGTACTATAAACTTCAAAAAAACAATTAAAGATCTACTGCTTGACAAATGTCTTTACAATTATAAAAACTTTCTGGAGTAAATTATATCTTATATGAATTATATATTTTGTTTGTTTGTTGACGATTATTGTATACTTTTATTAGTGTTACAATAAAAAATCTATCTATCTATCTATCTATGTGGCTTCTTTATATGAACATATTAAGTTTGTTCTTGGACAAATTAAAAAATGTGACCCCTTAATACATTTTTTTTCTTAATTGCAATATTACTATCAATCGAACATCTACACCGAATTAAATATACCTTTCAGTAAATAACTATCTGCAAACTAGTGTTTTCATAAAATGTGTAAATCTAGTCCTGTTAAACCGATTTTTTTTTTAAATTTTAGAAGCACATTTTTATTGCTATTAAAGAGTTAAATTTCAATTTGAAACAATTCCGAGAATTTTTTCGGTGTTTATGGTGCCAATGTGTTTAGGAGGTTGTGAAACGTCGAGAAATTTTGATCCGACCCCTAGGTCCCGCCATCCGACCGACGCCAATAGTGTATGTGCCACTATGGCAAAGACACTAATAAAACTACCGGATCTAATTTTTGACCATGAAATGATCTAGCAATACGAATATTTATTAAGACTAGTAAAAATATTTATGAAGCTTGTCTGCTTCAATCATATATGATTGGGAAAACCACTGTGCATTATGAGCTATATAGACCAACAGTGGGCAACCCCGGCCCGCGGGTCAACTGCGGCCCGCGAAAAGTTTCTATCCGGTCCGCGAGATCTTTAGAAGAAATTATAAATAAGTATTTCGTCAAGTTTAAATTGAATATCAAACGCACGTAGCAACAGTAGATTCATGATTTAGTACTTATGCTAAAACTAACATCTATGAAAGCATCTTTCACTTCAAATGTCTCCACTCATAACAAATATTTTAAATAAGATAAATAAATATAGTGATTAACTTCTTTTTTTCTTTTTATTTCATATTTGCAAACTAAAAAATTACAGGTCACAAGAATGTGTCAATTAACTATACTATTACCGCGGAAAAAACGTGAACTTTATTCTGGCCCATGTTATAAAAAAGGTTGCCTAACCTTGGTATAGACCAGTGGCTCCCAACCTTTTTCAGCTGGCGATCCATCATTCCTTATCGGAATACATCCACGTTCCATCGGTCCATGGTGGAATAAAAAAAAAATTGGGAGGGATGTAGCGGTTCTACTGTCTGCCCCAGATGCCAAAAATCAAGAACCAAGAAAACAATCAAAACACAATTCGATTTGTTTCGAGTATTCTTTTCTTTTCTGGTGGTTTACTCGATGGTTTTTGATAGTTTTAGGATCGAGTCGCGACCCACCGGTTGGGAACCGCTGGTATAGACTATAGAGCAATATGTCATAATAAAAAACGATAACATTTAAGGATACAGGGGATAAAAGTTCAGTCATGTGCAAAATATAGTATACAACAATATCGCATTTCTACTTTTTTCTTGTTACAAAAACACTAACATGTTTTAACAAAATTAAGTTACTACTTAAAAAAACATTAATATTTAATTATTTCTATATTCTATTTTTAGACAGTGACATTTTACCCCTGTACTCTTCATTTGTCAATATCCGTGTCCGGAGTAAAAAGTTCAATGTTCATAATAAGATCAGAACAATCGGCAACATTCATTAATGCTTACGAACGTTGGGTTTTTTTGAGACAATACTAACACTATGTAATGTCGACCACAACATTGTTTAGTTTGAAGTTTCTATTAGCAACATTTAAGAAACAAACAGGTTTGATACAGTTTTCGATTTTTATACCAACTTAGCAGTAGTCTGCTAAAATGTATCAAGAATTTTGTGGCGTATAGTGTCAATATTTTATAAAAACGAAATTAATTTAAGGGCTATTTCCTGATAACTTAAGTATCGTACAGTGTGCAATGACACGTCGGTCCTTCATTTTAAAAATGGTGCCCTGACCCGTTAGGATATAGTAATTTAGTCTATTAATCTGTGAGCAGATGACAGTATGGTGTTGTGATCAACGTGCTTGTCTTTGGATCGTACTGTCGTCGGTCGAATCTCACCTCTGCTTATAGATTTGTGAGGTTTGTTGACCTAGCTTTGATATTTAATGACACTGGCCAACAACTAATATGGTGGAGCCACCAAGAGATATGCTCTAGTATATGTTTATATTATGCTCTATATATGTGGACATATACAAACTGGATATTACTTTTATGTTAAAAAAAAATCTGTGGACACTATACGGATCAAACAGCTGATAAAATTTTGGCGAGACGTGTAACATGTATAAATATCGTACTGCATGCAACTGTCTCTCTTAGATAGCATTTAACAGTATTTAATAAAATTGATTATTTAGTCTTTTATCTGCGACTGCAATATGAAGTATTGTATGTAGGTGAATTAGGACTGACAATCAAAACCAAGAGCAAAATTTATTCGAGAGTTGAAACATTCATTCATTCACGCATAGTACCAGCTGAAAGAATCGTTTCGAATGAATCTTCGACTATAAAAATAATTCGAATAGCAGCCTTTCGATTATCAAAACCAGTCCATTATTCCCAGGACTACTACCTTTAATGAAGACTCGAATATGTCCTCGACATATTGTAATTTAAAAATAATATATGCTTAAGAAAAGAAAATACGAATTTAGGGAGAGACCGAAGACGTTCATTAAACATCGCTCAAATAAAACATTTTCAGTGTGGCTTTACAATAAAACGAATCTGGTGAGCATATTTCACGCAAATGCAATGAATATTTTCTCAAGGCTGAGAAAAACGTCTTGAAAAAACTGAAGTAGTGGGGAAGACAACAGCAACTTCTGACAGTTATAGCGGAATCTATAATGAGCTCAGCATATGAGATACGCTGTTTATATACATAATGTATAGTCGATACGTTATAGAACTCTAAAAGTCCACAATGCAATATCGTCGGTAATACTGAAAAACTGCTTAGGGGCCATTCATTAATTACGTAAGGACGATTTTGGTCATTTTTTACCCTACACCTTCCCCATGTAAAAGCACATCTCCCCTTCTTACGTAACATTTTATCTGGTTTTAGAAACGGAGCAATTGCACTGAAACTCATAATTTGACCTAAATCAAAGATTTAAAAATAGACACATTAAAAATTTTGAAAACTTAATTGTTAATAATTTTTTTTCTTAATTTTTAGGTAACAGGTGAAATTTCGTGTGCTTTATTGCTTAATCACTGCTAATAAAATGTCTTTTCCGACCACAGTTTCAAATTTGCCAAAAGCATTTTTTACAGTTTGAGTGAACAATCGCCTTGATACAAATTTCTAACGTACTTACTCATGTATCTTCATAAAAATCATTTTCACAAGAACGTTTTTTACCTACTGAGTCTCCCCAACACCTTTTTTACACATTTTTTTAAGGCTACAGGCATCGGGGACTATTTGGCTATACACAGTAGTCCCAATGCATATCAATTTCAATTTATTAATCATTCCTTTGCTCCTCAGATCAGAATCTTGGAACCGAGGGTTTGTAAAGCTTTGGTTTCCTAGAATAGCGGTACCGTAATATGACGGTGACTAACGTAACAAAAACGTGTTCATAAAAGTAAATGGATGTGGTTTTCTCGGTAGGGCCAGAACCACCGTAACATAAAAGTAAAAAATTCCAGTTCAAAATTTGGTGTCCGCTCATTCGTTTGACAGACAAACAGACCCACAGACTGTTTCCAAAAATATGTTTTCTGAAGTCGAGAGACCTCAAAGCCAAAGAATAATGGAAAATTTTGATAAGTGAATTTTGACCTGATTTAGTACCATTCGCCACTAGTGGAGTAATAATGGTAAAAGTGGCATTCATTTATTTCTATATGCACACATTTTTTATTCACCATCATATTACGGCCGCTATATTACGGTACCACTATCTTAGGAAACCGAGACGATAGAGGAATTATGAAAACGTCATAAAAAGTACGGCAATGCTTCACACTCGACTATTCCCAGTAGACTTGGGTAACTCAGATCTGAACCGGTTCAAAGAGCCTACTCCGACAGAAGATCCGTGAGAGCCGACTCACTTTTTTTTGAGCCGACGGATCAACGGATTCGCATGACTCAGTGAAACACTTAACACACAGAAGCACATTTTACACTTACTTTGCTTTTATGCCTCTGTCAGTTCAAATGACTCATGCATCACATGTTTGGCTATGCATTCTTGATTCTATACAGGTCGTGATATGATTGACTGAACTAGGTAGCTCAGTGGCAGACTGCAGTAACATATTCAGAACTCGGCTCTTTTTGAACCGGTTCAGTGAGCCGGCTCACATACGGGGTCCAGATGCAAAGGTGCAGATCACTAAAAAGACCCGTTTTTCCCATCTCTAATTCCCAGGCAACGGTATATAGAAACATTATAAATCTCTTTCGCCAATAAAATATGTTTTATCCCTCCCTAGTGAATAATTGAGCATCGCATAGTACGAAGTCGGATAATGACACTGTAAAATATACATGTATTAAAACTAGTATTAAATGTTTGTGATACAGACTTTGCTTATAAGAAACACGTTTGTGTACACTTTTGACAGTCTTACGGGGACTCCACTTTATTGAACGCGTTGATATCGCAGCAAACACTGAAAATTGGCGAGTACTAATTTATCAACACTATAGTGATAAAGATAAGTGTTCGGTGTGTGGTGGCTTCCGCTTCAAATTTTGGTGAAAAAAATTATAGTGTGTTTTAATGCATCTAGTCTTTTACAACTGTGATTAAAAATCCAACGTAAGTTTGACATTATTTTTATTTTTAGTAGGTGTACAGTATTTTGTTTATTTAACATTATAGATTTTTACGTTTAATTGTAGTTGGATAATACTTAAAAAATATGGTTATCAAACATTTATGTGTAGGAAAATGTAAATGTGAATTTTTTTTGTGCTTTTTGACAACAATTTCTGAGTGACCTCATATTAACCATTTATCAATTTGAAAGAAGTCTACCAGGTATGCAAAAAATCGCGTGAGCCTCACCCACATAAGTTCCGGGGGGAAGTGATACTTCTTTAGATTTATGAGCTCATTTCATTGATGCATTTTCCATTTTGCGTTAGCAAGATTTCTTTTGTTTCCCCTCCGTTGAAACGGCTCTTTTCTTTTGCGTTACCAAGGTTTCTTTTATATCGCATTTCTCCTTTAACGTTACAAAAAATTTTAAACAGATACATGGCTAAAGAAGTTTCACTCCAAAAAAACCGCGAGGCAGACGATAATTGTAAATAATCTGTATAAGTGTCATCAAATGACAAGTATTGTTGCGATGTATTTGAGATTTTGGAAACTATGAACGATACAAAAAAATTAATTAGTTTGTCACCGATTTTGTTTTTCGTCATACTCAATATTAAATTTTAGTGCTATTGTTTAGTAGACTTTTCGTACTGTTGAATTATAAGCATTTATTGAAATCATTAGTTTCGGAACAAATAGAGGAAATAAAAACAATAAACTAGTTTTTATATAGGTACTGACTGAAACACTTTATTATGAGATGAATAGCCTTCATGGATGAAATCATGTTGACTATTCAAACTACGTTTTATGTAGATATAAGTGAAATAAAACTGTTAATGTGTTATAAACCAAGTCAAAATGTTGACTATGCAAATTGTGGATGGTATTTAAATTAAAACAGTCATAACTTGATGTAATTTCTATTATTATTTACATTAATTAGTCAACAAAACACCTTTATAGGTAGATCTGGATATAGTTGAGAACATGCTAAGAATTTTATGTAAAGATTATATTTTAAATAGAAAACAGGATCACGGGTAATTGGAATAATAAAAACCCGGGTCGCAGTGCCAAAACCCTGCGGACAATATAGTGTATTTGCTAACACAGGCAGTGTGGGTTTATTATGCGAACTTAAGTTGGTTTTTGGACAAAATAAAAAATTTGACTCCTTAATACACCCCTTAAAATAACGTTTTTTTTTCTTAATTGAAATATTATTATCAGTCGAACCTCTATACCAAATTATATACACCTTTCAGTAAATAATTCACTATTTGTAAACTAACGTTTTCATAAAATTTGTAAATCCGGTCCTGTCGGGCCGATTTTTTTTAAATTTTAGGGACACTTTTTAATTACTATCAGAGAATTTTTCGCTATTTTGGGGCCGAAAAACATTTTTCAACCCCTAAAAACTACCCTTAAAATGGCCTGATTAGGCCCATTTTAAATAGGCTTCTTGCGGTGATGGATTTCAACCCGTGGGTCAAATTTAGTTGCAATCAATTAACTCTTTCGAAAGTTAATAATAAACACTCATTGATTGCAACGTTTCGTCTTTATTATTAATAAGTGTTTAAATGTATTTATTTTCATTATTAGTGTATTTGCCATATGGCAACATACACTATTGGCGTCGGTCGGATGGCGGGACCTAGGGGTCGGACCAAAATTTCTCGACGTTTCATAACCTCCTAAACACTTTGGCACCATTTGCATATTTCTAATTTATTATATGTTTAATATTCTTGAGGATGGACTTATTGTCCGCAAAGATCGTCGAGAAATAGTTTAATAATTTTTTTTTGTAGAATTTTCAAGTGAATATTTATTTATCTGTGATTATATTTTAAAACGGTTTTTGATAAGTTGGTGGATCGTAAACCGAAAGACCTGATTACGGCTAATTTAAGAGTAAAAAGCATACTTCACTTTAAGGATACGAAAAAAGTCGGATAAAAAGGTGTTCGTTATTAGTGTCGTCTCAATTATACACTGTTTAGTTTTTAGTGTATTTGCCATATGGCAACATACACTATTGGCGTCGGTCGGATGGCGGGACCTAGGGGTCGGACCAAAATTTCTCGACGTTTCATAACCTCCTAAAAACATTGGCACCATTTTTAAAAATGTTTATATATATATATACGTATTTATATACGTATATATATACATATATACATATATATATACGTATATATATATATATATATATATATATATATATATATATATATATGTGTGCGGGCAATAACTTTCGAAGGAGTTAATTGATTTCAACGAAATTTGGCCCACGTATTGAAATCCATCACCGCAAGAAGCCTATTTAAAATGGGCCTAATCGGGCTATTTTAAGGGTAGTTTTTAGGGGTTGAAAAATGTTCTTGGGCCCCAAAATACCGAAAAAATTCTCCGAATCGTTTCAAAATTCAAATTTAATCCTCTGATAGTAATTAAAAAGTGTCCCTAAAATTTTGATAAAATCGGCCCGACAGGACCGGATTTACAAATTTTATGAAAAAACTAGTTTGCAGATAATGAATTATTTACTGAAAGGTGTATATAATTTAGTATAGAGGTTCGATTGATAATAATATTGCAATTAAGAAAAAAAAATGCTATTTAAGGGATGTATTAAGAAGTCTAATTTTTTATTTTAGCCAAAAACCAACTAAAGTTCGCATAATAAAGCCACACTGCCTGTATAAGCAAATACACTATATTGTCGGCAGGGTTTTGGCACTGCGACCCGGGTTTTTTTTTGAAGTAATCTTGATATTCAAATTTCGACAATGGAAAATGCAAGACAAAACGCTCGAATTGTCACTGGGAATGAAATTCACTGACTCTAACTTTTTGCTCAAAACTTTAAATCCGTCTTTATGTAAATTAAAATAAACATGCTTTTGGGAACGTTTTGTGGAAATTTTATGTTAAGTTTATGTGCTGCAAAAGATATAAACATATACATTCCGGCAAAAAACAGTATATCCTTTTTGACGTTGCCATAGGCGGCAAATAATTTTAAATCAATGGAAAATATGACATCAAAAAACAACAAATGTTCCTTTCTGTGATAAATTTGTTCTCGATGAAACAATAATTATTTCAAATCTAAAACATTTTTGTAAACTTATTGAAAATCAGTTTTTCGTATAATTATTTCTAGGGTTGTCTTTGTGTACAGAAATTGGCTGAGATTTTTTTAAATGAACTAACGAAACTATTTTGTTCTTACAATGCTAATTGCTACATTATTCAAAGAGAACAGAATCAGTTATCTTGGTTCAAAGTTCAAAATGATTTCTCCAATTATAAAATCATTTATATGGCCTTCATTTTATTGAGAAATACATATGTTTTGTAGCAATATGTAGGGTATTAATTGTTCTGAACTTTTTACAATTTATGGAATTAAATAGTGCGATAAAAATAAAACAGCTTGTATGTACAGGTGTTAATCTTTTGTTTACAAACGATCTAGTTTCCAAACTACAATAAATTCAACAAAGTGTTCTTAAACGTTATAAATAATGAGTTCAAGGCAACCGGTACGTTTTTAAAAAACTCATTATTCTAGGTGTTATGTTTTAGGTTATATTTTTCTGTCTATTCCAACAAAACCCTTAAATCCGTAATCCAATTTCAATGAAATTTAGTATATAGGGCTCCTAAAGAATATGTTACTTTATAATCGAATTCGCTTGGGTTGCCATAAGTTAAAAAATAATATAAAGTTTCTGCTAACACGTGCGTTGGCTCGGATTACCGCTAGTTAAAAATATGATTTACTGGGTTAAATTCAGGCAGTTACAGTGGATATATATAGCCAAAAAGCTACGTAACAAGCTGTCAGAATCAATTCAGGTACTACCAACAAAAATGTTTAAAAATAAACTGAGTTAACATAAAACAGTTTTTATAATATTGAAGATGTTTGTAATTATAAGTTATAATTCAATTTTGAAATACAAGTATAGATTCGCTATGAACTTGATACTAAATCATAGAGCTTGAGTGTCTACTAAAGCAGTGTTGTTGTTTTTTGAGACGAGTGTTTTTTATCAGTCTGTAATCGGTCGAAGGGTCAGACAATAATGGTTTGTCATGTAGCCGACTAGTCTGGACATACTCTTTCTACTGCAATAATATTGTAGTAAATGATAACGGTATACATTCGACTACACAGGAACCATGTTTTGTGTATGACTTCGAGATTCGTCTATTTAGCCTCTGATCAGTTCCAGTTTATTCAACTGTTCCAGTCTTTTTGGTATTTTACTCTGATGTAATGATTTCGTAATCAAAACATTCCGCTAAAACTTAAGCAACTGCAAAAATCGTGTTTTCGCGATCCCTTAAGGCTGTTGGAATGCTCTGACTTTAAGCCAAAAATAGGGCTTCGGCTGTTAACTGATTGTAGACTTACTCGTCAATATTTTGCAAGAATTCTTTCTCTATAAGGAAGATAAAGGACAAATCTAGATCTCTAATGGACTACTTTTGTAATTTATGTACGATTTACTAGAAAAAAGTTGGCATTAATTGTGCCAAAAAACACACGTTTTCAATGTCACACTACGACCTTATTCGTACTTATTTCACAAAATTGTTCCATCACAAACCTAAAGTGAGTCTTCCTTTTTCGGAAAAGTTTTTTAAATCTTCAAAATATTTCCAAAAATTAGAGTAATCAACTGACAGCGGCACCCTTGCGACAGCATTTTTTAGCCTCGTAGTGTGGCTTAAATTCAGAGCGTGCCGACAGCCTTAAGGATGGATTTAATAGAAAATTTTATTTTAAAAACACAGCAAAAGATTTATGGATGCACCTAATTTATGACGACTTTCTTTTTTATTTTTCTTTCGTGTTCCGCAAAGAAATTAAAGAACGGTGTTAGGTTCGAAAAAAAAGTGTACGTGTAACCTTTAATCGTGGTTAAAGTAAAACATGTAAACAATACATATATTATTAACGGCGAGGAGTATTCATAGTCAATATACCGAAAAGGTTTACTTCGGTTATTTCCGGCGCTTAGTTCAGCTTTCAGACTGCAAATACTATACTAAACTGCATGCATATATTTATGGTCCAAGAGGCAATAAACATTTTTGGGTAGATATTTGAGGCGCTGTGAAAATTTGTACAATAACTCTTTAGAAAAGTGGTTTTTGGCGTGACGGCGTGAATGCGCGGTTGTTTACGGTTCACAATCTCTAAATTATCTAATTTTTTATGCGCGGCAACAAAAAATAGTACAGAGTCTACCTGTTACGATATAAAACAGAAAGATACTTATGTTGTATTTTTATGGTAATAGTGCTAGTGGTAAAATACCGATGCACATTTTTTTTGTTCAACAAAAAAAAAGATACTTTAAGAAAAAATAATAATGATTCTCTCATGAACTTCTTTAAGAAAATAGAATTTAGGGTATGGTAAATCATAAAGATCAGTTTTCTTGCTAAAGTAGCATTGTTAAGTTATCGAGTTTTTCATTCTTCTATTTTCATTGAAGATGAAAAGTTTTATTTGAACTATAAAATAATGTTTGCACTTTGACGTAACAACAAAAGATTTCTTTTGTAGCAGACATTTTTAACGAGATATGTGACATGTCCTTTCTTTGTAACGATTTTAAAAAATTGTACACAAGCACGTATTGTTGTATAAACTTGCTTTTTTCATATACGGTAATTTATTAGTTAATTTTAAAACACGCGTATATCTAATTAGGTAATCAATTAGTGAAGTAAAATGATAAAAAAGCTTAGTAGTTAAATATGTTACTAGTTAATAGTAACAACTTATCAACGTGAACCATGAAACTAGCTTGGTTTTTAGTTTCTAGATCTTAAATTTTTAATTATTTTATAGTTTAGTTTTACTCAGAGTTGCCTATAAGTTATAATGGAGTGCTTTCCGCTATATTATGGAAAAATAGAGAAATTGAGATTTGCTGATTAAAAAATGGATTTTAAAGTTATCGATATATATATTAAACTGGTTTTGCTTGTAGTTTAAAATTTAAAGTGAAATTTCGACCTAGATGCACATTTTATCGAATGCGTTGACTGAATTAGCCAGATTTAGAATTTTTATTTGGCCGTCTATTGACTTAGAAACTGCTGAGTTGATTTGCATTGAACTTTCACTACAGTGAATGTTAATATATGTATATAGTCGTGCTTTTACTAAAGGAGATGACATTCGCGCGAGTGAGGCCCCGGGTAATTTAGTTTAGTTTAAAAATAAAAATATAAACTTGGCTGTGTAAATAGGGGCCAAAAGTTTTTATGGCATCTATCTCAAAAATACGTAAAAAAGTTGTAACGAAGTAGTAACAACATCATTAGTATAAATTAAGTTAAAATGTTACTTTTATTTATCTTATTACGTTGAGATGGTAATCTAAGAGAATTATAATACCTAAATAAATACAATGATTTGAACTAGGTTTTGCAATATTGTGTTGAATTTAATTCTACAACAAAACTGCAAAATGCAAATTGTTGAGAAATAACGGTACTATCATTAATGTTTTTGCAATAATAACAGCCTGTATTTTAACTACGAATGCATGCCGTTTTTTACTAATTTAGTAGAACTGTATTTTCGTATATAAACTAAACAAGAAATAATATTAAGAAAATAGATTGTATATTCAATAATTTAGTAGTTAATATTATGATTATTATTCTATTAAAATGAAACGAGATCTGATTTTCCAAACGCACACTGAACCAAAAAAGTATTTAAAGTATTCATAGTTTCTCGGTAAATACATAGAGTGAAATTAATTCTTATTCACTCACTTTTCATAAATACAATAGGTATGTTTAGTATTAGTGTGATTCAGTAAATTTATTTTTCTGAAAAGTTACGTTAGATATAAAATCCATGGTTACGCTTTTATGTAACAAACGCAATAGTGCCACAAGTGTGAACACTTTTTTAACTTGATATAATTTTTTTTCAATCAATGTCTATTGACCAAGATTTATAAAAAAAAATCACGATCGACAAGAAGTTGGTATTAACGAAAATCGAGTTGTCTTTTTTTATCAGAGAGTAGTGGATGAATGAATTGTAGATTATAGTTGCTCAACATCTGAGGTCATCAGCGTCTATGAGAGTAGTGGAGATTTTGACAATAATATTGTTACTTGATTGATTATTTGTCAATATTATTATTGTAGATTGCTTATAATATAGCTTTCTCTGGATACTGATTCCTTAATTTCTCACTAAATATATCATAGTTCTAAACCGAATATACAATTTATTGCGTAGTTTACACATTATTTAACTTTTGAAATTTTCTATAATCATAGACAATACAATAATGTCATAAAGATAATCTTCGTATGACAAACAACATGTTGCTTGTATAGATATAGAAATTAAACAGAATACAATATACTGTATGTTCGTAAAAATATGAATGCATCTTTATAAATAAAACTAGCTTTCGTTTTCGGCACGGGTTAATTTTAATCATTCGAGCTGTTTAGAGAGAATCATTTTTTCAATGTAAAGAACCATTTTAAAGGTTTGCATGTGACAATTTCCAACTTGTCAAAATAAGGGCCAGTGTATTAGACTGGCACTTATTTGTATAAGCCAAATTTTTTTTCAAACTTTTTGAGTTGCTACCCCCTGAAATGGTTCTCTATATTGAAAAAAATGATTAGCTTAAAATTTCAGCTCAATTTATACAGTTTAACCCGTGCCGAAAACGCAGAGAACTTTGGAAATACGTTACGTAGAAAGCAAATTCTGAAACTACTTAACTTTGTGTTTAGGGCATAAAAAATTAACTTTTCCTATGGATCTGGACAAAGCAATTCTTCTCTTAAACACATCTTAGGACTTCTTTAAGATAGAAATTGGTTGGTGTTAAGTCATAGACAAAGTTACGCACTCGCACTACGGAACGTAATGCTAATGATAACCGATAACCGTTACAACATTTTCGGCACGGGTTAATTTTAATCATTCTAAATTAGACATACCTCTACAAAATAGGATGATGTGCCGAATCTTAGGACTTCTTTAAGATAGAAATTGGTTGGTGTTAAGTCATAGACAAAGTTACGCACTCGCACTACGGAACGTAATGCTAATGATAACCGTTACAGCGTTTTCGGCACGGGTTAATTTTAATCATCCTAAGTTACAGATACCTCTACAAAATAGGATGACGTGCCGAGTCGTGGAAAAACGCTGCGTCTCTTATTGCCCTTGTATTTTTTAGTTGCGATTCTCCTATCCATTGGCCTTTAAACTACTGAGCTACGGTGGATGTAACGATAGCTCAGTCATGTGGAAGGGGTCGACCATAACTGCACACGATTTATGATTAATATCTTCACGTAATTGCTTTAAACACGTAGTTCACTGCGTTACACAATAATTGCCATAGCTAATTACAGATGTGTATGGTTGTGATTATTAACATTTAACTGATTTAACTTTAATTCAAATCTACGCTTATTGCTTCAGACTAGTTATTAATTCATGCAAATTGTATTATGGCTAGACTACACTTGGTTAAATGTAGTTATTTTGATGTACCTAACATAAAGCGTTCACTATTAGTATTTTCTAAGTCATCGAATTATTCATTTTATTTCATTTTACTTGTTTTTCTTGCCTTTTCTTAATTTTTATTTACAATTTTTTTTAAATATTGTTTTTGCACGACATGCTATAAAAGCTGTTTTTTATGTCTTTTTCGCACGAGTGCGTAAAGTAAAACAAAAGTAATGCTATTTTACTAATCCAATAGTTGTATCTCTGTCAGTTGCCCTTTAAATCTTTATGAAGTAAAGTAGGTTTCATCTTCGTAAACAATTCAAATTTCAAATATAGTCGAGCTGTCAGATATATAAATGTATACTTACTAAGAAGTGAAAATCAATTATTTTATAAAAGGTACGTGCAAAAATGTAGTATGTATGATGCGACTACTAACATTCGCTGCGTTATAAAATAATAATTCACGCACTTGATAACCTACTATTTTAAGACGTCCAACCAACAGTTAGGTTAAGTTGGGCCTAGTACCAAATCGTATTTCCAGATTATTATTTTTTTAATGATATATTGAAACTCCAATTAATGTTTTACCCAATCTTCGATTTAGAACAGCTGTGATTTGGGGCGATGTAACAGAGACGCTATATAAACAACGACATCGCTGCAATTTTCGCTATTCTTGTTGGTGTAAAATTAATGATTTTATATACTGGTTAAATATTATGTACATTCTGTTAAAAAATAAAAATTAAAAGTCACGACAGTGATTTGTTAATAATTTTTTCCTATTATTTTCGCGATTTTCTAAAAGAAATACTTAGCTCCTTTAATCCAATTTATCATCATATTAACTACACATACTGCAGCCGTACTAAACTAAAATTTATATTTTTAAAATTAAAATTGCGGATGAGAATAAATGGCACGAATGACATACCATTCAGTAAACCGAAACCAAATATTAAGCATATAGTTAAGGAAATTCTCAAAGCTTCTTTTAGTAATCTTCTAAATAAGGGTAGTTTACTAAGAAATTAAAGCAGTTTCCAGCGTTCCTTTCTCTCGGAAAAATCCAACAAGAAGTACAGTTTTCTGACGAAAGAAAATCCACGATCGTTGCAGTTGAACGAGAACGTCAATGCTATATTTTAAAACAGCTATTTGCAACTTTTTTAACACAATTATATATATCTATCATACATTATGAAACACGAAATTACAATTTTTAACGAAACAAGGATAACAGAGCTTAAAAACAAAGATAACAGACACGATCTACTATAAGTATTTATTATAATCCGGTTAAAAAAAAGTATCCGTTACCTTGAAATATAAATACAAGTATTGAGTTGTGATATTCATAATATTGTTTATGATACAATCATTAGATAATTATTTAATTAAGATTAACAGTTCACTAGTGTATGAAAAAATGACTTATTTATATACAATTAAATTAACGTGTTAAAATTTGATTCCGTGATACCATTAAAAGCTATTAAGAGTCTTTTTTTTTGTTGTATATCCCGTATATTGAGAATATACAGTCCGAGTCAAAAGTAAGCTCATAAAATTCTTTGTTATAATTATGCCATTGTTTTTTCACAAAAATCCTCGGACAGGTCAATTTGTATTTTTAAATTGTTATATTTTGCCATAAGTTATACGTTTCCATTCCGCCCAGTGGCGGCGAATGGATGATTTAACAAAACAAATTATATATTTTTGTAAGGTCTTTTAATCATCTATTTAACTGTTAATTCCTTTTTTAATTTGCTTTAGGGAAACAAAAAAGAATTAATTACACCAGATGCCAGTCGTAATAATGTTCTCAACGAATTTGAATACCGCTTGACTATGCTACAGAAAGCTGGTGGAGCTCATTTTGAGCATTTATTTAGACGAGATGTTTGATTTAGATTATTTATTTACGTTTTTAAACAGAGAATTACTTTATAAAACGGTGAAATGCATTTTTTAATCTTAGCATCATGATCGAGAATGTTTTAGTTGGAAACCGACCGAGACGCTAGGACCAGAAGCTATAAACCGACTCAAAATTGATGCGAAAAATTCGTTAACAAAATCTACTATAAAATACACAAAGTGTAAGATTCTGTTCTGAAATATTTTATACCGATGCAAAGCTACTTGTAATTTATAAAATATATGTTAATACTGTGTGAAAGAGAGCATCGTATATTACAATAGGTTCTGGAAGAGATTGGTGAAGGGTTGCTTTGAACACCATTGAGCTTTGAACTATAGATAAATGACAGAAATTACAACATTACTAACTTTTGTTTGCGGTTTCACTTTTATAAACATCGATTTTCCTCCTAGTTCAGTTCTGAGAAGAATCTTAACCCTGTGTGGCAGTGCAATGTTACGCGCAGTTAAACTAAAACTTTTTTGACATTGTAGCAGATATAAAATAAACACTTTTTTACTAGCCATTTTACCTCAAAAATAAAACAAAATGACTGAAAAATGTTAGCATTTTTTTAGTGGCCGGGACCGAAACGGTAACCTTGTCCGTTGTCCATACTAAGCATACGCTTTATCCATTACTCCACAGAGCTCAACTGATATCTAGCTTTTTTCGTGGTATAGCACGTAGTTGTAGAGTATATACTCTACAATACAACGTAACTCCCGTTTGAAAAGATCTGAATTACCGTAAGGTTGTGGCTAAATAAGTGTTACTTCAAAAAATCGTTTAGGTTCAGATCCATCGGAACGCGACCACAGATGAAATGATGGATCGGAAGAAACCGAATCCCTCTTTGAAGTCGGACCGCGTATCTCTATTGTAAACTCAATATGGAACAATAGGTGCATAAAGTACCTGAGAGATGTGAAGGTAATGTAATAACGTGGGTATAGATTGAAGTAGGAAGAACACTTCACTTCAGCAGACAGCGGAAGTGTTATTAGGGGTGCAATTAATAACTTCCTTCTATAAGTAATAACACTCGAATGCGGTGCTAATGGTAATATTTTGTGAGGCTAATTATGACTGTTATATATTATTACGTAAACGCTCTCAAATAATTAATACTTCAGCCTTGTTTCATTAATTAACGGAAATGGGAAAGTTATAATGGGCTGCTGAACTTTTTTTTGAAATCTCTAGAATACAATAGTAAATTGTATATCTAGTTTCGTAATGAGGCTTATTACACACAAGCGTCAACGAGTGCTATAATATGTGAGTTTTTTCAGCTAAAAAATAGCTGCTTTTCACTTCATTTTCTGTATATCTATAACATTTTTGACAGTTCAGTTCTGTAGCAAACGTCATTTCTGATATGTTAGATCCTATATTTTTGTTTACAGCACTAGTGCGGAATGGGTCACATAACATGTCTGTCTACGTGCATGTAAAGCAGCCATTTTATGGGGATTAGAATATTGTTCAACCTTGTTAAAAACAGTACGATAGCTACATCTTTGCTAGTCGTGCTGAACCGATCTAGTGTGCTAGTGATGTGACTTTTTCATTAACAAACTGATAAAATTATTTGAAAACTGCAAAATGTCTGCCGTATACGAAACCTGCACTAAAAATTGCTGATTTGTGATAGTCCGTGCTGGTTTGAGCTGTTCGTGCTGGTCCATGTGTGACAAGTGTGCGCTGTCTTTAAACTCTATCCGGGCTAAGCTGGATAAAATAGTTATATATAAAAAGTAAAAACATTAATACTTATTAGTTTAAGAACCAACATGCGTATTTAAGTCTCGGTTACATAAATTTTGGGACTCTATGCTAGTCGGATCAAGTGTAGTTATTTTCTGTGGGCGAAAAAAAGTACATTTTCATCTTTACGGTAAAAAGATTCTGTAAAGTTCTCTTATTTTATCCAGTTATAGCCGAGTTCATTTTTACTCTATTAAAAAGTTAAATTAAAGCGTTCATTGAAGGTTTCGAGAAAGAATAAATAAAAGTTCTTATTTTCGTTGCAATTAATTCTATACGGAAAACAGTTTATATGTGATCACTGATTGCAAAGCGGCTTATGCCAGATCTTTGAGAAAATGAGATTAGTAATGATTTAGTAGTCTATTTTCCTTTGCAATTAAAAGCAGCAAAACTGACGGTCATTTGTTTTGAAGAATCTTCTCCTACGTGAACGAGTCAAGGACAATTCTTTCATTAATTAATCATTTTGTCAATGGATACGACAGACTTGATTGAAATGTATAAAAATTATTAAGCATACAAAAATATTAACTTCGAATCGACAACATATTGGAATACTCACGTTATTGCAATAATAATAATACATGACTATATTATTTCATCTATATGTTGTTTTAAATAATGATACTTTTTGATATAAATAAAATAGTTTAATTACAATATTAAGGTTTAACAAAAATGAATTGGATAATTAACATTGATTGTATACGATCTCTGTAGTTCTGAACCAGTTTCTCATTTATAAAAAAAGAACTTTTCAAAAACTGACAGTCTTTCAATGCATTTGTTATGAGTTTAAGAAAAAATTTTTGATCGTCTAATTATTTATAAATAACGGTTTCAAGCTCAACAATTTATAGAAAAGTATACATGCATATGAATACTATATGGGTTACGTTTCCACGGGTACAGTCTTGCGTACAAATTATCGATCACTTAGCTACAAGCTAGTATACTTTTGTGGCTCGTATAATCTATAACTTTTTGACAATATTGTACCACGACAACTACCTAATACTACTAAAATTAGTATTGCTAAATATTTTTTTTTCAGAATAAGCAATTTTGTCTTGTGGTCATAGATATGTATATGTATATAAAAGTTATTTAAACAATCGACCGGAGGCCTGTTCACATGTATTATATCGTACTCTACGGAAGGAACACGTCAGACAAATGTGGAAAGAGATGCGACTCTATGGATAGGAAGAAAAACGGATGGCACCAGTGGTGCAACACAACGGTAGAGTTTGTAATTAGAACAATGACGTCAGAACGGCCATTAACCCATTGCTACTGGTTGTTTGCTAACAGTTAGGAATTATACTCGGCTCAAATTAAGTTTATGGTGACTTCAACTATTTAACACCTGTCATGCTGTATCCCCAATCAAAAACCAAACCCCCCTAAGTTTAGTTTCTAAATTTAAACGGAAAACAGTGAAATGTTGTCGCGTTATATATTTATTTCATGCAGGTTTTTTTTTATTATTCAGTATGTATGACAATATATAATAAAATAACGGGTGTCTCAGAAATCGCGCACCTAATTGTTGGGATCAAAAGAGAAAAATATCCTGAGCCCAAAAATTCATGTTTGGAATTTTTTAATAACGTAGTTAATTAGTAATTAATTAATGAAAGTGACCAATCAAAAACGCGTTACAGAAGAATGAAAAGTGAGTGGGGAGGCAGTAGGGGACCCAAGAGTTAGACGCCTTGACAAGACAGATGCGAAAAGTGGAAATCACTGGCGAGCGTTAATTAAGTTATTTTATTCATTAAAAATTATCAGTGTAGTTTAAAAAAAAAATCGAAACTGAATTCAGACAAAAACTCTGGAAGGCTTTGATACAATTATTTTTTTATTGTAATAATAATTATTATTATTTTAGTAATTAACCGAAATAAATCAGCCGACGACACTCTTTTCTGTAGCGCGCTCCTGATTGGTCACTTCCATTAATTAATTACTAATTAACTACGTTATCAAAAAATTCCAAACAAGGATTTTTGGGCTCAGAATATTTTTCTCTTTCGATCCCAACAAATGGGTGCGCGATTTCTGAGACACCCGGTATAATGGAATTACGGATATTAATTAAAAGATTTTTTACCTCAATAAGTTAATCATCAATTTTTAACAAAATATTTAAAATTTTAACCTCTCGAGAAGTTAAGGCTGATTGTTGAACTAACATTATACGAGTAAATGCATGCGTTGAATCCGTTTTGCTCGATTCAATTTGCAACTTAATAGTTCAGAATTGTGTAAACGACTTGTTGATAAAATAAGTCTGCAAGGCGATTCACATCTCCGCAGAACATCGTATTCTTATTCCCTAAGTAGTAGCCTGACAAAATTATTTCTTTCACGAAAAACAGCAATTTTCTTAAGAAAACCGTATACTTTTTCTGTACACAAAGATTAAAGAGGCGGTAGTATAATTTCTTTTTTGTTTTGTTTTTTCAATTTTTTTGCTATCATTGTATAATTCAATACATCACATTTTAAAAGGGAAGATATATATTCATTTAATCTAAGAAAACATATTGTTTTTATATCATTTGGAATGAGCATCCTCTCTAATATTGTTCGAATTTTAAATGACACTCGTATTCTGTACCATGAATGTTTTTTTTTTTAATTTATTGTCCGTTTCTAACAATTTGAATTTACATTAAAAAATGAAACAAAAAATTTACAGCACTGTTAATTTTTTTATTTATGACACAAAACACCGTCATTAAAACCATGGAGTTATGAAGTGTAGGGTGATGATTACACATTTCATGTACAATGAACCATTATTTATTAAAATATTATTAATGAATGGAAATTTCATTTTTTGTTCATTCGTAACTCTTACTATTGTGAAGGTTCATATCTAGCGTTATCGAAGCGAAAATTAGCTCCCGCATGAAGTGAATTTAGTGTTGCAATTTGCTTTATTATGAAAGATTAACTGCTAAGAAATAGCACCGTAGAGTAACTAATAATTCATTCCGCAGCGAAAGTTGAAAGTGGAAAGATTCGGGGTTGAGTTCCGACGGTCAGTTGTTTGAAAACAAATTTTTCTAATATAGCATTATAATAAGTTTCTTAACAATTATAGCAGACGACAGCTATTATACTGATTATTTATTAATTGTGTTTTCATATAAATTTATTCTACTAATATAACTATCTCTCATGACTAAAAAATGTCAAAAAAGGAAATAAAATATACAAAATAATCGAACTATGCATGTTGTTTCATTAATTATGTCGTCATCCCTAAACAGTAATTAGGTCATCCCGGTTTTTTTTATTACATCATCAGCGAGCTCCTACCCAATATAATATCCGCAAAAGTGAAATGTTCATCATGTAGTGAGGAAACGTAAAAACGTATTTTAAAGTTGTCGATAATAATAGCACACTTAAAATGCACGTCAAGTTTGATATACATAGCTTTGCGGATCTAAAATAACGTAATCAATAATTGCCTGTCTTCCTTCTGATGTGATACAAAGATGATAATGGGGATAGCGGCCATATCGGGTGGCAAATCTTATGCTGGGCTGCAGAAAGTGATGTCAGAATACTTAACAATGACCTTAGATTGTAATCATCTGAAATTACAGTTTTATATTGGATAATATTCACACAAAAACAAATAATTGATTTACAGAGAAACAAATTCACTTTTAGCTAAATTTTTATCATGCGTATAGAAAAATGTTATTTTGAAATGAAAATTGCACAAAAAACTAAAGTACCTACATATGTATATTATATCGTTTCAATCGATCAATTATTAATCAAAATTTTTGACAACGCTTTCTGCAATCCAGCATAAGATAACCAAAATTAACAAAACTTGTTCATTGGTTCATGTTTACTGTGTGGCGTTGTAATATTGCTATATTAACTGGAGTCAGAATGCGTCACATCATACGCCAAAAATAATTGTTTATCATAAACATATGCTTTTAATCTCACAGTGGTTTTCTTCTGACGAATCCTTATCATCATACCTTACTTGCGTAATGGTCAACACAAATAAAAATTATTCGGTTCTTATTCTAATTCTATTCTATTTAAACTCCTTTTTAGGCATGTAACAATGGCTCGGTTTTATCAAAAACGTGAATTTTAATTAAGCAAAACCCATTCCTCGTCGGCAACCGAAAAAGAAAAGCGTTATCTCTAATTCGCAAGTGAAAAACCCGCGGTTGAAACGGGATTACTGTACTTAATAAATTAAATATTTAAAACGGATCTCTAGCAATGCGAAAATGAAGACTTTTAGGGAGATTCACGCGTCCACTGAACGGCTTATTTTTATGTCCACAGTCCTACTAATCTATATATAAATACCTGTTTTATATTTCCTTGCGTATAGTTAATGCCAATTACCCGAATAAATTACGTGTTCCCAACTCTGGAAAAACCATGTTTATTTTCTATACAAATTGTGTGTGTGTACTACTCGAGAGAAATTTGTGTTAAATATTATCGTGTTAAGTTGTTTGTTTATAAAAAAGTGCCATATGAGTTGCAATATATATCTAGTTCCTGTTAAAAACATATACCAAAATATTGATTAGAATTTCCAAGTTCATAAAATCCTGAGACATGACTCATGATCTGTAATCAGCGTTGCCAGACGTCCCGATTTAAGCGGGCCGTCCCGATTTTTTAATCAAAATTAAATGTCCCTCGCGGGACAGGCTCAGTCCCGCTTTTCGGGGATAACTCGATCGTGCGTAAATAATTATTATCTTATTGTCAGTTGAAATTCAGAAGCGTAGCGTGCCTTGGCGGGGCCTCGTATAAAAATTTGTTTGGGGGCCCTTCCCCCGTTGAAGTAAATGACTTAACGGGGAAATCCCGCAGCCCGCGATATCCGATGTAGGAACGCACGCTTTACGCGGAAAAAAAATAAATCGCTTTTTTTGACTTTTGTCATTTCTGAAATAAAAAACAATTGGGAAGTTTTTATTAATTTTTGCTTACGCACGTTCGGGGTCCCCGTGGCCCGGGGGCCCCGTATAATTGATACGGCAGATACGGCGGTAGCTACGCCCCTGTTGAAATTTGTAACACTCACCCCTCAGACTATTGTTTGAAACGCCATATTTTTCTAATGAATAAAACTTTTTTGATTTTGATTTCTGTTTTTTTTATTTTTTTTATTCAGAAGACGAATAAGACTCAACTATTTAATGATATGGTAAATCTGATTTAAAATATCATATTTTTATTAAAATACATTTTCTATGGCTATTTTTGCTATCTATTGTCACGTAAACGTAATTTGAACTCAACTAAAAAGATAAATATTTAAAAACTTCTGATTATATACGTTTTTTTACTATGTCCCGCTTTCGACGAAAGAATCCCGCTTTTTTCACTCAAAAAGTTCCAACATTCCGACTTGTAATATACATATTATAATATACATAATATATAATGAATGTAATTTATAATATAATATACATAATATAGTATACATGCATTACAAAATAGCCTAAGTATTCGAAAAGTTTAATCGACTTTCGAAAAAGCAACGTTTTTTTGATTTTCAAAAAACCAATGATGGAATTGTAAATATAGTTGCAATTTAAACGGGGCATATAAAATTTTCAATTTGCATTCTATTTTTCAGAGAGACTTCGGGTTATCTGAGTGAATTTCCGAAAAAAATACTGGATTGTATTAAACAGTGCTAGAAAATTCGAGAAATCGATTTCACCGTGACGTCGATATCAATGTTCTCACAAAAGACGAAGGTCGTAGAAGAAACTACTTTTTTTTAGTCATAAGGTAAACTTGGTAAACTTGGCAGATTCGACCCCAATTTGAATTTTTCAAGTTTACTACTTTTTTTGTCATTCTGAGATTTTCTGGAAAGTTTGAAAGAAAAAAAATTCAATCAATTGGGCGACAGGACCATCCCAACATAAAAAATATTGAAATTTGGCACATAATAAATAACATTTTAAAAACTTTAAAAAGTGGAGTTGGAATTGTAAACGAGATGCACGGATTCTATATTATATAGATGTATCAATAAATCAAATAGAATAGAAGACGATAGAAACCAGATTAATTTTTGCAATAATTATAAACTTGTTTGTGGCTTTTTGTTTTAAGTTAATTACATGTTTCATGAATACACTTGTTTAGGAAAATTACTTTTTATTAATGCACGACTAAAGATGTTTTTATTTTGAACGATTCCATGATTGCTTTATGAAGACTGACGACCATTGTCATAAAGGAACATCATAAAAATTGGGGATTGGAGTTGTATTTGTTTTAATGAAAACCTTGAAATTGTGAGTTCACTACCTACGTCAGACTAAAATACCAAGGGATAATAATATGACAGGCGGATGTAATGAACATTGAAATATGGTAAATAGTCCGGTCTTGGCAGTGTACTTTAGTTTATCAACGCAAACGTGGTAATTCGCGAGAAATGGCTAGACAAACTTCGTCAAATTTATTAACTTAAAAACAGAGCCAAGTTTGCTGCTATGACAGCTCTTGTTTACAGTAGATAGCTTGTTAATAGTCGAAGTGAAGTAGATGAAAAAATAGACAAATAAAGACAAAACGCCGATAGAATATCTCCTTTCTTTTTTAGTTTTCCATTTATCTTCTAAATCATTACTCGAACGAAAAAGTTTCATAGGCGAAAAATTGTAGAACCTATTTACATTCTGCTCTACAAGTTTTGTCATATGATATTTTAACGGTTAAAAGATAAGTGAATTAACCTCCAACGAGTTCGTTTCTCATTCAAAAAAGGTTATTCCAACCACGATTAGGGTAAACTCTTTTTTGTTCCTTATCGCTAACCTTTTCAGAGTTCATTGTCAAAAAAAACTATATACATTAATAATATTGACTCTACCAACAGTAATAGATATATTAACAAAACAAAATTACTTGCAATACTGCTCAATTGGTTTTTATTTATATAAAAGACGTTTCAACCAACAGTTTTGGTCCTTTTAAAAATTGAAAAGGACCAAAACTGTTGGTTGAAACGTCTTTTATATAAATAAAAACCAATTGAACAGTATTGCAAGTAATTTTATTTTGTTAATAAAACTATATATATTTTTTTCCAAAAAGTCTTAATTTAATAATATTAAGTGGACAAAATATCAAGACCTTTTCAAACTCTGGAAACAGTACATGGAGTGTTTTGTTAAATTAATTGTACTTATAACTAACGCTCTTGGAGGAACCAGATCGTCACTGTCAGCAAATATAAAAAATATCCTGGCATGTCAGTATAATGTCTGCCGCATGCAAAAGGTTGTGCTCATTGGGTCGCACGACCCAAAGTCATTATATTCGCTCATGTCATGTACCCCTTGAATGGCGGTGACGAACCGAAAGTTTTGGCTGCAAAACTGCTTAAGATATACTTCTTACGCTATAATAATAATAAATAATGCTTGGACTATAACGTTTCCGTTTGTTTTTAGATGGACTAAGCTCTAAACTAAGATATTAAAATGTGACATCTTACACAATGATCATTAAAATTTAACGAAGTTTCGCATATGTGAGCTTTATTTTGATGCTTCATTTTTTACGTAGAATTAATTAAAAGTGTAACAGTATAAAAACGAGCGTGCAGGAGTCGTAGAGATAATGGAAATACGCTGTAATTTTGTTTTGAATGAAAATGTAAAATAACAAAATATAAGCTAAAAATTTCTCATCCATATTTTAACCATATTTACGCTTTTTTAAAGTCTACTATACTGAACAATTTATCCGGTTCGCTACATTTATTTTGAATTTGTGTAAAACTAACAACGATAATGGTATATATATTTCTGTTTGTTGTTTCTTTTTTAATTACGGGTTAACGTTAATTCGGTTTTGACGGGAACTCTATCCGATGGTAGCTGGTTAAAAAGTACGCTACACAATTAGTTTGAGTACTAATTAATTATTATTGATAGTATACAGGTATTAGTGCTGGGTTGTACAGAACATTATCAGAAAATTTGATTTGACAATGACCCTAAATTGTGATCAGATATTTTTTTCTCTAAGGAAAGCATATAGTAGAGTTTTAAATCCATGCTGTTCGAAAAACAATTGATCAATTGTACGGATATTTGTTTAAAACTATATATACATGTATTTAACATAGTTTTTGTACAATTTTCACTTCGAAACATTATTCTACGCAGCTTTAATTGAGTACAATCTATAAATGTTCTTCATGATAGGGAGTTTCACAACGACATTATTACATAAAAAAATATTTGTATGAACACAATCAAATTTTATGACAATACTTTCTGTCGGTTTCTATTGAAATCGATGCAAAAAAATCTGGGAATACCCGAAAAACTGGCAACAAAATCAAATTATAAATTAACAGTAGTAAAATTTTATTTTAATTATACAGGCGAATTTCTACGCATTTACGAGCAGGGAACATCGTCTGGGCTAATAAATTGCGACTCTGTTCATTAAACGAATACAAAAATTCGCATTAACTAACATTTCACTATGCAAATTCAACAAAGATTCCTCAGTACTCTTGAGATATGTGTAAACATTTAGATTCTTCGATTCTAATTCAAACCAAAAATTGTTAAAAACGGACCAAAGACGTTATAATATAGCTAACACAAGAATTTTGCTCTAATTCGGCGATATACCATTTGCGTAACATTTCACTGAGTTACTCTAGTGAAAATTGAAGAAAGCGTCAAACGTCAAAAAATCAATATGCGAACTTAATATAATACCATAAAGTTGAGTGGCTCAATCAATTTATTGCATAGTCAATTTGTCTATTCAAAATAATCGGAATTAAACTTGTTAATGAATAAAAACTAGCTTTTTATATACCTACATTTCCTGTTTTATTTGCATGACATACAGTCGCGCAAAAGTGGGGAATCCCCACCTATCACGTGTATTGTTTCTCACAAGAGTGTTAAATTAAATCATTCGAGATACTACGGTTAAAGTTCATTTGCAATAAATAAAATAAATGAATCACGTTATAAAGGTAGATTTTTAATTAATAAGCATTGTGCCGTCATGTTGTTTAAGATTGTATCATACAACCTTCAGATAAAGAAATCGTCGATCAAATTCGATTGAATTCTTTTTTTTTTTGTTGAATGGAAATCGTGACGATAATAACGAAAAGGACATGATTTGTATGAGACATGAGTAAGATACTTATGTACAAATTCAGATTTTATTAGTTTCTCATATAAATACCTATATGAGATATCTTGTTTAGGCCAGTAAAAAGAGACGTTTGCCATCAATTAATTCGGTGAAAGCTGAAAATGGTTTTAATTTCTTTATTGACATCCAAAAAGATTAATTTGAAGCCTGCACCAATTTTCTGCATGTACTCTAGCTGAGGTGTCACAAAAACCTCGACATTTTCGAACTTTTTTCGTTTTTTTGGAAAGAACTTACAAACGACGAATTTTTCAGAAAATGCCACTTTTATATAAAATGAAGTGAATAAAATTTTGCGTCGAAAATTGCATAAAAAGACATAAACAATATTACATGAGAGAGAGAGAGAGTGAGAGAGAGAAAGTACAAATAAAAAATAGTTACTACAATTATTAAAAAACCCGGGTCGCAGTGCCAAAACCCTGCCGACAATATAGTGTATTTGCTTGTATAGGGCCGTGTGGTTTTATACTTTTATTATGTGAAATTAAGTTTGTTTTTGGGCAAAATAAAAAATGTAACCCCTTAATACACCCCTTAAAATAACATTTTTTTTCTTAATTGTAATATTATTATCAATCTAACGTCTACACCGAATTAAATACACCCTTCAATAAATAAGTCACTATCTGCAAACTAGTGTTTTCATAAAATTTGTAAATCCGGTCCTGTCGGGCCGATTTTATTAAAATTTTGAGGACACTTTTCAATTACTACCAGAGGGTTAAATTTCAATTTTGAAACGATTCGGAGAATTTTTTCGGTATTTTGGGGCCCAAAAACATTTTTCAACCCCTAAAAACTACCCTTAAAATGGCCCGATTGGGCCCATTTTAAATAGGGTTCTTGCGGTGGTGGATTCCAACATGCGGACAAAATTTCGTTAAAATCAATTAACTCTTTCGAAAGTTATTGCCCACACATATATATATATATATATATAAATATATATATATATATATATATATACATATATATATAAACATTTTTAAAAATGGTGCCAAAGTGTTTAGGAGGTTATGAAACGTCGAGAAATTTTGGTCCGACCCCTAGGTCCCGCCATCCGACCGACGCCAATAGTGTATGTTGCCATATGGCAAATACACTAATAAAATATATCCAATTCAGCAATACAATCAATGTGAACTCCATCCTGTCTCAACACAGAATGCTTCTTCATCCACTTACAATCTTTACAATATCAATGTACGCAACTTACATAACATAAACCATTACACAATTATTAATAGAAGAATACTGAATAACATTCGTTTAAATACTATAGATGAAACATTTTTCTACAAATACCTACATATTTGAATATTTCATATAAAATTATAGCTATTATGGACTACGGGCGTTGGATTTTTCCTTCTTTTAAAAGGGGCGGTGGTTCAGAAAAGGTTGGGAACTTCTGCTTTAATCTAATCGCTTAATTTTAAGTATCTCAGTAGTAATCAATATTCGGTTAAGTATAAAAAGTAAGTCACGTTTTGTCAGTCGGCTGCCGACTTGCACCGTCATTTGCGACAATGCGACGTTCCATTTGTATTACATAGATTTCAACTTAAACCACTCTAGATTTGCATTAAGATATGGAAATCGCAATATAAAAGTGTCTTTTTTATGATTTCATTATGCACCTTCACGTTAATGCAGAATATAAAAAAACAAAAAAAAATGGTATATACTAAATTTTAATCTTGTTTCATCAGTCGTTTTACTTCTAATATTTGTCGTTTTTAAGGTAGTTGTCGTGCAAAATAAATGTCGGCAGTATTTCATAAAATTTAAAGTAATCTTTTAAAATATTCAAATCTACCTTCTGAAAAATTTGTACGCAACTTGCACGTTTTATATTTGCAATAAATGTGATTAAAGTTCAGTAAATTGGCAAGTGTATTGATTTTGTCATACTTTTATTAATAAGAAATAAACGCGTCGACAGATTTTTTTAAAAATTCTAGTAGATAATAGAATAACATACATTTATATTTAAATAGTGATTTTAAAAACCGTTATTATTGACGTTTTTTATTGTTTTTAAAGACTAATGTTGCCATCCGTCCGGGTTTCCCCGGATTTGTCCTAGTTTAGAGGACATCTGGGGAGCGTCCAGGCGGAGCTTCATTTGTAGTCCGGGTTTGAAAATTTTTGTTTAAAAATTTAATTGAATTTTGTTAGGTTTAATATTTTAATAAGGTTGTGTTTTCAGAACATAGTATATTAATAATTTGTGTTTTATTTTAAGAATAAAAAATTTCTAACTGATTATTAAAACAATTTCTTGCAGTTTTTTTGTTTAAATAAAAAAAGGGCTGGACCGATTTGATAGAATCTCTTTCTGATCGCATTGACGTTATCCTAACGAAAGTCAAAATAATTTTTATGCGCGAGATTTCATGTAAAAGTCACATTTTACAGATTTTGTTTAAGCCAAAAGAACAACTTTTGATTTTTTTCAGATCATATTTCTGCTCTTGCGCGTCGATTAGCTGCACCCTAATGTAGTCGATATCGTTTTTAATTGTCGAGATTTGGTCTGTGAAAAAATGACTACGCACGTACACACATAGACATTTTTACAAAAATAGTAATGTAAAAAGATTGTAGTGACCTTGAAATATCAAACTTGTTTTTTTCGAACCCATTACATAACTTTTCAATGTACCAGGACGTTCAAAATGTAAATGAATTTTACGAGAAAGGCACGTGCTACACAATCTCTACTATTAATTGAGATAAATCACAAAATTCAATCAAAGAAAATACAGTATATGTACAATTCACTACATACATGTATATTAATTTGCGTTACGATACAACAATCAGTACAGGAAATCTAAATTTGCGGTCAATGTCATTGCAGCGTAATTATAGTCGGTGGGTTTCTAAAAAAAACTGTAAATTTAGATATAATCACTGGTTTAGTTTGCATTAACAATCAGTTATCTATTGCGTCAGGCACGTATTAAGGT
The DNA here is from genome assembly GCA_034508555.1 of Venustoraphidia nigricollis. Classification (NCBI taxonomy): domain Eukaryota; kingdom Metazoa; phylum Arthropoda; class Insecta; order Raphidioptera; family Raphidiidae; genus Venustoraphidia; species Venustoraphidia nigricollis. The sequence continues at coordinate 2,171,332 of JAVRKA010000044.1, read as the reverse complement.
ATACAGAAAGCTATGTTGGTGACACTCTATGCAAGTGTGTTGCTTTTGTCCCTTAATTGACATTCATGCTGGATTGCAGAAAGCATTGTCAGAAAAATCTGATTTGACAATTGGCCGGAGATTGTGACTACATTAACATACATATTTGTCCATAATAAAAGCATTGCTGGATACTTTAACTCTTTCCGTCACGTTTTTACATTACAAATATTTTGAGCTTAGAGCAATATTCAATATTCAATTCGACGCAAATAAGGTCACATCTTGTCAAGCATGATTCGAACTTTCATGATATTCGACCGATTGTCGCTAAATGGCAAGGGTTTTAATTTAAAAATTCGGAAAGAGGGGGTTAGTGATATTAAAAAGACTGAAAGAGTTAATTGTTTTTCTGTAAGTAAATGTTCTTCATGACAGGAAGTTTCACAACGACATTACACTGCTCTTGTATGTATAAAAAACGTAATTATATGATCACAAACCAAGGTCATTCTCAAATAAAAATTTTTGACAACACGTTCTTGTAACCCAGCGTTACGAATTTAAAAAATTAAAAGAACTGACACGTTCGACCTGAATGCTTTCTATGAAGGTAATGTCTCTTTGAGGAATTTCTCAGATTCCCAGGTCCTAACTTAACAGCATTGGGGTTATGTATAAAATGAAATTTAGTCCTATATTTAGATTATCAACACCTATAGAAACTTTAGTTTGGTAATTTGACAACATAGAAAAATAAATAAAACAAGTCGCTTTAAGACGGCTCTGTTAACAGTTATTAAGCAAGGTCATATCGAAAGGTATAAAATTTATACCAAATGAATGCTTTTTAATAATGCATATGGACTTAATGAGGAAAGAAACTATTTTGATAAAAACTATACATTCGTGTAAATAATTAGAGAATGCGCTCACATATTATTGTGTTGCATTCTTAATAAATGGTCATAATAAATTGCAGTGGCGTAGTTATATAAGTTTTTTTTTTCAATACGAATTCCTACAATAATTATTTATAATATATTCAATAAAACTGCTGCGAGCTGCAGAAAGCATTGTCAGAAAATTTGATTTGATAATGACTTTACATTGTACTCGAGTGTGCGTTAATTTTGGCCAGTAGTGTAATATATTTTATCATACACATCAAAAGCATTCTTGTAACAAGAATTCATCTTAAGAATTACCTTTATCAACAAATATGCGCAATAAGTATGTTCTTTAGTAATTTATGGCAATTTTATAAGTAGTTACGTAAGAGATGTGCAAATGATCAAGGATCTTTAAAAATCAAGGAGATATTATGTTTGTAATTGAAATAGATATATATTTTTAATGCCAATCTATCAATTTATGTCAAGTTTATGAGAATTCAAATCTCATGGATACAATTTTACTAGACTCGTGCCCCCCTAACTTATGATAATAGCACAAGTAAAGCGCCAACATACAGGGACGCCAAAAGAGGGGTTTAACGATTACCCCCGAATACTCAAAAGTAATCCTGTTTGACATATAACTACTTTCCAGTAGAGTTGGGTAACTCAGATCTGAACCGGTTCAAAGAGCCGACTCCGACAGAAGATCCGTGAGAGCCGACTGTCTTTTTTTTGAGCCGACGGATCAACGGATCCGCATAACTCAGTGAAACACTTAACACACAGAAGCACATTTTACATTTACGTATCAGTTCTTGTTTTGATGCATCTGTCAGCTCAAATGACTCATGCGTCACATGTTTGGCTATGCATTCTATACAGGTCGTGATATGATTGACTGAACTAGGTAACTCAGTGGCAAACTGCAGTAACATATTCAGAACTCGGCTCTTTTTGATCCGGTTGAGTGAGCCGGCTCCCATACGGAATCCAGATGCAAAGATGCAGATCACTAAAAAGACCCGTTTTTCCCATCTGTACTTTCCAGACTAAGATGTTCGACATTACATGATATATCGTATGTCAAAGTTGATCTTTAGATCATAAAATCAGAACTACAGTATATATATTCTATGGGAGAGATAATGTTTTATACCATTTGCATTTAGGTGTTCTGACTTCTGGTCAAATGTCATTTGACGAAAATAAAAGGGTTAAGAAAGCAGTGAGTTCTTTCACAGAGCGCAGCTATATCCAGGCTATAACTGGATGTGCGGTAGCTATCTATGACGTCATTACATACGAACTCACACACACATACATACACACGCTCCCAAATGTGCAGGCCATAGACACGTTTATCACGCCCAAAGCTCGTCCTGAAGGGTGCTGTCAACTTTAGTGTATGGTACAGCTATACAGAGTATCTAAGTCATTGAGATAAAGTTATTAGGGGGAGATGTAGTGAGATAAAGTAGAATCGTTTAGAGAAAAAAGTAACAAGGTGAGAAATCTGAGTTAGAGTTGGGTAACTCAGATCTGAACCGGTTCAAAGAGCTGACTCCGACAGAAGATCTGTGAGAGCCGACTCACTTTTTTTTGAGCCGGCGGATCAACGAATCCGCATAACTCAGTGAAACACTTAACACACAGAAGCACATTTTACACTTACGTATCAGTTCTTGCTTTGATGCATCTGTCAGCTCAAATGACTCATGCATCACATGTTTGGCTGTGCATTCTTGATTCTATACAGGTCGTGATATGATTGACTGAACTAGGTAACTCAGTGGCAGACTGCAGTAACATATTCAGAACTCGGCTCTTTTTGAACCGGTTCAGTGAGCCATCTCACATACGGGATCCAGATGCAAAGATGCAGATCACTAAAAAGACCAGTTTTTCCCATCTCTAATCTGAGTGGAAAAAGCGATCAGTAGCGGCGTGATTTCTAATTTCAAAGGATGTACTGGTAATGGTGCGTCTCGATTAGAGACGCACAATTAAATGGCCATATTCTTAGGTTCACCTCTTGCTAGAAAATATACGAAATGTATGACCCGAAATTCATTTGCGTACACAAATGATGCTGCTATCTTGTCTAAACGATTTTATTCTAGAGCTGTGCTGGTGAGTTCACAGTAGATTGTGATCGATAGCATTTGCTGAACGTCAGTAGTTACTATATATACGTCGTAGGATAATTAAAAAAATTGGATTTTCGCGAAATCCTAGGATGTTTTCAAAAAACCGGATTCCAATTACCAGGTTTTTTTTAAATCGTTCTAGGATTTTCGCGAAGATCCGATTATTTCAATTATCCTACGACATATATATATCAATTCATTTTTATTTCTTATAATAAACTGAAAAGTCAACTGGTTTGAAAATAGTCCAACATCTAGCAATGTCGTTGTTTATATGGCGTGCCATGGTTCTTCTATTGCAAGACATCCCGAGAATTTGTTAAAAAATAATACCGTGATGTCTTACTTACAAAGTAATACACAATTCAAAGTCATAATCAAAGTAAATTCCCTGAGAATGTCTTCTGCAACCCGGAATGTATCTTAAAAGTTAAAGGGATTTCCTGTCCTTCTTGATAATCTTAACTAAACAGCCCACCTATGTGTGCGCTACATTCCAACATCTTATAATAGCTTCTATAAGGCGTTCTACATGGTAACATGACATATCTCAAGAAAACGATCTCATAGTTCACTGTATTTTGAATAGCTATGTGGACATCGGAATGTTGCAACTAAAACAGGACTGTATTTGCATTTTTAAGATTTCAATTTTTATTTCCAAATTTTATTAACTAATTTAAAAAAATTGTAGGTACAATTTAAAAATTTCAATTATTTTCTGAAACTAATCAAAAAATATATTGTCGTTTTAGTTTTATGGAGTACTTACTTCAAAATTTAGCGATACAATTAATTTTTTTGAGTAGGCCATGGGTGTTAATGCATTCCTTGCAATGATTGCGCCTGAAAAGGTCATTTAAATTTTGTTGTTTAGAATACTTTTTTTCTATAATAAGTATAACGCTTCATTTTTTCGTAGTCGGAAAAAATAGACCATATTTTGGCAATTATGAAACAGTTCACGAGAATTTGGACAAAAAAACACGACATCAAACTGTCATTGAAAGATGAGACGTTCTGTTTTTTATTGAAGCCTTTTCAAGCAACTGAAAAATTCCTGTGAACTGCTTCATTATTTATAAAAATTAGCCTCCAAGTGTCATTTGGCTCGAAACAAAGTCGTTTTAGACCGGAAACTTATGTTAAAATGAGTGTGGATACCGTTTGGTAATGTGTTAAGTTTCATCAAAACTGGTCTAGCAGTTCTCGAATAATGCTAGACAGGCAGATAAAAGTTCTGGAAACAAATTTTGTCGCACTTTCTTCTTCTAAAAATCAGCTAGAAAACAACATGACAGACAGAGAACCCTTCGCTATTTTAAAAACATCTATAACTTTGGAATGTGATGGGTTATAAAGCAATTGTAGAATTGAAAAATATGTACTCCATTTTATAATAATCATCGAGTTCTTTGTATTTCCGAGAGACACTTCCATATTCGAATACGACCAACTGACTTAGGAGGATTATCCAGTTGAAAGTAGTACTTTGCTCCATTTCCTCGGCATAGCGCTTCCGTGACATTTCACTGAGTCACTCTACCAGAAAATGTGGGGAGACAGTACGTCGTGTCAGTTTTTTTCACACACCAGGTATAAAGAGATGATACACTATTAACAAGTTTATATGATGGATATATTACATCGACGATGAAAGAAGATTGCAAGTTTATGATGATATTGGAAATATATATTCAACATGTGGTATTTCGAACATCAAACATGACCCAATTTTCTACTTTATGTATATATAGGAACTTGGTTATTAACTTATAATAGCTTTAAGATATAATTAATTAGGAATGACTTAAAACTTATGTGAAATGTTATCAATAACTTAATATATTTACTTATTGGTGATTATGGTCATATATTCCAGAAAAAACAATAAACGTACATTGAGCAAGTTCTCTGCACATCAGAATTGGTAGAGTAAGAAAATAAGGGATCTTTCTAAGAATAGTCCAGGAAAGTAAAAATTTTTTACGAAAAAATTCTGACCAAGCTCGATTTTCGTAGATACATTTATGTTGATGTTCTGAGTAAGTTCTGAAAAATACCCTTAATTTAAATCGTCGATTTTTTTAGAAAATAGAAGGGGGTCAGTTTTTAGCAAATACCTCGAAAAGTATCAATTTTTTTAGGTAAATAGTTATGAGAAAAAATGTAGTTTTTATCTTTGAAGTAATTTTGTAGAAGAATTAAAAAGGAACAACTCATTGTAGGTGTGCCAAATTTTAGCAAATCCCGTGGGTTCTCATTTGATGCCTCATTTGCAACAACTGGTATATGTATGATAATAATTCATATCTTTACGCAACTCAGAAAGTTATATGAAGTATTATTTCCGATTAATCATTTTATTTATTTTCTGGCGTCTTTGAATCAATGAGTTGTCAAGAATAATGTTTTATAATGAAGAAACACATAGACGCTGCCGACCTCAGCTGTTTAGCGTCTATAACCTACAATTTATCTACAACAGTACATTATACTCTCGTGTTACGATTTTGTAATGGGTTCTTGCAGGGCTTAATGCAGCGGTAATCTTATCCCGTCTCTAATTTCATTCATCTAATTTAAAAATAATATTAAAAGTGTCGCGACACTCGGAAAAATTAAATTTACAACTCATCAGACCATGAAATTTACTTTCGAAAAATATACGCATACGTCCGACAAACAATGATTATAGTCAGCGATCTGGAGTACCATTTTGTAAGTGAACAAAGCTATACAGTTCGACCAACGACGATCCTACCGTATGAATACCGTCTGGCAGACAGTGATATGTATTTTACTTTTCACACTACAGTAGAGTAACTTACGCAAAATTTACATCTGAATGTTATAAATTGACATCTAGGGAATAATAATATATTATTTGTTTTTCGTTTCCATGGTTAAATCGTTAGTGTTAAATATTTAACGCAAACGTTATACGATCCGAACTCGCATAAGAAGTTACACTTCAAAAACAATTATTTTAACAATGATATCTTAAGGTAGTTGTCGTGGTACAATGTTGTCAAAAAGTTATAGATTATACGCGCCACAAAAGTATACTAGCTTGTAGCTAAGTGATCCATAATTTGTACGCAAGATTGTACCCGTGGAAACGTAATCCATATAGTATTCATATGCATGTATATTTTTCTATAAATTGTTGAACTTTAAACCGTTATTTATAAATAGTTAGACGGTCAAAACTTTGTTCTTATTTTTTTTTAAATTCACAACAAATGCATTGAAAGACTGTCAGTTTTTGGAAAGTTTCTGACAGTTAGTTCTTTTTTTATAAATAAGAAACTGGTTCAGAACTACAGAGATCGTATACAATCAATGTTAATTATCCAATTTTTCATTGAATTTATCTCGGATTATATACGGTCGATCGACTTCAAATTTTCAAGGTAATTGTATTATCATGTTCTTAATAAGTATACCAAAATTAAGAATTTTCTGATGGTGTGCCTTAACCACGACAACTACCTTAATCGAATCGTAGCAATGTCACAAATATGAATTTCATAAGCATAATGTAAATGACAATTGATTTTCACTTTATTTTTTCGCACAGAAATTTATTTCATTTTAATTGAAAAACCTGGTTATCATTTTTATATTTTTAGAGGTTTAGAGTTTGGATTATCTGTTTAAAATTAAATATTTCGTTCTTTGTTATAAGTGTAATTTGAAAACAAAATCTTACAAGGTAAAAAACGAAATACGTTGCGTTAATTTCGGTTTTCCAAATTGTAAACACGGTAAACAAAATCACAAAAAGTACTAAAATGAGATTTGCGTTATTATTATTAACGATGTCGTAAAATAAAAGTAAACCACACGCAATATTTTGATAACAGATAATTTTTTAGTTCAATTGTCACAATTCTCATAGGATTTTCCAAAATCTTCAACAATATTGAGGTTGGACTTTACAAAACATTTCAGTCAATATTCCAAACTTATTATGTCACCACCAATAAATTAGATTAAATTTTAAGCCACTAATCTGTAGTTGTAATATTATATGCTTTCAATTTAACTGTTAGTTTTTTTAAAAACTTTAAATAGTAACATTTTATTTGTTCTAAAATATTTTTTGCGCACCCTCCTACAAAATAGCTGCTATTCACGCCTGTTTAGCGATTGTAAAATGACTTATTTCGCACTCATGCGTAAACTAAAACAGAAAAAATGCGATCTTACCAGTTCTTTTAGAAGATTACTTTTGTTTCAAAGAAATTTTGTCTCATTATTGATATCGAAACTTTATAGTTGTTTGCCTTTGTCGCGGGGAGTCTTAGGAATTACTTAGCCGATTTGAAAAATTCTGTCTCTGCTTAAAAGCCTTTCTTCTCGAGTGCTCGAGATTATATATTATCATGCTATGACAAAAGAGGAATGAGAAGTGAGCGAGCATATAAAGCAAACCGGGAATCCTACACGCGAATTACGAGAGCTAAATTGGTGCACGCTGGGTAAACTTCAAGAGATACAGCAAAGTGATATACGAGAAATTTGTTGCTCTTGATTATTTCATTGCCAAATTAAACTCTACCCGGGTGAAGTCGAGTCGGAGAGCTAATTGATAAAACTAATGTGCAAAAAATCTAACTGGATTGCATTGCAAGTTTGATAATTAATCTATTTAATTTAAGACGACTTTCGTTTTAATAAAACCTTGCCATTTGGGACCTGCTTTAGTATCCATAACAATAAATTCCCTAGATTTAAATCAATACTTTATAATGGAATTACTATGTCATATAAAATCTGATTGAACGTAGAATATATTATATTACTACAATAACAGTCTTTACTAAGAAATGTTTTTTACTTTAAATTTTTAAGAATAATTTGACAGGTAATTTTGATGACGCTGCTACTAAACTATGAAATCGCATTTTAAACTAGCAGACTGATGTCTAAGCTCTGAATATATTCTAATAATTGGCCAACGATCGCTTATGAAATCTTATACAGCCGGACTCAGGTGTTGTCAACATTATTTATTTTCAACTGATTTTGCTCACGTATTTTCAAGTTTTTAATCTCTACTTCTCACACAACGTGTCTCCTCCTATGCTGCTCAAATTATTAACGGCTTTTTATTGGTCTATGATAGCCACGAAGTGAGGATAAAGGAGAAGTTGGAAATATATAAGTCGATTAGTCTCGACAGGTTGAAAACATACGAGTTCAACTGTATTATTAAGGGTATTAGCTATGATATAGTCTTTCCCACCAATAGAAACAGTTATCGCTGTTTTTCTTGGGCAAAATATACTTATTAAATGAAACCTACGTAAATAGATCCAAGAATATAACGATTAATGGATATGTTGGTGTGAAAGACTATAGTATAAAAATCGACGCTCTTTTGAGATGGATTCTGGAACTCCCCAGCCCCTCCCTACCCGTTGCAAATGATTCAAACGTCGAATCATTTCATAACGATCAAAGATTAACAGCGCAGTAAAAAGGATTTTTATAAGTCGTACCAATAAAAATATAAGTTTATTTACCTGTCTGATATTTTTTAACTAACGCATATTTTTACCTATTTGTATCAGGCAAACAGAAATGACATTATTTACGTCATTGTTGATTGAATGAAAAGGGCGACCAGAATTTTTTGAATACACGTCATTTACAACGTTGTATTTTAGAGATAAATTTGTACTTAGAACTGAACAAATACTTCTATGAATAATGATTCTATAAGCGATGCATAATTTTACGCCGATAATTTTCCTCACATGTTTGTCACGACAGTATTGTTATCATTATAAGAGCCAATCAAATGAACGTAGTTTCCTGTGAAAGCCAATAGTATCGCGGGACTATACTGTCCCATTCAAAGAACTTATTTAAATATGATAACACATCGTTTAACAGATGTTACTTTGAGACACGATTCTGTTTGAATATATACCTACGGTTAAACTCGTGAGTCGTAATTGTCTGTTTAAATTTAGATTACATGACAACTGTGGGTTCGGCATTAATAAATAATTTACTTAAAGTTCTGTAATGAACAATATAATTATATGTTTACTGAAGTTGTTATGAGTTAAAAAGTGTTATTATTAGTTTTGTATAATCTGTGTAATATAAAATATTGAGAATAACAAAATTAAATTTGTGTTGAAAATTAAACCTAGCTGCAATACCGCTTTGTTGTAAGTAGATTTTTTTTAAATCATAGAATAGCTTTCCCAAATAAAAAATAGAATTAAATACATCAAATTCGGAGTTTTTACCTATCTAATGAGAATATGATCATGCGTATAGACGAGCATGTAATTAGAGTAAGGAATTTTATTTTTATTTCTCAAAAATAATGTACATTTGATAAATAATTTTCTTTTAGAAAAAAATTAAATAAATAACTTTTTTTGAGATTATTCTGCAACAAAACAATTCAGTGTATCTAACCAGTCTTCAAAATCATAAGATTATGAATTTGTCGTGTATTTTTGTATATACCTCAGGAACTACTGGGCCGATTTAAAAAACAAATCTTCCACTATTAAAATTCGTATACTTGTTTTCAAATAACATAGTCTATTATACTAGTTAGTCTGCGATATTGAACATTTTCAAACAGGGAAGTTATTGGTTTCGGTTCGATTTTCAAAAACCGATTTCGACGTTTTAGGGTCCTAGGAAGTTATTTAAACTATTTTTGGATGGAGATGTTGTACGAAATCAACCGATTGAGATCAGGTTTGTGGAACTCGAAAGGATTTAATGAAACTTAGATCTGATTAGATTTCGGAGTCAATCGGTCAAGTAGTTTTTAAGTTATTAAAAAAGAAAAACTTTTTTTCACGTTTTTGTCGCATAACTCCAACTTATTTATGCGATGATTAGAAAAGTAAATTAAAACTTAAATAAAAAAACCTACCATATACCTACATAACTTTAAAATCATTCAAAAAAAAAAAAAGATATAATATAATTCGCAGAAAATCGTAAATGTTTTTCTTAGAACCTTTTTCAATGTATTACAATAGTATCAATTTATTGAAACGTATTTAACACATAGTGGGAAGTTCTAGCGTTGACCCACAGGTCAACCGGTTTCCATATTTTTTCTGTATATTGTGTAGGACTTGGTAAAGACTTTAACAGTAAATGTTGCAAATGATCTACTTTTATTCGAAGTCGGCGGAAATAAACCAATAGAGAAATATCTGCGCTAATTTTTTTATTTAAATGTTGGAGAGAGAGGTGCTAGTAAAACTAAGGGTAACACTATTTTACTCTTTTTGACGTTGATTCAAATTATAGATTATTTTCGAGAGCCATGTCGTATGTAGTAGAAAGTTTTTAATTCCTTCAACATCTTTAATACGTCGCGTGTAAAATAATTATTACACCTTACAGCAGAATTTTGTGTTAAGTACTTAAATGCGATTATACTAATAGGTAGCGAGCTACTTTATCTTATACTATGACAATAAAATTTTTTATTATTATTATTATTATTAGGTAGCGAGCTAGTGAACATAAAAACCGCAGTCTGGTAGCTAAGACCGGGGACAATGCGTGGGTGAACGTGGTCAAAGATGTCGAACTGGAGATGTCACTTAATATATTTCCTCATATTAGGAAAAATCAGGTCTTGAAAAAAACTTTAAATTATTGACAATTTTATAAATTTTAACACTGAGCTATTTTATATCGGTTTATCTAATAATTTTTGGAGTTATGCATTATTGTACTTCATTATTAGTGTATTTGCCATATGGCGGGACCTAGGGGTCGGACCAAAATTTCTCGACGTTTCATAAACTTCTAAACACTTTGGCACCATTTTTAAAAATGTATATATATATATATATATATATATATATATATATATATATATATATATGTGTGTGCGCTATAACTTTCGAAAGAGTTAATTGATTTTAACGAAATTTTGCCCACATGTTGGAATCCACCACCGCAAGAACCCTATTTAAAATGGGCCTAATCTGGCCATTTTAAGGGCAGTTTTTAGGGGTTGAAAAAAGTTTTTGAGCCCAAAAATGCCTAAAAAATTCTCAGAATCGTTTCAAAATTGAAATTTAACCCTTTAATAGCAATTAAAATGTGCTCCTAAAATTTTAATAAAATCGACCTGACAGGACCGGATTTACAAATTTTATGAAAACACAAGTTTGCAGATAGTGAATTATTTGCTGAAAGGTGTGTATAATTTAGTTTAGAGATTCGATTGATAATAATATTGCAACTGAGAAAAAAATGTTCTTTTAAGGGGTGTATTAAGGAGTCAAATTTTTTATTTTGCCCAAAAAACCAACTTATGATCGCATAATAAAGCCACACTGCCTATATTAGTAAATACACTATATTGTCGGCGGGGTTTTGGCACTGCGACCCGGGTTTTTTTTATTATTGGTATAACTATGTTTTAACAAAATTTTCGAGATACCTGAGGAAGTCGGAATAATACCGATGAAACGTCGTAGAACGAATAAATGTGTTAAAAACATAAAAATTGGTCTTTTCACCTGATTCTTTTTACCTAATATTTCCTCATGTTTGAAATTTTGTGAGCGATAAGTTCAGGTCCCCTGGTATTTGTTATCCAGGATAACCCCCGTCTGGCAAAGATCTAAACATGTTGAAATCCGTAATTTTTTTGAAACAATTTACTTTTTTGATATAACAACGTTATATCACCATTGTTTTGATAGACAATTTTGACATTTACATTTTTCGTTTCATAACACTTTCTTTGGCCTGCCAGACATACTTTTCCCCAAGCACGGGCCGCCAGGCATGAGTTTTTGTGCTCAAGGGCACCTGAACTTACCGCTCAGAAAATTTGAAACATGAGAAACTATATTAAAAAACCCGGGTCGCAGTGCCAAAACCCTGCCGACAATATAGTGTATTTGCACTTATACAGGCAGGGTGGCTTTATTATGCGAACTTAAGTTGGTTTTTGGGCAAAATAAAAATTTGACTCCTTAATACACCCCTTAAAATAACATTTTTTTTCTTAATTGCAATATTATTATCAATCGAACTTCTATACCAAATTATACACAACTTTCAGTAAATAATTCACTATCTGCAAAGTAGTGTTTTCATAAAATTTGTAAATCCGGTCCTGTCGGGCCGATTTTTTAAAAATTGTAGGGACACTTTTTAATTACTACTGGAGGCTTAAATGTCAATTTAGAAACGATTCTGAGAATTTTTTCGGTATTTTGGGGCCCAAAAACGTTTTTCAACCCCTAAAAACTACCCTTAAAATGGCCCGATTACGCCCATTTTAAATAGGCTTCTTGCGGTGACGGATTTCAACACGTGGGCCAAATTTCATTCAAATCAATTAACTCTTTCGAAAGCTATTGCCCGCACACATATATATATATATATACGCATATATATATATATATATATATATATATATATATATAATATATATATACATATATATATATAAACATTTTTAAAAGTGGTGCCAAAGAGGTTATGAAACGTCGAGAAATTTTGGTCCGACCCCTAGGTCCCGCCATCCGACCGACGCCAATAGTGTATGTTGCCATATGGCAAATACACTAATAACACATCCAGTTTGACATCTTTGACAGCGTTCACCCATGCATTGTCTTGTCCCTGGTTTCAGCTGCCAGATTGTGTTTTTATGTTCAGGATAGTGACCTCAATAAACTCACAAAAACTCAGGCTTGAGGAAATATTATGAGTAAAATTGTCACAAGCTCCCTTACTATAAGATCTTAACGTGGTAGAGTTGGGTAACTCAGATCTGAACCGGTTCAAAGAGCCGACTTCGACAGAAGATCCGTGAGAGCCGACGGATCAACGGATAACTCAGTGAAACACTTGACACACGGAAGCACATTTTACACTTACGTATCAGTTCTTGGTTTGATGCATCTGTCAGCTCAAATGACTCATGCATCACATGTTTGGCTATGCATTCTTGATTCTATACAGGTCGTGATATGATTGACTGAACTAGGTAACTCAGTGGCAGACTGCAGTAACATATTTGTATTTGTATTTGTACATATTTGTATTGACGAGTTCTAATTTTATCTGTATTTTAATTATTATTTATGTAATGTATATTGACATATTTCACAGCTTTTACGCTATTTTCGAAATAAATATATATATCTATCTATCTATCTATTCAGAACTCGGCTCTTTTTGAACCGGTTCAGTGAGCCGGCTCACATATGGGATCCAGATGCAAAGATGCAGATCACTAAAAAGACCCATTTTTCCCATCTCTAAAACGTGGTTTTACGACGAACGTGTCAAGTTCCGTTGAATTAACATAGTCTAAAACCAAGGAAATGAGAAGAAGCGAGTTACGTCAAAATAATGGCGGGTAATTAAATAACATTCGACGTTCGTGTTTTGAATGAAAGATGCACAGCCGTCTCCGATCTTGTTTCCGTCTCTGTTTCTCTGAATTCGCGGACTGAGGTAAGACAGACTCGCAATTCAAATGTGAATAATATGTATTCGAGATAAAGTGTACCTACCTAGAAATACTTATGTATGTAACACGAAGTTTATGCGGCAACAAAATAATTACACTATGTATATTCAAAAGTCAAACATAATGATTAAAGTGCGTGATAACAACGTGATTAGTTAGAATAAAGTCCCGTATTGCGTCTGCCTCCACTTGGATTCGAACATAGTACTTTTCGAATGCACTTATTAAGAGAAATAGAGAACCTCGAGTTTAGTTTTTTACAATTACAGGTCCACAAGCAAAGAATCGTTCTAATTTAGGTCAAAATTCACTTTTTAATATATTTTCGTTCAAAAACAGATTTTGGAAAAATGTCTGTGAACATTAATTGAAAGAAAATTATTGTTATCATACTTATTGTTATCATACATTTGTTGTCATACTTATTTAATGACAAAAATGTAGAAAGTGATAAATTGTGCGAGCGGCGTCAGTTATAAGATCGAGAAATGTATGATAATTGCGTTATTATTATTATTAATCAAATTACTAACGAAGCAACTCATGTGCAGCGACCTTAGACTATGGAACGATCCTTAGATCTATTGTGGTTTTAATTTTATTGCACAATGCTACGTAATGTTAGTCATAACCAACTTTAGCCTAGGCTTCACACATGGCAAACCTGACCCAATAACGATTATGAGGCCGCTCCATTAGTGACAATGATCATCAAATGTTCGAGGCTGGAAGATATTGGAAGGCCGGTCAAGAGAATGACAAATAGCGACCAAATTCCAACCGAGTCAAAGGACCCGCTTTGTTTGACAATGAGTCTAGCTTCATTGATGGTTTTAATAAATTCAATGAAATAAGTGAAATAACACAAGTATTTTATTTCAATAAACAAATTTAGAGAATAGGTTTAATATTTATATACTAACACAGCTAACCATTTTGTATTTGAAATAAGTAAACAAGATTTAATTTGCATTTTTAAACGGCTTTTTTAACTTCATGTTCCGTGTATTTGATTTTTTTATTCATTATGATTCACAATATTTATAGTTATAGACTAAAAGAAATTGTCATTGAGGTATTCATAACTATAGTGTTATTATTACCAACTGCAAAATAATTGGAAGCAAATATTTGCCAAGGAACATTGGGTCAGGGTAGCCAGCTTGAAGTCATGGGGTTAGGGGAAGAAGCAAATATTTGCCAATGATTACTGGGCCAGCCTTAGCATGTGTCTGGCCCTAGTTTTATATGATATAGAACCCACTCAACAGGGATAGAAGACTCTTGTTGTTTGTAGTTAGAGATGCTGCAATAAATTAGAAGATGAATGAACGATATTATATGTATTTATCATTATTAATACAAGCTTTTGTATGTCACGTAACGGCTGAATAGAAGCTTTGGATACATTCCTGTAGGTTCTGTTAGGAACTAATCCATGTCCGAACAATAAATCACCGGAATGACTAGAACTAGATCCCTGTTTACACTGTCATTATTACAGTCACGTAACATTTGAATGGTTCGGAGCTTTGACCACACTTCTTAACTCTCTTAACTGCATCATTACCATTCATTTCACGAGATTTGTTGTCTGCAAGGAAAAAATAAGTGATTGTGTGATTGATGCGAAATAATGCTTAGAATTTAGATAGGGCCTTGAGAGTTTTTGATCTTTGTCCTTGAAATCATAATGCTACGCTCCAGACAAAATCTAAATTTTTGCATTTATTACAAAGATTTTTGTGCTGTATGAATGTAAATCGGTTTTTGCTTCAGTTAACTAATTCCATGTATAAAATAGGAAAATATATGAATTTTAAAAAATTATAATCAAATAGTTATTTTTTACTTTTTGTGAGCCGAGTATTATTTATATTAATTATGTAATTATGTTAATGATTACCGAATTGGGTAGAGTAGTGGTGACAGCACTAGACTCGCATTCGGGAGGTACCGGATTCGAATCCCGGCGGGGGCAGATGTGGCTGGGACTTTTTCCTACTGCCTCTCGCCGAGAAACGGTAATTCCTGTACCGGCCATCTTGATTGAGGTTTTCCATGGTTTCCCTCAATTAATTCCAGATAAATATCGAAATGGTTCCTTATTGGAGGCCATGGCCGATTACCTATCAAACTCCTAGTTCAAAAATTACCTACCTTATCCTAATTTCCTATAATTCCTTCATTCGCCTATTGCTATTACATTAGTTGAAGTTGTAAAAAAATGTAAAAATAACGGGAAGTGGTAGATGAAAAATAGTAATGGTGGGAATGGCGTCTGTTATGACATAAAGTCGAGAAACGGACGTTAAACGCATTATTATTATTATTATATTATTATTAAATCATTCGAATGATTTTGAATAACGTCGCCAGATATCTCGAGACTATTTAATATTCAAATTGTTCAACAATTTTAACTCAAAATATCTTATCTTTAAGTTCAACAGGTTTTGAGTTATTATTATGCAAAGTAAATCTCATCAAAACAAAACCTCTATGTCAAATAACTAATCTAATTAGGAGTTTTGCAACTACATTTAAGAAAATTGTGCATTCGTCGACGAGAGTTAGCAATTTCACAGAATCGATTTTACTATAAACTTTCAATCTGCGCTCTGGGCTATTTGCGAACAGCTCTTCGAAAGGCAATTAACGTTCGGAAGTAATAGTCAGTGACTAATGCTTAGTTACTAACAAGCTTAATGTAGTGGCAAAGCTATCGAACAATGTAAAGCATACCCGTTTTTAGATTTTCCCTTGCATAAAACATGTGCCGCTTATATTATATTGTGGAGTATAAGTGCACTAGTCACATCCTAGAATTTCTTAACATAACAATAAACTGTAACCATTAACCGTATGCAAGTTACGTCACTTAAAATGCACGCTACTGCCTCGATAATGATTTAAAGAACAATTTTAAAGGCTTTTAAACCTGAAAAGAAAACCAATTGAAATATTTTAACGTACATTAAGGACTCATAAAATAGAGATATAACGCACATGGCAAATATATTACCTATTAGTTTTTTTTTAATTGAATTATTAAATAGCTTTCAGTTGCATGAAATATTAACTTAATGCATTTTAGGATTTAAATAACAAATAAAAAAACCCTGTTAAAATTAAGTTTTCTGTTGAGTTTTTGGGTTCCATATTTAAATAGTCGACAACTGAAATTATTAGATTACACATAATGAAACTTCGAACACTATAAAAAACTGCATATGTGATAACGTAACTGTGACAACCGTTAAACTGTTTAAAAGAGGATATGAAAATACAAAGCCAATAAATTTATCAATGGTAAAGCTTTAAAAAACCCGGGTCGCAGTGCCAAAACCCTGCCGACAATATAGTGTATTTGCTAATACAGGCCTTGTGGCTGTATTATGTGAACTTAAGGTGATTGTTGGGCAAAATAAAAAAATTAACTCCTTAATACACCCCTTAAAATTACATTTTTTTAACTAAATCATTATTGTCGATCGACCCAAAATTAAAAATACCTTTCAGGAAATAACTCACTATCTGCAAACTAGTGTTTTCAGAAAATTTGTAAATGCGGTCCTGTCGGGCCGATTTTATTGAAATTTTAGGAACACTTTTTAATTGCTATTAAAGGGTTAAATTTCAATTTTGAAACGATTCTGAGAATTTTTTAGGTATTTTTGGGCCCAAAAACTTTTTTCATCCCCTAAAAACCACCCTTAAAATGATCCGATTGGGCCTATTTTAAATAGGCTTCGTGCGGTGATGGATTCCAACATGTGTGCCAAATTTCGTAAAAATGAATTAACTCCTTCGAAAGTTATTGCCCGTACACATATATACCTATATATATATATATATATATACATATATATATATAAACATTTTTAAAAATGGTGCCAAAGTGTTTAGGAGGTTATGAAACGTCGAGAAATTTTGGTCCGACCCCTAGGTCCCGCCATCCGACCGACGCCAATAGTGTATGTTGCCATATGGCAAATACACTAATAAAATATCGCCTCTCTCTTTTATCATAAATTGGGTTTATTCATTTTGTCAACGTACTCTGGTCATTTTATATAGTACCACAAATAATTTACACGATCAGTAAATTCTGTGATTTATGAATTCGATAATAAAGTTAAATTGATACGGCGAACGATATAATAGTTTAACGCTGCAGTTTATAGTGATAGATGAAAATTAACAGTAACAGTCATTTCGGAACTGTTACCGAAAAAGAACCGATTTCAAAAATCACAGCTACCAAAATTGATAATCGGTTTTTTGTAGACTATTTTTCTCTCCAATGACGAAAAAAAAGTTAATATCTTAAAATTAATGTTTTCATTAAAAAATTACAGTTCAAAAATTTTAGCAATTTCATTACAGAAAATACTATTAAAAAAACACAAATATCGCCATCTGGTGGCAATCTGTTTATTTTAACAGTTCTCGGAATTATTAAGTGAATAGTGGCGATGACGGCTCTCAATAGAATAGAATAAAATTCATTTCCACTCTATATCAAAAATCAAAATTCATCTCATAGGTTTTAAGTTAAATCCTTTCAAACATGCATACATACGGGGAATTTTATATAGTATAAGTTAGAAGCCTGTTATTAGTGTATTTGCCATATGGCAACATACACTATTGGCATCGGTCGGATGGCGGGACCTAGGGGTCGGACCAAAATTTCTCGACGTTTCATAACATCCTAAACACTTTGGCACCATTTTTAAAAATGTTTATATATATATGTATATGTATATATATATATATATATATATATATATATATATATATATGCGTATATATATATATATATATGTGTGCGGGCAATAACTATCGAAAGAGTTAATTGATTTCAACGAAATTTGGCTCACGTGTTGAAATCCATCACCGCAAGAAGCCTATTTAAAATGGGCCTAATCGGGCCATTTTAAGGGTAGTTTTTAGGGGTTGAAAAATGTTGTTGGGCCCCATAATACCGAAAAAATTCTCCGAATCGTTTCAAAATTGAAATTTGACCCTCTGGCTGTAATGAAAATGTATCCCTAAAATTTTAATAAAATCGGCCCGACAGGACCGGATTTACAAGTTTTATGAAAACACTATTTTGCAGATAGTGAATTATTTACTGAAAGTTGTATATAATTTGGTATACAGGTTCGATTGATAATAATATTGCAATTAAGAAAAAAAATGTTATTTTCAGGGGTGTATTAAGGAGTCAATTTTTTTATTTTGCCCAAAAAACAACTTAAGTTCGCATAATAAAGCCACACTGCCTGTATTAGCAAATACACTATATTGTCGGCAGGGTTTTGGCACTGCGACCCGGGTTTTTTTTTAAATAACTGTTACAAAAAATAACGGTTTCGCCTATAACTAGTCGTTTATATCGACAATGCTGTCTCCTTGTTATGAATCCGGCGTATTTATGCATTTCAATTTAGTTTAACTCCTCGAAGGAATTAACAGCTAAACCAATGTCACCAAGTCTATTTGTATGTGAATAAGTTTGTTCTATATGTTTGTATTCATCCCTCAGGGTATGTTGTGTTACACTCACCCTTATGCCCTTTAACCCTAAACTTGATTAACGTTACTAACCCGTACTGTGTTAATAGCGCATAGCGCACAGGGTTGAGGAATTGTTTTTTGAAAACCCAAAGCGATTTATATGAGTTCAATTTTTAACAGTTTCGTTTACCAACATAAAATTTATCCGCATCGATTGCAAATGGTTGCTTATTTATACATTTTTTGCACTGCACGGGTATGCCATAACTTTCCATCACATAATTACTGTAATTTTGAAGATTAAATCAGGGATAACTTAAATTTAATATAAGGATTATTTAAAAAAAAAAACGAAATCGATGCAGTTTTAATTTTTGAAGCTATGTTTTTTAACGCAGGCATAGGGACAGGCAGTGAACTAAAAAACGAGCGAATGACATGTAAGATGGACCAAGAAACAAAGCTGACACATATTTGTGTTGATATTATATACTTTTGAAATCAGACCTGGGGAGGGGTTGGACTCAAAATTAGAACTGCATTTGGTATACATGCTTAAAGGTTGAGAATCAAAAGATAATCGGTAGTTGCGGTTATTACGTCGCATCGTTTGCGTACTAATAATAATAATAATTTAGTACTACCAGGCAACTTTCAGCTACAAAGCCTGACATAGTTCTCCTTGATAAACCTGCGCGAACTATGTATGTTATCGAGTTTTCAGCCCCTGCTGAAACGAACATAGCTGCAAAGCAGACTGAGAAGCGGACAAAATATCAGGATCTTCTTTTTGAGCTCAGAAAGCAGTACCCAGAGTATACTGTTAAATTAATTGTCCTTATAATTGGTGTTCTTGGAGGGGCAAAACCGTCACTGTTGGCAAGTATAAAAACTATTCCGGCATGTCAGCGTATTGCTGAGTCACTAATTTGCCGTATGCAAAAGGCCGTGCTTATTGGGTCGCTCCGTGTACTCCGTGCGCATGACCCAAACTCACTGTAATCGCCCATTTCATGGTTTGAGACGCGGTTACAGTTACAACTTGCTCCACAAGTATCCCTAGTATGACGGTGACGAACCTGAAGTTTGGGTGCTTGTGGATGCAAATTTTTTTTAAGGAATATTTCCTTCTCAATAATAATAATAATAATAATATTAATTATTATATATTAATAATATTAATTATTAGATATGTCAAACCTCCCCGGTTCAAATCTCAAATGACATTTTTTTTACATTTATTATTTAATAAAAAAATGTCATTTAATAATTTTGTTACGTTTTTTATTTTTATACCTATATTTTAAATATAAATAGTAGCTTAGTTTCCATCACGTGTCCAGAAACCGAAGGATTCTAATTTTTGCAAATGATTTGAGATTTTTGAGTACCCATTTTATATCGGCGCTGTTCATACTGGTATCATTAGAAAACATCTGGATTGATTTTGATACGATAAGTTGATACCAAACTTAATTTTACACATTAAAGCTGCGGAAAAAAATTGAAAAATAAAATATCTTCAGTTGATTTGTAGAAATGTCGCGATTTTGAATAGTCTTTTAAACTTCGTAAGTTCCATGTTTTATTATTTTTTTTAATTCTGTTTAATTTTATAAGCATAATAAATCAGCGATTATAAGCAATAATTATGATAATAAATAAAACAAACCCATCCATGACTTTTGTAGACAGTTTCTGAGAAACGTTAAACGACAATAGCGCTTCAAAATTTAGAAGACAATGAACTAGTAAATTTATTACTGAAGTGTTGATAACACAGCAAACATTTGTGATAGTCCTAAAATAACCATGTTTCATAATGCGTACATATTATTTTAATGTTTTCTTGCAACTATTATAATTTATTCATTTATTAATGGAATAACTGTACATAAATGTTGACAATATATCAGTAAATAATTTCACGTTTATATATGTATTTCATATAATATTTGAAATAGATTTAAACATGTAGCATTCGTCATATATATTTTATTACCCACAGGCACTACGCGATCTCTATAAAACTATGGTATTTCTGAGTTACTAGTCAAAGCGCACTTAATTGACTCGGTTCGGGCTAGAAACCTGATCTAAATCTAAAAGAAAAATACCGGTCAAGTGCGACCCAAATTCGCGTAGAGTAGGTTTCATAGATACCATTGATTTTTCATGAGAACTTTAACACTGTAAGACTGGAAGCTATGAGTGAGATACTATAATCCCTATTTTTTTTTTTTTTATTTTAAGCTCAATACTTTTGAACGGGAATGTTCGATTGTCATAGATTTTCTTTAATAACTTTTATATGTATTTCTCATAGCGTGCTCTTTCATTTATTATGTCACATGATGCAGTTGATTTTTTTTTTTTAATTTTTTAATTATCTAAAATTAAACCTTAAACTCGGAATTTGTTTATTTACGCTATACGTCTGTCACTGGATCACTCTAAATATGTACCAACTTTCAACTTTCATTAGATTTGGAGAGAATTAGCTGTGATAGACAGATCCTATAAGGGTTCTGTTTTTCATTGGATATACGAAACCCTAAACAGGAAAGTTTTGTATCAGGGAGTTCGTATCATCCTACTTTACGCAGGATGCGATTTTGCACTAAGTGGAAAGGACAAAACATTTTTTTTAAAGGACATAGGTCCGATTTGATAGTTTGAATTTTTATTATTAGGCTATGCTTGAGTAAAGCCAAAATTCCTATCAATGCTGATTTTTCTTTTTGACAATCAAGTAATTCCGACGATACATTTTTTTACAAAATTTTGTATCAGCTTGTATCATAATGCAGATGAAATAAAGAAAATAAAGACTAAGAATAATTTATGGATGTAATGGGAGCCTCGTTTCTCTTTGCCATACGTGTCTTTTTTCTTTTGTAAGTAATTATTTGAAATGAAAAACTTGAATAATTTTATCATATATACGCAGAAGCCATATTAACGAACTGTTATATATAGAAGAATAAAAATAATTGCACTGAAAATGCAACCAAAGCGGTATGCAATGAAATTTCCTGATAATAAATGCATGCTACTGAATTTTTAAAGCGGTTGAGTCATGCAACAGGTAAACTTGTTACTGGGCCAAAGGGACACCTGTAGAATTTCAAATTTATTATAACGATTCAGTGATTCACAGACTTGTCATTACCTTTAGGTAACACCGAGCTGGGTAGAGTAATGGTGACAGCACTAGACTCGCATTCAGGAGGTACGGGTTCGAATCCCGGCGGGGACAGATGTGGCTGCGACATTTTCCTACGGCCTCTCGCAGAGAAACGATAATTCCTGTACCGGCCATCTTGATTGAGGTTTTCTATAGTTGCCCTCAATTAATTCCAGATAAATATCGAGATGGTTCTTTATTCAAGGCCATGGCCGATTACCTATCAAACTCCCAGTTCAAAAATTACCTACCCTATCCTAATTTCCTATAATTCCTTCATTCGCCTATTGCTGTTAGATACGTTGAAGTTTTAGAAATGTAGAAAATAACGGGAAGTGGTAAAATTGGAAATAGTAATGGTGCGAATGGCGTCTGTTATGACATAAAGTCGAGAAACGGACGTTAAACGCGTTATTATTATTATTATGTTTAAAAATAAATCTTGCATTTTTTTACAACGAACTCTTGGACTATGACCTGTATCTTCTGCGCATAGTGTCGAATTACCAATCGTTTTATGACCACAGACGTCGGATTACTGAGAAGGGCTGTATATCTTCAGACGATGTAAAAAGGAATTACTGTTTTAGATAATCGGACTTATACTGCATTTTATGGTAACAAAAACTGATGCTAACTCATAAAATTTAAATAAAATATTCTAGTCTGCACCAATACTTACTCTTTTTCTAGAAGGGAGTTATTTCTCTGGAAAATCTGAATTTCTATAGGTAATAAGTTCTATTCGCGATTTCAGTGAAGCGTATTAGAATATCGTACTCTTATTGGTGGCGCCTATTCAATAATCCATTTTTATATTGAACTAAACTACTCTAGCACCGCAAATAAAGTTATTAAACACGTATTATATCTACTGGTAATTAATTTTAGTACAAAAAAGATTAACCTTTTTTACGATACAGTGGAACCTGTCATGTTTATTACCTGTACGGTGCCATGAGAGCAAATAGTTTATGGAAAGTTGTTAACTTAAGCAGATGAGCTAGTTACAGAGTCGACTAATTTAATTAGTTTTACTGTATAGTAACTTTAATACTGATCACTTAAAATAGCAGTTTATATTTCTACTACGTAAATGCTACGAGTTGTGACATTGTTACACGAGAGTCAATGAGTTTTAACAGTCACACGAGTCATAATAGCATTGCGTTCGGGATACATACTACATTTTTTAAATTAAAATAATTAAAAATAAAATAGCTGATTTTGTTATATTCCTGTCAACTCTGCGTGCGGCTATATTGCAATGTGTTTGGAATGTTTACGAAAACTACGCCTACTTGTGCTGCTTTGTTATCTTTGTTTATCTTATAGTAGTAAATGGTAACTAACAAACTGCTATTGGATTGCTAGTTCTTTTTTTCAACTGCACTAGTGCGCCATGGGTCATTTTACTAGCCGCTTTGCATACAACAAAAGTAGGTATTTTATAGGGACTCAGGGAGGTGTACAAAAAAAAAATTAGTTTTAGAAAAGTGGACTTGTCAACTTTTGTTACGGCGATGATATTAAAAGTTTCTTGAAGCTAATCTCTGTAGTATTAGAATGCAAAAGTTATTCTATTAACTTTTATTAAACGTACAAATTTTCTCATTTTCAGTAATTTAATAACTAGTGATTTAATTCATGACTATAAAAGCAACTTACAACTTTAAGGTATGAATATCGCGTGTGTAACATATTTGATTATAGCTACTGCAACACCATATTACAAGCGTGATCCATAAAATAGGAGAGTTTATTATTTTTGTCCGCTTTGTTACTTTTTCTGTTCTATATCGAATGTCCGCTTACCACATTTAGTCAAATTTGATAGTGTAAAGGACGAATGATTAACACAATATATTTTTAAAACTATTTCACATAGTTTTTTAACAATTTCTACTTCGAAACAACCTTTTTCTATCCATTTTGATCGAAATTTAATTTTGGAAACGACTTTTTTCTGTGTGTAATTTTGTGTGAGTACAGTCTGATGTTCTACGTAACAGACAGTTTGACAACGATATTTAACAATGTTTTCTGCAAACATACTGCAGTCTGCCACTGAGTTACCTAGTTCAGTCAAAGCAAGAACTGATGCGTAAGTGTAAAATGTGCTTCTGTGTGTTAAGTGTTTCACTGAGCTATGCGGATCCGTTGATCCGTCGGCTCAGAAAAAAGTGAGTCGACTCTCACGGATCTTCTGTCGGCGTCGGTTCAGATCTGAGTTACCCAACTCTAAACGAAACGCAGAAGAGTGACCACAGAAATCAGCTTTATCGACGATTTTAACCTTGCCGATGCACTTAGTACTTGGTGTGTTCTGTTCGCTGCATGTAGCTTGCGCAGCTTCCACAAAATGTTAGTTGCATGCTGCGTTCGCAACTTCCGTAACAGAGAAAATTTTTCCTTCAATGCGCCAAAAGAAGTATAAGAAAATATGTTTTTATATTTACGTACGAACAGCCTGTATATTAAAGTCTACATAATAGACTGTTACAGAAAGAGGGCATGAGTCTAGGGGTGATGGTGCAATATTATTAAAGGATGTGCCAGTAGAGTCCTTTGTAACAGTGAATCCTGTGCAAGGAGTGTCCTGTAATAGCATCAGGATGAGGATTTACGACTGCGAATGCGTTGAGCCATTATCCTCACACATTCTGTGGATATACTCACCATTATCATTGCGGTCGACTTCAACTAATACTCGCTAGCTGGGATGCTAAGGAACAACCGCGGTGTATCCTTCGAGTAGAGAACTCGTCAGAAGAAACATTATTTACAGACTAGTCGGGTTTTTAGTGTATTTGCCATATGGCAACATACACTACTGGCATCGGTCGGATGGCGGGACCTAGGGGTCGGATCAAAATTTCTCGACGTTTCATAACCTCCTAAACACTTTGGCAACATTTTTAAAAATTCATCTTTAAAGTTCAATTCCAGATATATGTTATAATAATAATAATCAATGAGTGTTTAAATTGATTTATTTTTATTCCAATTACCCGTGAAACTGTTTTCTATTATTTTTAAAAATGTATATATATATATATATATGTGTGCGGACAATAACTTGCAAAAGAGTTAATTGATTTTAACGAAATTTGGCCCACGTGTTGAAATTCATCACCGCAAGAAGCCTATTTAAAATGGGCCTAATCGGGCCATTTTAAGGGCAGTTTTTAGGGGCTGAAAAATGTTTTTGGGTCAAAAAATACCGAAAAAATTCTTAGAATCGTTTCAAAATTGACATTTAACCCTTTAGTAGTAATTAAAAAGTGTTCCTAAAATTTTAATAAAATCGGCCTGATGGGACCGGACTTACAAATTTTATGAAAACACTGGTTTGCAGATAGTGACTTATTGACTGAAAGTTGTGTATAATTTGGTATAGAGGTTGGATTGATAATAATATTGCAATTAAACAAAAATGTTATTTTAAGGGGTGCATTAAGGAGTCAAATTTTTTATTTTGCCCAAAAACCAACTTAAGTTTGCATAATAAAGCCACACTGCCTGTATAAGCAAATACACTATATTGTCGGCAGGGTTTTGGCACTGCGATCCGGGTTTTTTAACTTCGCGCTATTGAAAATTTTCCAAAAAAGGGGGTATTGATTTATGTCCGATTTTCGAAAAACAAATTTTCATTAGATCTCGACGTTTTGGAGTCCTAGAAAGCTATTCTGATTTCTGACTGTTTTTTATGGACGTCTTTCTGTCCTCTATATTTCTCTCTGTGTATAAACAATTTTTGTCGTACTATAGTTGTACAGTGAATTAGCCGACTGAGATCGGGTTTGAGGCATTCGAAAAGATTTATTGAAACAGCCAATCGGTCAGATAGTTTCAAAATTATTCAAAGAAAAATAACATTTTTTTACATTTCTTGTCGAATATCTGCTAATGATTTACAGTGATCAGAAAAGCTCATTAAAACTTAAATTAGATTAAATACAAAAGCCTTTAAAAATTATGACTCAGAAATTCTTAACTGCTTTTTTATAACCTTCTTTACCATATTATAAACACAAAAGTACCAATTTATTACCGAGCTGGGTAGAGTAGTGGTAACAGCACTAGACTAGCATTCGGACGGTCCGGGTTCGAATCCCGGCGGGGGCAGATGTGGCTGGGACTTTTTCCTACTGCCGCTCGCCGAGAAACGATAATTCCTGTACCGGCCATCTTGATTGAGGTTTTCCATGGTTTCCCTCAATTAATTCCAGATAAATATTGAGATGGTTCCTTATTTGAGGCCATGGCTGATTACCTATCAAACTCCTAGTTCAAAAATTACGTACCTTATCCTAATTTTCTATAATTCCTTCATTCGCTCATTGCTATTACATAAGTTGAAGTTTTAAAAATGTAGAAAAATAACGGGAAGTGTGGTAGATGGAAAATAGTTATGACATAAAGTCGAGAAACGGACGTTAAACGCATTATTATTATTATTAAGTACCAATTTATTGTAACGTATTTATCATATAGCTGGAAGTTTTAGGGTTGGCCCACAGGTTTTCACATTTTTTTTATTGTACATTTGAAAAATAATCGACCTGTAGTTTTTGGTATGTAAGCAATAAGCATCTTTACTATAGCGACTCGGTGAAACGTCACGGGAATGTGTTTCTTGACTTTCAATTAAAGACGAGAGCAGTCGAGCGTGTAGCAATGTAGTTGTTCAAGGTTAGTAGATTCCAGAGGTTGCCTAGTAGTCAATGGATGACGTCATCCTGCGGATGTGGTAAATGATTGCGAGGCAACGGCTGTTGTTTATACGCTTTAACAAATTTAACAAATGTCAAAAAATCATATTGGATATTATTTGCAATAAATTGATTTTTATAAGGGGTAAGACATTTACATAGTCTTACTTAAATATAAACGACATTTTCATAAAAATCTGAACAATCCACCAACTGACGTAATTCATGCGCGTTGGTCAGGTGGAACGAAGCAACCTCTGTAATCTACTAACCTTAGCTATTGTTCATGGCTCCGCTATAAAAAATACCCAGGTCCTGGGTTTTAATCTGAGAAAGTATCAGTTGGATTTTTAATTTATTATTAAAAAATTATAATGTATGAATTGGCCCAAATAACGTTAACTTGAAGACAGATGTGTCCTAAAGATAACAAATTCTCCACTCGAAGGACTGACTTCTGAGGCAACGGTACTGGCTCCTACTTCTTTTATACAGCACATAACATCTTGTTATTAACCCTTACTACGAGTTATGATCTAAATTGATTAGTTTCGTAACGACTCGTAAAGTTAATTCCGTTATTTAACAACCTAGTGTTATCCTTAGTACCAGTCGTCTGAAACTGGCGACTCATAATAATATTTGGAACGATTTTTAGACGGTGTAAATGGTCACTTATACCCACGGAACATACTATTTTTTTTATAGTTATATGTTTTTACTTTAACTACTACAATAGTGAAGAAAGTTCTTTATTGCCGAAAAAATAATCGAATTTGATATTTAGACGGATTTATAAGTTTCAAGGTTTACTGAAAAAGCCAGTTCCATTCTTGTGTCTATCCATTAATATTGCCCAACACCTAGCTGATACATCACTCAACGAATCGCTGTAAAATTTTTAAACTAAAGGTTTTTTGAAGAGTCTTTAGTTTTTTTTTCATCTATTCTCCTAAAGGAAGAACGAAAATCGAAAATTGTGATGATCTGGAAAAGGATTTTATTCCTAATTCTTTAGATGATAATAGATATTATTAATTGACACCATTTATTTGCCTCGATAATGTCCACAAAGGATAGTTTATTGTAGTTCTAAATTTGACAGTAAAAGTAGTTGGGAGAGAAATATATTTTTTGTTGTTTTCTAGCACACTCTGAATTTTTTCAAGATAAACATATCACTTCTCATACAGTTATAGCCTTTTCTTGGAGAAGTATGCTTGAATTCACTTAAAGGAAGTTTACTGTACTAGCATTTAAAAATGTGTATACGCATCAGCATGCCAGATTTTTTTTTTGCCAAGTCGGGATTTTGGAACTTTTTGAGTGAAAAAAGCGGGACATAGTAAAAGAACGGATATAATCAGAAGTTTTTAAATATTTATCTTTTTATTTGAGTTCAAATTACGTTTACGTGACAATATATAGCAAAAAACCCGGGTCGCAGTGCCAAAACCCTGCCGACAATATAGTGCATTTGCTATACAGACAGTATGGCTTTATTATGGGCACTTAAGTTGGTTTTTGGGCAAAATAAAAAATTTTACTCCTTAATACACCCCTTAAAATAATATTTTTTTTCTTAATTGTAATATTATTATCAATCGAACCTATATACCAAATTATATACAGCTTTCATAAAAAATTCCCTATCTGCAAAATAGTGTTTTCATAAAATTTGTAAATCCGGTCCTGTCGGGCCGATTTTATTAAAATTCTATGGACACATTTTAATTACTACCAGAGGGTTAAATTTCAATTTTGAAACGATTCGGCGAATTTTTTCGGTGTTTTGGGGCCCAAAAACAATTTTCAACCCCTAAAAACTACCCTTAAATGACCTGATTAGGCCCATTTTAAATAGGCTTCTTGCGGTGATGGATTTCAATGCGTGGGCCAAATTTCGTTTAAATCAATTAACTCTTTCGAAAGTTATCGCGCGTACACATATATATATATATATAAATATATATATATATATATACGTATATATATAAATATATATATATATATATATATATATATACATATGTATATAAACATTTTTAAAAATGGTGCCAAAGTGTTTAGGAGGTTATGAAACGTCGAGAAATTTTGGTCCGACCCCTAGGTCCCGCCATCCGACCGACGCCAATAGTGTATACACTAAAAATAGCCATAGAAAATGTATTTTAATAAAAATATGATATTTTATATCAGATTTACCCTATCGTTAAATAGTTGAGTCTTATTCGCCTTCTGAATAAAAAAAAAAAAATAAAAAAAACAGAAATCAAAATCAAAAAAGTTTTATTCATTAGAAAAATATGGCGTTTCAAACAATAGTCTGAGGAGTGAGTGTTACAAATTGCAACTTACAATAAGAGAATAATTTTTTACGCACGGTCGAGTTATCCCCGAAAAGCGGGACTGAGTCTGTCCAGCGCGGGACATTTAATTTTGATTTAAAAATCGGGACGTCTGGCAACGCTGATACGCATTAACTCTATTTTTTAACACTTCTTTTATACAAAATGAACGTTCAAAGTAGGTAATCATTCTGTGTTTGTTGTCATTTTTTTATTAAATTGACTTATTGACTGTTCAAGTACTATCTATTCTGTCACATTTTTCATTTTCTTATATCAAATATATTTTCTCTGAAAACGTTTTGCCTTTTTACATCTGGCATATTCAATCTAAGAAATAAATTATCAATAGCACGGAGTAAATCTGTCCCAGCTGCATTATTTGGGGTTGATGTCATCTCACGAAACCAATGTATTTGTAGAATATACACGAATATAACTTACGGAAATATATGTTTACAGAAAAGTATTGGGATTTTAACTTTTCAAAAGTACAGAATGTTCTTTTGCTTACAGCTCCTTAGTTCAAAGATATATCAAAAGACGGGAAAAATATTATAAACGTAAACATTTATTTTTTTTAATAAAAGAAAAATTTAAAACTAAAAGATTAAGATGATTGATTCCTCAGATTATAAGATATGCGCTCGAGATATTTGAAACTGTGGTCACAAAATTCATTTATTACTGTTTGTATTAGCACTAAACCTACTTGTTGCTTAAAAATTTCAAAAAACACATATTTTTTCCCTAAAAATTGAATACAAAAACGTGCTATACGTCAATATTTCTTTACAAGACTAAAACGAGAAGGCAAATTAACATTTTGAAATTTTTTCTTTACAATTTAATTAATATGCTACATATACCGACTAAACTTTGTAAGATATTTTTTTTCAAATTTAATTTTTTCTTTACAAAAATTTGTGTAAAACTTATGCTAATTATATCTGATTTTATATCGTTTTTAGTGAGATCAAATAAACTGTAAAAACTTGGCTAGAAGTCATATGGGAAGAATGATACATATTTCTAGTTATTTTGTAAGCATTAACATCAAAGATTGAATCAGAAATTAAAGATTTCCGAAACGTAAGTGCATTTAACAGCGATGCAGATGGAAAAGGGAGCACATTGAACAGCCGGTACTCAGTAACCTTAACGAATAAACGACATTCTCGGTAATATAAAAATCAGTAGAAGTAATAAATATTGATTCTGTTTATTATTAAAGGGACCGTTATCATAAAGAAAGCATCCGATAAAAGCCGTATTTATTTTTGATCATAAAAAGTATAGACATTAAACTTTAATATTCATTGCTTTTCTTGTAGATGTATATACTAGGTGCGCCTGATATATTAGTGTGAAATTTACACTTACCAAAAGTATCAATTCTATAACAATTGTCAATCAGCACTATACTACACTACACTACGTTCCCTTTCTCAAGAGACGAAACTGCCACTGTTTACACTTTTAGTTCAACACTAAAAAACCAAACAATTCAGTGCATCTTGACTTTTTTTATAACAAACGCAATAGCTTGAAAAGTGTTAACATTTTTTACACTGAAGCACGATACAAGCATTAAGTCTTGTCCGATAACTGTTGCACTTTACTGTATTTTATAATTTATTTTAAATAATAATAAGATTTTTACTGAATTGGGGAACAATTTTATTTTACATTCATCTTGTACAAAAGAACTTTTTAGAATATTTAAAAATTATATTTATACAGAAAAATGTATAATAATTTTGAAACACTTTCATGTTATGTAAAAAGTACAAGTATTGTATAAGAAAGTAGGTAATGAAATGAAATGTATAGTTCACACAATAATTGTTGCCTCAAATTTAATTTTCTCTAACAGTAACTTTATTTTGATCCCGTCTGTATTTTCCTATGTCATTATCGCTTAAGATACACTGTAAATAGATCCATATTTTCTTCTATATCTTTTTTCTTGCTTTTTCACGTTCGTTTTCTTTTTCTACTCTATGATCTTTAAAAACAGTGGCAGTTGATAGATGGGACACCGCGCTGTATGAAAAATGAAGCAACGCGTGAACAGAAATTATCCTATCACATCTGACAGATCAAATACATTTTTAGAGTAGATTCTCTTACTTTTTCGTATGTTATTAATGTTGCTAGAAATAATTTCCCTTTTCACTCTTTTTTATCATACTTCTTTGTTGTACAGCTGTATTAAAATTAAAAAACCCGGGTCGCAGTGCCAAAACCCTGCCGACAATATAGTGTATTTGCTTGTATAGGGCCGTGTGGTTTTATACTTTTATTATGTGAAATTAAGTTTGTTTTTGGGCAAAATAAAAAATTTAACCCCTTAATACACCCCTTAAAATAACATTTTTTTCTTAATTGTAATATTATTATCAATCTAACGTCTACACCGAATTAAATACACCCTTCAATAAATAAGTCTCTATCTGCAAACTAGTGTTTTCATAAAATTTGTAAATCCGGTCCTGTCGGGCCGATTTTATTAAAATTGTGGGGACACTTTTTAATCACTACCAGAGGTATTTTGGGGCCCAAAAACAGTTTTCAACCCCTAAAAACTACCCTTAAAATAGCCCGATCAGGCCCATTTTAAACAGGCTTCTTGCGGTGATGGATTTCAACATGTGGCCCGAATTTCGTTGAAATCAATTAACTCTTTCGAAAGTTATCGCGCGTACACATATATATATATATATATATATATATATATATATATATATATATATATAAACATTTTTAAAAATCGTGCCAAAGTGTTTAGGAGGTTATGAAACGTCGAGAAATTTTGGTCCGACCCCTAGGTCCCGCCATCCGACCAACGCCAATAGTGTATGTTGCCATATGGCAAATACACTAAAAAGGTCAGAGCGTATCTACAGTGACACAAGATGCAATAAAAAAATATAAAGTCGTTTCATCTGTTCCAATAAATTGTCCTAGATGAGAGAGAGAGAGAGAGAGAGGGGGGGAGAGAGTTTAATTTCTACTATGCTTTATTTTTGCGGCAAGATTTAGGAGACTTTTTTCGTTCGTACATTTAAATAAATTATATGGGGTTCCATTGCACCGATCGCGGGTTTTCGATTATTAGTATTTCCTTTCTGAATTTTTTCGAGACAAATGATTTGAGGCATATTGTACAGTTATTAATCGATTTACAAAATATGAATAAATAAAATTATGGTCTTATCTGAAGAAGTAAATAAAATTATAATCCTAAAAGTATTTTTAAAAAACCCTGCGTTTAAATTTTATTTTTACACAGTCCTTATAAAATAGCTGCTTTTCATGTCTGTATAGCGGTTAATAACACACTTATTTATTTTACACAACTACTGTAATTTAAAGTAAAATAAACGTAGTCGTATTTCCATGATAAATCATGGTCCAACTTCATGAGAATACGTATATTTAACTGTCAAAAATTTTGGTAATTAAGTGAAAATCAGCTAATTTTTAAGGAGAGCGTGCAAAAACTACTATATGCGTGACGAAATTATGTTTGGCGCTCGTTTTTAGCATATTGTCACATTCGTAAAATATTAGTTAACACGCACTAGATACATAACCAACTATTTTATCCGTTGAATGGTATGTCAGTCAGGTTTGCTTTCTGACGAACTAAAATGTACTTTTTGGGTAAATAAAGAGATCATGAAATGACTAAATTCGTCGAAATGTCAAATTGACCTTTTTTCGTGGTTAGAGGATTTTCTTCACCTTTTAAGTCTTTAGAAAATGAAAAAATTAGACTCCTTTTGTTGTTAAAGAGACGAGCCGTCGCTGCTAGATATCAAGATCATAGAGAGCTACTTTTCTCAGTTTGTTCGTATGTCCTACGGGGAAATTCACAACACAGCTGCAAGGGTTCCGACTTGCTTATTCATTGAAAGCCGTTCCACTCAGATGTAAGATTTTTCAGACAAGAAAGAATTTAAAATATGAACACATTTTTATGAAGCAAAAGCCGTAAAGGTTTTTTTGTAGGTATTCAATATAAAGCGATAAAATTTTGCTACAAAATATGGGTACATATCGCAGATAAGTGTAATTCGTGCTGACAATCATTCTAGAAGATCTGTTTTTTTTTTTTTATTACACTTTAAGGGGGTATTCTCATATGACCACTTCGAAAAATCGATTTTTTTTTTCATATTTCAATAGTAAAACCTATCGAAAATATGCTGTGAAAAATAGAGACCGAAATTCCTAGTCTTAAATAAATTACAACTCATAGTCGCCGACGCGCCGTAAGCGACTTGTCGGCCTTTTGAAACTTTAAACGCATTTTTCTGGAAACATTATTTTCTGTAAAACTGTCATGGTCCTAAAAAAAGTATTCAACCGATTGCTTTGAAATTTATATATGTTCTTCTACTCATTAATGGTTATCGTCCGTACAAAAATTGCTTATTTTCGAAAATATTTTCTTATTTTTTTTAAAGGATTTTTAACAAAAAAAATTACAAAAAACACAAATTTTTTTCTACAGTCCGCCATTTTTTTTTAAATGAAATTGATTAATTTTGGTAGGGCCGATAGCGACATACCTACTGAACAATGATCCATTCGATTTTTTTATTTCAGACAACATGAACAGCCGCTATTACCATGACCAGTGATCTGCTTTTTTTTTAGTGTCTAATTTAATTAAAAAAATATATATATAAAAACTGTAAAATAAGACAGTTTATACAGTTTAAGATACAGACAAAAACATATAAAAAAATTAAAATGATTCAATGTTATTGTCGTCTAAAGAAAATTCCCTAAAAAGAGGTAAAATTTATGCGTTCACATGAGAATACCCCCTTAATCCATAGATTGTCTTGTTGAAAAATTTAATTTATGTATTGACTGCACGTATGACGTCATCGAATAACAGTAGCGCCATTTACAATAAATGAAAATCATTTGTGAGAAAAGTTCAGAGCGATACAAACTGGCAGAGAAAATTTCTAACAGTATTCCGAGAATTTTTATGAAAAAAGCGTCTAAGTTGAACTTTTCCTCTCCTTTTTAAAATGTTTGCCAATACAGTTAGCAGGAGAAACTTTTTAGTTCAGCAGTACAAAGAACGGAAATAGGTACCGAAAAAAACTATTAAAGAAAATCAATAAATTCGATGTTTACCTTATCTTCCCTCTTTCCCTTTTTGTTTATAAATCAGAGAACAATAATTTATTAAAAAGAAAATTTTTGATCACTCAGACTTTCTTTTCAAGATTAAATATTTCCCTCTATTGAAGATTTTTTTATTGGTAGAATATGTGGAAAGTTGAAAGACAAAGAAAATCGTATATATTTTCAAATTTCCTTTTAAACAATGCATGAAATATTTTCA
Organism: Venustoraphidia nigricollis; assembly: GCA_034508555.1. Classification (NCBI taxonomy): domain Eukaryota; kingdom Metazoa; phylum Arthropoda; class Insecta; order Raphidioptera; family Raphidiidae; genus Venustoraphidia; species Venustoraphidia nigricollis. The sequence continues at coordinate 2,136,647 of JAVRKA010000044.1, read as the reverse complement.
TAATATTGAATGTGCAGTTTTCAGTTGACAGATTGAATTAAAGGCGAATATTAAATTTTTCAATCCATGTTCAATTTCACTAAATTCAACTAACGTTGTTGTTTGATTCATTTCATTTTGACTTAATAAAAAATAGTTTCACTACAATTTTAAACATTACATTTTATTTTGTGTTCAGTGAGAAATTCAATATATTAAAGCCAAAAGTGTCGCCTTATCTTAAAGTTTTTCATAACAGACTTTTGTTTACAACAATTAACTTAATGATCACATTTTAATGAATTTCAAAACGATACTCTGATGATAGCAAACAAAGCGAGTAAGAAGTAAAACAAATCGATTTGCCAAAAATTGCAACCTGTAAAGCTCGGGTGATTTTCAACCAGAATTTTCGGGCTTGCTACAAGCTCGAATTAATCTAATGCAGTCTTATAAAACAGAATTTCCCCGTTTTCGAAAAGTTGCCATTTGAATGAATTTCATGCGAAAGTAGTATATAGACAAACTATTTGTTCGAGCGAAACTTAATTCTGCTCGCTAATAATAATAGAGCACACTCCCGCTACCGTTGGGTGCAAGGATGAAAGCCGCGTGAATATTTTCAAAATGAATAGACTACACCATGTCAAGATAAATTGAATATTTCAATGATAGATAATGCACCTCACATTTTGTGATACGCAAATTAAAGTTGACTAAAACTAATAATTAGTTGGAATAATTTAAAACAATTTTTTTTCAAAATAAAATGTTATATATTTTGAAAATAATAAGTGGGATATTTAATGTTCAAAACTAATCAATGTTTTTTACGAAAATTAACTGAATTCATTCAAACAAATTTTAACTTAGCAGACATCGGTGAAATACATTTTGGACGTCTAGTGAAAAAAATCTACTATTCTTTTCATTACATATTTTTTCTTCCTACTTATTTGCCTTTTAAAGATAACTACAGAAAGAAATAGGTCGAATAAAAAAGTCCCTTAGGAAAAATTGATAAAAAGATGCACTTGAGTATAAAATATATCCCATTTGACTATCCAAGAGTTGTGAGTGACATCCACTGGTAGTTCTGTCAACTTTAAACGACAGATCTCAGTTTTTTAACTGTAGTAGCAAGTATAAAAATATATATCAAAACCTTTTTCGCAATATAATACTGACATAATCTTCAACAGTACGCGTTCGAGTTGCAAAATAATTAAACAATTAAATTTAAATTAATAATATTGACTCTACCAACAGTAATAGAATATTAAACAAAACGAAACCATGCGATTACTGTTCAAACCAATTTTTTATTTACAAAACGTTTCGACCAAATTTTGGTCCTTTTCAATTTTTTAAAAAAATTTATATTTTAAAAAATTAAAAAGGACCAAAATTTGGTCGAAACGTTTTGTAAATAAAAAATTGGTTTGAACAGTAATCTCAAGTGGTTTCGTTTTGTTTAATTAAATTTAAACTTTTGACGTTTGATGCCTGAAATTCAGCGTGCAGTTAGAAAGATTAAAACACATTTAAAGCAGTCTTATAGTTTTCCGACCTTTTATTTTCACTTTGTTGCACAGCGTTACAAACTTTTTTCGTTAAAGTGTGTTATTTCTGATCCCCATGAGATGACAAATTATATACTGCATTAAGTTATCTCTAACAACCATTCTTCTGGATAGATATATATCTACTTTATAATGGAGAAAAAAAAGACGATATTGATTTCAGTTTAGGTGCCACGTCTTTTCTGTTCGACTATCTATTGCTTATTCAGCTTAATAATACGATAGTACCTACGTATAGATTGGAAGCTTCGATTTTCTTTTTGAAGTTAGCCACAGATAGTGCGTCATTAGGGTCTGTATGCCGCTCTGTTTACCCAGTGTCGGATGCCCTTAAGGGCACTTGGAGTCCAGATCTAAGGACTCGATAATTTTCAATCAATATTTCGCTCTAAAATTTTAAAGACATGTAAATTAGTAATAATTATTTTTCATTGAAAAACTAATAGTTTGTCGCGTACATTAAAATTTATAGAATTTGCATCATGTTTTAACATATATCCAATCTTGATCTACTTTCATGAGGGCCCCACAGCCTTTGTAACCAGGGGCCTTGAATTATCAAATCCGAAACTGTGTTTAGCGACTTATGAATCTTGCAAAACATAGCGAATTACGTCCATGGTAGATTTGAATGTTGGTTTTAGGATCAGGAAATTGATTGATATTAATTCAAATTATATTTTTGCATACTCCCCTATAAAGTAGCTGCTTTTTATGAATATATAGCGGTATTAAAATGATTCATGTCGCCGTAGTGCGTAAAGTAAAAAAAAAAAAACAAATAAAACGGCTTGTCAGTTACCATTTAATCTAGTCGAAAGCAGTAAACTGTGAAAACGCTGACTTATCGAGAAATGACTTATTAATTTTTATATATCTAAGAATTTGCAGACAAACGATAATCCTTCAACCATTTATCAAAAAAGTTAATAAATTATTGACGGGTTGCTACAAGGAGAGCATGTTTAGTTTTTAATAAAATATTTTCTTTACAAAAAAAAAAAAAAAAAACAAACTTGTTTATTTTTAAAGAAAAATTCGTTATCAACAGATAATTAAGTTTCCAAACTTTTCTGTAAGCATATGAATAAATAACTTTGATCATTAATTATAAAATTTCTTAAGTAATGAGACACTAATTTTAATTCAAACTAGATGATTTATTAATCTTTATATTTTTATCAATACCAGTGTTTTTATATCGAAAAAGTGTTCGAAAAATTTAAGTATTTATAAGATCTCCTTTATCTCACTCGTAGAGATAACCTCCTCCATAGAGTTGGGTAACTCAGACCTGAACCGGTTTAAAGAACCGACTCAGACAGAAGATCCGTGAAAGCCGACTCACTTTTTTTTTAGCCGACGGATCAACGGATCTGCATAGCTCAGTGAAACACTTAACACACAGAAGCACGTTTTACACTTACGTATCAGTTCTTGCTTTGATGCATCTGTCAGCTAAAATGACTCATGCATCACATGTTTGGCTATGCATTCTTGATTCTATACAGGTCGTGATATGATTGACTGAACTAGATAACTCAGTGGCAGACTGCAGTAACATATTTCAGAACTCGGCTCTTTTGGAACCGGTTCAGTGAGCCGGCTCATATACGGGATCCAGATGCAAAGATGCAGATCACTAAAAAGACCCGTTTTTCCCATCTCAACTCCTCCATCTCTGGCTCCTCGTCGAAACTAATTTCTTGCAGAACCTCCGTATGCTGCTGCGACTGTAACTCTTTTAACTCCTCGACGAGTTCGTATCTCAAAAAACTCGTATGTTAGGACACTCATATGTCGAGGTACCACTGTACTAAATCTACATGATACATTTAACAAACTGTTATCTGACAAAATGAAAATTAACTCCGACAGACGTTTTTCCTTAGAACTGCGCTTGACTGTCCATTGAACAAAAAGATGCTATCTTCATGATAGCTTTGTTGTTAATACTTGCAGACTTGCATATAGGTAAAATGTTATATAATAATAGTGCTTTCAGTGCACCAAACTGCATTATGCATACTTCTTGATAATGTAGAAATGCCTAGCTTTTATACAAGTTTGTTATAAATGGCCGATAACGAAACCATTTCAGTAATGAGAACTTGTATAATGGATAAGTTTTCTATTCTATCGTGTGTTCCATTTTAAAGGACCCCTGCGCACAAGGCAGCTTGGCAGCAGCAGCCAGTTCAACATATAACGGCTAATTGGAGCTCGCGCACTTGGCAGCCAAAAATTAGAACACGCTCGATTGCACGTAGCTAGAGACAGACAAGTAAATTTAGGTTTCAGGCTCCGCAAACTTGTCGTAGCAGCCAAACGCATTTTTCTTTCCGAAACGAAGAAATTCGCCATGACTTTCGATACGATGAAATTACTACCGAAAATAGTTTCCAATAGGTTATCAAATGATTGCGTTGACATTCTTGTAGAGTTAAAAAACCGAACCGGGTATTTTTGAAGATCCTTAACATAATTTTTAAATGAGTCTTTAAGTGCCGCTCCAGATGTAGAGAATTAATCCAATGCCTTATGTTTCTTAGACAAAATTAGTCAACAATTATAGCATTTTCGATGTTCATTTCGCTCGACTCAACGATCACGACTGACTGCACTTTTAAACTGGCTACCCAAAATTTCGGTTGCCGTGACCAGGCTGCCTAATGCGCGAGAATTCTTACTCATTTTTTCACAAGTTTTCATTTAAAAAAACGAAATCGTCATCCGTAACATGAAGGTGGCATTATCTATCGAAAATTAATTTAAGTAACTTTTCAACTGCCTTGACAGTAAACAAGTTTTATTTAAGAAATTTTTTTCTATACCTATACCTTATCCCTGTGAGAAAAATTTAGAATAAAGTTTAAAATGGGACACCGTGTATATTGCAGTCAAATGACAATATGTTCTGTATAGTCTGTTTTTACGAAGTAATTTTAAATTATTAAATTGCAAGATATTATTACTTCCTCTTAGCGGAAATTGATAACTAAATTTGAAATATATTCGTTTAAAACAGTTTTTCACTAAAGGGTTGCTATTTTGTTATTTCAGCTCTAGCTCAGCAGCTTAAAAATTTTTTCAGAACAAAACACTTTTATTTCTTGCCGCTTGACGTTTCTTTTAGCTTATCTTTAATATCAAAACTTTAAGAACTGATGTCAAACATATATCCAAAAATATGAAACTTTATAAAATATAATAACAGTAAAAAATGTTTAGAAATTATTATCATGAAATAACTCTATGTATCACAAGGTCATGAATACGGTAGTGAAAATCATTGAAGATCTGTTATTTCTTTGTCCTCTTTTCATACCTAAAAACCAGGACAATTAATTTTATTTATATGTATATTCTCCTTTTGTCGCTTTACTCTTTTTGTTTATGTCTTCCTTGTTGCTCTCATTAAAATTCTCTATGTATATCTTGCTTAAAACAGTGAACTTAAGGCACTCATTGAACATTTTAACGCTTATATTTTTTGCTATTAAAGCATTTTTGGGCATATATTAAAGTTTTTTTTGATTTTGCCTAGTCCGGTTCACCCTAGTTTCTATTTTACCCTCGTTTGGAAAGAGTCCGTTATACGTTCATAATAATTTTCAGTATCGATAATATTATTTGCAATAGGTTATTTTTATTGATATCCTTTGTATACTGAATTATCGGCCATTAATTAACAACGACATACAGTTAGTAAAAAACGGTTTTATGACGCGATAATAATGGAAATATGTCAATAAAAGTGGATAAAACAGCAGATAAATACATCGATTTTTTTATCGTAAAATGGATGACAGGTGACTTTGAACAATGTGCTTGTTATACATTTTTCTTTACTATATTTTGTTTTTAAATTATCGACCTGTTTTCACAAATATTTTTCTCTCATATGAGTACATTTAAATGCATGCCAAGTTGTCTGTAAAGTCATAATATTCTTGTATTTGAACACTAAACTTGTATATACAGAGTGTTCACTAAACATTGAAGCCAAATTCTAAAATAGGGTCGTCCCGCTATGTTAACATTTATGTTTCTTATCTAACCTAGATATTCGTGCTTTAAACTAAAATATCAAATATACGTGCAGAAGAAAATGTAAGAACAAAATTGCATGTTTATTTCCAGCACAGAGTTACTCAAAAGAAATTGATTAGTTACGCGAATTAAGAACCAGTCGGCGATAAGTCACTGCAGACGATGCAACTGATTACTAACCGATCAGTAATGCGTTAGTAATCAGTTGCAGCTTATGTTTTGAGTCATCTGGTGTCTTGTCTGATTGAAAGTCTTTTTTTCTGGTAACTATCTTTAGACACACGTAGTAATTTACAAATTTGCATCTGAAAGTTGGAGCTCTTGCAGGAAAAAATAAGCGACAATTGAAATTTCTTTTTAGATATGGATGAATCCAAATCCTTCTTAGTATTCCATTTCTTCGATAATGATAATTGTAATATCGCAACACAGATTCATCACGGCAATCATCATCATTATCCTATATAGCCTACAATGGTTGAGATGATGTACTGAAGAAATTATCGATTTTGATAATTAATGAGTAACCGCGTATGCGGAGCTGAATCACTAATGAGTTAGAAACCGGTTACTAATTGAAATCACAAACCAGCTCCGTTTCTTTTGAGTAACTCCATGTGCATACAGCCTAGCTTTTGGTTGTTGAATTCAGCCAATAGGAACATTAAACGTCACATGGTAAACCATTAAAACATAGACGACGCGTGATCGAATTAGTCCTTCGTTTGTTTACCCTTATAGGTTATGTTTATATTTACATATCCCAGATTTACCTACCGATAACGATGGTAGCATATTAGCATCTATATTACATTAAAAGACAGACAATCGTTAATACATTACTTCACATGTCTACTTTTCAATTTTTTGAGTGCATTAAATTTTGAGTGATTTTTTTGTTAATTTTCCAGAAATTTTGTAGAACTATTTCTGCTAATTTTATTATGTTAATTTGTTTGTAATTTTAATCTTAGGTTTGGTCTTACATTAGATAATATTACTCGCGCTAGAGCCTACATCACCACTTCATATTTTGAAATGCAACATATCATTATCAGATTAGTGATCGCCATGTATAAAGCAGAAACTATACGTGTGTAATTTGTACGTGCTGTTAGCTAAAGCAACAAATGTCCAACATAGGATCGACAGGAGAGTAAACGTGTATTGTATATCCTCACGAATTGCATTCTGCAATTTAACGAAACAAAATGCATAATCAGAAGTGTAATGAAGCGTTGGTAAATAGGTCACCTAACACTTCTGTTACAATGCTGTTTTCGCTTGTACATTTCTTAAGGCCCCAGTACACAGTGGTCTGTAGTGGGCCACTGTAGACCATCGCCATTGTGTACAGGGGGTAATGGTCTGTAGTGGCGGACAATTGTGAATCGTGGTGCGCAATCCATTTGTTGCCGGGTTTTTTGACACACTTCAAAGGAATCGTGGCGTGGCGAGGCCTGTCGTGTTCACACGGTCGCCGCCCATTGTTTGGACAGGTACCTATTTTTTTTGTTGCGTGCTATACTATTTAAATTTTTAATCGCCCAAAATGTCAGTATCCTGGAGCAATGAAGAGACTTTTAGGTTTATAATACTATAATACTTGTAAATAGTATATAAATAAATAGCCGCAGCCGTAATTACTTCGCCAGGCAGAAATGAGCCATGGGCCATTGTGTGAACACCAAGAGATAGTGGCCTACAGTTGCACATTGCAAAGCATGGCCCATTACAGACCACTGTGTACTGGGGCCTTTAGACTTTCTAGTTATCTCACGTTTAAAAAAATAATAAAATACGTTTATATCAACGCACAAGAAACTTGAAAATAAAATTCTTTCTATTCTATCTTGCCTATCCTAATTTCCTATAATCCTACAAGTAATTAGGTCTGTTTGTAGGATATTAATAATTATAAGATAAATAAAATTAAATGCTAGCAAATATTTGCTGACCAGCATTTCAATTTATTTATGACCCTACATCCTCCTAATAATTATTTCATTGTATTTGAATCTGGATACAAAAACGTTGGGCACTCAACGAATGAAAAAAATATAGATACAGTGAGTCTCCCATGCTTTTTTAGACATTATAAGAGAGAAATACATTTATTTGTGCCTTGATATAAGCGTTTTTTCAAGCTTTTAGTCAATTGGTCACTGTAAAATCGATTAGCAAGATTTTTTGACATAGTACATACATGATACAATATGCGAGCTAGGCTAATATAACATCGTTAAAAAACAAATTTCAAAGTGGTATTAAAATCAGAGGTATCTCGACCTTTTCTGGACTGACACCCCATTTAGAGGAAACAAAAATTCCAATTCTCCGTACATTGAAATACTGTTGCATACGATCTGTACCAAAAAATATACCGATCTTCTAAATCTTGACATACTGTATACCTACAATAATTCTGAATTAGAGATGGAAAAAACGGGTCTTTTTAGTGATCTGCATCTTTGCATCCGGATCCCGTATGTGAGCCGGCTCACTGAACCGGTTCAAAAAGAGCCGAGTTCTGAATATGTTACTGCAGTCTGCCACTGAGTTACCTAGTTCAGTCAATCATATCACGACCTGTATAGAAACAAAAATGCATAGCCAAACATGTGATGCATAAGTCATTTGAGCTGACAGATGCATCAAAGCAAGAACTGATACGTAAGTGTAAAATGTACTTCTGTGTGTTAAGTGTTTCACTGAGTTATGCGGATCCGTTGATCCGTCGGTTCAAAAAAAAGTGAGTCGGCTCTCACGGATCTTCTGTCGGAGTCGGCTCTTTGAACCGGTTCAGATCTGAGTTACCCAACTCTATTCTGAATTCTATAATGTAATCTTAGAAGTTCACACCAATGAAAATCAACTTTTACTGCATATAGATTACAGGTTTAATAAATAAATAAAATATGCTGAAAGGGGAAACTGACAAATAGCAGTGTTAGTGGGGGAAGTAGATCGTGAATTCAACCAAACTAACCAAATAAAGCGTAACATGATCGAAGTGTCTATGTAACACGATTCGCTTCTACAAATTTTATGTTAGCTTTTAAAAATTCATGTGGCATTTGTCCATATGTCTATACATTAGTAGAGTTGTCTAAACACAAGGTGTAACAAAAAAATAACTCAAGAGAAAGACAAAAAGAACGTCACGAAATTTTTAATTCTGGAACCACTAAAGGTATATATTCTTGTCAAGGTTATAAATCATTTCTTTAAAATGATATACCTTCACGAAATCGCGTTATTCAAAAACTTTTAAATAATTTTCATCACGTATGGTAGAAAGAGATATATAAGCTGGTATGTACGCTTTAGATTTCTTCAGTGCCTTGCTGCTCCATAATAATAATAATAATAATGCTTATGGATCGTGGTTAATTGAACACAAATAAATGAAAATTCTAAGTTTTCTAAATTTGCTACGTTTCGTAGGTTAGTTTCCTACTTCTTCAGGCAAGTTTATAGTTTAGAATCTTTGTTGATATGTTTGCAGTGAGATCATCTTGTCATTCATTTAAAAACAATAATTTAAAAAATATATAAAAATTAACAATCTAATATGGTTTTGATGGGTATTACAGCTTCTTTTCAAAAATAATAATAATTTATTTGTGGTGTCATAGTGAACACAGTCATTCATGACAACAGATATTGAGCAAACCATTCTATAATGATGACTTACTCCTTAAATTTTGAAACCTTTCTATAATTTAAATATGTAGGTGCTGTAACAAGTTATTTATCTGTCTATTCTGGTTAAGATCACTTAATTAAAAAAAAAACAATTAAGAAAATGTTTACGCTTATAGGAAGCAGCAAGGCGTTTTTGAAGTTATACTTCTTTTTAGACTTGGGTAACTCAGATCTGAACCGGTTCAAAGAGCCGACTCCGACAGACGATCCGTGAGAGCCGACTCACTTTTTTTTGAGCCGAGGGATCAACGGATCCGTATGACTCAGTGAAACACTTAACACACAGAAGCACATTTTAGACTTACATCTCAGTTCTTGCTTTGATGCATCTGTCAGCTCAAATGACTCATGGATCACATGTTTGGCTATGCATTCTTGATTCTATACAGGTCGTGATATGATTGACTGAACTAGGTAACTCAGTGGCAGACAGCAGTAACATATTCAGAACTCGGCTCTTTTTGAACCGGTTCAGTGAGCTGGCTCACATACGGGATCCAGATGCAAAGATGTAGATCACCCGTTTTTCCCATCTCTATTTTAGACGCATTCTGTATTAGAATATACTGTATATAGCCTTTTGCAGATGCCGACTAACGTTGTAGGTATATTGTAGCAGGATTTATCAATGTTATGTGAAGAATATTCAAACAGTTCCAAGTGAAAAATAAAAACAGATGTTGAATTTAAATCAAAATTTGCTCTTTCACAGAAAATAAATTATTTTGACCATAATACAAGATAGATATACTTACAGAAATGTGACACTAAATATTATGCAATAAAAGTTATTTTTTCTCAATAATGGCAACTATTAAACAATGAAAGAACTTGATAAAAATCGTAAGTGTATTTAGTATCCAGTATTGCTCCAGTGTAAAAAGTGTTGACACTAGTGTGTTTGTTTTACAAAAGTGTAACCATAGAATTATATGCCTAACGTACAGTGTAAATTTTGATCTACGCTATACCAATATGCCAAGCAATCTTGAGTTTGAGCTAAATCAGGTGATAAAACAAATTCGTTACTTAGGTTCCGGGTTAATTCAGTGTTACAACTATTTTGAAAGTAGATTTACATAAAGCAAGGTTTTACTAGTCATCTAATGATCTAATGCTGAGTTTCTGATACGACTTTCAAAGCAAGGAGATGTGATCTCATTCCGTTGGAGAGTAGTAAGTGAATGACGTCATCCAGTGGACTGTTAATAAAAAAAGCTGTTGATAAAAATGTGAACGGTCTTCTAGCTGACATCATTTATTAATGACATAGCGGAAGTTTTGCATGGCGTGCTCATTAGGCAGGTTTAAAATACAAATAATACCTAGAGCTGATAAATTGAAAACAGAACATTTTTTCACAAATGGTTTCACATCACCCATCTTTGTCGCACCCACTGTATTCGGAAACTGTTAAATTGACACAAGTTTTGTCACATTTAATGAATTATATTGAGTTAATATTGTAATCATCATGTCTCGCCTTAATTTCAAGTCGAATTCGTCACTACGGTAATTGCTTTTTAGCAAGATTTCCATGGTAATCCAGTGTACTTTTACCGTTGAAAGTTAAGCCAGAAACCCATCATTGGCATTTTGTTATTCGAAAGGAGTGTGTTTGGTCGTCAGTTAAGGCTGTCGGAACACTCTGAATTTAAGCCAAAAATAGAGCTTCGGCTGTCAACTGATTGTAGACTTATTCGTCAACATTCTGCAAACATTTTTTCTCTATAAGGAAGATAAAGAACAAATCTAGGTCTCTAATGGACTACTTTTGTAATTTATGTACGATTTACTAGAAAAAAGTTGGCATTAATTGTGCCAAAAAACACACTTTTTCAATGTCACACTACGACCTTATTCGTACTTATTTCACAAAACTGTTCCATCACAAACCTAAAGTGACTCCTCCATTTTCGGAAAAGTTTTTTAAATCTTTAAAATATTACCAAAAATTAGAGTAATCAGTTGACAGCGGCACCCTTTCAATAGCATCTTTTAGTCTCGTAGTTGGCACCAGCCAAAAATTGAAACGTGCGGATGATTTGAGCGAGACAGAGCTAAAGAAGGTCATACCCACAATATGTCTTTTGCCTACCTCGCCCCTTATCGCTGGGTCTCAGCACAAACAAAATTCAGAGCGTTCCGACAGCCTTAAACACGTAAAATATATATAGAAATGGAAGATGAAGTTTTCTATTTTTAGCAACCAACTCTGTTTCAAAATGTTGTTGATTGTAACTGAGAATGAATGGGTGGCTGAAAAGAGAAGCTCCGTCAATCTAATTATCATTTACTGTAATTTACTTTTGACTTATGTTTGAGAACTTTCAATTCAGTCTCAAAGAAGAAGAAAATTCGTTTTTTCCTTATATTACCTATATAGGATGTTTCAGATATGACTCCCCAGACCTGTTTCTCAACTATTTTTGAAGGCAATCGTGTTTGTGTACTTCTACTTTGAAAATATATCTCTCGACTTGAATTATACGAAAAACTACACACGCGAAGTTTTTTTTTTTTGAAGAAACTTTTTCGTTAAATTAAATTTCTACTTACCATCATATCAATATTAAGTATTATTAAATGTATATTTACCTAAGTGAATTGTAAGAATTAACGCGATAATGGCCATAGAAGCCGAATCGCTATTATTAAATAAAAAAAAAAAAAATTAAATTTCTAAATAATTTTAAGTAAAAGAACTGGAACTACTAAATTATATCGCGATAAACAAATAACTACATTTTTCCATTTAAACCGAGCTGGGTAAAGTAGTGGTGACAGCACTAGACTCGCATTCGGGAGGTACCGGGTTCGAATCCCGGCGGGGGCAGATGTGGCTGGAACTTTTTCCTACTTTTTACTAGTTCAAAAATTACCTACCTTATCCTAATTTCCTATAATTCCTTCATTCGCCCATTGCTATTACATAAGTTGAAGTTGTAAAAAAAGTAGAAAATAACTGGAAGTGGTAGATGAAAAATAGTAATGGTGCGAATCGCGTCTGTTATGACATAAAGTCGAGAAACGGACGTTAAACGCATTATTTTTATTATGTTATTTTTCCATTTAACAATAAACCAGGCATTCCTTTATTCGCGTTTTTGTTGAAAAGAACAAGTCACAATGAATATTTAGCAAAATAAATAGTAGCTTAAAACAGCTGCAAATTTTTTTATAGACATTAAAGTTTATTTTTTTTTTAATTATACTATTTTTGAAATTTATTGATTATCCAAGCACTCGTTTCTACTTGGTTGCCCGGACTCGTATTTTCAACATCACCTGATTTACTCCCTACTTCACATGCAAAGTGTCTTAGACAGTGAAAAAATACATTTGAAAACGTTTAACCTCAAATTAACAAAGTCTTTTTCTGATTGATCTATGGCTGCCACGTAATGAAATTAAAGGAGAAGTTGAAAATACTCTATTAGGTATTCACGTATTATACGTAATAGTATTTCTTTATTATTAAAACTAAATGCTTCTCGTAACTTCATTTTAAAAGAGCAACTATAATATATTGTGAATATTAAATGATATATTGTCAAATTTAATCAAACTCGGTTTAGTTAGTCAAGCGACGCCCCTACAAATATTCAAGAAACATGTTCTTCCGTCTAAGCATCATACAGAATATTGCAAAAATTATCAGGAAAACCAAATTGCAGTCAGAAATCTCATTACAGTTTTATCAATATTAATATAAAATAAAATAGTAACAGAATCTTTTTTCGAGTTTCACACATATTTTTATGATAACTAAAAAAAACGTCTTTAGAATTTTGTTTGTCTATTTGAGAAGGGCTGAACCTACTTTGATGTAGCTTGGTACACTATTAATACTTTTTGTCCTGCAACGCTCTGATTTTCTATCAAAACCGACATCAACGCAAGTGAAGCCATGCGTAAAGTTTAGTATATTAATGTAGGATGACAAATGTTTCAGTAGTTAATTTGTTTCACTGATTTAAAAATATACGATTCCAACATAAAAATAATATTTCGTTTCTCTTTTTTTCTAGAAAATAATGAGAAGCAAAGCAGAAGCTTCTAGAATGTCGAGTTACCGTCGCTACGTGTATCTGTGGCTGATGATAGCACTAGCACCTAGTGTGTCAGCGTCAGATGAGCCACGCCAAGGTGGGAGTGACGACGGTGGTGACGGCAATAGGGGAGTGACGCTTGTTGGCGACCGCTCGTCACAGCCTTCGGTGCCTCTGCTCATCAAACGCGAAGATCAATACCACGCCAAACCATCACAGCACGTTCCTACTGATTATTCGTTTGTACAAACGCGACCGCATGTAGAACACGCGGCACAAAAATCAAAAAATTATCAACCGGATATTTACATGTTGGAACCTGACATTCAAAATAATATATATCCGACCGACACGCCGCAACCAAAAGACAAAATAAATATTGCACCGTTACCAACCTCCAATAAAGATATTTATTCGTTGGAGACTGAAAATGAAAATCAGAATTATTATTTCAAGATAAAAGAAAGACCCGCACATAAGTTTGATAATTTTCGAGTAAATGGGAATCTGTTTGCCGCGTTACATGCCTATCATCCATACTTACAACAAGATGAAGAGATAGACGAATTAAACTTTGCGACATCGTCGCTAGGGAATATTCGCAACGTGCTGGGAATTGAGTCGAAACTACAGACAGACGAACAAGGAGGACAGCGATTGAAAGAAACAAAAACTCATGACTTTTTATTGAAAAGAAAACGTCGTCAGGCGAGTCTCAAAAGACATCGTCGGCATGCTAAAGAAAGGCAACAACAACGCGTACACTCTAGAAGTATTTCGTCAGATGGAGGCTACTATTACAACAACCCTTATTCTGATCAATCGGTGCCTGCCCTATGGCAACAACAAGTCCAACAACAACGTCAACAAAATTCGTGGCAACAGAATTATCCTCAATACCAGTATCCGTCGAATGATGTGTTAAATCTTAATTGTTGGGTCAACAATAATCAGAATAATAATTATAATAGACTCCAACCGGTTTGGATTCCAGTTTTGGCTGTTCCTCAGTCTCATTTTCCATTTTATGTGCCTCAGCATTATCCTCAGCAACCGAATACACCAAGGCCTGATGTTAACGTGCCAGACACAGGGAACAGATTCGGTGACGTTGATGATAAACCAATATGGGATGTAGTTGGGGAGCCAGCCACTACCAGAAGACCGCAATCAAATAGACCACCTAATAGACCTGCGAGTAGGCCTCCTCCACCACCGCCTTTGATACACAACTCCGAGAAACAAAATACACCGCCAAATCAAAACAATCAACCAGGGGGAAACAGAAGAGCACCACCAAACAATCCACCCGTTGATAACACCATAACCCAAAATGTGGACAGTCCGCCAAGATGTGTTTGGGCGATTGTAGCGTGTTGTACGCCAATGTCGACTGCAGTAAGATATAATTGTTTTGAGCAATTGGGATGCACGGGAGCGTTTTGGGATGTCAGCCCTTGCAGTACTCCATTTGCAAGGGCCGCGATTAGAAGGGCTCAAGCATTTTACAACCAACAAGAAGAATTAGCAGGTTGATTCGTTTAATCATTTCTGAGTGGCTGAAATAACATTTTTGAACAGCTGTGAGTATAAAAATTTGAAGGTGATATCAAATTTGATTTTACCAGTGCAGCTGTGGAATTTGGAATTGATTTAAACCAAATCCAATACTGCTGATAGGTTTTTATACCTAATTGACAGCATTTTGGTTAAATATTAAATTTTATGACTTCACTATAGTCAATTGTTAATAATATAAACAATGTTTTCTGTTATGAGAAATTTAGTAAGGCAAGATTTATTTAAATTGAAGGCAGCGATACTTTTTGTATAAAAAAATATTAGTTTTCGTTTGAAGAAGTATGATATATCCCATAATAAGTTCACAAACGAATAGAATATTATACCAAAAAATCTTTACTTCAACACTTTCCTTATAAAAAAATTGAGTTCCACAATATTATTTTTATAATATAATAATAAACATATGATAAGATCTAAAAAATAAAATTGACCATAAAATTATAAATGTTTATGATTTTCCTTCCGTTTAAAATTTTCTCAATAGTTGATCAGATTTTAATAGAAGTGAAAATTTCATGACCCATTTTATTGATGAGAGCATTATACTGCCGTATTTTCAATTTATTACTTCAATATGTGTCAAAACAATGAAAACGTTTCAAATACTCAATATTCCAAAATAAAACAGACTGCGGACAATGAAAATTTACGATTTTAAACACAAATCGATTTTTAAATGAAATATTAAATATCACACCACTTGCTTCGCTAATCTTATGATGAATGTTTTTATTATAAATATAAATATTATGAGCACTGTGGTTGGAACAATAAAAATAAAAGAATAGTTACTTCTTACCATTACAGATTTATTCAGTGAATGTACATTTCGAGAGCTAAGCTCCCATCTTCAGCAAAACACTAAACTCTCGAAATGTACATCCACTGAATAAATCTGTTGTGGTAAGAAGTAACTATTCTTTTATTTTTAATGTTTTTATTGTTATCTCATTTATTTTTTCATTGAAAAACCATTAGTAGCTAATGATTTTTTTTCGAAAAAATACTAGATGTTTTAAATTTTCTATAAATCGATTACCTATCAGAGATTACAAATTTTTAAATAAACTTACATTTTCAATATTAATTAGTCCAGTCGAATTAATGAAAGTTTTTTTTGAGTATAAACTTTATAATATAATTGTTTACTATTAATTTTAACAGTATTTAAGTCTTTTAAGTACAATTTATAAGATATAAAACTTTCAAAATGCTGCCATTTTGTTGTTTTAAATTATTTTCTAGGTATAATGTAGGTATATTTTCCTTCTTGAATATCAATATTTTGTATAAGTAACTACAATATTTATAATAAAATTATTAATAATTTATGTTATTTGTATAATGTATGTAAATACATCCAGTGATATTAAATTATATTTTAAAATATAAACTATTTTGCTTTTCCTATTTCCTATTCATAAACTCATTGTATATTACGCCAAGACTGTTTATTTAAAACAAATCAACAAACGAAGTTTTCTTCTGATATAATTAAAATAAATTAAAACAGATATTGTTAAAGTCCTGGTAATTAACAGGGGTGCAAATACTACAACGTTAAAAATATAATATTTTTTTATAACATATTAGTATATATTTGTGTCGCTCAAAAATCAAAATTATGTATTAATACTAATCAGGCTTAATATATATTTCAATTCAAACATAACCTTAAACTTTTAGAAAACTCAAAATAGCGCACACGAATTATAACTTTGGGCATAGATTTATCGTTTTTTTATATAAAAAAGCGTTTTAAGCCACCTTAATAATCATATACATAAATGGATGAAATGTAAAATAATTTATTAGATAGATCCTGGCCTTGAAAAAATCTAGTGTCATTCTACCCGTTCGTCCACCATGCAGATCTGCACGTCCACCATTATGTTACTAGGGTGGAGCCTTTGGCGTGAGTATGAGACAACGTCGTATTTAATGAATCGTGTCGAACGGTCCCGTATAAACCGCTACCGCACTTGAATGCAATGTAGTCGTAATTTAATTACGTGATTGTCTTCCTACAAATATACTTAGAAACTGAATTCACTACGACTAAACGGTGAACAGAAATTACTACTGTTGTCTAATAGAGTAAAGGTAAGCTTCAATTCAAAGAGACTAAGTAATTTTTTGCGCCTGTCATGAACACAAAAAAGGCGTCATATTTATAAGCACTCTTCTGTTTTTGGTATATTATTTATTTATTAATTTTTTATCAGGTAAGGTTCACCAGATAATTTAAATTTCAAAAGTAACTGCCATATTTATTGAGTTTGACTACTACTCCAATAGACTTGATATAATAATAATAATAATAATGCATTTAACGTCCGTTTCTCGACTTTTATGTCATAACAGACGCCATTCGCACCATTACTATCTTTCATCTACCACTTCCCGTTATTTTCTACATTTTTTACAACTTCCACTTATGTAATAGCAATGGGCGAATGAAGGAATTATAGGAAATTAGGATAAGGTAGGTAATTTTTGAACTAGGAGTTTGATAGGTAATCGGCCATGGCCTCAAATAGGAACCATCTCGATTTTTATCTGGAATTAATTGAGGGAAACCATGGAAAACCTCAATCAAGATGGCCGGTACAGGAATTACCGTTTCTCGGCGAGAGGCAGTAGGAAAAAGTCTCAGCGACATCTGCCCCCGCCGGGATTCGAACCCGTACCTCCCGAATGCGAGTCTAGTGCTATCACCACTACTATCCAGCTTGATATCATGAAACAAATAACAAATGATGTTAAGGCCAAGTAACTAAAACAATTTGGTGTAAGCATACTTAAATTCAAATGTTCTAATGTAATTTTTTTATTTCTTATATATACGAGTAAATATTTTTATTTACAAATGTACTTATCATTCTTAAATTGCCGACATCATAGAGTACTGTATTACTACTTCTGTCCAGTGTTAGGAACCTCGGAGAAAGGAATTATTGTGCTAAGGCCCTAAAATTGTAGTAAATTAAAAAAAAATATATAGTATATTTGAAAAAAAAATCAAATTCGATTGTATCGTGAAATTATGGTTTTTATAAACCCTGTAATATTAAATTGTTGAATTGATTTAGGGTTAAAAGAGTATTAAAAATGTGATTAAGGCGCGCGTTTTAAAGTTCTCGTGTAAATTAAACTCGTCATTATTCATTTAAGGATCAATATTTATTTTTAATCTCTAAAAATACGTTTATTTTTCAATTTTGCAGTTAAGAAAAATTATAGTAGTTTTAAGGATTATAGTAAAAACATTATAGTACTTAGTAAAAATGAGCGTAATTATGTTTGGTTGCTAACACTTCTTTGCCCTGGTGCACACTGCACACAACTTCTAAGCGAAATACGGTTTCCTATGGTAACACGCGCTTGTCCAATATATCTGTTCATACCAGTGGCTATGACAAATATGTCAAGCGTTAGGAGCTGGGAATCAGTCATACAATTCGTACATTTATTTGTGTCGTGGATATAATATTATTCTGTCACAGTAGTTGCTTGCTGAGCCTTCAGCAATTTTTTATTGAAACAATTTTCAGAACATAAAAACTTATTAGGTGTTCATCTACGTATATTTTGCAGACAAATTTATATTCTTTTCTTTTTATGATTATTATATTCATATCTTCAGAGAATAAAAGATGCAGGGTTTTATGCCGGTAAAGATTTTTTTAAAATTTAAATTTGTTTATATTATATTATTTTAAAAATATTTGTAGTTAGTAGACAGCCTAAAAAAGTCATCACGTATTTGCTTATGTCAGCGGACACAAAAAAAATAGTTAAAAATTGTATCTAGAATTTTCCATTTGAAACTTTTACACTTCTTCTATTTTGAAAAATTATCAATACTCAGCAATAGTATATCTGTGAGTGAATTCACTAAAGGCGGAAGTCCATTTTTAGTCAAAAATCGCTTTTTTGTTGATCATCTATCACTGAAAAATTTGCTATTAAAGGCGCTTACGGCGCATGTCCAGGAACGAATTTTATGAACAATATAAAATTCTACATGGGCGGTAGTACAGCTCCTGTTATTTCACTAAAGACGGATCTCCAATACAAAGCTCTCTAGCGCGCTCCGGCCTAACGGCAGAGAATAATGTGAGAGGAAAAAGTTGGAGAGGGGGACTCGAACTACCACACCACAGTTTAAGAATAAATTCCGGTTATCAATTAAAAATCAATTAAAAGTACGTTGGCAGAAGGCTGTTGTTCATTTAATTTTTTTTTTTTTGATTGCCGTTACAATAAGGTCCAAGATTTTATGTTACCATATTAAATTATTGAAGATATTTCTAATTTATTTTTATTTAGTTTTTTAAACAAACAGTACCTTCAAAAAATTATTTCAAAAGGATAAAAATCGGTAATTTAGCTTTCTTGTATAATTTTAAATATGTGACTACAGCCCTTAGTGAATTAAGTCACAGATATGCCATATAGCAAATACACTAATAATGCGCTGTATATGTTTTCATCTGCACTCTTAAAGTTAAAAAGGTATGCGGCCTTTACTCTGTTGATATCGTGGTTTAAACTCCAATAAAAGCAACTGGTGATGGCTATAAATTCTGAGCATAAATGACACAAATATCTAAAACGAGTTCAGAGTACTTGTGAACTTTTTATATGAAGATTTTACATAAATTTAATACGCTACAGACATGACAGTTTCGAACAAAAGATAGTAGCAGAGTATTAACAACTTCAATCGTCACATAAAAGAGAAACAGCTTCTGCAAGTTTTCAAAAGAACGCTTGATGTTAACATTCAAAAGCTGGCGCGAATCCAAACAAAAACTTATGACGCTTTTCACTGTTAAAATCCGTTTTCAAATATCACATAAAATAAAATAAGTTCGTTTCTAATACTGTCACACAATTAATACAAAGCATAAGGTTTAGCAAAGATTAACCTACCAATGTGTGCGTTTAAACTCAAACGTAACATTTATCAATTGTTTTGTTATTCGGTTATTTCGTGCGATTTCGTGTTGATACGGTTTTTGCACGACCTGTAATGCATTTGTCTGGCACATGGAATGAATATAAAGTGAATATAATATTTAAATATCTCTCATCATAGTAGTCACTTCAAACTTGAAAATTTTTCATTCTAATTTTTATTATATCCATGTGTAGAATAATATGTATGTACGTTTTTTTAAAAAACATAAAATTTGAATTTTCTAAACACTAAACTTAAAAGTGCTGAGTGCCATTAATTAAAATTACGACTTATGAAAGAATATCCAATAAAAATAAAAGAATAGTAACTTCTTACCACAACAGATTTATTCAGTGGATGTACATTTTGAGAACTAAGCTCCCATCTTTTTTTTTAGTGTTTTGCTGAAGATGGTAGCTTAGCTCTCGAAATGTACATCCACTGAATAAATCTGTTGTGGTAAGAAGTTACTATTCTTTTATTTTTATTGTTTCAACTACAGTGCTCTTAATATTTATAATAAACTATTATACTGGACGTTTTTTCTCTTTAAAACACGGCATGCAATTGTTTCTCTCAGATTGCATTTGACAGTATTTAATGATTACTTAGTCTTTTATCTGTCACTTTTCTATGAAGCAGATCCTCTCAAATCTCATAATCGAAAATTCATTCGTTACGATAATCATATCGAATGCATAGACAGATATAATGATTTGTGATTTCACTCGCATCCTAAGCATTCGAAATGCTTATAGGCATTCCACAGTACACTGAATTTGATTATTTACGTCTTTTATTTGCGTCTTTACTATGAAGCATTTTATATAGGTGACTTTCTCAAGACTGACAATCAAAATCGAGAGAAAAATTTATTCGAGAGTTGAAACATTCATTAATTTACGCACCAGTTGAAGAAATCAATTCGAATGAAACATTTGATTATAAAAATCATCCGAATAGCAAATTCTAGTATTTCCTAGTTTCAATTATTTTGGAACGTATTGTATTTTGCCAATACAAATCAATAATTCTGCAATACTGCCAACGTAAGGATGATACAGCTTGTGCTTCGGTAATCCTAACCACATCAAGTAGAAACATTATTCTGGTCCGGTTACTTATTTCTAAATCCATAGGTACTTCTTGCATATTCTGTACATGAGCTTTTCATGCTACATTGAAATGACAAGAACTGTTATTTCGAACTTCTGGTAATATATAAGTAAAATTAATTTTATTTTTTGAGCCATTATAAAGATGAATTCAAACGTTAATATACAGAATAATTTAAAAAGTTAGGCGATATTAAAACATGACCCTTAAAATTCCTGGACGAGAACACGCACTTATAAATAAACCAATATAAAAATTTTCAGAACTGAAATTAACAACCTAAAAAATCTATGTTCAGTTTTAAAAATGACGGTGTTCCATTTTTGAACTGCTATTTTTAAACTTCATTTTCCGATTTAAAATCAGTAACGCAAAAATCCTTGAAAACTTCTACAATCGCCCATTTATGAAAAAAAACTCTTCTTGTCGAGTTGTTACAGCATCATTATTTATTTACAACTCCAGCTGATGGCTAGTTTGACAGTTCCTTCGGCAATTTTTAAGTAACATTTTTTGTTTTTATTATCTAAAAGAGCCAAACTTCTGAAAAATTTTGTCTAGAGTTAATTTGGTCTAATTTTATAAATAATGTGCATTTCTGATGAGTCTCAGTTTTATTGTGTTAAAATTTGCATTTTTAATAATTAATTACTTGAAAACTAGGCGTCTAACAATTTCATAAATTTGGTTGAGTGTATAAGATATCCATAGATAGCATATTACATTTTCAGATTTTTATCTGGACATTCTTCTAATGATCGGATAAAGGTAACAAAATAACTATCATCACGGCTAAAAAGTATCACTCCAATAATAAATTATTTGCAAAATATATTTAAAAATAACTTACCGCCGTCGGATCTCTGCGCTATGCCGCGCTTGTCCCCCTTCCCCATAGTGGAGTGTCTCGACCGGGAACTAATAGTTCTCAGTTATGAAGTCCGGTTTACGTGTAAAAATGTTTCTGACAAAACTGTCAGAAATCAGCAACCAAGATTAAGGTCACTACTTGTTGCTTTTAAAAGGAGACAACATACGCTCATCAGTTACATCTGAAACAAACCGATTATTTTATGAACTTTTATTTTTATTTCTAGTTGATGATTACTAGGTTGCAAAAGACACTGCCATAATATCCTATAATCCTATTTGTAAATAAGCTTAGATTTTGACCACACATATTTTTTATAAGAAAAACATTGACGTTTATAACTATTCCACATCCTGTTAAAAAGTTAAAAAAGTCGTTCCAAATTTTTGAGCAGAAACAATTAAAATTTTTTCAGTACTTAAAAAAATATGTCTGATCAAAATCAAATGTCATTGTCATATCAGATATTATTTAATATTATTTCCAGTGGTGGATAAGGTCTCCGGGATATCTGAAATTCTCGGTGAGCTAATTATAATTTTTTACAAATATATCTTATATTTGGGAAGAAAAAAATTGATGCGACTGCTAGCCATTTTCTTATATATTTTTTACAGACTTTTCTTTACGTTTTATCATTACATCATCATCATCATTCTTATCATCAATATCATTCTTCAAATATTGAGTCAGTGTTGTTTTAAGATTGCGCTTCAAGAGTTAATATTTCATAAAACTACCAATAGAGGCGACTATGCCACCCACCATATAGCCCCTTGGAACTCATATAGCCCCTTGGAACTCATGTATCCCGGTGCTATTTTACAATCGTTCTAACCACTTACCTTTTCGAAACTATATTTTTCTAGGCATTGCGCTTCAAAACAAATACAATTTAAAGTTCTAGATAATAAAATATTTGAGAGCCTCCATGCATAGAAACTGAAATTATATGATCTATGTAATTTATTATTAACTAGCGTTTAGTCGCGACTTTGTTTGCATTAATTGACCTGTTCCGGGAAAACCAGGACGAATCCTTGTTTTCGACTGTTTTGGAAAGATTACCGCGGTACATATTCAACAAGTTACACTTATTTTGGATATTGCGCAGTGTGTCAGGGTGAATTGACAAGTCGAGTGTTTTTACGTTAAAATTGACAGTGAGTGATTTATTATGAACGCCAATATAAATAAATCATATATTATGTACATTCATACACGTAGCATGGCACAGGATAGAACAGTTACGACCGGGGCAACGTTTCAAACTGAAGATATTCAATACAGGGTAGTGTCGCCGAAAAGTACCTAAGTAATTGGGTGGCCAAAAAAATACATTATCCAGCAAATATTACCTATCTAATATTAGTAAAATATTCACTAGGGTATAGTTCATAAGACTAAATGAATAAACGGTACGATAGCTATGGTTTGCTACAATAGGGATGTTGACAGTATTCAAATAAAAACATAATTTTAACGAAAAGTAGTGGTTTCTATGATAGAAATACTAAAAAACACTATATGTTTTCTTATTTTTAAGGAATTTAATTAATATTTAATAAATAAAACCTAATAAAATCACTCTCAAGTCACGTGACAACAGACACCAATCAGAGCGCATGACGTCATATGTTCAGCCGCTGTCAAAAAACTTCATTGTTTGGTTAATATTTAGTGTGTAATTTATTATTATTTGTTTATAGGAAACGTCAAATTACATGTAACTATAGCAACGACTACGAAACAACTTTTCATTACCTCAGTTTACTAACGTTTATGAGCACAGAACACGCATCTATAGGATGGTAGCTCTCGTGTAAACTTTTGAGCCTCCTTTGTTATGAACAGGCGACGTCACGCGACTAGTATTGGCGTTTTGGACCGAAATTTGAAACGGGATTTAAAGTATATGATTTTTAAGGCCTGAGTTGTACTTAAATAAAAATAATAAATATTTGTGGCAATATTAGGGACTTATGCACGATTTAAAACACTTTCCCAAAAATAGTCAACATCCCTATTGTTAAGAAACACCCTTTGTTACAATGCTAAACAAAAACTCTGTACAACCTGAAATACGAACAACTGCTCAAATTTATACAGGAATCGAATGCTCTAGATTACTCGATTTCTCCAAAATGCAAACTTCATTATTCAAGTTATCTGCAAGATCTTCGCCGTTTCGATAATATACTAATAATATAAGTTTTAAGCCCAAAACAGGAATAGCTGAATACAATTTCAGTTCTGTTATGTAATTCTTACATATCAGTATATATTGTTTCTCAAAGGTGCCTTTTGTCGATATGAAATATCTCACTTTATATTGTATCAAAATTAATGATTGATACGCCATTTCAGAGATTATTTTTCTCTCTAATGACGAAAAATAAGCTAATATCTTAAAATTAATGTTTTTATAAAAAACATACGATTTAAAAATTTTAACAATTTTATTACAAAAAATAACATTCAGAAAAAACAAATACGGCCATCTGCTGGAAACCTGTTTATTTTAGCAGTTATCCGTAATATTATAAGTGACGTGCGTAATGGCGCTGAAGTCTCTGAATAGAATATAATAAAATAAAACAAATGTCGCCATCTGGTGGAATAGTTGTCGCTAAGATTCAGTGACGTAGGGGCGTTGAAGTCTCTGAATAGAATAGAATATAAAATTTATAAATTACCATTAACGGTGTGAAATATTCGCACGGGTCACCTAGTACTTAGTAAAAATTCCTATCTATCAAAATATCCCTTGCATTGTGGAAAAAATCCCAAATATAGCCTCTGATAGAAAGTATGAGAGAAAAACGCAGAAAATCAAGTTAGATGTACTTACTATATAAAAAAGTTTTAATAAAACATTAGCAAATCTTATTTTAACAGTATAATTTGCTGTTTTTTAATGTTTTACAAGTAAAATGTTTAATTTACAGTTTTTATAAGATTTCTTAAATTTTTTTGGCAAATATTGTGACAGTTTTTACAAATATTATATTTTTACCGAAACGAAATATTTCAAAAATCATCAGAAACAGTATTTTCTCTTAATTAAACAGAAAAGACCATCGTCACATTTCAACTTTAATAAGACTTTAAAATAATTGGTCTGAGAAAATGTAGGGATGTAAAATGTTATTTCAGACTTTATTATTTTTCAAGCTATTTGCGATGTAGACAAACTTTTAGATTGGTTTCTTATTTATTTTTCATGAAAGTTAAGCGGATTACAACTTTATAAGAGCTATATTTCTTGAAACTATTAGCTAGGAAGTTTATTATTATTCAATTTAAAATTTTCTCTTGAAATATACGAGACTTAATCAAATTATAATGGCTATAAAAGTAAAAATATAAAATAGAAGATTGTATACCTAGTGTCGTAATGTGTTATATTACGACTAGATGTGACATTATGTTTAAAATTCACTGGGGCTCGTAATACTGTTACGCATGAAGTATACATATAGTATTTTTTGACGTATCTCCAATAAAATAGCTGATTTCACTTCATTTAAAAAGATTGACAGTTCGCTTCTAATAGTAGATTAACAGACAAACACTGATTTACTAGGGAATAGGGATGTCAGAAGTGCCAAAAAGTATCGATATATATCGTCTCGATATTTTTTCAAGTATCGATATCGGTACCGATATATTTTTTAAAAAATATCGGTATATCGGTGCAATTTTAAAGAGAACATTGGCACTCGAAGAAATTTAGTACACAGATTGCCTAGCTTAACGTAATGTCAAATAGCAACTAACGGACATTATTTCTAATAAATCAAGTAATAAATAATTATCTAAAATCAAATACGACAAGATTTTTTTTTTGTATATTATTGAAACGTATAATACATTTAGGAGCAGAGATTTTTAGAGAGTAATCGAACAATTAATAAAGTCAGGGAGGACGAACCTATGGCATGCCTGCCAGAGGTGACATTCATCAGAAAATTGTTGGTATAGCATGAATTGAAGTGTAAATCGAAATAATTAAAAATATTCTAGATGTTGTAGAAATAAAATGAAATATTGCATGAATAGCTACTTTGACTGTTTATTATTCCGAAAATATCGAAAAATCCGGTGATAAAGAAACGTATTTTACATATGCTTTATTCACTATTGTTGTTTTTGGAACGTACTTAAAAGTATGTTCCAAAAACATATGTAAAAACACATGTTTCTTCTTCAGTGGAGTTTTTGATATTTTCGGAATAATTAAACGGCCATAGTCAGTCGCGGTAGTACATAGAAGTGTTGCTACTGAAAAAAAATATCGGTTTTCGATACTCGGTATTTTATATCGATATATCGAAATGTTACATATAGCCCAAAAATATCGATATATCAAATAAAAAATATCGATATCGATATTTTTTCGACATCCCTACTAGGGAATCGGTATAGCGCGACCAGTTTTGTTTTACTTTACTGCACTAGTAGTGTAATTGTTCACTTTACATGCCTAAATATTTTCAAATTGCATGTAAAGCAATTAATTCATATGGGATAACGTGAAATAATAGATTATGTATCTAGTGCGTGAATTATTACTTAATAGTCACACAAGTCATAAAATAATCACACACGAGATATGCATAGTATTTTTTGCACGTACCTCCTATAAAGTAGCTGCTTTTCACCTAATTTTCAAAATTGTTGATAGTTCAATTTTAGTCAAGATCACTACTGATTGTAAGCCGCGTTAATAATTATGTGGCTAAACTATGATTTACTATGGAAACGGTTCGGCAACATTTATTTTACTTTACGCAACTTTACAGCACTAGTGTTAAATGTATAATTTTATGATCGCCATATAGACATGAAAAGCAGCTATTTTATAGAGGGCTGGTATTTTATATTATGAAATACTTTTTAACGAGAAAAAAATGATTAATAAGTTCAGACATTAAAGACATGACAGCTCATTAAATAGATGTATTCTACTTCTTCGGGTATTAATTCAAGTGAAAGTCATCTAACGAAGAATTCTTAAACTACTATAAAGTACATAAGTCAGTTTAAACTAGATAAATAAACCCCGTGAGCACACTATTTACACAATCACCTCCTGGTAACAATTGAATCGCGTTTATAATGCTGTTTTCAAAGTTCGCTTCTGAATGTTTCATCTCTGTCTTACATGGTAATTACCATCACATTAAAATTAAGATTACATAACTGTCTTTCGTACAGATTGCGTAAATTCTACAGTTGTAAATCCATAATTACAATGCTAAAAGTACGTACCTATACTATTAAAAAATCATTTATAGTGGGGTCGATCACCTGAAGATAATGTGATAGTTTCCATGTTACTAAAGTACTAATAATGTTAACACGCATAATAAGAATAACTTTCAGGATACCCAAAAAATATTTCGGTTTTAAATTTGACGAAGATATTAACTCTTTTGTGAGTGGGTTGCAAAGGATATTGAGCGTAAAATAATAAATTGAAAAAAAAAACTTTTTAAGGCAGCCTGCCTAACATTTATACTCTGCACGCCATCTATAACAGCGGGTCGAAAGAAAGAAACAGCGGGACGAAAGAGTTTTCTTGTGCACACTGATACGTGAGACTGTCGCCAGCTGTTATTGCATATAACCTCAAAATTGCTCATTTGAAAGTTATTAGTCTTTTATATAATGGTCGAAAGTGCGTACTTTCGACTGGGTATAAAGGAAAATAAGGTACACCACACGAGCAAAAGATTGAAATTCCTGCCCTTGTGGGTAATATACTATCCCGCTCGACTTGTCACCGACTCGAAAAGAATCATTTGCGACTGGCATATGCCATTATGCATGAAGAGCAACTATTTTTCAGGGGATAGGACAAAAATAAATTTTCTTTTCAGGTTTTAATGAGAAAACTTCTAAAGGTGTAAAATATAAATTATTAAAAATAACAACTCACTAAAATTAATATGAATAATAAACCCTTCAAAAACATGATTATCCAGTATGTAGGATACAATATCAAAATTATTGAGAAACCTTCTCGTTTCATTAACCAAAAAGGTGTCGTCATAAGTATGCTTTACAATATGGTGAATAGAATCAAAGTTCAGTGATTCCTTTGACAGACGACGTAATTGGCGTATATAATTAGCTTGATCTATTTGTGAAATTGATTGGTTATAGAATGATATAAGATTATACTTATACTTGAAATAATTAGTACAACTTATGTATGGTAATAACGTAATTGTTATAATGTTTTTTAAGTATTTATTTGTTTTATATGTGCATTATTACATGTTAGTATTAATATTGATATTAGTGATCAAATCGTTGTTACAATCACGAAGGTATGTAGCTCATTTTAAACAAACTACAACATTTTGTGAGATTTTCTTTAAACTCTTTACTTTTCGTCTACAACGGCGGTAGACATTTCCAAAGGCAGTGTGGCAGCGAGCAAAGTATCGTCTACGGCGATGAGTCGCCAGTAAGACACTCGTCTGCTGCCACACTGCCTTTGACAATGTCAACCGCAGTTGTAGACGAAACGTCAGGTAGAAATATCAATGAATACGGCTTACAAGCCCGGAAACCAAAAAGATTTGGAATAACTCCGGTCGTGAAAGCCTACACTCATGGATTTAATAGCATTATTTCGATAACAATTATACTTAGATCCGATAAACAGTTACTGAATAGCTGTTATTGTTATTTCATCCCATCACTCTTACTAAGAAATGATTATAGATGCTCGAAAGTTAAAGCTATACCTACATTTATTTTACAATGCGGTTTTATTGAACTAGATTTGATTAAGAAAGCAAGGACATACAAACGCATTTAATTTTACTGATTTATAAGCAATATCTAGACCTTAAACTCAAATTATTAGTGTATTTGCCATATGGCAACATACACTATTGGCGTCGGTCGGATGGCGGGACCTAGGGGTCGGACCAAAATTTCTCGACGTTTCATAACCTCCTAAACACTTTGGCACCATTTTTAAAAATGTTTATATATATATGTATATATATATGTATATATATATGTATATATATATATATATATATATATTTATATATATAGGTATATATATATGTGTGCGGGCTATAACTTTCGAAGGACTTAATTAATTTTGACGAAATTTGGCACACATGTTGGAATCCATTATCGCACGAAGCCTATTTAAAATGGGCCCAATCGGATCACATTAAGGGTGAATTTTAGGGGTTGAAAAAAGTTTTTGGGCCCCAAAATACCGAAAAAAATCTCAGAATCGTTTCAAAATTGAAATTTAACCCTTTAATAGCAATTAAAAAGTGCCCCTAAAATTTTAATAAAATCGTCCCAACAGGACCGGACTTACAAATTTTTTGAAGACACTAATTTGCAGATAGTGACATTTATTTTATTGAAGGGTGTATTTAATTCGGTGTAGACGTTAGATTGATAATAATATTACAATTAAGAAAAAAATGTTATTTTAAGGGGTGTATTAAGGGGTTAAATTTTTTATTATGCCGAAAAACAAACTTAATTTCACATAATAACAGTATAAAACCACACGGCCATATACAAGCAAATACACTATATTGTCGGCAGGGTTTTGGCACTGCGACCCGGGTTTTTTTCAAAATAAAGTAGTTTAAAAAAAACGTTAATCTCAAGCAATCATTATTAAAGCAGGGGCGTATTTACTTAATGACGAAAAGGGTTAACAAACCGTGTTTTAAAATGGAACTAAAAGAGCGAGTCGTCTTTAGTCAAGGCACAAATTTGTCAAATACACCCCTGCAAATAAGAAACGAAGACTCTGTGGAGACAGCATAAATTTACTGGGAAACTTTAACTCAGACCCGTCTTAAGTAAAAGAGAAGGTACAGTTAATTGGGTACGGATTTACATAAGGGAATAAAAGGGCGGGCGGCGCTGAGAATGTACCGTATATATGTACAGTACAACCCTTAAAGTAGGTAACTTATTAGCAGACATTGTGTGTAATTGACAATGTCTGAGATAGATAATTGAAAGCATACATGAAGGTGAAAATTTAGAAATTATACGGATGATGTAATTTCTTTCAGATTCTATAACATACGCTCGATAAATTCCGAACTTTGGTCGCAAAATTAATTTTATTGTTATTTTTATTGGCTGTGATTATAAGTAGTAAATGATTTACTATATTCATATCCATATTAATAAATGATTGTTAATATTCATAGGTATTTGGATTTAATTACTAAATAAATATTTTGCTATTTTTACAATTTTACAATAATTAATTTACTTATAATTTAAATTTCTGTAATAAGATTTTTGCTTTGTTGATGATAATAATATTATATTTTACTTATATTGTTTATTATGTTAAAAATTATCTACTAGTTATATTTTCACAACTCTTGACTTGTAAAAATGATATTTATTTATTTATTTGTTGTGTTCTAATTTTAGTACCTGAAGAAGTCTCGAGAGAGACGAAACGTTGTACAAAAATATTAAAGAATTATTTTTAAACAAGTCTTGTCAATCCAAATACCTATGAATATTAACAATAAGTAGTAAATTTCATAAAATTTTGCTTCTACTAATAAATTTCCAAAAATATTTTGCCCTAAAAACTGACTCAATAAACGTGATAAGTATTCGCCAATATTTCTTTACAGCACCCCACGAGAGTTCTAATGACGGGCAGGCAAATTAATATTATTTTGAAGTTTTTTCTTTACAAACTTTTTGGCTTGTTCAAATTTTTTTTCATTCATTTTTTTCTGTACAAAAATTTGTGTAAAACATGTTAATTTTTTCATTTTTATTTGATCTTAAATCATTTATTTAGATCAAATAAACTTCTAAAAGTTGTAGTTTATTTTGAAGAATTAACATCAAAGATTGAAAAACAATTTCATAGAAAATACGTAGAAATTTCTGAAACGTGAGCATTTTCATTTTACAACACACACATACATCTACTGCTCGTTAGATAGAGATATTCGGGTAAAAAAAGGGGGGATATGGAACAGCCACCTTAAGTCTTAAGGCCGGGAGAGCGTAGAAAGTGAACGTCCATTTTAATATCTTTTGAAAATTGGAAATGTTAATACAATGAATTACGCTGTTTTCAAGAGAACAAGCAAACGTCTGTATCTTTTTTAATTTAGAGGTTTGTTTGTGTTTGATATTTTAAATACAAATAAAATCTAAAGAAAACATTTATAGTTCGCTATTTTCATAGACACTACTGTTGAGTTGCCAAAGCATTGTCAGAAAATCTGGTTTGACAATAATCTTAGAATTTAGCTACATATATTTCTCCATAAAAAAGCGTAGTAGAATTTTAAACCGAGTCTACTCGAAAAATAATTGAATGATTGAAACAATATTTTTATAAAACTGTGTACACTGTACATACATGAGTTTTTTGTAACATCTTCACTTCGAAACAACATTTTTCTATGCATATTGATCAAAGTTGAGATTGAAAAGCATTCTTCTTTATATAGATCAATCATTTGTTTTTGTGTGACTAGTACAATCTAATATTCTACGACATGACAAGGAGTTTCAGAACGACATTAAACTACTCCTGTGAACATAAAAAATGCAAATATATGACCACAATCTAAAGTCATTGTCAAATCAAATTTTTTATGACATTTATTTCTGCAACCCAGCATACATATAACATAAGCTCTGCTTAAAGTCAGGATCACACAAGGGAAAATATGTCAACGCGTCAACCAATTCACTTTGATATTTGTCGTTTTAACTTGAGACATAATTTCTCGACGAACAACAGCATGCGCATGACATAAGTTTAGATAAATGGGTAAAGAAAACATTACACCAGTGCTTCTCAACTTATTTTCAGTACAGTGTAGCGTGCAGACAAAAAAAATATAAAGGGCCTCACACTCATAAGCTCACATAAGAAGTTTAACTTCTTTGGTTTTTAATATTATAATTACGGCGAAATTATTACACATTTTAAGAGGGCACTTTGATCTTTATGTCATCTGAAAATTCTCACATGGACAGATCGTCACATTCATACCATAGTTTTATTTACATACTATAATCTACAGAAAAACATTTTTAATATGAATTATCTGTAGTGTGTCAACATCGTAAGATCACTGTAAATCAATTTTTTTTGACAACGCTTTCTGCAACCCAGCATTATACTTCAAATTGTAATATAAGCACCACAGTAATTGTGTATTGTGTATTGAGCATGTTTTACATTGTTTCATTACTTCGCCGCTCCATTAAGCTAACCGTACTATAATGATGACTATTTCGTACAGTAAAATTTAGTGACAGCAGGGTCGCCAACATATTAAGTTTATATAATATGAGAACTTGACGTTAGAGTTGGGTAACTCAGATCTGAACCGGTTCAAAGAGCCGACTCCGACAGAAGATCCGTGAGAGCCGACTCACTTTTTTTTGAGCCGACGGATCAACGGATCCGCATAACTCAGTGAAACACTTAACACACAGAAGCACATTTTAGGCTTACGTATCAGTTGTTGCTTTGATGCATCTGTCAGCTCAAATGACTCATGCATCACATGTTTGGCTATGCATTCTTGATTCTATACAGGTCGTGATATGATTGTCTGAACTAGGTAACTCAGTGGCAGACTGCAGTAACATATTCAGAACTTGGCTCTTTTTGAACCGGTTCAGTGAGCCGGCTCACATACGGGATCCAGATGCAAATATGCAGATCACTAAAAAGACCCGTTTTTCCCATCTCTACTTGACGTTGAACAGATGAAGTGTCTATATATGTATAATATTAATCATGTATGCAAGGATGTAATATGTAGGTCATTTTCACCCTATCACAGTGTAATAATGTTCATTGAATAACATGGCGTCAGTTACGCAGCTTGACGTGTGAGTGTCAAAATATAATATAATTCAATATTATTATTAACATTTGGGCCAATCAAACGACAAATAATTTAGGAGTTAAATATCAGTTAGAAGTACGGTAAATTCGTAAATTTACAATTTGAACGTCAAAAGGTGTAAACTGTAAGCCATTTCACGCATGAATAAGACGTAGGTTTTGTGAAATTTAATTAACCTTGATAGAATTAATTTATTAATATTAATAGAAATTGTTAAACATTCATTGTTACAATGCTAAATTAGAAAAAAATATTTTTATCCACCAACACCGTCGGAATTCAAACCCGAATCTTTCCACTTTCGCGGCGGAATGAGTTATCAGTGACTCAACGGTGCGATATCTAGCCAATCAATTCTTCATAATAAAGCAAATTGTAACATTAAATTCACTACATACGAGAGCTGATTATTTTGACTAGGTACCGCTAGACATGAATCATCTCAATAGCGAGAGTTATGAATGTATAGGTAAATTTCCATTTTTTCATTATTAATCCAACCTAAGTACATCATAATATGTAATTCAAAGGCAGATAAAGGGGCTGGGCCATACCTATGTATATCATATGGAAATTTTTATATACGAAAGACTTCCGTAAAGTTTTAATATAAGATATAAGTTTTAATTTACTACAAGCTGCAGAAGGGCTATTTAATTGTTAAACATTCATTGTTACAATGCTAAATTAGAAAAATTTAGCATTATAACAATGAATGTTTAACAATTAAATAGCCCTTCTGCAGCTTGTAGAAATTAAAACTTGTATCTTATATTAATAGAAATAACATCGATCGGTAAGATAGGTAATTGTTATATAAATTTAAGATTTCAACTAATAAACATAAAAGAAGTTTTACTTTCCCCGTGAGCTTATGTGGGTGAAGCCCACACGTTTTTAGGGTTCCACGCATTCGATGAAAAAACGGAGCCCTTATAGGATCACTGTCGTGTCTATCTGTCTGTTTTTCTTTTTAATACATATTTCATGTGTGTTTAAACCAATCTAAAATTAAACGGAATTATAGGTGTAACAATTATTGGAAAAAAAATGTAATAACATATCAGTTTATATTGTTTTTGAAATTTAAAATCGTATTTTATTCGTCTCGTTATAGACACGTTAAACAACTGTAAATTAATGTTTGGTACATAAAAGTATTTGCTTCCATCCGACCATCAAGAGAAATAAAAACATTAATAATAATTCAGATCAAAACATAAACGTTCGCGGCTAAATTATTAGCATTGTGAAATCTTTCCAGCCAAAACTACATCAAAAACTAGTGCTGGGTTGCAGAAAGCGTTGTTAAAAATTGATTTGGCAGTGACCTTAGATTGCGATAATATATTTACAGTCTTTAAACATGAAGGAGCAGTCTAATGTCGTTGTGAAACATCCTGTCACGTCTAGAATATTAGATTGTACTCACACTAAAAGCAATGACTGATCTAAATGGAAAATCGCTTTTTACGTTTAATTTTGATCAATATTCGTAGAAAAATGCTGTTTCCACGTAGAAATTATGCAAAAAACTATTTTATCTAACAAAACTTCAGATATTATGTTACAGTTAAAAATACAGTTTAAAGAAAATATCGCTTCATACGATCAATTATTTTTGAGCAAGATCAATTTAAAAGTCTCCATTGATTTCTTATGGAAAAATATGAGTCGTCACAATCTAAGGTCATTGTCGCAAGTTAAGCACAGCATAAGCAAAGTTATCTGTCAGATGTCAAATGAATTGACAGACTAGAATATATTCAACGTAGAATATATTCTAGTCTGTCAATTTATTTGACATCTGACAGATAACTTTGCTCCTAGATACTACATGCCCGAGTATTGTTTGTCCCCAGAATCGAAATAATTTTCCACCACAATGTTACATTGATTCAACGTGATATCAAAACAATGATACAGGACAGTATCATTTGCTATTGTTATAGTTTCTTAATTAGCTGCTTTCTTATTGTTGCAGTCTAGAACATATATTCAGCAAATGTATCATCTATGAACCATAATCATCTCTTCAATCAATATTCTGACGAACAAAACATAATAATGCATTTGCAGTAAAATTAATTAACACAGGTGCCAATAGTTTAGTTAGGATTGCCGTATTTAATTAATTAGTGTATTTCGTGAAAAATAACATTGCATTTAACTGTTCAATTAGTGTATAATGAAGATATACATTTTTGAAGTTTGATGCCTCAAACAAAAAAATAATAATAATAATAATGCGTTTCTCGACTTTATGTCATAACAGACGCCATTCGCACCATTACTATTTTTTCATCTACCACTTCCCGTTATTTTCTACATTTTTTACAACTTCAACTTATGTAATAGCAATGGGCGAATGAAGTAATTATAGGAAATTAGTATAAGGTAGGTAATTTTTGAACTAGGAATCTGATATATTTGAATATGGAACCATCTCGATATTTATCTGGAATTAATTGAGGGAAACCATGGAAAACCTCAATCAAGATGGCCGGTACAGGAATTACCGTTTCTCGGCGAGAGGCAGTAGGAAAAAGTCCCAGCCACATCTGCCCCCGCCGGGAGATTCGAACCCGGACCTCCCGAATGCGAGTCTAGTGCTGTCACCACACAGCTCGGTAAGTTGATATACTATTGCGATGTCGACCACTGACCGTTGGATCTCTGAGCCACTACATGGCGGGTCAGTGATCAGTCGCATAGAATACAATTGCGTCCCCTGACAATATTAGTGCAACATAGCGGCGGAGTATTTATTTAGCATTGTTTGTTATCGGATTCGGAACCGTTCCCTGTTGTTGCACGCTACACTATACGGCTTGTTCAAAAATTGAGAGCTTTGCCTATTTCGACGTTTTTTCGAACTTTAAATGCCGTAAAAATTAGAATTGTCCGCAATAAATTTTATAAGTTTTTTGTTCACTGTGGACACCTAATTGAAATAGACCAAAAAATGTTGCTGACATTCTATCATGCATATATAGCATCTACCATCAATTATGCTATTATTATTTGGGGAATGTCGAAAGAGGAAGATCGAATATTTATCATTAAAAAAATTATAAGGTTAATTTTTAACTTAAAACACATTTTTAAGAGCAATGGTATTCCGACCTATTACGCAAGTACACAATATTTTTTTTATTACAACAAAATACGTACGTCGTATTACTAATACGATGGAAAGCAAACAACATTTTGTCCTTTTCTAAGACATTTTCTGAAGTCTCATTATTTTTATTTTAAATAGGATTTTCTTATAATATAACGTCATGATGACACACTGTATTGGTTTCTGTAACTATCTTTGTCTGACGGTGGTGTTTGGGTGGATAACGGATACGACGAATATAATCAGCTTATGGAACAGTAGTGGGTGTGCCAGACTCACAGACACTGGATATCACACAAATGAGAAAACTATAAATGGACAATATCAGCTCCTGCTTTTCCATAGGATATCACAATATCACACCACTATACGATTACTAGATCTTTTTATACTACTATCGTTGTGTGGTTCAGTTTTAAAATGAAAAAGAAACATTTCATTAAGGCTGTCGGAACGCTCTGAATTTTGTTTGTGCTGAGAGCCAGCGGTAAGGGGCGAGGTAGGCAAAAGACATATTGTGGGTGTGACCTTCTTTAGCTCTGTCTCGCTCAAATCATCCGCACGTTTCAATTTTTGGCTAGTGCCAACTACGAGGCTAAAAAAATTTTTTGCAAGGGTGCCGCTGTCAATTGATTAGTCTAATTTTTCGAAATATTTTGAAGATTTAAAAAGCTTTTCCGAAACAGGAAGAGTCACTTTAGGTTTGTGATGGAACAGTTTTGTGAAATAAGTACGAATAAGGTCATAGTGTGACATTGGAAACGTGTGTTTTTGTAGCACAATTAATGCCAAATTTTTTCTAGTAAATCGTACATAAATTACAAAAGTAGTCCATTAGAGACCTAGATTTATCTTTTATCTTCCTTATAGAGAAAGAATTTTTGCAGAATGTTGACGAATAAGTCTACAATCAGTTGACAGCCGAAGCTCTATTTTTGGCTTAAACTCAGAGCGTTCCGACAGCCTTAAGTCAATATTAGTTCTACATAAAATAAACGATTTTTATAAAACCTACATAAACGAATAAATATTTCACAAGTAACTAGAAAAACATTTTATATTTGTAAATAAACCTACAAAAAGAAGGATGATAATAGCATTGAACTATTTGATATGTGGACTGATTTTGATGCTGTTACAAAACATTTTTTGATGTTTTTTTTAAGACTCAGTGACGTACAAACGGGAGAAATTCAAATCAAAAGACCATCGAATATACGATTGCAAAATAGGAACAAATACCTAGTGATTTTGGGCTTAAAGCTGTCGGAACGCTCTGAATTTAAGCCCAAAATAGAGTTTCGGCTGTCAACTGATTGTAGACTTATTCGTCAATATTTCTCTATAAGGAAGATAAAGGACAAATCTAGGTCTCTAATGGACTACTTTTGTTATTTATGTACGATTTACTAGAAAAAAGTTGGCATTAATTGTGCCAAAAAAACACACGTTTTCAATGTCATACTACAACCTTATTCGTACTTATTTCACAAAACTGTTCCATCACAAACCTAAAGTGACTCTTCATTTTTCGGAAAAGTTTTTTAAGTCTTCAAAATATTTCCCAAACTTAGAGTAATCAATTGACAGCGGCACCCTTGCAACAACATTTTTTAGCCTCGTAGTTGACAGCAGCCAAAAATTAAAACGTGCGGATGATTGAGCGAGACAGAGCTAAAGAAGGTCACACCCACAATATGTCTTTTGTCTACATCGCCCCTTACCTCTGGGTCTCAGCACAAACAAAATTCAGAGCATTCCGACAACCTTAAATGTATACTAAATTAACTAAGAAACTTTTATTAGACATTTTTTTACAAAGTTTGAATAATTCTATATGTTTCATAAATTCATAAAACGCGTTACACGAGTAAAACTGCATTTACGTTGGATTCATATTTCTCCCGATGTCCGCCAACGTCGGACGACACCAGAAGAGATTATAATGTAGATGCCTACATTGGAAAGGGTCCGATACGACAAGAAACGATATCGGCCGTAACGGACCGACGGATTATCCGATCAAATGTGACGTCACATGACAGGGAAAATTGACAGAGACGAGAGCTGTTTCTATAGTCCTTGAATTTATCTGGATAATATTTGATAGATTGTCAAATTATAAAAAAACTTTTTTTCTAAATAATTCTTTTGATTCTCCTATTGAAAACTGCTCTATTGTTTTATTGTTGTTGTTCTAAGAAACAGAATCCGAAAGCCGTCATTTTGTTAATTAACCGGTAAATTATCCAGCCAAAAGTGTTGCTATCATGAACAGCCGGTAAGTTTACATAACTGGTTATACTACAGCCTGATCAACTTACCATCCGATTTTAACGGTTTTTGATGTTTTGGGCTTACTCGATGGAGCTAACGATTGAGATGATAGCTCTTATCGTTAGCTCCGCAATAGTTTTTAAATAAACAACAAAAAAACTAACGCGTCCGGACGTTGGATTTCGGAGCTCGTTTCTAATGTCCAGAAGCCGTTTAAAAGAAAAATAAGTAAGCTTCTGTACGTCAGAAACGAGCACTTAAATCCAGCATTCGGACGCGTTAGTTTTTTATTGTTTATTTAAAAACTAACGATAAAAATTGGAAGCTATCATCTTGATCGTTAGCTCCATTCAATGAGCCCAAATACATCAAAATCCGTTAAAATCGGATGCTATACTACTTTTGATGCGCATTCTCCATTTTTATTTTTTACTGTACCAACGCAAAGTTTGATTGTATTTCACATCGACCACTCTCGCTTCTAGAACAGCTTGTGCATTGTGAACTCCTGGGACGTAAAACATTGCCCTAGCGGGATTAATTTTAACCAAAAACGCATGCTAGTCAGGGAATATAAAATTGTCTACTGCAAAAATCGTCAATCTTATTGAAACGCAGAAATGGATTTTAAAGTCTGCTTGGCAAAATTTTTCGACGAAATGTACTTACTTTGATAGAGTACAGCCAAAGACACCAAGTATGTACAATGCATAAGGTAATCTATACATATAAAACATAATATATTTATATATGTTCTATAAGAGCTAGTACGATATGATGCATAAATTTTGCTTACTCAGCTTTAACGGCGCTTGAGTATTGAGTAATAAATAATGGTACCTCATAAAATAGACTTTAGGAAACACAAATTCACAGAAAGTTTTATAAACGGTTTTAAAATGTTATTGATTATTGGACCTTATGTGGAGATTAATGTTCACGCATATAATACTCAAATTATGCTAGGTTGCAGAACACATAGTAAAAAAATCTGGCTTAACAAGGACTTTATATTGCGGTCAGACATGTTTTCTCATAACAAACGTATTGTAGAATTTTAAATAAATCCTACTCAAAAAATAATTGATCAATTGAAACGATATTTTTTAGCTATGTATAATATTTAACATTTTTTCAAGTTTCTCTTCAAAACAGCATTTTTATCAAAATTTAGGTTGAAAAATGATCTTATGCAGATCAGTCATTTATTTTTCTAATGTTCTACACACTGTATAACAAAATGTGTGACGAGAACTACTATTGGAGTGTCTCTGGATAATACTATATAAAAATTGTAATTATATAATCACACTAGTGGGTTAGGAAGTTCAAATATTCGAAATAGAATTTTTCATCTACATATAACATGTAACTTAACATATATTTTAGAAGACCCCCTTAAGTTATGTCCCGTTGACCTAGGAAGTCTAAATGTATGGATCAAATTCAAATCTGCAGGGTCCTAAGTTGAAATCCCACGCTAGGCGAATAATTATTTTTCTAATGGTTTTACTTGTAATTTAAAAATGTTTGACGTTTCAAAGTAGGATATATGTATGTCCAAAAACTTACATGAATTAAATAATTTGTAGGTACCGATGTTTGCTCGGGGAGTTCAATAAACATGATATTAATTAGGATCTGTCCCGTGTCTCGTACTATAAGTGTGCCAAATTTCAACTTCCTAAGTGTTCTGGGGCCTTCTCGAGGGTCTGGAAAGACGGACATTCGGACATACAATAGGAAATTATATATGTAGATTCTTAGGTCACTAACCAACCAGATTTTCTGAATTTACTTTCTTATCAATAATTGTACATAATCAATTTAGCCTTTCGTCCTTAGATATTTCTATCAGACATTGAAGTAGATATATTTTCATTGGTTACAAAACTCTAGTGTTGTGCGATGACGAGATGTTTTTACAATCGAAACAATCGCAATCGTTCATAATAACAATCGAGTCCACAATCGACTCGGAGTTTGATTTTACAATCGAGATGTTCGATTGTTCAAGTCGATTATTTGCCACATAGGTTATAGCAATAGCATCGAATGCGAAAACATATTATAATGATAATATTATAGTCGTGATTCAAACGTATAATATACAGACTGATTTTTAAGTTCATTTATTTTTTTTAACGTGTAGAAATCAAACAGACGAATAACTATTTTTATTAAAACATCAATATAAGAGGGAAATAACCTTTCAAAGTTTAAATACAATTTTCAAATTTTATCTAATTTTTATGTCGGCCCTGTCGTTATATTATGTCACTATGGAAATATGTTATGGCATTATCAAGTATAGTGGTGCCTATTTGAAACTGACATGTTTATTGATGTATTTTTGAGAGAATTGTTTGTGCCTCAATTATTTTTGAACTCATGTTTTTAAACGATAATGAACTAGTGGACATGTTATTAATTTAGAACAATTTCTTTGAAAACTTGATAATTACAACAAATTTCCATAGTTACATAACATAACGCCAGGACCGACTTCAAAATTTAATTATATTTTGAAAGCCTGTTTTTCTTTTATTTTTGAATTTTGATAAAAAATTTACTTGAAGTATTTGTTCGTATTTGATTTCTAAACGCTGTTAAAAAAGAATTAACTTAAAAATCACCTATTATATGCTAGCAGGTAGCCGACTGACTTCCACGTGACTCATGATTCACAGTCGGCACTGTTACACTGTAGGACTGTACATTGTACAATCGACCATGGGACTCGAATCTCGATGACATTAATTGTTGTGTGATGAACGATTGTATGTGACTCTTGACACTGCACGACTACGATTCACTCGGTCTCGATGAACTATGAAACAATCGAGTCCAAGTGACAATCATCGAGAATCATCGAGATGTTTGAACAATCGAGACAATCGACTAAAACATCTCGTCATCGCACAACACTACAAAACTCCTTTTATCTCTTAATGAATAAATTTGTCCCGTTTTAATGGAACTTTTCCAATCCTAAAACAGCTGTGGTTTTAAAGTGTCGATAGTATTTTATTTTGTAACATAAAGTTTTAAATGTAGGTTTGGAGTTGGAGTTTTTATTAATGTTCTGATTTGTAGTTTTTAAACTCACAATTAAACAAACAACAATGATAAATCTATAGGTCTTTTTATCAACGAACACAGAAAAAAATGTTTGTGTAACCTTTACGCGCTATTGAAGTAAAACATATTTAGCATATTTTACAATTGAACTAAAATATAAACAAATAAGTCATGTTATTTGAATTTTAGATAACATTATTTTTATTGTTTTTATAAAAAAAATTTTAATTATTTTTTTTCACTCTCACTTTTTGGGAAATATTCACTTGCAAATTGAAAATTAACCATATTTTTAAACAATATTGCTACTTTATTGAACAGATATTCTTTGATCTATTTATAAATCAATTTACACCGTAACACCGACAATAGACCATAATTTGATAAATTTTTTGGGTTAATATTTTTTTTTTTCAAACTGAATCAATAGTTTCTGATATTAGCGTGAACAAATAAACAAATTTTACTTTATAGTAGATTTATTGGCCGTAATTATTTCGCTCTCAAAACTAATCCCGGCGAAGCCGGGCCGGGCAAGTCATAAATATTATTGTGACTTAGTGATCATGTTTGCCAAATAACAAGACCCAAAAAATTAACTAGGTAAATGGTAATTAAAGTATATGTTTAGTGTTAATCTAGTAAAATTAAAATTTACATTAAATTTCAATGTCCACTTTGGGTTAATCTTTTATTCTCGACTCCTGTATTTTTCAAAAAAACAACAACACGATGTTAATAAAAAATAAAGCATTCATTTCGAATTTCTGACATAAAATTCAATTTAGAAGTTTCGTAAAGACTAGGATGTTTCAGTTTTTATGAAAAGAAATAAATCTCTATTTTCCCTTTTTACTTTGTACAAACTCACCTATTTACAGGATGAGTAATGTATAATGTAGTAAATCTAAAATTTTCTAAGGTGTGTTTTACAAGTATTTATTAAGTTTATTTAATAAAATAAATATAAAACATAATGATTTAAATAAAAAATAATTCTAATATACCACGTTTTTAAAACGGACTAAAAAGAATAAAATAGTTTCTCCATTATAAAAGCGTGATAGTTTATTAGTTAAAACCCACGCTTTTATAATGGGCTAGGAGAAATTATTTTATATCTGAAAACATGGTAGGTAATACTGAAACAGGGTTAAGCAGAGCAGCGTTAAGCGAGGTTTTACTGTATAATGTTTGTAAAATAAAAATATTTTTATGATAATAGTCATACCCTTAATTTATTTGAATGTGGGAATTAATGGGAATGAACTAGATAGATAAAATGTAAATATATTACTTATTTACCGACGTTTCGTTTGTAGAAAAAGTCTACACAAGCAGACAAAACACCGTTAAATAAGTAATCAGTTTACATTTTTCCATTATACTTACATAACATTATTTTTTGTGAAAAATTCGAATATCGCGTCTTATGATATGTTAATAATGATTATTTATTTATGATTGTATTATGCTTATAAACATACAATATACTAGCGGCCCAGTCCGGCTTCGCCCGGGTGTAAATGTAATATATAGAATATAAAAGATGAGAATTATTATCATTAAATTCTCAACGTGTATTAAATTTGCGCGAATTCAATCGCTTTTATTTGTGAATGGTCAAAAATCGAAGAAAAATCTTATTTCCCAAAAAGAAATTTAAAAAATTCTGTTGATCCGATCGCTATCAAACTTCAGAAGATCACCCGCTGGGCTACTCTATAGATTGTCTGAAAATTTCATAAAAAATGGTCTACCCGTTTGGAGTCCATAGATTACATATACATCGTCTTTTATCTATATAGATTATTAAAATGTAAAAAGTGGTTATTGTGACATAACGATAATAGTTGGACATGTAGTATCACGAAGTTTTTTGTAGTTATTGATATGTTCTTTAATATTGTAGAACATACTTTTGTTCTATCATCAATAGTTTCCGCAGCGCATGCGACGAAAGATGTTTTATGGCATTTTTTTTACACCTTGGGTTACGTTACTAAAGTTTTAGTAAGGATCCCTAATATTTTCTAGCAATAAATATAGCCTATGTTACTCAGGGTGAATATAGCTTTCTAATGGTGAAATAATTTTTTAAATCGGCACAGTAGTTTTTGAGTTTATTCATTACAAATATACACACACACAAAAATACAAATATTTCCTCTTTATAATATTAGTGTAGATAAAATAATAAATTATATAAATGAGTATCAATTATTTAACCCACTAAATCGTATCATATATCATTTTAGAAACGAGAATTCACTAAATTCTTTCGCGCAATTAACCTTAAAGAGATCTTTTATTTATTTTACAACTGAGACGAGTTTTTTCCCGTCTTCCAGTATATAAAAATGCCTGGGCATTATACGATACCTTCATATATTATGATGATCATATGGACATATCTCCATATAAAATACATATAC
This sequence comes from Venustoraphidia nigricollis, assembly GCA_034508555.1. Taxonomy (NCBI): domain Eukaryota; kingdom Metazoa; phylum Arthropoda; class Insecta; order Raphidioptera; family Raphidiidae; genus Venustoraphidia; species Venustoraphidia nigricollis. The sequence continues at coordinate 2,092,899 of JAVRKA010000044.1, read as the reverse complement.
GCATTATATCCAATCTGTTTTTGGTATTATCTAGATCAAAGAAGCATCTTAAGTCTTAAATATAAAAAGATGGAGCATTTTTAAAAGCTTTTTTATGTTTCAAAATAGCATTTTAGATAAAAGTCAAATTTTAGTTATTATTATTATGTTCTGAGATAAGCAAGTTTAATTATCAAAAAATATAAAATATAAATTTCTATTTTGAATAAATGAAAACGTATTTGTTACAAAGTTTCATGGTTGAGATTTAAAGACTGCACTTGTCAAGCATAAACCAGCACGACTAGCACAGCTCAAATTTGCAGCCTGCACGATGTCGCACATTAGACCAGCATAAACCAGTACAAACAATCAAATTTTAATGTCGGTGCTATAGCTATTTTGCACTTTTCAAGTAGTTTTATTAATGCAAATTATTTGATGAAAACGACACATCACTAGCACACTAGATCGGTCCAGTACAGCTAGGCAGAATTGCGCAAGTGATCGACTGACGGTCGTTGCTGGCTGCTGGTTGCAGGTGTCGGTCTAATACCGTTCTGAGAATAATAATGATGACCACAAAAATAAAATCGCACAAAGTGTTACTGGTGATAAATATAAATATTTAAAAAATAAATATTAAAATATAGGGACTATACCGTCGTCTTTAAACTTAAATGCGACGGACTATCAAAGTGAAATAAAATCAAAGTGATTCACTTTCTTCCTTTTTCTTATTGAAATTTGGTCTATGATGAATGTGTAGACTTGTCATTATTCTCAATATTGTTTTTCTAGTGGTCACAAACCAAAAAAAGATGACACCGGTTTGAATTAGAAGTCATTGGTTTCTGTCAAAAACCGAACTTGTAATCTAAATCGTATTTAATTACAGAACCGAAACCGTATCCAATTTAAGGTTCGGTTTACATCCTGGAGACAAAGGGATTAGTTAATACAGCTGTAACAACATTCCAAGGTATGCTACTATTATTATTATGGTCTCCACAGGGAATAAATCTACAAGCAAAGGATATTGGATTATCTAACAAGTACTTTGAGCTATATAAGGAAGGTCATCTTCGATGTAATAGAAACTTAAGAACAGAGAAACTAACAGAAGTTTATTCAGGTCGAAAAACAACAAAAAGGTACTATGATGCTACATTATCAAAACATTTGTTTTGGCAATGACCTTAGATTGTGATTACATAATTACAGTTTTTATATATTCAGTAGCAGTCTAATGTTACTGTGTCAGTGTCATGTAGAACATTAAATTGTACTCATACAAAAACCAATGATTGATCTATATAAAACTAAATTTGGTTCAATATGCGTAAAAAAATGTTCTTTAAAAGCAGAAATTGTACAAAAAAGTATCTTAAATACATGAATATATATTATTGGCCAAGAACCAGCCTCCAAAGGGGTCGAAAATGCGTTTTTTTTTTAATAAATGGGAAACCTCCTGCATTCCTCCGTTTTCGAGGACGCCGAACACGATGGTAACCCTCGTTGGCCTCCACCATCCGTTTTCACCCCCCCCAAATCAAGAAAATCACCCTTATAGGACAGCAGCAGAATGTTTCGCCCACTTTAACAGATAACATAGAAAATATTTTATCTGAACGTGTTATTTAAATTTAGTATGTTTAACTGGACCCAATATGATCGGTTGAATACCCTAGTCAAAGACGAAATTCAGAACTGCAACCCAATGAAACGAGGACACATTATATAACATTTCGTATATTCAAAGTATTATTTTCCGTCGTTCCAGTAACAGGAACGCAGTCTCCATATTTTTCGCAACAGAAAGCACAGTTAGTTATGGTACAAAAACCATTTCCAACCCCCTTGGAGGGTGACTTTCTTGATTTGGGGGGGTGAAAACGGGTGGTGGAAGCCAACGGGGGTTACCATCGTGTTAGGCGTCCTCGAAAACGGGGGAATGCGAAAGGTTTTCCGTTTATTAAAAACAAACGCATTTTCAACCCCCTTAGAGGGTGGTTCTTGGCCAAGGGGGTAGGTGTAGGGTGGCGGTCAATTGCCAGGTAACATGAGGCGTCCCCGAAAGTAGATTGCACGCCTTTTTTTCCGACCCGGGGCATCAAAACAGAGATTTCAAAAAAAGGGGTGATTTTTGGCCAATAGGGGGTGGACGCAACCCGAAAAAGAAATTTTCCCTACGCCATCGTGTTCAGTATTCTCGAAAACGGGGGGGGGGGGAGTGGTTTCGTTGCGTCTGAAAAAATTAGCAAAATCCACGTTTTTTCCGACTCATAGACTTCACTAATACGACCCACCTCACAGCTTGTTTAAAATATAGGTTATCACTTGTGATTTAAAAGCGACTTTTTACTGACATAATTTATGTCAAGTTCTGACTCTCTTCTGTAATAAAAGTCAGTTCTTTACTCGAAGAACAGTAGCTGGGACGAAATCAGCAACAGGCAGGCTCCGTGCTTTCTAGCTGAGGTAACCAGACATTTCGGTATCGACTAGTTGTGCACGTAGTATGAGTACGAAAAGCTTTGAATAAATATATAAAGGAACAAAAAGCTCTGTTGAATCTACCAGCTTACGGAATGGAGTCTTTTCTGCTTACTATATATGCACAGATACAGTAATTTTATTTGTAATGTTAAATTTGACATATTTTCGTTGTTCAGCCATTCATGCAAATTTATTATTCTGCATAGAATTTTAAACTCTACCGTATTTCTGCTGTTCGTTTCCACATTTTTATACAAGCGTCTTTGCTTGCAGGAAGATTTCGTTTATCGTACATACTGTATAATATAGACCAAGGTTAATTTAAGGTGAATAGCTGTACAAATTTGAACTCAATCATCTATACAAAAATGTCATCTGTAGTAGTTTATTGTTCACGATCAGTAAAGGCAGCCTACACGCGGTATAGGGGATGTAAAAAATAAACAGAATACAAAGTTCAATATCTTTTCAGTCAAAGTTCAGTTTCAAGCTTTTGAAAATATATGAATAAAATAAAAACCAAGAAAATAACAAACAATCAGACCAATAAAATCATTTTATCATTGTTGACTTGAAAGGTTTTCGCTAGTAATTTTTTTTATTTTTTTATATATCCTGCGATAAGCTTTTAGGTCAGGTCAACAATGATCAAATAATTTTATTTGTTAATTGTTTGTTATTGTCTTCGTTTTAATTTTAACAGAAGCTTGTTTTCAAAATTATTTTTTTTTTATATTTTATGGGTGTATTATCATCAGAACCGTCTGGCGACCAAAACGATCCTAAAAACGGTCAGGTCATCAAAGTATTGTATTGTCATCGACACTACATAAGTATGCAAAATTTCAAAGTTATGGATCAAGTGCGGAAATGGTTCAAAATTGACTTGCAAGATTTGAACTGGCAAACTGACTGATGTGAAGTTAAATAAATGCTTGTACTATTGGCTCGTTATAATACTGTTATGAATATATTTTCAAAACTAATATTAGGGCAGACTGTTACTATTCCGAGGCGTCTCATTTCGGGGCACCACCGAATTACGCGAAAAAATTACATTAGGTACCGGATATACTCGTATTAACAGCGATGAAGCAAACGCCTGATTATAGAATAGCTAATGCTATACGTCGGATTACAGTATTGAGAAACTTATTAAAAATTGAATTAAAAGAGCAAAAATAATTATAAAAAAAAATAAATTTTAACAAAAATGCTTTTCCTAATTGTGGTTTTAGATTAGAATTATCATATTTTTTAGGTAACTGGCATATAATATTAATCAAAAATATCCTTGACATAAATATTTTCAAAAATAAATTGAAAGCATGCTACAATGCAAACGATTTTTATAACTTTTAATTATTTAATAACTATGTATGGCGCATTTCACTCTTCATACAAAACAATCATCTATCTATCTATCTATAATATTATTTTTTCTAACGCTAAGAATATCGATTCCCAGTACTACTTATTACGAAAACTGCGCTGTTCTATAAGGACATATCTTAAAAAATACCTGTAGTTTGGCATCTAGATAAGTAACCGTAATATTGCTGCTATAATATTGCTGCTATTGAAAAAATGCACTGAATCTATATGCAGAAAGAATGCGTTTAAATGGTTTATGAGCTTAAAATTTCCGGGAATCTGCAATTGTTACCGTGAAACAATTCAATATTTGAAATAAATGATTTATCATACTTCGCCTTTTGAGATTGAGTTCTTGGCTATTCTTCATACTAACTAAAAATCAGCAGTATCTGCCATAGTTCATGGCTTAAGATCAGTACTTTAAGAATCATTTTCATTTTAATTAACTACTAGGACCAAATAAATTTAACGCACTTTATTGAAATGGCCAAGTCATGGGAGCGATGGGTAACGCCATAAATAAATGCTGGTAACTCCATAATGAATTAGAAACTAATAACAAAATATTTTTTAAAGAAAACCTTGCGGGAAAAAATCGAGAATTGCAGACATACTCAGAAATATAGTAAGTAATTATTCAATTTTTACTTATTTATAAGAAAAGCACAGTTACTTCCTTATAATTTAATAAAAGTTATTATATAAAAACCGCAAAATTTTCATTAAAACAAAATAAAATATAAAATGTAAAAAACAGCGGTTGCAATTCGTATAAGTGGAAGTATTTAAAATTAATAAAATTTAACTCCTTATAATTTCATGTTTATTGTAAATTACGAAATGCCGACTTACTCTATTAAAATTGCAATATATTTTTTCCTTCAACGATATATTAATCAATTAAATCATTTAAATAATTGTGAAAAAAAAATATAATTAGATAGTTTATATTTTATTCGTAATCTATCTGGAAAAAAAAGATTTAAAATTTAAAATACTCACGCATAAATCAGAAGCTGTGTACATAATAATACTAAATACGAAATGCCACGCACACTATAGTAAAAATTAGCTGTCAATTAAAATATACAAAATGAATCACGCAGTAATCAGTTAGCGCTTTATCTTCTATCAACACGCAGCACAAAACTAACCTGCCGGCGCGGGTTCCTCTAAACAACCTGCCGTGATCGACTAGCGACTGCAGCGCCGTTTGTGAACACCACTCCAACTTCTAAAAGCACCGGATAACCGAAAACGCACGGATCAGCGCTTCTAACGGAAAATTCAAGAATCAACAATGCCATAACATGAACTAGCGACACTGGAACTCTGGGCTGGAAAACCCGGTCAGCGCCTTAAGCGGAAAAACCGGCAACTAATACCCAACGAACAAAAAAACGAATCGACCGATGACGCTATCGAAATTGGACTCCTAACGGAACAGAGAAACCACTGACGGAAAACTGAATGTGTTGTAACTATGGTATATCCAAACCAGATGTGGCAAAAGAAAATAAGTTATATGCATATTGCGGCATGTCGGTAATGTAGAACCACTTTTTTAGTACTAAATTAGACGTATGGTGGAAGTAGCGTGTCGGTGGTGGAAGAAAAGAGTTTGCATACGTAATATGGATGTTGACTGTATTCAAATAAAAACATAATTTTAACGAAAAGTAGTAGTTTCTATGATGGAAATACTAAAAAACACTATATTTTTCCTTATTTTCAAGGAATTTAATTAATATTTAATAAATAAAACCTAATAAAATCACCATCTAGTCACGTGACAACAGACACCAATCAGAGCGCATGACGACATATGTTCAGCCGCTGTCAAAAAACGTCATTATTTGATTAATATTTAGTGTGTAATTTATTATTATTTGTTTATAGGAAACGTCAAATTACATGTAACTATAGCGACGACTACGAAACAACTTTTCATCATCTCAGTTTACTAACGTTTATGAGCACAGAATACGCATCTATAGGATGGTAGCTCTCGTGTAAACTTTTGAGCCTCCTTTGGTATGAACAGGTGACGTCACGCAACTAGTATTGGCGTTTTGGACCGAAATTTGAAACGGAATTTAAAATACATGATTTTTAAGGCTTGAGTTGTATTTAAATAAAAATAATAAATATTTGTAGCAATATTAGGTACTTATGCACGATTTAAAACACTTTCCCAAAAATAGTCAACATCCCAATCAATATCTTATCTACCGGATATATTTGTTTATTTATTTTGATTACAAAAATACTTATTTATTTATTACAAAAAGTAAAAACCATGGGAAATTGTTCGACGTGTCTGATTTTATTAAAATTAAAAAAGCAAATAAATGTTTTGTGCAACAAAAAATCTTTTTCTCAAATTGCTAGAAGTAGTAGGGACAGTATTAGAATCAATTGGATACTTTTTAAAATTTAGATTTTCGTATTTTGATATCTTTTAAAAAAATTGTATAAAAAACAGCCCTTTTAGCAATTCATCAAGAATAAAGTTTTGATATAAAAACAGTGAACAAACAAGAAAGTATCTATTTTAATTTCCTGTTAATAAATTTATACTTTCCGGTTTAATATTTTGTTCTATAAAATATAGAATAATAAACTTTGTCTTTAGCACAAGTATTAAATATTTTGCAAAAAAAAAACCTCCACAACTTATTTGAACCTTAATGAAAAAAATGTTAATATATTCCCAATATCTGTGTGGGGAGCTTCAGCAGTTAATAGAGTCATACATATGTATAACGTAAAATATAATATGGCATTTCAAGCATATACAACTGCGCTACGGAACGGTAAGAAGTGTTCAACAAATATCTATGGGATGTTTCTATTGATCCCGTGGAAAATAAAAAGAAACGGAGACTAATCCCACCAAACACATTTCATGTTAAAGTTGGTTGCCAAGACTCCAGTTCATAATGCTTTCACTGTTAAAAAGCTATGAGATCTCCAGTAGAGCCAAGCCCCTAACTGAGGTCCGGTTTGTACTCCGCGTCATAGTCTACGGGATCTGTCCAAAGTCCAAAGCATATACTTTGGACTTTGAACAGGCCCCGGAGACTATGACGCGTAGTATAAATCCGTGCAATTCATTGGGCGTACACCTTCATTTGGTTTATTGTCAAGATTTTTCGAATTTCTATCACGTAATATTATTGAATTTTCGTGAACTTTACTTCTTGCTCTGACAAATTAACTTGCAATATTTGCGAAATTTTGACTATATAAATTACCTGAACTGAATTAAATTTTGACGCACTAAAATTAATATGTCTATGATGGAATTATAGTATAGTTTCAGCAAGACAACTTTGAGAGCATAGAAATTTGACAGATAATCGGACATAGTTTCGTGTAAGGAACCATATCAATATTTAACTGAAATTTTTAACCGAAACCATAGAAAGCTACAACAGTTTTGTTACTGTACAAAAATAACCGATCCTCGAGGAGAGGTTAGGAAGTGACGTGATTAAAAATTATTTTTTATTATACACGCAAATAATTGATTGAAATAAAATCATCAAAAAGCTTATGAATATGCTTACAAGTTAACCTCAAATATTTGAAAACACTTTTAAGGTTTTACCCTCCATAATTCTTACTTTTATAATCAATCCATTGATTTTATAAATTGACAAAACAGCGATTGGTTGTAATCAAACGTTTTAGTCGTCTAGTATATTATATAGTTTTCAGATGACAGAAAGTGCATTGATTTTGTCCGTCTGTCATTTCAGTCTAGAGTTGGGTAACTCAGATCTGAACTGGTTCAAAGAGCCGACTCCGATAGAAGATCCGTGAGAGCCGACTCACTTTTTTTTGAGCCGACGGATCAACGGATCCGCATAGCTCAGTGAAACACTTAACACACAGAAGCACATTTTACACTTACGTATCAGTTCTTGCTTTGATGCACCTGTCAGCTCAAATGACTCATGCATCACATGTTTGGCTATGCATTCTTGATTCTATACAGGTCGTGATATGATTGACTGAGCTAGGTAACTCAATGGCAGACTGCAGTAACATATTCAGAACTCGGCTCTTTTTGAACCGGTTCAGTGAGCCAGCTCCTCATACGGGATCCAGATGCAAAGATGCAGATCACTAAAAAGACCCGTTTTTCCCATCTCTATTTCAGTCTGAGTGTCTTATACATGGGAATTTTCGTTAGCGCAGCCAATTTCATACCGTTGAATTTTTGTTAGCAGTGCGCGCGCAACTTCCGTTGTCTGCTAAAAGTTTACTCTCAATGCGCCAAAAGAAGTATAACTTCAAAAAGTGCTATGTCATACACCAGCCTCCTTGTGCTCACTCGGTTATATGAAAATTTAATTTTGTTTGAATAGTATCGAAGTTTTAACAAACCGAGTAGGTATATAACTCTATATTTGCAGGTAGGTACTTTTTTAAAACTTGAATTGAAAATGTGCGGATTTAAAAGTTACAAAGAAAAGTCGCCAATTTGACGTCGCTAGGTGTGGAAAGAGACTCAATTTCATTTCAGAGAGTTATACCAAGTCAAACTTTAATATTTCAACATTAAGACTATGAAGAAGCTATGTTAGGTTAGGTTCAGAATGCGAGAAAGAAATAAAGAAAAAAGTTCATTCATTTTCCGGACGAGAGAAAATCTTATGAGGAATGAGGAAAAGAGGGCAGTTGGGTGAAATGACATAGAATAAAATATTTAATTCTTTTTTCTTACATTTTGTACAATTCGTCACACCACTTTCTATTTAATTAAATAAAAAGTAAATTGAGTTTCTATTGATCTGTAGATATGTACAACATTATTGTTATTGATTATCAAAAATGTGTCAAATTTATCAAAACGCAGACTCAGAAATATGCTTTGTCCAAACACAATTAGAGTTGGGAAAAACGGGTCTTTTTAGTGATCTGCATCTTTGTATCTGGATCCCGTATGTGAGCCGGCTCACTAAACCGGTTCAAAAAGAGCCGAGTTCTGACTATGTTACTGCAGTCTGCCACTGAGTCACCTAGTTCAGTCAATCATATCACGACCTGTATAGAATCAAGAATGCTTAGCCAAACATGTGATGCATGAGTCATTTGAGCTGACAGATGCATCAAAGCAAGAACTGATACGTAAGTGTAAAATGTGCTTCTGTGTGTTAAGTGTTTCACTGAGTTACGCGAATCCGTTGATCCGTCGGCTCAAAAAAAAGTGAGTCGGCTCTCACGGATCTTCTGTCGGAGTCGGCTCTTTGAACCGGTTCAGATCTGAGTTACCCAACTTTAAACACAATACAAATTATAATAGGTGAATTTACTGTTTTTGTATGTTTGCAATCAAATTATAGAGTACTTCAGTCTTGAAGAAAATATTGGAACCTTTGGTTTGAAACAAATTACCACAATATACCTAAGCACGAATAATTTCTCGACGCATGCTTCGCTGATCATCATAACGAGATTAATACTTCCGTCGAGAAAAAAGAATTCGTATGAAAGTGTTGTTACTCTTGTAGTATTCAGTAATAATAGTTTACTTAATTAAATACAGAATATGGTTAACAATTAAATAGTTAACGATAAAAACCCCTAATATTCACAAATCTACTTACTTTGTTTAGTGAATAGTATCAGGCAAGGAAGTTGATTGTTATTACAAGATTATATTTAATAAGGAAAGTGTACGTGTAATCTTCACGCGCGTTTGAAGTAAAACATATAAACAATACATATATTGTTTACGGCAAGAAGTATCCAAAACCCAGATACCGAAAAGATTTACTTCGGTTATTTCTGGTTCTTAGAATGAAAATACTTAGCTTATACAATGTACTATGCGACAACTCACGAAATTCACAAAATACGGTTAATTAGAGTTGGGTAACTCAGATCTGAACCGGTTCAAAGAGCCGACTCCGACAGCAGATCCGTGAGAGCCGACTCACTTTTTTTTGAGCCGACGGATCAACGGATCCGCATAACTCAGTGAAACACTTAACACACAGAAGCACATTTTACACTTACGTATCAATTCTCGCTTTGATGCATCTGTCAGCTCAAATGACTCATGCATCACATGTTTGGCTATGCATTCTTGATTCTATACAGGTCGTGATATGATTGACTGAACTAGGTAACTCAGTGGCAGACTGCAGTAACATATTCAGAACTCGGCTTTTTTTTTTGAACCGGTTCTGTGAGCCGGCTCACATACGGGATCCAGATGCAAAGATGCAGATCACTAAAAAGACCCGTTTTTCCCATCTCTACGGTTAATGAAGTTTTTCTTCAAAAAAAATTCAAATGCCACGGTCAGAACTTATTTATTTATATTAATTTATTTTTCTTCGACACAAAGGTCAAAAAATAGTTATATAAAAAAATAATATACGTAAGAATTAACGTACTGTATAGAAAGTAATATTTCCCTAAATCAATTACGCAAACCATTTTGTAGACAAGAAAATTCAGTTTTTTTATTTAAACCAGCGAGGAACATAAAAGCTGCTGCGTGTATATGCATGTAGTTTGTTTTTTGCAATATTCAAAGCACATATTCGCATGTTTGACATGATATTCCGTCTCTCAGAGGAAAGAAGCATCAGGATATTTTATGAAACTTTGATGAGACTTCCGCGACAATCTGCTCAGCGCCAAGAGAATGCTGTTTTAGCTCTCAGTACCTACTTATCAATGTTGGCCATAGAAGTCTACAATCTCTCTCTTAGGCTGGACATACACGTTCACTTTTATACGAAATTCAGGCAGTTCCCGTTTTCATAATATAGCTAATACACTATCGGCGTCGCTTGGATGGCGGGACCTAAGGATTGGACCAAAATGTCTCGACGTTTCGTATCATTCTAAGTAACTTGGCACCATTTTTGGAAATGGTTTATATATATTTATAATGTATATAATTATATACAATATACCTATGTATATATGTGTGTGTGTGTTAGACGGACTAAATAGATTTAAACGAAATTTGATCCACATGCTAGAATTCATCACCACACAAAGTTAGTTTAAAATGAACCCCGCAGGAGTATTTTAAGGGTGGTATTTAGGGATTAAAATAAGTTTTGGGGTTCAAAAATTCTACCCTTTAACAAAGATTAAAATGTGCCGCTAAAATTTAAATAAAATCAGCCGACAGGACTGGATTTAAAAATTTTATGAAAATATTAGTTTCCGGATCCGAATTTAACTTATTCAAGGGTGTTTTAATAGATGTGTTGGATTGATAATACTATGATAGGTATTACAGTTAAGAAAAAATTACTATTTCAAGCAAGGTTTATTTTCCCATTTTGTTTCATTGAAAATATTCTTCCCCCGATTGAGGGGTTGCCTAGATTGCCCTTCAGTAATTTTCTTCCATTTTGTAGATGTTTTTTAAAATCACTCGCGCAAATCTGAGCAAAACGCCGTAGCCGTTAGACAAGCCGGATTTCGAGAACGAGACTCGAACTATACAAAAACCTGCTTTTCTTCCGTTTGGGAGTTACAACGTATTTCTGTCGCCAAGGCCCTAACTATAAGGGGTTAAATTTTTTTTATTTTGTCCAAAAACAAAAAGCCACACTGCCTGTATATAATATACAGCGATCAGAGTTTTTATTATTACTCCCAGTATAGAAAAAGTTTTCAGAATATAAGCAGCGAGCGTGTACACTAAGCTTTAGAATTTCAGAGAAAACGACTGGCTGGCTTGACGATCTGTCAGCCAAGCAAAGGAAATAGAAGGTGTACGTAGCTAACTTCGCATTCCAGCTAGGAAGATGTGAAAAAATCTATTCAAAAAAGAATCTCTGAAAAAATGTATAAGAATTATGCGAGACAAATTTAATTAAGAATTCAAGCGAGTGATTTCCATATATTCCAGTTTCTGGTTTGCAAGCACTTTATTCAAACTTTTTAAGGTTCTCCTTCACATTCAAAGTGTTACTGAATTAGCAAAATATTTAATAAAACCGGTTCGGTGTGAAAAAGTATTCTTGAAACTGTAAATCATTTACAATTTTTTTTTAGAATAAGTCAGATTAGTGTTATTACGTAATGTCCGTGAATTTCTTGTTAAAATGTTTAAAAAAAATTTACTCAGATACTCTAGTCGAATATGCGTTATAAACTGATTTTTTATTTATTGTTTTAGTAGTAGGCAGTAATATTTCTTTTTTTTAACTTCCCAGTACTTCCGCTGTCCTGTTTCCTATATAACCTGATGGTCCATCCTTCTTGTGTCCCCGTTTTATATACGTATACGGATGCAAGGTTTATAGTGGAGTCTCGTAAGGTTTATACCTCGGAATCCAGGGCCAGTCAATGAATCTTCATAAAAACTGTTGGACTGCATTGTTAAAGCTCAAATAAAAAAGTTAAAAAAAAAATTTTTGCCGCTCTCGATTTCGGGGTGGATGCCACCCCTTCTCGAGGGTGAAAAATGTTTCGTTGAAAATAAGCACGGAAATGGATAGGTTGACTAATTCTAAGCAACTTTTGTTCTGTAAAGTTTTTTCTGAAAGTCCATACTTTTCGACTTATTCACGAGTGTGTCAATTTTTCAACCAATAAACCCACCATCTAAACGTGGGTTTATTGGTTAAAAAATTGACACTTACACTCGTGAATACGTTAGGGTGCCAGTCAAAGCGTATTAACGTAATAATCAAATTTCTTTTTATAAAAATTGGTCCAATCATTTTTTTTGCTTAAATTTTGTATAAATCTCGCGAATAAAAAATAATATCAGCTTACGAAGGTGCTAATCAAAGCGTATTAACGTCAGAATGATTCAAAAGAAAATTTAAAAAATCGGATCACTCGTTTTTTTTTCTTTGTTTAAAAAAAATTATAATAAACGACTCCTCACAGCTTTTTTAAAAAAATGCAAATGACAGTAATTTATAATTTCTTTTCATTATAAACTAATATTATAATGTTAACAAATAAAATTACTTGCAATACTGTTCAATATTTTTATTTATATAAAAGACGTTTCGACCAAAAAATAAAAATATTGAACAGTATTGCAAGTAATTTTATTTGTTAATATTCTATTACTGTTGGTAGAGTCAATATTATTAATATTATAATGTTTAATTGATACTATGTACGCCATTTTGACCATTGTTTGGATCGTAATTATCACAGATATAAGATTTAGGTAATGTCGAAATTTTAGTTAGAAAATGTGTCATATGCGAACCTTAAAAACCGTACTGTGAAGTAGTATACGATTGTAACATTAAGAACAGAGAAAGGCAGACAAGGCCTCTCTTTTCTTGTGAGACAACTTTCTACCTGCTCAAGTTCAAAGTTTGAGTTGATACTTTTAATTAAAAAGTAATCTGACACCTTCGACTGGGATATTGAATCTCAGGAATTTTTTACTTTCTTTGTTAAAACAGATTCCGAGACGAAAAAATTTAAATATCTGGATTAGTTTCCTTTTTCATAATCAATCTCAAACTTTTATTATTTTTTTCAGAACAGTTTTATTCATAAATTAAAATTTAGTTAAAGTTTAGAACAAAGCTTTCAGAACTTATCTTTTATTTTAAATAATAAGTGGATTAAGAATACGCTTTTAATTTTTCGCTAGTTGAAAATTTATGTGGATTTGTGACATACTTCTATGTTTTAAAGTGTAATTAAATAAAATTTTATATAAAGCGTTATAAAGAATTCTATATAGAGAATTAAAAAAAATATAAAGAGACATTTGAATCTGTGTATTTAATTACATTGGAAATTGAAATGTGACCTAAAATCTAAATCAAAAGTTTTAACAATTTTTAATGTTTCAGGATTAGTACACTATTTTTAAACTATTTTTGAAAAGATTCCTAGGTGTGCGTATGGAGGTGTGTGCGTGTAAAAATGATATCGACTGGTATTAAGATAATATGAAAGATTTTTTTTCAAAATCGGTCCAGCCGTTCTTATTTTAATTAGACTCGCGAGTAAGAAATTCTATGGACATCGTTAAAATGTCAATAGATGCGTACTAACGTCATTTTGATCCGAAAGAAATTTGATAAAAATCGGTTCAGTTGTTTTCTTTTTTGTATAAAAAGAAACAATAGATTTTACACTAAATCTCGCAAATTAACAATCATATCGACTTTGTTAAAGTGCCGATCGAAGGGTATATATGAAAATTAAATATTTCAAACATTTTATTTGTATATTTTCATATAATCATTATTTAAGGTAGTTGTCGTGGTACAATATTGTCAAATAGTTATAGATTATACGCGCCACAAAAGTATACTAGCTTGTAGCTAAGTGATCCATAATTTTTACGCAAGACTGTACCCGTGGAAACGTAACCCATACAGTATTCATATGCATGTATACTTTTCTATAAATTGTTGGACTTTAAACCGTTATTTATAAATAATTAGACGGTCAAAAATTTGTTCTTATTTTTTTTTTAAACTCATAACAAATACATTGAAAGACTGTCAGTTTTTGGAAAGTTTCTGACAGTTATTTCTTTTTTTATAAATAAGAAACCGTATACAATCAATGTTAATTATCCAATTTTTAATTGAATTTATCTCGGATTATATACGGTCGATCGACTTCAAATTTTCAGGGTATTTGTATTATCATGTCCTTAATAAGTATACCAAAATTAAGAATTTTCTGACGGTGTGCCTTAACCACGACAACTACCTTAATATTTTTTTACCTTTGTAACAAACTGTTAATGTGACACAAATTTTGACACATATAGTGAATTATATTGAGTTAATTGTACTGTCTCGTATTGATTTCAAGTTGTTTTCATCACACGGTAACCTCTTAAGCGTTTGCTTTTTATTTTTTAAATGACTGGTTACCAACATATTTAAATGTAAAAATCTTCACGATTTCTAGGAATTTTTATTAGTTGGTACACCTGAGAATTATTTTACCGCAAGGTGCAACAGAGAAACCCGCCTAATGAGCACATCATGTAAAATTTTCACCCTGGTCTGGACCCCAAAATGTAGATAAGTTATCAAATTATACGCTGTCGGAACGCTCTGAATTTAAGCCAAAAATAGGGCTTCGGCTGATAGCTGACTGTAGACTTATTCAAAAATTCAAAAATTCCTTCTCTATAAGGAAGATAAAGGACAAATCTAGCTCTCTAATGGACTACATTTGTAATTTATGTACGATTTACTAGAAAAAAGTTGGCATTAATTATTGTGCCAAAAACACACGTTTTCAATGTCACACTACGACCTTTGTTCTATCATAAACCTAAAGTGACTTTCTTTTTCGGAAAAGTTTTTTAAACCTTCAAAATATTTTAAAAATTTAGAGTAATCAACTGACAGCGGCACCCTTGCAATAGCATTTTTTAGCCTCGTAATGTGGCTTAAATTCAGAGCGTTCCGACAGCCTTAAGCAAATACTGACAGGTGATTCATCGCGTTCGCGTTGTTACTTTTCGTCACAAAGAGGTTCCAGACTCGCTGGAAGTCGGATGGATGCCCGTCACCAATTATATTTCCACCTACTACACTTCTGTGTTTAGAATATTTCATAGTTTTGTAAAATTATTGATTATTTTTGTCTGCTTTGAATCTTTTCTCTAAGCGTATGAATCTGCAACTTTACCAGGAATAACGGTATGTTAAATTCACAAGGAAGTGTGTTCATACATGCTTTTGCTGTACATATTTCAAACTCCCTCTTATAATTCTTTTCAAATCACAAGAGAAAGCCATCAGTCACCGTCACTTCCGGAACAATGGCGGTGAACTCTTTGTTCCGGTATAAGACATTCCGTTTATAGAAAAAGAAAGAACTAGAATGCCCATCCAAGAAACTCATATACACGGAACCGGGCTCGTCTCACACTACAAATATAAAGTAAAACAGGTTTTTTTAATTTTTCATCAAATTTTAAAAATAGAATAATCCCGCTACGGAGATATAAAATTTAAAAAAACCCGGGTCGCAGTGCCAAAACCCTGCCGACAATATAGTGTATTTGCTAATATAGGCAGTGTGGCTTTATTATGCGAACTTAAGTTGGTTTTTTGGGCAAAATAAAAAATTAGACTCCTTAATACACCCCTTAAAAGAACATTTTTTTCTCAGTTGCATTTATTATCAATCGAACCTTTAAACTAAATTATATACACCTTTCAGCAAATCATTCACTATCTGCAAACTAGTGTTTTCATAAAATTTGTAAATCCGGTCCTGTCGGGCCGATTTTATTAAAATTTTAGGAGCACTTTTTAATTGCTATTAAAGGGTTAAATTTCAATTTTGAAACGATTCTGAGAATTTTTTAGGTATTTTTGGGCCCAAAAACTTTTTTCAACCCCTAAAAACTACCCTTAAAATGGCCCGATTGGGCCCATTTTAAATAGGGTTCTTGCGGTAGTGGAGTCCAACATGTGGGCAAAATTTCGTAAAAATCAATTAACTCTTTCGAAAGTTATAGCGCGCACACACACACATATATATATATATATATATATATATATATATATATATATATATATATATATATATATATATATACATATATATATAAACATTTTTAAAAATGGTGCCAAAGTGTTTAGAAGGTTATAAAACGTCGAGAAATTTAGGTCCGACCCCTAGGTCCCGCCATCCGACCAACGCCAATAGTGTATGTTGCCTATGGCAAATACACTAAAAAAAATGGGGAATATAGAGCTTCACTCATAGTTTATTGAGATACTAAACGAAAATCGTAAGTCAAAGCTCTCACGGAAAACTGAATGGTACGAAACCCTCTCCACGCAAATTCAATTCGCAATTGACCAGGTGTTTACTATATGTAGATTATTGAAATAATAATTAGAAAAAACCGGTCAAGTGCGAGTTGGACTCGCGCACGAAGGATTCCGCACCATTATCTATAAAAACGACAAAAAAATCATGTCTGTTGTATGGGAGCCCCACTTAAATATTTATTTTATTAGTGTATTTGCCATATGGCAACATACACTATTGGCATCGGTCGGATGGCGGGACCTAGGGGTCGGACCAAAATTTCTCGACGTTTCATAACCTCCTAAACACTTTGGCACCATTTTTAAAAATGTTTATATATATATGTATATATATATTTATATATATATATATATATATATATATATATATATATATATATATATATATATATAAGCGTATATATATATATATATGTGTGCGGGCAATAACTTTCGAAAGAGTTAATTGATTTTAACGAAATTTGGCCCACGTGTTGAAATCCATCACCGCAAGAAGCCTATTTAAAATGGGCGTAATCGGGCTATTTTTAGGGTAGTTTTTAGGGGTTGAAAAACATTTTTGGGCCCCAAAATACCGAAAAAATTCTCAGAATCGTTTCAAAATTGACATTTAACCCTTTAGTAGTAATTAAAAAGTGTCCCTAAAATTTTAATAAAATCGGCCCGACAGGACCGGACTTACAAATTTTATGAAAACACTAGTTTGCAGATAGTGAATTATTTACTGAAAGTTGTATATAATTTGGTATAGAGGTTCGATTGATAATAGTATTGCCATTAAGAAAAAAAATGTTATTTTAAGGGGTGTATTAAGGAGTCAAATTTTTTATTTTGCCCAAAATCCAACTTAAGTTTGCATAATAAAGCCATACGGCCTTCATTAGCAAATACACTATATTGTCGGCAGGGTTTTGGCACTGCGACCCGGGTTTTTCTGTTTTAGTATTTGTTGTTATAGCGGCAACGAAAATACATCATCTGTGAAAATTTCAACTGTCTAACTATCACGGTTCATGAGATACAGCCTGGCCACAGACGAACCGGCAGCGGAGTCTTAGTAATAGGGTCCCGTTTTACCCTTTGGGTACGGAACCCTAAAAAGGATTCCAGCGGAGAAATTCACCACCATCATTAAATGTCATGGGAATATACCGGTAAATTTTAGGTAAAGAAACATACAGAAAACAATATTCATTTAAATCCATATTTATTTTCGTAAAACAACAAATATTATTAATAATGTATATTTATAATATATTTCATATCTTTTTTATTTTGTATTTATATTTATAACTATACACTATGCAGACGTATTTATACTATAGTATAATATTTAAATCAGTATAGTCAACGGAAGCAGAATTACGCTACGCGTGAACATTTAAATGGTTTTCTATCTATAGTTAATCTCAATGACCTGATATTACAAAAAATGTCCAATAATGAATTGGAATTATAATTAGTCATCTAATTAAAATTATATTACTATTTCTATTATATTTCTTTATTTTCACAAAATTATTTCTTATAGAATGGCACTCATGTTAAAAAGTGTAAAAAGCACAAAAGTTATTTCTTGTGCAACTTAGCAATACGTATTTATATAAAATTATTTACAAAATAATTTATTGTTGTAATTTTAACTAATAGAGATTTGAGAGATCGTTTTATTTTTTGGTGTAGAACACGATTTTCCGCTTTTTTTTAAGTTCACCAACATCTAAGGTTACTTGGGTCTATTTTCAAATTATTATTCTTTTAATAGTAAATTGAAAATTCATTTGAGACGTTTACCAGATCTTAGAATCTGGAAGCTGGGGGCTTGTAATACAGGAACTATGGCAACGTCATAGAAACAACGGTCTTGCTACACGTTCAGCTATTCTCAAGTCCAACATGATTTTCAATTGTAGCACCGCGTAGGGGACTTTCTGCACTTTTCGATTGAAAACACTGATTCAAACAACTTACAATGAACATAAAACAGAGGCACCTGACGGAAAAGCATTATTTATAAATTTGCTTATGCGTCACCATTCTAAAATCAAGATATCTATTATAATTTGTGCCACTCACAATCTACTATTGAAGCGAAATTATAAAAAAAAACTTTTTTAATATCAATAAAGTTCAAAATTTCAGTATTTTCTCTTAATACAGATTAAAAATTAAACAGATTTAAAAAGAGAAATTTTGTCTAAAAAATTTTTTTTTCTTTGAGAAAAAAATGTGTTAAAATTGGTATAAGAAAAATGTCTTCTAAAAACGACAATAATTTTTGAAAATTGAAGTAATTCTTAAATGGCACAAATTTAATTAAGATATAAATTGTAATTGACATATTGTTAAAATTTGAACATTTTCGGTACCTCATCAATAATAAATCACGCATTTTTAGACGCTTGAAAAAGCCGCGAAAAACACAAAACAAAATAGTTCATGCATTTCGCTTCTATATAATGAAAATCCCAACATATCCAAGTACAAAATGTACAAAATTATTTTCGTTGAATCTGTGAATCCACATAAATAGTATCTTGTCACTTTGTTTTATCAATTTAAGGAGTATAAAATGCATAAAAATCATCAAAAGCCATTACTTTGGATTATTCATTTTTTAAATTGATAAAGTAAGTGGATACAGTACATCGTTTTTATAATAAATACCTCAACATTATGTGAAAACGTTTTCTTTAATCGTTATAAGTTCAAAACACGAATCAATAGAGGTAATGGCTAGAATACTCAAACCGGCTACACAAACTGACTAAAAGTCAATTCAGACTAGCCGTTCTCGGTTTCGATTCACCGGTCCGGTTGGGAGCTCGATCAATCAGGGCGTAGTCGTTCCCGATTGCGGTTCGGTTCGAGCGTTTAGGTTCAGCTCTAATTTCAACCGGACCGTTCACAACCGTAGCCAATGAGAACGCTTGCTGGAGTCACGTGACTAGCCAGCTGTTTTTGTTGACGTTTAACTACACATCAAACGTCAAATCATATTTCGAAATTGCGCATGCGCACCGAGAATAATCGTAGAACCGAATCGGGATAGTGTGAGCAGCCTAGATTAATCGAAAACCGAACCGGACCGGTGAATCGTAACCGAGAACGGCTAGTCTGAATTGGCTTTAAAACTGGCGCTTGAATAGCACATAAGGGTTTGATTAAATGATTGCAATTCTCAAAAATCTTTATATAAAACTTTGTGATATTTATTTTAAAAAGCCAGAACTGGTTGTTCCTTAAATTAATAATAGTTACCCCCGTGAATGGATTATAAAACTTAAAAAAAGATCACAGTTTCGAAAGTTCCAACTTTCCAAATAATCAAATTAAATAGAGAATGGAATGTGTGCAAAAAATAAAATATATTTTGTATTACATTGTGCTTTTCCATGGCACACACCGTTTCATTCCTTTCTCTAATTAATGCATGCGTTGATAGTTTGTGTACAGTGTAAGAAAACGTAATTTTTAAGCTAGAACTAGATACGTCTTTAAACTTAGATTTTCCTTCTTAAAATAAAATACAAACAATATATTATTATAATTTGTACAACACATTTTCCTAATATTTCACTACAGCATTAAAAATAATTTTAAAAATTAAACTTATCTTTTCAATTTATAAAAATGTTTAAAATCACCCGAGTGACAATTTATTTCGAATTTATAAACATGTAATTAGGTACAATAACATCCTTTTCTCTGCTTAATTGACAATTGAAAAATGTTTTGTATAAAGGCAGGTACGCATTAACGTTTCGTTGTATTTCGCTGCACCGCACTTCACGGAAAAAATATATTTTCGATAATTCATTTCATTCACGGTGCGAGTAGAACGGGAGTTTTGCGTCGCGTGAATGGAGCAATTTTAAAAATCAAGTACGGTGCAACGAAACACGATGAAGCGTAAATAAATACCGGTCTTAAGGGCATTAAGCACTCTGTTAACAATTTTTACAGTAAAAATATAATTATATACATAAATTTTAAATAAATAGTCTGTATTAATTCAAATTAAAGATAGGTAAATATATTCCAATCTACGGTAGAACTGTCCACAACTCATTAACTTTTCTTTGTTGAATTCGTTATTAATTGTTACAGATTTAAAATATATATTAAATTTATATAATTCAAACGATTCCAAAATATGACAATATCCGAACAATTATACAGCCATACTATACATTTTGTGGGTACACATTAAAATCTTCAAAGATACATATAAAAATGTTGGCCACAAATTTCAAAAATGTGTTTAGTTCTTTTAAATTCTTAATCGCAACACAACGTTCAGGTTGAAAGAATTTAATATGGAAAATGTTTTCATACATTTTTGTTCGAACGAAACTATAAAACACGACATTTTAAACTGTCTGCGTTATAGTGCAGTGGTCCTCAAATTGTACATGCCTAAGAGCACATTCTAATCTAGGAAAGTGTGGTTCCTCCAATTATGCAGATTGCATCGATATAGTGTAGTATCGTTTAGAAAAGATAGAAGTGTCATTTCTGTGCACAAACTAGTTTCAGGTCGGATGAATCTACGTTTTGTAACAAAAGGTGGTCCTATGCATATGGCCATTTAGTCGAGAACTATTGACAGTACAGATTGCGCCTATGGATTGCCCCTGAAATTACAAATCACGCCGCTACTGACCGCTTTCCCCACTCTTCTTACTACTGTCTTTTCTACACGATACTACTCTAACAACGCGCTCATGAGATGACACAGGAACTTTACTCTTTTAAATATCATTGGCCAACCGAAATGATTACTAGCTGGCACCACGTTTGGAATCACTTTCCATTACTCATTTTAAAAAGCTTCGTAAATTAGTGGCATTTCTGAATATTAATGTCCCACTCTTATATAACAAATACCATTTGTATCCTTTCTCACTGGACAAATTTAATTTTTGGAATTTCCTTGGCAGCTAGGATCCATCGTAACAAAGAAGACATACGTCCGTTTTGCCGAAATTAGAAAATATATTTGAAGATGATTTGTAAAATACCTTACGAAAAGATTATAAACCACGCCTTCTCAATAGACGGCCCGCGGGTCAAATCCGGCACGCACATATATTTGTGTAAATATAAATCAATAAAAACATGAGAAATCGAAAAGATATTGTTTTTATCTTTTTTCAAAATTGTCAGTTTACTAAAGAAGGTTTGTGCCACGGCCACAAAGCGCGTAAGTTCGTTGTACTAGTCGGTATACCAACAGTTTTCAAAAACCTGGAGTCCAAGTTTTACAAACAATGTGAAGGAAAAATTATCAAAGTGTAGAATTTGAGAGGAGAGATTATCTTCTTTCTTGAATTGTTAAATAAATGGCCTACGGTATCTCAGATAACTGTAAAGTTAATAGGAGTCCTTTAAAAAATTTGAGAAGGCTTACACCTCTATTATTGAAATAAAAAATAGTACGCAATGAAAATGGTTACCCAATAATTTACTTTATTTGATTGGTTAATCAATAATTAGTTGTAACAAAAGAAATCAGTTGCAAAAATTAAACAAAATCTAAGCAATATGTGTCTACTTTTCTAAAGGCAATTTCACAATTGTAACTAGACTTCAAATAATAAAATTGTATACATGTTCTTTTTTTCTTTCTGGTAGCAAAACTTTTTATAATGGTGAGTAAAGAAGTCGATTTATTATAAAGGATGTTTATTTTTAATGGATACAAGTCAAGAGAAAATTCCGTATTAAGAGCTGTAAATAATATGATGTCAATTATCCAACATTAGAATCTGAATTTTGGTTACCATATAATTCCACGACTTTTACTAAGGTGTTCTTTTGACCTGTACTAACATCCATTAAAAATAAAATACGTGGACCGAAAACACCTTGTATATAGGCCCAAGATGCTGAAGGAATTTCCAATTTTCAATAACAAATATTTGTGACTGAAATTTTTCAATAGTTCTTCGCACATCACACAATACGGACTAAAATATAACAAAAATATAATAATATTTATGACTTCAATTTTACAGCACACCTTGACGCAATTTAACTAGATAATATACTATAATAAAAATAAAATAAAAAAAATAGTTTATTAAAGCAGTGTTGGTCATGCGCATCTTTTGTGAAAATATAATCGAACCAAAAAGAACATTTTATGTAGTCTAATTTGTACGATTTTTCTAATTATGAAAAGACTATTAATCTTTTGTTTTACATAAATGGACGAAGATAAAAGATATTTGATTTTTCACTCACGTTTTCGATAATTTAAAAAAGAGGTGGAATCTTATCTTGGCCATCATTTATACAAAATGTAATACTAC
The DNA here is from genome assembly GCA_034508555.1 of Venustoraphidia nigricollis. NCBI lineage: Eukaryota > Metazoa > Arthropoda > Insecta > Raphidioptera > Raphidiidae > Venustoraphidia > Venustoraphidia nigricollis. The sequence continues at coordinate 2,069,939 of JAVRKA010000044.1, read as the reverse complement.
AGAGCAGATCGTCCAATGTTTTTTATCAAAAAATGTCAAAAAGCGTTCCTATACTTCCGTGAAAAAATCAACGTTTTAGGGTAAATTTTTAAAATCGCAAATTTAGTAAACTTCTATAATTTATTTCATTGTCTTGATAAGCGATTTTTATACGAGCTCGTAATTATGACTTGTGTGACAAATGTCACAATGCGCCATAATATAATTATTTACCCAACAGATATTACTATTATTCTGTCCTTTTAGGTTAAAAATTATAAAATAGAAGCTTAATATAGTATTTACATGTTATAATCTAACATGGCACTTGTGATGCCGGTGACCACACTTTTTTGATATATTACGCATCTTTCTTACATTACATAACAATTTAATCAAATAAAACTTGTAAGTTAAAAAATCGACGTAGATAAATAACAAAAACGATAATGCGGTTCGACTTGGAAATTGGATCGTGGTTTTATATAAGATGTAAAATTTATTTAAAACTCATTTTTTAACCGTGCCAAATTATACAAGTTGACGAGATGTGCTTATTAGGAGGTAAATAAGACTTTCTTAAATTTTATGGTCGCTTGAAAGTAAAAATATATTTGGACTACATTTGCGGGATTCAAAAAATTTCGATAAACGGTAAATCTAGTTGTGTATTTTTACCTAATTTCAGAAAATTATATTTGAGTGCATTTTTAGGAGCCTAAATTTGAAAATCAGGTTTCGTAGTACATAAATAAACCTTAAAAGGTGTTCAATTTTGGTTTTATGAGTAACACAAACATTTTGTCCAATACGAACGCATATAAACGGTATTCTATATCTACTCTTTAAAAGAAGTGTGTAATGTTACCCTAAAAATCGGAAGCCACTGAACCTATTTAAAAAATTCTTTCAGTGTTTACTGTTTGCATGTTATCATATAAGACACCGGGAGAAGCTAGTCGTGTTTAAAAATCAAAAGTAATAAAACTGCCTGAGTTTTAATCAGTAAAACTTCAATACTCTTTAATATATCACTAATAATTAATAATTTTAAATGTTTAAATTTAATAAACAAAACGTTACAAAAAAACTTACTTGTTGAATAGCTTTGGTCAGTTGTCGAGCGTCTATAATCTACAGTCTAATCTTGAGTAACTATGCACGTTTAAACTAAATGTTCGAAATAAATATTGCTGTTTCAAATACTCTATTTGGTCAACGTTTTAAGTCACACCTAATAATCACCCTATTATTAATGAGTTCCCAGTTTCTTACTTCAAATATAGAAAATTATTAATCAGCACAAAAACGAGTTTCCATTTTTTTTATCTACTAAAGTTGAAAAGTAATAATCACAAAATATCAATTAATATCACGAACTATAGCAGTCAAAAACGCGAACAGAACTGTTGAAGCGAAATGTAAAACTGTAAAGGAATACAGATTATGTACGTATTACGTAACTCGGTTTTTAGATAAAGGTCATTTCAAGGTGATGCACTCAAAGAGCTAATGAACTGTTTGATAATCGTGTATACCAGTGGTACTTTACTAGTTAATATTTATGAATACCAGTAATGATCAGTTTTTTGCATTTTAAAATTTGATTTCTTGATCACTACGACGATTGAATATTTTTCTGTAATTTCAGGACGTCGTTTAAATGCACACATGCACTTTGAAGTCACTCGTATATTTTGACAATCACTGTTGCTACAATTATAATATATATAATTCTTTTTATTATATTATTTTAGTCAGGATATATTTTAAACATAAAATTAAATAACAATAACAAATCGATTTTTTAACTATTTAGTTTATTGATCATTAAATAAAGACCAATCCTTGGGAAAGAAAGACAGGCTTATCAATTTGATAAAAAAGCTGTGAACACTCTTTTTATCCCAAAAAACGTGTTAAATCTTGGTAATCTTTTAAAAATAATAACATGCACAAATAACGTGCAAAACAAAATTAATTTACATTTTACTAATAAATTTTACATATTTATAATTATACTAAAAATGTATATCTATTCAAAATTTGTGATATTTTTGTTTGTTTTTCTTTTTTTTTTTTTGAAAACATGCGAAAATTACAATAAGATGAACACAAATAACAAACAACATTTAGCTGCCAAATTTATAATAATAAGAACTATCAAACCCTTCCCAATATTTTTCAATTCCAATCAAAAACATAAAAACTAATTAACTAATCAACTATTTAGAAAATATTTCAATATACAACTACCATATTTTTATGTAACACTGCGTTTCACTAAAATGACACTTATCTAATATTGACTATAAACGTTGAGTAGAATTATGTTTCCAAAACTTGATGATTTCTCCACAAACGATGTGAAAACTGTTTGCACGTCAAAATAAAAATCGTTCGATACACAACAATTGCTGAAAATTAATAATATTCTGAACAATTAAAACTTGTAAAATGGCTGAGCATAAAAACACGAGATCAAAAATAACAAGGTCATATTTAATAATAATTATGATCACAAAAACGTTCCAAATTACTGTTTGTCAAAAACTGTTCTCATACATACACTGAAGATTTGTGAACTTTTTAACAAAAGTAACAAAACAAATCGATTTGTCGATGATCCAAAATGTAGTTGATACAAAGCAGCATCTGTAACAATGAGAAGAGAAACATTAAAGTCATTGATCAAACACATTTCGTAAAAATAAAACACTTTAGGATTCGAAAGAGTAAAATCGGCAATTAACTCTTCAAACATCAAAAATTTAAACCACAGTAAACTTAACAAAGTTTCCTATATCAACTATTTTTATTACTTATGTGGCTTAAAATTTGATACAGGTTGTTGAAAAATCAAAAGAATCATACATTTTCTTATACAAGCTGGTGGACGAAAAAATGTAAACTAGTAAAATATAATTGCAAAATTATTATTATTATTTTATTTCGTTTGCGATAATGTTGGGTTTTTTTTTTGTCAACTGTTCCGCTTCTTTTTGCCCGATTACGAAAAAACGACGGTTATGATTTTCAGTTTGAATATATGGTAGTCTGTTACGTAGGGATAAATCTACTGAGTCAGTTTGCATGTTCGAGGTGTCATTTTTTTATACACATAAGGGTTCACTGTGAGTTTAAAATGGCGGCCGTAAGGTGAAAGGGAAAGTTCAGCCAAAATCAATTCAGTGGAACAAATTAATCGGCATACATATTGACAAAAATCTGAAAACAGTTATTTCGTAAACATCTGAATAACAACTTACAATATTACGGAGAAAATGATTTCACTGATTCATTTAAATACTATACTTGATTTAAAGATGGATATTTAGAACTCAAACAAGATATTTGCTGAATTTACAATTTATTTATACCTCAGTAATTAAATGTAAAGAAAAAAAAAGCAGTAAAATGCACTCTTTTATCGCATGTAAAGCTCGTTTTATCGCGAGTTTAATTTAACAACGATTGAAAGATTAGAGATTTAACGCTCAAACATCAGTACTAAAGACATTGCGTGCTTGTTGGGCGTTATTGGGGATTAGCTGCTCAATGAACAACATTATTTTATAAAACAACTTGCTTTTCGCGCAGAGAGCGCAATGATTACTTTCGTTTAAATATGATTTAAAATAATACGCAGGTAATGTCGTACTAAAATTCAGATAACATCCCTAAGCTTCCTTAAAATAGAAATATATTTTGTTGTGCAGTAACGTTAACTTTTCATTTTGGAACCTAGTCACAGTGGATAGATTTTCGTGATTCTACTAGTCAAAATAAAAAAGTTTAACCTTAAAAAATTGCCGCTTACAAATTTAATTTGCTAATATAATGAGCTAAAAATAAATACACAATTCCAAATACTACTGTTAATGGCTGCTTTATTTAGATACGTATCAAGATAATTTTCTTATTGTTTTATGTGAAAATAAGTCTGTTTTGTTTGGAAAAACTGTAAAAAGATGCATTAAAGGTCCACACATTTCCTTGTTTCTATAAAGCTGTGATTTATCAACTCATCAGTTTTTCATACGCATACGTAATTATTTCGAAAATTGTATGTACTATATAAGTATAATCACATTATATCTACTGATTTTTATTCTTGCTTTATGGTGCCTGATCCCTCAGATTGTAAAATATGTTCTCGGGAAATTTCGAACTGTGGTCGCAAAATTAATTTGAATAGTGTTTTTATTAGCCGTGATTACGCATTACGCATCACAAAATTTGGCTTGTTGTTTAAAAATTAAAAAAAAAAATTCTTAACAAAATAATAATTTGTAATTAAATATATATTTTTTAGACCTTTGATAATGCTAACATAGCGAAACGTCAGGTTATAAACTAATAATTTTACAATGTACGACAATTAATTCAAAAAAAAAAAATAATATGTTATTTTTTTTTTGAATAAAATAAAATTTATTAAGCTGGTTTCCAAAAATCTATCAAATCGACACTTTCCAACAGCTGTAGTAAAATCAACAATATCTTATTAAAAACAATGTTTTGTTCTAAAATGCTGGATTGTAAAAAGCATTATTATCAGAAAATCTGATTTGACAATGACCTTAGATGTAGATTTTTTAATCGATCCTGCTTGAAAAATAATTGATCAATTCAAATGATATTTCTTTTAAACTATGTATACGTGTATTTAACGTATTTTTTTTTGCACAACTTCTACTTCGAAATAACATTTTTCTGCGAACATTGATTAAAATTTTGCTTGAAAAGCGATCTTTTTCTGTGTAAATCAATCATTTGTTTTTGTGTGAGAATAATCTAATTACATGACAGAGTTTCACAACAACATTATACTCTTCCTACATGTATAAAAACTACAATTCTATGATTACAATCTAAGGTCATTGTCAAATCAATTTTTTTGACAATGTTTTCTGCAATCCAGCATGATAGTACAGATTTGTTGGTGGTTTTTTAGCTTCATTTTCAAAGGGAAATAATCTGATTGACTGCATCTGCTTCCTTGCAGAATACAAGTATTCAACGATAGTATATTTTAATTGTGTCATGAAAAGGGAGACGACATCACATAGAAAACTAAAAGTGAGTGGTTGAAACCATTCATTAGACCAATAAAGTTCATCAATTTAATACCTTATAATGCAGGCGCACAAGACATTTAGTGTTTTTTTACAATGGCAACATATCTATACCTCGTGTGTGGACTATGGGCACGATAGCTCTCGAATCAATTTAAATGAAATTTGATTTTCATGTTGATTTCCATAACCCCACGAAACTTATTTAAAATGAGCCCAATCAGATCATTTTAAAGATTGAAAAATGTTTTCCGGTTCAAAATGCCGAATAAACTACCAGAATCATTTCAAAATTAAAATTTAACCCGTTAGTAAGAATTAAAATGTGTCTCTAATTTTAATAAAATCGACATAACAGCACAAAACTTACAAATTTTATGAAAATACTACTTTGTGAATTACGGATTTACTTACTGAATGATGTATTTATTTTGGTGCAAATCTTAAATTGATAACATTGCAGTTAAGAAAAATTATTTTAAGAGGTATATTAAGGAGTTAAAATTTTTATTTAGTCTAAAAACAAAATTAAATTAACATATTACAGTCATAAGGCCTGCATTAGCAAATACGCTATAGGTATTGTCAACATGGCTTTGATACTGTGACCGAAGTTTTTATATTTTTTACACGAAAACTTTCTCATTTAGTCAGTTCAAATGTAATACTACAAGTATACACAATTTAAAATCTAAAGGATATTTCAGTATGACGTCTATGAATCTAAGCCTAAAGCCAGGGGCGTAGCTACCGCCGTATCTGCCGTATCAATTATACGGGGCCCCCGGGCCACGGGGGCTCCCAACGTGCGTAAGCAGAAATTAATAAAAACTTCCCAATTTTTTTTTATTTCAGAAATGACAAAAGTCAAAAAAAGCAATTTCTTTTTTTCACGCGTAAAGCGTGCGTTCAAAAGTTGGCAACACCCTACATCGGTTATCGCGGGCTACAGCGGGATTTCCCCGTTAAAGTCATTTACTTCAACGGGGGAAGGGCCCCCAAACAAATTTTTATACGGGGCCCCGCCAAGGCACGCTACGCTTCTGCCTAAAGCTAGCTCATTGATTCCGTTTAATTATGTACGCTAAAGCGACTATTCTGAATAAATGCACAGATAATCCGAGGTATTTTATACCTGTAAGCGGAGTCCCTTTTCCATCAACTGGGTCGCTATAAATTGGTATCGCACTGTTCTTATTAACGACAAGACCTTACTTTCGAAACGACAGTTTTATTGTGACTCCTTAAGATAACTGTAGGCAATAATGGGACGTTTTTCTTCCTTTTGTCGAACGAAAAAAAACTAGTGAAAAGTAGTAGCATGCTATTTCTTACGGATAACTCTAGTTAGTAGTTTCCGTTTAATACATGTGATCTACTGAAGTTTACACAGGAAAACATGGAACTTAAAGTGCTAATCAATTCAAATAAAAAACATTGTAACTTTGTCTGTAATTGTAAGTTTACAAAAAAAAAGAGCTACTTAGATGTACAGTTTATACTTTACGAGATACCTAGACCAGATTATGAATTGTCATAATTTTTTTCTATTTATTCCTGCGTAATTACTAATTATAAAACTATCGATTTTAATCGGATTTTGTTTGCTATATCTGGGAATAGTACAGACTCAATATAGTCGCGCTTATACTGAAAAGAGTTAAGCAGTAGCCCAAAAAACGGAGTTTGCGAACACGTTACTATTATATTTTTACTTAGCTGCGAACCCGGCTTCGCTCGGGTCAAGTACAATCTTTAAATTGCAATTAGAGTGTGAATATAGGGCATAGGTAATGACTTGTATTAATATCAATATACAAAAAGAATTTTATGACAAAAAGAGAATAGTAATTTGTGATAGATTTCAATCAAGTCAACCGTACTGAAACGTCATCAATGAACAACTTTAACGATTTAAGTGGATATATTTTGCAGGTCAAGAATCAATTTCAGTTGCATGGTTGCATACCATAGCCCAATTTTTCTACTGTAAGGTAGAAGCAACCATCTGTACCAATTCAGATTCAGTCGCGCTCAATCAACCGATTGAGGTTCAACCGATTGCACAACAGCCGCATCTCGAATTTGAAACTCAAATTGCAAAACAGTCAATTCGTGTGCTTAAGGTAGTTGTCGTGGTACAATATTGTCAAAAAGTTATAGATTATACGCGCCACAAAAGTATACTAGCTTGTAGCTAAGTGATCCATAATTTGTACGCAAGACTGTACCCGTGGAAACGTAACCCATACAGTATTCATATACATGTACACTTTTCTATAAATTGTTGAACTTTAAACCGTTATTTATAAATAATTAGACGGTCAACAATTTTTTCTTATTTTTTTTAAACTCATAACAAATGCATTGAAAGACTGTCAGTTTTTGGAAAGTTTCTGACAGTTAGTTCTTTTTTTATAAATAAGAAACTGGTTCAGAACTACAGAGATCGTATACAATCTATGTTAATTATCCAATTTTTAATTGAATTTATCTCGGATTATATACGGTCGATCGACTTCAAATTTTCAGAGTAATTGTACTATCATGTCCTTAATAAGTATACGAAAATTAAGAATTTTCTGACGGTGTGCCTCAGCCACGACAACTACCTTAAGATTTTTATTTCGAATATTTTAAATATTCATTGAACTTTGTCACGTGTTCGAGATGTTCTGTCCCTATTCTAGATGTGGAATGTTCACTCCAAGTATTCAGCACGATTATCCATAAAACTCGCTCGTTGAGTTTTACACAGAGTTCGGCAATAGAGAGGTAGTCGCTGTTTCTGTATTGGGGTGAACCCATTGTGTGTGTGTGTGTGTGTGTGTGTGTTAGGAGATGACCGTCGACGCGCACACCACGGCTGGCGCCGGCGTCTTTGGCGCCAGTCGTACATCAGGACGGGTGCAGGGGCGGCGCGGCGCGGCGCAGGAATTGAGCGGTGGCGACGGCAGTGAAAGCGCGCACACTAACCGTGAGCGTCATTTGTTCAGACGCCGCCGTCGCAGTGACACTCGGTTGCTAGGTACACGCGTGTCATATGCATTTAAAACACGACGTGTTCACGAAGAGTTAACGACAAAAATAATGTCTTCAGTTTTTTTTGTTATTCACTTTATGATCGGTTTATTTGAATATGAAATTTTAGTTTTATTAAAATTTGTATTTATTCAATTTTTGTTTTCCAGATCTGATTTCCAGTTATTATCTTGTCATTTCCATATTTACAAATTATAGTCTTTTATCAACATAAAAATATTTTTTTTGATTGGTATTTTTCCTGAAGATAATAATAAAGATAATTTTAAGGCTACTTTTAAATTTTTTGTCAGGAGAATCCTTCAATATGGACAAGAGCCAACAACAAATGTTTTTATTATTTATTTTTTTAATTTAGAATCGCCCATTTAAATAGTGTAAATTATAAAATTATATTCAAAAATGTTAACTAATTGAAAGCACTTTAATTTGTACATCTCATAAAGCTAATTACGAAGTATAACCATTTAACTATAATTAGATGCAAGTTTTAATGACATTAAATTAATAAAAACTGGAAGATTAGAGAAATACCAAAATTAGAAGACCGTGGTTTTCAAAATATTAACAATTAAGCCTAGCAATAGAGGACAAGAATTTGACGTATGCAAATTTGGTAAATTTTATTATCCCATAATACTGGCTTTTTTGAGTAGAACAAGTGACGCAAACGCCTCTTGATTTCAAGAATGTTAACTGATTTAATCAAATTATTGTTTATGACTAACACGTCTCAAAAGATACGAATCTTATATTCTGGTAAAGAAACCAGTCAAAAAAACATTTAAAAATTATATATATTTTTTTATTAATAACTAGCTTCCCGGTCTAATAATCAAGAAAAGCAACTAATCATATATCACTAGATATTTTACAGTTCGGCCAGCATACGCCAATTTAGTTCTGAAATCGCGTGCGAGACTACCAAGTTGTTTTAAATTTTCACTTACTGTTCATCCCCCTTTTGTCGCAGCGTAATAATTGTATAGCTGTATATCGAAGAAGTAGACTTTTAAACATTAAAAAAATTACAGGATATTTTATTTTTAATGGATAAAAGTACAAACCAAAAGAAGACAGTGTTAGAACACCTTAGTAAAAGTTGTATGATAAGAGAGAAAAATGATTATTTAAATTAATATTCTCATATTGAATTAGTCCACACGATATTAATTTCTAACGAAGTACATCACAATTATCATATAAAACTTTTACGTAATCGTCTTCATTTGACCTGCACAACCACACATTAAAAATAAAATAAGTAAACCTTAAACATCCTGTATACAGACCGTTGGTTTTTTCTGCTAATTACACCTCTTTTTTACGATTTCCGGAAGGAACACTCGCTTGCCACCCTTTTGGAAACTACATATCATAGACATGTAACATTTAAATTCATATATCATTTGTCGCGATGTTATCTACCTAGACGCTTTTATTATAAACATAAAACAATTCTGTCTGTCTCACTTTCAATTCCTTGTGTACTAGTTAAATGGAAGTAAGGGAAAAACCATATCACTTCGTTAAATGAAAATATCAACTTGGATCATTTGGGCACTCGGCCAAATTGTTACTGACACGGCAGAAATGAATGCAAGACGAACAAAAAACTCGTTACTGAAGTTTACACAGATTGTAAACTTCATATTATGGCACAACTCCATAAACTCTTAATCAGTTTAAATTTCAAACCGGAAACGAATTATTGTCGTGTCGATAGATGTATCAAGTTTTACTTTTGACTATAATATAACTAAACGGTGGTCATAAATTCTCATTTAATAAAGTTTACTTGCATACAGGACCGAGTTTGCGTCTAGACAATTTTGTGAAAACTTATTATATTCCATCTGAATTACACTGCTCATAATTTATTTTAAATAAGATGATATATTGTCCAACTTCTACTAAGTGATATCATAAAATACCTTTAGAAATTAATCGTTCTGGAAATTTTTTTATTTGGCTGTTTAATAAAAAAATATTCAAAATTTTGACATTCAAAAACGATTCCATGAACTGGATATAGCTTCCAAATTGTGTACAGCTTGTGTCGATTTTTTGCTCGCAAACGTATTTTAAATATTTTAAAACTATTTTTGGCTTACTAATAATAGAAATTACAGAGTTGGTCTATAGTGCCTATATTTTTAAAAACACTCAGTTTGATTAAATTAAGAAGACAGCATATCCAGTGAGAAATTTGTGTGCAAAGAAATAAGTCTGTTATTATACCAACGACGTTACTTGAAATGGTGACACTATTCCAATTCTGACGAATTTTATTTTTCCGACACTTACTCCGTCAAAAAGGAAAGTAATCTCAATCTTTCTCAATGGCTCTCAGTTATTTTAGTTTAACATTTTGTTTCTTTACAAAATTAAAACGTGGGTTGTTGATTTTTCGCTACAATACTGAACATAACTTAACAAGCATCGCGAAATCTTGAACGAAATTTTATCACTAACATTTTGAAAATTCGATTTAGAGTTGCTCTATTTGGAACGTAATAAGATTTAAAATATCGTTGATAAATGTATTTCATCATTGCTCGTAGAGTAGGATGCCTGATCAAAAAAAATGGACAATTTAATCATCGCTTTAATCGATGCATCTTTTGGAAGCTTAAATTGTCTAAACCAATACACGGTCGTGATAATGATGGTGTAAGTAGTAGGACAATATGTTACACTTAATTCAGTGGGATCCTATTTCCGCATTTCTAATATTCGCTAAATTTAATAAGTAATTATAAAACAACTGCGTATTACCATCTGGTCCTATTCCGTTTAATACCAAATTTACTGTAGCATCATACTTTTTGGTATGGGCACATCTTTGGCGACTACTATAAGACTCGTTCATTTTTACTTTTGAGCAACCATAGGAATACAAAAAGTCTTGTAATGGTTTTAAATATCCGTTCGCTCGCTCGACCCTCCGTATGTGAAGAAGTCCCACGGATTAAAACCAAAATTTAAACTTAAGGTTTTTAGGAGATTCCTCGGGGTTCATCATATTTTCCTACTCCCTCAAATAATGATAGTGGTCCTAACGAACAAAACTAGGAACTTGCTATTTTTCTCTAAATCTGCTCCAACGATTTTGATCATATTTCATAAATCGATATGACCCTACAATATGTCATCATAATTCATTTTCGGGAAAATTCAGATGGGATAGCATGCAGATCAGCAAGAAAGCCATTACGGTAGAGCTGTATTATTTATTTGTGACAGTTTAATTCAATATATATGTTGAATAATTTAACAAGAGGATGATTAATACCAATATTGAAATTCCACTTCCAATTCATTCGATTGCTTCTGTCGTAAATGAAGAGACAATAAAATGACCAGAAGTGCGTTATGACATCACATTATGATGAGTAATGACTGATGACAATCGGTTTGGTCACGTGGTTCGCCCTATACCGTAGACAAGAATAACTGAACAACGCATATAATATATATATCTCCACTCAATTGTTATCAATCTTAATCTATTCAATATATCAATTTATCTGTCTCGGTGTTTCAGTTTTATTTATCTATTAAATTATAGTGCATCAATTCGTTTATCGATTTGTTAAGAACCATGGAGGGTGGTTGGCAAAGGAAATTCTGTTTACCCAGAAGCTATATGAGAGCGTTTGAAAATCGTAACAATTGAAAACTAGAAAGCACTAAAAAGATTTAGTTCAAAGCTGGTTTATCATCTTATCTGATATGATATATAAAAGTTCGGTTTATTACTTACAATTTTTTAAAATCTTTAATACTGATTATTTTTACTATATTGGGTGTTCATTAAGAGCAGACTACTTAAAACACTCCTTCAAACAGAAAATTCAAAATGAATAAGTGAATAATTGTACAAATGACCGAGCTGGGTAGAGTAGTGGTGACAGCACTAGACTCGCATTCGGGAGGTCCGGGTTCGAATCCCGGCAGGGCAGATGTGGCTGGGACTTTTTCCTACTGCCTCTCGCCGAGAAACGGTAATTCCTGTACCGGCCATCTTGATTGAGGTTTTCCATGGTTTCCCTCAATTAATTCCAGATAAATATCGAGATGGTTTCTTATTTGAGGCCATGGCCGATTACCTATCAAACTCCTAGTTCAAAAATTACCTACCTTATCCTAATTTCCTATAATTCCTTCATTCGCCCATTGCTATTACGTAAGTTGAAGTTTTGAAAAATGTAGAAAAATAATGGGAAGTGTGGTTGATGGAAGATAGTAATGGTGCGAATGGCGTCTGTTATGACATAAAGTCGAGAAACGGACGTTAAACGCATTATTATTATTATTGTACAAGTATTTAAAATAATAAATCACGAATTTTGATCAAACTCTTGTTTACTTTATTTTTTTCGTCCCTCCCTCTTAATTATTTAAACTCCTCTTATTTTGAACTCTTGGTAATTTGAATTTTTTCTCTGATCTCTTAAGTGTCAAATTAATTATCTGTACTACTAAAATACAGCATTAACGACTGTAATGGGGGCCTAAAATAAAACCGAAAAAAAAACGAATCGATTTAGATAGGATTATTTTCTACAGACGAAATCACGTTGTCGCATCTTCAGATTTTAAAACAACTTCACTTATTGGCTTATTTTATATCTTTCCTCGTATATTGTGTAAACTATATACGTAGAGTACAGAATAATCTAACAATCCACGGAGGCAGCGAATATCTCTGTCCTTAACAATACCTTCCGGGAATTGGCACTGCCGTGCTGGTGTCAATAGACCATATCGCGTTGCACATTGACTTATTTCGTCGCGCGATCACCGATATTTTTTCTCATTCTGTTCTTTCACTACTATTTTTACACACTTCAACACTTTGAACAATATACGAAGTTTGTTAGATTCCTACGATACAACAGATAATAATTTATTCTCATGACTGTCACAATCTTATTTTTGAAATAATTTATGGTATCATTATATGAAAAAATATTTTTGGAAACATTTTTCTTCAATTTAACTATTATATTCTGAACGTAGGATGCGGCTCCTGAATTCTCAGCACTACGAGTCTCACTTGGGTGTTTCCGTTAACTTATTTTTTTAGTTGCGGAACTATAAAGGTTATCTGCTTGTTTTCTTAGTATTTTCTGGTTAGTGACGAACCAACGAGAGATGGCATTTGGTCGTAATCGAATAAATAAATTAACAGATAAAAAACAAAACCAAATCCTTAACAGCCACATTAAATTCTAACCTCAAGAACTTCATCATAAGGTGCTTTCTGATCAGGCTGTTAACTTCTAAAGTATTTGTTGGCAATATAGAACTCTTCAGACATAAGTGCGAATTCTTCGTAACGTTTGAATTTACCTCAAACATTTCTAGGAGCCTGCAGAACCAACTTCAAACAGTTCGAGAATGTGACCAACAAATACGCAATAGTGTCCGAATAGTTATGTATTGTCAACGAACGGTCCCAGGTCGACAAGAAAAAAGAGGAGAGAATTTTTAGTAGGTATTGCTGTGGTTGAGTTCTACATTACCCGCGGTTGCAGGTGTCCGTAAAAGAATGTTCCCTCCATTAACAAAAAAAAAAAACAGTTCGTGTAATAAAATAAAAATAAATAAATCACGTCATTTCAATTTTATAAAAAATAATACTTGATTCCCGGTGACCTTATTCTAATAAACCCTTTCACTTATGAAAGGAATGGCTGTATTATATCTAATCTAATTCGTAACGATTTCTCAAACGTCGCTGGCTCACCCATTTCCTTATTTGTTCAAAAAAAGTACGCAATTAGTTATTTGACGTAACTATAAAATTCAGTAGAATTGAAATTTAGACCTTACAAGCCGGAGACCTCTTCCCCTTTATGGCAAAATTTTACAAGCTCATCGATTACTTCTTGAATTACTGTTGAATCGTCAAAACATACAACGTCCACATGTCTCCAAATTCCCTGCTGTGTGACCATATATCGATTAAAAGCTTAAACAGTTACCATACGTAAACTGAACGTTACTTCCGCGAGAAAATGTTACTTCCGTTAGAACTGAGTTACACCTCATATCGCGCCTAAAGAAGTTTTACTTCAAAAAACGCTTTAGAAGTTCAGAATCTGTTATGAGCTATTTGAAACTAACCAACAAACACCTATAACAATACTAAAAATTCGATGTTAAAAGACTTAACTATTCAAAGTCTGGTTAGTTCAGTAGCTTCGGCTGTTCTTGAGGTCATTCATTTTTTAATAAATCTTAATGTCTATGATTCCCACACACATCAGATAATGCAATAATAATAATAATAGTAAAAACCCGGGTCGCAGTGCCAAAACCCTGCCGACAATATAGTGTATTTGCTAATACAGGTATTGTGGCTTTATTAAATGAAATTAAGTTTGTTTTTGGACAAAATAAAAAAAAATTGAACCCCTTAATACACCCCTTACAATAATAATTTTATTAGTTGAAATATTGTTATCAATCCAACATCTGCACCAAATTAAATACGACCTTCAGTAAGTACATTCGTATACGCAAACTAGTGTTTTCATAAAATTTGTAAGTCCGGTCCTGTCGGGCCGATTTGCTTATAATTTCAGGAGCACTTTTTAATTGCTACTAAAGGGTTAAACTTCAATTTTGAAACGATTCTGAGAATTTTTTCGGTATTTTTGGGCCCAAAAACTTTTTTCAACCCCTAAAAACTACCCTTAAAATGACCCGATTGGGCCCATTTTAAATAGGCTTCGTGCGGTGATGGATTCCAACATGTATGCCAAATTTCGTTAAAATGAATTAACTCCTTCGAAAGTTATTGCCCGCACATATAAATATATATATATATACATATATATATATAAACATTTTTAAAAATGGTGCCAAATTGTTTAGGAGGTTATGAAACGTCGAGAAATTTTGGTCCGACCCCTAGGTCCCGCCATCCGACCAACGGCAATAGTGTATGTTGCCATATGGCAAATACACTAACAAGTGCACAAGTTTCTGGCCAAAACCAACAAAAACAGAAGTGCAGATGATACAATGACCCTCCCCGTCTCATCCCGTAGCGAAACGGCGCAGTATGACATGTGGTTACGAAAACAAACTGTGCTTCACTTTTCTGTGTGTGTATCTCAATATAATATGTGTGTTGTGTACATATAAACAACTTGTTGCTCTCTTAAAACTATATTATGTATCATACAATCGATTAATGTACTACACGAAGATATTTATGTACGGATATAAGGCTGCAACAACCAGGAAATCAGGAAAAGAACACCGTTAATAAATTAGGTTGTTCTGCATTCTGCATTCTTTTTAATTTAATCATGGATTTCAAGGGCGTATCCAGGGAGCAGGGAAGGTCAGCTGCCCCCTTCCAAGTTGGAAAAAAATAAATTAAGACAGAAGCAATGAATACTCGACTAACCGTTAAGCATTCACCGTTAATAAATTTTCGTAAACGCGTAGCAATTAGTGTAAGCTCTAGTTGGAAGATTTGTTCAAAAATGTATGAAGGTGGCCACAAGAGACTCAGACTGAAAAAAGTTGGATGAAATCAATGCACTTTCTGTCGCCTCGAAACTAAATATATAATAATATACTAGACCACTATAACCTTTGATTACAACTATAGTTGTTTTAAGTGTCATTCAGCGGAATTTATAAGTAATATTGTATTTTTGATGGTTGATTATAAAAGTAAAAAAATTAAATTTCGAAAGTGTTTTCAAATATTTGAGGTTAATTTTTTATAAGTATTGTTCTTAGACTTTTTTATTTCAATTAATTATTTGCATGTATATTAAAATTTAGTTTTTAATGACGGCAAAGAAGTATAATTTTAAATCTTTTGTTATTGCATAAAGTATATGTCTTGTATGGCATCCTCCCAAGAAAGAGATTGAATTCAGAAACCTTTCTAATCTTTCTAAATCTTTAGTCGAAGTGAGTACCAAAGAGTTTGGTAATTCCTCTTGTATATAATATTGTGATAAAGAGAATTTCAGTCAAATAAAGTCAAAGATCTAAAAAATCTGGGAGTGTTGTAATGATTTCTAATAACATTGAAGATCCCTGAAGAACAATATTAGACCTTTTCTTATAAAAAAAGTGCCGCGTGCTTCTCTCTAGAGTTGTGCAGTTCGCGAACGAACTATTTCAAAAGAGCGTTCTTATGACCGAACTAAGTGAACTAGTTAGCAGCCGATCAAGAAATCAGTTCGTTAGTTCAATTATCATTATCTACCACACAATTATTGAATTAATAAAAAATCTGTTCGATAGTTTTTTTATTAGTTACCCTTCCAAAAATAAACTAAGAAATTTTTTTGTTTTTGAATTCCGTTTATAAGTAAATTTCACTATTTTATTCTTCTCTTTCTCTTCTTTCTTCGAACCTGAAGCGCCTTAACAGCGAACTAACGAACTATAAGAGCGAACTAGTTCGCCGGAAATGATTGAACTAAATTGAGTGCTCTTTTTAGTGAACTAAAATACGTAAGTCTACATAGATAATTGCTATTCACATTTTCGTTGATAATATAAAATAGAACGTCTACGGAGATGATAAATATAGTTAAAAGTTATCCTGTTCACTTTAACAGCTAACTTCAAGGTGTCTCATATTCGTTGCATTCTGCGTGCGCAACTTCCGTAGCAGAGGAAAATTTACCTTCAATGTGCCAAATGAAGATAACTTCAAAAATCTTTGCTAAATTTAAATGGACGCGAAATGATTGACAGATCCATTTCTGGATGATACGTACTCTTTTATTAAACGTTTGCAGTGAAGCGGCAGCACTGGTACTTTATTCTAGTAATAGTATGATACAAATATACATCAACGCTGAACACATACACTCAACATATGTAGAAACTGCGTAAAATAAGTTCAATGACATAGGTGGCATCTCTTTAATGATGTCGCCTATCAAGCGCTGCAAAATATGTCACAGATCCAATAAAACTTAACATTTTATTACAGTCAAGCATTTAGAAACTAGATCAATTATAAACTTATACTGCACGTATTTAACTTTTAATGCTTTAATAAGTAATTTAGTAACTTGAAATAATTTCTAGCGACAGAACAAAAAATATTGTACTTATTTGAAAAAATATTATAAACATTTCCAAGCTTCATAAACGAATTCCAGTTGAGTACATGATTTTTTCTATAAATATATATTTCAAAAATCAAACTAATCAGAGAAATTTTATTTATGAAAAAAGTTTTTTATAAGGTTCCAGCCCCGTTATACAAATTTTCATTTCTAAATCCTTAAAAATGTTATAATATCCATATTAAGTAGGTACTTTTATAGAAAAGACAGAGGCCAAGTGCAAATCGATGTTTCATGAAGTGTATCATATTTTTCAAACCGGAAATTTTACGAATATTTTTTTGGAAAAATGTCAAAAAAAATCTTTACCAGTTCACATAAAAAAAATAAAAAATGCTAGTTTTACAGGCATTTAGACCATTAAATGTCAAAAACAATTATTATTGCTTGAAAAAGTCGCAATAAATTACAGAGACAAAACGTCGCATATCAATAATTTTTTTATCCGAATAATTTATTTACATCTAAACCACATGACTGCGTCATAATCAGCGTTGCCAGATGTCCTGATTTTGGCGGGACGTCCCGATTTTTAAATCAAAATTAAATGTCCCGCGCGGGACAGGCTCAGTCCCGCTTTTCGGGGATAACTCGACCGTGCGTAAATAATTATTCTCTTATTGTAAGTTGCAATTTGTAACACTCACTCCTCAGACTATTGTTTGAAACGCCATATTTTTCTAATGAATAAAACTTTTTTGATTTTGATTTCTGTTTTTTTTATTTTTTTTATTCAGAAGTCGAATAAGACTCAACTATTTAACGATACGGTAAATCACGTAAACGTAATTTGAACTCAAATAAAAAGATAAATATTTAAAAACTTCTGATTATATACGTTTTTTTACTATGTCCCGCTTTCGACGAAAGAATCCCGCTTTTTTCACTCAAAAAGTTCTAAAATCCCGACTTGGCAAAAAAAAATCCTGCAACGCTGGTCATAATCCACTTTAACTATGTTAAATTTCAAGCCTCCAATTTAAATACCATTAGGAGCTTATGACGAACAGACACCGGAGTGAGGTTATAGTTGTTCCGTTTTTTCAGTTTTGGTACAGAACACTAAAAACTCACCGTTTAGTCTTTTTGATTTTGAAAATATCAAACGTATAGTTGAAAAGTAAAAGCTTCCCAAATTAGAGCCGGAAAACACATCACATACATTTCAATATTTCGAGGAATATTCTTCCATTTTCTAGCATCAAGAAAACGACAGCGTTTCAGAGGCACTCGTAACGAGCAAGTTAACATTTAACAACGTAACTAACATCACATATACGTTTCAAAGTGTGTGATTGTGTATGTAGAAGCACAATGTGCATATAAA
This sequence comes from Venustoraphidia nigricollis, assembly GCA_034508555.1. Lineage (NCBI taxonomy): Eukaryota > Metazoa > Arthropoda > Insecta > Raphidioptera > Raphidiidae > Venustoraphidia > Venustoraphidia nigricollis. Next base: position 2,051,388 of record JAVRKA010000044.1, on the reverse strand, counting down.
TAGTGGTTGAAGAACTGTCGTCACAGAACGGGTCACGTGGTCTGCACATCGAGTATTTAACTTTATTATGCCGGTGACATATTCAGATTGTTTTACGTTAGTTCCACCTAGAGATGAGAAGAACGAGTCTTTTTAGTGATCTGCATCTTTGCATCTGGATTCCGTATGTGAGCCGGCTCACTGAACCGGTTCAAAAAGAGCCGAGTTCTGAATATGTTACTGCAGTCTGCCACTGAGTTACCTAGTTCAGTCAATCATATCACGACCTGTATAGAATCAAGAATGCATAGCCAAACAGGTGATGCATGAGTCATTTGAGCTGACAGATGCATCAAAGCAAGACCTGATACGTAAGTGTAAAATGTGCTTCTGTGTGTTAAGTGTTTCACTGAGTTAAGCGGATCCGTTGATCCGTCGGCTCAAAAAAAAGTGAGTCGGCTCTCACGGATCTTCAGTCGGAGGCGGCTCTTTGAACCGGTTCAGATCTGAGTTACCCAACTCTAGTTCCACCAGCTTCTTATTATTTTACATACAGTGAAACTTGCTTATAACGCATTTGAATAGGAAAATTAATTAGTTTGTGAAAACCGGAATACGTTTTGAAGACGTTGCACACACTTGTCAAACATGGGACAGCACGACCAACACAACACAAACATGCAACCTGCACAAACCAACACAAACCAGCAAGTTTCAGTGCAGGTTCCGTATGATGTGCGGTCAGCGTTGCCAGACGTCCCGATGTTGGCGGGACGTCCCGATTTTTAAATCAAAATTAAATGTCCCGCGCGGGACAAGCTCAGTCCCGCTTTTCGGGGATAATTCGATCGTGCGTAAATAATTATTCTCTTATTGTAAGTTGCAATTTGTAACACTCACTCCTCAGACTATTGTTTGAAACTCCATATTTTTCTAATGAATAAAACTTTTTTGATTTTGATTTCTGTTTTTTTTATTTTTTTTATTCAGAAGACGAATAAGACTCAACTATTTAACGATAGGGTAAATCTGATTTAAAATATCATATTTTTATTAAAATACGTTTTCTGTGGCTATTTTTGCTATCTATTGTCACGTAAACGTAATTTGACTCAAATAAAAAGATAAATATTTAAAAACTTCTGATTATATACGTTTTTTTACTATGTCCCGCTTTCGACGAAAGAATCCCTCTTTTTTCACTCAAAAAGTTCTAAAATCCCGACTTGGCAAAAAAAAATCTGGCAACACTGTGTGCGGTAGACATTTTGCAGTTTTCAAGTAGTCTTGTCATTTCAGATTAATTAATGAATACGATACATTACTAGCACGCTAGATCGGTCCAGCACGTCTTGACAGCAATTGTACGTGACCAACTGACGGTCGGTGCTAGTCTAATGTGCATTACTCCGTTAAATAATGATCTGTGCTGTGCTGGTCGTACTTGAGACATGTGTGCGGTATTTTAGTTTAAAAATAAAAATTCTCTAAGACCGGTATATTTTTGCTCACTCCCTATAAAATAGCTGCTTTTCATGCGTGTATAGCAATCGTAAAACAATTGAACGTCATCTACTAGTGCTGTAAAATAAAACAAAAAATTTCAATCTAACCAATTCAACAACAAGGTCCATAAATATATTCACAAAAAAAACTAATTTGAACTGTCAGAAATATTGAAAAATGAAAATTATGTGAAAATCAACTATTTTATAGAGGTACTTTCAAAAAACGTATCTCGAACGTAATGATACTATGACTCGTGAGACTGTTCAAACTCGGTTAACATATTGTCACTTTCATTTATGTTATATATACATAAACTACTACTTATTATAGTGCAAACTTCGAAAGGATTGAAAAAATATTGTCATTTATCTATAGCGCCTATATTTATCAATCTAATATATGCAAAATATATGATTGTCATTAATAAAGCCTTTATTATATGTTTGAATGTAGTGAATTAATATACAGTCCGAATCAGTTCTATTTACGTAACATTAAAAAGGTAATCGACGCCCACTTGATGACGTAGTCGGTGTGTAAAAGACGCCCACGGGAATTATATTCCTTGTGTCCCAGGTCAGGTGCACTTATTTCAAAATCCTACATCCCGTACTAAACATACTGAATTCCAGTTTTACTGTTTTCGAAGTAATTCCCTAATTATTTGGACAATTAATATATCAAAAGTTCTATGTCTTTATCATCTATGATAGTAGCCAATCAGAACCAACAACTGTTACCACAAAAAAGACAGATATATTATGTTTGCACTTTAATCGTGCAGTAAATAAAACGTAATTAAATTAAATATATTTAATACATTTATTCGTTTGTTAGTTGTACGGAACACTCGTACTAGTTTTCTACCTAAATTAAATTCCTAACTGAAATCCCACTATACCCACAAGTCTCAACTACTCAATTAAACACATATCCCGTAGTTTTTGATAATATTTATCAGTCGTCACCCACGGTTTTCACGTTTCGAAATATATACATACGCCCACATATACTATTTAATTAATTAGCATATTAATAAACACTGTTATAATTACAATATGACAATTCTAGATTGTATATTTTATTTAATGTTACTTGCACTAGTTAATCTTTGCATTTTTGCAGGTGACCTACTAGTAACTAAATATTTGTTTTGCACATTACCTTATAAAATACGTGCTTTTCATGCGTATAGTAGTCGAAAAATGGTCTATTTCGAATAATCAGTTTCTCAAAACTTTTGTCCGGACCCAATTTGATTTAATTTTAATAGTAAGATGCATGACCGGAGACAGGCCCGGATTAATAAATTTGCCGCCCCTAGGCAATTGCGAAAATTGCCCCCCCCCCTCCCATCGCGAAACTTCTTCAATGGTGGAATAAGTTTGGTACAAAAGTTTTCCAATAAATAAAATGGATCTTTTTGAAAGCAAATATTTTATTTTATTATAACCAGTATCCTAGCTAGTCATCATGAAGTATATGATACATTGAGCAATTACCATTATGTATGCGATTGTTTTTCGAAGAGTATTGCTCATTGGTTTAAATTTTTACGTCTCGATTTTCGGATGGCAAACTCATCAATGACGGAATCAAAATCTAAAGACATGAGCAAATCTGACTCTATAGTTACAAAAGCGAGCGCGTTTAATCGTTCTGCAACCAGTCTTGATCTTAAGCAGTTTTTCACTCGCCGCAGTACGGAAAATGATCGTTCAGCGCTACAATTTGATACGGGTGTGCAAACGAGCATTCGGTACGCTATATCAACATTCGAGACACGCATAAATCGACTCTTTTCCCGATTCGAGCATTTTCGGATTATGATGTTGGTACGCGTGCCGAAGAAATAGGCGGAAAATTTAATTCCCACGAATAGAACAAACTTTTGAAGTTTCCACCAAAATTTGCCGTCCTTCAATTTTCGCCGCCCTAGGCAGCTGCCTATACTGCCTGCGTGGTAAATCCGGGCCTGACCGGAGAACTTCTCATGTATCATTGTGTTAAAATCACATTTTTAATAATTCATTACTTGAAAACTAGACGTGTAACATAAAAAAATAGTCGTATCCATAGATAACATGTTAAATGTTCATCTGAATATTCTTCTAATGATCGAATAGCATTAAACGTGGTCTACCTAAAAAAAACCAATATACAAGTCGCGGGTAAAAGACCAATAAAGCAAGTATTCGATATAATAAAGTTCATATCTACAATGCAACGCAAATATAAATAATGTTTCTCGTTGTCTTCTTATCAGTACGGTTACTTCAAAAATAGAACATTGTTGAGATTTTAATACAAGAAAAACTTTTTAAAATAATTGTAGTTATTACGTAAATGTACAAACACAGCAATGTTCTAGAACTATGGGAAGATCGACTTGCAGTAAAAATGTAATTTAAACTCAAAGCTGCGCAAAGCACCGAACCTCAGTGCTTGAAGCACTGAACATCGAGCGCATTCATAAATGTTAGATTTATTCATGCAACATGCACTTTAATTTTTTAAAATGCTTAAAAGCACCATGCACTTACTAAAGTGCTTAAACGCATCAAGGAATAAGCATTTTTATGTAACATCTTAAATCTTAACTTCCAACATTAAGTTATTAAATAAATTTTGAACGAACAATATTTTTAATGGGAAACTTTGGAGTTAAACAAGAAATTGATCTCTAATATCAAACGAAATAAGAATTATAAATATGTTTTATTAAACTTTGAAAACGCTTATTAAGCATTGAAAATGCTCATTAAGCATTTTAAATGTTTATTGAGTAATGCTTAATAAACTTGTAAAATGCTTCTTAAGCAATGTATAATGCTTACGTGCTTAATAAGTAGCAAATCTTAATGCAAATACTCTAAGCATCTGATTTTACAGAACGTTTTAAACAAAGTGCTTTACGCATTATAAATGCTTAAAGCATTATTACAAGAAATAAATTCTTAACATTGCCCATCTCTGTACAAACTAATTTTGTTGCCTAAAGTCGGGTACAGACAAAACCAACATTGTTAACATTTGGGCGACACAAGAGTTCGCACAATGTGTACACGTTGCGCAATAGTTGCGCCTCTGCGCATGATTTCTTGACAATTTGTTGCACAATGTTCGCTCACGAGGCGGTCTATCAAACGAAATTTTGTTAAAGTCTATGTATTATATCATCATTATATGCATGTTGCCGAACCATCTGTCAACATCCAATTAACTTTTCTGTCAACAAGCTCGCCAACAGTTGATCAACTGTTGACAGATCGTTGGCAAACATTTAGTCTTAATACAAACTCTCATTTCCTGAATTGGAAGAAATCAAGATCGAGTGGAATAGAGATGCGAAAAACGGGTCTTTTTAGTCTGCCACTGAGTTACCTAGTTCGGTCAATCATATCACGACCTGTATAGAATCAAGAATGCATAGCCAAACATGTGATGCATGAGTCATTTGAGCTGACAGATGCATCAAAGCAAGGACTGATACGTAAATGTAAAATGTGCTTCTGTGTGTTAAGTGTTGCACTGAGTTGTGCGGATCCGTTGATCCGTCGGCTCAAAAAAAAGTGAGTCGGCTCTCACGGATCTTCTGTCGGAGTCGGCTCTTTGAACCGGTTCAGATCTGAGTTACCCAACACTAATTTGGAAACGTTTTCTTTAATCTAAGTGATACATAAGATACCCGAAAAACCGCAAGGTCTCATCACAAATTTATTTTCTTCATACCATGCCATAAGTACGTACTTTCTGATTCGATTTTAAAACAGAAAGTCTAACATTTATGCACTGCTGTAATTACTCGCATGCCGTCTGCCGAAACAGTTTTGTCATGCGCACTGATACGTAAGACTGCCGTTTGCCAGGTCACGTGTTCGCCATGTTAGACAGTAGTAGCCAACTGCTGTTATTACATGGACATTACTAGATCCATGTGTCATTATGTATAACCTCAAAATTGCTCACTTGAATGTAATTAGCATTTTTATACATTGATGAAAATACGTACTTTCGACAGGGTATTAAGAAAAGTAGTATACACCACAGCCGATATCTCAATATCGTCAGCTTGAACACAGTCACATACATTCTCACACCGATACCGTGCGTTGGTGCAGTGTAAAGTTCATTCTTATGTGAAGAAATTCAACGTGAAGCAATCAGATATGTTAATTTGTTAATACAATTTGTGTGACATCCCCCCGATGCGACGAAGTGAAATCTCACTTGCTCCTCTCAACATAGTACACCTTTTATCTGTGGAAACTGAATTCGCACTATAGCATTTTATTTTATACTAGTCGCTACCCGCGGTTCTGCACGTAATTAATATGACACATTTATAGCCTCCTCTAGTACAAAATTTCAAATAAAGAGTACACTAAGCTTAATTTCTTAGAATTTTTTTTTTTTTTTTTTTTTTTTTTTTTTTTATTTACAATAAGGTGCTTCGACTACTGAGGTCATTCTTAGAATTTCTTTACTCACATTGGCGCTAAGTTAAAATAATAATAATAATAATAATGAATTTAACGTCCATTTCTCGACTTTATGTCATAACAGACGCCATTCGCACCATTACTATTTTTTCATCTACCACTTCCCGTTATTTTCTACATTTTTTACAACTTCAACTTATGTAATAGCAATGGGCGAATGAAGGAATTATAGGAAATTAGAATAAGGTAGGCAATTTTTGAACTAGGAGTTTGATAGGTAATCAGTCATGGCCTCAAATAAGGAACCATCTCTATATTTATCTGGAATTAATTGAGGGAAACCATGCAAAACCTCAATCAAGATGGCCGGTACAGGAAATACCGTTTCTCGGCGAGTGGCAGTAGGAAAAAGTCCCAACCACAACTGTCCCTGCCGGAAATCAAACCCGTACCTCCCGAATGCGAGTCTAGTGCTGTACCACTATTCTACCCAGCTCGGTATTGGCGCTAAGTTAAAATAAAAAAAGATACAAGAAAGTGGTATAGCGCAGATAGTAATGGTATGAGTGACGTTGTTGTATATTGACGAATATCAAGTTTATTTATTGAATTTTAGGGGAAAAAATATATTTTTTGAAAATTTTAAGCAGCAAACCAAATTTTGTGAAGCGATTAATGTTTAATCACAGCTAATAAAAACAGTATAAAAATTTATTTTTCGACGAAAGTTCGACATTTCCCGAGAACATATTTTGTAATCTGAGGTATCGGTCATCAAGAAAAATAATTAGATGTGACGAAAATCTTAAAACACCTCTGTATAATGTCCACTACAAGTTGACATCGGTTTAGAACAACCCCTTTAGTCAAGAAACGACAGGCAGACTTTACGGGTGTTGACTTCACACCCTTGTGTCAGAGCGATTAATGTCTAAGCTTTCCACAGCAGAAAGCGAAAGCGTGGTAGACAAGACTTTTTTTTAACTGATTATTAATTACTCCAACAATCTTGAATATAAAATTGCTACTGTATGAACGGTGTTTACAATATGGATATATTTTTTGAAATTATCATCTTTTTGAGAGATGAGATATATCGCGTTTCTCCAGATCGTCTTTCTGAATTAGTGTTGGGTAACTCAGATCTGAATCGGTTCAAAGAGCCGACTCCGACAGAAGATCCGTGAGAGCCGACTCCCTTTTTTTTGAGCCGACGGATCACCGGATCCGCATAGCTCAGTGAAACACTTAACACACAGAAGCACATTTTACACTTACGTATCATTTCTTGCTTTGATGCATCTCAAATGACTCATGCATCATATGTTTGGCTATGCATTCTTGATTCTATACAGGTCTGAACTAGGTAACTCAGTGGCAGACTGCAGTAACATATTCAGAACTCGGCTCTTTTTGAACCGGTTCAGTGAGCCGGCTCACATACGGGATCCAGATGCAAAGATGCAGATCACTAAAAATACCTTTTTTTCCCGTCTCTATTCTGAATATAAGAAGGTTTGCTTGCTGTCATTTAAAATTTAAAATTGTTCATAGTTTGGCATAAGGAGATATAACATTAGTATTTAAAGCTCCCTTCGCCAAAGAAATAAATGTTCTTTTGAAATAATAGAATAGCTTCATTATTGAACAAATCAATTACGGGGTCGTATTTGTTGGTCTTGAAACTCTTATTTCTTGAAAACTAAATGTGAAATAACAATTTCTAAATGTTGGAAACCGTTCAGATATCGATTTAGGGGTCAACTGATTTTTCAAACACATATTTACTATTTTCATATTTTTATATTTTGATATATATAATATATATGTATAACGCGCCTCTATATAAAACGAACAGGTTTTATTCTACCACAGAAAGGACTTGAATCTTCCTTTTTATATTACATCATCCGTTACGTGCTACGGTGGTAAACGTGGTAAACACGTCGTTTAATCTGCAGTTTCACAGTTGGCTGACTTCAAATCCACAAGATCAATCAAATTATTGCCAAATATTATAAATTAAACATCAGAAACAAATTTGCATAAGAACGCTGTGTTAAATTATAAAGTACTGTGGAAGAATAATTACCTGGATAATTAACTAACTAATTAATAATATAATATACAACCCCAATGTAATTTATTATACTTTGTTTTACAAAACTTTTGGACGAGAACTAATGTTTCAATTTATTTAGTAAGACTTATCGATAGGTTCTTTTTTATAATTTATGACTTCGAAATCGATATAAGTACAACATCCCACTTTCTTTTATTAATTCAAGACGAAGAATAATAACTAAGCAAGTTTGCACGTTTATCGTCAATTTATACAGTACTAGCCGCCACCCGCGGCTCTGCACGCAATTGAGATGAACCACGACAGCGATAACAGTAGTGGAGCGTTCGGCTCCACCGTATTTGACAATTTTACAACAAAGTGAATAGCATAAAAGGCTTCTCCATGAAAAAATACATATATGTGTCAACTTTCGTAGTGATCGGTCAAACGTTGTCTATTAATCTCAGTGGAATATAATAACGTCATTACGGGCCAACGTTGCCAGATTTTTTTTTGTTAAGTCGGGATTTTGGAACTTTCCATCGTTTGTCACATTATAATAAAATTTGCGTTATTTTTATATATAAACAGTAAATCAAAACGAAATGCACCGTCGACTTTTTAGTATTGAATCTTAGCCCAAATCTCGTTTCAAATTCGAATTTGTCTCAACATATCAAATTAGGAATATTACCGTTTATATTGCAGTTTTTTGTGACCGTATTACTAATTTTAAAAATTCTGTTATGACTATATAAATAATTAATGGTTATAGGTTATCATAAATTAATTAGAACGTGAAATATTAGAATGTTAGAACAAAGTCCGATATCATAAATAACAACATGTAGGAACGATTATGTCAACGTAGAGTTACACCAATTTTTTTATAGATATTTAATTTTTATTTGCCATTTTCAATGTGATATTTATTATGTATACTGTACAGGTACAGAGAGAGAGACAGACACAGAGAGAGAGAGAGAGAGAGAGAGAGAGAGAGATTGTAGATTATAGACGGTCAACATCTGAAGTCATCAGCGTTGTACAGGTAATAGCTTACTAATACTGAAGTATACAATGAAAAATGCCACTGATTGTTCCAGTCTATTTATAAGAAGTATGTCAAATTTTACAAATTTATATCAAAAGGTTTTTTTGATAAAAATATTTAGCGACTCACTTTTAACAACTTAATTTTAGATGATATACCTTCATATTATGACCTTTGACCATTCCAACTCCACAAGTGAGGGAGTGTCACTAATTAACAATATTTTTTCGTTTTGAGGTGCCCGAATCCAAAAAAAAGAAAGAAAAAAAAGAAAAAAGAGAGAAAAAATAAAAAAATAAATAAAACCGAGCTGGGTAGAGTAGTGGTGACAGCACTAGACTCGCAATCGGGAGGTACCGGATTCGAATCCCGGCGAGGGCAGATGTGGCTGGGACTTTTTCCTACTGCCTCTCGCCGAGAAACGGTAATTCCTGTACCGGCCATCTTGATTGAGGTTTTCCATGGTTTCCCTCAATTAGTTCCAGATAAATATCGAGATGGTTCCTTATTTGAGGCCATGGCGGATTACCTATCAAACTCCTAGTTCAAAAATTACCTACCTTATCCTGATTTCCTATAATTCCTTCATTCGTCCATTGCTATTACATAAGTTGAAGTTGTAAAAAATGTAGAAAATAACGGGAAGTGGTAGATGAAAAATAGTAATGGTGCGAATTCCGTCTGTTATGACAAAGTCGAGAAACGAATGTTAAACGCATTATTATTATTATTATATTTTTGGAAAAACTATATTCGTCTGTTAGTCTGTTTGACCTCTGACGACGCCAAATTGATTCAGAAAGAAGATTTGTCCACTTGTCTACACTTTTTGAAGAAACAATTGGTTTTGTCAGTTAAATTTCCAAGCAGTCTGTATAAGTGAGTTGCATTTGTCTAAATATGCCAGCCCACGCTTGGAGATGTATATTCTAATACCGAGTCCTTCTGTAAATGACCTTCTATACGCCATAAACATGAAACAATGGTGCGTATTTAAACTTTTATTGACGTTGGAATAGGTCAAGAAATGTCATTACGTTTTAAAATATAATTGGCAATGGCTGTATATTAACAATTAACTAGAAAATAATAACCTTGTTACTAATAATAAATGCGTATAAGTTATTGATCTATATCACAGATTTGAAAGCTAATTTTATAGCTTTTGCAAAAAAAAATGCCAGTATGTATCACTGTTCGCCAGTTTTTAATGGACACGGTAGATATGTATTTACAAATAATAAAATTGTATTACATTAAACGTTTCACATATATGGAGTGTAACTATACGTTACACCTGATTTTTTTGTGAAATCAAAAAATTAAGGCGAATTAACATTAAATTCTCTTTCTATCCAAAAAATGCAAACAGAAACAATAGGGCTATTTGATTTTTATTTTTAAATTGTCTAAAATGTTCATATCGTAGAATTAGTCCACACGAATTTTTATTTCACATAAATCGTTTTATAGGACAAAATAACACTCAAAATGTTAAATACCTAAGTTGGCATGAAAATACGAGCCGCCATGTTTACCTATTATGACATCATTCTTGTAGTAGGTATATATACAAACAAGTTTAAAGGAGGCTCGTTTAGTGTTTATATGTCAAAAAAATACAATTTTAAAATTAAAATGAACCTCGTGTTTTTAAAAATACAAAACGATAATTGCTGATGTCTTATACGATAAATTATCGTATTGACATAATCTAAGCATTTATTTTTTATAGTATGAAATACCTTATTCTTGTACCGCGTTACATGACCAGTGTTTGTGAAACTCCATATTCTTGTTGGACTTATTGCAGTCTTATAACGGAAAATATATCCAGAAAATTCCAATTACAGTGTCTACTATATACAAAACGATTCACCTAGTATTCATTAATATTTCACAAGACATCTAAATAAAAGCACTCTGATTTTAAAATCGATTGCTTGTAAATTGCACTGAAGTTAAGTAAATTAAACATTACCAGTATGTAATCAACCGGCGATATACTTTAGTAAAACAAAGAGAAAACTTTATAACCATATAATAATAGAGACACTTAATTATTCTAACCAATCAAATACAGTGCACAATTGATAAATTTCCCTGTAGCTGACAAAATATTTTTAATTTTAAAGATAGTATCCATCAGTTAATCAATTTTTTAAATTTATACGGAAATAACGACGAAAAATTATCACTTTTAGTTTTAAAAAAAATTGTATTATTGTCCATTATATAAATTAGGTTTAAGGTTCACGCCTACTGACTCGAATCGGATGGGCTCAGCATGACGGTGTATAAGCACACTGAATGTTGCCAAGTCGATCTGAGCCGACTAGTGCGTAGGAACCCGTTTAACTTCATGTATTCTAATGCCGTCGATCGTGTCAAGCCGATCCTATCCGACTCAGTGTGCGTGGACCTTTATTTGGAAATGTTTAATGCCAGTAGTATGACCAAGGGGATGAATCTCTATATTACGTGTGTTTGGTAAAGTGCCCCATGCAAAAAATGTTAACACTTTTGACACTATTAAAAGTGTAAGATATACTCTGTTTGGTATTTGAGTGTCGAACTAAAAGTGTAAACAATAACAAATAAATAAGAACACTTGAAAATGCTACACATATTATTATTAAACTATTTCGCGATGCTCGTTTCGGACAATAAGTCTATCCTCAGAAATATCAGTGCAAAAGTGTAAATTCTTTAACAAGGGAACGTAACAGGGGCGTAGCTACCGCCGTATCTGCCGCATTAATTATACGGGGCCCCCGGGCCACGGGGGTCCCCAACGTGCGTAAGCAAAAATTAAGAAAAACTTCTCAAATTTTTTTTATTTCAGAAATGACAAAATCAAAAAAAGTAATTTCTTTTTTTCCCGCGTAAAGCGTGCGTTCAAAAGTTGGAAACACCCTACATTGGTTATCGCGGGCTGCGGGATTTCCCCTATAGATAGCTAGCTATCATCAGCCATAAATGATTTAATAAATCAGTTAGCCGAAAAAAAGACAAGGAGAGTATATTCAATTTCAATTGTTTGTAAAAATTTTGGAAAAAGTGACAGATAGATAATTATGATGAATAAATATTTCTTTTAATTTTATGCATTTTTTTTTCTTTTGTGAGAAATCTTTACCCTTCCTAAGGGTCCCCAAACAAATTTTTATACGGGGCCCCGCCAAGGCACGCTACGCTTCTGGAACTTAGTGTAGCGTTGAACACGTGATGTTACAAGCGTATGAACAGATAACACTTTTTTAAACCTAATGTACACTTTTCAGTGTAAATTTCACTGAGTTATCTACACTACACTAATATAATATCAAACACACCTATTGCACTGGTCCTCTACTCAGGCAAAGCTACCTTAATCTTCAGGTATATCGTGTGACCAGCGAAAAAACGTCTGTGCAGAAGGGGTGGAATCGCGTGTAACAGCTAGAATTTTGCAAAATCTTAGGCGGAGAAGATGTTCCCGCGTAGTGAGCGATGCGATTATCGGCAAGGGAAAATATTATAAATAATACTTTAATAACAAGTAATTAAAAAACACTTGAAAATTCTACAAATAATTCTTTATTTCTCGACGATCGTTTCGGACAATAAGTCCATCCTCAGGTGTACAAAAACTTATACACTCCTGAGGATGGACTTATTGTCCGAAACGATCGCCGAGAAATAAAGAATTATTTGTAGAATTTTCAAGTGTTTTTTAATTACTTGTTATTATTAATCATGTTCTACCACGTGCCGAGTGAAAAATCAGTGCAAATTAAAATAATACTTTATTAATATTTCCGAACTCTAGCTGTAGTGTTTAGTCATTACTTTTTATATTATTTATATTTAGACAAATCATAGCGAATTTATGAATAGAAAATTGTTTATACTTTCTGCCATACATTTTCAGAGTGGACACGCTGTAAAAATAAATATTGAAAGTCTACTGATTCAATATTCTTTGTTGTATGCAATCGCGTGACCGACAGTTTACGACTAAATTAATCAACTTGTAAGTACCCCAATTGTTTAATCATGATTTATTTCTATATACATTTCTATGTAAAACTTCTGTAACTTTGATTGCTATCAAAGAAAATTGCTGTACATAAATTATTCGTGTCATTTAAATTCTCAAAAAAAGCATTGTTTTTCTTTTCATTACACTAAAATTGCGTTGAATATTCAAAACTTGACGAAAATGGACTCTAATGCTCCGGTTATTATTTTTTTTTAAATAACAATAACACATTTCGATATTGCTATAATTTTCAAACAGATCTCTCGTTGAAGTGAAAATTCATGCCAAACACCAAAGGTATATAATGTTTATGATTTTGCAGGAGTAGTTCGGGAAATCCATTATCTTAATCAAAAAGTAGACCAAACCCCGAAAATTAAAATCAACTATTTATGTTTTAAACGATAGTTTCGGCTACTTGAGCCAACATCAATAAAACTTATATCTAATCAATATTAGTAGAGGTCAGCGTCGCTAGATTTTTTTTGCCAAGTCGGGATTTTGGAACTTTTTGAGTGAAAAAAGAGGGATTCTTTCGTCGAAAGCGGGACATAGTAAAAAAACGTATATAATCAGAAGTTTTTAAATATTTATCTTTTTATTTGAGTTCAAATTACGTTTACGCGACAATAGATAGCAAAAATAGCCATAGAAAATGTATTTTAATAAAAATATGATATTTTAAATCAGATTTACCCTATCGTTAAATAGTTGAGTCTTATTCGTCTTCTGAATAAAAAAAAATAAAAAAATAGAAATTAAAATCAAAAAAGTTTTATTCATTAGAAAAATATGGCGTTTCAAACAATAGTCTGAGGAGTGAGTGTTACAAGTTGCAACTTACAATAAGAGAATAATTATTTACGCACGGTCGAGTTATCCCCGAAAAGCGGGACTGAGCATGTCCCGCGCGGGACATTTAATTTTGATTTAAAAATCGGGACGTCTGGCAACGCTGGTAAAGGTACACAATTGTTTCAGAAATATTACAAACGTAGGTAAGTCATTCTTCTTATAATTATGTTAAAAATTAAGTACTTCATAATTATTCGTGTATGTAAAATTGCCATAAATAAACTGTTATTAATATTTATGTAAAACTGCCATTAATAAACTTTTATTAATGGCAATTTTACATAAAAATGTTTTTTTGGTTCGGGGGTCTCAAAACGAAAAAATATTGAAAAATTTTGAAAATCGAATTTTAGCCTAAATTATTCCTGAAGTGGGTTGAAATGGTAATAGTGATAATAATGTATTCAAAGCCATTTTCTTCACAGTACACGATAACAGACACCACTCGCACCATAATAAAATGTAAAAGTCCGGCTATCTATCTAACCGCAGCAGTCAGAGTGTACACCGTGTATCATTTATATAATTTACGGTGAGAAAGACGCGTTCCTAGGGCATCATTTAAATGGCGAAAGATGTAACGGCGGTGTTATAGTAGGATAAGACAGACATAAAGTCGGTACAGTAATCAAATTTACAAGAAGGCGACACAAAATTGAATATAAAATTTAAAGAGACGACAATTTCGGGACTGAGAAATAGAACAGAAGAACGAGAAGTTGACAAGTGTCTTGGGAGTATGTTGGTACTTGTGTATGTGCGGGGCGGCGCTCCTATAGTGACAGACGCGCCGAGGTATAAGGTGTCCTATCTGTCCCCACACACAGGGTTGTTCAAAAAGTTTTGCAATTAACTAGTTCATATTATACACTATAACCTTTCCGCTTGACTGTCGCCGCGTTGACTTCGTGTAGATTTTTTGAGGCCCGTAGCTACATGATTGGACCTAGAGATGGGAAAAACGGGTCTTTTTAGTGATCTGCATCTTTGCATCTGGATCCCGCATGTGAGCCGGCTCACTGCACCGGTTCAAAAAGAGCCGAGTTCTGAATATGTTACTGCAGTCTGCCACTGAGCTACCTAGTTCAGTCAATCATATCACGACCTGTATAGAATCAAGAATGCATAGCCAAACATGTGATGCATGATTCATTTGAGCTGACAGATGCATCAAAGCAAGAACTGATACGTAAGTGTAAAATGTGTTTCTGTGTGTTAAGTGTTTCACTGAGTTATGCAGATCCGTTGATCCGTCGGCTCTTTGAACCGGTTCAGATCTGAGTTACCCAACTCTAATTGGACCGAGAACACACATTGTGAGCTTCTGATTTGTGAACAGTTAGGCAGGTATGCTCTGTCAGTGATGTCACGTGACAGGTTTACACATAATATCATAAGTTTTTTAAACATACGCGTGACAGAAGCTAAGAAGAGTTTCATATCAAAAAGATACATAGTATATTACACCACAAGAGTGGAAAGTTGAATTTCCTGCACTGCGCCACATGATGCCCGAGGCGAAGTCGAGGGCATCATATGTCGCGCAGTGCAGGACTTTCAACTTTCTGCTCGTGTGGCGTATACTATTTTTCTTCATACCATGCCTAAAGTACGCACTTTCACCAATATATAAAAAAACTACTTCCTTTCAAATGATAAATGTTTATGTTATATACATAATGACACTATTTCAGAAGATCGCTACTTACAAGCGTACAGATAGACATCTATGGGCTAACATGTGACTTGACAAAGTCGCTAGTCTGACCGTATCACGTATCAGTACGCATGACAAAACTGTTTAAACCCGCCTATACAGACGATATGCATGTAATTGCAGCTTGTCACAACAACAAATCAGAAATGTCATACTTTCTGATCTAAAATCGAATCAGAAAGTACGTACACTTCCGACATAGTATGAAGAAAAAGATTTTGTCACACGTCTTTTTAAACTATCACATTTTGATGTCGTAATTGACTTACAACTAGCTCAGTAGATTTAAAGACAGTGCAATCTTGTCAAGCTAAACCAGCACGACCAGTACACCACAAGCCTACCCTGCACGATGTCACGTAAAACAGCAACTTTTAGCGCGGGTTTCAGGAACGTCATATCAATTAACATCCTAGATCGGTCCAGTACTGCTTGACAGAAACTGCAGGCGATCAACTGACGGTCGTAGCTATAGCTGCTGATTGCAGGTACTGGTCTAATATGCGCTAATCCGTTAAATAACATGGGTAGCTTCACGAAACGGCTTTTCTTAACTTAACACGTGTGAGTGGTCTTTAGAGTCAAATCTCCATCTACTAGGGCATCCAATATCAAGTTGCTGCATCCGGTTCTGATTTATAATGCAATAAGGACGAACAAAGTTTTAGCATCCCTGCACGGAGCAGTATGCAAGAGACAAGAGGGTGGTAACTATAGCACGTGGTGCGGAGGAATAATAATTGAGCGCGCTATGCATGTGTGAGAGAGTGAGACGATGTAAAGATGTGTGTGTGTGTGTGTGTGTGTGTGTGTGAAGATGACGGGGCAATAAAATAACATGATGCTGATGCACTCGCCATGTGCGGTGCGATGAGTGGATTTATTAAAAACTTTGAACCTAAAGCGTTTATGAAATTATATTATGCAATATAAAATTATGTACTTACATTCTTCAAACGACCGTCAGTCTATAACTACTTTATGTCTCAACTGAACGACACACTTTAAAGAACTAGGAAGACAGTACCGTAATATGACGGTGAATGACATGAATATGCAATTAAATGGACGTGTCTTTCCCGGTAGCGGTGGCATCACCGTTATGTAAAAATAGGGTCGCTATATTACGATACAGCTTTCCTAGGAAACCCTGCGATGAATTCTATGCAGGACATGATTCATTGTGTCAAATTAAAGGACAGTTTAGAAGCGTTGCTTTCATTGCCTTTTTTATATTTAGCTTAGAATTTTAATAACCTTGAATTTAAAGTTTAAAAGTCACATATAAGATTGTATACCTAGTGTCGTAATCTACACTAATATTATAAAGAGGAAATATTTGTATTTTTGTAATGAATAAACTCAAAAACTACTGTGCCGATTTAAAAAATTCTTTCACCATTAGAAAGCTACATTCACCCTGAGTAACATAGGCTATATTTTTTGCTAGAAAATATTAGGGATCCTTTAGTAACTTTAGTAACGTAACCCAAGGTGTAAAAAAATGCCATAAAACATCTTTCGTCGCATGCGCTGCGGAAACTATTGATGATAGAACAAAAGTATGTTCTACAATATTAAAGAACATATCAATAACTACAAAAAACTTCGCGATACTATATGTTCAACTATTTTCGTTATGTCACAATAAGCACTTTTTACATTTTAATAATCTATATAGATAAAAGACGATGTATATGTAATCTATGGACTCCAAACGGGTAGACCATTTTTGATGAAATTTTCAGACAATATTTAGATTAGCCCAGCGGGTGATCTTCTGAAGTTTGGTAGCGATTTTTTAAATTTCTTTTTGGGAAATAAGATTTTTAGCGATTGAATTCGCGCAAATTCAATACACGCTGAGAATTTAATGATAATGATTCTCATCTTTTATATCCTATATATTACATTTACACCCGGGCGAAGCCAGACTGGGCCGCTAGTAGGTTATATAACGACGAGGTGTGATATGTTTAAAGCGAGCGAGTTTTCAGTGATTTAGTTCAAATTATATATAGCATTTTTTGCACATACCTCCTATAAAATAGCTAATTTTCACATTATAATAAGTATATTTGTAATATTTTTGACACTTTACGTTCGGTCATATTAGTATTTATCAGGACTGTTCAGTGCCTACTTTGCTTCTCTGTAGCTCATATGGATTTAAATGGCAACTGACAGAGACATAACTAAAGGATTGGTAAAAGCGCATTACGTTTATTTTACTTTACAAACTAGTGACAAAAATGGCCATTTTACAACTCGCTATATAGATATGAAATGCGGCTATTTTATAGAGTCGTGCAAAAAATGAATTTTTAAATATCACATGAAAAGTGCTTGAGACACAGGGATCGTTCAAATATTGCGTCACACAAATTTAAATTTCGTTTTTATTACTGAATTCTTACATGACACTTTTTTGTATTTCTGTTACTCAGGTGGCTAAACGAGGTGGTAAGATGTAAAATGAAACTAGTTGTAAATAAGTACCGCTCGTAAAGCTCAGTGAAATGTGAAAATATATTTATATTTCAGTAATATACTTATATTGACTTTCCAACGAAGTCAGAACTTGAAATTTTAAAAATGTAATTTATTCAGTTAACCCACACATGATTTTTTTTATCTCTTTTCTAATTTTTTCTTCATTTTTACATTTTTTATTTTCCGCGTTTAACGTTCAGAGTCTTTGAAGTTAGATTTAATAAAAAAACTAATACTTTCTTTGTTCTGAAAATTTAATGAAGCAAAATAATGAAAGAAAATGAACTAAGAATTGGTAATATACAATTTAAAAAACTTACAATATTTTAATACGTAACTGATTTAACTAATAAAACTGAATTTACATAAAAAATGTTAAATGACATTTTATATAAAAATTTACCTAATATAAGCGCTATGATAATGAAAAAAGTTCCCTTCTTTCCAGTAAAACAAAGATTGGGGTGGAAAAAGTGGAGAATGATGAGATGGGGGGGAGGAGGCCGTACAAGACCCTTGATAATTCGCATCAAGGAAATATTCTAATCGGTGTGACACATCCCGAATTCCTAATGTACTCGTTAAGGGATGAGGAGGGATGGATGTGGCAAAAGCATTTTACTTAACTTTCCACCCTCATGGCCACAGAGATCAGTGGTGGATGGTTCGGCGGTAGCGTCGCGCGTCGGGACTTTTTGATATGTAGGTGGTGACGATGACAGAAGTATTCTTAAGACGGTGATTGTACACTCACGGATCAACAACGCCAACTCAAACAACAGTTCAAGAATTTCGTTGATTGGGGTTAATCTTTACAAAATAAAAGATTTCTCCTTCAATTAGAGTTGGGTAACTCAGATCTGAACCGGTTCAAAGAGCCGACTCCGACAGAAGATCCGTGAGAGCCGACTCACTTTTTTTTGAGCCGACGGATCAACGGATCCGCATAACTCAGTGAAACACTTAACACACAGAAGCACATTTTACACTTACGTATCAGTTCTTGCTGTGATGCATCTGTCAGCTCAAATGACTCATGCATCACGTGTTTGGCTATGCATTCCTGATTCTATATAGGTCGTGATATGATTGACTGAACTAGATAACTCAGTGGCAGACTGCAGTAACATATTCAGAACTCGGCTCTTTTTGAACCGGTTCAGTGAGCCGGCTCACATACGGAATCCAGATGCAAAGACGCAGATCACTAAAAAGACCCGTTTTTCCCATCTGTGCCTTCAATTCATGTTTTTAATTGTTGGCTTTTAAACAAATAATTTAATTCAATATTTATTCATTAATAATTAATATACAATGTTACGAACGATAGTACTTAAGGAGAAAACCAGTTCTAGGGCAGACAGTATATACGGAGTACGGACGTATTTCATGATATTATTTAGACCCGTATAAAATTTGATCTGTAAAAAAAACTCGATGAATTTTTATTATATCTTTTGCAAACCATAGATATTCCGTATACGGTAGAGAGATTTTCTGACCGCATCTTCAGATCAGAAATATGAAGTCATTTGTTAATCGAGAAGTGTTATTGCAAGTTTACTATTCACTAATCTTTTCAATTATAAAATATAATATAGTCATTTGGGGTCAGTCATCACATGTTCAAAGACTTTTTATTTTACAAAAGAGAATAATTCGTTTAATTTTTGATTTGAAACCGATGGAAACTTGCAAAAACACATTCATAAATAATAACATCTTAACAGTCCCCAGTATTTTTATTTTTGAATGTATCTTACGAATAAAAAAGAATATCAGTTCATACACTAAAGTCAATGACGTACATAATTATAATATTAGAAACCGTGAAGACATCAGACTAGATAAGTGTAGATTAACACTGTCTCATAAAAACCCGGATTTTATTGGAAGTGTCTTACGTAATAAACTTCCTTGTGTTTAAGAAGCATTCAATGTTTAAAAAAATTTGAAACTAATTTAAAAGTATTTCTGGTCAGACATTGTCTTTACAGCATGGATGAATTTTTTAGTTGTAAATATTAGCTATTATATTATTATATTGTAATTGACGATGTATCCACTTAGGGCAGTACAAATATATTCTATTCTATTCTAACTAACTTCATGGTGTCTCATTTTCGTTGGATGCTACGTGCGCAACCTCCGTAACAGAAAATTGTACCTTCAGTACGCCAAAAGGAGTATAACTTCGAAAAAATATATTGCCATCGGATATGCAAAACTGGGTCAAAATAGGATTACGAGAAATTCCGATTTGGTCGTGAGTGTACGTAATATGAGGTTAAAGATGAGAATGAGATATACAAAGTTCAAAACTTAGAGGGTGAAAAGTTGTGAACTTGCCACGGTGACAAATGTTGATGTCTCCTTATGTAAAGTGGTTTGTCCGTTGCCAGTTCTTATTTGAGAAACAATTTATTTGTTCACTGCTCAACGAACGAATAATACATACGCATACTTATATTATACATAGAGAATATAGGTGCAAGTATGTACTAAACTACAGACTTATAATATGAATTATAGCTCAACCGAGTGGAAAAGATCCGAGTGTTTCCCTAACAAACGCATCGCCAAATCTTACCATATGAATTTACATGTATGCATTATACATAACTTGTATACAAGAATTCCTTGCCAACAGCAGGGAATCCATTCCTGAAAAGCGTTGCGGTTAATAAATGGAATAACTGAAACATTTCAGGATAACCAGATGCGTCGTCGATTGAAAATAAATGTCTTGTGAATTTTTTTACGCAACCAAATTCGCGGTCGATTTTTCATAATTGATCTATACATTTCAGAAGCCAACAGTACAACGAAATTTTTGTTCCGTGTTTCAAAATGTCTTTTAGAAATACTACATTTATAGGTACTAAATACAATATAGAGAAAATTACGTATGTTTTTTTTTAACCAGCAACTAAGGGATAACAATACAGATTACAAATAGGAGACCAGAATTATCAAAAATTGTGAATTAGTGCAACAGCACCTATCGCGTTTCTAAATATCTATACTAATTCAATAGTTGGTATCTTTAAAATCTTAATCAAAATATGTCGTCGATTCAAAATACATTTCCATTGCCACAAAAAAATAGGAACGGAAAAGTTTCCTCCCGAAAAATAATGCGTTATTATTTAATAGATTGTATAATTTTAATCTGCATTATTAATACTGAATACAATTTTTAGAAATCAATTGTTTTAACAAAAAAACTTACGCGGGATTCCCTGCATTAAACAAAAAATGAGATCAAGAGATCAGCGTTGTTAAACTTTTATGATTATATATTATATAATAAATTATTATTAATAGTTATTAATAGTAAATTCTTAATTAATGTTAAAAAGGAATCTGCGTGATTGTTTCTAAATGGGTTACATATTTTGCTTCGTAAATTATACCTGCAAGCATGAATGTTAAGATGCAAAAAAATATGATCTATTAACGGTCTGACACAACTCGGACTCACTTTCTGATAGTAGGCAGTGCATACAAATAGGTAGCCGTTATTTCTGAATCGACTGTGATGAATTTTAAAACTTATAGTTTTCAAAATCAACTAATTTCTTTTCGGCGTTTATTATATTTACTATGATTGGTACAGCCAGACTTACGTATTTTCAACCGATTTTACTCACGTATTTTCAAGTTCTTAGTTCCTACTTCTCACGCAAAGTGTCTCCTATGCTGCTCAGCCAATGGAAAAACACGTTTCACAACGTTTAACCCCAAATTAAGAAACTTTTATTCTAATTGGCCTACGAAGTGAAAATAAAGGAGAAGTTGAAAACAAAGGAGTGAATTAGTTCCGACAGGTTCTACTGTATTTAGGTGCAATAACAAACACGCTTCTTTGGGTCTAGGAGACGAAAAATCCACCACAAAATCAAACTAGAATTTCTGCACTATACACGCCGCTGAGGGTATTTTAAAATTACGATTACAATATACATCAGTAATGTTTCGATGTATAAGAAATTGCTAATGTTTTTCTGTATCCAATGAACACTGATATTAGATAGTAAATACGAAAATTGTTGATTACATACCTGAATAAAAAATCCAGTGTCCGCAAATAAATCTGTTATCACTACTGTACACATTTTCTACATAAACCCTAGGCGAGGTTAGTGAACCCACGAAGGCGCAGTGACCGTGGTGGAATAAGCCGACGTGGGTGCTGTCTGGTTGGAGTTCGCGCTGACAACCGTTGTCGTCATTTCCTGATTCTGCGGTACGTGGTGCTGTGCGCCGGTGAAATTGAAGTCCAAACTGCCGTCCATACTGAGTTCATGTTTGATGACTTCGTCGACGTTGCAGTCGAAGCCGCCTTGTAACGATTCGATATTTAAATTCAAATCGTCCAGCATCGTACCACTGCTCAATGCACCCATTAATTGACCCATCATGGTTGACGGTGACTGACCGATCGTTTGAACTGACGTTGGGGTCAATGGGGGACTGCTTGATGGCGGTCTTACATTTTGCTGTTGACCGCACTGGGAGTTCAAAATGAAATGACTCGTTAATGGATCAGGTGAAGGTTCCGATTGAGGATAAGACGGCGACATTCCAGACGATGGCGATATGTTCTGAAAAAAATCAACCATAAATTATTACTTGGTTTGAATACACCATGTTTCTAAAAGATTAGGGATCGAAAAGAAATTAACTATAATTCATTGGATAAGAGGTGTGTTTGGTATATTAGTATGTACACTGAGAAGTGTACGTTAGGTATATAATCCATGGTTACACTTTTGTATTACAAACGCAAAAGTGTCAACACTTTTTAGTGTATTTGCCATATGGCAACATACACTATTGGCGTTGGTCGGATGGCGGGACCTAGGGGTCGGACCAAAATTTCTCGACGTTTCATAACCTCCTAAACACTTTGGCACCATTTTTGAAAATGTTTATATATATATGTATATATATATATATATATTTATATACGTATATATATATATATATATATATATATATATATGTGTGCGGGCAATAACTTTCGAAAGAGTTAATTGATTTTAACGAAATTTGGCCCACGTGTTGAAATCCATCACTGCAAGAAGCCTATTTAAAATGGGCGTGATCGGGGCATTTTAAGGGTAGTTTTTAGGGGTTGAAAAATGTTTTTGGGCCCCAAAATACCGAAAAAATTCTCAGAATCGTTTCAAAATTGACATTTAACCCTTTAGTAGTAATTAAAAAGTGTCCCTGAAATTTTAATAAAATCAGCCAGACAGGACCGGACTTACAAATTTTTTGAAAACACTAATTTGCAGATAGTGAGTTATTTATTGAAGGGTGTCTTTAATTCGGTGTAGACGTTAGATTGATAATAATATTACAATTAAGAAAAAAAATGTTATTTTAAGGGGTGTATTAAGGGGTTAAATTTTTTATTTTGCCCAAAAACAAACTTAATTTCACATAATAAAAGTATAAAACCACACTCCCCTATACAAACAAATACACTATATTGTCGGCAGGGTTTTGGCACTGCGATCCGGGTTTTTTTAAACTTGAGCACGATACCAAACACACCTGTAGACATATTATGTAATCCCGACTCTTTATTAATGGCGAAGGTTAATAATTCTTCATTGCAATTAAAAGAGACAACATCAAACAACCAGACTATTACTAGTTGTTGATACTGCAAAATCTTTGAACGCCACTCTGCAATACTGCGCAGCGTTATGTATGGTTATGTTATGCAACACCACGCATAAAGAAATATTCGAATGAACTTAACTCGCGGTATTATAAATTTCCGATTGACTAATTCAAACAAGCATAGATAAGCCCTGGATCTACGATTTGTTCGAACCGGGGCAGAACATGATAGTGCCGTTCAAAAAAACTCAAAAATATATAATGGGTGACATTTTTTGTGACCGGGAGGGGAGAATAATAACCCTTCAATAATTTTTTTTTTAATAATTTGTTATCAAATTTCAGACATATTGTGTTAAGATTTTGTCGCCTCCTGAAACTGCCGCCCGAGGCAGGCGCCCCGGTTTGCCCCCTCCCCCCTAGATCCGGGGGTGGCATAGACTCATTTTGTACCAATAGGATCGTAGATCGCACTTGAACGAAATCTCGACTTTGCGACGATGCATTGCAGAGTGCAGTTCAGCTAAGCTGCAGTATCAGCAGCGTACCAATTATGATTTGTGCGTCCGTTAGAAAATTTAGATGAAATAATTAAGCATTTTAATCAGGCAATTATGGGTTTGAGATAATAATTTGAGATAATAAACTAACCTCAACTTTAATATGTTGTAAACAATTGCAGGGCTGTAGGCGATGTAAAGGGCACTGCGACATGCCGTACTGCTGATTCTGTTGTGACTGTTGGAGGGATTCTAAACCATGATGTCCCGTCGAAAAGGACGAGTCGAAAGTTGCAGAGTACGGAGGTGGCGGATGCTGAGGAGTTTGTCCATTTGCACTGTACCTTTAATTAGAGAAAAGTTGGTAATTTGGCAGAGAAATTTAATCAGAGATCAATCTATCAAAATAAGTGATACTGGTTTTAGCATTAGTAGGTTCTTTTATGTGAATCGATTTGCATTTTAATAATTGATTAATTATTATTACATTAAATAGTGCATACCATCCTGTAACAAAGCAAAAATTGAATAAAATAATTAAGACAAAAGTCAGCTAAACTGTTTGTTATCAAATAGGAAAAGAATAAAAATAAAATCTACAGCAAAATCAAAATGCATATTTAAAGCCATATTACGTAGAGTCAAGGGTGGTTAATATAAACAATTTCGCTCTAAGAAATATTTTGCTCTTATAACTCTAGTTCTTTATACTTTACCAAACATTGCTTTAAAAAAATTCAAGTATTCTGAATAATTGATTTTTGTTACCCTTAAAACTATTGAGAAATGTACTAAATATTCATTAAAACAGGAATGACAGTCTTTTTATTAAAAAAATGTCGCCATCAATTAATATTTTCAAATTTTAATTTAGTTGATAAATAAAATTGTTTACAAATAGCCCCCACTTGACTCAAAAACGTTTAATTTCATACCCTTGAAGAAAATCAGGTTGTAATTTCATGCCCTGTTCGAGATTTCCGGCAAGCGTATCGGGGGAATAGCTTTCTGTGTTGGTTCCTAATTGCTCAGGACTGAATCCCGAAGCAGGGAAAGGCATCGGGGATCCCCAGTCTGGTTCAACACCAACAACAGCTGGTATTGGTGATAGTCTGCCACACGATGAAGTGTTTGAAGACGCTCTTGGTCTGAAGTCGGGACTTAATTGGAAACCGCCACTGAATTAGAAGCAGAAAAAAATAATCAAAAACTCACCATGATGATGCGTTTCATCGACCCACAGCTATATTCATCACAGCAAAAAACACGACAATGAGATATGAGACAGACTTTCTTTGCTTTTACAACAAGACATGTTGATTCATTATTTAAACATAGCTGCTTTTAAAACTACAGTTTTACAAGTTTTATAAATTTTAGAGGCCTATAATATAGCTGTTTTTTTTTCGAAAAAAAATCAGGTTGGTGCAACTGACTTATAAGTATTTATTAGTATTAATACTAGTTTAGTTTTTTAAACTTGCGTACAAAAGAAAATTAAATCAGTTCGCCATCATTACAAAGAAACAATTAATAGCTAAATTGATACAAACCTGTGCAATGGCGAATCGGGGAATAAATCAAGACCTTCTGAAACAGACGAGCTTGGACTAGGAGTGGCATCTGCAGTAAGTCCATTTCTGAGAGCTTCGACCTTCTTTTTGACGCGACCTCGCCTTTTTTCGAATTTACTTGTTTCCATCGAAGCCGCACGACGCCGTACGGATTTTCCCGGTTTTGCATCAGGATTAATCATCCACCATGATGATTTTCCGGTTCCTTCATTTTGTACTCGCATAAAACGATTGTGTAATGATAAATTGTGACGTATCGAATTCTGAAACAAAAAGAAAACGATTTTATTAAAACTTCAGTAAAGTCGATTGCTTTTAATTCTGAGATATTTTTTTCCCTCTAAAATCTAGAATAAACCGAATTTGTTGATCAAGATTAATATTTTTTTTCTGTTTATTGGATACAAAAAAAAAACATTATTTCTTGTAGAAAAAGTGGAAACATTACTCCCAAACACCCTCCTTTGAGTTTCAGCGGAGCCCGCACTCCTTCAGGGTTTGTTTTGAAAATATTTTTGAAAGTTTGAAAAAAAATAGGCTACGAAACATGAATATTCTCATATTTCATGAAAGCACACAGATTTCATAATTTGTGCTTGGCACCACTGGATCGATGTTAAATGTGGCTATTATCAAAAGTACGTAACAGCTGGTAATGAATATAGACGTTAAGTATTAACTAAATAAGAATATTGAAGAAAAAACTATTCGAGTTAATTTAGAGGCAATGAGAAAAATAATTGTTAAAAACTGAGTCATGTTTAAGGTTAAGTATGTGACACATTATTGTTCTCTACTTAAAATACGGTAATTTAAATATTTTATTCTTCGTTTATATGCACATAAATTATTAAAATACCTCAATTATATAAACGTATAAGAAGACATTAAAACATTGGAAAAAATGAAAGTGTCGACATAAAATCACGTTTAAAACACAAATTATAAATACCAAGTCAACGGAAACCAATTAGACGAATGCACTAACATATGAAACAATTACAAAAGAAATACATAGTCTAGCAGCATCTTCGTTCGCATTAATGTACTCGATACTTTAAGATTGAGTACTAGTTTTATCAAAATCGGTTCAGTCATTTTTGAGCGATGCTGGGACAAACGAACAAACATATTAACACGCCTATCTACAGGGTGTTGAACTGCCCAGATGTAGATATAGAGATTTAACATGTAAAATCATAAACATGTAATTTCCTGCTCTCCTGATTTAAGAGCAAACATTCGTCGATTAGACGAATGCACTAAGATATGAAACAATTACAATAAGTCTACAATCAGTTGACAGCCGAAGCTCTATTTTTGGCTTAAATTCAGAGCGTTCCGACAGCCTTAAGCCCAAAATCACTAGGTATTTGTTCCTATTTTGCAATCGTATATTCGATGGTCTTTTGATTTGAATGTCTCCCGTTTGTACGTCACTGAGTCTTAAAGAACTTTATACGTATCCTTGGTTCTAATTATTACTTCATATCTCATATGGATGAAATGTATTCAGTATGCAAATTACCTTGAACCAAGGATGGGGCAGAAAATTTTGCAATAAAAAAATATACAGGTTAAGGTAAGATATAAAGATATTACTATACAAAGCTAGTATAATTATTGTATTTTAAATTCGTTAACATAAGAAGATAAATTGATTATAAAAATTATCATGGTAATAGAAATTTCATAATCGTTACAAAGACCATTTCGCAGAGTACAGGTCTGAATTTTTTCTAGAATATTATTTTCTGACGTTTTGAGTGCTGCGGTCAACACAGTCCACACACAAAAATTGAATAATAACAAATCAATGATATACAGTTCTGAAAAATATGTTATTGTATTATTTTTGGTTGATTATTTTATTCGACAATAAATAGTTTTGATAAAAAATGTATTATTCAGAAAAAAACGAATAAGACATTCTAATAAAAATTATCTATGTTAACTTGGCATCAATCGGTTTCTTATGAATGAAAGGATAATTTGTAAATTACAAGCGCTCGACGGCTGAGGTTTTGTTAATATATTCGATTAACAGTTGATGATTAGTGGTTCTAGTACTTTATGAACAGATATCTGGCATTACCTAAAAACGCAAAGGGGAACAAGTTAAAATGGTAAAGCCCTACTTCCAAGTAATCCCCAGTGAATCGAGGCAACAAAATTTCACTGTCCTCACATTTACACTTTACTATTGACTTATTGAGGTACTGTTTTCGGGTTTGTTTCAAATTTGAATCAAAAGAAATGGTTTGTTTGTATACTAGCTGTTTTCAAATCGATTCAAAAATATTTTTATACATATTGTATTTCAGAACGATTGTGCTAATCGGATGCATTCAACCCGGGAATATCTAATAAAATGTTCTCCTAGCAAATTAGTCTCATAAAAATTAGATGAAAATTAATTTCAAATTCGAGTAAATAGACTTAATTGGCTAAATGATCTAAAATTACAATTTATTATCAGTAATAAATTTATTGAATCCTTCAATTAATTAAAGATATTTTCACTTCAAAAATAAATCTCAGAAAAATCGAGATCGTCTACTCGACTTTCAAAGTAGTTTTATTGAAACCAGACGTGCCGATTTGGCGCCCACGTTTGGGCGCCAAATTGTCACGTCGTCCAAAACGAATCGTGACAATTTATTTCATCTGTTAAAACTAGAAACGCACCCTTAGTTTAGTTCAAGCATAACAAGTCATGGCTGGACCAATTGGTGATTTTTTTAAACAAGACACTCCAATAAATAAAGTACTTATATGCATAAAATCTCAACCCTGTAGTTAGGTCACTGTTTTTAACACTTGACGATTATATAATAATATGTAGATAATATAAGTAAGCCTTTTCATTCAATTAGTCAGTAAAGTTGAAGTGATTTTCACAGTTCATTACTTTTAAAGAACATCGGGGACACGCGCGAGTGGTTGCTCCCTCTCTCCTATTGTATTGTCAGCCGGTAAGACAAAGAGCGACGTAGTGATTCAACACATCAAGGCATACATATATTATAACTTTTATGCGGTAAGGACATTAAATGGATATAATATATGAATTATGAATATATTTCAAGAACGTTTTATGGCCCACCTGCGACCATTAGCTTCTTCTCACTATTTCTGTATACTGTGAAGTGATGTCGACATACCACAACCTAGTCTGCCTATATTTGTGATCATAGTCACAGAGTGGCGCATGACAGATTTTCAGAGAAAAAAAAAGCTTAGCACAAAATCTTAAATCATTGCAATTTGTATTTCATCCGAGGCAATATGGCGGCATATTGATTTTTATAAGCTGGCATCTTTGTCATTGAGACGAATCCAAGGACACTTCATTTATCAAAATCGGTCCACTGATTTGAACTCTAGGAGTGAACACCTATACCCACCAGCGTTGCCAGATTTTTTTTTTTGCCAAGTGGGGATTTTGGAACTTTTTGAGTGAAAAAAGCGGGATTCTTTCGTCGAAAGCGGGACATAGTAAAAAACGTATATAATCAGAAGTTTTTAAATATTTATCTTTTTATTTGAGTTCAAATTACGTTTACGTGACAACAGATAGCAAAAATAGTCATAGAAAATGTATTTTAATAAAAATATGATATTTTAAATCAGATTTACCCTATCGTTAAATAGTTGAGTCTTATCGTCTTCTGAATAAAAAAAAAAAACAAAAAAAAAACAGAAATCAAAATCAATAAAGTTTTATTCATTAGAAAAATATGGCGTTTCAAACAATAGTCTGAGGAGTGAGTGTTACAAATTGCAACTTACAATAAGAGAATAATTATTTACGCACGGTCGAGTTATCCCCGAAACGCGGGACTGAGCCTGTCCCGCGCGGGACATTTAAAAATCGGGACGTCTGGCAATGCTGATACCCACCCACATACATACATACATACATGATACATAAAGACAACAAAATTTTTAACTCCTCCTTTTGCCTTTGCAGTAGTCGGGTAAAAATAAAACAAACGACTGCATGCTCACGGAATAAATTTCTCGAGTGTCAGAATAGTAAAAAAAATGCGAGGGTACTCTATAAAAAAGTCATCAGAAGCCATTTTGCCTTGTGACCCCAAATATATACCGTGAAGTTAAGAACAGAGTTTAAAGGTATGCGTTTGATTTATGCACACCAAACTCTTAACACTAACGAGACAGTTTCACACTCTTTATCTCTTCTTCGAGTGTAGATTTGAGCCTCCACTGCGTTCTATTCATCTACAGTTCTATCCTCCTTTTTTCAAATGCCTCTCGGAGAAAAAACGCTACATGGCACGTATTTTCCAGAATATAGAATTTCCATGACACTGGAATACATTGATTGCCAATATTTTTTTTTTTTTTGGTTTAGATAACTTCAGGAAAAATATTTATTTTCAATTTAGATTTTCTCTTGCTAAAAAAATAGTTTTTACTATTGAATTGCGACTTAATCAGCTCTTACGGTTATATCAGAGGTAGACTGCACAAATAATACAAATTTAAAAAAATTGAATCACAGAAAACCTAGTTTACTGAAAAAATTACCAAAGAATTTGTTCAAAATAATAGCTTAAATAGTGTTCTAAATACTTGTGTTCATATGTACATTAAAGCAGAATAATATTAAAATGTATGAAGCAGCTATTAATCATTTATTACCGCCGCGGAGGTGAACTGAAAATCTTAATAAAAAATTTTCAAATCGGTTCACAACTGGCGTAGCTATCGTAGAACATACACAAAAAATAAAAATACGCGTCTAATTTTATCACCTCTTTTTTCAATCGGTTAAAAAGGTAACTTCATTGACATCTCATTCGACACACAAAAAACTGAAATAATGACCGATCAATTTAAATTAAAAGTATATCTGATATAAATTATATGATAAGTGCTATATAATAAAGTATCACACAGAAAATATAGAATATAAATTTGAAGATGTAATAGAGCTAAATATATTGAGTGTTTCAAAAAAAAAATATGCCACAGAAGTTTTGCTTCTGCTTTTTATATATAGGTACATTCTTAGTGACCACAATATATGAGCCATCTCAAATAACTAACACAGTTGGATTTATGGATACTT
Organism: Venustoraphidia nigricollis; assembly: GCA_034508555.1. Classification (NCBI taxonomy): domain Eukaryota; kingdom Metazoa; phylum Arthropoda; class Insecta; order Raphidioptera; family Raphidiidae; genus Venustoraphidia; species Venustoraphidia nigricollis. Next base: position 2,020,441 of record JAVRKA010000044.1, on the reverse strand, counting down.
ATCAGCGTTACCAGATTTTTTTTGCCAAGTCGGGATTTTGGAACTTTTTGAGTGAAAAAAGCGGGATTCTTTCGTCGAAAGCAGGACATAGTAAAAAAAAGTATATAATCAGAAGTTTTTAAATATTTATCTTTTTATTTGAGTTCAAATTACGTTTACGTGAGAATAGATAGCAAACATAGCCATAGAAAATGTATTTTAATAAAAATATGATATTTTAAATCAGATTTACTCCGTCGTTAAATAGTTGAGTCTTATCCGTCTTTTGAATAAAAAAAAAAATAAAAAAAAACAAATCAAAATCAAAAAAAGTTTTATTAATTAGAAAAATATAGCGTTTCAAACAATAGTCTGAGGAGTGAGTCTTACAAAATGCAACTTAAAATAAGAGAATAATTATTTACGCACGGTCGAGTTATCCCCGAAAAGAGCGAGAACGAGCCTGTCTCGCGCGGGACATTTAATTTTGATTTAAAAATCGGGACGTCTGGCAACGCTGATACAAACACACCTTTTGTACAAACGTAACGTGTTTGTGCAACAGTCTGTATATAATACACATACGCAAAGAGATACGCGAGGTACCTTGAGAGATGGTCGTTTGATGTATGAGCGGTTTATAGAAGCACGCCGTCGGCCAGGAATTTCGGCGCCTCGCGTCTAACATTCACCAGGAAACGGCGCCCAATCGAAAAATCTCAAAAGATTCAAATCGAGAACTATAAAAAGTCCTATAACGACCGCGACCCATGCAGTTTAACACCGATGATGGCCAGGCAAACTTTTTTTTTTCTTTCTTTCTTTTTCTCATATCTATACTTTATATTTCTGTACACTTAAAGTCAGCAAAGTTTTCAGTGACGTCATCGTTTTATTTTATAGTTCTGACAATTTATCTCTTTCACGATTACCTATATACGTATTGGCAATAGGTGATTTCGTTTTATTATTAGTAAAGTCAGAAAGCATATCGATCTGAAAATTCAGAGTTCAAGTTTTAATGGTAGTAGTTTTATTTAGAAATATACTGAAAATTCCACTATTTTTGAGGTGATTTATTTTTCTAATGTATCAATTTCTTTCATTTTAACATTATTTCTAATAATAAATTGAAAATACTATTTAAATTATCATAGTAAATTTTTAGAAGATATTGCTATTATAACTGTCATAACCAAGAAAACTATTTATATTATTTTATCAGCTCTCGGATTTAAAATTGGGAGCTGCAAATTTATAATAGAGGAATCATGAAATAGGCATAAAAGATTAGCTATTCTAGAATGCCTATTTTACAATAATTTTGGTCAAAAACAAATACTTTTCCATTAAGGACCATCAGACCGTAAAATATGTGGTCGCAAAATTTATTTTATTATTGTTTTTAATGGCTGCGATTAAGCAGTTAAGTTTCACAAAATTTGGCTTACTTCTTAAGATTTTCAAAAAACATATATTTTTACTCTAAAAATTGACTCAAAAGTAAAGAAATATTGACGAATCAATATTTCTTTACACCACGACACAAGGTTTCGAATTACTGGAAAGCAAATTACCATTTTCAAGTTTTTTCTTTACCAACTTATGTTAAAAATACTGACAAATTTGGTTTGCTTATAAATTTTTTTTCAAATTTAATTTTTTCTCCATAAAAAATTGTATAGAACTTATTTCTCGTTTAGTCTGATTTTAAATCATTTATTTAAATCAAATTAACTGTAAAAACTTGGCTAAAAGGCATATATAAAGAACGGTACATATATCTAATTTATTTCGAAGCATTAACATCAAAGATTAAATGACATTTTTTATAAAAATTAGAGATTTTCGAATTTTTAAGTGCATTTTATATGTTCAGAAGATATAGCTATATGCGGGACATCTTGAACAGCTGACAAACAATTACCTTAAGAAGCTCATCACTAAATTTAACGCCATTTATTTATTTTTTCTGAAAAGCATGAAGCATTTGCAAACTGAAAACAAAGTATAATTTTTAGAATTTTGTGTTTTCGAATCAAATGCCAGTTTCAGTTTCACTGGAGTTAAATCTCACGAAAGCGACGCAAAGCTTCACTTTAAGAACAGTGACTGTCAGTTATATTCTACCCTCCTCAGTTAGCTGTTAATATTTTTTTGAGGTTATATTTAGCTGCCATCGCATACGAATCTGAATGTGAATACCGGAGACTTTTATATTCAACTTAAATAATTTTCGTACCATAGTTCTAAAAAGAAGTGTAAGGTTTTATTACTAAACGAATCATACACATTTTGAAAAGTTTAAGAAAATTTGATCTATTTCTTTATTTTTTACGTCGAATGATTTTTATCTATTCTGAACAGTACTTATAACTGATATATAAGACGTTAAAGAAAACTACAGTCGTTCTAAAGAAACTAAATTATATTATAGAAAGAAGTTTGCAGTTATGACTTTGATTGGTACAGTAAACTTTTCTTCTTTGAATAACATGTACTCGTTATACCTTTCCAGTTTTATGGTTTTCGATATTGTCTGTGACTTTTGTCTGACATTCCTATTTTTCACAAACAATTATGCAGGTTAAGTTTTTATGATACAAACAATTCAATTTTAAATGCAAGAGCTAATTTCTTTAATTTAATTTAAACAAAATCCTGAACTGGCTCCAATATTTCTCAAAATGGTTTTTTCAAAGCGTAGCCCTGAAATTTGAACAAAATGTAGTAAGTATATAATATGTATACGCATCCACGTTGTTTTTTTTTAATTCGCTGATTTTATGTTTTATTTGCATCTGTCATTTCCCTAATATAAGATTAGAATTAAAAATTTTTAATGATCGATGTCTATTGATGAATGATGATTAAAGGACGCAGATTTTGTGACCTAAAAACTAACATGTCGTCATTTCTTTATACATTTTTTATTCAAAACAACTGCAATACTAAATATTGTAAATGAAAATATTATAAATGCGTTCTTTTGTTCACGCACTATACTTAGTTTAATTTGAATTTTTCAAATTTTCTTCAATAATTGTTTTGATGAGAAAATTTTCAGTTACGAGCGATTATCAGGTAGAAAGTATAGGAACTGACTACCCAATCGAATAGGGTTTTGACACTATAAGAAATAAATAATTAAATTATGTGAATACAATAATTTATCGAATAAGAAATCAGAAACGATCAGTTGGTCCTCACAAAAACACGACGTTGATTTATTGTTTCAATTTTAAAATTGTAATTTTTGACACGTCACAAAACGTTGCACGCCATGATGGTTTGAAGTGTGACGTCAGATTTGTAGTAAACAAACATACGTGTATACAGCCACACGATACACACTGCACGTTAGTCATTACTAAACGAGCCCCGAGTAAACGATGCCGAACCTTATTTGCACTTGTTTGCATACTACAATAATGACGTCACAAAAAGTAAACATGACGGCGCGTATTTCCCGTCATATATTTAAAATTTTAAATGCTATTTTATCCTATAAAACGATTACATTTAAGCGAAATAAAAATTCTACGATATGAACATTTTAAGACAATTTAAAAACAAGAATCAAACAGTCTACTCTTAAGTGCGCCTGTTTTCGGACATTTTGGTTTTGGTGCAATTGGGTAAAGCGTTAGTTCTATATCGAATCAGTTAAATGTATGTATGTGTGTAAATATAAAATGACGAAAGAGTGGATTTTTACAACGGCCATCTGAATATAAAGCGTCGTGTTTCCTAGAAGGGTTTGGGGGGGTCTCATTGGATCGTGGGGTGGTTTAGATGGATAAAGTAAGCTCACCCACTTCTTTCCGTTGCTTTAATACCACGATTGAAGTGCATACTATTTTTCGTGTCATTTACATAATCATATGTACCTAGATATATGCAGGTATGACATTAGTGAATAGATCTAGATACCGTCATCCATGCAATGAGATAAAAAATGACACATAATGCCGCTATACTTTTTATATGATGAAAAAAGAAATCGGAAAGCTTCTTTATATATTTTCATGGCAGCCCGGCCCGATTTCATCCGGGACTAAATTTATGATATAGATACTGGGTCATCCAAAAGGGACTGTAGGAAGTTGAATTTTAATGAGCCAATTTTTTTTCTATCTGTCACTTGATTTAACAAGTAGAAGGTAGTACAATTTTTACCACGGAGGGAATTACACTTCAACAACCCATTTTTATATTGCAAACTTATTATGAAAATCAACGTTCTAAAAAAATAAATTTCGTAAAATAAGTAATTTTTCAAAGAAAATCATCACTAGTGACGGATCACATTTTCGATTGAATGGGCAAGTGAATCTGGGATGAAAAAAAATCCCCGAATAATTCACGAACAACCATTATATAGTGAAAAAGTTACTATTTGGTGGGCTCTTTGGAACCAAGGAATCATCGGTCCGTACTTCTTTGAAAATGAGGATAGTCAAGCAGTTACTGAGAATGGGATCATTATAATCGAATGATAAATGAATTTTTATAGCTTGAAATTGAAGAAATCGATACCTCTGATCTTTATTTTCAACAATATGGCGCTACATACCATACAACTCGTGTAAACATTGTAATGTTACGAACAAAGTTCAATGGACGTTAAATTTCAAGAAATGGAGACATCAATTGGCCAGCGAGATCGTGCAATTTGGCTTCATTAGATTTCTTCCTTTGGTGTTATTTAAAAAGTAGAGTGTATAGAAATAATCCACAAACAATCCAAGACCTTAAAACCAACATCCGAGATGAAATACGCGGAATTGAAGAGCTAATGCTGCAGCGAGTTGTTGAAAATTACGACGTACGAATCACCGTTTGTCATAAAAGTCGTGGTGGACATTTAAACGATATTGTTTTTCGTGTTTAATTGTAATGCATTTAACTATCATTTTATAATAAAATTTTAAAAAAACATGAAGAATATATAAAAAACTTCCTACAATCCTTTTTGGATAACCCTATATAATATAGCTTTTGTCCCCGATTGTGTTATTATTATTATTATTTCGTAAAATATTATATACTAGCCGTTCACATGATTTAGATGAAACACGGCAACGACAGCAGTAGTGGAGCCTTCAATTTCATCGTAGTACAATCTTGCCAAGTGGAGCGCACAAATACTTTATATATACACGTACTTCCACCATGTAGGTACTTAAATTTAGCCAGTTTATTTGGGATTTTTATTTTTTATCAAAATAAAATAATATTACTCAGGGATATTATAGTGTAGCTTTTTATAAGTGAAAGCATTACAAACATTAAACCAATTTTACCTCTTTAAATAGATAAATTATGTCCAGTACGACTTCACCGTGAAGATTTAATTTTGTTATCTCAAATCTGTCTTTAAATATTCAATTATCACTCGCTCCGTTCGTTAAATCGGCTTGATATGTTCTGAACTATTCAACAAACGTTAATAGTATGTATACTATGTGTTATGCAATGCAATATACCTGTTAAATCTAAATTAAGATTGCTGCATATGTGTTTAATTGATAAAATAAAATTCCTTCAAATCAAGATTAATTGAAGAATTTTACACGAATTCCGCTTACTAAATTACTGATCAATTGAAATGTTTCTAAACTGTGTACATTAGGAGCCAGGTGTCTATATTTTTTGTGCAATTTCTCTTAGAAAGAACATTTTTACGAGTTTTGTTTTAATTTAGTTTGAAAAACGATATTTTTTTGTAGATAGATATCATTTGTTTTTCTGTGAATACAATCTATTACTCTGCATAATAAAAAGTTTGACGACCTTCGACTTTTCTTACGTATATAAAAACAATAATATTTTAATAGAATGACAATCTGCGTTTTGCAGGTTTAAGGCGACTGTTCACTCAGACTATAAAAAATGCTCTCGACAAATTTTAAACTGTGGTGGTAAAAGTTATTTTACTAGTATTTTTATTACAGCTGTAATTAAGCATTAAACTTCGCAAATTTAAAAAACCCGGGTCGCAGTGCCAAAACCCTGCCGACAATATAGTGTATTTGCTAATACTGGCCTTGCGGCTTTATTATGTGAACTTAAGGTGATTGTTGGGCAAAATAAAAAAATTGACTCCTTAATACGCCCCTTAAAATTACATTTTTTTCTTAACTACAATCGAACGTCTACACCAAAATTAAAAACACCTTTCAGTAAATAACTCACTATCTGCAAACTAGTGTTTTCAGAAAATTTGTAAATCCGGTCCTGTCGGGCCGATTTTATTAAAACGTCGAGAAATTTTGGTCCGACCCCTAGGTCCCGCCATCCGACCGACGCCAATAGTGTATGTTGCCATATGGTAAATACACTAAAAAAAGTGATATATGTCAATATTTCTCTACAGCACGACAGGACATTTTAAATTACGAGAAATCTAATTAACATTTCAAAGTATTTTCTCTGTAAATTTATATTAAAACTACTCAGAAATTTTAGTCAGTTTCACAAATTTTTTTAAATTTATTTTTTTAGTATATTTTGTGTTAAAAAATTAAAAATTTCCGAAACGTACATTTTGTACATTTAAATGCTAAGTTATGCGGGTGAATAAGGAATAGTGAGATTCAATTTTTGAAATATTTTTATCGAAATATTTTCTTATCACAATCATTTTCAGTGAAACATATGAAACACAAAAGTTGGATAAAGCAAACGCAGTTATAGGTGCTCTGTGAAGTGTTCAGGGTACCTACTTCTTCAGTTCCAGTACCGTAAGTATGTATGCAGAACTAGAGAACTATCGCGCAAAGCTATTTTAAATGTAAAAGTTTGTTACTGGCGCCCGCCGTCCGTCATTTTTATCGCTCACCCGAATGACAGTTGGCTGTGTGTAGTCTGTATTGCGTACGTGAGGCATGGCGTCTCTCACTATCTGCTCACGCATATCACTTGGACAGGTCCTGAACTATCGCCAAACTGAAGGAGGACAACACATGCAAACTGAAAATCTAACTGAAACAGATTTCTCGAGCTTGTAAGCTATATGAATCAAATCCTGTCAACTAAGCCACAGGATCATTTCAACTTCAAAAATAATTTTCTAATGTAGGCATGCCTGATATTTTTTCAGGTTTTCCAGAAGGCCTCCGCTTATCTAGGAAGCTAAAACTTTGCACACTTATAGAATAGAATAGATTCTTTATTTTGGCGAAGGCCAGTCAATGACTCCTCTTATTAACTATCTTAAATTTTTACGAAAGTACACAATCTGTACAAAATAAAAATAAAAATGAATATATTATATACAGGTGAGCCATTTTAATCCTCGGATGAGAATATTTCCCCTAGACCATGGAGAATCAAAAAATGGTCCGAATGAAAGTTGTAGGGTTGGAAGGGGGACACATTTTGCACATAATACCCACCCCCAACCCCTCATAGCTTTTGATTTTCGAATAGAATACCACAAATTTTATTGCAGATTATGATGTTTGACACAAAAAGAAGCATCTTTTGTCTGAAACATTTTTTTTTATCACCGACATTTTTGTACCAACTCTGCTTCAAAAATTTCAAATTTCATTCTCGTAATTTTGAGAATTAACTGTTCCAAGTTAAAAAGCACCCCAAAGGGGACAGATTGCCACCACGTCCACAATTACAATTACGGAACACAATTAATTCGACCGATTAAGACATCAAACAAATAAGACAAAAAAAAGAAAAAAAATTTCCAGAAATTTAAAAAAAAAATGCAAATGTGTGATCAACGTTTCAAGTAGGCAGTTGGCAACTACATATTTTTTTAAAGAGGACTTCAAAAATTAAAAAATAGTGATAATACATATTATTTTTTTAATCGCATATAATTCCAAATGTCATTTTAATATCTGCAACTAATTTATTTTCATTGTTTTCAAATGCTGGAAATTAATTCAATTCAAAAGTTGTTAGTGCTTCAGTTCTATACCATGCCAGCGATATCCTCTATGTAGTATTTCGTTACTTCTTTTTTATTTTACACATATACATATATAAAATATGCATATACGTGTAAGGCGAAATTTTATAGCAGAAAAACTACGAAAAAAACGCAATTTCAACTGTAATATTCATACAAATTATCCTTCGTGAATATGATGCTTCTATTTTATTTTAGCGGAATACTAAAATCTCTTATGTTTTGGAATGTTCGTTATTAATTTTTTTTAAAAGCAAAAATATTATTTTTTATAAGTTTTTTCTATACAGTTTCCAGATATAAATGTTTATACACGTGCAAAAATTTTAAAATTTCAGGTGAAATTTTACTTATGTTGTAAAAACATGTCATACTTTTATTTCTTATTAAAAATAATAAATTGAAAAAAAAATATTTTAGCGTCCGCTGTTAATGGGGCGGTAAAGTTACTTTATCGCCTGGTTCAATAACCGGTTTGAAAACATGCATGATTATTAGATATATTTTAATCACAAAGATATCTTTATTTAAAAAAATAAGATCATATAAAAAATTATTAAAAGAATCAAAAAGTTCCCCGGCTGCGTCTATACCAGAAAAGTACAAAACAAGCTTACTTATAATACGAAAAGTAGTCGGGCAAAAAACCTAATGATTTAGTGATGAGACGATACTAAAACTAGTATCTTTCTACCTGGTACTTCTCATATTGGAAGTCTGTTTTTATTTATTGTATTTGTGGTAGGCGCAGATAATTATATAAAATACATTGTATATTTTTGAAATCTGTTGATCAAAATCTTGAATTTAATATCCATGTCATTAGGATTCTCTCATTTGTTTTTTACGTTGAACAATATAGGTAGCTTTTTGCCGTTTTTTAGAATATTCTTGACCACATATATCCTAGGACACTCAGAGAATCAAGACTATTCTTAACGATACCTCCTATGTTCGAAAGGGTCATTTCAACTTACATAGACTGATAAACACAATTGGGTAAAAAGACTAAACTTGGAGATGCAAAATATATTTTTTAACTAAGTCAATCTGAAAAAAGTCAGATTTGAAAGGGAACAATTTAATTCAGAATAATATATAATAAATCACTAACTGTTGAAATCTGACACAAAATTACCTACATAACCTCCAAAAGATAATCTGTACACTCAAATACCTTTTTATACGCCAGAGATGACATATGACTTCACTGGTTAAGAATTTCGAACCAAATTGACTAAAACTTGTAAATTATTAAACATGAATTACACGGCGGTTAATAGACAAGTTAACTAACGGGGATTTGACCTTCGAATACTACGAAACTTTGTTAAAGGAAACTTATCTTAAAACAATTGTCCACCATTTTGAGGCAAACGATTCAGATAAAAGACATAATAAGAGTAGTTTTCGTAACTAAGGAAAGATATTAACAAGTTCAAAATTAAATATCGAAAACAGATAACCATTTTCAATATTCAAAAATACGTAAATTAGTCAAACTATACAATATCACATGGGTACAATGGATTCCGGTACTTCGTAAATCTACTAATCTAGGAGCTTTAAGGTAGTTGTCGTGGTACAATATTGTCAAAAAGTTATAGATTATACGCGCCACAAAAGTATACTATCTTGTAGCTAAGTGGTCCATAATTTGTCCGCAAGACTGTACCCGTGGAAACGTAACCCATACAGTATTCATATGCATATACACTTTTCTATAAATTGTTGAACTTTAAACGGTTATTTATAAATAATTAGACGGTCAAAAATTTTTCTTATTTTTTTTTAACTCATAACAAATGCATTGAAAGACTGTCAGTTTTTGAAAAGTTTCTGACAGTTAGTTCTTTTTTTATAAATAAGAAACTGGTTCAGAACTACAGAGATCGTATACAATCAATGTTAATTATCCAATTTTTAATTGAATTTATCTCGGATTATATACGGTCGATCGACTTCAAATTTTCAGGGTAATTGTATTATCATGTCCTTAATAAGTATACAAAAATTAAGAATTTTCTGACGGTGTGCCTTAACCACGACAACTACCTTAAGACGTGTCGTTTTACGTTTTACGAATCCTCCACGCACAGCAGCGCACTCTACGTACGCACCCACGAACTATAATTTAGCCAGCAAATCGAAGCCATTTTTTAACACTGCTATACTTCTAGCAATGAATCAAACGTCAGTTCTGCGACTATACCTAGGCATATTATACATAGTACATGGCATACGTATAAAGCGCTGTTACATAGGAGCTCTTCAAAAAGACATCAAAAAGCTTGGTGAAACATTATACATCCTTATTAAAGTAAAGAGAAGAGAAACGAGTGACTGTGGAAGGGAGACAGAGAATGGTACTGTGCGTTCACTTGTTTCGGCACTTGTATGTGTATACTCTATATGTTTTCAGGCATCAAGCAGCATGAAAAATCAACTTCAAAGTAATTGTGCGGGGTTCTGAATTATTTAAATGGGTAGAAAAGAGGGATAGGGATGATATCTTTTGATGTCGTGACGTAAACGCACCTCTAACCTGTTCTTGCCGAGTGACGGTAACTAGATCACTGAGCGATTACTTGAGTTTTCCGCTAAGTGCTTCACGTTTTGTATACTTCCAATCTGCTATAGCACATTCCAATTTGACAAACAGTAATATTACAAGAGATCGACAGTGGATGGTGATCAATGTTGCCAGACATCCCGATTTTGGCGGGACGTCCCGATTTTTAAATCAAAATTAAATGTCCCGCGCGGGACAGACTCAGTCCCGCTCTTCGGGGATAACTCGACCGTGCGTAAATAATTATTCTCTTATTGTAAGTTGCAATTTGTAACTACTCACTCCTCAGACTATTGTTTGAAACGCCATATTTTTCTAATGAATAAAACTTTTTGGATTTTGATTTCTGTTTTTTTTTTATTTTTTTTTATTCAGAAGACGAATAGGGTAAATATGATTTAAAATATCATATTTTTATTAAAATACATTTTCTATGACTATTTTTGCTATCTATTGTCACGTAAACGTAATTTGAACTCAAATAAAAAGATAAATATTTAAAAACTTCTGATTATATACGTTTTTTTACTATGTCCCGCTTTCGACGAAAGAATCCCGCTTTTTTCACTCAAAAAGTTCGAAAATCTGGCAACGCTGATGGTGATACACAAAAAATAAACTGCAGGTTATCCCAAAAAGCGTTGCCAGGTGTTCGATTTTAGCTGGACATGTTTGGATTTTTATGGTTATATACAACCTGTGCGGCTTTTGCCAGGAGTTCGTTTTGTTTTTTTTTATTTTCCATAAAAAACTGAAATTTCTCATTTCGTTAATATCATAGGTAAGTACCAAATGGTGATAGGACTGATTATTAATTGTGGTTAATTTTGTAACAAAACTGATTCATAATAAACATTTAAAACCAAGTTTGTTTTTATTATAAAAGTTATGTGTCCGACTTTTAAAACATGTATGATTGTCTTTTAAAACAGATATATCCGGCTTTTAGGGAAAAGTCCGGCTTTTGAATTTTACGGCCTGGCAACTCATTCCAAACAAAAACAAATTAAATTAAAATACTAAAAGTATAGGATATGCTACCAACAAATACTTTTTTCTCTTGTCTAAAAACGAATTTTCCGACGCTAATGACGCAAATGAAGAACCAAGAATTTGGCTACATGTTAAAGAGTAGGTACTACCTAATTTATATATTTTTTTAAAGATGTAAATTTCTCCAAAAAAAATTTTTCAAGTTTTTGCCTGTAAGATCTGTAATAAAATTCTTTGTCATTCATTGGATGTTTAGCCGAATCCTTTAACTTTTAAAATAGCGTCGGGAGAGCTGTAACCGTTTTTAGGCGAGGCGATATTTGTATAGGTATCCAATACTCAGAGTCAACCTTTTTTGGACTTTTTTTCATTTCTTTCATGAATAACCCTGCATAACTGGATTGAACTATAGTAGAAAACAGATTTTAAGTACATAATGTTATATACTTTATGTATACATATGTTAGACGACAAGGGCAATTATTCACCTGAAATCTGCATAGATTTCTTAAACTATATCAATATTTGGTTTACGTTAAAAAAAGCTGCTTATTGCCAAATTACTTTTTCCTGTCGATCACACTAATTGTTGAAACGTAACAACTATATAAATCGAATCATTTCCCGGTTAACCTTGAATTCCTATTCTGGAGTTAGGAAGAGCATTACGAGACAAGAGTGAGTGGTAAGCACGTGCAGTCAGAACTAAATATGTCATTAAAAACAAATTTATTTCTCAAACAAAAACATTTTTTAAATATATTAATAAAAATAAGAGATTTTTTACATGATTCGATGAACAAACTACACTATTAACGAGTTACTATCGTAATTAGGGAGTTACCTTGTTCATGGTAGTGAATGGCAGTGGGCGGAATTAAATTAAATTTCAGATATATTTTCTACATATACCCTTTTTATGGTTTATCGGTAAGCTGTAGGTTTCGTTCCAATGAGATGAATTAGTATACTATATTATAACTACTTTAAATATACTCTGGAACCAATTTTTTACAAACATTGTAAAAACTTTTTCGAAAAACGACTATCGATTTAGTAAGAAGTAAGAAGGCAATGTTGTAACAAAGCATATCAATTGTCTGTGGCACTTTTATTTTCACCAGAACACAGAAATTGTAAATAGAGTATTTTAATTTAATTTTAATGGATATAATTCGCAGTTTTTGACAGACCGTTTTTAATTAATTAAGTTTGGAAATTCGTCATCTTCGCATTAACACAAATTCGGTTTTTATTTAATGAATAATTTACATTTTAAAACGAAATAGAGTTATGTAATAAAGTTTTCAAATGTCGGCTTTCGTGATTAATTTCAGCTGTGATGATGAGGAAGCTTAAGGTGAAACAGACAGGTTAGTGTGAAAGACAAAATACTCGAAGAGTACACAGGTAGTTCGGTTCAGTGGAATTACGAGTTTACGAATTATTTAACTTGTTTTCAGATTTACTTTGTCTACGTTTAATATGCTCTACCCACTAAAATAACTACAGCTACACAAATTTTGCGCGAGTATAAATCTCATTGTACATTGTGCAATTTTTTGAGAATCTTTCATATTAAGGCTGTCGGAACGCTCTGAATTTAAGCCAAAAATAGAGCTTCGGCTGTCAACTGATTGTACACTTATTCGTCAACATTATGCAAAAATTCTATAAGGAAGATAAAGGATAAATCTAGGTCTCTAATGGACTACTTTTGTAAGTTATGTACCTACGATTTACTAGAAAAAAGTGGGCATTAATTGTGCCAAAAAAACACACGTTTTCAATGTCATACAACGACCTTATTCGTACTTATTTCACAAAACTGTTCCATCACAAACCTAAAGTGACTCCTCCATTTTCGGAAAAGTTTTTTAAATCTTCAAAATATTTCCCAAACGTAGAGTAATCAATCGACAGCGGCACCCTTGCAACAACATTTTTTAGCCTTGTAGTTGACACCAGCCAAAAATTGAAACGTGCGGATGATTTGAGCGAGACAGAGCTAAAGAAGGTTACACCCACAATATGTCTTTTGCCTACCTCGCCCCTTACCGCTGAACAAAATTCAAAGCGTTCCGACAGCCTTAATTGTGAGAGTAGGTAAGTATATTTCACAAAACTTTTTACAGATACGCGTTCCTGGTGCTAATCTTTTTTGAGACTTTACTAATCCCTCAGATGGTAAAATATGTTCTCGGGAAATTTCGAACCCGGTACCTCCCGAATGCGAGTCTAGTGCTGTCACCACTACTCTATCCAGCTCGGTGAGATTTCGAATTATGAAAAATGAGAGCTTATGAGTACAATACTGTAACTTTATAAATTTCGATCTATCAAACCATTTTTTATAAAATGATCATTAATTGTTTTTCCGAAACATGTAAAAAATCGAGCGTAAAATTAAATTGGAAACCGAGTTTTTTCTCTGAAGGCGTGTAGTAAAGATAAATCAACTAATTGCAACTGACATAAAATATAACTCATGACTAATTTTATTACAGTGTAGAACGGAACGTTACAGTGAAAATCCGTTGTTAAGTCTACCCCTCGAAATGAAAATACATAACTGTTGAAACTTGAAAGCTAGAGTTTTCCAAACTTTTGCATACCATTTTCGCGACTAATCCTGTCGCCTATCGGCGTACTAACGAAGTAAAAAAATCCTAGCTTTACACTTTAGTTAAATATATCGACTTGACTAGCTAGTCAATCAATATATTTTTTTTTATTTATTCAATACCCAGTCTTGTCTTTGCTCTCCTAATCCTCGATTTTTCCTGGTGAATCGTATGCGTTAATGGCGATTTTGCTAAGAACGCTATCTTAACGTGAAGACAACTAGCCTAATATTATAGTTGGAACCAAAATTTTATCTAAATCGATCTAACCGATATAATGTCCACACAAAAGTGTTCTTTTGTCTAGGGATAAAAAAAACTGGAAATTCACAAAAAGAATCAAAGTAAACAAATGGTTTTCAACACTATTGCAAATATTGATGATTCCCAATTCATTAGTACAGTAAGACCCCGCTTAACGCGGGAGATACGTTCCAATAAGTTCCTGCGCTATACGAAACAGCGCTAAACAAGGTCATCTTAATACGTAGATAATAGACATAAGTGAAACAGAACCGAGAATAAGTTTTTTTTTGTTTAATTTTGTAACATTTAATGTTAAATACTTTTTTTATCATATTAATTATAGCTTTATTTATTGCTAATTTCGATTTTTGTTCATAAAACATTTATGAAAATCACATAAAAGTTTGAGTAAGAAATTGTGTTTGTGAGAGGACGGTTCCTCATTTGACATATTTTGTTTTTTTTTGTGGAAAAGTCATCTAATATCGTTTGCCTCTTTCTGTTTCGTTCAGCAAGCTGTTGTCGATAGCAAGATATTGCATCAATAACACTTGGTCTTACCTTTGAACTTTTATCAACATTTGCATCGTTTTGTATAAACAGATCCATAATTTAAGTTATTTACGTTTTTTTTTAGAAACCGCGTAATATTGAAACAGCGTTATGTGAGGTCTTACTATATTGTGTTTTTTGTACTTCTACTGTAACAAACTATATTCAGTATTCACGTATGTATGGTTGTATGGGTATGCAGATAGTAAGTACAGTCATGTACATAATGCGCATAAGTGACATGCAGATGATATGTGTGCAAGTCATCTGCACAACACTAATATCACAGTGGCAATGCCACCAGCTCTACCTATTAAACCGCCTTGCAGCTACATATCGATAGTGTTCACACAAAAGGGTGCAACTTAGTGGCCTACCACCATATACTTTGACATTTTCGTCTGGTGTAACTGGTCAAGTTCTGGGGATGGGATAGAATGGATGATCTTGGAGAATTATAAAAAAATCATAAAAGTTAAGACCAAGACTTTCATAGAAGTAAAAGAAGCCATTAAAAAGACTAAAGATTAAAATAGAATGGGGTGGTCTCTTGGCCCAAATGCACCACATCCTGAAAGGATCTTTGTGCTTCCCCTTTTACTGGATCTAGTCATCAAATAATCTGGATCTTCTTATGAGCTCCAGAAGATTTGCTACTAGATTGTCCTGTGGAACTATTCCACCCTCATCAATGTAACCAAAGATGGTTGTTCTCCTGTAAGTTAAAGCCTCACATTCGAACACGATATGGGTGGCTGTTTTATCCTCCATTTCGCAAAGTCATTAAAAGTAAAGATTTTTCAACAGAAGGCAGATTAGCAATTGAGAATCAGGAAAAATGGGAAGAAATAGATGGTCTTCCAAGATTAATTGACTCCTGGAAGAAGGAAAAGAACTGGAGAACAAGATACTTATAAACTAAAGAAGTAATGAACCTCATTTAAAGGTAGAAAATTAATCAAAGAAATAAATAGATTACACCTTCTAGAATTGTTAAATTGTTAAAGGAAAAAGTGGAATGCCGTTCAATACATGGTTCAATTAAAATTAGTGTTTTAACAAAATGCTAAGTCTTACCAGAAAGAATTTGAGTTCAAATGATGATTTCAAACATACTAACCTGCAAAAAAGAAATATCTATTAATTATACAATACGATTGCTAATATAATACATACATAATATATTATTTAAAAAAAAATCGGTAAGGAAAGCCACTACATATGGCTTTTGTTTCAAAAGAAAAATACAATTTTCAGTGAAACTCGCTAGAAAGCTATTGATATTGTCATAAGTACTAGACTGCAGGTACAAAATATGCACCAAATTACGTATATTTTCGATTGGCACCAAAATGAATTAGTCTGGAGTCTACTCACACAAATAATATTTAAATCGGTATATTTTGCGAAAGTTACTGTGGACGAATGAAAATTCAACCGACAAACGCATATACGCTTGCGCAGTCGCTATTGCAGAAAATTGGAATCTGACCTATTATTTCGGACACGACTTTTCTGATGTAGTCGTCATACTACCATCTATCCTTCCAGAACATGGAAGTAAACCGGTACCACCGTTAATACAATTGTTACTAGCTTCCCGTCTATTACGTTTTGAAGGTGGTAAAATTACAATCGGACCTTATCTCGGACACGATTTTTCGACCATTCTTCCATTTCCTTGCGGAACATGGAAAAGAAAATGGTAGCAGAGCGTAGTTCATTCATACGTCCGTTACTAACTAGCTTATAACTACTCATCTATTACGGTTTGATGATAGGCTGATAGGGTAATCAGATTGTGACCTTATCTCTGACATGATTTTTCGACCCTACCCCACCATAGTTCTATTGGCTTGAAGAAAAACGGTAGCAGAGCTCAGTTGATTCATACGTCCGTTACTAGCTGTCTATTACGGTTTGGGGATGGGACCATCAGAATTTGATATATCTCGGACACGATCTTCCATTTTCTCGCGAAACATGGAATCATGAAATAATAAGAACGAAGACACCTCTATTATAGTAGGAATGTTACGTACTGAACTTAATATAATAATAATAATAATAATAATAATAATAATGCGTTTAACGTCCGTTTCTCGACTTTATGTCATAACAGACGTCATTCGCACCATTACTATTTTCCATCTGCCACACTTCCCGTTATTTTTCTACATTTTTAAAACTTCAACTTATGTAATAGCAATGGGCGAATGAAGGAATTATAGGAAATTAGGATAAGGTAGGTAATTTTTGAACTAGGAAATAAGGAACCATCTCGATATTTATCTGGAATTAATTGAGGGAAACCATGGAAAACCTCAATCAAGATGGCCGGTACAGGAATTACCGTTTCTCGGCGAGAGGCAGTAGGAAAAAGTCCCAGCCACATCTGCCCCCGCCGGGATTCGAACCCGGACCTCCCGAATGCGAGTCTAGTGCTGTCACCACTACTCTACCCAGCTCGGTTTACTGAACTTAATATGTGGCGAAGATTTTTAAGAATTTCAAATACGTTAATACTGTTAATTATTTTCTTTGTAAATTTATCAGTATATATACGTTTAACATTATGATAAAAATACTCGCAAATCAATATTTCTTAATTTCCGAACACGCTATACATAATATAATACGATATGACGTGTTAAACGTATCATCTAATTACTGGCGTGAACATCGATGGCAGCCAACAGTGGCGACACACGGTGGTTTGATTTATATCTACAACCTCTTCACTTCAATGTAATTTCCCACTCTTATTCTACATTTATACGACTCATATAATAATCATAACTAATATATAGAATAGACACTCGAAGCCCGTCTTTCAGGTGAGTCAATTTATTTATTATCCAACGCCCATTAACTTTTATTTTAGACTAAACTTTGATTTCAAACAATTGAATCATGCGTAAATTCACGTTTATTATATAACCCAGCCAATTTTACTTGACTAAGATACAGTTTGATAAAGCCGGCGCCAGACACAGCAACAATATTTGAACACTTGTTTTAACACTCGTCAGGCACGGGTATTTGGGTATTTGTTCAAAGTTTGATCACACATTTGCACTTTGCCATTTGGTGTCGGTTTTTCGAGCGCACATCAAAGCGTTCAAAGTCCAAATGTGTGCGTAGTCTGCTACACTTGCGCAAAGTTCAGTTACTCGTAAATCACTGAGTAAAACGGTCGCTTTGTTCAGTCGCAAGATGGACTGAAGCAACGAAAGTGTCCTTGAATTTATTGAGTTACTTGAAGAAGAACCATGTTTATGGAACCCAAAAAGTAAAAATCAAAAAAATAGAAATTTGGTCCACAAAATCGCCGTCCATCTTATTTGTTATCTATTTGAATACTTTGCAGACATGTTTGCTAAAAGCGTCTGCAAAGCATGTCTGGCTGGTGCAGCAAACATGTGGTCAAATGTGTGAGCAAAGTCTTTGTTCAAATATTTGTCTATGTCTGGCGCCCACATGAGATAGAGTTTGATAAGTATTAATGACATTAAAATTACACGTTTGTTTCAAACAGTAACTTTTGACATGTGACGTAATCTAATTCGAGCAGTCTTGCCAATAGACATATTGACATCATCATCGTAAGACATAAACCAATGACGTGTGACTAGGCGATTACGTCGCGTTTAAAGTACGCTGTTATTATTGACGACAATACATTATGTTCTCATACAAATAAGAGCTCAGCAAGAACTTTTACAATAATTTAATTCAGGCGACCATATATTTGTTATCATCTACTGTTACTTAAAGTATTGTTAAAAATAACTAACACGTTAAGCGTTTTAAGGGAACGCAATTAACACAATTGTTAATTATAAATACATTGAATTATCTATTTAAATAGGTCACTCGTGCCAGAAAATATGACATCATTATTATCACATACGATAGGCTACGCTGTGTTGCAAAATTACTTGTATTTCTTTTTTTAGATCATCTATCTAAATCAAGTGCCGAACTCATCAGGTTTTAAATATGATGGTATTTTTAGTAATAAAATAAAAAATCCTGTTGCCATACACCTGATCTTCATATTCAGTAACAGCCCCCGCCCCCCAGACCAGTGACCCGTCAATTTCGATACCTAATAGGTAAGTAGAGAAAAGTGGAATCTCGAAAAACGGCACATTTTAGGGCAAAAACGTTCAAAGAATTTCCAAAGACTTGTAGATCGAACTTCCCTGCAAATATCCCCGTTGATTTTATCCGTGAAAACATAAAATTTGTAAATTGGGTGTTTGAAAAAAGCGTATATTCTGTAACACAGCGTACATATTGCGCTCACAGCGCATAGTTAACATGTGTGAAGTGTGAAGTTCTGAGAATCTCATAGAACGTGTCCTAGATCGGTTGGACTTTCGTCCCAGTCGTCTTCTGCCAAGGACAGTCCTATTACCATTTACATACATAAGCATAAATTCTCTCTCTCAGTTAATTAATTTAATTATATATCACTTTATGATAGAACATAATCAATTCTGAACGCTCATACTACAATTAAACAAGGATGACTTGATTACGGATTAAATTACATCTGACAGAGACTGAACATTTACTTATCGTATAATTCGATAAAAAGAATGCGACATTTGTTCGGTAAATACATATTTAATAGATCACTAGATATGTATATGTATAAAACAAAGTTCCCGTTCGCTAAAAACACGAAAACTACTCAACTGATTTAAATGTGATTTTTACCATTTAATAGCTTATTTCTAGAGGAAGGCTTAGGGCTACAATAACTGTCGGGCCCGACTTTGCCGGGTGCAAATTATACAATTTATTCCAAATTGAATAGAAAGTCAAGTAGTCGATTAACGAACGAAGTGAGAAGATTTCGCAATTAAAGAACTGTTTTAAAGGGAGTTTTGAGATAGCATAATTAAATCTACTCGGGCGAAGCCGTACCGGATAGTTAGTTTATTACAAAAATATCATCCACTAATACATTTATTTCCTACAATTTTATTATTTACTCTAATTTAGCTTAAATTTTGTGCCCAGTAAATTTTAAGTACAATAAACATCACCGTAATTAATGTTTTCATTAATTTTTCACAAAACGCATAGTTTCACTATAGTTTATAAAACTTGCTACACCAATAAGTTTTAAAACTTAAATATTCACTTTTTAAACTATACAGCAAGTTAATAAAACCACTGTGTAAAAAAATTGAAAAATGTATCTTTAAGCCGTGCGTTACCCTACAGTACTAAAGATAACAACTGAAGGCTGGAAGCACATTTTTTTATGATTAAAATATAAATAAATTTTGATCCAGTGAATAACACTGGATCAAAATTTATTTATATTTTAATCATAAAAAAATGTGCTTCCAGCCTTCAATTGTTATCTTTAGTACTGTAGGGTAACGCACGGCTTAAAGATACATTTTTCAATTTTTTTACACAGTGGTTTTATTAACTTGCTGTATAGTTTAAAAAGTGAATATTTAAGTTTTAAAACTTATTGGTGTAGCAAAATTAATTTCAGTCGATAAAAATAAAGAGTCCAATTTAACTAACAAAATTACAAAATATGAAACACAGCTTTTAATTCATTGAACAAAAGTACTGGCAACAGTTTTACTTTCGGGAATATCCAATAAAATTAATCCCCATTCATATTTCATTCACATTTCCACAAAAATTACATAAATTCCAATTCAGCTTTTATTTATAACTGTGTGCATCGAAGGTAGAATAGCAAAGGCCATAGTTTTCATCACAATGGAAACTTTTGACACATAAAATGACTATAGGAGTCGAAGTTGCAAAGAGGGTTAGGTTAGATTTTTGATAAAATAAGAGGAATGATTATTTGACTCATGAAAGTACAGATATGAAGAGTTTAAACGCAATGTTTAAAAAACTGACTTCGATTTGCTGGACATGTACAGTGCGTTACAGCACGTCATCAAACGCCTTAAAGTTTCTAGATTTACCAAATGGTAACCATTGTACCATGTGGTTTAAACATTACAATAACATTTAAACAATTTTAAAACCTCAGTGCTATTAGTGTCAAAAAAATGAACTGTAGTATGAACTCGTTTTTGTGGAGGCAAAAACCATGGAAAATCCTATGTATGTCATGATTTGACTCTTCAGTGAATCTGTGACTGTGGAACAGATGTTAAACGACAAATCTGTATCGACTCATTATATTCTTCAAGCCAAACCGATTTTAATTTCGTTTTCACGGTTGTATTTTGAGAGTGATATATCATTACGCTAAATGATAGATTCCCAATAGGGCCACTGGAACTTTCCACGGAAGTTTTATAATTTTTAATAGATAAAAATTATAATGAGCCTCACCCTCATAAGCCTTCATAAGAAGTTTAACTTCTTTAGATTTTAATATTATTCCCAAGTTTAATTTTTTTTTAATGTGAAACTAATTAATAATATTTACACATACTTATAGCAACACAGTATAAACTTCAGTCCTTGTCAGTTTCATGTAATTTAGGAGACAAACTAACTTCCCCTTTAGGGGTCAATTCTATTTCCCCTCGATTTTTTACTTTTTTCAAACAGATACGTCGCTAAAGCAGGGAAACTTCAACAAATAATAAATAAATTAAGTACAAACAATATGTAACACTATTTTAATATTTCATGTAAAATTAACTATTATGGACTAAAAGGCATTGACACTATTTTTTTCTTATAAAGGGAGCACGAGCAACAGCTAGAATCTACATTATAAACTCGAATAAGAATACTTTGTTTTGATGAAACTTGATAAATTCTCAAAAATAAGAGGTTTTATCAAGTTTCACCAAAACAAAGTATTCTTTGCACAAACCGACAATCAGACAGCTAAAGAGAATTTAAATTACAAATGACGAGCAATATGACCCCCTCTCCTGCTGTCCATAAGTGTTTAGTTGGAACCATTTTTGAAATTCTAAAAACTTCTGAAGATAGTTTATGTGACACAATTTTATTTCAACTTCGTCCGAACTATAAATGCACATTTATTATTAGTAAAAATAAAAAATATTATTTTCGGACTTGAAAAAATCGACATATAAAGGCCGCCACTTTGTCTTGTGACCTTAAATATATATAGAGCATGCGTATGACAGAAAAGGACAGAAAGAAACTAGTTTTCCCGAACTAAAGTGAAACGTTTTAGTAAAGTTATTATAAAGAGCTAAAGTGAAAGTGAGAGATTAATCCATTAGTGGATGATCGTTCCCGTTTGTACAAGAGGGTAGATGCATACGTGTATATGTTGGAATAGTTTCGATAGACTTGTTCAACTTCCCCTTGTTCCACAAATTCTGTTTGAAAAAAAAAAACTATACATTGCTAGGAAATTAAATTTATGCTTATAGATTTTCTACCCGTAAAGATTTGTCTTAATTAATCTATTTTAGATTTTGTTAACACATAAGACAAAATATGTTCAAATCGTATTGTATCGATTGTATAATATCTAGTAAATTATAATAATCAACAGAAATATGTTTATTTAACCAAATTCTTTTTTAGATCTAAGGAAATAAACGATCAAAAAAAAACAAATAAAATTAAAAATAGACATTATGTCGCATCCAAAATTATTACTATAATTCAATAATAAATCTCAGGTATTTGGATTAATAATACAAAAATAATACTAAATTTAATCTGTTAGATCCTATGCTTTTTTTTCATATCCCGCCAGATCCAAAAACTGAATATCAAAGTCAGCTACATCCAATTTTTAGGCACAAAAATATGCTTATTTTACTTCTAAAATGAATGAATTTAAATAAATATGGTGTTTGCTACACTTACCAAATATTGCTTTAAATTTTGACTACTATATTATTCACGTAATAATAATAATATAAAAAAAAAACCCGGGTCGCAGTGCCAAAACCCTGCCGACAATATAGTGTATTTGCTTGTATAGGGCCGTGAAAATTTAACCCCTTAAAATAACATTTTTTTTCTTAATTGTAATATTATTATCAATCTAACGTCTACACCGAATTAAATACACTCTACAATAAATAAGTCACTATCTACAAATTAGTGTTTTCAAAAAATTTGTAAGTCCGGTCCTGTTGAGCCGATTTTATTGAAATTTTAGAGACAGTTTTTAATTACTACCAGAGGGTTAAATTTCAATTTTGAAACGATTCGGAGAATTTTTTCGGTATTTTGGGGCCCAAAAACATTTTTCAACCCCTAAAAACTACCCTTAAAATGCCCCGATTAGGCCCATTTTAAATAGGCTTCTTGCGGTGATGGATTTCAACACGTGGGCCAAATTTCGTTAAAATAAATTAACTCCTTCGAAAGTTATTGCCCGTACACATATATACCTATATATATATATATATATATATATATATACATATATATATAAACATTTTTAAAAATGGTGCCAAAGTGTTTAGGAGGTTATGAAACGTCGAGAAATTTTGGTCCGACCCCTAGGTCCCGCCATCCGACCGACGCCAATAGTGTATGTTGCCATATGGCAAATACACTAATTACATATTGTAAAAATTACATTTTTAGATCTAACTGAATTTGAAATTAGACCCCACAAATCAAATTATTTGTCAATCCTTTCTGCAACGCAGCATTAAGGTGTCAAACCTCTCATTTTCCCCAAGAATCTTTCATTGGCTGAATATATTTTTTAGGTTAGTGTTTAGTTTTTACCTGACTAGTGTATATTATACAACCCATATACATTAAGAGTAGTTTTATGTATTTATATATGTTGTATATAGAGAAAAGCGGGAAGTAGAGGAAAGCGACACACACGCTAACTCGCTGTCTAGCACTACTGTTGCTATAGTATACTAGAAAAGTATGTAGAGTGCTGTGATTTGCAGCCAGTTGAGTGCGAGAGCAGTAAATTGTCTCCGTGTCACGCCGGTAGCGAGTACAGAGCGCCGCGACGCTCTCACGGGCCACCGTGGCGCCCGGCATCCGCTCGCTCACTGCTACCGACGTCGTGTTCCATACATATATACAACATAGATAGAAAGGTAAGATAACTAACACAGGTAAAACTAGTATAGCGTCGTCGGTGAGATAAGTCTGTAGAATTTGGTAACGATTTCTCAATATATGTATATTTAAAACAAAAGATGCCAGCGGTCCCTACACAATCGATTCATGTTTTTTTAAAGTTTTTGGTTCACATATGCGGTGTCTTAATTTTGATTTTTATTATTATTATCAATATAGTACAACCTCGTTATAACAACGCTGAAGGGAAATAGAAAATATTCGTTATATCAAGTAATTGGTTATAATGAAGTTTGTTATATATACAGAGGTTAGGTTGGTCAAAGATTCGTTTTAACAAGGTTAAACAACCCATTTTCTTCTGAAAACTTATCTTTAAACTTTAAAATTGTGGCCATTGTTCTTGCGGGAATTTCGAACTGTTTAGCGATGTCTAATTTTTTCTTTGTAGGATTCTCGTCTACACACTTAATGATTTTTCGTATCTCTGCGACAGTTAAGGAACACATTTTTCGTTTCTCAGCCGCTGCAACTTTAAATTTACTAACAACAGTGACCAACATCAAACAACAATGATTGTCTTACGATAAATTTAACGTACGTCGAGACATGAATTGTTGTTGTTATTGTGGAATTGTGTGTGATTAATTGGTAGAATACGTTATGTAAAGGTTGTAAGTTGACAAAAATCGTTAAATAGAAGTAAATTATACTTTCTATTTATTTTGTGCAATGGTTAAAAATTCGTTATAAAGAGGTTTTTGACAAAAAGTATTCGTAATGTAAAGGTATAGTTCTAGGGGATTTCGAAAAATGTGTCAAATCGAGGAAATCATTATATTGAGGTTCGTTATATTAAGGTTACACTGTAGGTATTTTATTATAAAGAAACAATTCTCCGTTTTAATATGTTTGATAAGAATAGAATTTCGTCAAAAATAGTTCCGAGTTTAATTTCATTTCGTGTTTAGAAATGGAACCAAAAATTTTACAGATACCTGTGCTTGATAATTTATTTGCACCGTATTTTCACTGATTTTTTTCGAGGATCAAAATAAATATATTATTTTAAATCGTATCATTACAAAATACTATTTGACTTTGGCGAATATGCAGAGCTTTCTGGAAATACTGATCCGCTGAATAATGAGTTACTTTGGATACTAAGAACTAAGAAACTCTAACATTTAAGTATCAAGAAGTATGGTCGCCAATTAAAGGTAGTAGCTTCTTGTAATCGTATCAAATGGAATTATCACATTCAGTCACCAATAACTGATAAATCTTTGCTTATAGTATCTGTAGTTTGGACGGTCTCTATAAAAGTTTGAACCTATCTAGAATCCTAATATTGCTAAACTGTCTTACAGACCGCTGCACGACTATATGCAAAATATTACGTCAGGAACAAGTTTTCCCGTTACGTCATGCAACATCCATGTATCTACATATTGTGACTAGTATTTAAGGTAGAGTTGGGTAACTCAGATCTGAGCCGGTTCAAAGAGCCGACTCTATCTACCAGTCTTCCCATATGACTTTTAGCAAAGTTTTTACAGTCTATTTAATCTAAATAGGTAAACAAACTAAAACCAGATAAAAACGAGAACATTTTGCACAGAAAAAATTATATTAGAAAAAAATTATTGACCAAACCAAATTTGTCAATATTTTTAACACAAGTTTGCCAAAAAAAAAGCTTCAAAATGTCAATTTGCCTTCCCGTAATTCGAAATCTCGTGACGTGCTGTAAAAAAATATTGGCGTATATCACGTTTTTGATTTGATTTTTAGGACAAAAATATGTTTTTTGAAATTTTTAAGCAGCAAACCAAATGTTGTGAATCGTAGTGGTAAATCACAGCTAATAAAAACAGTAATAAGACGTTGTGTAAGCTTTCACGGCTGGCGTTGTTGCAAAACTTCTTGGTTTCCGGGCTTGTACGCCGTGGTCCATTGGTATTTCTACCTGACGTTTCGTCTACAACTGCGGTAGACATTATCAAAGACGATGTGGTAGCGGGCGAAGTGTCCTTCTCGGCTGCTCACACAAGCAGAGAAGGACACTTCGCCCGCTACCACATCGCCTTTGATAATGTCTACCGCAGTTGTAGACGAAAAGTCAGGTAGAAATACCAATGGACCACGACGTACAAGCCCGGAAACCAAGAAGTTTTGCAGTAATAAAACGAATTTTGCGACTACAGTTCGAAATTTCACAAGAGTATATTTTACAACCATAGAGATCAATCACCTTAAACGAATAACTGCTTTTCTATGAAACGTTGGCTAACTAGTAAGATTCTATATAAACAAAGGTGGAACGTATCAAATGGTAAGAGGGCTCGTCGCTATAGTTGAACTGAAAGACACACAAATTAAACCGCTTGTCATTCATTAAGCGGATTAGCGCAGCACAGAGCCACAGGGCAGTTGTGACAAACGCAACGGAGCTGCACTATATTTGTGCAATCACAAGGCGAAGTGGTTACATTCTCCATACAAAAATTTATCAGTCGAGTTCACGATACGTAACAAAAAAATTCGTTTGCTCCATTCTGTCTTGTCTGTATGTCAAAACGGGGTGAATCGGTTCAAAGAGCCGACTCCGACAGAAGATCCGTGAGAGCCAACTCACTTTTTTTTGAGCCGACGGATCAACGGATCCGCATAACTCAGTGAAACATTTAACACACAGAAGCACATTTTACACTTACATATCAGTTCTTGCTTTGATGCATCTGTCAGCTCAAATGACTCATGCATCACATGTTTAGCTAGGCATTCTTGATTCTATACAGGTCGTGATATGATTGACTGAACTAGGTAACTCAGACTGGCAGACTCAGGTGGCAGACTGCAGTAACATATTCAGAACTCGGCTCTTTTTGAAACGGTTCAGTGAGCCGGCTCACATACGGGATCCAGATGCAAAGATGCAGATCACTAAAAAGACCCGTTTTTCCCATCTCTACGATACACGTACTTCGCCGCCGTAACAGATCATCATACTGCGTGCGCAACTTCCGTAACAGTGCTCGCTATTTTTTTTTCATTCGGGGTTTCTCGGAAAAGTTGGGAAACGCTTAGGTAAATCTGAATAAAAACAATAGTGACAAATAAACATAAACCACTTTGATATGTGGTCACAGATGAGTGTGGAGGATCGTCTATCGTTACGCCGTCGCATCACGTCAAAGGAACACCGGGAGGCCAATGACGCGCGCGGGGGCCACCACCTCACTGTGATCTCTCTTTCAGGCGGGCGACGTCGAGACGCCTGCTGTTCACCGTCGTCCGACCGACCACCATACCTACCTACCGACGCATGTGATACAGAGCTTGAATCAACACTAATATGGGACCCTCCTAACACAAAAACTACATGCCACTGTGCGATTGCTATGAAAATAGATTTACCAAGCCGTGTTTCAAGCGGAAATAATTTTTGAAGTGAAAATCCTTTAGGCGCGGGGAGTCCGATCGACAAGTATGAGGAAAAAGTGCGACAGAAGTACTGGTTAGGGTAAGGAGAAAGGAATCCAATAGCCGTCTAATATAGATAGTTTAGTTAATTCGCTAATAGACCGAGCTGGGTAGACTAGTGGTGACAGCACTAGACTCGCATTCGGGAGGTCTGGGTTCGAATCCCGGCGTGGGCAGATGTGGCTGGGACTTTTTCCTACTGCCTCTTGCCGAGAAACGGTAATTCCTATACCGGCCATCTTGATTGAGGTTTTCCATGGTTTCCCTCAATTAATTCCAGATAAATATCGAGATGGTTCCTTATTTGAGGCCATGACCGATTACCTATCAAACTCCTAGTTCAAAAACTACCTACCTTATCCTAATTTCCTATAATTTCTTCATTCGCCCATTGCTATTACATAAGTTTTAAAAATGTAGAAAAATAACGGGAAGTGTGATAGATGGAAAATAGTAATGGTGCGAATGGCGTCTGTTATGACATGAAGTCGAGAAACGGACGTTAAACGCATTATTATTATTATTAATTCGCTAATAGATGATAGTAAAAAATAAAAGAAAGATATTTCCTGTGTTTCACTTAATTGTCCTAGATAGTTGATAACACATAACGGCGTTGGCTCTTCTATTGCAATCCCCTAGTTCCCAAGTTCTAACCCAAGAGCCTGTAAAAGTATCAATTGGATTATTTAAAGTGTATAAATTGAAAAGATGAAATATTAATGGTGGTAGGCTCAAAAAAAAATTATCCGGGCAAACAGAATTCCCAGACGTCTTGAAAAATAAGGTCTCCCGATGAAACCGTAACTACAAGGAGTTAAAATTGATATGCGCCATACGTGGGTTTAGATAAGTATGGTGTGTATTAATAAATCTGAATAAATTTTTCCGATAGTACCAGGATATAGAGTAGATACGTAACAAGAATAATAATCCAAAGTAGAAAATACCTTAAGATTATATTTCCTAAATTTAGATGGAGCAAGAATGTTATCAAAGCATGCATAATTGATAGATCGTTAATAGATTATTAAAATTAAGAGATAATAATTACGAAATATTTAAAATCACACAAAACCCAAGTCAATTTACAAAACCAGTTGCAAGAAATGTCCATTAGAAAGAAGTACTAATTATTGTCTCTATCAACGACTAAACGACGTCAGATAGATTATCTTGTCATTTAAAACGTCCAAAGCGTAATTTCAAATGGAATACCATAACACAAGAGCATAGGGCTGAGGCGAACACATTTACAAAAAAAAAACATCTTTTAGATTTTTTTCTCTTTCTATACAGTTCAAACTTAAAGACCTGACAAAGCTACAAAAATTACTTTCAGTTATTACCTAAAAGTAATAATGTTTAAGAATGAAATCGCAGTGATGGAGTTCCCATGGTTCACCTATTTTTTTTATAAGTTGTTATTCAAATTAATAACCAATTGAAATTATAAATTGATACTTAATTCTTGAGATCCATAAATTAAAAAAATGAATATATATATAAATTAGTAGGTACACAATAAATGTACTTTGTATCGTGTTCCAGTGTGAAAAATGGTTGACTCTTTTGACACTATTGCGTTCGTTATACAAAAGTGTACTTAAGGTACACTTTTCAGTGTAAATTGCACCGAGGTATCTACACTATTTTGATTCAACCCTGTTAATGCCATATTGCAGACAGGCGTGGTATGTACATGTGTGGTACGTAGGTATGTGTGAATAGCTTAAGCAAGCGAGCGATAGCTCAGTTGATATACAAACCGCGATGCAAGAAACCGCCACGGGCAAGGCTAACCAGTAAATATAAAGAATAATCTATTAACTTCGCCTACGTATAAATTGTCATATTACATGACTAGTTCCTACATATTTTATAATCGTGGCAAGTACACACTTTACAATACATATAAATATACGTATGGTACATCTGACAAATTGAAAAGTGTGCTCACAAGTTTAAAAAACCCGGGTCGCAGTGCCAAAACCCTGCCGCCAGTGTATTTGCTAATACAGACAGTGTGGCTTTATTATGCGAACTTAACTTGGTCTTTGGGCAAAATAAAAAATTTGACTCCTTAATACACTCCTTAAAATAACATTTTTTTTCTTAATTGCAATATTATTATCAATCGAACTTCTATACCAAGTTATATACACCTTTCAATAAATAATTCACTATCTGCAAACTAGTGTTTTCGTAAAATTTTTAAATCCGGTCCTATAGGGGCGATTTTATTAAAAGTTTAGAGACATTTTTTAATTATTACAAGAGGGTAAAATTTCAATTTTGAAATGATTCGGAGAATTTTTTCGGTATTTTGGGACCCAAAAACATTTTTCAACCCCTAAAAACCACCCTTAAAATAGTCCGATTGGGCCCACTTTAAATAGTGTTCGTACGGTGGTGGATTCCAACATGCGGGCCAAATTTAGTTAAAATCAATTAACTCTTTCGAAAGTTATTGCCCACACACACACGGATATATATATATATATATATATATATATATATATATATATATATATATATATATATATATATATATATATATATAACATATTTAAAAATGGTGCCAAAGTGTTTAGGAGGTTATGAAACGTCGAGACGTTTTGGTCCGACCCCTAGGTCCCGCCATCCGACCGATGCCAATAGTGTATGTTGCCATATGGCAAATACACTAATAAAACGCCTTTTAGGGTCAACGCACGATTTTGCGATTAAGGCGCTTGGAGGTCGTCAGATGTAGCACCAACAGCGGCGAGATAGCACTCTCGTCTGAAATACATAACCGGTCATGAGCGCGCGACTGTCGAAAACACTTTGCGCACTTAGTCGCAGGCTCGCGCTACTACATTCTATAGATTCCGAATGCGAAACAAATGCAACAATCCAACTAGAAATTTCGAGTAGCTGAGTAATTGTCAAATCGCGGAGTACATGCCTTAATGATTTCTGACTGGACCAAGAATCTACACCGTACGTTACCAATGAAAATAATATACATATAATTATTTCCTTTAGTTAAAAACTGTTTTCATACTTACAGTGAAATTGATTTTTCATTTTAATGCAGCGTTTCCCGTCAATAAACATTTCATTTACAAGTAATACAACGCATTTCTTGCACTGACCGTTTATTGGCTGAACGACGTTCCGAGTCTTTGACCATAATTTTTTAATTTTATATTATAATTTACACTAAGTACGTTTGCGTGTTTGTTCAATTACGTACCCTTCGAAAGAATTTTCAAAATGTCCGGAAATTTTGATATTACAATATCACGGGGAACTGGACAACTGGAAATAAAACTTTTACTTTAGTATTATGCACGCATAATATAAAATAATTCTTGTTTCTTTGAATGATAAAAATACAGTTTACAAATCATTCTCTTAACTATTATAAAACTTGGTCTCGTAGAAATATTGCATAACTTTCTAAAACAACTCAAAACCTAAAGCCAATGTAACAAAAACTATTTCGTCTTCATTTAAGACTTAATGATGTTTAGCCTAAGAAGTCTGATGACGTCTTAAATAAAGACGAAACGTCACTAAATAGAAAAAAAGAGTTCTTTTTCATTTCCAGTTGTCCAATTCCCCGTGCTATTAATATTTTATAATCGTTTTGGACAACTTCTCATAAAAGTGGAATTTGTTTTTCGCCGGATGCGCAAAATAAAATTACTAATATATTATATTGCGATAATAAATTATAACAAAGTATTATTTTATTATCATTACACCAGTCTCTAGAATGCACTAATTGCTTGATTGTTATCTATGCACCACAATGTTGTGTTTATTACAATAATTTCATTTTTATTTTCTCATGGCAATTTGTGAGATTGCAAAGTAAAAGACCATTTTTATTTTCTTGGAACCAATGTTCCTTTGGATGCTTTCAGCGAATATGACAGCTGCTATCATTAATAATTTTCAAATTTTGGAAATTCGAAAGCTTGCCAAACTTTCACTTTTTTCAAAATAAGTACATGAAAGCAGCCACTTATTTAATAACTGAATTTGTACAGGGTTCGGCAATGAAACGGGAAGATTTCGTAAATAATTTTATTGTTGGAAAAATATTTTTTTTGTAATTATTAATACATTAATGGGAAATAAAAGAGTAGCCATTTGATATACAATGTTAAAAAAAATTATTTTTTGAACACTACATCTGCCAAATGTCCTATGCATTGTGTGTGGCGTGACGGATGGCCGATCGACGTGGACTTCTTAACATTACTTGTCGAACACGTTCGATATTTTCAGGAGTTCGCATCGTTCTGGCACTACCACCTCTTTTTCTAGACGTCGATCCAGTTAGCGCGAGGTTGTTTATCCATATTTTAATCGCATTGTCTGACGGAACAGGTTCGTTACGCGGTATGTTAAAATGCCGTCTAAAATCCCGACGCGTTTGCACTAAACTCTCGCCATTTTGATAATAAGCCTTAATTGCGTAACCGCGATGCTCACCCGTCCAACGCTCCATTGAAGACTAAATGGCAAGCCCCTCGGATCCCGGCAGGCCTGTGACTGTCTTCCCTACCACTTCACCGCGCGCTGCAAGCCCCACCCCAAATCTTCCCGTTTCATTGCCGAACCCTGTATTAACAAGTTTGCCTGTTTCTGCATTTCTAATGAAATAAAAATTAAAAAACGTGATACTTTTTTTTCATTCATAAATGGACACGTTAAAAATGTTTTACAAAAAAAAGCATCCGTGTAATAACAGAATTAATATTCAATTGCATTGAAATCAAGATGCACAAATATTACAACATATATAAAAATGCAACTAAACATGTGAAATAAAATCTGCTTTTTATGTGCATGTAATTAAATACAATAGTTTATTGATATTCGACAAGTTTCTACACGTGAAAATTCTTCCATGATGACAGAACTTAAATATGCATTAATTTACAGATTGTAACAAAAAAAAAATTACAGTAAATGCAGTCCGTTCGGAAAATAATTCAATTTTACATCGCTATACTAATATAAAAAATGTACCCCCAAAATCGGATTCCGTTTATTTACGCTAAATACGTCCGTGATTGAGTCTAGAGATGGGAAAAACGGGTCTTTTTAGTGATCTGCATCTTTGCATCTGGATCCCGTATGTGAGCCGGCTCACTAAGCCGGTTCAAAAAGAGTTCTGAATATGTTACTGCAGTCTGCCATTGAGTTACCTAGTTCAGTCAATCATATCACGACCTGTATAGAATCAAGAATGCATAGCCAAACATGCGATGCATGAGTCATTTGAGCTGACAGATGCATCAAAGCAAGAACTGATACGGAAGTGTAAAATGTGCTTCTGTGTGTTAAGTGTTTCACTGAGTTACGCGGATCCGTTTATCCGTCGGCTCAAAAAAAAGTGAGTCGGCTCTCACGGATCTTCTGTCGGAGTCGGCTCTTTGAACCGGTTCAGATCTGAGTAACACAACTCTAATTGAGTCATCTAAGCTCTACATATGTACCAAATTTCAATTTTGTTTCGTTCAGTAGATTCGGAGAAAATAAGCGGCGACAGACAGACAGACATGTACGGAATCCTAAAAAGAAAAGTTTGCAGTCTTGTTTGTTCTTCGATGGTAATATTAAAAACCACTGAACCAAACCTTTTCAAAATTCCTGAGTAACATAGGTTGTTACTACTATTCCGCTAAAAGAAAACGGGGATAAGCAGTGAGCGAAAATATAAAGCGAAACTAATCGTAACTGACCAAATTAGTCCTTAACAGTGTTGGATCACTTTCACACAGTTTGTGCTGAGACCCAACGGTAAGAGGCGAGGTAGGCAAAAGACATATTGTGGGTATGACCTTCTGTAGCTCTGTTTCGCTCTAATCATCCGCATGTTTCAATTTTTGGCTGGTGCCAACTACGAGGCTAAAAAATGTTATTGCAAGGGTGCCGCTGTCAATTGATTACTCTAATTTTTGGAAATATTTTAAAGATTTAAAAAACTTTTCCGAAAAAGGAAGAGTCACTTTAGTTTTGTGATGGAACAATTTTGTGAAATAAGTACGAATAAAGTCGTAGTGTGACATTGAAAACGTGTGTTTTTTTAGCACAATTAATGCCAAATTTTTTCTAGTAAAAAGCGTACATAAATTACAAAAGTAACCTATTAGAGACCTAGATTTGTCCTTTATCTTCCTTATAGAGAAAGATTTTTTGCAGAATGTTGACGAATAAGTCTATAATCAGTTGACAGCCGAAGCTCTATTTTTGGCTTAAATTCAGAGCGTTCCGACAGCCTTAATATACTATAAATAACTTCCAAGTATTTGAAATAAAGTATTCCTTTTTTGCCTCATGATTAATTCCAGTATTCTTGGAATGTATAACCTTATTTGCAAAACATTAAAACTAATTGTTACCTGCTTTACAACGTTGTTTAAATTGGAACAAGACATGAAATGTGGATCTGAATATATAAAGGCTAGATGTACAATTTTAAACTTGACTGCTTAAGAACCGGTTGCAGTAAATCCAACAATAATGCAATAAAAATGGAAAACCGATCAATGTTAAAATGTTACTGAACTACTTCTACTCACGGTTCGTTACACAGCTTGTTGATAAAAAGGTGAATTAAAGAGTGCCCTATCTGCAAAGTTGAGACTATTTTATATGGATGCGTAATCAATATTAACAAAGTTATTTAATTACGCTCGAAAAGTTCAAAATTTTAAAACAATACTACAATATATATATACAAAATTCTGAAGGAATATCTGTCTGTATTTTCATTTTCTTGCTAGGTTTTCAAATATCTTGTATATGAAAAACTTCAGTCTTTGCCAATCTTTTTTTTATAGTAGAACTTCTTAGGTGGCTCTACCTCGACGATTTGAAGAGCTGGGCAGCTGGGCAGGGTTGACTAGATGAAAGGAAATTTGTCCAAAAAAAATATTTTTTTTAATGACTAAATACCAAGCGTACGTAAATCAATTATTAATGTAGTCTTCGTTCATTCTCATTAATTCATATTATATAGATTATTGTTTTAAATTAAAAAAAAACAATTTTCACATTTAGAACGATCAATAATTATACTGATAGAAATTTTACTTCGATTGTGTGTTCCCCGACGTTTTTTTTTATTTAGTGAAGGTCGCTCTAGGTTGAAATTAAGATGCTATAAAAATGTTCACGTCTGTGATTGGTTGAATAGATTGCTTACATCATTCGAAATCCATGGTTTGATTTTTCAACAAGTTATTTATGGAAAGGTTTCATGAGACGTCACAAGCCTACAATTTCGCCTTCTCTCCCATCTCGCCTAATCACATTTCAACAATGTAACGCCCAGCCTATACCATGTATGTATTATTATTTTTAATACTAAATCGCAAATTACTTTATTTAACAATTAATATAGAAGTTTCAAACGATTGTTATTTCATTGAGTTTGATTTCCATACAGCTGTATGTGAAAGTTGAATTCAAAGGCACTGCGTAATAAAATTAATAACCTAAATGTCATTCTGGCAATATTTTTGTGACAATCTGTATCAATATATTACTTCTTTGTTTCTATTATTTCTAATGGAAATTTTATTGAATATATTACTTTGCAGACGACATAAATATATGTTGCTATAAATTACAAGTTACGAATTATTTATAGTGCTCCCACACCTAGCATTACAAAAAAAAGTGTACATTAATTTTTTGTACATTTCCCCCAAACTGTAATATAATTATAATAAATCATAATCGTCTACATTGCAATTTTTTACATTTTAAATAATATGTAGCTTTTATTATTTAAACAATATTTTCTTTCAAATGGTTCCGACATCTATCAAATTTTTATTGTTTCCATAAAAGCTTATGACCCGTTTGGAATAGCAACTTGCTGTCAAGACATTTAGTGACACGACGTTCCAATGGCGGTCAAGCTAAGAACTAAAACTCTTAAATAAAATTGAGTTGCTATGGGAACGCCGTGTAAACAGCGATACTTATAATGCGTCTTTTTTAAATGTGAGATAACATCAAGTTAAGCTATTGTCATTTTTAATAGATGCAATTTTTAAAATCAATAAAATCTCACAGCCCAGATAAATTTCAAAGTAAATGATTTTCAAAAAATTCTCAATTATCTGCAAGAAAACAGTAACCAAAATAGCCAGATCTGGTTCCTAGAACTATAATACTTTTTCACTAATTTGAATTTCCCGCTTTTTTGAAATGTTGGGCCACGCCTGACGTACCAAGAAAGTCAAGTTGCCAACGCTCGCTTTACATTTCTACCAATGGAAAAAGAGTGTCCATTTCTCTATAGTTAAAGTCATAACCTCACTTGTCAAGCGTCTATAATATGCTATCAATTATTTTTATATCAATATATGTAATTTTGTTTAACACAAAAATCGTGTACCGATAGGTTGCTATGGTAATGAATCCATAAAAAATAGCCACGTTGCGACCCCTACAGCTTCTGCATTCACATCACCTTATAGTAGCAAAAATCCCGCAGTAGTTTTAGTAATACAATTAACATCAAGTAGATCTCGGCCCCAATTAGCAGATCTTCTGGAACTTTGACCGTGTGCGCTCGAAGCGAGATGTTATAGCAGTAGTGTGTGACACACAGCCACGAGCTAAACAAGTATCTCAAGTGGACCAAATTGGAACACATTACTGTCTCTTGTCGATGAGGTATTACCAGTGCACTGTGGACAATCCACTGTGTCATCATCCCCGATTTATGTTACAGTACAACAGCCGTCTAATCGGGCTCCTTTACGCATCATTTGATAAGAGACGATCCTCAGAAGAAGAATTATTAGTGTATTTGCCATATGGCTACATACACTATTGGCGTCGGTCGGATGGCGGGATCTAGGGGCCGGACCAAAATTTCTCGACCTCGACGTTTCATAACCTCCTAAACACTTTGGAACCATTTTTAAAAATGTTTATATATATATATATATGTGTGTGTGTGTGTGTGTATGCGGGCAATAACTTTCGAAAGAGTTGATTGATTTCAACTAAATTTGGTCCACGTGTTGAAATCCGTCACCGCAAGAAGCCTATTTAAAATGGGCCTAATCGGGCCATTTTAAGGGTAGTTTTCAGGGAATACCGAAAAAATTCTCCGAATCGTTTCAAAATTGAAATTTAACCCTCTGGTAGTAATTAAAAAGTGTCCCCAAAATTTTAATAAAATCGGCCCGACAGGATCGGATTTACAAATTTTATGTAAACACTAGTTTGCAGATAGCGAATTATTTACTGAAAGGTGTATATAATTTAGTTTAGAAGTTCGATTGATAATAATATTGCAACTGAGAAAAAAATGTTCTTTTAAAGGGTGTATTAAGGAGTCAAATTTTTTATTTTGCCCAAAAAACCAACTTAAGTTCGCATAATAGAGCCACACTGCCTATATTAGCGAATACACTATATTGTCGGCAGGGTTTTGGCACTGCGACCCAGGTTTTTTTTTATTGGCGAGATTTTGTGCTAGAGAGAAACAACCGCGTAAGTACATATCAAGATACTACTTTTCAAAAACAGTGATCTCGAAGCATAAAAAATGTTATTTTCTGATCCAGCACATGGAACTTCTCAGTGTACTGAAAATAAAAGCATCATTTTTTTCTTCGACACATAAAACGGCAAATCGACGAAGAATTTGCTTCTTGTTCTTTATGTTTCCATACTGTATTTCAACACAACCAGTCTGCGCCGATGTGGACCGTCTAATATCAGTATTTTATTTTTATTGCTTTGGTTTTGAATGGTCTACGAGATCAATTTGCAGATAGTATTTCTTTATTGATATTGTTTTTTTTCCAATACATACGTACATCATGATATAAGGATTTGGTCAAGCGGACAATATATTGATACATCTCTTCTTTCTCTGATTGAATCAAAATCTAATTCTGACTTCCGGAATGGCGTTGATAAAGAACAGAAATTGATTACATAAATATACATTTGACAATAAAAGGACCAAAAATTGTGCTATCTTTAGTTGTCGATAGACAATATCCGACTGCGTGAAATATTAAGTTTTTTTAAGTTATGCTTCTTAAGGCTGTCGGAACGCTCTGAATTTAAGCCAAAAATAGAGCTTCGGCTGTCACCTGATTGTAGACTTATTCGTCAACATTCTGCAAAAATTCTTTCTGTATAAGGAAGATAAGGGACAAATCTAGGTCTCTAATGGACTACTTTTGTAATTTAAGTACGATTTTTACTAGAAAAAAGTTGGCATTAATTGTGCCAAAAAAACACACGTTTTCAATGTCACACTATGACCTTATTCGTACTTATTTCACAAAACTGTTCCATCACAAATCTAAAATGACTCTTCCTTTTTCGGAAAAGTTTTTCCAATCTTCAAAATATTTCCAAAAATTAGAGTAATCAATTGACAGCGGCACCCTTGCAATAACAGTTTTTAGCCTCGTAGTTGGCACCAGCCAAAAATTGAAACGTGCGGATGATTTGAGCGAGACAGAGCTAAAGAAGGTCACACCCACAATATGTCTTTTGCCTACCTCGCCCCTTACCGCTGGGTCTCAGCACAAACCTACCCTATTTTTCCAAAAATATATTTGTCATCTATTAGTTCCCTTTCCAAGTAGGTATTTAATTTTATTAATCCTTATTATATTGACCCATCTTTGGACTTCCGCGAAAAGAGAAAGTTAAATCTATCGTTAATATTAAAAGCGATTTTAAACTTGCCAAAGTTTGTTTCTGGAACAAAGTTAATAATGCAAATATGTATGCTGTTTCATAGATGACCTTCAATTGAACCCAATTGTGATAAAAACATACGCTTCACAAAAAATAATTTCAATCGAAACAAAAACGCAACCTGTCGGAAAATATTCCTTTACACCAAGTTGACAAAAAAAGTAAATTGAACTACAATTTATCAATGTGTTCCTCGGCGATAAGAATATAATATTCTGATTACTTGAAAAAACATTTTCATCGCTTAGCTGTTTGAAGATAAATGAGTTCAGTGTTTTAAGTATATATTTATTCTTGATTGTGTATGAAACTACTTCCTATACTTTTCTATTGATAAACTGGAAGTATCGAAATTTTTTAGAGATGGGAAAAACGGGTCTTTTTAGTGATCTGCATCTTTGCATCTGGTTCAAAAAGAGCCGAGTTCTGAATATGTTACTGCAGTCTGCCACTGAGTTACCTAGTTCAGTCAATCATATCACGACCTGTATAGAATCAAGAATGCATAGCCAAACATGTGATGCATGAGTCATTTGAGCTGACAGATGCATCAAAGCAAGAACTGATACGTAAGTGTAAAATGTGCTTCTGTGTGTTAAGTGTTTCACTGAGTTACGCGGATCCGTCGATCCGTCGGCTCAAAAAAAAGTGAGTTGGCTCTCACGGATCTTCTGTCGGAGTCGGCTCTTGCAACCGGTTCAGATCTGAGTTACACAACTCTAATATTTTTCTTTCGATAGTTTTGAAATTCAAGTATTAATCATTTCTCACATAGTGGAGGCTATGTTATTACGATTTAAGATTCTAGATTCTTGCTTTGTTCTTAACTGACACTTAATACAGAAGGAAAGTAAAGAATTCAAATTTTTAATGTATTACAATTTAAGTTTATGCGATATTGATTTTATCAAAGAAGACAATAGATATATTGATTCAACATGATAAAATTAAAATATAACTATTTTTTTTTATACAATATACATATTTGTTGCTATGTAAGAACTCAATTTAAAGAGAAGAAAATCCAAAAATAGCTTCAGTTGAGCATTTTATGTCATTCCAATAATAGCTATTTACTATTTACTGATGTGATTTACCCAAAATGCTTTCCCAAGTTATAAAAAACGTACAAAAAAGTTATGGATACAAATGTTTCAAAATAATCCTACCGGTTTTCTTCTTCTAAAATCGGTAGGATTATTTTGAAACATTTGTATCCATAACTTTTTTGCACGCTGCATAAAACAAATGAACGAGGAACAGACGAATGAACGTTCAGTGCACTTATATAATATGTAACAAAACACTGCGTTTCAACTCATTAAAAAACCATCTAAAAATTATTCACAGCTCACTGTATCTAGGACTTGGTAATTAATAATTATGCATATTATTTTTAAGTATCCCCATCTTCCTGCAATATGAGCTATTTCGTGTTAAAGTGAACTACATCATTATTATTCTGTCCATTTTAACCCCGCATTCATTTTGTATTTGCAATAGATTTGAACTGATTATTGTAATTAGGTGTTAATTCCAGTATTACCCGTGCTCCATGGATTAACGTGACTCCCATTTTAAAATGACCAATGCCAAAACAAACTGCCGTAAAAAATATTACTGGTTTATATACCTCTTTGGAAAGGTTTCAGCCGGTTAATGTTGCCTATGCATCAAGACAGCGTGATGATTACTTTCAGGATAACGCTCCATAAAATCGCGAAAACAAACTTGAAATCGTTCCAGATGTTTTTAGGTTTTTCCCGAACACACAACCCGACATAAATATTATGCAGTTGCGAAAAGGCTTTTGTAATACTTTTTGCTATTTTTAGGATTCCGATGAAAAAAGGGAGCCCTTATAGGATCACTCTCGTCTATCTGTCACAAATTATTTTCTCCGAATCCACTAGACGAAAAAAGTTTAAATTTGGTACATATTGAATTAGATGACCCAATTACGGACGTATAACGTAAAAAGCGAATTTTAATTTTTGGGGTTAGTTTTGAGGGCCAAAATAGAAAATGAAAAAAAAATATAATTTTTTCAAGTGCACCATGTGACATATCAAATGAAAGAGATCGTTATAAGAAACACAAACATATTTTTATATCGTTTTAAAATGCATAGCTTAAAAGATACTAGAGAAAATATACAAAAATCGCCCACTCCCCCGTTACCTTCGAAACTACTGATCCTAAAATTTTGAAAAAAATAGAGTTAACAGGAAAACCGAAACGAAAATCCTACTTCTTAAAGTTCTCACGGACAATAGAATGGTACGGAACCCTCTCCTTGCGAGTTCGACTTATTTTTTTTAATAAACAATATACATATATCATATTTTCTTTTTAATAAACATTATAATCGATTCTAGCGAGTTTTCTATTATTCTCCAAACCTTTGTCTCTACCCTATAGTAAGATGTCAAATTCATTAAATACAGTTTATATAAAATGATTGAACTCTGAAAGTTTGAAATATTTAATTTATATCGACAAATAAATGAAACTTATCTTTTGTACTCGCAAAAAAACTTGTGATTTTAAAATTCAAACATCATTTGTTTTATTTATAGCAAGACGCTTGTCTTCTGATAAATAACAAACACTTAACATACTTGCATGTAAATCAGTTTATAAAATGTAATTAATTAATCAGCAAGTTAG
Organism: Venustoraphidia nigricollis; assembly: GCA_034508555.1. Lineage (NCBI taxonomy): Eukaryota > Metazoa > Arthropoda > Insecta > Raphidioptera > Raphidiidae > Venustoraphidia > Venustoraphidia nigricollis. Next base: position 1,979,610 of record JAVRKA010000044.1, on the reverse strand, counting down.
TAATTCAATTATCTATATACAAATGGTGATGTTGCATTAATGTTGCATCAAAAAAAGGTAATATGCATGACATTACGGCAGCTGAAAAATTAGTAGTCAGAATTAACTATCTACACATTAATACAAACTCGGGTCGTAGTGCCGAAGCCTGCCGACAATATATTGTATTTGCTAATACTTTACTAAGGTAGTTGTCGTGGTACAATATTGTCAAAAAGTTATAGATTATACGCGCCACAAAAGTATTCTAGCTTGTAGCTAAGTGATCCATAATTTGTACGCAAGACTGTACCCGTGGAAACGTAACCCATACAGTATTCATATGCATGTATACTTTTCTATAAATTATTGAACTTTAAACCGTTATTTATAAATAATTAGACGGTCAAAAATGTTTCTTAGTTTTTTTTAAACTCATAACAAATGCATTGAAAGACTCAGTTTTTGGAAAGTTTCTGACAGTTAGTTCTTTTTTTATAAATAAGAAACTGGTCCAGAACTACAGAGATCGTATACAATCAATGTTAATTATCCAATTTTTAATTGAATTTATCTCGGATTATATACGGTCGATCGACTTCAAATTTAAAGGATAATTGTAATATCATGTCCTTAATAAGTAATCAAAAATTAAGAATTTTCTGACGGTGTGCCTTAACCACGACAACTACCTTAAGTGAATTAAATTTAGTTTTTGTACAAAACTAAAAATTTGACCTCTTAATACATCCTTAAAAATATTTTTTTTTCTTAATTTTAATATTATCAATCCAAAATTTGCAATAAATTAAATACATCCTTCAGTAAGTAAATTCATATCCGCAAACTAACGTTTTCAGAAAACTTGTCGGGCCAATTTTATTAAAAGCGGGTTTTAATCTTTACTTTAGTGGACTGAATTTCAATCTTGAAACGAGAATTTTTTCGGAATTTTTGGGCCCAAATGGGCTCATTTTAAATAGGTTTTGTGCGGTGACATATTCCAATATGTGAACCAAATATAACATATTAAAAAATGGTGCAAAGTTGAGCAGAATGATGTAAAACGTTCAGAAATTTTGGTCCAGTCCCTAGGCCCTGCCATTCGACCAACGCCAATAGTGTATCTGCCATATGACAAATACACTATTAATTGTACATAAAATATAATCAGTTAGAATTTTGGATTTTTCCTCACCATTGTTGAGTATGACCTTAAGTGTGTTTTATAAAATACAATAACAGATTTTATTCCATAAATACCGAAAACGTATGAAGTGCGTCATACATAACAAATGTACAATATACATGATATGTATTTATATTATAAAACGATATATATATCGTCATATACCGAAATTACCTAAAATGTCATTCCGAAAATACATTCGAGCAGATGAGATATTTTAAATATTAATTTCAAATTGTAACTTGACAAAAGTCTAAAAACGGTTAGCAGTTTATTACGAGGAAGAGGCAACAATTAAAAAGGTCGTCCCTCATACGTAAGTCAATAATGTAAACCAACTTTTTCATTGTTATATCCGTTCTCTTAATTGCAAACAAGAACTAAAGAAATGTATTTTAAACGCTGCTATATGATGACGTAGAACAGTCACGCGTTTTTATCTATATAGAAAGTGATGACATTATCTGCCTCGTGGTTTGACAGATCAGTGGGCGTGACACAGTAGATCTAATCAGCCAATCACATGTTAAATATTATCTACGTCATTGCAGAAACGGCACAATTCTATGTTTAAAATTTCATTGAAAATACACACTTTTGGGAATTGTCAGTACAGAAATTGAACCATTGTCTTTAATACTGAATGAATACTGACATTAATTTATAAAAATAGTAGGTTCTTTTTGTCAAAAATATCCTAATTTTTGACAAAAAGAACCTACTCTTAAAAAGACTGTATAGCAGTACAGAGTATTATTTTTTTTTTTGTAAAGTTGTGTTCCCTATTTTCTTAACCTAGGTCAGGTCCTCTTCAACTCAAATATCACGAAACGTATCAAACTGAATATAAGCCCTCTCCACCTTAAAGTACGCTACGCATTTAATAGATAGCTAAAATATAATAAATAATAGAAAACAGTATCACGGGTAATTGGAATAATGAAAATAAATCAATTCTTTTTTTTTATTAAGACTTTTTCAAGCTCTCAATATGCTTAAACGGTTAAACTATGATATAATATACAATTTGACATTACAAAAATTGTATATTATATCATAGTTTAACTATCGTTTAAGCATATTGAGAGCTTGAAAAAGTCTTACCAAAAAAAAAGACGAAATGTTGCAATCAATAAATTGATTTATTTTCATTATTCCAATTACCCGTGATACTGTTTTCTATTATAACATATATCTGAAATTGAACTTTAAAGATGAATAATAAATAATATTTTGCAATAAATAAAATAAAAAAAGAAGCAAACAAATATTATTATTAACAGATTTTAAAATTTAATTGAAATTATCTAAATCAACTATGGTCCAACTACGTACTTCCAACAAATATTGCACAATTGGGTACGTTTGCCAATTTTCCAACATGTTGTATTATTGTATATATTATCTCTGCATTAAATGAACATCAACGAGTCGACCCTGATTCCCGATGTGAATAATATGTACATTTTTTAAATATAAATACGTGTGTGTAAGTTAGGCTAGGTCAGTCAGATTGCAATAATCACGATAAAGTTATAATGCGGCGGAGCCGTGAGAGAGGTAGAGCAAGGGGTAAAATAGAAATACTAAAATGAAAACCTTGAATTTAGTTAGCACCAAATGGTCAGTGTGTCGTCGTTGCCGGAGATTAACAGGCACGTACTGTTAATAAATCTCATGTCTTTTGATTCTTTCAACCTACGCGAGATGTAAGCTAAATTATCTGTTATTGTTTACCTTGGTTTGACACTATCCACCATCTAAATCAAATTGGAATACTTCTTTTATAAGAAAATATATTGTCGCTACAATCTGGAACTATTTTATCTACTTTATACGCGGACTGTTCGACTAGATCCCGCCCGAAATTTATCGCGCTAAATATGCCACATTTTGCTCATTCGAGTCTTAAGTTGATGCCATTTTGGTAAGTTCCGGTTCAGTGGTTTTGGAGTCCAGAGTTTCCTTATCTGATATACTTATAATAACAATGGCCTATCAAAATTTGATAATTTTGAACAGTCTACATTATTCCTTTTTTGTTCTTTATCCGTTTTCTTAGTTGCAAACAATTATCTGTTTGTAATATAGATTACAACCCTAAAAAAATATGGGACGAGCCCTTTGGCAAAAATTAGCTATTGACTCAATCACTTAGACATGTGCGGTCGAAAAGGCTACAAAATTACTGGTATGCAATTTTTCCGTATCTAGCACGGTTCCCACAGAATTATGAACTGTAAAAATTCACTTTTAATAAATTTTTTACCTCAAGAACGCCATTTGGCAAAGTTTCGGTGCAATAATTTTGATCCAAAATATCATGACCTGATATAATTTCGATCATTTTGCGAAAGAAGATGTTATCTCTAACTTGGCAGTAATTTGTGTTCTAGAAAACTTTTTCCGTTTAAGCTGCGGGAATGGTTACATAATAGTGCCATTAGTTTTAAGTGAAGAACAATTTATATTTATATTGTTGTATTAATAATACTCGTTTTGCATTTCATATTTCTGTAGCCTTGACATTAAAAATTGTTTTAAGCAGACTAATGAACAATAATTTTATACCTTTACTGCATATGTTGGAAAAAGAAGATATTACACTTATACTTCATAATGTGACATACGCGACATAGATTTTATGCATGGGCTTGGTATGCGCCACATTATTTGATTCCTTTGTCGCTCCATTAAGCGAGCCGTACTATAATGATGAAACTTCTTGAATTTAGATCACAGACATTAGTCAATTTAAACTTTTTTTTTTCAACATCAAATTATGTTTTCAAATTAGTATTTATCTTAAATAATAATAAATTCAGATGATTTTTTCACCAGTTCTCAGGCTAGAAACCAAAAACTGAAAGTTTGTGACGTAAATGTGTCCTGAAGTTCCAAATCAAGTTTGACACACAAATGTTCTAAAACAGACCAACTACACTATATACATGAATTGGTCAATTATCAAGCCTAATAAAGAATGGCATAATTCTAATATAAAAATTAGGCCACTTTATGTGTGGCTTCATTGGGTGAATTTAATTTCAAGATTCCATCTTGTCCACTTTAAAACTACTTCTTGCTACAGCGAAATGTCATTGTAATTCACGGGTCCACTGAACAATTAAAACGCTATTAAATTTGTTTGACGAAAAATTTGACATGATTCACTTCTATCTGGTGATTACAAATACTACACTTGCGCAAACAGTTCCAAGGACGGAACGAACATGGAACGTCCGTCGACATGTCCGAGGAACTATCTCGTACCACTATTTCACTGACACCTTTGCGTTAAAGGAACGAAATGATTTGAGTGTTCGCGGATTGCGAACCGAACTCGTTTCATAGCTCTTAAGTTTAAACGGACCCAAACATACCAGACGCTTGAATACACGAATACTCGTACTGTGACCTTTACAAGATCAGTAGATTACATAGGTTATCTCGTTCCATGAATGACGTCAGCTGGCGAACCGTTAATATATTTATCAACCATGCAATATCCATTGACAGGTCTGGCGGATGACGTCGTCCCACACTACTATCCAACGGAACGAGGTAACCTATGTAATTTACTGACCTTGGGTTATTGTTGGACTTGACGAAAGGCGACATATTTCTTAAGACAGGAAACATCTATGAGAGAGGATATGGTTCCTGGATCTATGCATTTCCTGAACTACCCAAGTCTAATAAATACGCTTAGTGTAATGATTGTTTGTTACTTCAGTCTAGAGATGACGAAAAAATATCGATATTTTGATATTTTTTATTTGATATATCGATATTTTTGGGCGATATTTAATATTTCAATATATCGATATAAAATTCCCAGTATCGAAAACCAATATTTTTTCGATATTTTCAGAACAATAAATAGTCAAAATAGCTATTCATGTAATATTTCATTTCATTTCTACAACATCTAGAATATTTTTAATTATTTCGATTTACAACTCAATTCAGGCTGTACCAACAATTTTCTATCGAATGTCATCTCTGGCACGCATACCATAGATTCGCCATCCCTGGCTTTATTAATTATTCGATTAATCTCTAAAATTATCCGCTCCTAAATGTATTAGACGTTTGATTAATAAACAAAAAAAATTCTTATTGTTGTTTTTGATTTTAGATAATTATTTATTACTTGATTTATTAGAAATAATGTCCGTTAATTACTATTTGAGATTATACTAAGCTAGCCAATATGTATACTAAATTTCTTCGAGTGCCAATGTTCTCTTTAAAATTGTACCGATATATCGATATTTTTAAAAAAATATATCGGTACCGATATTGATACCTGAAAAAAATATCGATACGATATATATCGATACTTTTTGGCACTTCCGACATCCCTACTTCAGTCCGGCTCTGTACTTGGAAGGTATGAAGCTTCAGGTACACGCAGTAGCCGCCGGATACTTCGGTCAAAGATTTGCGATGTTTTAGCGAGTTCGTTTCATGGCCACTGACGCGCAACAAATTTGTTAAAATCATTTGCAAGAATGCTTTTTGCATTCCTTTATTTTTCCCTTTACACTTTGTACTATATATTATACACTTTAATTTCGTAGAATGGCAAAAAAATTACGTACATTCAAATTGTTATAAAAAAAACTTCGTTTTTTATTAGTAACAATTTTGAAACATTTTGTGGATATATTATTTCTTTTACAGAATAATAACTAAATAACCTTTGATATTCAGCATGCCAAAAATTATCAAACGCATGATTTTAATGTTAAATATTTATATAAAGTTATTATTTAAAATATATTCAAGAAAAAAATCATTGTAAAGAGTATTAAATATGCTAGTTTAAAATTGATTGGAAGCTCGGCGTAATTATGGATGCACTTAGTCCTCTTTTCAGCTACCAATGATTGGATAATCTAGTTTCTAACCTCTTATTTTTGGTAAGCAAGGCAATGCTCGTTTTTCATGGTTACTGTTATAACAGACAACAGATTGTATTGTCACAAAGAAATCGGCAAATAGTACATACTTTGTTCCCCTATAAAATAGTTGCATTACATATGTATACAGGCATGTAAAGTGGCTCATTACGCATTACGTACCCCTACCATCGATAATTTATCGACCTGTATAGAGTTGTAGCACTGTCGTGCTTATAAATCGATTGTATTGCGTCTATATTCGAAATTCTGTAATTCAAATCGTTCTCCGTCGAAAATCACGCATGCTTAAATCGTGAACTTCATTTTCAAGTTGTTGTCATCACGTCAATTACAGCGTGAGTTATAGCAAGATTTTCCTAGTTTTTCAAAGTGAATTTCATCTTTCATCCGAATATTGAAATCTTTACTTTAAATCTGCATAAGTACCAAATGTAAGCCCTTTTAAAAATCACGCAAATTATACATACAAATTAAGGATAAGACGTTACTCTACTGATAACATAAATCATATATTTACTGAACGTACAGTACTTATCCAAGGTAAAATGGACAGAAGTTGAAAAAATATTATTATGCCTGCAGATATAAATTATGCAAAAGAAACAAAATTTTCATTTACAAATTTAATTTCAAAGTCGCCATAGAGCACAGAATGGTTATGTAAAAGGTAGAGAAAAAAATCAGTCAGTAATATTAATAGGTCAAGGTAAATTCATACCATTAATTATAGCGAGGTTAAAGCAGAAAAAAATTAAATTAAAATGCGGCGTTTTAAATTCAGCAGTTTTAAATTATTCTGTAATTTGGAGAGACTTTTTATGGATAGGAAAAATTAATTGGTTGCCTATTAGACGGTTCAAAATATCTCGGATAACTATACTGCATAATGTTTCATACCTACGTCAAAGTTTGGGAAAAACCCATTTTTATTTTTTCTTATATTAATATATTTATTCAATCTTTTATTAATATCGATAATTAATATGGAAATGAACTTGTATAAATGAAACTAACATTAATAAAATATAATTAATAGTAGATAAATGTTTAAGTTATTCGCTAAACACAAATATTTCTTATTCTTTCACAAAATTTAACAACCCATGGTCCAATTTCAACTGTCTAATGACCTTAAGCACAAGTATTGTTAGAAACATTGGCAAACTGTCAGATAAGTCAAGTTTTTTTACTAATTTTACAACTCGCAAAATACAGTTACTTTAAAGCCGGAATGCCACGACTGGTGTTTGATAAATATTTGTGATAGTCCTAAACTTAAGTTCTATAAGGCTTATAAAAAAACAGAAATCAATAGGAAACCTAAAGTTCAGATAAATAAAAAATTGATTGTTTGTCAATTTCTTACTTTTCCTTTTTTTTTCAATAAAAATATTTTTTAAACATTTTTTATGTTAAAATTACCCCATAAAAGCACACGAATATCTTTTTCATCAATTAAAATAAATCAATGCTAAAAAGTGTATTTGCCATCGTTATGTTTGTCGTAACTCTCTGGCAAAACACTCTTCCAAAATTGTTTTTTATTATACCTTTCCTCTGCTGGGTTGCAGGAAGCATTGTCATAAATTTTGATTTGACAATGATCTTAGAATTGAACCATACAAACTCCATAAGAAAAGTATACTAGAATTTTAAATCGATTCTGCTCGAAAAATAATAGATTAATTGACACGATATGTTTTTTAAAATGTGTATACATGTAATTTGTGTTTTGTGCAGAATTTCTACTGCAAAACAACATTTTTCTACGTATATTGATTAAAATTTAGCTTGTGTGAGTACAATCTAGTGTTCTACATGACAAGTAGTTTGAATTAGACTGCTCCTGAATGCATCACAACTGTTATTGTATGATAACAACAATCTAAAGTCATTGAGAAATATTTTTTTTTGATAATGCATTTTGCTACTATAATTTAACTATTACAATGGTAATGAAAATAAAAGTATTTATACAGCTGATGCGATAGATACATAGTATCTTCTATGATCGAATGCGCATGTTCTCGGGGTGATGTGCAAAGTGCACAAAGAGGGCCTCCCATTGGAGGCTCTGTTACTTATTTAACGCATGTGACCCGGACCTATGCAAATATCTATATTTACAACAGACTAATTATTGTTTGTGTTGGTGATATTCACGAGCGGCGCGGTGAATGAGGCACTGTTTCACATAATATATTTACGGACAAATCAGATTATAGTAATTGTTCTCAGCTGATCAAGCAGGCAATGAATGAATGAAAAGTAAACTATAACTTTGGATATATTATCAGCCGCAAGTGCAGTAAAGGAAGTGTCTTATGGAATCCAGATCAATTAAATATACCTAACATTAAAGATTACATTTAGTATAATAGCTATTGTCTGCTATAATTGTTAAGAAACATTCATTGTTGTAGCACTATATTAATAAAAATTATTATTCCAACACGTCACCGTCGGGACTTAAACCCGAATCTTTCCACTTTCGCGGCGGAATGAGTTGATAATTTACCGATATTAATTTGTCGTTTTCCGCATTTAAACAGTTCTAACGAAACAGAAATATTCTGTGACTTAGGACCGTATTAAAAATGGAAAGTTCATCTTTGATTCATTCAAGAGCCTTCGCTACCGCGAGAGTTCATGTCTAGGTACAGCTAAAAATAATTGGCCCTCGCATGTAGTGAATTTGATTGTCGTAAATCGCTATATTATGAAGGATTATAATGTTGAATTGTGTGCACCGTAAAGTAATTGATTAACTCATTCCGCCGCTAAAGTGGAAAGATTCGGGTTTAAATCCCGACGGTGACGTGTTGGAATAATACATTTTTCTAATATAGTGCTACAACAATGAATGTTTCTTAACAATTATAGCAGACAATAGCTATTATACTAAATGAATTCAGCAGGTACGTTAGCTATAAGCGTATGTAAAATCTACTAATATTAAAGATTACGAAAGCTACTTTATATAACTTAATCACATAAAACAGGCTTTTTTACATTCGCAATGAATTCAAGTGTTCAGGTAAAAACTGAACGAAGTTAATCTTTGTAGTCATTCCAATTTTGCTTTTTTCAATCTTTTATCTATTTGTGTGAAAATGGACAAATAGTATATTACACCACAAGAGCCGAAAGTCGAATTTTCTGCACTGCGCCACATGATCCCCGAGGCAAAGTCGAGGGCATCATATGTCGCGCAGTGCAGGACTTTCAGCTTTTTGCTCGTGTGGTGTATTATACTGTTCTTCATACCCGGTCGAAAGTACGCACTTTCACCAATGTATAAAAAGACTAATTACTTTCAAGTGAGCAATGTTGAGGCTATACGTAATGACACATGGATCTAATAATGTCCATGTAATAACAGCAGATGACTACCTACTGGCGAACTGTGACCTGACAAACGGCAGTCTCACGTATCAAGTCGCATGACAAAACTATTTAGGCCCGCCTATACAGACGATATGCGAGTTGTGATTACAACAGTGCATAAATGTTATACTGTCGGCTTTAAAATCGAATCAGAAAGTACGTACTTTCGGCACTGTATGAAGAAAAAGAATATAAGAAACTTTTCAGTAGTCTAGTGTCTGAGCACTACGTCGAGTGCCGTATCATTTTTGCGCTTGTAAACAGAAGTTTTCGTCTAAGATGGATTTTTCATTTGCGATTTAACAACACCAATATGACAAACCTTCGTTATATCTATTTGTACCTATAGTGAGTCATTTTACCATTTTAATGTTGGTTATTAAGATTACAATGTTTTAGATATTATCATGTAACATAGTTATCTTGTAAATGATAAATAATTAGTCATTAATGTTTGATTATCAGAAATATGTTTCAAAATTTCTTAGAAAAAATATAGTTGCGTATATAGATAACGTGAATATAAGGGTAGCTGACATATCGCGTTCATGGTGGTAGAAATGAGAACTGAGCGACAACCATTGCTTCGGTATATTTGTTGTGATTCTTGTTAAAATTAATTATTTTTTGGAATGATTTTTAACTGAGGTTATCAATTCAACATGTAAATTATGTAATACAATATCATCATATATATTAATACGCTAAGGTTAAGATGTTTACCTCCCTTTTTCGAAAAAAAAACACACAATTGCTCCACATAAATTTTATATCATTTTATAGATAATAGCTTGCTCTACCGACATCAACAACTAAAAAATTTATTATTGCTGTTGTTTTTGTAAATTTATTAATTATTAAAATTATATATATAGATATACATTAAGTCACAATACAGCAATGCTTCCATCTGACGGCTTTGGTTTTGAAACAACGTCAACATGATTGATGGTCGGTAAATTTTTTTTGTTTAATTTTTAATCAAAATTCACGTATAAATACTTTTCGTATGACAGCGCTTCAGCTCAACGTTTTCGATACTTATGCCTCTATATGACATTTTTAGAAAAATATGTTCTTGAACCGTCACTGAGCTTCGTAATGTAATACAACAAAAAGAAGAAAGTTATAAAGAGTGTGAGAAATTAGAAACGAATTTTAGTGCGAATTATTCGCACAGGTACCGCTAGTTATACAATAATATATTTATTATGTTTGTTCAGTCGCAACTTCGCGATTTGTATAACTTCCGTTCAGTTAAGAATGTTGACAGAATGGTTCCATAGAATTTTTATTTATTTAAATCGGTTCAGTACGTTTTTTCGAAATAAAGTGATCAAATATCAAAAAAACATCGGCTAATCACGTGCAAACTACGTATTGCAGTCACGAAAAAATGCAAACGTTTCTGAGAGGATAGTAAAGTTGTGAGTTTAATTATAAAATTCTACATTCTTTATTTTCTCAGTGCTGAGAATGGAGTTATTACAGTTGTATAAATATTGTATTGCTATAAATAATAATATTTCACAGTTTATAATACAGGCTGTTTTAAAATAATACCGGGAAATTTCGGAACGTGATTCCTAGTGTTTTCATCTTCGATTCTGCGCGTGCTGTCCAGTTCCTATGTCTACGGATAGCGGAATTTTTTATTACTACTTATCCTTCATTTATCGGAGCGTCATAATATACAGCCTCTATCACTCGGAGAGATAAGCTCGTGAAATGACTTTTCAAATGTTTTATTTATTGATTTATTTTAGGCGTAATAGGGATGTTGACTGTATTCAAATAAAAACATAATTTTAATGTCAAGTAGTAGTTTCTAGAAATACTAAAAAAGACTATGTTTTTCCTTATTTTTAAGGAATTTAATTAATATTTAATAAGTAAATAAAACCTAATAAAATCACTCTCAAGTCACGTGACAACGGACACCAATCAGAGCGCATTACGTCACGGAGTCATGTACAAGCATCAGACGTTGTCAAAGGCTTCATAGTTTGGTTAATATGTGTAATTTATTATTATTTCTTTATATAAAATGTCAAATTACATGTAACTATAGCCACAGCTATGAAACTATAGAATGGTAACTCCCGTGTCAACTTTTGAGCCTCCTTTGGTATGACCGGATGACGTCACGGCAGTCACATGACAAGTATTGGCGTTTGGGAGCGAAATTTGAAACGGAATTTAAAATACATCATTTTTAAGGCTTGAGTCGTATTTAAATAAAAATAATAAATATTTGTTATTATATTAGGTACTTATGCACGACTTAAAACACTTTCCCAAAACTAGTCAACATCCCTAGTGACTAACAACAAAAACATCAGTTCATTTTCATATATTTATTTTGATTTTAATCTATCCAAATTTATGTTTTATTATACTCCACATTCGATATTAGAAGAGATACAAAATTTATTATTATTCAATTTTTTTTAATAAATGTTTAATAAGTACTTATTTCTCAGGCGAACTGTAACATTTGAACTATACGCAAAAGAAGCAACAAAAATAAACGTCCCAAAATAATAAAACTACGAAACATTTGTAATTTAAATTGACAACTCATTGATATTTCATATCGAACAGATACTACTCTGTGTTTATACATTATGTTTGAATAAGTGGCTTCTGTTAAATATATTATTTTATAGAATGAGACTGTACTATATTGCTTGCTATAAAACTATATCGGGTAAAAAATAAACAATTTTAACTACCAAAAATACTATTTTTAGATTTACTCTATTCATATCCATATTTGGATTGACAAGACTGTTATTATTTAAAAACAATTCTTTAATATCATTGATATTAAAGAATTGTCTTTAAATAATAACAGTCTTTTCAATCCAAATACCCATGAATATTAATAGTCACTATTTTTAGAGTTCCGTACCTTAGATTGTAAAATAATGAAAGTTGAAATTAATATCAAATATTGAGGTCTACAATCCCATGATAGAGCTGTAAAAAACGCAAGCTTCTAACTCAATGCAATAAAAAGATACGGTCTTTCAAAAATCATCCATTTTGATAATGATTCACTGATCAAATCATCCTAGGGGTCGTATGTACACAAAAGTATCGCCATCCTACGCGATGCTTGTGAACTATACCAGACAGATGACATACTTGAATTTTATTAATTTGTTATAACGGTACGGAACCCTTAAGGCGCGAGTTCTATCGCACTTGTTCATTTTTTTTTAAATTGAACAATAATCATCTACAGCTGTATTTAACTAGATTATTTTGATAATGATATTGACAATAATTTTTCCCAGTTTAACAACCAATAGGATAGCTCTTTAGCTTCCACTTACAATATTTGAAAAAGAGAGATAAACGCTATACGCATAAAACATTGAGTAATTATTGAGACATTTCTTAGGAAGAACCTAGGTGGCACAGGATCGAAGAAAGCAAATATTGAGTCATGTGAATTGCATTTATTCTAACGTTTCGGCAATCTTTTTACCATCTTCAGAGAGTCAATGCTGTCCAATTGTTCAGTATTATTGTAAAAAGATGAAATAAAATAAAGTGAAAATCTAACATCACGAATAATAAAAATTTTAGTAAATTAAATTTAACAATTACTACATTTTTATTATTCGTGATGTTAGATTTTCACTTTGTTTTATTTCATCTTTTTACAATAATACTGAACAATTGGACAGCATTGACTCTCTGAAGATGGCAAAAAGATTGCTGAAACGTTATAATAAATGCAATTCACATAACTCAGTATTTGCTTTCTTCGATCCTGTGCCACCTAGGTTCTTCCTAAGAAATTTCTCAATTCTACTTTCAAGGATCATCATCACTCTAATATTTTTAGAGTTATTTTTTGCATTGAGTAATTATGTTTTCATCGATGAAACGCTTAACAATTTTTTATGTATAAAACGTCTTAGCTCTCAGTAGGTGCTACGAAAACCTGAAAAGCGTCACACCGTAAGTCTTGTTGATGTACTTGAGTAAGTACATGCGTGTGTTGTGTCTGGAGCTTTTTCGCGCACAACCACAGTATTTTAACTGTGTCAGCGCGGTCAGCTGTTTTCGGATGACATTCGCACGTGTGAAACTAAACTGACATGAGCTCACTGGTTTTTAATGCTTTTTAATTACATTACTGGTGACACCCTCTCGAAAGGAGAAATCTTCCAATTGTAGTCTCGCTACTCGAGTTTGTCTTTTTCGTCTCGATAGCGACAATTTAATCTGAATCTCGTCTCGAAATAAGAAACGAGAAAAATTTTGCCGTGACTCTCACCTCGGGGTCAACACTAAAAAATTTAGTGCGCAACGATTAAATTTGTATGCACTACACTGAGAAAAAAAAGGAGTTACAGAACATATATAATAATATTATATTTTGGCACAAACAATATAATTTTTGATAAAAAACGAGATATTTTATTCGAACTTATTTTCACTTTCAAGTGTTACTTGTAATAAATCCAGAAAGAGGCCATATATATTTTATTTTAATGTATGGTTTATTGTCCTCTACATGTTCTGATATGACAAAATATATTATTTTATACTAGCCGTACCTGTGCGAATAATTCGCACTAAAATTCGTTTCTAATTTCTCACACTCTTTATAACTTTCTTCTTTTTGTTGTATTACATTACGAAGCTCAGTGATGGTTCAAGAAAATATTTTTCTAAAACTGTCACATAGAGGCGCAAGTATCAAAAACGTTGAGCTAAAGCGCCACTATATGAAAAGTATTGATACATACGTGAGTTGATTTGAAATTGAACAAAAGAGTTACCGACCGTCAATCATATTGACGTTGTTTCAAAATCAAAGCCGTCAGATGGCAGCATTGCTGTATTGTGTCTTAATGTATATCTATATATATAATTTTAATAATTAATAAATTTACAAAAACAAAAGCAATAATAAATTTTTTAGTTGTTGATGTCGATAGAGCAAGCAATTATCTATAAAATGATTTATGTGGAGCAATTGTGTGATTTTTTCGAAAGAGGGAGGCACACATCATAACCTTAGCGTATTAATATATATAATAATAATAATAATAATAATGCGTTTAACGTCCATTTCTCGACTTTATGTCATAACAGACGCCATTCGCATCATTACTATTTTTCATTTTACCACTTCCCGTTTTTTTCTACATTTCTTAAACTTCAACTTATATAATAGCAATGGGCGAATGAAGGAATTACAGGAAATTAGGATAAGGTAGGTAATTTTTGAACTAGGAGTTTGATAGGTAATCTGCCATGGCCTCAAATAAGGAACCACCTCGATATTTATCTGGAATTAATTGAGGGAAACCATGGAAAACCTCAATCAAGATGGCCGGTACAGGAATTACCGTTTCTCGGCGAAAAGCAGTAGGAAAAAGTCCCAGCCACATCTGCCCCCGCCGGGAATCGAACCCGGACCTCCCGAATGCGAGTCTAGTGCTGTACCACTACTCTACCCAGCTCGGTGTATTAATATATATGATGATGATATGATATTCAATTTGACTTGGAATAATTCTGTATCAGGCAATTTTTACACATTTATACACATACATCGTTTAGTTTTAAAGTATTAACAGGAAGGATGTGGGAGGAACGGGGCAGACGGGGACAACCTTGGATTTTTATAGAGGTCATTTGTGTTTTCATTTGCACACAAACACACATAAACGTGCCGTCATGTTAGTTAGAACAGTTTGACTGTTCATTGTGTATTCACATATACTAACATAATTATGTACAATATTACATATGTAATATATGCGAAGTTTAATGTTGTCTCAGTGAGATAAGATTCTCAGGGGGGAAACTTATTACACACCAGAAGCTGTGCTCTGTCACCGCTAGCAGAGCCAGCAAGGTTAAGGCTGTCGGAACGCTTCGAATCTTGTTTGTGCTGAGACCCAGCGGTAAGGGGCGAGGTAGGCAAAAGACATATTGTGAGTGTGTCCTTCTTTAGCTCTGTCTCGCACAAATCATCCGCACGTTTCAATTTTTGGCTGGTGTCAACTACGAGGCTAAAAAATTTTATTGCAAGGGTGCCGCTGTCAACTGATTACTCTAATTTTTGGAAATATTTTGAAGATTTAAAAAACTTTTCCGAAAAAGGAAGAATCACTTTAGGTTTGTGATGGAACAGTTTTATGAAATAAGTACGAATAAGGTCATAGTGTGACATTGAAAACGTGTATTTTTTTTAGCACAATTAATGCCAATTTTTTTCTAGTAAATCGACATAAATTACAAAAGTAGTCCATTAGAGACCTAGATTTGTCCTTTATCTTCCTTATAGAGAAAGAATTTTTGCAAAATGTTGACGAATAAGTCTACAATCAGTTGACAGCCGAAGCTCTATTTTTGGCTTAAATTCAAAGCGTTCCGACAGCCTTAATACGTTACATAGATACTCTAAAAGTCAGGTTCGGACTATGCTACTATTGTAGTTAGGGTTGCCAGGCGTCCGGATAAAGCAGGACATAGTTAGGCTTTTTGATTGCGTGTCCGGCCAAAATTACACGGTGTCCGGCTTTTTAGGTTTTTTACATTTTACATTTAATTTAAGAATAATTTAAAAATGTTTATCTAGAATTTAATTTTGACTGATGGCTTTATTTGAATGATAGAAAATTAATTATTTGAACTGATTTGGCCTTTTATTTATTTTTCATTAGAATTTAACAAGATTTACGGTAATAATAAAAAAAAGCTTGATTCTACATATTTTTTTTTGTCGTACCTATTATCTAAATACTGAGAAAAAAATCCTCAATATTGTAGGGTGTCCGGCTTTTTTACCCAAATGTCCGGCCAAACTGGCTGGTCTGTTCGGCTTTTAGGTTTGGCGTCCTGGCAACTCTAATTGTAGTAGGCTGGCGACTAATTTAGTAACTAAGTATGTCTGAGCAACTAAAATTTAGTCGAGCACTTTATATAAATGATGTAGTTGAGTCAATCCATTTTGTTCTATTTTTTTTTTGTCCCCACCACGCTTCATTGTTTACTAAATTAACCAGCAGCCTTTAAGGCTAACACAGTTTGAAACCAGTTTAAAAACCAACGTCACCTTGTAGAGAAGTGAACAGAGCGTTGCCGGCTACACGGTTTAAAACCAACCCCAAACTTCGGTATCTTTGTACTTTTGTGTGCAAGTGAAAGAAAAAAGAAAAAAAAAGAATATGGATGAAGCTGCGGTTAAAGGAAAGATTAACCTTTAACAAGAGCCTAGACTGGTTTGCAACGCATGCCTTGCTACGAAGGGCATTTAAAGGTCATACGAAATTTGGCATAAAATCACTGTCTACACTGTTTTAAACTTCTGTTTGAAACCGCCATTTAATACCGTGTAGCACAGGTTTAACTGCGAACCTATTGCCGCAAAAATGTCTTTTTGTTGGAGCGAAAATAAACCTGAAAAATGTATTACGCAATATTTATCCACATCACGAGTTCCTACTGTTTTAGATCACCGCTTAATAAGCGTTATCAAGCCAGGTAATCGATAGATAATGGACATATCTGTATTTGGTGAGAAATAGATTAAATTGAAAATATCTTCTAAAACTGGCATTGCAAGAAACTTTGTTAGTTTGTTAACTTTGTATAGCGTTGCAGTCTATTCATCTCGCAAAACATCACTCACTCATATAAAAAACGTTTAGCTGCTAAATGACTCGCCACTCGCGAACGATGTTTTTTAGCGAAAGTTGACAGTTGAACGCACGCGTTCGAATGATCTGTCAAACAAAGTAAAGCGTGCAGCTTTGCTTCGTCTGTATTTTTATCAATTTCAAATATAATACAAACATCAGCCATCAAATCAAGAGGGATGTTAGTTTTTATTTGACGCTAGAAAATCTATCCTCGGATCAAAAATATGATCGTGAGCGTTTAATAAAGTTTCAGTCGTGAGAACGAAGTTACGATGTTTGATTCGTTTCATGATTGAATTCTTGAATCTGTCAACTAAGCGCCTATTAACTCTTACCTCAACGTATTTGGTACTAAAATTATTTGATTGTTGTGACCGTTTCGCAACTAATATGTTGTATACGGGTGAATATACTTCGTAGAACGTAAACACATTTTCCGTTCATGAATGATGATCCATGTTTCATTTCGAGAATTTGAAATATACAGAAGATATTTTAAAATTTATTTAAACACTATTTTCAGAAATATAAAAATTGGAAGTTGCATTTTATTTATGTGAATCAGCCTTACAGATCATATGCAACAGTGCTGAATAATAATTACTGAAAGCGTAAAGTAATGTTTCTTTTTCTAAGCGTTTTCATTTCAAATCCATATTTATTATAATATAGAGTCTTAGATCCACTATTTTCTATATTATTAGTGTATTTGCCATATGGCAACATACACTATTGGCGTCGGTCGGATGGCGGGACCTAGGGGTCGGACCAAAATTTCTCGACGTTTCATAACCTCCTAAACACTTTGGCACCATTTTTAAAAATGTTTATATATATATATATATATATATATATATATATATATATATATATATATATATATATATGTGTACGCGCAATAACTTTCGAAAGAGTTAATTGATTTCAACGAAATTTGGACCACGTGTTGAAATCCATCACCGCAAGAAGCCTATTCAAAATGGGCCTAATCGGGCTATTTTAAGGGTAGTTTTTAGGGGTTGAAAAATGTTTTTGGGCCCCAAAATACCGAAAAAATTCTCCGAATCGTTTCAAAATTGAAATTTAACCCTTTGGTAGTAATTAAAAAGTGTCCCCAAAATTTTAATAAAATCGGACCGACAGGACCGGATTTACAAATTTTATGAAAACACTAGTTTGCAGATAGTGATTTATTTATTGAAGGGTGTATTTAATTCAATGTAGACATTAGATTGATAATAATATTACAATTAAGAAAAAAAATGTTATTTTAAGGGGTGTATTAAGGGGTTAAATTTTTTATTTTGCCCAAAAACAAACTTAATTTCACATAATAAAAGTATAAAACCACACGGCCCTATACAAGCAAATACACTATATTGTCGGCAGGGTTTTGGCACTGCGACCCGGGTTTTTTTTATTTGTTGTCAGTAGTTTTATTCAACCTGCACCCAACATTTTCAAGTATATGAAAAGGTGGATTAAGATTACAAAAAAAGTTTAGCCAATACTTTCATGCATGACCTGTTTTAAACTCTTTTTTTTTTCAAATAGTAGGTACTCTATCCGTTTCTCATCACCTCTCCAGTCTTTATAATTAGAATATAATATAATTATAAATAAAAAATATTTCCTAATGGATCTCTTAACAGTTAAAACTCATTTTTTTTGACGACAATCTAGTGAATTAATGTCTTAAAAAATCTACAATGTATATTTTTATATTAAAAAAACAGTAATTTAAGAACTGCAGTCTAAGCACCAAGTGTAAATATTTGAAAATCCAGACGGTCGTTAAACAAAACACTCATCGCCTCGCAAAAAAATAAAAATGAATGTGTCATTATACTTATAAGTTATCACAAAAAAATATAAAAAATAAGTGTGGTGAATTCTTCGAAATAAAGGTGGTAATTTTATAGTATTCAAGTTGAGACGAAAATCTATTTATGTGATCCTTTAATGTTTCATGATTAAAGTATATCCTTATGGAGCACAAAATCATAATTATTTTAATCGACTCCTTTGTTAGTTTATTGCCGGGTTGCAGAAAGCATTGATTTGACCATGACCTTAGATTGAAACTCTCCATCACACAAGAACAAATGCTTGATCTACATAGAAAAGGACAGTTTTTCAAGCTAAATGTTGATCAAAATGTCATTTCGAAGTGGAATTTATATAATAAATGTATGCACAGTTTAAAAAAAACTATCATTTCAATCGATCAATTATTTTTCGAGCAGAATCGATTTAAAATTCTACAATGCTTTTCTTATGGAGTAAAATGTATGGTCACAATCTAAGATCATTCAATCAGATTTTTTGAAATCTTTTCTGCAACCCAGATTAAGTAATTTTATTTATAATTAATTGTTACACATTGAAATTTAAAAATGACAATATAATTTTATTAAATTAAAACGAGTAGATTTTTGAGTTAGTCGTGGTAAGTATATAGAGAGAAATTAAATTGCATTTTTAAAGTAGCAATAAAATACTTTTATAAAGATCTCATATTATCCTGCAAATAAAAAGTATAGTAAAAAAGCGATTAATCATTTGATTCATGTGTGAAAGTTAAGCAGAAGGAGATGAAATGAGATTATGATATGAAAAGGTGTTTGCGATGGAAAAATTCTTAACGCCAAAAACAAACCTATTATAGTTTAGATAATAGAAAAATATTCTATTTAAGATTAAGTAATGTAAGAAGAAAGATAGGCACAGATAACAATATGTTCTTATTCTGGATGAAATAAAAAATAGAAGAAAGAATTAGTATAATATAATAAGAATGGTAGAGCGAAGCGGCGGGGAGATTGGGGAAGGAATGAGTCTTGTAAGACTTGACGTTGAAGAGATGTTATCAAATCTATAAAAAACGCATTTCTTCGACGCTTAACGGAATAGAAAGAAGGACGTTTTACACGAGGAGTACTTCCGCGGTTGTATTTTGAAATTGATGCTCATCGCGCATTGTAATTTGCACCTCATCTTCTCCTTTTTCCGTTCGCCGGCACTACTAGTGTTATGCAATGCATATACACGGCTTGCTTGAAGAAATGTATATATAAGGTATAAGGAAAAAAGAAAGCATTTTCCTCCTTTTGATGGCAAAAATAATTAATAACCCAGCTAGTTGAAGAGTGGTTCGTCTTGCTTTTGCTAATCGATGTTCGCACAATCGCAGGTGATTAATGATAGCCCGTGCCAAGTTTTTATCCCCGTAGGCTGTGATGCGCGCTCCTTACGAACACCACTCAGGGCTGACAAGTCTACCTCTGGAATGATTTTTTTAAGACAAATCTGAGTTCACAACGTGAGTGGCTTAATACGAATTTTTGATAATTTTTTTATTTCCTCAAATTGATTTTTTTTTTTTTGTTTCATACTGTATAAACAGAATCTTTACACGAATTCTACGTAAAATATGAAATGGACTTTAAAATTACTTGTTAAGTGGGAGTACGAATTAAAGAGGTGTATTGCATCGACCATCGAAACTAAATGATCTCGAAAAATCGGCAAGGCCTCTTTGGGGGGCGTGTCGTTTCAAGTTCGTTTAGGTAATTGATTTAAAATATACATTCGTTGGTGTATTTCATTTTAGTCAATATTTACGGTTTGTGTAATAACATGTGACCAGCAGTGATGTTTTTAATTACGGCAAAAAATAGACTGCTAGGTGATTCATTCATAAAAAGAGTCTTTCCATCTATTGCACAATACTTACTAAATTTATAATAGTTGTTTATGTATCTCGTTCGTAAAGGACGGTTTTATGAGAGGATGTGACAATATGTTAAAATAAACGACCAGCGAGTTTTAACAGTCGCCCGACTTAACATCATTACAAACAAGATATATGCTACATTTTCTGCGCGTACTGCCTATAAATAGCTGATTTTCACTTCATAATAAGTAGATATGTTTATATGTAAGTATATCTGATAGTTCAGTGCTCGGCTCTATTGAAATCTATTTGGATTGTTTGCGAATACTACGCCTACTTGGCTGTCTCTGTTGCTCATATAGTTTTAAGTAGCAACTGATAGGTCGCTTTTGGAAATTACTATCGGTTGGTAAGATTGAAATGTTTTTGTTTTACTTTACGCACTAGTGCGAAATGAGTCATTTTTCTACCGCTATACTGGCTATTCTATAGGCGTGCAAAAAAAATTAAATATAATTGGTAATAATATATAGTCTACGTCGTTCGAAAAGCAGTAGATTTTTAAACAGTGAAAAAAAAATCAAGTCGGTTTTAGTCCTTGAAGAATATCTGCCGCAAACAACCATGATCACTTTTACCCTTTAAACTATTTGTGAAGATTTCTTTATTTATTTTAAATATTTCTTATCAGAAAATCGCAAACAGAAATAGTAAGCATGCGTAGTTAGAATTGGTTACGTCAAAGCCCTCTAAGTGCACAGCTCGGAACCGAGGCCCATCCTTTAAGTGCACACTTCCCCTACGATCTTTTTCATCCCCACTCTTCTAACTCCTATAGCTATCTTTATTCAATCAGATGCTATAAACAATATCTCTAAAACTCTATGAATATGATGGAAATGGAAAGTTTGAAAATAGCGCGCTTACGGTCGCAGGTGATTGGTCGCAGATTATTCGAAGTGGGGGCTGGGGAACGTGCACTTAGAGGGCGAGTTCGTGTGCAGTAAGAGAGCGTGTGCATTTAGAGAGCGTGCACTTAGAGGGCTTTGACTGTAACCTGTACTTCAATGAACAGAAATAAATTTTAGAAATGTTCCAGCTTTAAACTTTGACTCAAGGATGCAATTTTGTATGCCCTGAGAACACACACACACACACACATGGTCGCCTTTGCTATTATGGTATATCGGGAGTCCTTCTATAACGGGGGCAAACCGTTCTGCTTTATAATACCCAATATGCATCGTTACTCAGTGTACTTTGTAGTCTATACGCACATAAATTGGATGTCAACGAAGCAAATCTTATTCTCATTGTCACCCAAGATGTCAAATAGAATTATTTTTTTTGAATAACTTAAGGCAGCGGTTCTCAACCGGTGGGTCGCAGAAGGATTACATGTGGGTCGCGACTCGAACCTAAAACCATCAGAAAAAATCGAAACAAATCGAATTGTGTACTGATTGTTTTCTTGGTTCTTGATTTTTGGCATCTGGGGCAGACAACAGAACCACTGCACCCCTCCACTATGGACCGATGGACCGTGGAGGTATTCCGATAAGGAAAGGTGGGTCGCCAGCTGAAAAAAATTGAGAGCCACTGGCTTAAGGTGACTGGATCCCTCAGATCGTATATGCTCTCGGGAAATTTCGAACTGTGGTCGCAAAATTCATTTTATTACTGTTTTTATTGGCTGCGATTAAGCATTAAGCTTCACAAAATTTGACTTGCTGCTTAAAAATTTCAAAAACAGATATTTCTTGCCGTAAAAATTTAATTAAAAAACGTGATGTTCGTTCATATTCCTTTACAGCACGTCACGAGATTTCGAATTACGGGAAGGCAAATTAACATTTTGAAGTTTTCCTTTCTTATGTTAAAAGTACAGTCCAAAGTACTGACAAACTTGGTTTCCTCAATATTTTTTTAAAATTTATTTTTTTCTGTACAAAAATGTCTGTAAAATTTACGTTAATACTTTCATTTTTATCTGATTTTAAGTCGTTTATTTAAATCAAATAAACTGCAAAAACTTGACTAATAATGCTGTTTTTTTTTTTTGTCTTAAAAGCATTCTCTTTATCACCAAAAACCTTATTTCACGATAACAACTGTATTTGTGATCCCAAAGAAAGATTTTTTTTTGTCTCAAAAAGCTTAGTTTGTGATTTCTAACAAAGTTCTGGATAATTTTTTTTTTCAAATTGAACACGCACATAAGAAACAACGTGCAATTTAAAACAATTACACACAAACATCAATATCCTTCTTTCGATTTAAAAGATTTTATTTATTTTCTTCATTACGTAAATTTTCATCTTGTTTAACGACATGATGTATCAAAGTTAAGACATTGTGTCGAAAAATGTATATCCGTTCAATGCGCAGACATATTTTTCTTGATTTCTCCCAAGTCATAACGCTTCCCCAAAACATTTATTTTACATTATTCCATAATCTTTGACCATATATTACATAATTTTAGCTTC
Source organism: Venustoraphidia nigricollis (assembly GCA_034508555.1). Lineage (NCBI taxonomy): Eukaryota > Metazoa > Arthropoda > Insecta > Raphidioptera > Raphidiidae > Venustoraphidia > Venustoraphidia nigricollis. The sequence goes on along the minus strand of JAVRKA010000044.1, from coordinate 1,956,283 downwards.
CTCATCCAGTTGTAATAAGCGGCATCGTCCCTTTTTAATATTCGTGATGCAAGATTTCTTTATCGGTTTTCGGAAGATCTTTTATAAGTACACTCATTGTATAATTATTGCTAATAAATGTACATAGTTTCTTATTACAATAAATACACACGGTGTTTTTGAAATGCATCGAAAACGCGACATAATTCAAGGCTTCACTTTCAAATTTCTTCCATTTTTTTTTTTTTTTTAGATTTTTCAAAGTATTCTGTTATAATGTGTTTTATAGTTGTTAGTGTATTTGCCATATGGCAACATACACTATTGGCGTCGATCGGATGGCGGGACCTAGGGGTCGGACCAAAATTTCTCGACGTTTCATAACCTCCTAAACACTTTGGCACCATTTTTAAAAATGTTTATATATATATATATATATATGTATATATATATATATATATATATATATATATATATATATATATATATATATATATATACGTATATATATATATATGTATATATATATATACGTATATATATATGTGTGCGGGCAATAACTTTCGAAAGAGTTAATTGATTTCAACTAAATTTGGCCCACGTGTTGAAATCCATCGCCGCAAGAAGCCTATTTAAAATGGGCCTAATCGGGCCATTTTAAGGGTAGTTTTTAGGGGTTGAAAAATGTTTTTGGGCCCTAAAATACCGACAAAATTCTCCGAATCGTTTCAAAATTGAAATTTAACTCTCTGGCAGTAATTAAAATGTGTCCCTAAAATTTTAATAAAATCGACCTTACAGGACCGGAATTAAAAATTTTATGAAAACACTAGTTTGCAGATAGTGAATTATTTACTGAAAGGTGTATATAACTTGGTATAGAAGCTCGATTGATAATAATATTGCAATTAAGAAAAAAAATGTTATTTTAAGGGGTGTATTAAGGAGTCAAATTTTTTATTTTGCCCAAAAACCAAGTTAAGTTCGCATAATAAAGCCACACTGCCTGTATTAGCAAATATACACTATATTGTCGGCAGGGTTTTGGCACTGCGAACCGGGTTTTTTATATTTTAAGGAGTATTTTTAATACTGACATTAAATTAATAGCACCCACTTTTACACTGTCAAAATATAGATTGATCTCAGGTCTAACAGGTGATAATGACCCCAAAGAAAAGTAAATATTAATTGCATGTATGAAAAATACCTTTCCCCCTGAAATTCCGATTTTTTTTTTCATAAAAATAAAAAGACTTACTAATAGATTTTAAAAACAATACAGAGTGATACGCGTAGTAGTTTTTTCCATTCATTATTTATGTTTATTTACTACTGATAAAAGAATGAATAGAATCACACAAAAGGCAAAACTTGGTTGATGTTAAGCAAGGCAGAGCAGTAGAAAATTATATGGCAAAGAAATTGAATTACTTTATAAATAAAATAGTGTCCTTATTATCAGCAGATTGTCAAACGCAAACGGCGGTGCTTGTTTCATACAGATAGCCAACCTTACAGTAAAAAAATCCACTGCATGCTGGAACAACAGCATGTAGTCTTCACGTTTTGGTAACTTCTTAAAACAACGTCTATAACCACAAAAATACAGTTTGCACATTTCGAGTTTCAACAATTAATATTTTTCATCTTTAAAGTTCAATTCCAGATATATGTTATAATAGAAAACAGTATCACGGATAATTGGAATAATAAAATAAATCAATTTAAACACTCATTGATTGCAACGTTTCGTCTTTTCTTTAATTAAAGAAAAGACGAAACGTTGCAATCAATGAGTGTTTAAATTGATTTATTTTATTATTATACTTGTTCTCTATTAATTTTTTTTTTCAAACTTATGCTTTCGGATGCTTTCGGATTTAAGACTTACAAAATAAATTTTGAGCGCTCACAATTTCAAAACTACAAACAACGCCGATTTTACTTGTGCAGAAATGTTTTCTGCAACTACAATAAAAAAAACTAGTAATGCCATCGCTTGAAACTTTTTTGACAACCAATACCTAATAGAAGAGGCCAGCCAAATCATCTATTTCTATGAGCCCACACCCACAGAGAGAGAGAGAGAGAGAGAGAGATGAAAAACGTAATCTTTATAGGATCACTCTCATTTCAGTCTTCTTTTTCCGAATCTACTGGACGAAAAAAGTTGGAATTGGGTACTGTATACTTGTATATAGGAGTTAGATGACCCAATAACGAACGTATAGCGTAAATAACGAATTTCAATTTTGGGGACTAATTTTAGGAGTCAAATTCGAAAATTAAAAAAAAATATTTTTTATTTTAAAATTCTGATACCATTCCACAGAAACTCAGCATTTCTCGCTGTAAATGATAATAATCTAACAACCCACTGGCGAATACTGTAACATTTTATGTCGACTCTCCAGTCGACCTGATTTGTTTAATATTTGGATATAATTTCTGCAGAAAGTCAGCATAGATAGTTCTAAAACACAGCTTTAGTAACCGACACAGCGTGCAGTGGATAGTCGGCTTAACGAATAGATGTCGAACATCGCGTAAAGTGAAGAGGCAAAGAGAAGCAGTGAGAATCTTTTCAAAATCACATCGTCGACGCCGTGTGCTCGTTTTTATGTACACGGCAGAGCAGCAGTTTTCGTGTCGACGAGGAAAAAACTGCAATCATTCATACATTTTGTATGAAGTATAATGGGCCGTCTACTGGCGTTCCCTCTTCGAGTGGCGAACCAAAGAGCAGGGTGATTCTTACATCTCATGTTGCACATTGCATACACAAATATCAATTTAGATATTATGTACTGGAATTTATGTTTATAAATCGATAAAAGCTGTACCCTAAATTCTATTTTCTTTAACTTCATAAGACACCAATATTTTCGCTTAATGTATTTTATCGGTTTTACTACCACGTTCCCGAAGTAAATTCAAGTATGGTGATAGGGTCGAAAAATCGTGTCCAAGGTATGATCACATTCTGATTATCCTATCTTCAAAACGCAGTCGATGGGTAGTTACTAGTTAATAACGACTGTATTAATGAACTACACTCTGCTTCCATGTTTTGTTTCATGTCCGATAAGAAAATAAAAACACGATGATGAGGTCAAAAAATCGTGTCCAAGATGAGATCAGATTCCAATTGTACCACCCTCAAAACGTAATAGGTGGGTAGCTACCAACTGGTTACGGATGTATGATTGAACTACGCTCTGTCACCATTCTCTCTTCCATGTTCCGTAAGGAAATTGAAGTATGGCGATAGGGTCGAAAAATCGTGTCTCCAAGATAAGATTAAATTCTGGTAAAAAAAGCGTTCTTGCGCATGGCAGCTCTGTGTCTGAAGTTTTAATCTAGCGCCAGACTTATATCCACCGTGGTTTAAAATTCACTCCCAAATATTTACTTCCAACTTTTGCCTGTAACTACCTTCTTTCCTAACGACATCACTCATTATATTGCGTAGCATGGCCCACCGGATAAAATTCGGGGAATTAGCCCATCCTCGAAAAAAATTATACATACGTCACAGTATCATTTGGAAAATTCCAATTCCCAAAAAAAGCTTCAAAAGAACATTTTATGAATCAGCTGTATACATTGCGTGTAAGTTTACATTTTCTGGATTCTAGTTTTGACAAATAAGAGTTGAAACTTGAAAAAACTATTAGTAAGACAATCTTGCTGAGAATATAAATTGTATTGAGTACGATTTAAATGTGTGAATTTTTTCAAGTATGAATAGTGAACGCTTAATTTTGTTGGTTATATTTTTTTTTATTATATATTTAAAGAATGTTTGTTAAATTCTTATTATCAATACACAATATGAATAGTTCTGGAGCATTTTGAGTTACAATAATTAACACTTGTCATCGTTTAAGATCAAAACTCACAGCTTTTGGTTACACGTTTTAGAATGATGGGTGTCTAAACTGAACCGTCTCTATCGTCAATTCAATCTATAACAGCATTACAATTGGATGGTTGGAGACAGCGTCAGAGGGTGAAAGAATCACAAGAGACCCGGTTAAGGTGGCGTCCATTAAGGGAAAGTAGTTTGGCCTTTGTGTGCCAGTTCATCCATCGGTTGGTAAGCGTGGACAAGTCTGCGGCTGCAACGAAACGTGGTTTATGTCACACAACACATTATCATCAGATTGACCTTAGATTTTGATCATATAGAGTTTTTATACACACGTTTAAAACAGTCTAACGTTGTATATTGAACAGTTAATAATAATAATAATAATAATGCGTTTAACGTCCGTTTCTCGACTGTATGTCAGTCATTCGCACCATTACTATTTTCCGTCTACCACACTTCCCGTTATTTTTCTACATTTTTAAAACTTCAACTTATGTAATAGCAATGAGCGAACGAAAGAATTATAGGAAATTAGGATAAGGAACCATCTCGATATTTATCTGGAATTAATTGAGGGAAACCATGAAAAACCTCAATCAAGATGGCCGGTACAGGAATTACCGTTTCTCGGCGAGAGGCAGTAGGAAAAAGTCCCTGCCACATCTGCCCCCGCCGGGATTCGAACCCGGTACCTCCCGAATGCTGGTCTAGTGCTGTCACCACTACTCTACACAGCTCGGTATATTTTTTTTAATTTATACCTCTAAAAAAACCTTAACATGATAGTGTTTAGGAAAATTTTTCAAATGACGTAAGTTACAGGCTAAATAAGCAAGACCAAGACTGAGACTGAATGCGCAAGAACAAGATCAAAACCGAATAAGCAATACCAAGACCGATTCCAAGACTATTTCAGCCTTGGTCTTCACTAAATCTGGGGGATCAGTTCAAATAGTTACTCCAGTTTACATTTTTTTGTCGACGTATCGTCTAGTTTACAGTCTTTATTAGGGTCTGTACAGGGAGGTCCGAGGAGAACTTTCACTAGGAGTTTCAACAGGTAAACCAATTTGTAATCAAGCGACGTAAGCAAATTTGTTTTGTGACCACAGATAGAGTCGACCGTTAGTTGCGATGATGCTATCTTCACTGACTGCCGCTATGTCTCGTGAATGAGATATCGCAGTTATTGCCGTCCAGTCGGCCGAACGAACGAACTTTATACAGCAAACACGTGTACATCCTTGTGTATTATATACCTATGCGTATACAGAGATCAAAAGATCACATATCTGAAATCATACGCGTACAATGCAGGGTTAAAAATGTTTAATTAATAACTCAAGTTATTTTATAAAAATTCGAAATCGTGATGGAGGTTATTTTGGGACTGGAAACGAACCCTGTTACTAAAATAAAATAGTATGCTATTTAAAAATAAATTACTAAAATATAACACATGTCAAAAACGTAACTGTTCTCAAAAGTGTTCTCTAGTTAGTTGTTCATTAACTGCTACTTGTTTGTGATCTGGTGTAATTGCTCAAAGAAACAAACATTTCTGCTCATTATTATTTTTATTACAAAAGGTAATGTCAATTTATAATACCAGTAAGAGACCGCAATTTTTAACAAATTAGTAACTGTTTTTTTTTCTTAAGCGGCACCAGTTGCCAAAAATTTGCAATATCGGCAAAATAATTTGGTAGAATTTGAGACCTGAGAAGCATTAAAATGGAAGCAACGAATTGTTCAGAGCGTATATGAGAACAAAGAATAATATTGGTGAATTTAAAGCAAATTTTGTCTTGGATATTAGCAATGTTTTCCACAAAGGCATAAATAAAAAAAGAAAACCGTTTTTACCATTTCCCAATTTACCACCTAATCTCCATAATCAAAATTCAACTTTTTATACTTCACGTCTACAATTGGGCCACCATACTCTATGTCTGTGCCAAATTTTAAATTTTTAGGTCAAGTAATTTCAGAGAAAATTGTCTATGACAGACAGACGGGCGGACGGAAAACGAAGTGATTTCATAAGCGTTCCATTTTGCACGGAACACTAAAAAGACAACCTAAGTTTCACAAATAACTTTAAAATGCTTAAAGTATGGCATTTTGCAATAGGTAATATAGATTTTACAGTCACCCGGAGCCTTTTTGTTTCGAGCGGCCCAATCGTGGGCGTTCACCGCCTACCCCTAAACAAAGCGCTGGTTGATTGCTTGCATAAAAAAGAGTGCGTGTAACCCTTACGTGCGATTGACGTAAAACTTTTTTTTATCTCTCTCACTTCGTGAGAAATATTAACTTGCAAATTGAAAATTAACAATAGCACTTTATAATAAGCACGTGGATAGAGTAGCAGTAAAATATATGGTTAGAGTATTTAGGAGCCAGCTGCATGTTATTCATGTAAATAATGCATACGCGTATAGCCAGTTATACTTGTGCAGTGTATATGCTATGTGTATCCTAAAACATATTTTTAAAGCAATGGCCACTTTGTTAAACGGATATTCTTTGATCTATTTATAAATTAATTTACATTCTAATAACATTTTGCTCGTGACAAAACGAATAAATGACACCTGGCACAATTTATGTCGGTAAGCTCCAAATTTTACAACTGTGCGGCCATCTATTGACTAAAAGCTTCAACACTTACTTTATAACATTTCTAATTTACCAATATGGCGATACTCCTTTGCATAAACTAAACGTTACTTCTGTGAGATAATGCTACTTCCGGTAGAAAAGATTTGAATTACCCCTCATATTGCGGCTAAAGAAGTTTTACTTCAAAGATATCTATCACTGAAACGAATAAATGACACCTGGCACAATTTATGTCGGTAAGCTCCAAATTTTACAACTGTGCGGCCATCTATTGACTAAAAGCTTCAACACTTACTTTATAACATTTCTAATTTACCAATATGGCGATACTCCTTGGCATAAACTGAACGGTACTTCTGTGAGATAATGCTACTTTCGGTAGAAAAGATTTGAATTACCTCTCATATTGCGGCTAAAGAAGTTTTACTTCAAAAATATCTATCACTGAAACGAATAAATGACACCTGGCACAATTTATGTCGGTAAGCTCCAAATTTTACAACTGTGCGGCCATCTATTGACTAAAAGCTTCAACACTTACTTTATAACATTTCTAATTTACCAATATGGCGATACTCCTTTGCATAAACTAAACGTTACTTCTGTGAGATAATACTACTTCCGGTAGAAGAGATCTGAATTGCCCCTCATATTGCGCCTAAAGAAGAAATATCTATCACTGATAATCGCATTCTTGTAGTTTGTAGTTCCAAATTTACAAGTGTTGGCGAACAGCCACTGGACTTTTAGACCGAGTTACATAATATCTATAGCGTCTGTCGATGACACTAGTACGTCGTCTCCAATATCATCAACATTTCCGAAGACGAGAAAAGGGCGAGGTGATATCAAGGAGTTATCTCAACGCACGCATAAATGTATATATGTAGCAATAACATACAGTGGTGGGGCGCAATAAAAAATATACCGCCTGTTTGTTAATAAAAAATATACTCTCCATACACTTAGGAATTAATTATATTCACCGCAATTTTGTACTTAATTACTCAAAGTATGACTTTCTCAATGCAAGAATGTATCCACTACCCTGTTCAATATCTGAGTGAGACCATCATTCATTTCATAAGGCATCATCAGAGAAAATTCATACCTATAACCAATAATATTCATTTTGTGAGAAAAAGTAATTCAAAGTCTTCAATATTAATACCGTATTTAAAACCCGCGATAAACGTGACGTAATCTTACGAACAATCTAAAACGTTTCATTCGCACCTCGGTCATTGAGTCATGTTTTACCGATGACGTCGTAACACCGCTATTGGCTGGACTGCTCGAATCAGATTCCGTCACAACAGATATCAAAAGTTATTGTTTATTCTGGAAAACCTTGCAAAAAATATTTACAGGTAGAAATTTACATGTTGAATGTTTTAATTTTATTTGTATTGGATTCAGGTTAAAGAAAATAGTAGGCTAAAATCTACACTAAAGCATGGTAACGGTTTTAAAGTTGTTATCATGGAGGATAAAAGAAAGGAGACGCATCTGTGTATATTAGACACAGACCGAAAAAAAGTAATAATTTTTATAGATTTAACCGTTAGAGGGATGCGTAAGGACCAAACGGCAAATTAAAGTTCCTTAAAATGATAGAATAAAAACCTACTGCAAGATTCGTACGGAGAACAGCGCTACAGTTGGCATTTTTGCAAACTTCGAACACGTTTTGCTGAGCAGGCCGCAAAGATTCGTCTTCTTAACATTTATACTTCCTGGTAGTCATATCGAAAAAAATAATTGTTATGTATTATCATTTATTGTCAAAAATAGCGTTGTCACGGTTTTTATGAACTGATGCGTTTACCTACTGTTTGATATCACTTGAAGCCAATATAAATCAAACGGAAATATTTAACATGTACATGCAACATTCCTGTGAAAATCAAATATACTGTATTGTTCATGTCTCAATCCCTGAAATAGTGCAAATTCATCAATCCTACCATATATTTGATCAATACAGAGAAACCTTATTAATTTCCGACAAGAAGCCATTTGCAAATGGACACACAATGTATACACGTAGACAATGGAACAGGAGACAGACATAGCGGCCAAATGTGATTAGATATTGAGTTATCAGCTCTATTTCAGAACGGTTTGATTTTTATGAACAAAAGTTCGATATGTTTGCAAAGTACACGATAGTTTCACGATGTTTTACTACTATTGCTATTCGAAGGATAGACGGAGAAAACGCATTATATACATACAAGGATTCAAGAATGTAGTCTTAAAGAATTTCTTCGTCTCTGTGTATATTAGGTGTAGTATTGTTTATCCAAATGAAAATGCTTGCACGCTGATTAATTCCAATTCCAGCACCCATACTTATCTGAATTGCCTGACCCACATTGTTGGTCACAATCACAGATCACTAAGGGGGAAACTATATGATTATGTAGTCAGTTTTAAAGGCACTCCTCGAAAGTGCACGTTAAAGCCAATTCAGACTAGCCGTTCTCGGTTACGATTCACCGGTCCGGTTCGGTTTTCGATTAATCTAGGCTGCTCACACTATCCCGATTCGGTTCTACGATTATTCTCGGTGCGCATGCGCAATTTCGAAATATGATTTGACGTTTGATGTGTAAGTGAAACGTCAACAAAAACAGCTGGCTAGTCACGTGACTCCAGCAAGCGTTCTCATTGGCTACGGTTGCGAACGGTCCGGTTGAAATTAGAGCTGAACCTAAACGCTCGAACCGAACGCAATCGGGAACGACTACGTCCTGATTGGTCGAGCTCCCAACCGGACCGGTGAATCGTAACCGAGAACGGCTAGTCTGAATTGGCTTTTACCACCGCTAGGTTCGTCCTGCTCTGCGTTCTCCATGGAACCAAGATTGATGTTACAAGCCAAGAGAGACCATCACAGTGCTTAATTATATTTAAAGTTGGCGAAACTAGAGCCGCTTATCAAATAAATAATAGTAGCAAAAACCTACAACTCAAAATGCGATTTACACGTGCGTATTGGGTAGTAACTAAAAGAAACTGTATGTCCAGTTTCACTTGAATAAACAATACATGTTGGTTATATTCCAATCCCCGAGTTGTCGCCAGTGTAACAGTTTTAGACGTCTATGTACTTAAAGATCGCTATATACATATTCATTTACCGGATTATAATATTTTATACACGCTGTAAAAGGACTTTTCTTTCAAACGAGGTGTAATTTTCTTAAAATCAATCCGGCATTTCATTAAAGTAAAAGAACATATATCAACGACTTAAGAATGCGTATTTTTAAAGTATTATGAGATCATTAAAAATATTATTAACTTAGAGCAGGAGTTCCCAAACTTTTATATATTGCCACCCACTTTATCCCCGGCACATTGAATTCGTTTAGACATCTCAAGGCATCTCAGCAAAAAAAAAATCGTTTTATTTCGTTTAGGTAGGCACTTCACATTTATTTCGACAGCACCTACTAAATAACATCTCAACGAACAAGCACACCTTCTTCCCAAAGGAGGTTTTACGGGTCAAAAAGGAACTTCTATAAACAACAATATTTAAAGACGTGTGTGAACGGTGCACTTGTTTTCGATTGTTGTTGATGACGCTAGTAAATTCCCGGTTAACTCAACTAATTTTCAGACGCAAGGAATTCGATAATTCGTTTCGATATTCGGTTTTAATTCCTACTACTTCACACAAGTATGAAGATGAAAAAATACCTTTAATGCTTCAGTAGAAAAAAAAGTAGAAAAAAAGTTAGCTGAACAAAAAACCAGAACTGTGTCAATTTGCTACAATTATTGCATTAATTGCTAAGACAGAATAATTGTTTTAATATTTAAAAAAAAATCAAATTATTAATTTTTTTTAAATATAAAAATTTTCATTCAAGATTCTTTTCGCGGCTCACCAAAAATCGACTCGCAACCCACAATTTGCAAAACGCTGACTTATAATAATAATTATATTTATTTGTACCTGAACTCAGCTGGTATCACTTTCATTACGGAATATTCAACAGCAAAAATCAACGTACCTGAAACCAAAAGAAAAACACTATAAGTACTTCACACATTTTTAAAGCAAATATTTTTCAAAAAAAAAATGTTTTTTGAACATTATAAATATCAAGTGGTGAATCTCAGGACAGACTGAACGCATTTAAATCAATTCACCGTTTAAAAACCTTTTGCTTTCGAAGAAGGATATGCGTATTGAGCGAAAATGTCGAGGATTCCGCATGCGGCTACTAAGCTAAGTTGGTGTACGCTGGATAAACTGTGTAAGACACGAACCCAAAACTTCCCTGGTACAGTTTTTTTCGCACTAACTTAAGTACACGTATGAGTACATACTAACAAAGAAGATACCGTGACACTGATGCATTCGAACTGCAATGAAATCTATATCAATTCCATTGGTTAGTTGTGAAAAGTGGGCGGAAGTTATGTTAAAAAATATTTATATGCATGGGTGAGTGCACTGTCGCCCAAACTCTACTTTTAATTTTTTAAATAATTTTTTTCAATATATTTAATCAAGCTAAATGGGCACGTTGGAGTTTCCAGAAGACTACGTGTAAAACTGTACAAAATCAAAATCATTATAACTTTTGATTTATCTAGTAAATCGATTTGACATTTTTGCAGAGCTTCAAAATTTATAAATAAATACAGTAAAATTTCGGTCTAGATAATTCTGAAATAGCTTCATAGACGGATAAAATTTTATTTGTACGACCATTGGTCAACCAAAAGGTCATTAAAACATCCTTAACACGATACTTCGGAAGTTAATCAGCTGCTCGTATTCAATTTAATCGCAACATTAATGTGTAACAATATAAATGAGAGAGACAACACATCTCACAAAAGGTGGTAGCCAATGATAGGTTTTTCCTTTTCTTATACACATATGTGACCTAGTTTGATACAGAACTCTACAAGACCGCAAAATAATCTCAAATAAAATGACTAACATGTATAATCAAGTTTGATGAATTTTTAATGCTTAGTAAACTTGCTGAATGCTTATTAAGCATTTTATAATGCTTACGTGTTTAATAACTACCAAGTCTACTCCCAAGCAAATGCGCATCTGTTTTTACAAAGTATTTTAAGCATTATTATAAGCACTAAGTTCTCAGCGTTCTCTGATTTTATCATCTAGAAATTAGTTCCTTATATTACATCCTGTTAATTTTTATCTTCTCAGCGGCACTAATTTGAGAAAATTTCTTCAAAAATTTCAGTATCCTCTGGACTGATATTTGTTGAAAATCTAAGCAAATCTTAGTTAAATGCTGACATAAAAAATACACACACACAACCATTATTCCATTTCACAAAAAGGAGGCTGAAAAAAGGAGGAGAATTTTTTTTCCATGTACAACAATCAGAATATGTGCTCAAACAGTTCCTGGACAGCAAATGCAGAGAGCGCAAACATTTTCAACCCCGGACGTAAGACTGGACGTTATCTGTGCGTTTTGTGTGTGGGGTAAAATAACGTTCTCCGAGTTGTGGCGATTACTGCTCTATTTAAAACTGTCGGAACGCACATAATTTAAGCCACACTAAGAATGCTGTCGCAAGGGTGCCGCTGTCAGTTGATTACTTTAAATTTTGGAAATATTTAAAAAAACTTTTCCGAAAAAGGAATAGTCACTTTAGGTTTGTGATGGAACAATTTTGTGAAATAAGTACGAATAAAGTCGTAGTGTGACATTAAAAACGTGTGTTTTTTGGCACAATTAATACCAACTTTTTTCTAGTAAATCGTACTTAAATTACAAAAGTAGTCCATTAGAGGCCTAGATTTGTCATTTGTCTTCATTCTAGAGAAAAAAATTTTGTAAAATGTTGAAGAATATGTCTGCAATCAGTTATCAGCCGAAGCCCTATTTTTGGCTTAAATTCAGAGCGTTCCGACTAGTGTTGGGTAACTCAGATCTGAACCGGTTCAAAGAGCCGACTCCGACAGAAGATCCGTGAGAGCCGACTCACTTTTTTTTGAGCCGACGGATCATCGGATCCGCATAGCTCAGTGAAACACACAGAAGCACATTTTACACTTACGTATCAGTTCTTGCTTTGATGCATCTGTCAGCTCAAATGACTCATGCACCACATGTTTGACTATGCATTCTTGATTCTATACAGGTCGTGATATGATTGACTGAACTAGGTAACTCAGTGGCAGACTGCAGTAACATATTCAGAACTCGGCTCTTTTTGAACCGGTTCAGTGAGCCGGCTCACATACGGGATCCAGATGCAGATCACTAAAAAGACCCGTTTTTCCCATCTGTAGTTCCGACAGCCTTAACAATAATTGTTTCTTGATGATGCACTATTCTATAACTTTTAGTTCAAAAAGTGCAAAATAAATTAAAAATTTTAAAAACTTCCAACTAAATCGTAGGTAGTGGGTCGAGTTTTTTATATTTTTAATTTATTTCGAACTGAATATAATACGTTCTTTTCGTCGACGCCGATAGTAAAAATCAGCCGATAGGATCAAGACAGTATATTTTTCCAGACCCAACAAAGTACGCGTGCGAAAAGAACATAGTAGTGAACTTGGATCTGGTCGGTTGGTAGATATGCAGCAGTGTATGGAATAGAGAACTAACGCAAGGGGTTGAGAAGAAAAATGATCCATTAATCTGAAACCCAAAGTCTGTGTGGCGCCTGAAGCAGTCTCCGGGGCGAACAAAAGAACCGTACAGGCGCCCCGACTGCGACGGGTGGCCCGCCACAGGGAGTTCCACTAGCTAAGGGGGCCGTCACTCTACAATATGATAGCGTAGCTACGTCAGCCACCTCTGCCGCGTCGATTCCTGATGGAGAAATTTCCTTATAGTTTTATATGTATACATGTGTGTGTGTATCCATGTTGTCTACTGTGTGTCACAGGCTGGAAGCACCATATACGAATTCCTCACGTGAATCAACAGACTAGAAATGGGAAAAACGGGTCTTTTTAGCGATCTACATCTTTGCACCTGGATCCCGTATGTGAGCCGGCTCACTGAACCGGTTCAAAAAGAGCCGAGTTCTGAATATGTTACTGCAGTCTGCCACTGAGTTACCTAGTTCAGTCAATCATATCACGACCTGTATAGAATCAAGAATGCATAGCCAAACATGTGATGCATTAGAGATGGAAAAAACGGGTCTTTTAGTGATCTACATCTTTGCATCTGGATCCCGTATGTGAGCCGGCTCACTGAACCGGTTCAAAAAGAGCCGAGTTCTGAATATGTTACTGCAGTCTGCCACTGAGTTACCTAGTTCAGTCAATCATATCACGACCTGTATAGAATCAAGAATGCATAGCCAAACATGTGATGCATGAGTCATTTGAGCTGACAGACGCATCAAAGCGAGAACTGATACATAAGTGTAAAATGTGCTTCTGTGTGTTAAGTGTTTCACTGAATCATGCGGATCCGTTGATCCGTCGGCTCAAAAAAAAGTGAGTCGGCTCTCACGGATCTTCTGTCGGAGTCGGCTCTTTGAACCCGTTCAGATCTGAGTTACCCAACTCTAATTCCGGGATTTTTCCAGAGATCCGACGTTCTGGCAACCGTAGTCCTAGAACACCCTGTAAGACCGTACGCCACCACTATGATACCTATACTCTATACGCAGATCTTACATCTGATAGTGTTTAAAAAGTCGGTTTCAAATGGCTTTGAAATAAAATATTCAATCCAACTAACTTTGCTTTTTTGACACTTTTGCGTTTTTATTACTCCGCTATATCTTAAATGTTCACTGTTCATACATATGTAATTACTTCAATGAAACTCAAAAAAAGTAACGCCTGCTTGCAAATTTTAAAATGCTGGACTCTTCACACAGCCAATTTTAACTCAATTTTTTATTTAAATACTTTGAACTACTTAATGCGCTGGCCATAGCGGTCCAAAAAGAGACGTGAATTTCATAATAAATTTCTAAGAAAAATCAACATGAGCATTAGTAGTTTTTTAATTGGCACGAAACAGTAGAAAAATATCTGAAAACGGCTAAATCGATCTAGTTCAGTCCGTAACTTCTAAACAATGATTGATCGACTTATACTTTACAATATAATATAAGCGGTACAGTATTTATGCGGGGGCGGATATGATGACTCACTCTCTATTATTTCAGAACCGTAGAATATGTATTTTATTAGTGGAAATGGCGTTTAAAGCTTACAATGCGGGACAAAATTAAACATTTCATTAATTTATTGTAAGTTCTTTTATAAGGCGAATTTTCCATGACATTAAAAACGAACATTTGATATTAAAATATCTAAAGATTTGATTGTTCTCAATGTCAATAAAATATTGTATGGTTAAAAAATATCTTAATGATTAACTCTAATCGAACACTAAAAATAATCTGTTGTGATATATTAAATTATTTTATAAAGAAAATTTATATTTTTATCTGGTAAACTGGATGAATCCAGTTAGTCAATTCTACGCTCAGCTGTTTTAAACTGAATTTATTTAACTAACAAATATATTATCTGATACTAGTTGAGTGCCGATGAACATCATATAGGATCCTCAAATTAATTAATTGAAAGTTGGCAATCTTCAATCAATTTATTTATAGACAACTTTTTAACATTGATATTTAACGCGAACATTTCATTTTAAACTATTTTATAAGCCCAAAACTTACCGAAAACACTGTACTTAAATAAAGTTTAGGTAACAAATAAAAACACACGATTAACGCACCGAGTGGTCAAAAAAAGTTCAAAAAGCGGTGAACAATAGCTCACCGCTTTTTGAATTTGTGTTAGCAAACATATTTTTGAAAGTATTGTTTTATTTTAAATTTATTTCGTCATTCATCTTAAATTATTTCTAAATATATTTTTGCATTTCAAGGCGTTCGTAAAAATTTACTAAAAACAAGTTTTTGATAAAAAAAGAGGTTTGATTTGAAACGATAAATCATAATATTTTTATTTTTTTGTCATATAATAGTTTGTATAAATGACTGCAAACAATGTTTTAAATCGAAATATTAATTAACAGTTTCTCAAAATAAATAATCAACAATTAAGTTTACTTTAAGAATCAAGGCGATTGTCGAGTTCGTGAACCAGATTCACTAAAAAGCCTTATTTGCACGAACACAAATACATTTTTGGCTTTCAATTTTTACACCGTGCTCATTTTTACAAATCATCATCATACGACTGAGTCTTACTTACACAAATGGACATTTCTGCTTTTCATTTTGCCACGGAGAGATAGCGTTACTATGCATATTATTTTTATCAGCATAGTACTAAATAAGTGTATATTTTTTATATTTTACAAGAACTGACAATTGTTATTAAAAAAATACAAATAATACCAGTAACACAAAAAAGAGTGATATTCTTCAAAAAAAAAACATCTACTATGTAAAGTGCGACAAAAATAACTGATGGGCATCTGCAAGTTTCGAAAGAGTGGTGAAAATAAAATTATTAGCAAGAACTCATCGATAGACGACACCAAATAATAACTGCCACTAATTTTATTTTTCATCGTCTATGAGTTCGTTCTATTAATTTTATACTGACTAAATTTTTTGTTTAAGATATTAGGTACTTCACTAATGTACATTTGTAGAGCCCCATGGAAGTTTTAGTGCATAACAAAACGCGTGATTTTATAAAGATAATAAAGTTTTATATTATTTTCGTACTGTAAAATCAAAGTTTAGACACCATTACGTATTTTATTGAGTGGCTACAATTCGAGACTAAACAAAGTTCGTATTAATTAGCGTGTACACTGACGTTTCAACAATCAGCTTATATAATTTCACTATTTTAATAGCTGCATTAACTACTAAATATCTAAAAGTACGCTATATCTTATGTTTATATTAAAAAAAAAACCGCCAGCATAAAAGAATGCAACAAGCTTTCAATATGAAAAGTAGTCGGGTAAAAAGATGGTAATTTTAATTAGCCGACTACTTTGCATATTAGAAGCTTGTTTTCTTCTTCTACATAAACGGTTGTGAGTTTTTTTAACTTTCACTTTTATTTCTGTCTTTTTGATTTTTTTGTATCTGTAGATAAATATTGTAAATCATATACGCTCGACAACAGACGCTACAAGTGTCGTATTTTTTATATAATCTACTTATTATAAAACATTCAAGGCATATATTTTTAGAATCGCCACAAAATTTTCTTTTATATCACACAGCAGTCGATCGATTTGGCTGAATAAAAGCAGCCACCATTTTGAAAACAAAAATATTTCATGGCCTGGATTCTAGAACATTCGCGTCTTTAAGACAAATTGAAAGACATCTCGATTTTGAAAATCGCTTCAGTACGAAATAACATATTCAAGTGTTAAATTTATAAACCTTCTTTTTTCGTAGGCAGGTAAAAATAAAATACTGATGCAAATTTAATGCCAGTTTTCAAGTTTGATTTTTTGGACCACACATTTAATGCACAAATAAATGGTAGAGCATTAATTTTATATAAAAAAAAATAAAACTGTAACTCAATTTCAGCACTACACGTGCTAGTCTAAACCGGATTCCTGAGTTGAAGGTCAAAAAATCAAGAACCCAATTCTGAATTTGATAGAACTAATAGAATAAAAAATAATCGGCCCTATTATCTTTATAAAAGCAAGTGCTGCAAACGTTTATAAGTTTATAAGAAAATATCCAATATTTCACAACGATTTACTAAATAATACCAGTAAAGCGCAATAATATCACCGAAATACTTGTAATATTTAGAATATGTCGGCCACATATCAAACAAGTTCTGTTCCAAATTTTATAGTCACTGATTAAAAAAAAAAGTCAATGTTGAAAAGTAACAAACACATCATGCTGGGTTACACAAATCATTGTCAAAAAATTGGATTTGACAATGACCTTAGATTGTGATAATATAATTCCCGTTTTCGTACATGTAAGAACAGTCTAATCTGGTATTCAAACTCCCTGTCATTAGATTGTATTCACACAAAAACAAATGCTTGATATACATAGAAAAAGATCGTTTTTTAAGTAAAATTTTGATTAAAATGCGTAGAAAAATGTCGTTTCGAAGCCAAAATTATGCAAATTATACAGTTTAAAAAAAATATTATTTCAATCGATCAATTATTTATCGAACAGAATCGATTTAAAATTCCACAATAGTTTTCTTATGGCGAAATATGTGTGTTCACAGTCTAAGGTCATTGTCAAATCAAATTATTTGACAATCCTTTCTGCAACCCAGCATGAACTTTATGAAATTCGTGTTTACACTTGACAACAGTTCACTCACATATATAAACATTTTTCACATAATTTCCGCCCATTTTTGATAATTAACAACTGAAACTGATATAGTATTTATGGATGTATAGCTAGTACTTATGTATTTATGGAAGGGTCTATAACAAACTGTACCACAGCAGACGTTCTGATATATTCTACATTGCTTATACTATTTGATACATTCTTTTTGCATGGCGTCGGTCAGATGGCGGAACCTAGGGATTGGACCACAATTTCTCGACGTTTCATAGCCTCCTGAACAATTTGCCACCATTTTTGAAAACGTTTACACCTAGTAAGCAGTTAAACTTTTTTATTTGGTACAAAAACAAAAAGCAGATACACTATATTGTCGGCAGGGTTTGGTACTGCGATCAGAGTTTCTTTTTTATTTGAAGTCGGTTAAAAACTAAGTTTTAAAAACTGAACTAGTAGTCAAATAGAGGTCGAGAATGTACGCGTCGATAAAATTCTATAAAAATGGTAATAGGGCCGGATAGGTGCTTGCATAATATACATTATTGTACGTGGTATTATATCGTCGATCGGTGTATCGTTAATGAATTATTAAAAGCGTGACTAAGCATTCAAATGGCCTTAAACTAAATTCAAGGTCGCTATTGTGCAAGTATCTTTGAATACCATCTTTATAATAAAGTACGACATACACGCGGAAACCTGTGAATTAGCAAAATACATTTTTAACTCTCATTTTTATAATATCACACTGGATCATAAAATAATAATTCGCGAACTACAAGCATAATACGAGTATACATAACTTATTTTAAATTTAAAAAATTAATATTTAATTAAACATTTTTAAACTTACCCACAAAATCAAAATATGCCTTTCCGAATCTGATCGAATTATTGTGAATTTGAAAAACATTATTCAAAATATATACTCCCTTTATAATAAAGTTATTCTCATATTAACATTAATCACTACATAAATATTAGAGAGGGAAGATTTGCAAAGCTTCATTTGCGAAACACCAAATATTCAATTAGCAATTAACTACTGATAATTCCCGCACATAATATTGTAACAACATACTATTCTAAAACCCACTTTGATGTTAATTATTTAATATGTATATTATAGCATTGTAATTTTCTGTGTAGTGATAATCGCCACAGCAACCGATTAACTTTTGTTATAATAAAAAAAGTATTGATTAAAAAAATTCTGACCTAACAGTAAAATGAATGGCAGAATATTTGTTTAAATTAGATATCAAAAGTAAATAATTTTAGTCCACTTTTATAATTTATAGGTATATTACACTGCTTTCAAAGTTCAAACTCACTTTTAGAAATTTCAAAACTCGACACGTTTACAAATAAAATTATATACACGAAATATTCAGAAAAGAATAGATTATAATTAAATGTTTGTCTATTATTATGTGCACGCATAAATCAAATATTTTATTTCCTAGATAATTAATAGTTTTATTATATAACGGTTTATTCCATTACATAACTAGCCGCTACCCGCGACTCCGCACGCAATTATGTGACTTGAGAGTGATTTAATTAGGTTTTATTTATTAAATATTAATTAAATTCCTTAAAAATAAGGAAAGTATTTCTATCACAGAAACTACCAATTAACGTTAAAATTATGTTTTTATTTGAATACAGTCAACATCCCTATTGTTGTGGCACAAACATATCAGCAACCTCAGTCGGTTAATTAACGGGTTGCGCCATTCCTAACTTTTATAAAGCGAAAATTGTAATGAGTCATGACAATTGACAATACTTTTTTCAAATTTAGGATACAGCCATTTGCAGTATTACAATATATTAACACTTTCTCAACACAATGGTGTGCAACTATGTATCGACATTACAATACAATGAAAGAAATGAAATTATTCCCCGTCGATATAAAAGTGTCCATGACCCCTGGGTGCACGTATTTTGTGAGTAATAAAGATTCATGTCCTGTAACTATATTATAGTGTTACATTATCATTTGCAAACCTACAATACTCTGGTGCTATTAGCTATTCCATGCGCGTTTGGCATGTGTGTTCGGATTGCAGAATAGAACCATAGATATACAGGGATTTTAACACCGATGAGACAATGTGCTCAGTACACAGTCGAAGCTGTCAAATTACATAATCATTGTCTTATGTCGAAGGCATAAAGATTACTATTAATTTAAGGCGTGTGTCCACTAAAAACATTCTTATAATCGCTTGTGAATAGTTGTTAATGATCCGTAAATATAATAAAATTATGGAAGTTAAATTTTGATTTGTGATCTTGATCAAGCACGTGATTTACTGAAGAAACTGTACAAATAAATGTGCTAACAAGAAGTTCATTGTAAATACCACATAGTAGGTAATAATGAATTCTTCCAACCCTAAACAAATTTGCGGTTTGTGAAAACCAATCCCTGAAATGACATTCATTATGCTAATCTTATGGGATTGCCTCTTTGTGATGACAATAATGGTTATTGCCCTTAATGTAGAATTTATGATCTCTCTACGGATATTTTTATTATACAACTGTAAAAATTATTTCAGAATAGTCACAGAACATAAAAAATAAATTTGACTTTTATAGTTCGGAAATTTGTTCACTTAAACTTCCTCTCAAAATAATTCATGAAAACAGCACTAGAAAGTTAAATTTAATTGTGTGTTTAAATAAAAAAATCTTTAAAAAAAATTGTAACAACTTCAAAAAATGTATCAGATTGCCTTTATATTAATGAGTTAATGTTTTTTTTTTTTGTATTTTACAATGATCATAGGCTAATAATATGTTAGTCAGGAAATTTTAAATCCGTCCAGTAATTCCTGAAATAACCGTGAATAACCTCTTTTTTAAGTCTATTAACATAACAGGTTATGTGCAAGTAGGTCATAACTAATATTTAACGAATGTGTCAATATGTTAAAAATGAGTGACAGCGAGTTTTAGCACATCACATGAGACAATGGTTCGGGCACTAGATAAATATATATTTTTTAAGCGTACCCCCTATAAAATAGCTGTTTTTTATTAAAAGAAAATCTTGACAGTTCAAGTTTGCGCAAATTTACTTCTAATTGCTTATACGTTTTACTTTACATAACGTTACATCACTAGTATTAAATGCGTAATTTCACGACTGTTGTACACGCATGAAAAACAGCAATTTTATAAGGGGTGTGCAAAACGGAAATTAATATTCGGGTAGGTTTTGAAAGTTTCAATAAGCGTATTCAAAATATACTTGAATTAAAACAAAATAACAAAAATTACCAGTCTATGTGAAGATCAACAATAGTAAAGAGCGAAAATGATAAATGAAAATCATATTTTACAATTTATCAAATTCCAAACATAATCTAGAATCTAGATTAATTTCTACGTTTAATAAACATGATTTAGAGAAAATATTAATGACGGTGAAACCGGTAGACCATAATTACTTGTAAACACATAGGTAATACACATAAGGACAAGTGGTGCACCTGGCACCATGCAAGGAAAATTATTCATTTCAGTCTCTGTACTCATTTTTAGTGTATTTGCCATATGGCAACATACACTATTGGCGTCGGTCGGATGGCGGGACCTAGGGGTCGGACCAAAATTTCTCGACGTTTCATAACCTCCTAAACACTTTACCACCATTTTTAAAAATGTTTATATATATATGTATATATATATGTATATATATATATATATTTATATATATACGTATATATATATATTTATATATATACGTATATATATATATTTATATATATACGTATATATATATATATATATATGTGTGCGGGCAATAACTTTCGAAAGAGTTAATTGATTTTAACGAAATTTGGCCCACGTGTTGAAATCCATCACCGCAAGAA
The DNA here is from genome assembly GCA_034508555.1 of Venustoraphidia nigricollis. Taxonomy (NCBI): domain Eukaryota; kingdom Metazoa; phylum Arthropoda; class Insecta; order Raphidioptera; family Raphidiidae; genus Venustoraphidia; species Venustoraphidia nigricollis. The sequence goes on along the minus strand of JAVRKA010000044.1, from coordinate 1,934,629 downwards.
GCCTATTTATAATGGACGTAATCGGGTCATTTTAAGGGTAGTTTTTAGGGGTTGAAAATTGTTTTTGGGCCCCAAAACACCGAAAAAAATTTCCGAATCGTTTTAAAATTGAAATTTAACCCTCTGGTAATAATTAAAATGTGTCCCTAAAATTTTAATAAAATCGGCCCGACAGGACCGGATTTACAAATTTTATGAAAACACTATTTTGCAGATATGGAATTTTTTACTGAAAGGTGTATATAATTTGGTATATAGGTTCGATTGATAATAATGGTGCAATTAAGAAAAAAAATGTTGTTTTAAGGGGTGTATTAAGGAGTCAAATTTTTTATTTTGCCCAAAAACCAAGTTAAGTTTCCATTTTAAAGCCACACTGCCTGTATTAGCAAATACACTATATTGTCGGCAGGGTTTTGGCACTGCGACCCGGGTTTTTTTATATACACTTAAATATTTTTATATTACCTAAATTTAACAGGAGATAAATACTACTTTTTTTACGTCTCCAACAGCCATGGCTATTTGAATCTAGTACCAATTCATATTTCAATTTAATATTTGTTTTATGAAATGAAAAGTGTTGATGTTTAAATATTTCATCGAACTACTAGTGCGGAAGGATAATTCTTTAAAATTTTGCAATCGCAAATCTTCCAAAAACGAATTCCTCATCCTATAAGCTATAATTTTTCAACAAATAAATATTGTAACCGCATCTCAAATTATAAAAAGTTCGGTTATAGTGAATTAGGATTATGCGTACGGAATACACGGACCCAAGAATTACAGCCTCTCATTCGAACTAGCTATAATAATACTGGTGGACGTTGATTCAACGAACCAGTTAAATTAACTGTTAATCGTTCGTCAACGAATCAACGGTTTTTGTTTTTAGAACTAGTTGACAATTCAACAACTTCATCTACCATTAACAAAACGCAAAGAACTCCGTCAACGAACGAAATGAAACCGGCACCATACACGAACCACAGCTATAGTTTGTTAACCCCATTGTATCTGGCTTTATCCGGACAACTAATGTGTTCGTTACATGAAACCAAAGTTTTTCGCAACGGTCTCGCCTGGCGTTCTTAATAGTTAATGTAAATTAGTCAACGAAATTAACTGGTTTCAACTAGTTGACGTCATTTCGTTGACGCTAAAACCGTCACCGGTCTACCACTAGATAGCGCGCTATTACCAAAGGTTTGAATCCATCGAGGTTTTTAATATTTTGGATATTGTTGTCCAAACTTTACTAATTATACCACTCTAAAATTACACAATTTTTACACAAAATATTATTGCAAACGGCGGAAACAGTGCGAACTCGCTTTAATTTAACAAGAAATGTGTTAATAATTAAAAAACTATATTTTTTAAGATAATAAAGACTGGTTCCAAAAATGACATATCAAATTTAAAAAACCCGGGTCGCAGTGCCAAAACCCTGCTGACAATATAGTGTATTTGCTGATACAGGCAGTGTGGCTTTATTATGCGAACTTAAGTTGGTTTTTGGGTAAAAAAAAAATTTTACTCCTTAATACAGCCCTTAAAATAACATTTTTTTTCTTAATTGCAATATTATTATCAATCGACCTCTATACCAAATTATATGCAACTTTCAGTAAATAATTTACTATCTGCAAACTAGTGTTTTCATAAAATTTGTAAGTCCGGTCCTGTCGGGCCGATTTTATAAAAATTTTAGGGACACTTTTTAATTAATACCGGAGGGTTAAATTTCAATTTTGAAACGATTCGGAGAATTTTTTCGATATTTTGGGCCCCAAAAACATTTTTCAACCCCTAAAAACTACCCTTAAAATTACCCGATTGGGCCCATTTTAAATAGGCTTCGTGCGGTGATGGATTCCAACATGTGTGCCAAATTTCGTTAAAATAAATTAACTTCTTCGAAAGTTATAGCCCGCACACATATATACCTATATATATATATAAATATATATATATATATATATATATATATATATATATACATATATATATAAACATTTTTAAAAATGGTGCCAAAGTGTTTAGGAGGTTATGAAACGTCGAGAAATTTTGGTCCGACCCCTAGGTCCCGCCATCCGACCGACGCCAATAGTGTATGTTGCCATATGGCAAATACACTAAAAATTACCATTTCCAAAATAATTCAAAAAAAATTTTCACAAAATATTAATATTCAGTAACAGGTCTTATAAAACAAACAAACTGACTATTTCTTAAATGAACAAGCTCTAAGCACATCATCAGTAGGTAGACAACCTATGTGTGAAAATATGGTATCCGCAAGATGTGTCCTTAATACATTCCCGTAATGTATCGAGGAATGTCTGAGTATTTTGCTGTCAAGTGTCATCGCCAAGCTGTAAACTCATTCATCATAATCGGGACTACAATATCCTGTATCTGTGATGTATATCTAAGCGCTATAAAGTAACTATAATTCCTGTACCAACCACTACGAACCTACGATTTAAGATCCGCAAAGATATAAATAAATGGTGAATTTAATATATTTATGTGTAAAATAAAAATATATCAAGTTTTGCACTGGCTGATCCGAATTTCGTTGCAAGGCTACTTCAAATAACTAGCTCCCCGCCCCAGATCCGACCGCGTAAATTTTGGTTTTACAACGAAATGTACAAAAAGGAGCGGATTTAGGTTTTGTGGGTCTTAGGAGTTACTGAAGTCTAATGGGATCTCATTTTCACACAATTGTCCAAAAATTTTCAAAATGAGCTCATGATAATGATACTACAATAGGTGCTGATTGTTAGTGAAAAAGTATTCAAAATTTATGATAATAAAACAATTTTTATGGGCTCTTGATACTTGGGAGTCCAGAACTTAACCCCTATTAGTCCGTACGCAGATCCGTCCCTTAGTACACAACGTCCTAAATATTATGGATATTAACTCACTTCTGTCTCATAACATGCTTCTTATTGTATTGTTGATTGTTAAACTAAAACTAGCAGTTTCCCTCTTAGGGCACTTCAGATAAGATTTTAAAAAATGTTCGAATTCAGACCACACAACACCCTTCTGCATGTATGGAACCAAAACGAGCTCGTTAAATTACAAATTGGACATTTGTTTTTAACATATTCAAGTTGTTATCGTCCATAATATTAAATATGTTTGTAGATATTGGATAATTGGACTATAAATAAAAGAAAATTCTATTTTTTTTCAAATTTGCGACGTTTCGTAGATTATTTTTCTACTTCATCAGGCAATCTTTAATGAAAATAAGATACAATTAGTATTTATAATTTACAATATATAATAAAATTTATAAAGCTACTTACTTTATATTTTAGAATATTTGTTGATATATTTTAGTGATATTATCTTGTCATTTTTTTTTATTTATAAATAATTTAAAAATATATAAACATTAGCAATTTACTATGGTTTTGGTATTATAGGTTCTATATATCTCAAAGATTCCAATGTTATATTAGGTTATTTAAAAAAATTTAGAATTTTCTTTTATTTATAGTCCAATTATCCAATATCTACAAACATATTTGTTTTTAACATTTCTGCGTACAAGAGGCGCGCAGAATATTTTTTTGTTCTTGTTGGCCGAATTTAAATGTCATATAAGGATTTACTATCGATATTTTGTGTGTATAGTGGTAATCGGAAGTCATCTTATGGATAGTACCACACTTCAATAATTAAGTAAAAAACAAGGGGGTATTCAATAAAAAAGATATAAGACAATGTATATTGACAACGCGTCATCTAGCACTATTGTTTAATAATAAAACAACAATTGCGGTTTCCTATTTTCTAATCGTCTGTTTGTAATAATGATAATTATGATGTATATCCTGAAATATGTCGGTAAAATGACAGTAATCTCGCCACAGCCCACTATCGTTATCCGGAAGCATCATTTTGGTTTCGGCGCTGTTGCTAGACAATGATTACTAGATCTACAGTTCCAGTTCGAGGCAGGGGTGGCTTAAAATACAAACAAAACAACTATTCGGGGCGACATTTAACATGTTAACAACTTGGAATGACAGATTAATCGACTGGAGTGACAAGATTTTTTGGGGTAACAAAATGAGACTTAAAAGATAGGATATAATTTGACCTATCCGATCGAAATAGCCATTGCAAATTAAATGAGCACAGAGAAGGAAGCTGTAAAAAATTTAAAAAAAATTGATATATGACTGCGTCCTATTGAAACTATTGCAACGATTAAGTATTTACGAATATCTAATTTTTTTAAATTTTAATATGTACCTGCTTACGTCATTTAAGTCAAAGTTCGTGGGTCCATTGGCACATATTATAAATATGCTCTATATAGGTCGTCTGATCACACACGGAGATGAGATAGAAAATGAGATGTGAAGTTTCCGCGTCTATACTATTTCACTGTTGGTATGAATTTAAGTAAATAAAAGTTTTATAATAATATGAAAATAATCTAAGGTGGCTCTGCGTCAAGATACCATCATTTCCTTCCTGATAATTATCAATTATCTATTGTCTAATGAAAAAAACAAACTTAAATATAGATAATATCACATTACCGAATAAACTGATAACTGAATGATCAAAACAAAAATATTTTTTCTTTTGCTTATATTTCGATAAATATACTGTCATTTTAACATTAAATTTTTAAGGTTTCTAACCCTATTGTCCGTTCGTCCGTCTGTCAGAGGATTCTAAACAAAATGAGATATCGACTTGAATTTTACACGTCATATCCCTGATCCAAAGACAAAAAAAATGTTGTTAAAGTTATAAAAAACTATTTTTTGCCTTAGGGAATATTGCTTTTAAATCACATTCCTCAATTTCTGCGCATTTTCTGACAGTTCACAAAACACCAAAGTAACACTATTTGGCTTTTTAAAAGTACGAACTTTGCTCTTTTTGTATTTTACTAATAATTTGCCACTTAAATAATATTATTGTTTTTCTTCTCATAAATTTAAAATCATCAAAAATAATTTAACTGAAATAAATATCGCTGATGATTTATTGAAATTAATATTTTTTTGCAAAATTTCAGCACGTTTATGCAATACTAACAAATCAATCGATTTTATAAATCAACAATATGTTGTTTTTTAGCAAATCGATGTATTACTATTATTATGGAAGATTTCCATCAAAAGTAATTAGACTTTGAATTGCTAAGATATAATAATTTTATTCTAGCCTATATTTTATTACTAAAAATACACAAATGAAGCACGCAATTGGGTCATGATAAATATTAACTTAGAAAAATAATTGACATATAAATTAAATAATAAGTATTACGTCTTTATCAGTAATTACTGTACAAACTTAACAAATAAGATTTTTGTATCAATGAATAAAAAATTTTATATCTTACAGCTACAAGAACGTTTTGCAGATTTGTAAGAAGATAAGGGTATAATACGATAGTTCAAACAGTGCCAACCATTAGTCATTAACTAATATAAACAAGTTTTTGAAATGATTTATGTGACAGCTAGACTTTCTTCAGCAAAAATAGGAAAAAAAAATGTCCAAATTATTAAAAAAAAAGATAATTAAAAGATAGTCTTTAATATTTTTTGTTCCAATATATATTTTTAACGTGGAGGGAAAGTTTGGTTGAGGAACAGTTGAAAAAAAGAAGCTTTACCGATGTTTCGCTTGTGGCCTACGTTTCGGAAAATATGAAGATTGAAATATATTTTCCGAAACGTAGGCCACAAGCGAAACATCGGTAAAGTTTCTTTTTTTCAACTGTTCCTCAACCAAACTTTCCCTCCACGTTAATAATTAAAAGATGCTTATAGCCTACATAGGATTTTTTCAGGATTCTTGAATTATACTTTAGGCTAAAAAGGGGGAAATACGTTTTCACAACTTTTTTTAGTTAATCCATAAAAAACGTAAAAATATTAATACAATCCTTATAGGACGCCTTTTCAAATAATCTTCTACTTAGTCCAAAACAAATTGTTTACAATTACATATTCCCTAATAACGAAAGAAAATTTTCTTTGAAAATATGGCAACCCGAAAACTTATAAGCCGCTACGTACTAAATTTCAAATTTATATAGGTACAATCGTTTAGAAGTTGGTAGCTTGGAAAAGACGGACAAACAGCGGAGTACCATCAATGGTTAGTTTTTTGCCATTTTGGTACGGATCCTTAAAAACATAAAAACTCTGTTTAATACGTAGGTATGTTTGAGATTTGTCGGTGTAAAAATTTGAGTCGCTTATGTATTATGTTATAGAACGAATTTATATAATCATTCCCGAAGATACTGTAAAATTGTGTATTGTATTGTTGGAATACATTCTTATTTACATTTATTTAGTATTAAACGTTTTTATGACAATTTACAAGTCTACGTTTTTTCGCGCTCAGACAGAATAGCGAAGTGTAAAATTAAAATTATTAAGTTGAAAACCTTCAGAAAACTGGTCTTGCCAGATCGTGAAGTCCTTGTAGTAATTTGATAAAACGTGTCATGAATACCTGTAACAAAAAGAGAAAAATATTAATTTTTAATCCTTTTTTGATAATTATGTAAAGACTGTAAATTATTATTTATAATTAAGTTCCCTATCACTTCCACTTTTTTATTAACGAGGTCATTTATTATTAGTTTAAGTTTTATTTTAAAAATACATATATTTTTTATTTTTAAGAACTATTCCAAAAGTCCTTTTTAGAATAAATATTCACCAAAAAAATCAAATTGGTCCTGAGAATATCACAGGCATTCACATACACAAAAATACCCGACATCCTTTATTGGTTAAAATACTTCATTTCAAAAATCAAAAAAAAGTATAAATCAGATCCATTTAACCAGTGGTGGGCCTTCGTAGCATTTTTGCAGTGGAAGCGGTTTCTTTTTATGTTTTATTACAGATAATAATAATTAAAAGGTAAGTACCTTTTAAAATATTTATCATAACAACTATTAACAATTAATAAATCACTATATATCACACTAGAATCAATACATATTTAACTATCTCGTGAGAATACAATTTAATAAAAATACATTTCCTATTTCAGGTGAAGCCTGGTTCTAGGTTGGCGACTGACTATATGTCCGGTTCGTTTTCAACGGCTTTTTAAAAAGTCCGGTTGCATAACCGAAACAGTGTATAATAATTGCACAAATTGTTCGAACAATTTAACGGTGCACCTTGATTCAACGAACTACTTAAATTAACTGTTAATCGTTCAACGAATCGACTGTTTCGATTTTTAGAATTACACCGATTCAACTAAGTACTTAATCTATTACCAGTAACTAAACGCGCGACTGATGGTCGTTGCTGGTTGCATGCACTGGTTTAATGTAAGCTACTCCATTCAATAGCATGGGTAACTTCACGAATAGGCTTTTATGGTCCGTGCTGTGCTGTGATATCTTAAACGGTTGCAAAGATATGATGATAATCAGAGATTTCATTATTTGATTTCGTGAGTTAGCGACTGGTCTGCAGATATTATAGTTTTCGATAAAATTCCACAAGGCATCATCAATGGTGCAGCAGCCAAACTCAAATAACGGAAATTACGACAGTTAATTGACAACCGGACGAAGTCGGGCAGAACATTTCGTTTGATATATTTTTAACTTTTGGTCACGTCATATACAGGTCATAATATTTCGAAAGTGAGTACATATACTTGGGCGCTATAAAATATATTTGATCTTAAAAATGGACACCCCTTATAAAAAATACAGGAAACGCGGCGGCATTGATTGGAATGCTGTAAGAATGTAACCCGAATTAGGTATGTTCATTTTGCACGTTTCAGATAAAGTACGTAATTTATACCTATACATGTATTACATACGCGCGCAACTACGCACCTTGTTATGAAGGCTGCGTTCAAAATAAACGCCAATTAATATACAATAACACTGGGACAGCTTCGTGTATATGAAAATTAGGAATTTGATTGTTTTGGAAATGAGTTATATTTGAACTGAAATTATAGTAGTCGCCAATGATGTGTAACATATTAATTTCATACTGTATTTATAAAAGCGCGGTTGACAGCTGTGTCTTTCTTCCTTTTTCGCTATCTCTCTCTTTAATACGTTGCAACACGTGAGCCAACTGTAGGTCGCATCAAAGAATCTTATTGTAGTAAATAGAATAATTTGAAAAGCTCGCTTTTCTCATTTCCTTAACGCATTTTCAAATCATTCACAAAATTACCTCCATGCCGAGAGCTAAGGTGTTACACATAAAAAAATACCGGTTGTAAAATTCACTATGAAAAACTCGAAAAATCTTGCCATAATTCACGTGACACAAAACGTCTCGTTCATTGATGACGCTGTGTAAACTTGATGGCTTTTTTCATATTTCTTTTGTGGGGTTTCTAGTAACACGTTGACGAAAGAATGTTTTTGCAATACTCGAGAGCCGATAGAATCATTTAGATGAAATTTATACCCAGAGTTACTTTTTATCCAGCTACATTCGGATTTAGATAAGACTTCCGTCAAAATTGGCAACGTAAAAATAAAGCATGTTTCTCATGTATTATTTTTTATTTGAGTCACGGAAAAGATTTGATGTAAATGAATTTACTAGATATAGCGAAAAACTTCTTGTCCTTCTAGGCTGCTTCGCTTGCTACCACATCGCCTTTGATAATGTCTACCGCAGTTGTAGACGAAGCGCCAGGTAGAAATACCAATGGACCACAGCGTACAAGCTCGGAAGCCAAGAAGTTTTACAACGCCGTTCGTGAAAACTACATACTTGGATCTAGATAATAATTTCTAAAAATTGATAGTTACTAACAAAACGGAGAAGGAGTATTTCTTAAATATAGCTTATTAAAAATGTAATTGTTAGATTTTTATTTTGACAATTTTGTCTATACTAAGTTTACTGATGTACTTCCCACTTGACGGCAAGCGGAGAGTAATGTGTCGGCTAGTTTAGTAGTGAAAAGTAATTTCCACCAATAAACTCTCCGAATGTAAATTCCGCTTAAGAAAACATCAGAATGTTTTATTCCAACTTTGAATGCAGCCCAGACGACACTTGCACATTTACGACTGCATCAGATTTATGACATTGCCAACTTTCACCGCCCCTAGTAGGAACTTTTTTATTCTTTAATTCTGAAATATAATTTACATCGTCAATACATACTCAAAGGTATTAGTGAAAGGATTTCAGAACTAGAGCGACCAAAGCGACAAAGCCTATTACTCTAAACACAATACTGTGATGAACAAACAGGGTAGTGAAAATCATCAATTTTCGAGACATAGAAATTATATTAAATAACTTTTAGCTGCTGAGATAATTTCTAACTTGTTAACTAACCGAAAATATCAGCTAAATTTCACACGCATTTTTCCACAGAAAATTACAAATACGGAATAACAATATAGCAGTTCTCTAGTACACCGTTGGCAGTCAGGGCCGCATTTAGAATTTGGAGGCCCTGGGACCATTATTTAGTGGAGGCCCCTATAGTTTCTCTGGGTAAAATCGTGTATTCTTGAATAAAACGAAATGCTTACGCACGACATATTAAAAACTTTATTCTTGTAAAGTGTGTTGCTCACTGACAGTTTTGCGATTTTAAGTGCAAAAAGCTTTGGGCGATTTCTTTTTTTGTTTTTTTATTAAACAATAGGGCTTCGGCAGCAAGGCCATTAGCTCCAAATCTATAAATTATCACTGTATATTATATATAACTGTTTATCACTGGTTTAATTTTGTTAAGAAGTTCAGTTTTTTCAAGGAAACGAAATAGTTTGTAAATATTTTCACTGTTGTCGCCGAGGATGTCTTGAAGTTGAGTGGGCGATTTCTGATTTGCGTAAGTTTTGATATTATCATCAAAGTCCATCTCGCAAAGTATGTCACTTTCCGAACTAAGAAGCATGAGATTCGACATGCGATCTTGAGACATTGTTGTCCCAATCTGTTCTTAATTATCCTTAGTTTTGAGAAAGATCTTTCCCCACTGCAATTCGTCACCATCATCGATAAGTACATACGAAGTGCTACTTCTGCGTTGCAGAAAGTAGATTGTACATTGTTTTGCAAAATTATCCGATAGAAAAAAATTTCATTCGTTTCACCCGTTTCCTTTTCGTACTGTTTTGCGAAAGTGGCGAAATGAATTAATTCATTAGCCAAATTCAATTCCAAATCTTCAGGATAAGAATGTACTAGATTTTTAGCCTTCAGTTCCAACTGAGAAGCTTCAATTGTGGTCATTTCAGCCAAGAAACCAAATCGTTCATCAATGACTGTCAAAATAACTACATCAAATTTTTTTTTCATCTCTATCAGAATCGGGACTAATTTTTAAAATAAACTCATAATTTTTCAAATTTTTGCCGCATTGGTGGGGGTCCTGGGGCCATGGCCCCGCTGGCCCCGTCCTAAATGCGGCCCTGTTGGCAGTGCAAAATATGCAAGTATGAGAAATGTAAAGCCTGTGACTGCACTTGCCCCATCCTACCTTAGCTACTTTTCCATCGTTTTACTTCTAGTAATAAATTTCCCACTACAAAAGTAGGCATCTAAAAGATCTCATTGAAAATGCATTGGGAATGAATAGGTTTAAAAAAAATCCCTACAAAGTAGAATTAGAGATTAGATGACCAGGCGTTGCAAGTATTGTATTCTATACGGACGAGTATTATAATATTCCAAATGCAGATCTGTTTTTGATGGGCTTAACGCAGCTTTGATGCCTACTTAAGTATCATAAAAAATAATACTATAAAAACGAAAACAGGACTTTTGTGATCAAAAGCTTCTTTTCTGCATCCACAGGTTACATTATATATATTAAAACAGAAGGAACAGAGAGCAGTGAAGTGCGACGAAGAAAGAAGAAATCATATTACAGTGATTTTTATGAAGTTTGTCGTTAAGTTTTACTTCGCCACGCTTTCCTGCAATGCGCGTCACTCGATAAGAAACAATGCACTATAATTTTTGTGTTGAACTTCACCGACAAAACGTTTCGCTTTGTTTCGTTAACATATTTTTACGAAGTCAATGTACTCGGTGCTGATAATCATGTATGTTGACAGGGACAACTAACTGTACGGATCGTGAACTGAAGAGAGATCCCGCATATATAGAAATAAAAAACTTATGTTGCGTTGCAGAAAGCATGACAAACATTTGATTTGACAATGACCTTAGATTATAATCATATAATTGCATTTTTTATACTACAGGTGCAGTCTAATGTCGCTGTGAAATTCTGTCATGTAGATACAATACGATACAATCTTTATTTTAGAGATGGGAAAAACGGGTCTTTGCATCTGGATCCCGTAGTGAGCCGGCTCACTGAACCGGTTCAAAAAGAGCCGACTTCTGAATATGTTACTGCAGTCTGCCACTGAGTTACCTAGTTCAGTCAATCATATCACGACCTGTATAGAATCAAGAATGCATAGCCAAACATGTGATGCATGAGTCATTCGAGCTGACAGATGCATCAAAGCAAGAACTGATACGTAAGTGTAAAACGTGCTTCTGTGTGTTAAGTGTTTCACTGAGTTATGCGGATCCGTTGATCCGTCGGCTCAAAAAAAAGTGAGTCGGCTCTCACGGATCTTCTGTCGGAGTCGGCTCTTTGAACCGGTTCAGATCTGAGTTATCCAACTCTATTTATAACCATATTTATAAATTGAATCAACGGAAAAATTTACTAAAACTACAAGCGAAACGTTGGTAAAGCTTTTTTCTTTTGATTGTTCCTCATCCAAACTTCATTTCAACGATTCTGTAATATATTAATTTGATGTATTTCTGATGATTTAGTTAGCGTAAGATTACAAATATCGATATTTCTCTACTATTTTAAAATGAATGTATTATACACATAAGTTTTCTAAGTGAAGGTGAAAACCGCATCAAAATCAATAGTATAGTTTAGGTGAACTAAGCAAAGACAGAGACAGACGCGAATAGTTACATTATTTTTAATACCGAAAGACATCACTAGAAATTTCAGATCATCTAAAAAAAATTTCTATATTACAATAATTATTGATATTTTAATGTCCAAAGGAGAACATATCACAGATAAAAATAAATAGTAGTTTAAAAAAAACTTTAAAAAATACGCTTAATAGCAACCCGAACTAAAAAGTCAAAAATATTTTTTTATTGTAAAAAAGCGTGGGGTGCTTATTACTATTTTATTTACTCTACTTTTATAAATAGCTAGCAATGAAATATTTATACCAGTTGATATCAAGTACCCCACGCTTTTTACATTAAAAAAATATTTTTTACTATTTAGTTCGGTTTGCTATTAAAGCGTGTTTGTTTTTTTTTTTTTTTTGTTTTTTTAAACTACTATTTATTTTTTAGTCTTATTTTTTTACCCTGATGATCCTGGTCAGGATATTAGGACAAAGTTATCAAGTTATTGTATTGTCATCGGTCCTTAAGACGTGTGCTAATGTTCTAATCAATCGGACGTATTAAAGTCGATGAAAATTACATTGAAAGATTCCGTCATATTGATATATATAATACATACATTAACACATACGTATAGAGATGAAAGATGAAAGCGTATTAAAAATAAATGTCTATCTGTACATTTTTTTTTGTAATATACCTAATTTTATATTCCCGTTTATATCTTTTTTTTTTACATTTGGATTTTCTCAGTTAATTCATAAACCCATGTTAACTTTTTACGCATTTTATTTTCGTTGATAAATTTCACTCAAGTACAATCGTAAATCTCACTGAAAATACGTTGGTAACGAAAACAAAAGATTCTAGATTAGATGACCAAAGTGTTGCAAAAATATTATATTCTATACGGACGATTATAATATAACAAAATATGCAGATCTGTTTTTGATGGGCTTAGCGCAGCTTTGACGCCTACCCAAGTATCATAAAGAATATTATTATAAAAACGAAAACAGTACTTTCGTGATCAAAAGCTTCTTTTCTGTATCCAGAGGTTACATTATAATATAATATATTCAAATGAAACGAATAAAGGCCAGTGAAGTAGGCCGAAGAAATTATACTACGCTAACTTCATTAGGTCAAGCTTTACTTTGCTACGTTTTAGTGCAGTGCGTGTTATCCCATAAGAATCAATGTGATATAATTTCTATGCTGTCGCGCTGCACTATTTGTGAGTCAAAACGTTTGAATTTATTATGTGTTGATCTAATTGAATTCAATGCACCCGATGTTAATAATCATATATAATAAAAACCCGGGTCGCAGTGCCAAACCCTGCCGACAATATAGTGTATTTGATAATACAGGCAGTGTGGCTTTATTATGCGAACTTAAGTTGGTTTTCGGCAAAATAAAAAATTTGACTCCTTAATACACCCCTTAAAATAACATTTTTTTTTCTTAATTGCAATATTATTATCAATCGAACCTCTATACCAAATTATATACAACTTTCAGTAAATAATTCACTATCTGCAAAGTAGTGTTTTCATAAAATTTTTAAGTCCGGTCCTGTCGGGCCGATTTTTTTAAAATTTTAGGGACATTTTTCAATTACTACTGGAAGGTTAAATGTCAATTTTGAAACGATTCGGAGAATTTTTTCGGTATTTTGAGGCCCAAAAACGTTTTTCAACCCCTAAAAACTACCCTTAAAATAGCCCGATTACGCCCATTTTAAATAGGCTTCTTGCGGTGATGGATTTCAACACGTGGGCCAAATTTCGTTAAAATCAATTAACTCTTTCGAAAGTTATTGCCCGCACACATATATATATATATATATATATATATATACGCATATATATATATATATATATATATATATAAATATATATATACATATATATATAAACATTTTTAAAAATGGTGCCAAAGTGTTTAGGAGGTTATGAAACGTCGAGAAATTTTGGTCCGACCCCTAGGTCCCGCCATCCGACCGACGCCAATAGTGTATGTTGCCTTATGGCAAATACACTAATAATAATGCGTTTAACGTCCCTTTCTCGACTTTATGTCATAACAGACACCATTCGCACCATTACTATTTTCCATCTACCACACTTCCCGTTATTTTTCTACATTTTTAAAACTTCAACTTAACTAATAGCAATGGGCGAATGAAGGAATTATAGGAAATTAGGATAAGGTAGGTAATTTTTGAACTAGGAGTTTGATAGGTAATCGGCCATGGCCTCAAATAAGGAACCATCTCGATATTTATCTGGAATTAATTGAGGGAAACCATAGAAAACATCAATCAAGATGGCCGGTACAGGAATTACCGTTTCTCGGGGAGAGGCAGTTAGAAAAAGTCCTAGTCACATCTGGCCCCGCCGGGATTCGAACCCGGACCTCCCGAATGCGAGTAAAATATTGACGACTTCAGCTTTGAACCTGTTAAAAAACACGTATAACAAAATGGAGGCGTCGACAAGAGGTAAAATTATTAATCTAATCCATCTTGGCAGTTTCTTGTATAATTGCAACATGTAGGACAAAAAACTACGTAACAATGTTAAAAATATATAGACAAATAACATAAGCTATAAGCAATACCTGTAACGTTTACGCGCGCTTGAAGTAAAGCATGTAAACAATAGATATATTGCTAGGTTTGCAGTTTTTTATACTGTATAGATACAGATAAATAAACAGGCAGAAATATGTTTACAATAAGCCTGTAAACTTTGAGGAAAAAGATTACTCTTTGTAAAAAAATAATTGGGAACATTAAAAGAAAAGTATATTCAGAGCCCGATAACTGGATGATGGCACACTAATAATATATCTCTGAAGTTCGCCGGAAATTTTAATACATAATCATCATTGTAACCAAAAAATTTAACAGAGTTAAAATAGAAGCTGAATGTTAAAATCGAATTTAATGGTTACGCGAATTCTCCTGTTAACTGAACGTAATTCAATAATGTGCACATATTCCCAATTAGACGGTCGTAATTTTAAATGGAAGGCACGCGTACTGATGAAGTAGATATACCTCCAAACTATTTTAATTTTTGTTACGTTTTGCACTCTATTACCAATAAATGATACAGGCTGTAACAGGAAACTGTTCCTTAATTTCTAGGATATTTTCTATGATCTAAAATATCGACACTGCATATAGATTCAGTGAAATGAAAGAAAAATTTAAAAAAAATCCAGATTTTTTCTGGTCCAGGTATAAAGGACTTAAATAAAAAAACTGGACTGTTTAAATAGTATTCTTTGTCGTTTGATATTAACCGCTAAGATTTTTCGACTTTTTGCCTGACATCAAAGAATAGGGATGTTGACTGTATTCAAATAAAAACATAATTTTAACGAAAATTAGTCGTTTCTATGATAGAAATACTAAAAAACACTATATTTTTCCTTATTTTTAAGAAATTTAATTAATATTTAATTAATAAAACCTAATAAAATCACTCTCAAGTCACGTGACAACAGACACCAATCAGAGCGCATGACATCATATGTTCAGCCGCTGTCAAAAAACTTCATTGTTTGGTTAATATTTAGTGTGTAATTTATTATTATTTGTTTATAGGAAACGTCAAATTACATGTAACTATAGCAACGACTATGAAACAACTTTTCATCACCTCAGTTTACTAACGTTTATGAGCACAGAATAGGCATCTATAGGATGGTAGCTCCCGTGTACTTTTGAGCCTCCTTTGGTATGAACAGGTGACGTCACGCGACTAGTATACGCGTTTTGGACCGAAATTTGAAACGGGATTTAAAATACATGATTTTTAAGGCTTGAGTTGTATTTAAATAAAAATAATAAATATTTGTGACGATATTAGGTACTTATGCACGATTTAAAACACTTTCCCAAAAATAGTCAACATCCCTATTGTTTTCATGAATTTCGCAAAAAATTACGCAAAAATACATACAGATATTTTTACATTTAGGGAACGTCGGACAGGTCAAAGTCCCGACAAGAAAAAACTAGTTTACTCTATTCGCTGGCGGTTTGTTATCCCAATTATTTGAAACTCACTGTTCAAGTAATGTACTTATACGTAGATATGATTGCATATTATCATGTAAAAATATGATAAATTATCACTCATGAAGAGTATAGTGCGATACAAAATTATATATTATGGGAGTGAAAAAAGTGTGATTGAAATCAGAAATAAATGTCACGAAAACGTGACATGTAAGTGCATTACATACACGCGCTATAAACGTTAATATGGCGGCCGCGTCTCAGCTGTATGTCTGTAAGTACATATGTGTAACGTGTCAACCAAATTATACATATATCATATTTATACAAGCATTTTATTGATTGTGAACAAGATAACAAAGTTTTACTACCAGAGTTAAGTGTTACGTTAGTTAACGGTAACAATGGAGGATTAAATTACGATCTTTAAAAGTATTAAATTTAAACTTTAGTTAATAATTTACTGTAATATTTGCATAGTACTTGCCAGTCGTTGCGTATTAATGTGGGTTTTGAACTGAACGCAAAAAGTATCATAACGTCCATCTTCTGAAAGGACAAGCACGTTATTTCGCAACGATGTTATTACCATGGCATGGTAGTAACAGCTCTAAAAGCCAATTCAGACTAGCCGTTCTCGGTTACGATTCACCGGTCCGGTTGGGAGCTCGACCAATCAGGGCGTAGTCGTTCCCGATTGCGGTTCGGTTCGAGCGTTTAAGTTCAGCTCTAATTTCAAGCGGACCGTTCGCAACCGTAGCCAATGAGAACGCTTGCTGGAGTCACGTGACTAGCCAGCTGTTTTTGTTGACGTTTAACTACACATCAAACGTCAAATCATATTTCGCAATTGCGCATGCGCACCGAGAATAATCGTAGAACCGAATCGGGATAGTGTGAGCAGCCTAAATTAATCGAAAACCGAACCGGACCGGTGAATCGTAACCGAGAACGGCTAGTCTGAATTGACTTTAACGACGTTTCGTACCTATCCTTTCAGAAGATGGACATCTGTGTACCAAATTTCATCTAAATTGAGCCAACCGTTTATGCCGTTACAGACGCGGAAAACACTTGGCAATCCGTTCTGTCGTGTAAGGTAGGTATTATACAAAATACCCGAATAACTCGTAAGTAAACCTGTAAAGACAGGATTTTTAAAGATTCATTCGAGTAAGAAAATATCTTCGACATTTATATTGAGTAACCACGAAAAATCTAATCCAAGATACATGACCAAAAAGTTAGGTTATTCTCAATTAGTTATAAAAAATATTTTTTAAAAAATGGAAGTATAACTTGGTACTAGGCCCTGAGAGTCGTGGTTGTGGTTCATATTTCATATTTTGAATGCCATTTATACTCGTATAATGCTAATGCTAGATTTTCCTGTAAGCCTTTCTCAGTAATTATTTCACAATCGTAAGTTTTGATTTTTACATGAAACAAGAAAAAATACAAATATCGAATGATTGATACTACTATCAATAAATTAATCCCTAAGGTAATTAAGGATATAGGTAGTACATGCAGGATATGTACAGAACCCCAAAAAATGTGACATTAATTGGAACACAATGAATATTTCTTTTTAATTTGAAATCACTAATTACCGGTAAGTACATATGCCCATGTACAAAGGTGGTAATTATCTTTGATAAATATCAAATGTCTATGGTTAATAAAACCGACTATTTAAAGAGGTAATTAGCTTTATAGATTAATGCAATTATTTTAGTCGATAAATTGCGCCTGATTATTATTAATGATTGGCATACATCTAAAACCATAAGATATATAAAAAATAGCGTAGATCTGTTTGATTTTAATATTTTTTCTGGTGTGCAAATACTCCTCTCAAAAATTTGAGCTAGGTGACTCAGTGAAATGTCACGGAAATCATGGAACGCTTCCAGTATCATCTATATTCTACTCTGCGTGACCAGTTATCAATTTTTGAAGCTATGCTCTTTAAGGCAGGTCATAGACGTAGGCGGTAAATTCAAACTTCGGGTGGGCAGTAAACTGAGAAAAAACGATACGGGACGATTTCACGAAACGAAGCCGCACATTCGTGTGTTCAAATCATAGCTTAAACAAGGAAAGAACCAAAATACGTACGTCGTTGAGCGAACCACTATATTGATGATTCAGTCTCAATTATTTCCGAACCGTACTATGGATACAATTAATCACTAAACCGAGATATCCTTAAATATGTACTGGAGTCTAGACTTAATAAAATAACTGAATTAGAACGGTAGCCGTTTGAAAAGGGTTAAAGAAGGGAAATTATTCGGGTGTGTATAAAGTAATCATTCAATCAAGTGCCTAAGTCATTATTTAAAGTGATTAGAGTGAGAATACTTAATCATCAGATTGTATGCTTGAATCGGTTTCTTCATTTACGTATAGGGTGACCTGTTTCACAAAACACGTTTTATCATTGAAAAATTTTTAGTATTGTCAATGGACATACGCGTCATCATAAAAAAAACAGAGACTAAATCTCTATCATTAATAAAACGTAACGTTTGCTGCAATAACGTATGTGCACGATAAATTTAACAACCAGTGGACCGATTTCGATGAGAATTTCACTAAAAGACAGGATATTTCATCAGTTTGGATATATAGGTTACGTTTTGGCAGTTTATTAGTTATTTCGTTTTTAGTTAACGCGGGTAAAGCATATAAAATTTAATGACGTCTATACTGTTTGACTGAATGTGATAGATTCGTCAAAAGCATTCAACCGATTCACATGCGGTTTTCGCGAGTACAGAAAACATTTTAAAAGGTTTTATTATGCTGTCATAACAGAGAAATGTCATTTTTCGGACCCCGTTAAATAAACTCGGATTTTAACTTGTTTTTAGTTGAAATATAAAACCATTAAGTATATCTCTGGAAAAAAAAAAACAATAATCTCAAATTACGTGTAGACTTTCACGATAGGCGTTGTCCTTCTAGGCTGCTCACAGGTAAGAGCAGCCTAGTAGGACACTTTACCCGCTACTACATCGCCTTTGATAATGTCTACCGCAGTTGTAGACGAAACGTCAGGTAGAAATACCAATAATATAATAATAATAAAATTTTATTGTCATAGTATAAGATAAAGTATACAAAAAAAAATTTACATATTGTTTATTCAGTGTTCCTTTATAACCACTGCAATTTGCCTTTAAATTAAATTATCATAAGTAATTAGACTTGCATCTGGTAATTTAGGGAAAAAAAAAAAAAAAGTAGAAATACCAATGAACCATGGCGTACAAGGCCGGAAGCCAAGCTTTTTTACATGTCAAAATGGTTTGTGGTCACATTTTATTTTAATTTCTAGAGCTACGCTCCGCAATAATTGCAACCTCCTATACACATTAGTTAACCGACGTGAGCTAATTGATTTCCGACATGAGGAAAACTTGACATGGAAAAACGATATTTCCATACAACTGTGAGAACCAACACACATTTTCCGTCCGTGCTGCAAAGTTATCTATCTCTATAATGTCGTCCATAACTTTAAAATGTAACCCTACTGCCAGACTATGCTCCTCGCTCTGCTAATCGCGCTGTCGCGATGTTGCCCTAAGCGGCCAGACACTGCTGTACTCGCGACGCTCCGCACTCGGCTTTCGCCTTTCGGCAATGGAGGTCGATACTGTGGCAGCGTGCGCACTATGCCTTTACAATTAGATCGCTTGATGCGTACTGAGTGGCGCGGGAGTATGTGGCCGGCTTACTCGTGCTTTTATTGCCGGTCCTTTGACTCGCGCACAAAAAACCGACAATCGAGGGAGCACTGAGCATGACGAGGAGCATGACGTGCGGCATGACGAGTAACGCGGCCACACAACGTCTCTGCCTCCTTTCCTCGCTACTTCCCATGCCACTCGTCGAGTGTGTGGCTGAGGCATAAGTATTATCTCTTGATCACTGCAATATCTGTGGCCACAAGGCAAAATAGATTATGTAGAAATACCTTCTGATATAATAGTTCTTTACTCTTATTACTGTAATCACGCTAGGTTATGGTACAAGCATCCTCGAGTTTAACAGCTAAATATAGGTTTATAAAAAGTTTGCAATGATAATTATTTTAGTCTAAATTATTTAGCACTATTTCATGTTGATTTAGGTTTCGAAATAGTAGCGTATGTATCTATGATGTATTGTGTTATATTATCGACGAGTAAGTGACATGTTAATTCGAGTTTAAACAGTAACACGAGTCATCATATCATTACGTCCAGGGTATATACTACATTTTTACGCATTTCCGCTATAAAATAACTGCTTTTCACTTCATAACCAGCATATTTCAAACATTATGAAAGTTCAATTGTGAAACAAACTTCACTTCAATTAGATTGTTTATGAAATATACTGTTCGTACTGTTTTATTTCATACTAGCGGTCACTGAGCTTTGTAATGTAATACAACAAAAGGAAGAAAGTTATAAAGAGTGTGAGAAATTAGAAACGAATTTTAGTGCGAATTATTCGCACAGATACCGCTACCTGTGCGAATAATTCGCACTAAAATTCGTTTCTAATTTCTCACACTCTTTATAACTTTCTTCCTTTTGTTGTATTACATTACAAAGCTCAGTGACGGTTCAAGAAAATATTTTTCTAAAACTATCATATAGAGGCGCAGTATCGAAAATGTTGAGGTGAAGCGCCGCCATACGAAAAGTATTTATACGTGAATTTTGATTAAAAATTAAACAAAAAAAATTTACCGACCGTCAATCATGTTGACGTTGTTTCAAAGTTAGAACCGTCAGATGGCAGCATTGCTGCATATACTGAATAAATATATAATTCTTATAATTAATTATTTTGCAAAAACAAAAGCAATAATAGATTTTTTAGTTGTTGATGTCAGTAGAGCAAGCAATTATATATGATATAAAATTTATGTGGAGGCAAACATCTTAACCTTAGCGTATTAATATATATGATACTTATAACGACTGGCTTCTGTCGCTTATGAAAATTTCTGTTGAACTAGTCAGTTTCTATTACTTTACGTACTAGTGTTAGTTGATCATTTTACGACCGCTATACACCCATAAAAAGCAGCTATTTTATCGGCGGTGTGGAAAAAATGATTTTTATTGTCTACTTTTGACAATTATTAAGAACTGCTAGTCATAAAATATTTATAAAAATTATTTAAATGCGACTGCATTAAACAGTCATTTCCGCTTAATTAGTATGTAAATAGTCGCATCAATATAATGTTGTCTGGATACATTAGTATCAATGGCAAAATCGGCGCACATATTCAAGGTCATACGGTATTAAATGCATTTAAGTAGATGTAATATTACAGGTGTACACTAAATTTATTTACTGTAGAGTTTAGAAGCTCGGCAACTACGGTAATTAGCATCTAATTATAATCAATTAAATTAAATAACATCACAAAAGCGGAGGTGGGATTCGAACCCACGACTGTTTGATTCAAAGGTCAGCACGCTACCCGTTACATTAACTTGTCCTCAAGTTAACTGAGTACGCAATAACTTCCAGAATTATGTTTATTAGCTCGGACTAATTGGTTAGGATTAAGGCTGTCGGAACGCTCTGAATTTTGTTTGTGCTGAGACCCAGCGGTAAGGGCCGAGGTAGGCAAAAGACATATTGTGGATGTGACCTTCTTTAGCTCTGTCTCGCTCAAATCATCCGCACGTTTCAGTTTTTGGCTGGTGACAGCTACGAGGCTAAAAAATCTTATTGCAAGAGTGCCGCTGTCAATTGATTACTCTAATTTTTGGAAATATTTTGAAGATTAAAAAAACTTTTCCGAAAAAGGAAGAGTCACTTTCGGTTTGTGATGGAACAGTTTTGTGAAATAAATACGAATAAGGTCATAGCGTGACATTGAAAACGTGTGTTTTTTTAGCACAATTAATGCCAAATTTTTTCTAATAAATCGCACTTAAATTACAAAAGTAGTCCATTAGAGACCTAGATTTGTCCTTTATCTTCCTTATAGAGAAAGAATTTTTGCAGTTATGTTTACGAATAAGTCAACAATCAGTTGACAGCCGAAGCTCTATTTTTCGCTTAAATTCAGAGCGTTCCGACAGCCTTAAAGACGCTAATAATCTTATTTGTCGAGTATAACCTAACCCACTCCTGAACACTGACCAATTCGTGGGGTGTGAAGCAACCCTACGAATTGGCCAAAACCGACAGATTTATTTTGGGTTTTCACAGTGGTATTTTTAGGCAGTCCTGGGAGTGGGCTAGGTTATTGTAGAATATCGACACGCACGACAAATAAGGTTATTGGCATCTATAATTCTAAGAGTACACGGCTAACCAGTTAGGAACAAAACAATTCACTTTGGAATTAGATGACGTGAATTTATAGAATTCTAGTGGTTGAAGGTTCACACCCACTGAATCGGACCGGATCGGCTCGGCATACAGTGGGTGTGGACTTTTAACTGATCTTCGTCAGGCGTAATATTGAAGTCCAAGCTTCGAAAAGGTGCTTTAAATTTTCGAAGGGAAAGCAGAAAACCCTGCCAGATTTGATTAAATTTCGGTTTGTACATATAAACTGCGCAGTTGAGTGTAATTTCGAAATCATAATTATGTTTGTTTAATTATTGCCTACAAAATAGTATTTAAAATTGCGTTCGTCAGATATGGTAGCTAATAATAAGGGTAATGAGAAATATTTAAATTACAACAATCAATTAAGTGATGTTAGCATGTTTAAAAAAAATTATAATGAGCCTCACCCTCATAAGCTCACATAAGTTTTCAATATTATCCCAAGTTTAATTTTTTGTTATGTCAAACTAATTAATAATATTTACACATACCCTAGCAACATACTATAAACTTCTGTCCTTGTCAGTTTCATGTAATTTAGGAGACAAACTAACTTCCCCTTTAAGGGGCGATTCTATTTCCCCTCGATTTTTTACTTTTTTCAAACAGATATGTCGCTAAAGAAGTTAAACTTCAAAAAAACTCTCGGGAAGAAAATCGAAAATCCGGTTATATTAGATTTTGCCCCTTGCCTTATACTATAAGTGCGCAAAGTTTCGACTTACTAGGTTAACGACGGCCTTCATAGGGAAATTAGAATGTTCAAAAACAAAAACCTATTTCGGTTCTCGGGGAGAGAATCATAAATCCGGCTCCCTTAGGTTCTGTTCCGTGTCCTATACTAAAAGTATGCCACGTTTCAACCTTCTAAGTTTACTGGGGTCGTCTGGAAGGCCTGGAAGACAGACATCCGGACATACATTAGGAAAGTATATGTAGATTTAAATTTTATGTTTATTAATATTTGTATATCCGGTTGGTGGATTATTCGACATCCGGTAACAAAAATTATCATTTTATACGACATACGGCAGATTCACTATTCGATGTTTTCTGTACCTTATTTTTGCACCTTTTTCAATTTCCTGATTATATCCTATATAAGTAGATACTAATAATAAACTGTTTCACCGTATGGAATTTATATCGCTACTCAGAGGCGGCAGAATGCGTGGGCGACATGGGCCACCGCCTATAGCCTCGCGGTCCGAAGGGCTTCGCGCCTTGAAAATTTATGCATTACTTTAAAGCCCAAACTAAATAATGGTAAAATTCAACATCGACGCTGGTTGGTTTATACAAAAAATCAAAATAAAGTTTCCTGTTTTCCATGCAAACTCAAACTCAAATGGTACAGGAAGGGTCCTGATGACCCCCACCCGTCTCACGTGAGATTTGTATTCGTAGTATAAATGCGTTGGATTTATTTAAAAAACACAGTTGGCTTCATTATTAGTGTATTTGCCATATGGCAACATACACTATTGGCGTCGGTCGGATGGCGGGACCTAGGGGTCGGACCAAAATTTCTCGACGTTTCATAACCTCCTAAACACTTTGGCACCATTTTTAAAAATGTTTATATATATATGTATATATATATATATATATACGTATATATATATATATATATATATATATATGTGTGCGGGCAATAACTTTCGAAGAAGTTAATTGATTTCAACTAAATTTGGACCACGTGTTGAAATCCATCACCGCAAGAAGCCTATTTAAAATGGGCCTAATCGGGCTATTTTAAGGATAGTTTTTAGGGATTGAAAACTGTTTTTGGGCCCCAAAATACCGAAAAAATTCTCCGAATCGTTTCAAAATTGAAATTTAACCCTTTGGTAGTGATTAAAAAGTGTCCCCACAATTTAAATAAAATCGGCCCGACAGGACCGGATTTACAAATTTTATGAAAACACTAGTTTGCAGATAGTGACTTATTTATTGAAGGGTGTATTTAATTCAGTGTAGACGTTAGATTGATAATAATATTACAATTAAGAAAAAAATGTTATTTTAAGGGGTGTATTAAGGGGTTAAATTTTTTATTTTGCCCAAAAACAAACTTAATTTCACATAATAAAAGTATAAAACCACACGGCCTTATACAAGCAAATACACTATATTGTCGGCAGGGTTTTGGCACTGCGACCCGGGTTTTTTTTTATATAAGATCACGATAAATATTATTGTGTCGGATTTTGCAGTATTTTAGTCAAGAAACACGTTTAACTATTTAACCCAATTTTCTCGCAATTTCACACTGTTTTTGCGTGATATTTGCCGAGACCCCACTCTCCCCCACGTGAGAGTCGGCTCGACCCACTCCTTGCCCCACTGAACACCTCACGGAATTAATGGACGCCACCAGAGGGTCTCGCGAGATCTACCCTGCCCACACCAAATTTAGGTCTTGCGCCGCCACTGTCGCTGTGTTCATACCTTGTCTAGAATATTTTTCTAGGAGTAGAGTACAATCACACCAAAAATAGTTATATTGTTATATATAAATAAAATAGACCGGGAAAAGATTACGTGAGTACAAATCAAATGTATGTCAAAATCGATTATATATCTGTAGGGTAAATACTGACTTGTTAATAAAATATTCAGTGTCATTCCATTAGAAATAAAGTAAATACCGGCATTCGTGTTAAAACGAATTTTACAAAATAACATAATAAAAAAAATTATTCCCAATGATAAAATCAAAAGTACTGTAAGTACTACATGTTTATTACACCACTCACTTATGTAACAATTCCAAACTTATATCCAAATAATTTTATAAAATATCATTATCAAATTTAAACATACAATACTACATGTAATTACGAAAAATTAAACCAAAAAAAAAAAACTTTTACTTTAATATTAACATTTAAATTCATTTTCCCTACATATAACAGTAATTTACGTATCTAGGTTGTGACAAAGTTTATTTTAGGTAAGCGACATTATGTTACACAAGCGACTGCCAGTTTTAACAGTCACACGAACCAAAATATCATCACAGCCGAGAAATATACTACATTTTTTGCACGTACCTCTTATAAAATAGCTAATTTTCACTTCAGAATATTATTTCTGACAGTTGGGGTCGTCGCTGTATGCGACCATAATGCATTTGGGCTACCGTTAACGTGTTAACGAAAACTATTTCTACTTTGTAATGCTTTGCTCTGTGTTCATCTTGTAGTATTAAACGGTAACGGACAGGTCGTTTTTGGAAATTACTGTTGGATTATGGTATTTGTTTTACTTTATGCACTAGTGCGTCATGAGTCGTTTTACTATAGCGATATACAACCATGAAAAACAGTTATTTTATCTATCCATGTACGTAATAGTATGTACTGCGGATAGCATAATTCGGGTGCAATCATATTTTTGTCTTTTTTTGTGATAATAGTTCGTTGGTTGTGACTGGCTACTGTCATAGATAAAGACATAGAACGTTTGATAAAGAGAGATATACCGCATGCTTATATATTGTCGGACTAACTAAGAAATTACTTCGAAAAAATGTAGACACCATGTGCAGATTTTAGATTAGATAGATTGTAGGAACTTTACAGATTGTTCGAATATAAATTGGCGGATGGCCTTTACCTTCCAAAGTTTTATTTGCTTGAAGGTTTCATATAAAAGACACATTTTTATACCACTTGTGCATGCAAATAAAAATGCAATAAATTTTGTACAGCATGCATAGACACAAGACGAAAAAAATTCACAAAATTTGCATACCAAATTAATAATTATACGTACACACCTTGGTTGTTGCACACCTTGAACTTTAAATGTATGCAACTGCAATCATTTGGAGTGCATTACACTTTTAAAACACATTTATTAATATAAATATGCGCTTTTTATCTGCACGATTAAAATCTTATATAAGTGTTAATTTACAAAGAAACAAAACCAAAATTTATTTACCGTAACTAAACAATTTTACAAGAGTAGGAAAAAAGTATAATCGTTCAGCCAAATAATAAGCTTTATCACAATGTAAATAAAATTCAATCTAGAAACAATGAAATTATCTCGTGGTAAGTCTACGTTCTAGCTTATAGTCTTGGGAATAATCGAATGATTTTGATAATCGAGCGGTTTCTATTCGGATTTTTTTTTATAATCGAATGATTCATTCGTAATCATTCCTTTTCATGATGTACAATAAAAATAAGTGTGTGGTACTATGCGTGAATGGATGAATGATTCAACTTTCGAAATAATTTTGCTCTAGGTTTCGGTTATCAGTCTTGAGAGAGTCACAGTGCTTCATGGTACAGACGGAGATAAAAGATGTAACATTTATATGTACTGTGCAATGTATTAATTAAGCATCTCGAGTGGTTGGGTATTATGCGACTAAAAACACAATTCAAACTGTCAATGCATTCGAAATGATTACTATAACGAATGAATTTAGCTCGGATTTTCGATTATGAGTCATCAATAAAATACTGTGAAATGCAATCTGAGACAGACAATAACTTGCAGTATTTAAAAGAGTAAAGAAAGAGTCGTAATATAATAATTTATTACTGGAGATTGTATTGAAAGTCGTAACTCGTAAAATCATTTCATTTTTATTAATTAACACGATAGTTTTGTTTCATTAAATAATGTTGGTCACAAAACTGAAAGAACCTTCTGCACCAAAAATAGTGCGATAATAAGGGAATATAACGCTAGATACTGACTGTACTCGTCTACATACTGTTTTTTTGTGCAAATCACGTTCAAATCTCTTATAATTTCAATAGTGCGGAAATGGAAATACATATAAATTAAAATCGATTGTTTTGATTAAACAATCTTTTAATTATAAATTAATGTAAAAAAGTTCGTCAAATGTAATATTAATATCAGCCTTGAACCCTTAGCCGTTAATTATTATTTACGTAAAAAAATCAACGTTTAATTTGGTTTCAAAGAATCAATATTTCTCACATGCTAATCATAATTATAATTTTATTTACTGCTTAATAACAGTTAATTTTTTTAAATTTATGTCTCACGATATTTACACGGAAACGAGTTATTTAAATTCCAAGGCTCGTATTTTAATTTTCTATAATGTAGTGACTTTTTGACGTTTAACTTCTTTAGCGACGTATCTGTTCAAAAAAAGTAAAAAATCGAGGGGAAATAGAATCGACCCCTAAAGGGGGAGTTAGTTTGTCTCCTAAATTTCATGAAACTGACAAGGATAGAAGTTTATAGTGTGTTGCTAAAGTATGTGCAAACATTTATTAATTGGTCTGACATAAAAAAAATTAAATTTGGGAATAATATTAAAAACTAAAGAAGTTCAACTTCTTATGTGAGCTTATGAGGGTGAGGCTCATTATAATTTTTTGAAATTATCTCAGCTTTATAAAATTTCGAAAAATTATCATAGTTTATATATTTATAAAGATCTTAACTAATTAGTTTTTATTTTCAAAATGATAATTCTTGAAAAGTGAGTAAATATTTTAACAAAAAAAGAGAGTTAATACGGAAATGTGTCGATAAGTTCTTATAGAAAGCACTTTTTCTAACAATAATCTATTCTATACACTGTTAAAAATTAAACTTGGAAAAATAACCTAAAAATTCTATTATTGGGAATAATAGTAACATTTCTTTTGAAATATACAGAGGACGTTTTCTATGACTAATGTTAACAATATACTTTTTAGTTGTCTTGGAATACGATAAGATAAAAGGTGTTTCAGAAAAAAATGAAAAATATTCGAGAGGTAGTAGAGTGTACCATTTTAAGCAAAATATTTCATGTGTCAGCGTTGCCAGACGTCCCGATTTTGCCGGGACGTCCCAATTTTTAAATAAAAATTAAATGTCCCGCGCGGGACAGGCTCAGTCCCGCTTTTCGGGGATAACGCGACCGTGCGTAAATAATTATTCTCTTATTGTAAGTTGCAATTTGTAACACTCACTCCTCGGACTATTGTTTGAAACGCCGTCTTTTTCTAATGAATAAAACTTTTTCGATTTTGATTTCTGTTATTTTTTTATTCAGAAGACGAATAAGACTCAACTATTTAACGATAGGGTAAATCTGATTTAAAATATCATATTTTTATTAAAATACATTTTCTATGGCTATTTTTGCTATCTATTGTCACGTAAACGTAATTTGAACTCAAATAAAAAGATAAATATTTAAAAACATCTGATTATATACGTTTTTTTACTATGTCCCGCTTTCGACGAGAGAATCCCGCTTTTTTCACAAAAAAAGTTCCAAAATCCCGACTTGGCAAAAAAAAATATTGAATATATCAACTTTTATTTGAAAAAATAAAACGTAAAAATAGCGTGTTTATAAAAATTTATCAAAAATTTCACTGCCATCGTCATTGCAGTTAAAAGAGAGCGTCAAAAAGTTGCACGCTGTTGATCTAAATTCGTTACTCCGTTCATTTGTTCGAGCATAAAAAATTCGAGAAATCAACTCAACTCGCTATCTCTATCTTCTTATCATTACTCACTCTTTATTCATCTCCATAAACAATAATTTAGTATTAGACACAAATACATACAAACTTTTCCTTATAAAATTACACCCCTCCCGAAATAGTTCTATTTCCATCCAAACACTTTGTACACTTACGCCTGAAAAAAAAATTAAAAATTAACATGACAACATGTTTCATAATTTTACACGTCCGTTGGAGGGTTAAAAGCGACAGTTTGTAGTTGAACTAGCCTATACATCATGAGTCATAACGAAAACATTAATTTTCATGTTTATCAACACTGAAAATCAGTGTCAAAGTACACCGTTTAGTACAAGCACGTATAATGTGTACTTATACAGTACGAGTAAAAAGTCAGATTTAAAAAAATTAAGAGAAAAAACGAAAAAAAATATTTGGTTTTGAACAAAATAATTTTGAACAAAAAAGTATTATTTTAAGAACGCCGAATAAATAACTTAATTTTTTTTAAGTTATACTTCTTTTGGCGCGTTGCGAGTAAAATTTTAGCATGCAACGCAAGTTGACCACGCGAACGACAATTCGACAGTATGAAGTTGGCCACGCTAACAAAAATTCGACAACATGAAGTTGAGCATAACAGGCTCAGACTAAGATGACAAAATCAATGCACTTTCTATCACCTGGTAAGTATAAAATATACTAGGTAACAAGACCCTTATAACCAGTGAATACAACCAATAGTCATATTAATTTGTTTCTTAAACTTTCAGAAGATTTTATTTCAATAAATTATTTATATATTAAAAAAAATTGCCCGGTGTTGCTTTCTATTTATTATTAATAGCCGCACGCGACTGAGATACAACACGGCAGCGACAACAGTAGTGGAGTCTTCGTCTCCACCGTATTATTATCTTACCTCGCCGCGCTGCGCCCCACTTCTATCGTTAATAGTTTCCGCAGCGCATGCGACGGAAGATGTTTTATGGCATTTTTTTACACCTTGGGTTACGTTACTAAAGTTTTAGTAAGGATCCCTAATATTTTCTAGCAATAAATATAGCCTATGTTACTCAGGGTGAATGTAGCTTTCTAATGGTGAAAGAATTTTTTAAATCGGCACAGTAGTTTTTGAGTTTATTCATTACAAACATACAAAAATACAAATCTTTCCTCTTTATAATATTAGTGTAGATTAGATTAGATACGGCCGTTTATGCAACATATTTTGCCACTCGCAAGGGAACCAAAATCTATAGGGTACTTCCCGTTGACCTAAAATAATAAAATTTGGCCAGAATTAAGCAATGTATTCTAGTACAAGTAAAGGGAAAAATCTGAAAACCGTAAATTTGTAGTTATATCACAAAAATGTTTTTTCTATAAACGTCAAAATAGTGCATACTTGTGACATCGGATGAAATTTCTTAAAATGCATTTCTGGGCTTAGTGTAAAGTTAATGATAAATATTGTACGATGGTACGAAATCCTTTGTATGCGAGTCCGACTCGCACTTGATCAGTTTTTTTTCAATCTGACAAGCTCTTTAAAACCGTTACTATGCTTTTACGTACATTTCAAAACTAGCCTACTATTTTCTTTAATTTGAATCCAATGTTACAAAGGGAGATATGGGTTAGCCTAGTATTTGACATAACTCGCATTCAATGAAAATAATATGGAGAAATTAGAAAGTCAATATATTGACTGAAATCAAACACACTGTATATCATACTAATGTAATTTTAAATAAAAAAAACCCGAGTCGCAGTGCCAAAACCCTGCCGACAATATAGTGTATTTGCTTGTATAGGGCCGTGTGGTTTTATACTTTTATTATGTGAAATTAAATTTGTTTTTGGGCAAAATAAAAAATTTAACCCCTTAATACACCCCTCAAAATAACATTTTTTTTCTTAATAGTAATATTATTATCAATCTAACGTCGACACCGAATTAAATACACCCTTCAATAAATAAATCTACAAATTAGTGTTTTCAAAAAATTTTCAAGTCCGGTCCTGTTGGGCCGATTTTATCAAAATTTTAGGGACACTTTTTAATTAGTACCAGAGGGATAAATTTGAATTTTGAAACGATTCAGAGAATTTTTTCGGTATTTGGGGCCCAAAAACATTTTTCAACCCCTAAAAACTACCCTTAAAATGCCCCGATTACGCCCATTTTAAATAGGCTTCTTGCGGTGATGGATCTGAACACGTGGACCAAATTTCGTTAAAATCAATTAACTCTTTCGAAAGTTATTGCCCGCACACATATATATATACATATACGTATATAAATATATATATATATATATATATATATATATATATATATATATATATATATATATATATATATATATAACATTTTCAAAAATGGTGCCAATGTGTTTAGGAGGTTATGAAACGTCGAGAAATTTTGGTCCGACCCCTAGGTCCCGCCATCCGACCAACGCCAATAGTGTATGTTGCCTTATGGCAAATACACTAAAAAACAATTTTCACATTTAGAATAATCAATATACCAATAGACGATTTACTTCCGTCGTGTGTGAGACGACACTTGTTTTTTTTTAAATCTTTAATGAAAAAATACGAATATCAAAAAAAATCGCCTATGATTCTCGATAGCTTTGAGGACAAAACAACAGCAAATGTAGTGCAATGAAATCAATGAC
Source organism: Venustoraphidia nigricollis (assembly GCA_034508555.1). Lineage (NCBI taxonomy): Eukaryota > Metazoa > Arthropoda > Insecta > Raphidioptera > Raphidiidae > Venustoraphidia > Venustoraphidia nigricollis. The sequence goes on along the minus strand of JAVRKA010000044.1, from coordinate 1,903,128 downwards.
AAGCCACTTGTTAATATTTCACTGTCTATAGTTATATTTTCAGCTTGTATAGTTACATTTATTATTTCAATTATGTACATATTGTAACTTTATTTACATATTAAATATTTCATTATTTTACGTCCATATTTTTCAAATCATTCAATTTACGTCACACTGTGCAATTCACTGAGTGAATGGCGTAGTGGTGAAAGACCCTGGGTTCAAATCCTCTCAATGAGAAAGGGTAATTCCCATAAACTGGCAATCTTGTTTAGATTTACATGGTTTCTCTCAATAATTAAATATTGAATCGATTTGTCTACCAAAGTCAAGGTTACCAGAAACTAAGGTTGGGCGTTAGCATTGCTGAAGGTGTGACGTCAATGGAGTCTTTTCCAAAGAGTTTGGGATAACAATAATTGAAAAACCAAACCATGGACATTGGTGATGTAAGCAATCGACTTAACCAATCACAAACGTGACCATGTTTATAGCCTCTTACACCCAGCCTTCTGGTATTCTAGTAACGTTGTTCGAAAACTGCTTACTTTATCCTGTTTTCTGCCACTTGATAGCGCCACTGGCATGTGAAGTATACGTTATTCAAATGTCAGTAGTGTTTAGGCAGTAAATATCATTTAATTGGCCTGTTAATTATGGAAATAATTCAATCTCTAAAAGTTTGACGTAAAATTTCGACGCATACCTTACTGACCAGCAATGCGATCTGACGAATAAGAAAATGTTAACCCTCATTTCATATAACTAGCGGTACCTGTGCGAATAATTCGCACTAAAATTCGTTTCTAATTTCTCACACTCTTTATAACTTTCTTCTTTTTGTTGTATTACATTACGAAGCTCAGTGACGGTTCAAGAAAATATTTTTCTAAAACTGTCATATAGAGGCGCAAGTATCGAAAACGTTGAGCTGAAGCGCTGCCATACGAAAAGTATTTATACGTGAATTTTGATTAAAAATTAAACAAAAAAAAATTACCGACCGTCGATCATGTTGACGTTGTTTCAAAGTTAGAACCGTCAGATGGCAGCATTGTTGCATACTGAGTAAATGTATATTTATATATATAATTGTCATAATTAATTATTTTGCAAAAACAAAAGCAATAATAGATTTTTTAATTGTTGATGCACATAGAGCAAGTAATTATCTATAAAATGATACAAAATTTATGTGAAGTAATTGTGAGGTTTTTTCGAAAAATGGAGGCAAACATCTTAACCTTAGCGTATTAATATATATGATTTTGTCACCTGCACATTAATCATGATTTCAAGCAAATCAAAATTATGTGAAACCATCCAACGCTGATAGTACAGGTAAAAAAAGATCGGCATAAGCCACTTTTCTCATGGCCGGCCGCAAATATAGAAATTTTGCGTGGGAGAAATGAAGTTCGCTTGGTCACAGTCCGGCATTAAGCTATTGTTGTTTGGCGCACAGCAGCAGCAAGAATGTATCTGTCAATGAGAAGGGGAAGGTCCTACAGCAACGTCGAGTAATCCTTTGTGTGCAACTCGATAAAGGATTATATGACGTGTGTGCATATGGCCAATACCGTGGGAGTCTCATAGCTGTCAATTGAATGACATTCAAATCTGCTCTTACCTTAAATAAAATACAACAAAGATCTAACGGTCATTTTGTTACATACGGTGTATCTAGGTGTATTTAAACGTGGTAATAAAAATATTAACCGCAACCAATGATGGTTCACCGTGTGGACGCAAGGAACACGCACCAAAAAAGCAGATATTTAAGTTTTGTCCACTGATATAAAATCGTTTTGAATTTAAAAAATACAGCCTCAACATCATATTACGCTGCGGGATGGTCAAATGTTTAACCCGTTTTTTCCTTAGTTTTGTATAAATAGTATATATATTTTGTGTAAATAGTATTTCATAATAGCAATTAATTGTCTTTAATATTTTTTGTTCCAATATATATTTTTAACGTGGAGGGAAAGTTTGGTTGAGGAACAGTTGAAAAAAGAAGCTTTACCGATGTTTCGCTTGTGGCCTACGTTTCGAAAAATATATTTCCATCTTCAGGGCCTCAGGCTAGTCAACGGGTGGTAAATTGTACTAATCTTAGATACATGATCATAATCTATGGGTTAATAATAATATAATTTGAAGATGGAAATATATTTTTCGAAACGTAGGCCACAAGCGAAACATCAGTAAAGCTTCTTTTTTCAACTGTTCCTCAACCAAACTTTCCCTCCACGTTAGCAATTAATTGTGATTTTTCTGTTTAAAATAATGCAGAATGGCAAACTTTATGAACATTTCTATCAGCATAATTACAATTTTTTAAACGCTTGTTCCAATTTTGGAGAATTGGAACAAACGTACCGAGTTCCAAATTTTGGAACACTGGGAAAAAATGGGTTATTTACTCAATAACAAGTACTGATATTTTAATGACCAGTGGCGCTACCAAGTGGCAGAAAAAAACCTGGCAGCCTTCATTGGCTTTCATAACATAATAGCAAACTGTAGCTATTTATTAGTGTATTTTCATAATTAAATCAATGTTTTAGAAGTGGGTATAAGCTTAATATAAAACAGATTTGGCCTCAACTTTTGAAGTGTTTTTTCGACAGCCAAGATATCAAGAACTTTATGAACTAGCAATAATAATCCAGCTCCCCCACATTTTATTCAAACCACATCAAGTGTGACCTCTTGTGAATAATTCAGTCGCACTATTGTGATGTTGAATACGAAGCTCATATATTCATAAAATTTGCCATATGAATGTGCCAGATATTGTACAATTACCTCTTTATGGACCACTGATGTATCTCTATAAATGTATACAGGCTGATTTGAAATAGCTGAAACTTATTGATAAATAATTAATAGAACTCATAATATCCAACATATCCGTCATAAGACGTTTGTTGGATCTTTGAGACGCCAAATTTCTTTCAGTTTTATGATAGATGCGACGTTGCAGAAAGCATTCTCAGAAAATCTGATTTGAAAATGACCTTAGATTGTAATTTCACGATATATTTCTCCATAAGAAAAGCAATGTAGTTTAAAATCGATTCTGGTCGAAAAATCATTGATTAATTGAAACGACATTTATACAGGTACTTTTTTACAGAATCTCCACTTCGAACCAACTTATTTGTAGGCATATTGATCGAAAATTGTTTAAAAAACGATCGTTTTCTAATGCAGATCAATCATTTGTTTTTGTGTTCACGACATTAGACTGGGTCTGCATGTTTAAAAACTGCGTTAATATGATCACAATTATCTAAGGTCATTGTCAAATCAAGTTTTTTGACAATGGTGGGTTGCAGAATACATTATCCGAAAATTTACTTTGGTAATGACCTTGGATTGTGATCATGAATTTCAGTTTTTAACTATGCAAGAATAATCTATCTTTTACGATTTACATCTCTACAAGAATGGTACTAATTTAGGTCAAAATTCACTTTTCAAAATTTTACAATATTTTTCGTTTTGAGGTATCCTGTCATATTTTTGGAAAAATTCTGTGCGTCTGTTTGTCTAGTAGTGAGCACGATACAGGTCAAACGAATGAACGGATTGAAACCAAATTTTGGGAGGATGTTCGGTATCCAAATATGAAGAGCCCTGTTGTTTTTGGGGAAAATCGGCGCATGCGTAAAAGAAATATATGCTATAACGTTGTTTTTTCTCATATAATGATGTACTTTTCCATAATTTATATTTTATTTATTTTTCTAAGAAAGTTTTGATAACATTTTTTTTCTTAGCTTTAATAGCTTCGGAAATATTTTGTAAATAAAAAAAAATCAGATTTTCTTTTGTTCCGGAGTTTTATTGATCTGTAAAAAATAGTTGACAAGCACGCTTCAAGAGGGTATTTTTACAGGTGAAACCTAATATTGTAACCATGAAAACTAGTAGCAAATATTATATTTGTTACCAACCATTACCCGCGTCACCGTACGCGTTAACAGAAATTTTATTTCATTTATCATAAATTTTATTGGTTGGAATTTTTTGTTAATAACAAATTGTTTTTTTTTCATAATGCAGTTTTATGTCGCGAATTTTCCGCCTAAACACGTTGTATTTATTTTCAAAGAACGTTAACTGAGTGAATATTTTTTCCAGGATATGCTAAACTGAATGAAGATTGTTATTATTATTACAAAGGGTTTTAGTGATACAAAGAATCGGCCACAAAAGGGGGCTACGTAAATATTTATCTGTTAAAAAATACTAAGTAATATTATATTTCGTTAATTTGTATTTTTATGAAGGAGGAGACCCACTCTGAGCCCACGTTATGGTTACGAGATTATTTTTTACCTTACTGATGTTCAAATACGTGACATTTTCTGTTCAAGAGATCTAATAATTTTTTATGTCAATGGTAGAATTTTAACAGCACAATATGCCGATTTTTGTGCAAAATTCGATTATAGTTAGTTACCAGCTTACGCAAAATATTCTTCTCCAAACTTTGATATCAATAATGCAGTTTTTTAAAGTGAAACCTCTTTACGAATGATACCTAGATTGTATTAGATTCAAGTGGCTGGACGTAACCCACGACATAACTAAACGTTGCTGACGTATGGATGTGCGTGTGTGTTTTTTACAATCGTGTCATGTGTATCTGCAGTCGACGCGACTAGTCACTTCTGTAGCGTATAACGCTTTTAGAGTTCCGTACAAAAAATGAACCCTTATAGGATCACTCTCATGTCTGCTTGTTCGTGTGTCAAAGAGTACAATCACGGACATATATAACATAAATAAACGAATTTCGATTTGATGGGTTAATACTGAAGACATTTTAGAAAATTAAAAAAAAAATCAGACGTAACATGTGACGTATTAAAGGAAAGGGTTTGTTATGAGAAATACAAATATATTTTTTTTATAATTTTAAAATGTGTAGTTTAAAAGATATTACAGAAAATATACTAAAATCGAGCAACGTCCCCCTACCTCGTATCTCCGAAACTACTCAGAAAGTTTAAACTTAAAAACCCGGGTCGCAGTGCCAAAACCCTGCCGACAATATAGTGTATTTGCTAATACAGCGAGTGTGGCTTTATTATGCGAACTTAGTTGGTTAATTTAACTCGGTTTTTGGGCAAAATAAAAAATTTGACTCCTTAATACACCCCTTAAAATAACACTTTTTTTTCTTAATTGCAATATTATTATCAACCGAACCTCTATACCAAGTTATATACACCTTTCAGTAAATAATTCACAATCTGCAAACTAGTCTTTCTTAAAATTTTTAAATCCGGTCCTGTAGGATCGATTTTATTAAAATTTTAGGGACACTTTTTAATTACTACCAGAGGGTTAAATTTCAATTTTGAAACGATTCGGAGAATTTTTTCGGTATTTTGGGGCCCAAAAACATTTTGCAACCCCTAAAAACTACCCTTAAAATAGTCAGATTGGGCCTATTTTAAATAGGCTTCTTGCGGTGATGGATTTCAACACGTGGTCCAAATTTAGTTGAAATCAATTAACTCTTTCGAAAGTTATTGCCCGCACACATATATATATATATATATATATATGCGTATATAAATATATATATATATATATATACATATATATATATATATATATATATATATATATATATATATATATATATATACATATATATATATATATACATATATATATATATATACATATATATATATATACATATATATATATATACATATATATATATATATACATATATATATAAACATTTTTAAAAATGGTGCCAAAGTGTTTAGGAGGTTATGAAACGTCGAGAAATTTTGGTCCGACCCCTAGGTCCCGCCATCCGACCGACGCCAATAGTGTATGTTGCCATATGGCAAATACACTAAAAAGCTGTCTTCAAGTCCTCACGGAAAACGGAATGGTACTTTTTTCTAAATCGATATATTATGTGGTATTTTATATATTATGTAAAGGAAAACATCCTGTATACATCCGTACGCATTGTGTACCCATATTAATAATATATTCACATGCTTCAGCTGCATTATAATAAAACCCTTTTATTGTCAAAAAAGATGATTTTATACAGAAAACTGTCAAGTCTGTGCGATATTGTTATACATTAAAACTCAAACATCTGTTTTCAGTAGGTAATATTATATGCACATCCCTGTTAATTTTATACGATTTAAATCGTAATAACAAAGCAGTTTTGTGAAATACAAAGACTAAATACAAAAAGATCGTAGGTTTTTATTTCATGAACGTCCTAAGCATTTTATGAAGTGATCACAATTTTTGTAACCAATTAAAACCGTGCTGTAACCGACAATATGTAAACTTCTTCACTGATTTATTTGTATTGTGGCGCTTGATAATCTCACTAATGAAAAATTTATAAGTTTTGAATTTGAACAAATCTTCATAAAACAAAAGATTTCATTAAATGCCTACGGTGGCGCGTTTTGTTTAGAATTTAAATCATTTTCACTTCTGTTCACGTGTATTCAACATTTAACTGCTGACCTATCGTATTTATATTCGTCAATAGGACGAAAATATCTACAAGATGGTGGTAAATTAATATTGACGATTATTGTTGAAACGACAACTTTCAACGTTTTTTTTAAACAGCAACTAAGTATTTTTTTTAACTATTCAGATAGTTCTTTATTTTCTTTGAAGCTAGTATTCTCATACAATTTTCGAGATAGATTAAAATAAAAGTTTCTAGTGCGTGATGACAAATATTATGGCGAATGTGACATCATCACGTACGAGAGATATAGTATTTTTGCACGTACCCCCTATAATATAGCTGGTCTTCACATATTGTTCAAAAAAAATTGACAATCCAATTTTAAGCAAATTCACTTCCAATTGTAGGTTACGTTTGATTTTGATACTTTTACTACAGAAATTGTAGCGCGACTACATTTTGCATTTGTTCTGTTTTACAGTACGCACTGGTGTGAAATGAGTCATTTTACAACCGCTTTATAAGCATGAAAGGCAGTTATTACTTATGTAAGGGAGTTGTGATAAAATATTTTTTAATCCAAGATCTTGCCAGAGACGCTAAAATTCTATATTTCGCGTGGCGAGAGAAACGGAACATTATGGTGGACGTGATGAGGTTGTTACCTACTGAAATTTTAATGACAAAAAACTGGTTATGCACATTAAGTAATTATTTTGATGGATTACAAGATTTGACCCTAGCCAATTAACAAGTTGCTCAGAATGACATGAAACGTAGAGATTTTATGGTCCCCCAACCCTAGGTCCTTCTATCCGACGACCAACACCAATATTTGGTGTGCCATACACAATACACTAATAAGAAATTATAGAAGTGAAAAGAAAAAACGTCTGAAGTTACCGAGAACAGGCACCAGTGAGATTGAATTCGACATAAAAATAATTAAATTTTACCTGACCACTGTACCTTTACATATTCGTGCAAACAGATGACCATAATATCATCCAGTCATCTAGCAAATCCATCGGTCACAAAACCGTCCAACCGTTGCGAATATCTGTCATATTGCAAAAATGCAAGCAACTGTTGTTTCCATTATTTAGACAAAAATTCAAACATCTGTGAACGTTTCAATAGCGACACAAACTCTTTTACCCCGTTCCTTTTGAAAAACCGAACATACAGGCCGTCGGTAATAATACACCCACTTATTGTGCTCTCGTAATGCAATAACTAACAATGATCGGGATTATACAAATTTCTGGAATAAATACGTAACAGTAAAATTGCATTTATACAAAGTATTCCGACCTAAATATGTGCAATCATGTACAGATTTATACAAATTCAAAATTTGTATTTTTAAAAATTGAAACTTTTTCGCATTCATGAAACTGATTTAACTGTTTTGCATTTTTAAGATTCACTTTTTCACCTTTTTATCAAAACGTCCAATATTTCGGAAATAGTCGCATAGTGTAATACAGGGTGTCCTAGAATTATCTTTACAACTTTGAAATTTAATAACTTTTGAAATAAAAAGGATATTCACGTTCTGTTTTCTGCAGTTATTAGTGCAATTCATAAAGTTTTTAGGTTAGCACCTCCACATGTGCACCACGTGTGGCCCGAAGCACATCCAGTCGGTAATCGATTTCTTGCCAGGTACGTTGTAACATAACGTCTATGACAGTGGCAAAAGCCTCTGTAATGCGGGTTTTTAAGTCAGCAATGTCAGTAACCTTTCTCCGATAAACAATATCCTTCAAATAACCCCAGAGAAAAAAACTTTATGAGTTGCATTAATAACTGCAGAACACAGAATGTGAATATCTTTTTTATTTCAAAAGTTATTACAAATCAAAGTTGTAAAGACAATTCTCGGACATCCTGTATATTAGGTGTGTTAGAAATTAGAATATAGTAGAGTTACTCTAAAAAGTGTACGTCAGGTTTACCACATGTGTACACGTATAACAAACGGGCGAGTGACAGAGTTCACAAGGTTAGAGTTAAAACAGAAAGACATGTTGTTTTTATATTTATAAAAATGTAAAAAACAAATAATGAAAAATGTACTTCGTTTAATAATTGTCAAAATCAGACACCGGTCACGTGATCTACTCTATTCTACGTACTCCTGCTCAAGAGTCGGGATTGCTAGAGTATTTACTCCTTTACTCCGACACTGAGATACCAAACAAATCGGTGAATAACAAACGAAACAGATGGATAAGTTTGGATAAAATCCGTGGCGCAGGATCAATTAAACAGCAATACTCAGATTAAAATTGCATTTCACTAACGTTGCACTAAATGGAATTTTAATCTCAGTATTGCTGTTTTATTGATCCTGCGCCACGGATTTTATCCAAAGTTATCCAACATTCATCAAGGATCACAACCACTCTAATTAATTCCTTTTAATTAGAGTCAACCTCGTAAACGAAATAGAGTAAAAGATGTTAAACCAAAACCATCTGCAGTTATATAGCCCTTGTTAAAGGAGTAGGCTTTTAAATATTGTATGGTTTTTCCAAATCAATTCAATTGTTTCTAAAACAATCGCGCACATTATAGATATGTAAACGTCGAACTAATAATCTTTTTTTAAGTAGGTTTTAAAATAAGCAAATTGGTTTCAAATATTCACAAACTTATAAATAATCTTTAGTCGATGATGAAAAGAACGAAATATGCTCGATAAAGAAAAACTAAACTGGACGTAAATAATAAAAACCGTCATCGTAAATGTTTATTATCACTATAAATTACAGAAAAACGCAAGAAATGAGGCAACAGATCAAGAATTTTATACTAAATGTATTATTGGTAGTAATTTATTGCGTCTTCTTTTGAATGTAACGTAGTTCTAATTTACGATCAAATTAGCTGACGCAAAAAAAATTAGGAAAAAAGCATAGTTTTAAACACAAAATAACCTGTACGTTTAAGAAGTGGAAACTTGTTAAATACAGTAATCACATTTTATATATCTCGGGAACCGTTAGTGGAAATGTGAAACAATAAGAATTTAATCATTTACCCAAAACTGAAAAAATCGAGGGACACGATTTAAAAAAAAATGATGACGTCATTTCTGAAAGAGACGGGGCTAAAAGAAGGGCGATTTTGGCCACAAATTTTCTGGAATTTTTTTATATATATGCATTGGTCCAAACTAAATTTACACACTGTATTTCATCAAACCAGCATTGTTAAAAAGTTGTTTCAGACAAGGTATAATCTCGCTTCAATCTGATCATGATTTTCGTTCTTACTTAAAAACACAGGTCTACTGATTTCTAACAAGAGAACCTTTTTCAGAACAAAACTATACTAAACGACTATAACCTTTGATTACTACCGACAGTCATTTTACGTATCACCCAGCGGAAATTATAACAATATCATATTTTTGATTACTCGATGGATAGATTATAAAAGCAAAAACTATGGAGGGTAAAATCTTGAAAGTGTTTTCTAATATTTGAGGTTAATTTTTAGTATTATTCTTAAACTTTTTGAAGATTTTTTTTCAATAAATTGTTCGCATGTCCACTAAAAGTACATGCATCCATCCAGAAACGTTAAAGCGGCCCTTTCCGTATCGTCAATAATTTAAAATTTCCAATTGTTGCCGGGAGTTATCCTAGTTAACCTAGGTTCCAGCTTTTTTCGCATGTGTTCAAACCCGTGCACAAATCTGCAGACTCGATTGTTAATTACGTATTTTAACAAAGCCCACGTGATTAGCAAATTTCACATGCTATGGCAAACCCGTCTAAATGAATTTGTCACATGTTGCAGTGTATTTCAATAATATACATATTGCATATGCGTCTGCAGACATATATACGATATTATAATAATAATAAATCTCACATCCAGAAATTGCGTCACTGTGTGAAAAGGAGAACAATATATTTACTATAAGAGAGAAAGAAATAAACAAAACATGTGCAAACTAACGTGGATGTCACTTGCGTAGGAGTGTGTAGGTGACACTTCATCAAACAGTGGTACTCAATATCCGGGAATCAAATTATTCTCTCAGTATTTCATAGAAAATGCCACTTGGGTAAAGGTTATAATGGTGGGTGTTGATTCAACGAATTAAACTGTTGATCCAAGTGTGTAGATTTTCACGGCTGACGTCATTGTAAAACCTCTTGGTTTCCGGGCTTGTACGCCGTGGTCCATTGATATTTCTACCTGCGGTAGACGTTATCAAAGGCTATGACACTTCGCCCGCTACCACATCGCCTTTGATAATGTCTACCGCAGTTGTAGACGAAACGTCAGGTAGAAATACCAATGAACCACAGCGTACAAGCCCGGAAACCAAGAAGCTAAACTGTTAATCGTTCGTCAACGAATCGACTACTTGACGATTCAACTAAATCATTTGACATCTATCAGTAACTTAAACGTAAAGAACTCCTTTTGAGGCTGTCGGAACGCTCTTAATTCAAGCCCCACTACGAGGCTAAAGGGTGCAAGGGTGCCGTTGATTACTCTAATTTTTGGAAATATCTTGAAGATTTAAAAAAAATTTACAAAAAAGGAAGAGTCACTTTAGGTTTGTGATGGAACAGTTTTGTGAAATAAGTACGAATAAGGTTGTAGTATGACATTGAAAACGTGTGTTTTTTGGCACAATTAATGCCAACTTTTTTCTAGTAAATCGTACATAAATAACAAAAGTAGTCCATTAGAGACCTAGATTTGTCCTTTATCTTCCTTATAGAGAAAGAATTTTTGTAAAATGTTGACGAATAAGTCTATCAGCCGAAGCCCTATTTTTGGCTTAAGTTCAGAGCGTTCCAACAGCCTTAACCAATAAATCTATTCTCAATGTCTTCAATGAACGAAACTGACATTATACACGAACCACAGCACATAGATGGCGAACACACAAAGAAAAAATGTTTATTCATACAAAGGAACAACTAGCAAATTGAATTGTGTTCACTATTTAAAGCCAACAAAATATAAAGTTGCTCGCAACGGTTCAGGCTCCTTGTGCTTTTTATAGTTAATGCAAACTAGTTAACGAAATCGACTGCTCTTTCAACCACTCGTAGTAAACGAGGCACAGTCAGTTTTTTTGCAACGGTCCTATGTATATCGTTTTTTGTAGTTAATGTAAACTAGTTGACGAAATCAACTAGTTCACATGGCATAGTTAACGGTTTCTTTTGGTTGGCGCTAAAATCGTGAACGACCCACCACTAGTAAAGGTACCCACTATATATGATGTTGGCAAGCTAATTGAACTAAGTTTGAATAAATAAAAGCTTCGTTTAAAATGTTCTAGTGGGACTAGAATTTCTGGTAGTTTTTACGATTAATTTGATAATCGAGTACAAAGCGGAGTAATGTGTCACAATATTTCGAAATTTAATTTTGTAAACTTAGAAGAATCGGCAAGTCGTGAAAATTACAGGTACTTATTTATTTCACTTCACAAATGGATTCATTAAAGACATACGAAAAAAATCACGCATTCAAATAAATTTCTAAGCAGTCGTAATTTTATAACAAGTAAAAAAGATTGAGTACCACTTTTTCAGAAAATGCGTCATTACCTACGTCAACAAAAGTAATATTTATTTAATTATAGTAAATCTATATTATAACACGTGTTTTCTTTCCAATATTTTACGAATATGATGCAAAAATATACCATTCATATTTCTCTTAATAATAGAATAATTCATTTTCAGAGTTGATATTTCGAAAAAACGGTACTGTAATTATAAAGTTTCAATTGTTACTGAAAATAAATGACAAAGGACGTTATAAATATTCTTCTAAATTAAACGACAATAATTGCTTGTCGGTTTAAATCTATTCAATTGTTCTGTATGTCTTAAATTTTATTATCACTCTTCTCTGGTTATTATTGAAAACAATTTTGTGACGACGTTGATAAAAAATTTAGATACGTGTTTTTCTTTTCGATTGTTTTAAATTAAATTTAAGTTGGCTGGTCCGACATACATAAAACAAATCAGTCAACTTTAACAAACACGACTTACATGTGGAAAAAATCAATTGGAAAAAAACTGTTCTGAATAGTAGTTTGTAGTTGTACCATGTTAAAATATTCAATAATTGGGCAACTGTTTCTGATAATATTATGATCAACTTTATGCATTACAAGCAGTATAATAGCTATAGTTTGCTATACTTGTTAAGAAACATCCATTTTTATAGAGCTATATTAGAAAAATTTATTTTTAAACAACTGTCACCATCGGGACTCAAACCCGAATCTTTCCATTTTCACGGCAGAATAAGTTATCAGTGTCTCTACGGTGCCATATCTCAACAGTTAATTTTTCGTAATAAAGCAAACTACAACACTAAATTCACATCATGCGAGAGCCAACTTTAGTTTTACATTCGTCTCTGTAAACGTCAATTAAAAATCAAATAAAACTTTTTGTAACCGAAGTGTTCACAAAATTATTAATTTTTCTATTTGACAAATGATAATAGAGCTCACAAAAACGCAGATTTTGGAAAAGTTATATAAAAAGAAATTAACCAAACTCATATTATTTTTAATTACTAGTTCAGAACAAAATACAAAACCTGAAATAATTTTTGAACTGTCAACAATAATTGAATCACTAATCAGCGTTGCCAGACGTCCCGATTTTTAAATCAAAATTAAATGTCTCGCGCGGGACAGGCTCAGTCCCGCTTTTCGGGGATAACTCGACCGTGCGTAAATAATTATTCCCTTATTGTAAGTTGCAATTTGTAACACTCACTCCTCAGACTATTGTTTGAAACGCCATATTTTTCTAACGAATAAAACTTTTTTGATTTTGATTTCTGTTTTTTTAATTTTTTTATTTCAGAAGACGAATAAGACTCAACTATTTAACGATAGGGTAAATCTGATTTAAAATATCATATTTTTATTAAAATACATTTTCTATGGCTATTTTTGCTATCTATTGTCACGTAAACGTAATTTGAACTCAAATAAAAAGATAAATATTTAAAAACTTCTGATTATATACGTTTTTTTACTATGTCCCGCTTTCGACGAAAGAATCCCGCTTTTTTCACTCAAAAAGTTCCAAAATCCCGAAATCTGGCAACGCTGTCACTAATACACTGACTCCCTATACTCCGTTTCATTTGGACGTCGACTTTTGGGACAGCTACCTGTATAAGAATTCTTTAAATATACATATCAGAAAATTATTTTTTGCAAACACACAGTATACAAAGAGGACTGGCATACTATAACACAAGCAGGGATTCCTGTAAAACCGAGCAACAAGTGTTTGGAGTGCAGCAATGCTTGCTAGAGGGTTTCAAACATACATTTCCGTTCTCCTTGGCCTCTCATCTTCCATCTCACTTGTCTAAACGTTTCAATTACAGAAAGGGGGAAAATAGTCGGTGGCTTTTTATTACCGGTGTTTCGCAAGCTCAAAATAAATTCCTCAACTAGGAATACATAATAGTTTCGACGAATTCAAACATTTGATCGAAGTTTTAAAAGAAATTATGTCGCCCGGTGGAAAACTATATTCCTACCAAGTTAAGGTGAGTATTATTGCCTTACGGTTTAATTTAAAATCTTATTCATAGAAAAGATCTATTTTCCAAATAAATTCGAACTTTTTTGCAAATGCCGTTAAAACAACTTACAGACTGCAAGCAGGATCGAATTCTGGATAAGTACGAATTTCTTCACATATTATTAAAATTTATGTCATTTCTGAAGTCGTAATTTTGCGAATAAATTCCGTGGGTTTGGTGCTTTTCTAGAATACTGATATTATATTTCTGAGATATATCTCATGCATGGATTGCCTATACATCAGCTTCTGTATAGATTCCGCACATACGCCATAATATTGAAACCACACACATACGTAGTCAGTCATGTACACTGTACTACCAAAAATTTAGAGATATTTATTTATTTATATCTGAACAGATAAGTACATCCAATAATAATAAAAAGTTCGATATTGAATACATGCATACATAATAGTTGTTCCAGATCGGAACAGTTGGTTTTTATTTTAATTGTTAAAAAACCAATGTTTTTCGTGACTAAGATAACAAACAAGTGTTCAATATTTTCAAAGAACCGCAAGAGATAAAAATTATTACAAACAAAAATACAAAATTAAGTGTAAATTACATTAAATGTAAGAATGTTACTAGTTATAATTACAAACATTCTTTTTATAATATTTAAACCAATTTTCTGGCCACTTAGAGCCAGAAATATCAAACATTTTTTGGTCCTTCGAGCCACATAACAATATAATAATATAATAAAGTGCAACAATATAAACTTAACAACATAATTATATAAACGTAACAAAAGGCTTAGTTTCACAAAACGCAAACTTTGATTTTTAGATATAGGAATATTCTTTAGGAAGCCTCTCCACTGATAACTAAATACATCCTTTCGAAAAACACTACACACAATTACCATTGTTATAAAATCATTTTGTTGAGTTTAAATGAAGTCGAAAAAGACAAAAATTTATGCCTTCAGGATAAAAAAATTTACCTACTTCAAAACTGAAACTTTGCACACTTCTCAAAAACCGACGACAATACAATAATTTAATAAGTTTTTCCCATTATCCTGACCAGGATCTACAGGATAAACAACTTACCTACTTTAAAACGTCAGATTAAACTGAAACTTTGCACACTTATCAAGGACCGACGGCAATACAATAATTTAATAAGTTTGTCCTATTATTCTGACCAGGACCTTTAGGATAAAAAAACTTGAAAAATTATAGCAAGCAAGCTAGCGCGCTGTACAGTGACGTACGCTGAGTTGCCTACCTCAAAGTTAAATGCAATTTGTTTTTTAGTCTTATAATTAAAATTAGACTTTAAAAAAACTAAAACCACACACTTTTATGAACTAAAAAATTCAAAATAATTTGACAACAAAATTATATTTACTGTAAAAAGCGTGGAGTGCTCACTACTTAAATTTTCGTGATAGCTCTACGTTTACAATTAGCTAGTAAATGAAAAATGTATTACCGATATTAAGCACTCCACGCTTTTTACAGTAAATCTAATTTTGTTGTCATCTTTTAGTTCATAAAAGCGTGTTATTTTAGTTTTTTTAAACTCTTTATTTATAATGATGGCGATATCCGAATAATTCCGGTCGGGTATTGTAGCGACGTATGTGTACACGACGCACACAGAGAGAAGTTAAGTTTGGTATGAGAGAGAAGCATGCGAGGGGTTGCCGTGACGACGATACGACGCCGTCGACGCTCCACCATCTCCAAGGATACCTGGCGCCGCCACCCTGTGGCGTCCGCGCGCTCCCTGAACGCCCACTAAACTACCGAGATACGCGCAACACACGCTCTCCGCACACACAACACACAAACACACACCAAGAGAACACGCTGTCTCTTTGATTATGTGAACTGATTATATACCGGGTGGTAAAAAAAAGCATACTGAAAACGTGCTCGATCCTAAGTCGACCATAACAGGGATGTTGACTATTTTTGGGAAAGTGTTTTAAATCATGCATAAGTATAAATATTAAGGCTGTCGGAACGCTCTGAATTTTATTTGTGCTGAGACCCAGCGGTAAGGGGCGAGGTAGGCAAAAGACATATTGTGGGTGTGACCTTCTTTAGCTCTGTCTCGCTCAAATCATCCGCCCGTTTCAATTTTTGGCTGGTGTCAACTACGAGGCTAAAAAATGTTGTTGCAAGGGTGCCGCTGTCAATTGATTACTCTAAGTGTGGGAAATATTTTGAAGATTTAAAAAACCTTTCCGAAAAAGGAAGAGTCGCTTTAGGTTTGTGATGGAACAGTTTTGTGAAATAAGTACGAATAAGGTCGTAGTATGACATTGAAAACGTGTGTTTTTTTGGCACAATTAATGCCAACTTTTTTCTAGTAAATCGTACATAAATAACAAAAGTAGTCCATTAGAGACCTAGATTTGTCCTTTATCTTCCTTATAGAGAAAGAATTTTTGTAGAATGTTGACGAATAAGTCTACAATTAGTTGACAGCCGAAGCTCTATTTTTGGCTTAAATTCAGAGCGTTCCGACAGCCTTAAGAGCACTGTGGTTGGAACAATAAAAATAAAAGAATAGTTACTTCTTACCACAACAGATTTATTCAGTGGATGTACACTTCGAGAGCTAAGCTCCTATCTTCAGCATCTTCAGTTTAGTGTTTTGCTGAAGATGGGAGCTTAGCTCTCGAAATGTATATCCACTGAATAAATCTGTTGTGGTAAGAAGTAACTATTCTTTTATTTTTATTTTCATGCATAAGTACCTAATATTGCCACAAATATTTATTATTTTTATTTAAATACGACTCAAGCCTTAAAAATCATGTATTTTAAATTCCGTTTCAAATTTCGTTCCAAAGCGCCAATACTTATCACGTGACTTCCGTGACGCCATACACTCTTAAAAGTAGGTGGCTCAAAAGTTTACACGGGAGTTACCATTCTATAGATGCGTGTTCTGTGCTCATAAACGCTGGTAAACTGATGAGGTGATGAATGGTTTTTCGTAATTGTTACTATAGTTATATGTAATTTAACGTTTCCTATAAATAATTATTTTATTTTATTGCTCCACGGACATAAGAAGTCAATACAGTACAATGAAATTACAAGAAAAAATTTTATACAAAATTTAAAAAATCTTCAACCATATAAAAACAATTATTGCTTAAGAAAGCCTTAAGTTTCCTTTTAAATATATTTATATTGATGACATTTTTAATGTCATCTGGAATATTATTGTAGACTTTGCTTTTTAGATACAATCTCAATTTTGGCTTATTTGATAGAAGGTTACTTTTGTGACGAAGATGCCACTACTATGAATTGACGGTACTGTCAACAGTTTATTAGTAACAAATACAAGTCCAGAAAAAATTAACATTTGCAACAAATGTCAATTTTTTCTGGACTTGAAAACGCACCCTTTTCAAAATTTCAATACTTTTATTTGAAATTGTTATTTCAACAACGAAAAGAACGAAATATATCAGTTCTTTTGTTGCCAAATTTGAAGTTATTTTATTAAATTTATATCGGCGACATTTCTTTCCTATCAACACCCCTTTTTAGAAAAAAAAAATTGGCACGCATTTGGACTTACCCCATAATAAAAAAAACTGTGGCGAACTGTAAAAATTAATTGAAAGATTTTTGCTAGCCAGCACTTTCTATAATATAGATAAATTTCTGTTCAGTCTATTGTTGATGAACCTACCGATGCACTTGATGGACCCACAACTGACGTATCCACTATGGCACCACAAATAAATTATTATTATTATTATTCAAAACCAGTCTTTTGATGAAACTTATTTTATCAATAAAGACATTATTTATTTATAAGCTGTAATGCATGTCAGAAACAGATATCGTCTTGGACAAGTTTTTTAAACCATGTTATATAACACAATATATGCGTATACAGTAGTGACCTATTTATAGGTACTTTTCGCACGTTTCACGAACTAAGCACGCATGTGCGTATATTACAGCGTCATACATATACATAGATGACACCAATACGGTCCGCGATCTAATTCGTTTTCACTAAAACAGTGGCATTCTTTAAAAAATGTCCAACGGTCAATTATTATTTATTATCTTTAAAGTTCAATTCCAGATATATGTTATAATAGAAAACAGTATCACGGGTAATTGGAATAATGAAAATAAATCAATGAGTGTTTAAATTGATTTATTCTCATTATTCTAATTACCCGTGATACTGTTTTCTATTATTTATTATACCAATTTTATATATATCTGAACAGAATTTTTTATGAATATTAATAAACCACGCCTACTTCTTAATGATAATGAATCAATTAATAAGTATCTTTGGTATACTAGTATAAGTGTACAAAGGTATATAATCCATTGTTACACTTTTGTCTAACAAATGCAGTAGTGTCAAAAATGTTAACTTTTTTTAACACTGGAGCACGTGAAAGTTATTTCATCATTAGTAGCGTTAAGCGTTCTTAAAAAAAGAAAAAAAACAACAATTAGCGTAATTTATAACTGCCAATTTTTTAAAATGACTTTTAAAAATAACTGATAAAATAAATCTAATCACTATTATGCATTTTTTTATGTTTTAGAACTTAAAAGCGTGAAACAGAAAATTTTAAATGGTGATAGCAGTAAGCACAATCAGAAGTCTACAAGTGTTACAATTTTAGAAATAGTAATCATTTTCAACAAAATTGAAATTACAATCAAAAAACCAGTTTTAGTATTTGAATTTTGGTACCACTTTTCACGATTTTTTCCAAATAAAAAACATTAAATATACAATGGGGGAAAAGGCGTAAGTTGTTGTTTGGAACCACACGCAATTTCGTTAACCGCAAAGCTAATTTGTCAACATTGAAAATTATTTTATTTTTATAACTTTACAATTAACCTTTAGTACATACCGTAAATATATATGCATCATGATCCATTTACGAGAGTAATCATTTGTAGTGAAATTTACCTGAAACAAAAAAAACTATATATTAGTTACAACGAAAACAAAAACAAGAAGATTTATTTTTTTATCTATTCGGGGAAAAAATCCTCATAAAGCAGTGTATGCCAAACACAAAATGACAGAATTATTTGAGAAAAATATAAATCGTTTTGATAAGTAACAATACCCTCAACTGTTGAGCGTCTATAATGGTCAATCTATCTAGAATATTCTTGTTTACTTTCAACGTTATTGTTCCTTATAAAATTTTGAGAAGTTGAAATAAAAATGCTATTTTTATCTTTAAAATAATAAAAATTAATTTTATTTTCTAGTGACAATCAGAGCCAGCGCCATTAAAATATACTTGAGTCTATTTCTTACGATTTCTTTTGCATAAAATATGAATTACATATCAGTTTTAGTAGATTTGATAAAAAAATAACACAAAAACATACAAACTATTTAAGGTTGCAAAATTAGTAATATCATTATGTTCTAAATATATTTTCATCACACCATATTTTGAAACAAAAAAAAAGATCAAGGTTATCATTGCATTATTTTCAAACAGTCAATACTTTTGTTTCAAACTGTATAAATAAATTGGATACATTTCGTCATAGGAAAAAATGTAAAATAATCATTATTTTTTTTTTATTTAACCAAAAAAAAATTGTGCATCAACTCATTGAGTTATTAGCACTAACAACAACGCAAATAACAAGATAAGGAACAATGTAAGTAACAAGATAAGTAACCAGGTAAGTATCAAGGTAAGTACATAATTATATTTTATTTGTTATATTAATTAGATTTAAGAATTTGAATAGTTTTATTATATTAGTTTCAGAATAATCAAGTATATCCTCTATCCTGGTGGCGAGTTCTATGTTCAGTCTATGTGGATCATTATTCATTTGGGTTTACACACAAATAAAATCAATTCAATTTATCCTAAAATCTGTAATTCAATACTAGTTTATGTACTTTTAGAGAGTACTTAAAAACAAACCATGTTATTTTATTATGTTTTTTTTAAATAAAAATTATACTATATTTTGGAACTCAATTATTTTTTTCCCTATTTAATAATAAAAAAACCCGGGTCGCAGTGCCAAAACCCTGCCGACAATATAGTGTATTTGCTTATACAGGCAGTGTGGCTTTATTATGCGATCTTAAGTTGGTTTTTGGGCAAAATAAAAAATTTGACTCCTTAATACACCCCTTAAAATAACATTTTTTTTCTTAATTTCAATATTATTATCAATCGAATCTTTATACCAAATTATATACAACTTTCAGTAAATAATTCACTAACTGCAAACTAGTGTTTTCATAAAATTTGTAAGTCCGATCCTGTCGGGCCGATTTTATTAAAAGTTTAGGGACACTTTTTAATTATTACCAGAGGGTTAAATTTCAATTTTGAAACGATTCGGAGAATTTTTTCGGTATTTTGGGGCCCAAAAACATTTTTCAACCCCTAAAACCTACCCTTAAAATGGCCCGATTGGGGCCATTTTAAATAGGGTTCGTGCGGTAGTGGATTCCAACATGCGGGCCAAATTTCGTTAAAATCAATTAACTCTTTCGAAAGTTATTGCCCGCACATATATATATATATATATATATATATATATATATATATATATATATATATATATATATATATATATATATATATATATACATATATACATATATATATAAACATTTTTAAAAATGGTGCCAAAGTGTTTAGGAGGTTATGAAACGTCGAGAAATTTTGGTCCGACCCCTAGGTCCCGCCATCCGACCGATGCCAATAGTGTATGTTGCCATATGGCAAATACACTAAAAAGAAAAAAAAATGGTTGTGCAATTGTTCGGGAATTAAAAGAGATTGTCAAAACTTACTCTGATTAAAATTGTGAGATTAATCAATCAAGTAGATTGGGAGTTACGCGACAAAAACGTGAAAAAAAGTTATTTTTAATTTCTTTGAAGAACTTTGAAAACATCCATTAACGCCAAAATCTAACAAGTCCTAATTCTCAGTAAACCCTTTCGAATGCCGTAAACCCGTTCTCAATCCGCTGATACGCTCTTAAGATATCGTACGACAAAATTTTGTTTACAAACACACATCCATACGGACGTCCATCCAAAAATAGTCAGAATAGCTCCCTAGGACCCTAAAGCATCGAAATCTGATTAAAACTCGATTTTCGAAAATCGAAACTGAACCAATAACTTCCCTCCTTTTAATTTTTTTTTAATTTCAAAAGTGGGAAGTTAAAAACGTAATAAAAACCTACAAAGTTAAGTCCAAAACTGGCGTTCATGCGAACAAAGCCGCGGGACAATGAGTATTTTTGTTTAAAACGGACTTTAGATAAAAAATATTGTTTTAGAAACCAGTAATTTGAATTATAAACAAATCCTATATACATCTATTTTTAACTTGGACGTAAATGGGCGAATGTAATTTACAAGCATAGACAGAATAAAGACAGTACAAGTACATTAATTAACCTTAAGAGGAGAGACTGTTTAATTGGGGGATTAATTGAGTGCTCGTTTCATCTCGCTAATTAAGCAGGTAAGGATGCACAATAAGATTATACAAGTAATACACAGGTGATACGTAGCTGAAAACAATACCAACTGCAATAGAAGATCTTTATCTACATCTGTCACTATTCGATATAATTTGCCGAGCTTTATACGTATTATATAATCTTACAAGCGCTGTTAGCAATTTCCATTACGAAATATGCTTATATTATTAAAATTAAATTCCAGCAGTTTGCATTTAATCACAGTTGGTCACGTGCCGAAAAAACATGCCCAAGTTCTGAAACTTTTTACCGAGCTGGGTAGAGTAGTGGTGACAGCACTAGACTCGCATTCGGGAGGTACCGGGTTCGAATCCCGGCGGGGGTAGATGTGACTGGGACTTTTTCCTACTGCCTCTCGCCGAGAAACGGTAATTCCTGTGCCGGCCATCTTGATTGAGGTTTTCCATGGTTTCCCTCAATTAATTCCAGATAAATATCGAGATGGTTCCTTATTTGAGGCCATGGCCGATTACCTATCAAACTCCTAGTTCAAAAATTACCTACCCTATCCTAACTTCCTATAATTCCTTCATTCGTCCATTGCTATTACATAAGTTGAAGTTTTAAAAATGTAGAAAAATAACGGGAAGTGTGGTAGATGGAAAATAGTAATGGTGCGAATGGCGTCTGTTATGACATAAAGTCGAGAAACGGACGTTAAATGCATTATTATTATTATTATAAGTTCTGAAACTTTTTGCTGAATCCAAATCTACGGACAATCTACCATCTACCAGGGCATTTTTTTCTATTTCTCTTGAGTTAGACTTCGTTATCTACTCAGTTTTTTAAATTTCAATACTGTATTAAAGTCCGCCTTTCAATTAATTTTCTTCCATTGATTGAATTTATAAATAAAATAAAACCGCAAACTTACTCTTTATAAATAAAAATGTCGGAACACATAGGGGTCAGTTACACGTACTATTTTTATCTTCAATTAAATAAAACTCACCTAAATACATTTGTATCATTGTATTAATTATTACCATCTACAATTAATTGAAATCCCGAATTTGCTTCTATATTTTAATATATTTCAACCGTTCACGACATTTATCTGTGCCAAATACTTTATTTAATGATTGTACTCAAATTGGCAAACATTCAAAAATAAATACTTTGCATGCAGATATATAAATGCACGTGGCATTTTGAAACCATAGAGTCGATTTTTAATACAATTTAAATGTTTATCGATATTATACCCTATAGGGTTTTTTATATTCTAAGATTTATATCTGTAATCCGTCAATAATTACATAATGAAGTCATCAACAATAAAAAGTTATTAAAGACGAATTAAATTTGATGAAGCCATAATTAATAAAATACTTCAACGCGATGTAACAAATTAAGAACACATTCTACTAGTTAAGCGAAGATGTATCCTGGCATGAAACAAAGAGAACAAAGTGAGAGAGGTGGCATATAATTCCGGCATCGCTGGCCTAAAACTGAACAACGTCAGTGCGCCATGAATATGCATTTTTTAATAATTTGTATACAATGAGAGCGTAAATGATTAAATAAATGCATTTTGAATTTTTGAAGTAAAACTTCTTTGACACGGAAAGGTAAAATCGATTCATGAGATTGAAAGTGTAACGTTGCAATGCACGTATACCGTATACTATCCATTTATCTATTTAAGATCTTGCTTTATGTTAAAAAAAAAACTTAATATATAATAACTTTTTCAAAATTATTTTTCCACTAAATCCTTACAATATGCTGGTGGTAAATTGTATAATCATTTGCCAAAAGAAATTAGGGACATAAATAATTTTAAAAAATTTAAGCACGCCTTAAAATCTCATCTTGTAGACAGATACGATATAAATGAATATTTTTTTATCTGAACTGTAACTATTTTATGTATGACGCTATTTATACTGCGTATGCAGTCTTTAATAAAGTATTATTATTATTATTATTATTATTATAAAAACCGGCCAAGTGCGAGTCGGACTCGTGCACGAAGGGTTCCGTACCATTATCTATAAAAACGGCAAAAAACATCACGTTTGTTGTATGGGAGCCCCCTTAAATATTTATTTTATTCTGTTTTAGTATTTGTTATTATAGCGGCAAGAGAAATACATCATCTGTGAAAATTTCAACTGTCTAACTATCACGGTTCATGAGATACAGCCTGGTGACAGACGGACGGGCAGCGGAGTCTTAGTAATAGGGTCCCATTTTACCCTTTGGGTACGGAACCCTAAAAACCGACCGTCCAATGTTGTGCTATACTGGTTGAGAGGTATAGTGTCTGCCCCGTAACCTAAAGGTCCTAGGTTCAATCCCGGCGTTCAGTACCGTTTTTTTTTTTGTTATATCAGTTTTTCTTCGGTAGAGTGTAGTGTAAAATGCACAGTTTCTTGTTTATTACTAAAGTTCTGATTATTACAAGTCAACATAGCAGATTATAGACGTGCGACAACTAAAGACAGTGTCTATTTAAGACCTAAGTATTATTGTACTGGTGGTTAACCGTGGAAGATATCAGTTTTTTGTTTAGAAAATCTACAAATACTAGAAAAAAGGTATTTAGGTAGTGAGAAATGTACCAGTATAACTTTTGTATATTTGACTTACGAATGAAAAGTTAAGTCCTAATTTTCTACTAGTTTTTATCCGCAACTAAGCACGCGTGAATGTTGAGTTTTCTTAGCTTTGAAAACAATCCTAAAAAGTCCTCTATACTTTACAAAAAGAATACCAAATTTCATCAAAATCGATGCCATTTCGAGTAATGATGGTACAAAACAATATATACCCGAAAACACAAGAAAACGGAATAGCGAACAGAGGTTACGCCAAAAAAAATTATATATTAGTTTTCACTGTGTTCCAGCATCGTGTCAAATATTATTGAAAAACAGATTATTTTTCATCATTACTCAAGTAGCAAGTGAGCATCGCAGTAACAAAAACGGAACGGTTTAGTAAGGAATGAGTTCGATGGTGCTATTCTTGTATGGTCCATGTAAGAATTTACAGTGCTGTTAATTTTTTTTGTCCCTTTCTAACAAATTTAACATCACGTAAGATAAAGTGAGCGAAATGTAACAATGTACAGAATAACGCCATTAGCAAGTTGTACTTATATATTATGTTCTCTGCACACAATCAAGTGATTTTCTTGTAGGAAAAGCGAGAGACTACCTTGAAATGGAATCGAGTGACACAATAATAATGACTCAATCCCCAATAGATGGCCACCCTTGCAGATATGTGAGGCCAAGTACGCAACACACCAGCTCGAGGCTGTTCAATGTTTTCCTTGAAATTGTTGTTCTAAATTAAAACGTTGTTCTAAAATAAAACTTTTTCATTATACCCTAATTTTCACTGAAAGGTGTAATTTAACGCTGACTTTATTTATTAGCCTTCTTTATTGTATTCTCAGATTCGCTCGTGTAAAGAGTTTAATAGTTTACTAATTCCAAATTAAGAATCGAACGGCTTTTTAATTTAAACAACATTTTATATTTTTCTTGAAATATATGTGTTGAAAAAAATGTTTATAGATCCTAGCCCAAGATCTGAGTATTTTAAAAGTGTCAATTACCGTTTCAATTTATTATTAAAAAAGTGGAGGCGTGTACTTTAGGTACGCGCGTTAGAAGTTATTCTTCTTTGGCGTGATAAAAAACTAATTTTTCATAGACATGCAAGTAATTTATTCAAATAAAAACTTCAAAAAGTTTAAGAATAATACTTACAAAACATTAAACTCAAATAAAATTGATTTGTCGGGAAAAAGGACTTTTTAAGTAAACACTTATTTAAAAAGTCCTTTTTCCCGACAAATCAATTTTATATTAATTATCAAGGACAAAAAAGAAAAAAAGTCAATTAAACTCAAATATTTTAAAACACTTTCAAAATTTTACCGTCTATAGTTTTTGCTTTTACAATCAATCCATTGAGTAATAAAAAATTCCAGTGAATGACACTTAAAAGGACTATTGATTGTAATTAGAAGTTACAGTCGTCTAATATTATATGTTATATAGTTTCCAAATGACAGAAAGTTCATTGATTTCATCCATTTGTTATTTCAGTCTGAGTCTGTTAACTTTTCGTCAGATCAGCCAACTGCATTAGGTCGAATTATCGTTAGCTGTGCTCTCGCCACTTCCGTTGTACGTTAAAAGAAGTATAACTTCAAAAATTATTAATTGAAAATATAAATTGGTGCTAGGCCCCAATAACTGCTAGTGGTCTCAAAAAAATGTAAAAATAATCAACTGAAACGAGACCTAATACTGGTCGGTTTTATACAATCTCCGTGTAACAAATATAAGCGGCCATATCGGCATGGGCTATGGTACTATGAGTGAAATTGCGAAAGCTATGGCGCCACACCACGCCAGACTCTCTAGATAGTCACTTATATTCTTAGCATATTATAATCTTTGGATATACGAATTTACGCGCCGTTATAACGAGCAATCTCCGCATTGATACTAGGGATGGGAAAAATCACGAGTTGGAACTGTAAAGAAATATTTTTTTTATTATAACGATATACTTTAAAAAACATTTCATTATTGTATCGATTTCTCTAAGAAAGTTTTGTAGAAGAAATTTTTTTCGTAGCTTCATAGTTTTGGAAATATTTTCAAAATAAAAACAATCAGCTGCTCTTTTCTTCTGAAGATCTGTCAAAAGAAATTAGGCAGCTGACAAGCATGCTTTGGTTAATTTTTACATGTGAAACCATATTACCATGCAAACGAGTAGCAAATGTCATATTTATTATCAGCCGTTATCCGCGTCACCGTACGCGCTAGCAGAAGTTATGTCAAATGTGAGTATTTTTGAAATTGGAATGGTCCTGCCGCCCAAATCGCTGGATTTTTTTTCTAATAATCAAAGATGGTTGATAACGTAGCGGTATTTAACTTAGAACGTTTGGACGATTTCTACAATGTATAATCTAGCCGCATGATTATTAGTGTATTTGCCATATGGCAACATACACTATTGGCGTCGGTCGGATGGCGGGACCTAGGGGTCGGACCAAAATTTCTCGACGTTTCATAACCTCCTCATTTCAGATATAAGTACTTAACATATATAGGTATATGTGTGCGGGCAATAACTTTCGAAGGAATTAATTCATTTTAACCAAATTTGGCACACATGTTGAAATCCGTCACCGCACGAAGCCTATTTAAAATGGGCCCAATCGGGTCATTTTAAGGGTGGTTTTTAGGGGTTGAAAACAGTTTTTGAGCTCAAAAATACCTAAAAAATTACAGAATCGTTTCAAAATTGAAATTTAACCCTTTAATAGCAATTAAAAAATGCTCCTAAAATTTCAATAAAATCGGCCCGACAGGACCAGATCTACAAATTTTCTGAAAACACTACTTTGCAGATAGTGAGTTATTTACTGAAAAGTGTTTTTAATTTTGGTGTAGACATTCGATCAACAATAGTAATGTAATTAAGAAAAAAATGTAATTTTAAGGGGTGTACTAAGGAGTTAATTTTTTTATTTTGCCCAACAATCACCTTAAGTTCACATAATAAAGCCACAAGGCCTGTATTAGCAAATACACTATATTGTCGGTAGGGTTTTGGCACTGCGGCCTGAGTTTTTATTTGATTCACTTCAGCATAGAGGTCAAACGTTCAGTGTTCTTAGAAACAGTTCAACACTGTTTAGTTAGTCAGTATGTTGCCCATCCTTAGTTTGTATGCGCAACATGTGGGGCACGACCACTACACATAATATGTATAGAAATACAAAGCACGGACATCAGTGCCTCCAGGGTCAGGTGAACCCAATATATATTATGATCTCTCCGCCCCAACACTGTGTACATTCCCCCCACCGACCGCCGCTACTGTGCTCATCGCGTACGGGCACAAGGCCGTTATACACCCGCGAGACATTTCCTATAGCCAGTTCGCGTTCGATTTTCTCTCGAGTCTCGATTTACAGTCGCATATTTGCATCTATAATCGTTAACATTAAAAGAAAAATTTTTCGATTTAAATTAATTTTACTAAACAGAATAATAGCTATCGTTTGCTATAATTGTTAAGAAACATCCATTGATACCATGCTATATTAATAGTATATTAAGCCGAAAGTTGAATTTCCTGCACTGTTGAGGGCATCACTTTCCAATTTCTGCTAGTGTGGTGTATACTATTTTTCTTCATACCCGACCGAAAGTACGCATTTTCACCAATATATAAAAAGACTAATTACTTTGAAGTAAGCAAGTTGAGGTTATACGTAATGACACATGAATCTAATTATGTCCATGTAATAACAGCAGATGGCTACATACTCCTGCCTACTGGCGAACAAGTGACGTGTCAAACGGCAGTCTCACGTATCATTGCGCATGACAAAACTGTTTAGGCCCGTCTATACAGACGATATGCGAGTAATTCCAGCTGTGATTACAACAGTGCATAACTGTTATACTTTCTGATTTAAAATCCTTACCGTAGTAGGATAAAAAATAAAGAACAAATTAATTATTTTATAACCGAGTCTACTGACAAGTGAACTCCCACTTAATCGTAAATAGCTGTTGAGATAGGGTTTTTTTTCACATTCAACAATTCACTTGAATTTGTCATGTGATTCGAAAGATTCTGTCCCAAACGTTATCAACTATAATTTTAATTCTGATAAAGGGAGCAGTAGTTTTTGCACGCGGCATTTATAAGTTTTTTTTTAATCACCTTTTAGTTAAAAGTACCAGTGGAAATCATTTAAAATTTACTATTTGACCCAGAAGCATGCTCAGAACGATAAAAAATATAGCTTCGGCAAATCTGTTAAACTGATATTGTAATAAGGCATAGGTACCAGAAATGTACAACTACGAGATTCTGTTAGGAAATTGTTAGAATTCTATGAAACCACAGACAGAGAAAGTGTTCTCTCACGTGATACGATGAACAACAAAGGATAATTTCTGTTGTAAATGTTTTATTAATATTTGCTAGATATTTATTAACATATACGATTCATTTTTACATAAAATCATACAAAGCTCAATAACAAATCTCTTCAACTACAAGTTCGGTCAATTAATACGCCGTAACGCCAGCTGGATATTGCACAAGAAACATCTCAGATTGTATGCCTGGGTTATTGGAATGTCACTAAGTAGCAGAAGTGTTTTGTATATAGCTTAACACATACGTTTGTTTGCACGTCGTTTTCCCTAAATAAGGGAGCCTATGCACATTCTCTTGACAGACTTTTTTTGGTTGGTTGGATAATGTTCAAAGGCAAATTCGTAAGATCCGTGTTGCAGAAGATTAATAAATAAAAAATACACTGCAAATCAATTAAATATCTACAAAAGTATTTTCTGTTTTCATGCCTAATTCAGTTTGAGATAGACATAGTTCCATGTTTTCATTATTTCATCACTGAACGACGGTGCCAAATTATATTCACAGATGTTTCAAAGATATATAGCATATTGAAAAATTAATTGGCATTTCCACAAAGTATAAAATATTTTGAAATTATGTAACGATCTGAACTGTAAAATGAAAATCAATTAATTTTTTTTTTTTGAAAAATAAAAAAACAGAAATCATGTACATATTATAAAATATGTGCATTTTGTAAAAAAACAGAAACAAAAATTTGTAAGTAGGCAAAGTTGTATAGTTCGGCCGACGACGATCGAACTGTATCTTTGCGATCCAGGAAATAGTAATATGTTGTTTACACACGTTACATGAACTCAGTTCACAATGCGTAAAGAGGTTTGACTTCAAAAAAATTAATTAATTACTATGTTTCATATTAATGGACGCTAATCTCTAGGGAATTCGTAGGTGAACAAGTTTAGGGAATACTGGCTTAATATATAATATATTGGAACTGCCTATAAATTAATACCAAACTTCATTAAATTTAAATTACAAAAATTCATAAAGACAGAGCACTGATTTTAGAAAACAATGTTTTAGTTCTTCTTTGAAATTTCTTCTTTTTTTAACTAATTCAGATAAGATTTTATACTCGTTTCATAAAATGCTGTTTTATGGCAACATTTTTGCTGGGTGACAATCCTTAGCAATAATAAAAACTCGGGTCGCAGTGCCAAAACCCTGCCGACAATATAGTGTATTTGCTAATATAGGCAGTGTGGCTTTATTATGCGAACTTAAGTTGGTTTTTTGGGCAAAATAAAAAATTTGATTCCATAATACACCCCTTAAAAGAACATTTTTTTCTCAGTTGCAATATTATTATCAATCGAACCTCTAAACTAAATTATATACACCTTTCAGCAAATAATTCACTATCTGCAGACTAGTGTTTTCATAAAATTTGTAAATCCGGTCCTGTCGAGCCGATTTTATTAAAATTTTAGGAGCACTTTTTAATTGCTATTAAAGGGTTAAATTTCAATTTTGAAACGATTCTGAGATTTTTTTAGATATTTTTGGGCCTAAAAACTTTTTTCAACCCCTAAAAACTACCCTTAAAATGGTCCGAGTGGGCCCATTTTAAATAGGGTTCTTGCGGTGGTGGATTCCAACATGTGGGCAAAATTTCGTAAAAATCAATTAACT
This sequence comes from Venustoraphidia nigricollis, assembly GCA_034508555.1. Classification (NCBI taxonomy): domain Eukaryota; kingdom Metazoa; phylum Arthropoda; class Insecta; order Raphidioptera; family Raphidiidae; genus Venustoraphidia; species Venustoraphidia nigricollis. The sequence continues at coordinate 1,872,939 of JAVRKA010000044.1, read as the reverse complement.
CTTTCGAAAGTTATAGCGCACACACACACACACACACACACACACACACACACATATATATATATATATATATATATATATATATATATATATATATATATATACATATATATATAAACATTTTTAAAAATGGTGCCAAAGTGTTTAGGAGGTTATGAAACGTCGAGAAATTTTGGTCCGACCCCTAGGTCCCGCCATCCGACCGACGCCAATAGTGTATGTTGCCATATGGCAAATACACTAATTATCGGCTGTCGTGTCCAAATTTCCTGTGATATTATATCACGGGAAATTTGAAATGAAATACATGATTGCTAAGTATATTTTATAAAATATACTTAGCAATAATGTAAGTTATACATTTTAATCAGTTCATCATAATGAAAAATAGGTTATCATTGAACCGAAACTTGATGTGAATCATGTATAAATTCTCTATCACACTGGTTTATTTGAAAGTTGTGTATTAATTTGAATTCATTGAATGGTTTCCACTTAGAGCTATTCAGTTCAGCCTACTGAACCTGTCATGCGACAATTCGTTTGCCGACTTTTGCAAAAAGCGTCACTGCCTGTAGCAAGTTACCGTCCTGTAAATTAAAAAATAATAACGCGGAATATGCGACTATTTCAAACGGAAGATTATTTTAACAGGAAAGCAGAGATTTACATTTATTGAAAATTATCTCACAACTACCTACAGAAAAATTGTTCGATATTGATATTTAATAAAAAAATTAACGAATACCAAACTCTTTTAAACTATGCACTTCAAAATTATAAAAAAAAATATATTTGTATTTCTCATAACGAGCTCGTTCCTTTAAGACATCAAATGATGCACTTGACTTTTTTTAAATTTTCTTTGCTCCCAAAATTAACCCCCAACAACGGAATACGTTTATTTACGCTCTAAGTCCGTGATTGGGTTATCTAACTCTACATGCAGGATGTCCAAATTTCAACTTTTTTTCGTCCAATAAAAAAAAGGCTTTAACAGCAAGATAGGCAGACACAAGAGTGATCTTGTATGGTTTCCATTTTTTGTCCGGTATACGGAATCTTAAAAAAATACATTTCACTATCGGGACATGAGCCCGAAACCCCCAAATGTCACAATGAGTTTCCTTAGTCTACAATGAAGATCTTCATTTAGTTGAAAACAAACGACGTTCTTAAGGTTACACTGAGTACCAACTGTTTAATACGCTCCCTTTTTTATCCGCATATGTTCATTTTCAGTTAGACGTGTGTGCATGTAAAATGCACTTACGTTTTGGAAATCCCAAATTTCTATGAAAAATCTTATTCAATCTTTGATGGTAATAAACTACAAATATTCTTCCCATATGACTTTTACAAATTTTTACAGTTTATTTAATCTAAATAAACAGTGCAAAATCATATAAAAACGAGATAATTTGCATTAGTTTTACACAAATTTTTATACAGAAAAAAATAAATTTGAAAAAAATTACTGCACAAGCCAAATTTTTCAGTACTTTTATCATAAGTTTGTAAAGAAAAAACTTCAAAATATTAATTTGCCTTCTCGTAATTCGAAATCTCGTGACGTTCTGTAAAGCACTATTGTTGAATATCACGGTTTTTATTAAATTTTTAGGTATAAATATGGTTTTTGAAATTTTTAAGCAGAAAGTCAAAGTCTGTAAAGCTAACCAAAGCTAATAAAGACAGCAATAAAATGAATTTTGCGACCACGGTTCGAAATTTCCCGAAAGCATATTTTACACCTTAAATCTAGATGTAAAGCTGAAGCGAGTATGCCTTGGGGATTAGTAAAACGTTACAGGCATCTATAACGCGTTCGAAAGGCAAAATTTTGAGTAGTTATTTAAATTTATGTATTGAAGTGCATTAATCAACCATGCAAAATTCGTAACTATTAAAAAAACGACGTGTTTTGTTTGTTTGCTATATTAGACACAAAAAAAATGTGCATCGCATTATCATTTTACGCTATAGCAAGAGTTGATATAATCCTGTTTTATGAGCATGTGGAGAGTCCCCTCAAATAATTTAACAAATAAAGGCAAAAGGTCAGCAAAACTTCAAGGCCGTAGTTGTACATTTTTTTGTTGTTTTTTTACGAATGTGTATGTTATACATATGCGCATTTATCAAATACAATATGTATTTTATAACATTCCCATAACATCTGTTTCACCAACGCCTCATGCAAAATCAATTCTAAAAACTGAAACCCCCCATTTGTTATCTGCGACAAATGCAATACGTTACGTCTACGGCACACTAGAAAAAAAATGTTAAAAAACATTCTGAGAATTTATAAAGTTTTAAGATTCATTAATGATAACCATAACTCGATCATTTTTATTCAGTTAAAGTTTAGTAAAATAAAGTCTCCTCTCGATAAAAATTTATTTAATTGTATTACTTAGGCGGAATAAACAACGACCACACGGGAACGCTAATAATTTTCAATTTTATATGCGCTATGCAGTCACTTAATAAAATAAAAAAAGACACGAATATAAATGTCTGGTAATTTGGGGAAACTACCTAATTGCCACAGAGATTCAAGCACATGGCTATCATTCGTTAATTTGTATTCAAACCAGTGACGTGCATATTACAAATTAATATATATTTTTAAGCATAATATACATAAAAAAGCCTAAATGTGTATAAAACATACAATGGTTGATTAGAACAACCATAAATGGTTATGTTATGCCTACAAACACATACACTAATATACTCTTGGTTATAACCTACAATATCTATCTGAAAATGTCAAAACCGCTTATACATTGGTATTTCTGTTATGTTACAGTGGTTGACGTATTTATAACTCCTATTTCATCCAAAGGAAGAAATCGTCGGTGTGTCGGGTCAGATAAAGTAGATTTCTTACTTTCTGGAAGTTTTATTTTTTGAGCCAGAGGCTTTTTAAATTTTTTATTTCATAGTTTTTTAAATAACTAATCAAAAACTGAATATTTATGCTCTAACTCTAAAGTTTCTAGCTGCAATAGTGGCCGTTTTTCTACAAAAAACTGTGATCAGAGCTCCAACAATCCCGCAAATAGCAGCTTTAAAAAACTGCATTGAAATCGGGTCATTCGTTTAATCGACCACAATCAACATCTGATTTTTTAATTCCAAAAACCGTGGAAACTAGCAACATCCTCAGCAAAATGCATGTTTCGGTGATTTAACGATTTGTACTAGGATCCGCTGTTTATTCATTCTAGATTTCAATATATGGGCAAAACGGCAAAATTTATAATTTTGTTTTACTGCATTATAATACACAACTCCACCGCCCCCTCGCAACCCCTCAAGAGAGTCCCGCTTTATAGATTTTCTCAATTTTCAGGAAAACGATACAAGCTAGAACAAAATGGTCAAAGACTAAATTATTTATTAATAAATTATTTACATATAAGTTCTTACATTCATTTTGATACGACTTACAGTTTCCAAGCTATGGTGCGTCAAAGTTTACTAAAAATTTGCGCTTAGCAAGAATGAAACATTACACAGGGAATAATATTTATTTTTTTTACAAGAAATGCGTTAAATTTAAACATAATATAATAATAATAATAATAATAATAATAATAATAATAATAATAATAATGCGTTTAACGTCCGGTTGTCGACTTTTATGTCATAACAGACGCCATTCGCACCATTACTATTTTCCATTTTACCACTTCCCGTGATTTTCTACATTTCTGAAACTTCAACTTAACTAATAGCAATGGGCGAATGAAAGAATTATAGGAAATTAGGGTAGGATAGGTAATTTTTGAACTGGGAGGGAATCGGCCATGGCCTTGAATAAGGAACCATCGCGATATTTATCTGGAATTAATTGAGGGAAACCACGGAACACCTCAATCAAGATGGCCGGTACAGGAATTACCATTTCTCGGCGAGAAGCAGTAGGAAAAAGTCCCAGCCACATCTGCCCCCGCCAGGATTCGAACCCGGTACCTCCCGAATGCGAGTCTAGTGCTGTCACCACTACTCTACCCAGCTCGGTAAATTTAAACAAAATATAAATTATTATACTTTAAATCGAATGTGGAGTAAAAATATTCCGACGTTAATTTTAGAAGACTCCGCCCCTGGTGTACGCTATAGAAGAGAACAGCACCTCGGGCTCCACGATCACCTTAAACTGTTGCGCACGTTGTAAAGAATGCAAGCGGAGCCCCACCTGTATGCCACAGCATAGGGCCAATGCCCGGTCCTTCTGTTGTTTTCTCTGTTACCAGTTTACCACTTGGCAATTTATTACATTACCGTAAAAATCTTTCTCTGTCCCTCTTAAAAAATGATATACTGTAATGTTTGATGCACTGCGACCCACTTTTTTAGGAAATCATTTTATTTATCGTACAACGATTACAATATCTTAACACCAGTTTCCTGTGAAATCGGCGCCATTTTTAATACCTAAATGTCAGAGTTGTCTTCTTTGAAACGTGATATTGTAAAGTATAAATCCAAGACAATTTGATGGCTAGATGATAGTTTTCTAGGTAAAGTTCGCAACTTCATATGTGCTTCTCAATTTTTTAGTTTGAAAATGCATAATAAAAATATTATAAAAAATATCTTTACTGTAAAATATGCTCTCGGAAAATTTCAAACTGTGGTTGCAAAATTCATTTCACTACTGTTTTATTAGCTGTGATTAAGCATTAAGCTTAACAAATTTTGGCTTGCTGCTTACAAATTTCAAAAAATATATTTTTGCCCAAAAAATTGAATCAAACAACGTGGTATTCGCCAATATTTCTTTACAGCACGTCAGGAAATTTCGAATTACAGGAAGGCAAATTAACATTTTGAAGTTATTTCTTTTTTTGTCAATTTAAAATTTTTCTGTACTAAAATTTGTATAAACCGCATGCTATATCTTTGATTTTTATCTGATTTTAAATCGTTTGTTTAGATCAAACAAACTGTAAATACATGGCTAAAAAGCCTTGTTTTAATTTTTGTGACACTTCTAAACTTCTCCGGAATTCTAAAAATTAAATTAATGTACATATTATGCTCCTAATTCATTGATATCTTGAAAAGATGAAACTTGCCAGTTTCTACATCAAAAACTATTAAAATTAAAACCAAGTTTTGAGTGCAGGTCGATAAAACAGTAAACGAATGTGAATGACAATTTATTGCATCACAATAAAGTTCAACCACGTGCAATAATAAAGGAGCTGTAACCTATAATAATATACAGAATGAATCAATATGTTCTTGAGGGTTTAGAATAAACAAAACTTATTAAATGATTTTGTAATGCGTTTTTTAAACGATTTTAGAATAGTGTTTACGGTTTTTTACCATATTATATGTCCTGTATTGCAATTTTGTGTCTATCATAACTCTTCAGTGAATGACCGAATTTTGATGTATTTTTAACCTAATTTACAATATACCAGCTATTGCATAGTTACTGTACCTGAAATAATTGTGGATACTGAAAAAATTAGATCAAATACAGACAAACAGGACAATTATCACTACGAATCATGCAACATCGTAAAATCAAGATATGCTTAAATGAAAAAAGAAAACGAAAGCAAGTTATTTGAGAAGTCTCAAAATATCATCATTCTGAGTTGCTTTAAAATTACTCTAGATATACTCAAATTACTAACAGAGGAATGCTTTTTAAAAATTAAAGTATCTATCCAAGGGCTATAGAAATGAGAATTTCAAACGCTGGGCTAGAAGAATGGCTTCAATTTGGTGAATAAATTTATAATTCGTAGGTGTACGTGAAGACTCATAAAACGTGGCAAAATGACACGTCATCAATGTCTTAAAGCTCCTAGATTAGTAGATTTACCAAGTACCGGAATCCATTGCACCTATAGGTGATATCGTAATGTAAGAATTTTTGAATATGAAAATGATTATCTGTATCGATATTCATTTTTGATCTTGTCATTATTTTTCTTTAGTTACGAATACTTTTCAATCTTTTTACTGAAACGGTTGCCTCAAAATGGTGGACCATTGCGGTATTCTGTCAAATCTAGAGACTTCAGTGTCTAAAAACGAACTCGTTTTTGCGGAGGCAAAAATCCTGAAAAAGCCTATGTTTTCATCTCTATATCTTACTATCCTTGAAATATAATGGACTCTGAATAATCTGAATCATCTGTATAAAACAGTATAATATAAATGCAACTTGATAATTATAAATAATCGTGAAATACCATTGTTTATATAGAATTTTCCTCTGTAATGCTAATATTTACATTCAATATTATAATTTATAAGACATTATTTTTAATAATAGACTATGATAATATAGTTAATTCAAGAACTAAAGTTCGAGTGTTTTGTAATTTTCATATACCTAATTTAACACTGTTTTAGTATGTGTTTGGTATTATGCTCCAGTGTAAAAGTGTTGACATTTTTTGCACTACTGCGTTTGTGTAACCATGGATTGTATACCTAACATACACTCGTGCACTCTTCAGTGTGAATTTATCTACACTACACTAATATACCGAACACAACTATTACTTTCAGCTTTAAATTTAGATTTAAGAATGTCATTTATTTTCAACTAACTTGGTTTCCCTCAATTAATTCCAGATAAATATCGAAATGGTTCCTTATTTGAGGCCATGGCCGATTACCTATCAAACTCCTAGTTCAAAAATTACCTACTTTATCTTAATTTCCTATAATTCCTTCATTCGCCCATTGATATTATATAAGTTGAAGTTTTAAAAAATGTAGAAAATAACGGGAGGTGGTAAATGGAAAATAGTAATGGTGCGAATGGCATCTGTTATGACATAAAGTCGAGAAACGGACGTTAAACGCATTATTATTATTATTATTATTTTCAACTAACTGGAGATCTCCATTTATTTAGTTGAAACTATTTATTTAGCAATTTATTAGTTGCAACCAAATGAAATTCTTAAAACAAGATTTAAGGCGGGTAATTTTTAGTAATTACTGAATCTTGAAAAATTATTTCCGTGTTTAAAAACCGTTTCCTTCTCGGGAAAGGCTACGTAAGTATTATTGCGCTAAAACAAAAGAAGGATGAGCAATGAGCGAAAATTAAAAGCAAGTCGGGGATTCAGCTAGAAATTTTTGGATGTAGACCTACACTAGCTAAATTAAAGAGATATGAGAAAGAGGCCAGATCAGTCTATAAATTAATAGCCTTACTTAAATAGTTTTATTTAGTAGCAGGGGCGGAAAACTATCACAAATAATATAATAATCTGGTGAAAAATCTTAATAAAATTTAGTAGGTACCTATATTTCTCAAAACTACACCTGGTTAGAGATGGGATATTTCGAGTGAAAATAATCGAACTATTAAAATATCTCGATATGTGTTTCAAAATCATTCTAATTTGTAGACTTACGAGTTACGACTAATAAATACTATCCCCACTATAAATTATTATACTACGCTCTTTCATTATTCTTTGAAACACTGCATTACTTACGTCTTTTATCTGGCTCTGTTCTATGAAGCACTGCCAGCAGGTGACTCTCAAGTCTCATAATAAAAAATGAGAGCTAAATTCATTCGTTATAATAATATATCGAATGACAGATAGAATGAATTATGTTTGCACTCTCATTGCACAGTATTGAATACAACTACTTTTACGTCTTATATCTGCGTTTGTTCTATGAAGCACTATATGGAGGTGACTCTCTCTTCACTGGCAATTGAGACCGAGAGCAAAATTCATTCGAAAGTTGAAACATTCAATCATTTACGCAAACTACCAACACATCTATTAGTATGATACGTATTATGCGAAGGAATCATTTTCGAATGAATCATTTAATTATAAATATCATTCCATTATTAAAATAATTCTCAAGTTTCACAATAGCAAGGTGGGTATTACTTTAGTAAAGTTCAATCTTAGAGCCACATACGAGGTTTTCCACAATTGGCGTCGGATATTCATTCAAGACCCCTCGCTACTGTGAGAGTTAATGTCTAGCTACAGCTAAAAATAATTGGCTCTCGCATGTAGTGAATTTAAATGTTGTTATCGCTATATTATGAAGGATTAAAATGCTGAATTGTGTGCACCGTAGAGTAACTGATTAACTCATTCCGCCGCGAAAGTGGAAAGATTCTGGTTTGAATCCAGACGGTGACGTGTTGGAATAATAAAAATTTTTCTAATATAGTGTTACAACAATGAATGTTTCTTAACAATTATAGCAGACTTAAGCTATTATACTAAATGAATTGAGCTGGTACGTAGCTACAAGCGTATTAAAAATCTACTAATAACTAATATTAATGGTGTTGATAATTTACCGATATTAAATTGTCGTTTTCCGCTCTAATCAGTGCTAACGAAACAGAAATATTCTGTGACTTAGGACCGTAATAGAAATGGAAAGTTCATCTTTGATTCATTCAAGACCCCTCGCTACTGTGAGAGTTAATGTCTAGCTACAGCTAAAAATAATTGGCTCTCGCATGTAGTGAATTTAAATGTTGTTATCGCTATATTATGAAGGATTAAAATGCTGAATTGTGTGCACCGTAGAGTAACTGATTAACTCATTCCGCCGCGAAAGTGGAAAGATTCTGGTTTGAATCCAGACGGTGACGTGTTGGAATAATAAAAATTTTTCTAATATAGTGTTACAACAATGAATGTTTCTTAACAATTATAGCAGACTTAAGCTATTATACTAAATGAATTGAGCTGGTACGTAGCTACAAGCGTATTAAAAATCTACTAATAACTAATATTAATGGTGTTGATAATTTACCGATATTAAATTGTCGTTTTCCGCTCTAATCAGTGCTAACGAAACAGAAATATTCTGTGACTTAGGACCGTAATAGAAATGGAAAGTTCATCTTTGATTCATTCAAGACCCCTCGCTACTGTGAGAGTTAATGTCTAGCTACAGCTAAAAATAATTGGCTCTCGCATGTAGTGAATTTAAATGTTGTTATCGCTATATTATGAAGGATTAAAATGCTGAATTGTGTGCACCGTAGAGTAACTGATTAACTCATTCCGCCGCGAAAGTGGAAAGATTCTGGTTTGAATCCAGACGGTGACGTGTTGGAATAATAAAAATTTTTCTAATATAGTGTTACAACAATGAATGTTTCTTAACAATTATAGCAGACTTAAGCTATTATACTAAATATAATGATTATGTTATACGAACAGAGAAGAACAGAGTACGTTTGCAACGTAGGTACGTACGTGGTACGCAGTGATGATGAAGCTCCTGAAAACATACGATGATTACAATCATCATCGGCTAACATCGCACAATTATTTATACATATATGGTTGGACAAACTAAAGTGTCTTCAAAAATACCAGGGCGTTGTTCTACATTTTTTTTTATAATTTGTATATTTGACACGTTATTATAAATAATATTAACTCGCATATTTATTACTAAATATTAGGAAGAGATTGATTGATTAATCAGGCGGCCGATTGAATTATTGGATAGTGACAACGGTGTTATATGAAAAAGCGCGGACGAACAGATACAAAATCGGCCGATTTCATGCGCCTTTTATCGTAGGTATAATACCGTTATCATTACTATCCAATAATTCGATCGGCTGACTGAATAATCATTTATGCGCGGCTATCCTTAGCGTTGATATAAAGAAAAAGCGAAAGAATTCTAGAGAGAAATCAATACGCAAAATGAACAAACAATAACTTGTACATAAAAAGAGCTAAAAATATAAATAAAAACACTATTATTTTTTTAAAATATTACCTACTAAATAAATAAATTAAATAAACCAGTCAAGATCTGTTTCTGCCAAAAAAAAACCTCACCAACAGATCGACAATTTTCTAAAACAATTCTGATTTCTGGTAGTGCCCTCAAACTATTGCCACGTGACCCTAAATTGAATACACTTTAATAAATATTAATGTTATCATCCATAATTTTTTAAGTTTAAAATTAGCAGGAAATTGGACAAAATTAAAATTGTATAATCAATTTAGCTAAATCGCTAAATTGATTATAAAATTTTAATTTTGTCCAATTTCCTGCTAATTTTAAACACTCTAATAAAGTCCGCCATCATCATCATCATCATCATTATATAGCTTCCATCTAAGAAATTATTTTTTTTTAATAACGCATATATAGCTCCGGTGTTGCGCGTTTATATAAATGATAAAAACACAAAACCGATGAAACGGTAATACGAGTATTTGAAAAAGAGGTCTATTAAAATCTCACTATATCAAAATACGTCATCAAGTGATGTCATCGATGTATATTATTATATGTAGTCTGGTACTCCAGATAACACTTGATGACGTCAAAAGGATTTGCATTCTCCGGCAACCACAGTGTTTAACATTCATGGTTTTCTAACTCCGTGAAGTGAAACGTGAGTCATTATTAGGGTTTTTTTGTATTAATTTATCGATTACAGCCTTTAATACCAAATCCAGTAAGTTCTCTTGAGCAGGACTATTTCATTGTTTTATCTCAACCCATTTAAGAAATATAGTAAGTACCCTTCAGTTCACTACGTACTGGCACTGCAAGAAAAGAAAAACCTCCACCTTTGCAGTTAAGTTCCTTGCTACTAGTATAAAGTCTTTTGGTGTATGTTTACGATAAACCGTTGCGCTGGAGCGATATCAATTTGGTTTTCACGCGTGTATGTATTATTCTGGGAATGCTTTATGCCATGACAATAAGTCATGGAAGGTATACAACTCTGGGATTAACAGGTACTAGTTTATAAAAAAAAGTATTCCTGTAAGAACCAAACTTGAAACGTTCGAGTGATCGCAACGAATGCGTTAGATTACACGAAGTTCGTTACTACAAATCTGATGTCACACTTCAAACCAACATGGCAGGCAGCATTTTTGACAGGTCAAAAGATTATAATTTTGAAATTGAATTAATAAATCAAACTCGTGTTTTGTGAATACAAACCACTAATTTTATTTGACAAATTATCGCGTATTCACATAGTTTATCGTTTATTTCTTATAGTGTCAAACACCCTATTATAAGCATTTAATAAAAAAAGAACTATCATTATTTAAAATAAAAACTATCTGCTGAGATCTGAAAGATTCAAAAAAGTTAGCTCGATTTCAAGGTTGAAATGTAACGATTCTGGTCAATTCCAGCATAAATTTCATAACGCATTAACATTATTACAATAAGCACGACATGTACTTGATCCGTTTATAATTACGCCAGTAATTTCGTCAACATTAATTAGAATCGCTATGTTTAAACAAAAATTTTCGGCCAATTTAAAAAAAAATCATTCAACCCATCCTCAATTATAACAAACTAGTCGTCTGCCTCGGGAATGGAAACAAGTTGCGCGAGGTCACCAGCGGCCGCCAAGGTTGAGTGTGACGTCATACATGTACACACATAGAGAGAGAGGGAGAGAAAGAAAAAGAGACAAGCCTAACCTATATGTATCGATGCACATACACATATCATAGTATGTGTAGTGTGTACCTTGCAACGTGCAATGTTTAAGTACCCGCTTTACAAATTATATCATCAAATCCACAAATCTCTTCATCTTCCATTTACCACGCGAAATGAAGAGACGATGTCGATGATGTAGGAGGGGATGGAAAAATGTCTTCGATCTCTGAACAAATTCTGCACCTTCATAAAAAGCAAACAGTCAAAATTCAAAGCATTTTAAGTAGAGAAAACAGTATCACTGGTAATTGGAATGATGAAAATAAATCAATTTAAACACTCATTGATTGCAACGTTTTGTCTTTTATTTAATTAAGACTTTTTCAAGCGCTCAATATGTTTAAACGATAGTTAAACTATGATATAATATGTAATTTAGCATTACAAAAAACAATTATTAAAAATTGAAAATTTATTTTCATCATTTCAATTACCCGTGATACTGTTTTCTATATTATAACTATATCTGGAATTGAACTTTAAAGATGTAATTTGAGTATTTTTAGCTGTGAGAGTCAAAGAACTGTGCCTGAGTATCTGAAGCAGCTATTCGGGTTATCAGAAGAGGATTCTGCTGTTGATTATTTTTTTTGTGAAAAACTAAAATTGTTACAGTTAGTATGCGAAATAAAACTTTTTCTTGTTGTGCTGAGAATGTTGGTACATCTATAGAATAGAACAGAATAGATTCTTTATTTTGGCGAAGTCCAGCCAATGGCTATTCTACTTAAGATAGGTATATTTTTTCTATTTTTTTATCTTGATAACAAACAAGAACCTAGTAACTCGCTACTTGCAGAAACCTATAATTCGAACAATACGCTCGCCATTATAGTTCTAGTCTCGCGTTTTTAACGTCGCAGACGACTCTTTGCTGTAATTAAGATTCCGAACAGCCCTTTTTCCTTATAGAAAATGTAATCACTATACGTATAAATTAATAAAGTCTTTGTTATCACGTGCGATACCACGGTTAAGACTGTCGGGACGTTCTGAATTTAAGCCGAAAATAGGGCTTTGGCTGACAGCTTATTCGTCAACATTTTGCAAAAATTCTTTCTCTATAAGGAAGATAAAGGACAAATCTAGGTCTCTAATGGACTACTTTTGTAATTTATGTACGACTTACTAGAAAAAAGAGTTGGCATTAATTGTGCCAAAAAACACACGTTTTCAATGTCACACTACGACCTTATTTCTACTTATTTTACAAAACTGTTCCATCACAAAACCTAAAGTGACTCTTCCTTTTTCGGAAAAGTTTTTTAAATCTTTAAAATATTTCCAAAAATTAGAATAATTGCAACAGCATTTTTTAGCCTCGTAGTGTGGCTTAAATTCAGTGCGTTCCGACAGCCTTAAGGACAGAAGCGATTAAATAAATTCTTATTTTGTCAGAGAATTTTGGCCAATAATACTCTGCAAACCGCTAACGTCTTTCTACGATTTTCGTTGCTGCAGAATAATATAACACAAGGCAATACTGTCACCGTTATGGCTTTAAACGGAGTAGATGAATAGGATAATGGATTTTAAATGAAATGTAATTGACTGTTAATCCACTATGAGCACATATTATGTTGTGACAAGACAGAGAAGCGTCAGAGGAATCGTAAATTTTAAACAGTAGATAATGTAAAATTTTAAAGCTTTACATTATTTTAAATTCCATCAACTACAATTTTGTTTATTTGTCCCCAGAATCAATTCAATTTTTTACAAACTAACTTTGGTAATTAATTTAAAATGCAGACTTCAACCAATTCTCAGATCAGAACCAGAGAACTAGAGATAAGTAACAAATAAACAACAGTAGTTCCAAAACTATCATATCGATGTAAAAATGGAACGAATCCATTGCATTGGTTAATTTTCAGATTCGTATCCAAAGACTCCAAACGAAACCCAATTGTTCTCACTATGTCTGTCTGCCACTTATAGTACATAGGTAGTGAAATGTAACTGGAATGAAAACGAAACCTAAATACGGTCCTGTATGAAACGCATATACGTTGTTTAATCGGTACATTGTCAAGCTGTGATTTAATTACCACTAACTCCGTTTAACTTCTGTGTTTATAGATTAACACTTTTAATTACGTTTTAATTTTATTATCATCTAATGAAGGCACCGTTTAAATTGCGGTACAATAATCGTGTCAGTTTTATTAAACAAGATTTTGACTGCCAAATTCTTCTGTTGATATTTTACTGTTGTCGCTTTTTTAAACAAAAACCTAATGGTTTCGATTAACGAACCCAATATACAATTTATACAGTGTTATTTAAAAATATAAAACAACTATTTTACGAACTGTTTCTTTTTAAGGCTGTCGGAACGCTCTGAATCTTGTTTGTGCTGAGATCCAGCGGTAAGGGGCGAGGGAAGACATATTGTGGGTGTGACCTCCTTTAGCTCTGTCTCGCTCAAGTCATCCGCACGTTTCAATTTTTGGCTGGTGTCAACTACGAGGCTAAAAAATGTTGTTGGAGGGGTGCCGCTGTCAATTGATTACTCTAAGTTTGGGAAATATTTTGAAGATTTAAAAAACTTTTCTGAAAAAGGAAGAGTCACTTTAGGTTTGTGATGGAACAGTTTTGACAAATAAGTACGAATAAGGTCGTAGTATGACATTGAAAACGTGTGTTTTTTTTGGCACAATTAATGCTAACTTTTTCCTAGTAAATCGTACATAGATAACAAAAGTAGTTCATTAGAGACCTAGATTTGTCCTTTATCTTCCTTATAGAGAAAGAATTTTGGCAGAATATTGACGAATAAGTCTACATTCAGTTGACAGCCCAAGCTCTATTTTTGGCTTAAATTCAGAGCGTTCCGACAGCCTTAACTTCACTTCTTATAGTGTCCAATCTTGTTCTCAAATTTTGACCCACTTCCGCACATCTATTCGATTTGAAACTTTAAAAGCACGCGTATTCCGATGACAACACGACACGTTTTATATTAAGGATAAATGTTACGTTTCACTCACCATACGAAATAGTGGCCAAAGATTTTAGCACTGCGGCTGAACTGATGAATGTGCTTCAAATAGATATGCGAATGCAAAAAGTTAAATCTCTCGTGAATTCAAAATGTCACAAAGCCTCACTTGCAAGAATAGTTAACGATATGTTTATTTTCTCACCTTTACACCCGATGTGCCAAAACAATTACTACTTGTGAGTTTTGTGCCATTATTATTTTTAATAAAAAATATGTGTTGTTCTTCTTCTTTTGTTTTACTATATTTAAATTGAAACTGATTGGGATTTTTGTCCTAATAATAATTAGAAAATTACAGGGCATATGCAAATTATTATCAATTAGAATGATTGTTTCAGATTTTGTTAACACTTAGTAGTATAATTTGTATGTTTCACACAGAGTTTAGACTTAAGACTATAAACATCTTATTTGCAAGATAGCTTACGATAAAACTTTATATGATAATGTACCTTAACAATATACAATAAGTCACATTATTTAGGGTTTTACTTTATCTAAGTTCTATTAGATACTATAAATAATTGCTAGATTAACTGATAAATTTCACCTAAATATATTACTTTATCCAAATTCTACTAGATAATATTATGTACAACGGCTGGATAGTAGGCAATCATAATAGCTAGATAGTTCACTTAAGCTGTAACATACTCGTAAATATAAATTTAAAGATTTGAGGATAATGGTTCATGAATTAATCAGATAAATAAAAACTATAAAGAATATAATATCTGCAATTATAATATTCTGAAAATTTCCGAACAGATACTGGTCATATAATTTGAGTGTCGAAATTTCAATAAAAGTTTATGATGAATTACAATGACCTATTAGAATGACGCAAATAATTAAAATCGCATAAAAATACTTCTAATATTTAACAGCTAGATAACCCCCAACTAATAAATATTAAAATGAACAACATATTTACTACGCAAATTTATATCAATATAAACTGACGAAAGATAATCATGTTACTTAATTACTTGCGATATCAAACCTGTCGGCATCTCTTTTTTCATAGATATCTGTCTCGTTTAAAAATCATAAATACAAAATACAGTTTTTTTTCTTTCAACAAAAAAACATCTTTCTCATGAAGTTCCCTACATTTGATTACAGTCAGCTTAGATTTGCCAATTTAAGAATATGCTACACTCCTCACATCAAATTCTTTCCACTCTCCTAAAAACGGTTATAGCTCTCCTGACGCTATTTTTAAAGCTAAAAGGTTCCGGTAAATGCTAAATGAAGAACCAAAAATCACACAACAAATCCTACAGACGAAGAATTGAGATAAACATGTAAGATTAGGCGTTCAATCCTTAAATTGATGGAACCACAGCCATTCAAATTTAATTAACAGCGATTCTGCAACAAACGTATAACAATAACCAACATTTTTTCATCAGAAGCTCTATGTTTTAAACAAAAAATCTAGACATGCGTTTCGCTAAAATTTTAATTTGTTCATTAGTGTCTGGTTTAATGTTTAAACTATGGAGTTTTTTGGGGAAAACTTGTTGATGTTCTAGGAATAAATCTTGTGTACATATTTATGGATTTTTTAATCAGCTCCTTTTCTTACAACACTACAATGTTTCTTTTTAAAATCCTTTGATATATGCAACAGAATAATCATAAAATCGTTCATTCATTAATGAGTTATTGCATGAATAACTGTTCTAGTATTTAATCCAGATATATTATGAATTATTTTAATGAGCATAGAGATTCCAAGAAATTCATAATTTTAACTTTCTAAATGCTTATACATAACATTGATAAAATAAATATGTTGCGTCACAACTTGCCGACTATGATTGTTGATCATTTGTCTTTGTTTTGATTTAAATAATCAAGCAAAATGTAAACAATAAATATGTTAATTTTATAAAAGTGGAACTCAAATCTTTATGCAGATTTGATCCGTTCACCGCTAAGCTAGAACAAAGATTCGAGCGAAAATTGTACCAAAATACTGATTTATCCGACTCGAAGCCATACTGAACTTGAGATAGTGTTACAAAATTAGCGGCAATTTATTTTTCATAATTTTGAAGAATTTTTGGGTAATTTTGATGTCTTCATCAAATATTATGAAGAATAGTTTATACATAAATTCCGTCTAAACTGACATTCTGGGAATAACAAGCTCTTAATTGGATGAGACACTTTTATTTATATCGATGATTTCAGGTAGTTTTCGTAGGAAAAAATCATACAGAAATGTTGAAATTCTGATCATTTTCAAAAGCAGATGACTTGACAGTCTCTGTCTAGAAACTAAAAGTGTAAATTTATACGTAGCAGTGAAGCGTCACATTTCATTTTGTTTAAAATTTATTAACGTCAAATATTTGTTATTAAAAAAATAACCAACCCGTCGATGACTAAGAAAATCTGTAGATGAATTCAGCAAAAAAAATCTACGAAGGGTACGGGTAAGGAGGGCCATCTCAATGTAAATCAAATTTACAATGAGACACAATTAAAACATTTACTAAGTAACTGACTCTTTTTTGCCAATTAGTAGCATACTTCACTTTGTCTACAATGGAAGTTCATATTGAACAAATTGATACACTAACGCCACTCTTTTGTTGCTTTTAGGTGACCACTTTTTCAGTTCTAACATCTATACGAGATTGCTATCTATACCTGCACCATCCATAATTAAAACAAAACACCTGGCTTACCAGTAAATCTCTTCGCCTAACTCCAGAGTAGAGATTAAAAATCAACCGGAACAGCCATTTTACGCTGCACCGCTATACTGACACTAAGTGCAAACTTTACAGATATTATGAGTCCTATCACTTCCGCTGGGAAGGTAAGGCGATTATTATACTACGTCATCTGGTGCGATTATTAGCAGTTCTGGTTTGTAGTTCGTTCCTAGAATTTATTGCAAAAATCGGGCTTCGGCAAAAAAATTCTTTCTCTATATGGAAGATAAAGGAATCTAGGTCTCTAGTGAACTACTTTTGTAATTTATGTACGATTTACTTGAAAAAAGTGGGCATTAATTCTGCCAAAAACACACTTAATTGCACTTATTTCACAAAATTGTTCGATCACAAACCTAAAGTAGCTCTTCTTTTTTTGGAAAAGTTTTTTAAATCTTCAAAATATTTCCAAAATTTAAAGTAATCAACTCACAGCGACACCTTTACAACAGCATTTCTTAGCCTCATAGTGTGGCTTAAATTCAGAGCGTTCCGACAGCCTTAATCCGACTTCTTTGTCGATGGTTCTTCGTCAAGTCATAGCTGGGCGCCCTCTTTTTCTTGAGCCCTGCCAGTTCCATTCAATTGCGACCCTAGGGATGTCATTTCGGCACAAATCGCTACCTACTATTCAGCCCCACTTGACCTTTCGGATTAAACAATAACCGGTTTCATTTACAGAACGGAAAAAAAGCTTTAAAATAATGTTTTAAATGAAAATAACATTCAATCGTTTATCTGGACGCTTCACCTGTTAAACAAAATTCGACCATATGCATGATGAGTCCCAAAGATAAAACTGAGGTGGTGGAAGGAGGCTAGTCTCCTAAAAGCGTCTATTCTTGGCGACGCCGATGTGAACGTCGGAAGTGTGACTTGAAACTACCCTGGATCAAATTAATTAAAGACAAGTCTCAAAACAGACATCATTTCATTTATCGTACTTTTATGATGATAATAATATATCTTTATTCAATTTTACCATTGAAAATACCACGACAGGTACGTATAACCTCAAAAAAAAAATGGCAACAAGAGTTGATAGTGGAGCTTTCGGCGATACGCCACATCTGTGGCATTTCACCTCGTCGCTCAATAGAAGAAATCTTATCCGTGTAATTGTTACCGTAGCTTGAGAGCTAACTTTAATTAATCATTAATCATAACCTAAAACTTGACCAGATATTGTACTCATAGGCGAAAGCACGGGCGATGCAAGTGATGCCGTGGCATCCCCAATTAAACTCGGTGGCGAAAGGAAGAAAACAATCAGAAGTGGCAACCATTTGATAATTCGAGGACTCGTTAATTTAAACTTTTGGGCCGATTTCTTCGACTTCGTATTAACAAAGTTCCACTGTATATAGCTTATTCTCTGTCTGGAATTATGATTATTATCTCTATCCCCATCGGGATCCTACGTTCGTCTATGAATGTACTTACGCGTGAAAGAATACCGCACAAAAATTGAAAAATAACGGGTTTCGTCATCCCTAGCTGAGAGTAATAAACACAATTCAGACATAGTCTGGTTGTGAACGCGTCACACAATTGCAAGGATGGGTGTATGCCAGCAATGGAGGCGGCAATGTGAGGGAAACATTTTAGACCACTACTGTACAAAGTTCATTATCAATTCATCTGCACTCACTCATGTCTCACCGTACGTTAAAGCTGTTTATAGGAACCTCCTGTTTTCATTTTTTACAAACCAATAATAAATAATAGCTGCGTTCGTTAATCAAGTTCTAAGAATTCATCTGACAATTCGGATTACACTAATAGAACCAAATCAGAATTGTTTTAAAGTTTATTGTGTATTCTGTGTTGTTGTCAAAACATACCGTTAAAATAGACGAGAAAATCATTGCTGAGAGAAATAACTTCAGACTTGGAACGGCTAGAACCAAGTTCAAACACTCCGTGAAGTGCTAATAAACGCTTTAGAACTGATGGAACCAAAACAGAACCGTTACGACTTCATCAACAAACACGCACCTAGTCATTCTAGAGATGGGAAAAACGGGTCTTTTTAGTGATCTGCATCTTTGCATCTGGATCCCATATGTGAGCCGGCTCACTGAACCGGTTCAAAAAGAGCCGAGTTCTGAATATGTTACTGCAGTCTGCCACTGAGTTACCTAGTTCAGTCAATCATATCACGACCTGTATAGAATCAAGAATGCATAGCCAAACATGTGAGGCATGAGTCATTTGAGCTGAGAGATACATCAAAGCAAGAACTGATACGTAAGTGTAAAATGTGCTTCTGTGTGTTAAGTGTTTCACTGAGCTATGCGGATCCGTTGATCCGTCGGCTCAAAAAAAGTGAGTCGGCTCTCACGGATGAATGACTTAGAATTGGGTAATTCTAAGTCATTCATACTGCCACTCGAACTAATCCAACGTATAGACTGGATTACACGTCTTTGACCACAAAGGTCCTGTTAATTCGATGCTGAAAGTTTTTAACAAGTTGCCCGAAGAGATGAAAAATCTATCAGACAAAATTTAAAAACTATGTTAATACAGAAAAACTTTTACTTGGTCGAGGAATATTTTAATCATAAGTTTTAATTGTATACTTTGATAACTGACGCATTCTACACTGTTTTATATAGTATTAGCAGAATACAGTTTACTATCTATCTATCTAGGGTTGCCAGGCGTCCGGATAAAGCAGGACATAGTTAGGCTTTTTAAATGCGTGTCCGGCCAAAATTAAATGGTGTCCGGCTTTTTAGGTTTTTTACATTTCGCAAACGAGCGTTTTATTTATTTTTCATTAGAATTTAACAAGATTTATGGTAATAATAAAAAAAGCTTGATTCTACATAATTTTTTCTTGTCGTACCTATTAATACTGAGAAAAAAATCATCAATGATGTAGGGTGTCCGGCTTTTTTACCCAAATGTCCGGTCAAACTGGCTCGTCTGTTCGGCTTTTAGGTTTGGCGTCCTGGCAACGCAATCAGTGTCATATTTTTAAATAGGCTGCAACCTAATACACCCGATTTTTTGCATTGGAACTACTGTAGAAATAAAGGTTTTTTTTTATATACTAAAAAATTAAAAGTGATGAAATCGCAAGACAGTTTTGGGTTCCCGACGGATCAGATGAAATATGGACGTGTTTCCACATATTTCTCGCCGAGAAATCTAATCGTACCATCTCAAAAACACAGAAACTTGAAAACTGTATTTTAACGTAAAATTAGAATTAAATTGTCGTTAGGTTTAATCACATTAATTCTTGAATTAATTAGCTCTTGGAGGGCTAAGAACCAACAGTAAGGCCAGTAGCACAAAATATAACAGTTCTGGCTACTGCACAAGTCAACTATTTTAAGACTAACCCGCATCTGTTACACCAACTTATATATCTGTTATACAGTATGTTTTCGAAATTGCATCTGTTATGTTTCAATACTATTTAAAAGTCACTGGCATGTTTTTACTTCGTCATGTAAGGTTTGAAATTTGAATCAGGAAAATGTATGAGTCGTGCAAAAAAACATTTTTGCACACCCTCTAAAAATAGAAGCCTATATAGCGGTTGTGAAAGGACACATTTAACACTAATACTGTGAAGTTGCGTAGAATAAACGTAGTCCTACTACCATTTCTATTTTAAATCATAGCCTAACCAAATGAGAATTGAACGCAGCCTACAATCAGTAGTGATCTTGCTCAAAATTGAAGTGTCAAAAATTTTGAAAATTAGGCGAAAATGAGATATTTTAATATGAGGTACCTACGTACAAAATATAGTATGTATCTCGAACGTCATGTTTTATGACTCGTGTGACTTTTAAACTCGCTATCGCTGCTTTTAACAAAATGCTACTTCTCGTCAAAACAAGATGCATAAATTACTATTTTAAACTATTCACTATCAAATAAATGCTTTACATGCATGTATACTAGTGACCCATTACGTGCTAGTGCGGTAAAGTAAAACAAAATTGGTCGCGCCAGCAATTCCATATAACGAAAGACAGACAGACAACATTTCACTTTTGTTATATAGTAAAGAAGTAGGGATCCGGTAAACGAAAATACAATACTTTTATAAGAAAACAGTTTGTATACGGATTTAACTACTACAATGATGCCCAGCTCCCTGAGCAAGAAAGTAAATTCCATCTAATTTTTATAACTCTAGGAATCAATTCAATCCAAGTCATGAAAACTTAATATGATAATTTATGGCTCGAAGTACGAATGAATCCATTTACTACGATGAGTAATTTAATTATATTTACATATTTAACAAATAAGCTGTTAAGAATATTACTGTTAGTTCTTCAGTATCTTTTCGGGCGCCAGCAGAATTTCCTCTTCGATGAGAATGAGTGAAAATGGAGATTTAAAATGTATTTAATATTATAAAAAATATATTTGAAAAAATACAAAAAAAGTAAAAAATATATTTCTATAATGTTTAAAAGTTTCAACGAATTAAATGAAATATAAGTGCAGTGAGTGTCTCACGCTTTTAAAGTTTAAGAACGGAAAAAACAAATTTTTATAACTCTAGGAATCAATTCAATCCAAGTCATGAAAACTTAATATGATAATTTATGGCTCGAAGTACGAATGAATCCATTTACTACGATGAGTAATTTAATTATATTTACATATTTAACAAATAAGCTGTTGAGAATATTACTGTTAGTTCTTCAGTATCTTTTTGGGCGCCAGCAGAATTTCCTCTTCAAAGAGAATGAGTAAAAATGGAGATTTAAAATTTATTTAATTGTAAAAAAATATATTTAAAAAAAAACAAAAAAAAGTAAAAAATACAATAGAAAACAGTATCACGGGTAATTGGAATAATGAAAATAAATCAATTTAAACACTCATTGATCGCAACGTTTCGTCTTTTCTTTAATTAAGACTTTTTCAAGCTCTCAATATGCAAAAAACAATTATAAAAATTGAAAATTGTAGAAAATAATATGTTATTAATATATTATTTTCTACAATTTTTATAATTGTTTTTTGTAATGCCAAATTGCATATTATATCATAGTTTTACTATCAATTAAGCATATTGAGAGCTTGAAAAAGTCTTAATTAAAGAAAAGTGTTGCAATCAATGAGTGTTTAAATTGATTTATTTTCATTATTCCAATTACCCGTGATACTGTTTTCTATTATAACATATATCTGGAATTGAACTTTAAAGATGTAAAAAATACATTTCTATAATGTTTAAAAGTTTCAACGAATTAAATGAAATATAAGTGCAGTGAGTGTCTCACGCTTTTAAAGTTTAAGAACGGAAAAAACATTTTCTACTTTTTTTATTTTTCTTTTTAATATACATGTTACCGACCAAACCGGACTTCAGACCAAACCATTTCTACCTAGAAACGATAGGATAAGCCGGTATAATCTACGCCAAACTGGTCTGGACTAAGCCAGATAGAATAAACTGGTATTATAAATGTATGTCTCAATCTTTAAAATTTGAATATAGATTAGGTCACTAGACTATAGGTACGATATAAGACAAATTACGTACAAACATTTTTTCAAAAAACTTAAAACGTGTAAATTCATCAAAAACACAAGGGTTATTTTTGCACGGTATGAAGACTTTCGCTTCTGTAGGTGTGTAGGAAAAAATACATAACCGAAGGAATAAGTAAAAATTAAAAAAAACCCGGGTCGCAGTGCCAAAACCCTGCCGACAATATAGTGTATTTGCTTGTATAGGGCCGTGTGGTTTTATACTTTTATTATGTGAAATTAAGTTTGTTTTTGGGCAAAATAAAAAATTTAACCCCTTAATACACCCCTTAAAATAACATTTTTTTCTTAATTGTAATATTATTATCAATCTAACGTCTACACCGAATTAAATACACCCTTCAATAAATAACTCACTATCTGCAAACTAGTGTTTTCAGAAAATTTGAAAATCCGGTCCTGTCAGGCCGATTTTATTAAAATTTTAGGAGCACTTTTTAATTGCTATTAAAGAGTTAAATTTTAATTTAGAACCGATTCTGAGAATTTTTTAGGTATTTTTGGGCCCAAAATTTTTTTTCAACCCCTAAAAACCACCCTTAAAATGACCCGATTGAGCCCATTTTAAATAGGCTTCGTACGGTGATGGATTCCAACATGTGTGCCAAATTTCGTTAAAATTAATTAACTTCTTCGAAAGTTATTGCCCGTACACATATATACCTATATATATATATATATATATATATATATATATATATATATATATATATATATATATATATATACATAATATATATATAAACATTTTTAAAAATGGTGCCAAAGTGTTTAGGAGGTTATGAAACGTCGAGAAATTTTGGTCCGACCCCTAGGTCCCGCCATCCGACCGACGCCAATAGTGTATGTTGCCATATGGCAAATACAGTAATAAGAAAAAGTTCTGAGAACTACGTTAGTTTTTTTTCTTTTATATTTGCCTCATTTATGTCAATTTTGCGTTTAAAGTGTTTACGGCTTCTTTTTATAAAAGTAATCTTATATTTGACATATACATATATCCGAAGGAAATGAATGGAAACCTATGCAATGTTTTCGCTGAAAGAGTTCACAGTTCAACAATAGAAAAACCAAAATGTGTTTTATTTCATAAAAGTATCGAACAAGGACAAAATTTATTGAAAGAGAACCGGTGTTGTCATTTCTATTGACCGCATAAATTAATTTTTGTAACCTGCCTTCTGACCTAGTTTCGACCGGGTAGAATTTGGCTTGAACTAAGTGACGCCAACAAATCTCTCATAGACAGTTTACTGTACTTTTAGCCAGTACACATCAATTACGTCACGGATTTTCGATGTGATTTACATTTTCGCTCAGTTTTTGTAACAGAACAAAGTTATGGTACAAAAATCTTCCAAGCTATGTCTGAAAGGCCCCGGTTTACGGTAATTATAACTGGACTATCCTTAGAAGGTCACCGTTTTTTTTTTTTATTAATAAATCTTAGATAATTCTATAGTTCCTCAGTAGAACAAATCAATAAATTTCATGTCAAAGCTGTCTAATTAATATTATCTTAGAAATGACACCTAAGAGAGTTAACGCCAGGCAATTTTACATAAAATTTCGTCACCTTTTTCAACTGCTGCACCTTTACAAAGACTGTCACTGTATTTACCAACAAAACTGGTAGTACTCAATATACCTAGTGTTTCAAAATACAGGATCCGACAGCAACATTATGAGGTAAATTAAAATGCTGAAAATTTGTTTCGTTTTTATTATTTTACATTAACATATTAGGAACTGGTCAAATCGTTATTTTTCCCAAATACTTATTCTTCTGTTGTCATTGCGTAATAATATATTATATAGCTTATGTTCCTCATCACAGGTAAATTTTTAGCAGTAGAAGTGATTTCAAATCGAATCAGTGGTTCCCCAGTTTTTATGTAACATACCAACCAACTTCTAATACTGCTTGTCTTACATGATGATACGAAATATTCATCCGAAGTTATTCGAGACTGACAAACATTCAATTTGCATCGTTTAATGAAAAGTTTGTCTAGAGAATTTTTGTGAGACCTAAGGTTCACACTCACTGAATCGGAACGGACCGGCTCAACACTGGATACTGCCGAGTCGATGCAAGTCGACAAGTGTGTGGGAACTCAATAACTTCATGTAGCCCAAAACTGGCTATCAAGTCGATCTCATCCAATACATTGACTGTGAATTTTCAGGCTGTAAGTAGCTACGAACCCACGAACCGATTGATAGAGTCCAGATTATTGTTTTTTAAAGGACTATGTCAAAGGTTTTTGGGAAAAAAATAACTTTAACTTTTTAAACTTATTTACTCTTATTTAAGTTTATTTACTGAAATGAAAAACTTCTAGGAACTTTATTTCAACAAAGTACTATTCAGAAACAAAACTTTAGCAGACAGTATTTCTGTTGGACCCTGTAGAAGCAACGTTTTCAATATGCAAATGCTCATTGCAACATAATTAATTAATTACATCACAAAGTTTAAACTTTTTATATTAATCACGTCACTTTAAAATCAACTATCTATTATATTATTCGAAAGTTATCTCCCTTAACAAATGCATCAATTAGTGTTATCAAATCAAACCATTTTTCCTGGCTTAGAGATTAACGAATGGAAAATATCGATCTATGATCAAATTAATTAACCGCATTGATTTTTTTTTTGTATTATCTAAAATTGTCCCGAAATCAAACTCGGACTGGCGACCATTTTGCTACCGAGAACTCTTGTTTAACAGGATCCAATAAATTATTAAAAAGATATTTTATACTTATAGCTCTTTTTCAATTTTTGGAAGGCTCTCGGTTTTTTTTGCCAAGATTATCCGATTTTGTCCAAAATGCCCCGCGGCCCGCATCAACTAATCAAAATATACAATTTACTTTTAATATTATGCGTTTTAAAATCATGATTTTACATCTGAAATACAATATTAAACGCTACTTCACATATTTCATTCAACAACAGCGTTGCCAGATTTTTTTTTGCCAAGTCGGGATTTTGGAACTTTTTGAGTGAAAAAAGCGGGATTCTTTCGTCGAAAGCGGGACATAGTAAAAAAACGTATATAATCAGAAGTTTTTAAATATATATATTTTTATTTGAGATCAAATTAAGTTTACGTGACAATAGATAGCAAAAATAGCCATAGAAAATGTATTTTAATAAAAATATATTTTAAATCAGATTTACCCTATCGTTAAATAGTTGAGTCTTATTCGTCTTCTGAATAAAAAAAATGAAAAAAACAGAAATAAAAATCAAAAAAGTTTTATTTATTAGAAAAATATGGCGTTTCAAACAATAGTCTGGGGGTGAGTGTTACAAATTGCAACTTACAATAAGATAATAATTATTTACGCACGGTCGAGTTATCCCCGAAAGGCGGGACTACGCCTGCCCCGCGCGGGACATTTAATTTTGATTCAAAAATCGGGACGTCTGGCAACGCTGCTCAACAATATAATTATATCATTTTAGTTATTTCTTATAATATATTAATAATGTATTTATTTTTCATTGTTTATAATCGAGTTTATTTATTTATTTATTTGAAAACGGTTTAATTTGTATAAATCAAACCGAGATTTTTTTATTCAAGATCCCACACCTCTTTACAATTTGGAAACAATGTAAAACATCATGAACCCAAAAATACGATTATGTTTTTTAGATTGCATTTCTTTATTAAAAAAAATGAATAATGATTTTTAACTGATTGTAAGGCTCCATATTTTTTAGTTCTATGAACAATAAAAATAAATCAATTAATTTTTCGTAATCTTGACACATTTGAAATATAGAGGTACATAGATCAAATTTAAAAACCGACATTTCAAGACAACTTTTTTCTTATTCTCGCGTGTCAAAAGTACATACATAATAAAAAATGCTTCGTCATCAAATGTGTAAGTGTTAATATATAACTGTATGCATGAATAAGAATGTACAGTACTGTACAAACGAAAATAGCACCATTGAAACTTAAAGTTATTAATACAATGTCAAAACAAAATACATTTTCTGATTATAGGTAGGTATAGACTTTCAAATCTAAATAAGAACCATTTTTATTTTAATTCAAATACAAAAAGATAGCTACGATTCACAGCACGACTGGGTTTTGGGCTTTTCGTGATAAGTTCAAAAAATTTGCAGAAAAAAATGTGGAAACCGGTTATACCTGTGGGCCAACCCAGAAATTTCCCGCTATATGACAGGGAAATAAATGTTAGATGTTTTTACAGGCCCTTATTTATAAGCTAATTGAAATTTTAATGAACTTTTCTGATCATTGTATAAATAAGTAGATTAGGAGTATGCGACAAAAACGTGAAAAAATGTTATTTTTCTCTGAATAGCTTTGAAACCACTTTATCAAAATTTAATGAGGTTTAAGTATAAGCCCTTCCAAATGCCGCAAACGCGACCCAATCGGTTGATTTGCTTAAAAAATATCGTACGACAAATTTGTGTTTAACACACCCATGCGGATGCCCATTCAAAAATAGTCAGAATAGGATCCTTGAACCCCAAAACGTTAAGATAACGGAAAGTTCACAAGAAAATAAAACAAAATGCTGTTTCCTGCATACTTTGTGATGGCATTTGTCTCAGTTTACTTGTTTTTATTTACACAGCACACTATACGAAATACACAAAAAAGTACGCATCTTTATAACTATCCAAAACAAAAATACAAAAAAAATTATAAGCATATATTGTCTTGTAAGCGGTTATTAGTGTATTTGCCATATGGCAACATACACTATTGGCATCGGTCGGATGGCGGGACCTAGGGGTCGGACCAAAATTTCTCGACGTTTCATAACCTCCTAAACACTTTGGCACCATTTTTAAAAATGTTTATATATATATGTATATATATATATATATATATTTATATATATATATAGGTATATATGTGTGCGGGCTATAACTTTCGAAGAAGTTAATTTATTTTAACGAAATTTGGCACACATGTTGGAATCCATCACCGCACGAAGCCTATTTAAAATGGGCCCAATCGGGCCATTTTAAGGGTAGTTTTTAGGGGTTGAAAAACGTTTTTGGGCCCCAAAATATCGAAAAAAATCTCAGAATCGTTTCAAAATTGAAATTTAACCCTTTAGTAGCAATTAAAAAGTGCCCCCAAAATTTTAATAAAATCGGCCCTACAGGACCGGATTTAAAAAATTTACGAAAGACTAGTTTGCAGATAGTGAATTATTTACTGAAAG
Organism: Venustoraphidia nigricollis; assembly: GCA_034508555.1. Lineage (NCBI taxonomy): Eukaryota > Metazoa > Arthropoda > Insecta > Raphidioptera > Raphidiidae > Venustoraphidia > Venustoraphidia nigricollis. The sequence goes on along the minus strand of JAVRKA010000044.1, from coordinate 1,844,922 downwards.
GTGTATATAACTTGGTGTAGAGGTTCGATTGATAATAATATTGCAATTAAGAAAAAAAAATGTTCTTTTAAGGGGTGTATTAAGGAGTAAAATTTTTTATTTTTCCCAAATACCAACTTAAGTTTGCATAATAAAGCCACACTGCCTGTATAAGCAAATACACTATATTGTCGACAGGGTTTTGGCGCTGCGACCCGAGTTTTTTATTAATTTAATTTAAAAAAAAGTACGTCACCGAGTAATCTCCATATGAAACTATCTATAAAATTAAAGAAAGCCGCCATAAAATGACGTGTTGTCTGTATTAGATATACCTACAATGTATAAAGGCATACGCATAAAACATCATCAGCTGTCAATTCCTGGCATCTGAAATAATCGCCAGTCATTTATTTATCATATGTAGGTCAACCAATAATGCGCACTGTTGGCTATATTTTTAACACAGTTAGTATTATGAAACCAGCAATAAATAATCCGGATATCCTTAGAAATTATTCTGAGGATAAAAAATGAATTTAAAAAAGTGCCAACACACATCACAACAAGCCTAATAAAACTCGAAACATTGATGACAATGATGATGACATTTGTCCTAAAAATTGAATAAATAAAAAACACGTACTATTCGTCAATATTTCTTTACAGCACGTCACGAAATTTCGAATTACGGGAAGGCACATTAACATTTTGAAGTTTTTTCTTTACAAACATGTGTTAAATATACTGACGAATTTGGTTCGTTCATTTTTTTTTCAAACTTATTTTTTTTATTGTACAAAAATTTGTGTAAAATTTATGCTAATATTCTCGTTTTTATCTGATTTTTAATCGTTTATTTATATCAAACAGACTTTAAAAACTTGGTTAAAATTCACATGGGAAGAATTGTACATATTTTTAGTTTATTTTGAAGCATTAACACCAACGATTGAAAAAGATGTTTCATAGAAAATAGTGATTTCCGATACGTGAGCAAATGCATATTACATGCACGCACCCACTGCCCATACAACAGACCTATGCGGGTGAAAAAGGGAGCATATCGAACAGCTGGTAAACAGTAACCATAATACCAGAAAACTGTCCGCAATCCGATCAGTTTGAAATAGCACATTGAAATCGTATTCCCTCCATAGTGAGGAACACACAAAAAACCTATAATATTGAAAACTTGGGTCTCTATACTGAACCTTGCGGCATACCGCAGCAGCGCGCCGCCGTCTCGGCGCTTACTGTACATTGATCAACAGGTGGGCGTATGCGTTTTATCCAAAGCACACATACACACACATAAATATACCGTTTTACCCCCTCTGATCCACTGCGCCGTTCATAAACATAGTAACACGAAACAACATACGGATACAAGCTGAAGACTATCCGTGATCATTTTTATCTAAGGACATTGAAAGTTGCAATATATGTTAGAATGAAGGTCTTAGTGATGTGAGTTGTAGACTCGTATTTGAAAGGTACTGGGTTTGAATCTCGACAAGGGCGCCAAATGTAATCAGGACCAAAAGTTAACAGATTAACCAAGTACAGTAATCCATTGTAGGGAAGTGCTTGAGGTAGTAACAATGACATCGACCTATGATGGCTGACTGGCAGAAAATTATTTCATGTACAAAATATTGTCGTGGAAATACATCCTTTTTAATTTTTCTATCTGTTTCGTCATGTATTCAGAATGTTTATGGACCTTATACCTAAAAGTGATGAAATATATTTAGTGACACTTCCAGTTTGACATCTTTGACCGCGTCCACCCACGCATTGTCCCCGATCTCAGATGCCAGACTGCGGTTTTTATCTTCAGGATACTTAATGAAACTCAGGTTTGAGGAAATACTATGGGTAAAATATCACTAGCTCCCTATTTGTTCAAATATGTCGGCTACATTAATTTCCTACGATACGAACGTACAACATGATATTGTGTACTATATAGTATAACCATGGTGATGATGCAAGACATTAAGTGAACCCCATCGCATCGGTCAGCTTGCGGTCACTTGTTAAACCAGTCCGAGTGCTTCTCTGTGCATATATACATTGTAGTCTGTATAGGTACAGTACCGGTCGAAAGTTGAAAATTGACAAAAAACAATGATCCGATGATTTATAGAATTACAATGAAAATTTAAAATTTAGCAGAAATATTTGTTAATGTTCATAGGTATTTAGATTGACAAGACTTGTATTAATTAAAAATAATTCTTTAATATTTTCATACAACGTTTCGTGTAAAAATTCTTTTAGATTGCGACTTGAATTTATGTTAAATTTTGAATTTGAATAATTCGTTATTGAGTACCTGAAGAAGTCTCGAGAGAGACGAAACGTTGTATGAAAATATTAAAGAATTATTTTTAATTAATTCAAGTCTTGTCAATCCAAATACCTATGAACATTAACAATCATTTAGTAATATGGATATGAATATAGTAAATCATTTAGCAGAAATATTGAGCAAATAATATGTGGCAATTCATTATATTTTTTTAAACGAAATTATAACACAGCTATTCAAAATGCCACCGTTTGTAAATTACTTACAAGAAATGTTAATCTAAATATGCAAAAATCATACAATATACTTTTAATTCAGGTAAAGTAGTATTGCATCATCTAAGTGAAATATGAAATAAAGCAAGATGCTCACACTTAATAATTGGTACACAAAGAAATCTACCATCGAATCAACATTTTTCTTATCTTCTTTAAGTGCGTTTTGTAAATTTCTCGATTATCTATTGTGTGAGAGCAGCTAATGGAGTTATTAAGTATATGCATGCAAGTTTTCAGTTTTGAGAGGCGATGAAAACCGAAGTACATCTTTTCAGTATGTCGACTATGGTTACACCTTACTGTTAATAATATACATAGTTTACATGTTTTACTTCAACCACGCGTAAAAGCAATACGCACACTTTTTTTAGTCTACGTATACAATTTTTTTTTGTATGGTCAAGTATTTTTTTTTAAATTTGATATTTTCAGTTTGCTTCTATACGATCGTTCAATACATCGAACTTTATAATATTTCTGACCAATATTGGACACAGTATATATACATATTCTGTCACCCAGTCAGATTACGGCACTGAACGTGAATTTGATACGATGATTGCCCTCAAAGGAAAAATACAGCTCGTCTCATATACACATACACACGTTTTATAGCATTTAAACGACCGTAATTTGCATTTTTAGATCATTTCATTCAAATGTTAAATGTCTTCGATTCGATTTCTGTTCAACAATGACAAAAATTATGTTCGTCAAGTTGAAAAATGTATAAATTGTAAAGCAAAATGGCGTTAATCTTTCAACTCTGTGTACTTTTGTTTAAAATAAAATGTATACAGTATCTGATTTTTTTTAGAATGACCTTGTAAGACAAATGATAATAACGTTCACATGAGCGACTGTACCAATTTTTCTTTCCGCCTCAGTAAGAAAATCAATATCTTCCAGCAAATAGACTGGTTATCACAGTCCAAGACTGCTAGAATATGTAAGATTTGAAAGGTATATCCAAGACATTATTATTAGGTCCAGTTTCCATTCGTTTAAAAGATACCTACATTTGGTATCACAACTCAAGACTGTTCGAATCGGGGAGATCATCTGAAATGTATCGAAAATACTTCCAATAAGCTTTCAGTCTCCCAAGGGCCAAGGTTGCTCGAAGTGGGAAGATTTGTAAGGCATTTAATAATCATTCCAGATGATAACATGAAACAAGATACTGACCTATAGACTCTAGTATTCATGGTAAGCTAAGTATGTAATGCAGCGTTTTTGTACGATATACTAACATAATTACAATTAGAGAATACCAAAAATGAAGAGTTTTGCTTTTTTGTTCAGTCTATAGTAAATCCAACCTTATCGTCAAAAAATTCAATGATCACACAAATTCAATTTCAGTTGCTTGCTATTTCCCTTCATTTTTTCCTCGATCAAAGTTTGTCTGGGGGGAGGCTTGTTTGAATAAAAAATCACAAAAATCGTTTTTTTGCAAAGGACGAGACCTAGAATCGTCTCCAGTGTGATGTTCCAGGGATGATGTGCGGAATCAAAAACAATTTCAAATTTTCGTACAATGAGTACGTCATACTATAACGATAATTATGTTATCAAGTGAGGTATTTAACAAACGAAACAACAAATGATATCTAATAAAAAGTTAAATAATTTGAATAGATGTAAGTAGTATTATAATTTCTTATAAATAATGTTATCTAAAAATTAAATCACAAATAACGACGTAGAAAATTTCCTACATCAACTTTTGAGCACATAATAAGGTTAAAGGTTATTCAACGCCGCAGTGGTCAGAAACTGATGGCCAGCGGGTCAATTATCAACTAATTGTTAGCATTTAACCCCACTGTGACCTTTCGGGATCTCATCTCCTAATATACGACATTAAAAGGTACTGTTTCTCTTTTCCCAATAAATTTCTGAATTTCGATCCAGACAATTATTTTTGGATCATTCTGTATATACTTGACTTAAACGGAAACTTATAATCATTGATCATAACGCCCTCTATTAATTGGCTAGATAACAAAAATAAAACATCACAGCTAAAAGATTTCTTGGCTGTTCTTGTGGTTAGAGCGTTATTAATATACAATTCTTTTTATTTTCCTTGACCGTTCGTACATCAATTAATTTAACTTGGCAGTCACTGTTCTAAATTGTGCCGGAATACCAAACGTCAAAACAGTGATAAATATATAATTTTGCGTATATTTAAAATTCAAAGACGCAATTAAAAAAAAAACTTTGTACCTATTTTTCATAAACTTAGAAATCACTTACCGACTAAATGAAATCTTAAAACACCCATGATGCAATTTCTTACCTGAAAGCAAAAAAGATAAACATTAATATTAGATATAGTACGTAGTTATTAAAATACAATCTAGTTTCTGAGAAAGCATACGAATTCGATAGATTTATTATTCTCTTTAGTAATTTGATCTCAACTCTAAAGTATCTATAGATAGATTCGAACCGCAAGATCAATGGTATCGAACAAAAGTATATTCAATGCCCACGATGAAGGGCGAAGTCTAGAAAGACTACATGATGCCTCCTTACATCTTGACTCAGATTTACCTATTTTTGAAAACGAAAAATAGGAATTAGACTTTCAAAACAAGGAACCCAAAATTTAAATACTCGCTGCCTGGTCACTACTGTCTACTGGTACACGTAATAAGGGCCACAAGACCAATCCACAATTGGACAACGATTTACTAGTCAAAAAAAAAAAATAGTAGCAACTCTGATTTGTATACAAAATGATGAGACTTTATTTAACTTTTAAAAAATACTATTCATCTTCTGCGTGCCAATTATATGTATTTAGAATAGAAATGAGATATTTCGAATAAAAATTGTTGAACTATTCGATCAGTTCAGCCAACAAAAAAAATACATTTGACGGCGTTTGACATCAAACACATAAAGATTTTATTCTGATTGGTCTATGACTGCCACGAAGTTATGAAGAAGATATAGAAAATACAGAAGTCGGTCAATCTCGACAGGTTGAAAATACACGAATTCTACCGAATCAAGTTTAACTCTTTCCGTCACGCTTTTACATTACACATATTTTGAACTTAAAGCAATATTCAATTCGACGCAAATGAAGTCATTCATTCAATATACCGCCAATCGGTGTCCTATCTTGTCAAGCATGGTTCGAACTTTCATGATATTCAACCGATTGTCGCTAAATGGCATGGATTTTAATTTAAAAATTGGGAAAGATGTGGTTAATGACACTAACCACCAAAACTGAAAGAGTTAAGAGATACAAAATTGTGACCGATCTGTGTATAGCATAATATTGAACAATAAAAAAATATGACCTCGACTAAGTGTTAAAACTCAGTTTTAATATAAAATTCACACCTACTTTTTTATAAAATGTTGTCTCTACCTAAAATAGTCAACCGCGCGCCATAATGGCTGCATCGTGTCGCAACATTCGCTTTAACTTTTATACTCAGTTCATGGGTAAGAGGATTAAAATAAATCACTTAATAAACGTAACACTACACTAGTGAAGGACATGTCATTATCTACTATAACATAAGCCAAAGTTTGTAGATTACACAGGTTGCCTCGTTCCATCAGCGTAAGCGCATAAATGACGTTTAGTTGGCGACCGTTCATATTTTTATCAACCTATAATGACACTATCAAAAATGCCATTTATCTTTAATTAGGATTATGTAAAAAGTTTAAAGATTAAAATAGAATGGGGTGATGTCTTGGCCCAAATGCACCACATCCTGAAAGGATGTTTGTGCTTCCCTCTTTTACTGGATGTAGTCAGCAAATAATCTGGATCTTATGAGCTCCAGAAGATTAGCTACTAGATTGCCCTGTGGAACTACTCCATTATCATCAATGTAGCCAAAGATGGTTGTTCTCCAGTAAATTAAAGCCTCACATTCGAACACGATATGAGGATTATGTAAATCTCGTACCTGAAAATTGAATATCAATATTCTGTCTTTTGATTTCTTTGACATTTGTTAATACTGTCATTAAAGTTTATAAACAACAGCCGTTGTCACGCAATCCATTGATTGACCTACCGCTTGACTACAATCTAGAAGAATGAGGCAACCTTTGTAATCTACTAACCTTCAATATAAGCAATAAGCATTATTATGAGTTACGTAACATTGGCAGGCACGTGACTGTATAATTTTAAGTATACAAGCTCCATGATCGCACAATAAAACAAATGGTTCATTAAAAAAAACAAGCCTGCCAGGCTACAGTAAATAACTATGAACGGGCATATAGCATCACGTTAAAATTGTAATTTTAAAAATTATTTCTTAAAATTAAATATTATATTTTTTCGTGTTTTAGATAGTTATTTAAAAAGGGCACTAAATAACATTGTTAAGCGGCTTTTACACAAACGAGTTTTGAATTATCGATATTCCACTTTAATTCATATTTTCAATTTGTTGTTATTTTTAATTAAAATTGTCTATATTAGAACACTGCAAATTGAGAGGTGATATAATTTTCAAAATTTTAGCAAAATTTGTCTACTAATTCGTTCTCTTGCCGATATCTCGGGTATTTGGTATGATACCAAGATATTAGAACGCATTTCCAGAATTTTTGTCTGTATCAGTATCATTTAAAAACTTAATATTTTATTATCATTTGGTTTAAACAGGTTTCTTAATTTGAAAAATGCGTTAAAAGTAGAATTGTAAGGAACCTTATAAAAAAGTAACACCGAAGTTTAAGTGATTATCTGCAGCTAAATAATATACAAATTGTTAACCGACATTGATGCAACTGTGCACGAATGTTATTTATTATTTGACGGAAATGTTGCGAGAAGATTAATATGTACAAAACATTAAAGAAATAAAAATGACCTATCACAATATTCTTCATGTTGCTATATTCGGTTACAACGATTAAATTACGTTAAACCGTTAATTGTATTGTTAGCACAACCGAAGCATACTTACAAACACCGCAGAACAGTAACAGAATATAGTTCGACTAAATTAAAGAAGATATACTTTACCGTATTGTTTTTTAGTGTATTTGCCATATGGCAACATACACTATTGGCGTCGGTCGGATGGCGGGACCTAGGGGTCGGACCAAAATTTCTCGACGTTTCATAACCTCCTAAACACTTTGGCACCATTTTTAAAAATGTTTATATATATATATATATATATATATATATATATATATATGTGTGTGTGTGTGTGTGTACGCGCGATAACTTTCGAAAGAGTTAATTGATTTCAACGAAATTTGGGCCACATATTGAAATCCATCACCGCAAGAAGCCTATTTAAAATGGGCCTAATCGGGCTATTTTAAGGGTAGTTTTTAGGGGTTGAAAACTGTTATTGGGCCCCAAAATACCGAAAAAATTCTCCGAATCGTTTCAAAATTGAAATTTAACCCTTTGGTAGTGATTAAAAAGTTTCCCCACAATTTTAATAAAATCGGCCCGACAGGACCGGATTTACAAATTTTATGAAAACACTAGTTTGCAGATAGTGACTTATTTATTGAAGGGTGTATTTAATTTGGTGTAGACGTTAGATTGATAATAATATTACAATTAAGAAAAAAATGTTATTTTAAGGGGTGTATTAAGGGGTTAAATTTTTTATTTTGCCCAAAAACAAACTTAATTTCACATAATAAAAGTATAAAACCACACGGCCCTATACAAGCAAATACACTATATTGTCGGCAGGGTTTTGGCACTGCGACCCGGGTTTTTATTTTTTTTTTTATTTTTAAATACAAGTTAGTAGAGTAGTTTATGCAACTAGAACGTGAATGATGTTATTATACGAGTTATATCATTACGTTCAAGATATATAATATAATGGTAAAATTTTAATAACAATTTTTATTTCCTTTGAGCCATTATAAAAATGTAAGCACAATTTGTTTTTGAAATATTTTCGCCCTCACTAAACTACATTTTTTACAGGCGCCTCCTATAAAATAGTTGCTTTTCATGCCTTTATAGAAGTAGTAAAATGACCCATTGCGCATTAGTACATAAAATAAAACAAAAGAAATGCGATTTTTCCAATACAATAATAATTTCTCTGTCAGTAGTCATTTCAATTTATACGAGCCGCATTGTCTTCATAAACAATTTAAATAGTTTCAAATATGGCCGGACACAACTGTTCGATATATATAATATGTAAATATATCTTAATATAAAGAGATAATCAGGTTTTTTATAGAAGGTACGTGCAAAAAATTTAGCATGTATCTTGTTCGTAATACTTTTATAACTCGTGTAACTGTTAATACTCGGTAGTCGCTCGTTTTAACATAATAATGCATTATTATATTATTCTTTAACCGCTTCAGCTGTTTTAGTTGTAAGCGTGCTACAAAATAGTACATTACACAAGATTTTCTAAAGCAAGTATGTATCCACTTAGGGTTGCCATCCGTCCGGGTTTCCCCGGATTTGTCCTAGTTTAGAGGGCATCCGGAGAGCGTCCGGGCGGGGATTCATTTGTAGTCCGGGTTTAAAAATTTAAGAATAAAAAAATTATAACTGATTATTAAAACAATTTGTAACCAACTGTAATAAGATTCTGTTTTGTTAGGTACATTTAAAATGATGATTAAAGACGACTAAATTTAATTTTAAGGTCTGAAAATAAATAAAAAGGTGATTTATGACATTTTCAACTGTTTTTTATTACACTGACTATGTTTAAAAAAACCTGTAGACATGTCCGGGTTCTGGGCTCTAAAATCTGGGGTTTTCACGCGTCTTGTCCTGGCTGCCAAATTTTAGAGATGGCAACCCTATATCCACTATATTATGCTATTCGCGCCAAAAAATCAGTAGCCATTTCAGTAACCGCACAAAGCGGCAGTTATTTTAACATTAAACCTACCTTCGGGTGCTCACCAAAGTAATTATGTTTTAAAAGATAATATTGTAAATATGCATTCAAGAAGAATCAGCTTCTTTTATTTTGTGACAGGTATACACATGTAAAACTAAATACTACAGTAGGTCATAAATTATACCTGAGTAAAGAGTTACACTAATATTTTACATTGCGAACTTGTACAGACATTCTATATTATTTCAGTGTTGCCAACTTAGAAGATTTTCAACCAAAAAAGAAAAAAATTACATCAAGAACAAAAACATTTACCAATCAAAACTTTACAAACTGTTCTTAACACGTTGACTGCCAAATACGAGATATCTCGTAGATTGTTTACTTGCCCAGGACGCCTACTACGAGTCATCTCGTCCCTTCATTACTTGCTATTTTTGTACAGTTACGAGAATAACAATGTAATTACGAATAGATGACGTCAGGAAAGAGAATAAAAAAATCAAGTTTAGCTTAAATGAAGAGAAAAAACATTTCTTAAGCCTTTTGATTAATTTTTAAAGTTTTTAATAATATAACATGATTAAATCAAACTGGCTCTTTAGACCGGAATCGTGACAAATTCCGTTGCAGTCAACGTGTTAAACGGGATCATGACACCAAAAAATGCCAGCATTGAAAACAAATCTACATAATATAATATCGGTAAAGCACCACGTTCGTTATGGTTGCGTACTTGCAGCTATTGTACCAGTGTGTTTCATCTTACTTGAATACTTTTAAAGCAATCCATATAAAATATTTACCAGTTATGTAAGCCATTAAGACGCGTCTTTTTGTAGGAATAGAATTTTTTTAAAGTCAAAATCTAGCCAACTACTATTTAAAAAAAAGTGGCGTGTCAAGTAAAGTCATATGCGCGATCAAAATAGAGCAAGTGATTGAGGAAGGTTGTTCAGAATCACAAAAAACTCCCAAATATGAAGTTTGTCAACATTTTTTTTTTAATTTTTCAACATTGTTGTGCAGTCAGTAATTAATTTGCTATTTTATTAACAAGAGTACCATGAAACAATAAAATAATGTTAATTAAATGTGGTTATCTAGACTTCAAAACAGGGAGGAACTGTGCCAAAGAATCCGACAAGCAAGCCGAGAAATTTCTCCAGAAATATTACAAGTTGTTCTGAATAACAGAAAAGGCGACCTAGTTTAACAAGATCCTATCTAAGTAAAATAAGTATTGCTTGTTAAATTCAATTGTTTCATGGCACTCTTGTTAATCAGAATAGCAAATTAATTAGATTGCATAAAAAAGTTGCCAAATTTTTTTTTGTTTTGTTTTTACATTTTGCATTTTTTTTGTAAGAGTGAAGAAAACAGTCCGTTTAACTTTTTGATAAAGATACGTAAGACCATAGTCAGATGCCAGGTGTTAAATGAACTTGCGAAAAAGAAACGAAAAGTTTTCTATATTTACACATGATAGTAAGAATTATATTTAAAAACGTATATGCTTAATTTTAGAACTGAAATGTCTCTTGCACCGTTGTTCTTTTTGCCAGTACATATCTAATTTTAAGAATGTAAAAATATTTAAAGGCATCACGAATGTGATATGCCATCGCATACAATCTTGGCAAAAACTAATGTTAGTGTCACACAGTACATTTATCTTCGCCGGATTAATGGCCGGTTGCAGAAAGTAACTGATCGGTAAACATAATAACACTAATGACTGAAGGACTTACACTCTACTCGCTAAACTCAAATAATTACAATTGAGATATTTTTCTTCGAAAAAAATCCAATTTCCAAAATACTAGTTAATAATATTATTAGTGTATTTGCCATATGGCAACATACACTATTGGCGTCGGTCGGATGGCGGGACCTAGGGGTCGGACCAAATTTTCTCGACGTTTCATAAGCTCCTAAACACTTTGGCACCATTTTTAAAAATGTTTATATATATATGTATATATATATTTATATATATTTATATATATATATATATACGTATATATATATGTGTGCGGGCAATAACTTTCGAAAGAGTTAATTGATTTTAACGAAATTTGGCCCACGTGTTGAAATCCATCACCGCAAGAAGCCTATTTAAAATGGGCGTAATCGGGCCATTTTAAGGGTAGTTTTTAGGGGTTGAAAAATGTTTTTGGGCCCAAAAATACCGAAAAAATTCTCAGAATCGTTTCAAAATTGATATTTAACCCTTTAGTAGTAATTAAAAAGTGTTCCTAAAATTTTAATAAAATCGGGCCGACAGGACCGGACTTACAAATTTTATGAAAATACTAGTTTACAGATAGTGAATTATTTTCTGAAAGTTGTATATAATTTGGTATAGAGGTTCGATTGAAAATAATATTGCAACTGAGAAAAAAATGTTCTTTTAAGGGGTGTATTAAGGAGCCAAATTTTTATTTTGCCCAAAAAACCAACTTAAGTTCGCATAACAAAGCCACACTGCCTATATTAGCAAATACACTATATTGTCGGCAGGGTTTTGGCACTGCGACCCGGGTTTTTAATTATTAATATAGTAATATTATAAAGAGGCAAAGTTAGTAAGTTTGGATGTAGAAGGAAATCTCCAAAACCACTCATCCGATTTCAAAATTTTGTTCACCAATATTTAGAATGTATCTTCAGGATGGACATAGGCTATATATTATCAGGTTAAAATAAAAGACCAATATTATATAAAAATGGACATAGGCTTATCTGATTGAGATTAATAGACTACGATATCGTTTGACCAATCACCATGAAAATTGGCACATAAATGCATTTTTCGTTTTTTATGCTATTCACATTGTTGTAATGCGCCACTAGATCGTAATACGGCGGAGCCGAGGGCTCCACTACAGTTGTCGCTACCGAACGTAGTGCAGTCCCGCGAGTCAAGATTACAATACAGTTGAACGAAGGCCTCACTGCTCTTTGTTTCAACTTAATTGCGAGCGGCTATTCTATAAATTATATAGCGTCCGCTACAGCATATATGTCTATATTTAACAGACAATCTACAAATCCGGGCGAACCGGACCGCCACGGGCCGGGCCGCTAATATAGTATAAAAGAAATCGTCGATACATCTCTGTCTGTCTGGATATCTGTACCGACTAATCTCGTGAACTACTGAACGGATTTGAATGTCGTTTTAACAATTCGACAGCGTATTTCTAGAGGAAGGTTTAGGGCTATAGCTGTTCGATCAAGCTTCGTCTGGATGAAAATCAAAATGAATCCACTAAACAGATCTAAATAATATTTTACCAGTTATAAGCGTATTTCTTGATGAAGGTTTTTCGCTCAGATGCAATTCGGATTGATTACAAGACGTTGGATTGAAATCAAGTTTATGTCAAAAACGGTTTGAAATATACGATCATACGCAATAATAATATTAAATCATATAAAACAAAAAATTAGCGACAACTCTACTTTGATTTTTCCATGTAAGCCACTGCGCATTTACGTATCTTTGTCGAATTGACCAGTTGCAAAAAGTTACTGATTGGCAAACACAAACCTTACCTATAACGTATCTTTTTTTGCAACTGAAACAGAATTTCTACATTTTAGTTGTAAAACAATAAAAACTACCAAGAAATGTAGTAAAAATAGATTAGTTACTGAGAAAATACAATCATGTAGTCAAAGCAAGGATAAGATAATTTCTTACCGTAAAAGTATAACCTACGTAAAACAAAGTAAGCTTTGAGTAAGAAACAATATACAGTAGATAAATTATTATTAGCAAATATTTGGATTCATTATTTAGATACGAGTTCGTTAACAAACGATAAATATCATAAATCATTAATAATTAATTTAATATTTAATTTAGATATTATCTAATTCTAGTCGAATCTTTTTTGCAGATCTATTTAAATTATGCCTTAATGTGGTAAAATGATAACATTTTTCGGGCCACTCACACACCCAAATGCTCGTAAGATAGAGCTATGCAGGTGAAAAAATGGGCCTATTGAATAGCTGATAAACACTGACTTTAAGTAACTAAAAAGATCAAAAAGCTAAAACTTCTGTTATTTTTAATTTTGTAGCAATAAGCATAAAATACAATCTATTTCTAAAAATTCGTTCGTATATAAAAGTGATATTTGAGATTATAAATTGCAAAGTAATTCTAAATCAATATTTATCAATTTACAAATAATTTCGCAATATGATGTCCGCGATTTCTATTATTACTGTAAAAAATATCTTGCATCTTTAATCCCAAAATTTTCAATAAAGTTAAGATTTTTCATGTATATCTATCAATATTTGGATTTAATAAATCCATACCAAAAATTATTATAATTTAGTACAGTAGAACCCGGATAAGTTAAAAACCTCTGTAAGTTAAAATTTTTTTTAATTTCCTTCCCCTGAAAGCATAAACCTCCATTACTTAAATCACAAAACCTCGGTAACTTAAACAAATATTCTGAACATCGTCGTCGATAACAAAATAATATTTTGGTGACTTCCATAAGTTAAAGTATTATTAGATGATGTTAACGACGAAATTTGTCTTCTTTACATAATATAGAAAACATAATTGATGGAGAAAATCAAAATTGCATGAAACAAAAAAAATACTGATTTCTTTGTTTAAATAAATAAATAATTGATAATTGATGATAGCTACAAAATGTATGTCACCTCTATTGAACTAAATACATCCTCTATAAACTCCACAAACCTCTCGATAAGTAAAAAACTCGATATCTTCAAATTTTTAACGTTTCCCTTGGATTTTAACTTTTCATATAAAATGTTACACAGGTCTAGCGCATATCTGTTCTACCTTCATTTTTAATCATAAAGTGAAAAATCAACTGATATCAGTTTTCAGATTATAATTTGGGACCAGAAGAGACTAAATTACTGGCCCATAATATGAACAAGACTAAGTATCTACGACAGTTTTTTTTTGAGAAAATTATTTTTAGCGTCTTTGCATCAAATAACATAATCGTCACTTAAAACTAAACGACATCACAAAACATCATTAATATTAAACATCACAAATCAACATTGGCGAAATGTCTGACCCAAAAAGGGCGTGGGCTTCCAGCTAAGTAAGTAGAGATAATTTGCGCATTTCCCGAACTACCGGATATAGTTTTAAAATTGAGGATATAACTGACTTTTATTGGCAGCCCAATCTGCAACTATATAAATAACCGTAGTTCGTACGGTTATTCAGTTTATATTATGAACGTAACCTGATAATTTTAAGTTTATGGATAACATATGTGTTCTATCAAAACAGTATGAAGTTTATTTTTATTTCAAATGGAATAAGAATGTGTGTAATGCTTACACAGTACACCATCACACCACTATTTATGTATACTAAGTATTTTAAGCTTTGCGAATATTTGTTTGAGAATTCCATAGCAGAATTTTAAAGAAATATTTACAAAAAAAAATGCTTCAGCATAGACAAGTTTTCTACGTGCAAAAGGGATGTTGACTATTTTTTGGAAAGTGTTTTAAATCGTGCATAAGTACCTAATATTGCCACAAATATTTATTATTTTTATTTAAATACAACTCAAGCCTTAAAAATCATGTTTTTTAAATCCCGTTTCAAATTTCGGTCCAAAACGCCAATACTAGTCGCGTGACGTCACCTGTTCATACCAAAGGAGGCTCAAAAGTTTACACGGGACCTACCATCCTATAGATGCGTATTCTGTGCTCATAAACGTTAGTAAACTGAGGCGATGAAAAGTTGTTTCGTAGTCGTTGCTATAGTTACATGTAATTTGACGTTTCCTATAAACAAATAATAATAAATTACACACTAAACATTAACCAAACAATGAAGTTTTTTGACAGCGGCTGAACATATGACGTCATCCGCTCTGATTGGTGTCTGTGGTGTTTTATTAGGTTTTATTTATTAAATATTAATTAAATTCTTTAAAGATAAAGAAAAATATAGTGTATTTTAGTATTTCTATCATAGAAACTACTACTTTTCGTTAAAAATATGTTTTTATTTGAAATAAAATATCATGAATTGTTTCCCTTAGGATAATCGGATGAAATTATTATTTTTTAACATTTTAGCCTACATATTTTACAGAAGCACCCCCTCTCCAAAATATACAGTAATCAAATATAATTTGTCATCCTGCGTCGCATAAAAAAATATTTAATTAACTGATTATTTCGAGGGGAAATAATTTTATCTTTTTATATATTACCTACGTAGTATTTTTTTACAACCGCTCGAAAATCAAGCAAAATTTTGGTTTGTCTTAGTTCAACCATTTTAGTAAAACCTTTTTAAAATAGCGGTACCGTAATATAACGGTAAAAGACGTCATAAAAACGTGTGTATAGAAATACACAGATATCGCTTTTTTACGTTCGCTACTTCTATGCATACGTTTTTGTTACGACGTCAAATTACTGCCGCTGTATTACGGTACCACTATCTAAGGAAGCCAAGCAAAAAAAGTAACAGAACTACACATATATCTAATTAGATGATTTTCATATAAAAATTCAATACTTGTATCAACTTAGTATACTTTTTAATACCTGTTGTATATTATAATAGGCATGTAAATTGTAAAGATTATATTACATAAAAATACTTTTTTCCAAACATCATTACCACAAGGTAGAAAAAGGCAATCGCTAGTTGCTATGGGAACGGACAAGCACATTGAAGAAAAGAAATCACCGTCATAACGCCAATTTTCCCCTACTACCAGCATACGACACGTTTCTTAACAACGAAGTAGTTTACAAGCTTGGTGCAGAAGTTTGCTGTTGCAAAACTAAATAACATACGTAAATTCAGGCATTGTTAAAAACGGTTAATTTAACAAAGATTTTTTTTCGATTTTTGAACATTCACAAATAAAAGCGATTGAATTCGCGCAAACTCAATACACGTTGAGAATTTAATGATAATGATTCTCATCTTTTATATCCTATATATTACATTTATACCCGGGCGAAGCCGGACTGGGCCGCTAGTCCTGAATAAATTGGCAGACGTAAAATTTTTAGAAATAGTTAATGTGGTCTAGGTATCCTATAAACTGTTCACCTAAGTCGTTTTTTTTTCTACAAAACCTAATTAAATTCACGATAATAAAGCCTTCTAGCACTGCTTATCATAAATCAACAAAATGGCATAAACTAGTGTTAACAATATCATTAAATTTTTGTTTAAGTGGATCCTCTTAAGATTAACACAGAGATAAGTATTGTTATAATAATAATGCGTTTAACGTCTGTTTCTCGACTTTATGTCATAACACACGCCATTCGCACCATTACTATTTTTTCATCTACCACTTCCCGTTATTTTCTACGTTTTTTACAACTTCAACTGATGTAATAGCAATGGGCAAATGAAGGAATTATAGGAAATTAGGATAAGGTAGGTAATTTTTGAACTAGGAGTTTGATAGGTAATCGGCCATGGCCTCAAATAAGGAACCATCTCGATATTTATCTGGAATTATTTGAGGGAAACCATGGAAAACCTCAATCACGTTGGCCGGTACAGGAATTATCGTTTCTCGGCGAGAGGCAGTAGGAAAAAGTTCCAGCCACATCTGCCTCCGCCGGGATTCGAACCCGGTACCTCCCGAATGCGAGTCTAGTGCTGTCACCACTACTCTATCCAGCTCGGTAGATTAACACAGAGATAAGTATTGTTACAATAATATAATCTAACGTGCATAAAAATAAAGTCAATAAAAAGAATTGCTTCGGTTCAATAATTGTACGAGTTAAATCAAGCATAACGCACTATTTTAATCAAAAAAATGTAGAAAGAAGACTCAGATAGTCACCTATATTATCAGTTAATAGGCACACTTATCTGTTTATTTTTGATAAAAAATGTTTCCAAGTTATAATTATAATATTTTAAGTGATAAATCAATAGGGACATTATCTTAAATATTCAAGGTGAATTTAATGACAACCAAATAGAACGCATACGAAATTTTAAAAAAATCACTAAAAAGAGAATAATTATAACGTGGAGGGAAAGTTTGGTTGAGGAACAGTTGAAAAAAGAAGCTTTACCGATGTTTCGCTTGGGGCCTACGTTTCGAAAAATATATTTCCATCTTCCACCCTTTGACTAGCCTGAGGCCCTGAAGATGGAAATATATTTTTCGAAACGTAAGCCACAAGCGACACATTGGTAAAGCTTCTTTTTTCAACTGTTCCTCAACCAAACTTTCCCTCCACGTTAAAAATATATATTGGAACAAAAAATATTAAATACTATAGAATAATTATATTTTGAAGTTGGCGCCAATTTACCAACAATTGTTGGCATTTAAACTTTAATATGGAGCACATTTTACACAACTGTCAGTTTAATGGCAGGGGTTCGAAAGAAGACACTGTGAATTAGAAAATCTATTGTGATGCCCTAATTTTCCATACGTTTTTAGCATTATGTACAAAATCTAGCTCCTTAATTTTTAGTGTACCTAGGTTCAAAGTAAACTAGATCATTATAAGCTAGTATATTTTAATCCAGCGATAAGAAAAATATATTTCCAGATGTTAGGTGTTATTCTCCTTATGAGTTTGAAATTATTTTATTTTTAACGAATTAAAAGCAGAATAAGACAATTTTATACCAAAAACATCATTTCACGAAATTATTTAAATTTAAAATGTTGTTGAGGTATTGACCAGATATTTAGGTACAAAATATGCACAAAACTGCCGATTACAATCAAAAGCTGACATTATCTCGCGGATACAATTTTTCGATCCAATCTTACAAAAGAAAAAATGGTAGCAGAGCGTAATTCATTATTAGCTAGTAGCTATCCATCTATTACGTTCTGACTTTCTGAGAGTAGTACAACCAAAATCTCACCTTACCTCATTTTTCGACTGTATCACCAAGTTTTCATTTCTTTATGGAACATGAAAGAAAAAATGGCAGTAGAGTGTAGTTAACTCAAACATTCGTTAGAAGCTACTCATCGATTATGTTTTAAAGGTAGAACAATCAGAATATAACCTTTTCTCGGCCACGATTTTTCCTATCACCATACTCTCATTTCCCTATGAATGAAAAAATGGTAGTTGAGCATAGTTAATTCATACATCCGTTACTAAGAAGTTAGAGCTATTCAGTACGTTTAACGTTTTGGGGGTAGGGCAATCAGAATCTGACCTTGACTCGGACACGATTTTTCTACCCTATCACCATGTTTTCTTTATGCAGCATAAAGGAAAAATGGTAGCAGAGCGTAGTTTATTCATTAAACCGTTACTACGTTTTAATGATGGAACAATCAGAATCTGACCATATCTCGTGCAAGATTTTGCAATCCTAACCTCATTGATCCATTTCCTAACGGAACGCAGAAGTAAATTCGTAGTTACATCACAGAAACTGCTGGGTAGAGTAGTGGTGACAGCACTAGACTCGCATTCGGAAGGTACCGGGTTCGAATCCCGGCGGGGGCAGATGTCGCTGGGACTTTTTCCTACTGCCTCTCGCCGAGAAACGATAATTCCTGTACCGGCCATCTTGATTGAGGTTTTCCATGGTTTCCCTCAATTAATTCCAGATAAATATCGAGATGGTTCCTTATTTGAGGCCCTGGCCGATTACCTATCAAACTCCTAGTTAAAAAATTACCTACCTTATCCTAATTTCCTATAATTCCTTCATTCGCCCATTGCTATTAGTTAAGTTGAAGTTTTAGAAATGTAGAAAATAACGGGAAGTGGTAAAATGGAAAATAGTAATGGTGCCAATGGCGTCTGTTATGACATATAGTCGAGAAACGGACCTTAAACGCATTATTATTATTATATTATTATTATTTCGCAGAAACAGAGAAAGGTAACACATGTCATCGCTAAAACACCAAACCAAAAAAGTACGTCACGTTTAGAAAATTTTTCTTAGTCAATAACTTTTTTCATGCATGCAATGATCCTAATTCTTAAAAAAAATGAATTGTTCATTCATACAATGAAAGTTTCATAAATACTATGAACTTTTTATTAATCAACATTTACTGACCCAATATTTATAAATATTTTTTCCAATGAAGAAAAATCCAAGTCGGTTTAAAAATGGGAGAGAATTTGTGATAATATCAATCTCTCTATAATTTAGTGTTAACAAGTTGCAAAAACACTGACACGTGGTAGAAAAATAAACAGATGTACTATTATTAAAATTTTATGTTATATTTGTACAAATGCGGTAAGAAGCTTGGCAACACAGGCCGGCAAGGCGAGCATGTGATCTACTGATAACCCGTAGAGGTTTCATTATTCAAGTGAAGTGATAAGATAAAAACAATAAGTGCGGCCAATAGCGTAGCAGCGCTGTAGCGGCTTGCCAACAACAGCACATACTCTCTCACTCATCCGACCGTCCACAGATTAGAGTTGGGTAACTCAGATCTGAACCGGTTCAAAGAGCCGACTCCGACAGAAGATTCGTGAGAGCCGACTCACTTTTTTTGAGCCGACGGATCAACGGTTTCGCATAGCTCAGTGAAACACTTAACACACAGAAGCACATTTTACACTTACGTATCAGTTATTGCTTTGATGCATCTGTCAGCTCAAATGACTCATGCATCACATGTTTGGCTATGCATTTTTGATTCTATACAGGTCGTGATATGATTGACTGAACTAGGTAACTCAGTGGCAGACTGCAGTAACATATTCAGAACTCGGCTCTTTTTGAACCGGTTCAATGAGCCGGCTCACATACGGGATCCAGATGCAAAGATGCAGATCACTAAAAAGATCCGTTTTTCCCATCTCTACCACAGATTCCGTCAATATGATGTTTTCTATCTGTATTTCTCAACTGTTTCGTAGAATTTCCGTAATGCTGCAATGCATGACAATAAGTTCCACAAAGAACGGTAGTCATAATACATCTATTATTATAAAATATATATTTCTAATACTTCATTGCGATACAGCTTATTTATGCAATAGTGGAACTAGGGCAGAAAGTTGGCGTTTATGACGAGTATGATGTGACGAAACAAGGATGCAAACTGACCATCACACGAATCGCATTCACCAATTTCGTCCGAGTAACACACTACTCTTTGTAATAAGCGTATTGAAAAAACCACATTACATATGTACTTACAAAAGCACCGTAAATAGATATTATAGGTTAGTTGTCAGATATAGTTTACAATCATCGCACACAATGGCGCCACTTTCGCTTACTTTTAATCCACACAATTTCAATGCACGTATTACAATATATTTTTTAAAATATGTCGGTACCAAAGTACAACATCGAAACACATGAATGCTGAAAATAATGGATAAGTTTGGATAAAATTAGAGGCGCAGGATCAATAAAACAGCAATACTGAGATTAAAATTGCATTTTCACTAACGTTTCGGTACGCTTTGCACCATCTTCAGAGTTCAAATGCTGTCAAATCATATCAGCATTTGAACTCTGAAGATGATGCAAAGCGTACCGAAACGTTGGTGAAAATGCAATTTCCGCGCCACGGATTTTATCCAATTTGCAAGTATGAATACTGTCAAAAAATTACATGTTTATTTAGTTTCAAAGTAAATATTAATTATTTGAATAATAAAACGATTTAAAAACACTTTGATAAAAAAAGGGATGAAAATCCACATCTTATATCCGCTTAATATAAGAACGAATTCAATTGTAAGCAAGTGATAAAGTTAAAAATGCGTGAGTATATTTATAGTGTTAAAGATAATTTTACAGTAAATATTTCACTTAAACCTAAATAAATATTATAAATTCGTATAACAAACGGGGAATAATGGAATTTTTTTTAGCTAACTTATCTATTAAATAATATTTTTGTACTAATATTACAATTTTCGCAAAAATTTTATTCAATACTGCGTATTCTGCATAGTTTTTTAAAAAAATATCTGCAATAATTTGAATAAAATCAAACAATAACTCATTCAGATATTGATTTATGAAAACCGTTTATTGCACTTCAACAGTTATAGCTTTATATTTTTTTATTAGAAATAAAATGCAAGGACAATCGTTTCTGAACATAATTACTATTTAATTTAATTATTCATGCATGTTGTTTACTTTAGTTTATCGACCCGGCAAAAGTAATTTTAGGTATGCAAACATAGGGGAACACTGGCAAATTCACACCACGTTAATTGAGACGTTGTCGCGTATCACTTTTTTTGGTTTGTGCATATTATTTCAAAATCCCTTTACTCAGATAACACGTACTAAGCATTTAAAAAAGTAATTAAAATTTAGACTAGGGAATACAGCAAAACTATTAAATATTAATTACTAACTGAACTGTCAACATCTATGAAATAATCCAGAAGATAATACATCGTATCCCTTCCAATTTTTGAAGTTTTGCTTTCTCGAAATCTGCATACTTCAGAAAAAATAGTAGTTTGTGTATCAAGATTGTAATGCATTATTTTATGTACGAATTGTGACATTATTAAAACTAGCGATTAGCGAGTTTTAATGATCACTGGAGGTTATAAATCATTGAAATCGAGATACATATTGTATTTTTTGCATGTTTCTCCAATAAAATAATAAATTCTACTTTACGCATTAGTGTAAACCACTATATATAGGCATGAAAAGCAATTGTTTCATAGAGGGTCATGTAAAAAAAATATTAACATCTTCTTAATCTTTTCTCGCTAGAAACTATTTTTATTTTTTTGCCTATATGGTTTAACGTTACTTCGAGAACATTTCTATAAATACCTCAGCATTTGAAATTAAACTCACTGTACCAATTTTGCTCAAAACGCAATAAGATCTAAAATTTTATCATATACATCCAGCCATAAATTACACATGTCCGTCAATAATAAAATAGGCTCAAATGATTCTTAGGACATCAAAACGTGAAGACCACAAAAAATCCTGCAACCATTTTTTTCTGATTGATTCCAATATTGCTTAGAAATGGGAAGGAACATTGGCAAAAAGTTTTACATTCGAAGTATGGAGAGATTGTAAAAAAGAGGCTGAAGTCATCATATTATAGACTTTCATTAAAGATTTTTATATAAAATGTATGCTGATGATCTCTGCAGATATTGGTTCATAATCTATAATATTCTTCTTCATATAAAAACTGTTAAAAAATTGTATGAAAATTAACAACGCCAATGGATTAATGTCGACGATAATCAAAACCGAGTCATGAAGATACGTTAAAATATCAAATACTTATAAAAAGATGCATAAAAACACTTTTAATTATTTTTTTATCGCCGGTGCAGTTAAAATGTAAACATTTAAAAAAACGCCAATCGCAAAAATACGTAAACATAAGAAAAACAATTGTCATAAAAATCAATAGAGAAAAAATCAAAACTTGCTAATATTGTTATTTTAATTATAAAAAATAGTATAAAAACTTTGCATAAGATGCACAAATACTTTTAATGATTAAATTATATTTTAAAAATACAAGTAACATAATATACATATGTATGGTACAGTTGTATTCCTTCTGATAAAGTTTTAATCACAATTCTTAGAAACTACCAGTTCAGTTTAATTAGAGACAAAAAAATGTATCACTAATTAGTAACTGAATACGAGTTCCGAGTAGGGCTAGATACCTATCAGGCAATTTGTAAAAAATTAATCGTTGGCAAAGTCAAAAACGCACAGCCTCGTTAAAGACTTTTGGTTATAACAAATAAACTACTGATCGCGTTTCAGTGAATTTAAATTAGATTCTATTCTGATAGTAAACAAAGCGGAAAAAAAATTATCAAGTCAATCCGTCAAGAACTGCAGCCTGCAGAGGTCGAACGTACGCACAAATTAACAGACAACTACTATTGGCGATATTCGATTACAATTAATATAAATATAAATATAATATATATAATACAAATATAAATGTACTGAAATCCATCCAGCCATTCGGTAACACTAAACGATCGTCAAAATTATTTTCTCCCAGCCCTATTTCAAAGCAAATCACGTCTAGACTAATCACAATGCATTTATCTCTACGGAAGTTCTTAGTCTGGACTTTTTAAATCACTAAAATTGGAGTCGAAACATATAAATTAATTCGAAATGATAAAAAATGAAAACTTAAAATTTACTCAACAAGCTACACGACACGTAAATTTGGTTACTATTATTATGGGCATAAATACGTACAGAATTGTCCAAAAACATTGCACATTGACCTGAGAATTTATCTTTGTCTCAAGGCTCTATGTTGTCTTCTTTCATTGTAGCGAAATATTGATAACACTCCAATTGTACTCCATCGATAATTTTAGGTTAAGTACGAAAAACTAACATTCCATCTTTCTCTTTTCTCTAAATAGTATAAAACAAAGTCACTATTCGTGTCTCTCTGTGTGTTCGCTTAGTTCTTCAAACCTACACAATTCATTTTGATGAGATTTTCATCACCATTTAGATAATTTTTTCCAAGTTTATATGTCCAATACATTCATATTAAATTTAAAGTTAGTAGTTTTATATAAAAGACATAGGAAGTTATCATCAGGCAGTTGAAATTCTGAAAAAAGACGCAACGCAGAAACTGAAATATTATGTTAAAAGTTAAAAAGATATTCGCATTAGCTTCCACTTACGCCTTCTTAATAACTTCGCTTAAAACTGGTAAGAAAATACTTGAAAAAATAGTACATTGAGGTCAATATAATTTACGTAAGTCAGTGTAACATGGAACGCTAAAATGAAATGGTTCCCGGCGTCATAAAAAAGTGATCAAAAATGCTACCGGTAGATTTGCCCAAAAAATCAACAACTATTGTAAGAATCGTGCACAATGTCCACCAGTTAATTTTCGATATAAAACCCTTTACCCTTTCATTTATTCTGCCGTTCTAGCGTGAAAAACAGTATTTCGAAAACAGCGTATTTAAGTTCTTTATAACTTATGAAATGATATCAGGCGTAAGATATTTTTTGCCAATCTAGTATTCTAGATATTCTCATCATAAACCAAGGATCTCTATATTCATGTTATAAACGCAGAAAGTGGATTAAATATTAAATGTGGAAAAAATTACTTACTGCTTTTTAGGTTAGAATATTGAGCAACTATGGACTAAAGTTTTTGTATCAAAATGAGATCATCTCAATGTAAAATGAAGCCCATGCATGTGGCTCATTAGCATATTGAACTTACGAGCACAATGTTATATTATTTGATCTAAAAGTTTATCATAATGCATGTTAACGGTATAATATTACAACTAACTGCATATACCATAACTCATATTACCATATCAATGAAGTCATCCATCATCCAATATCGTTATCTGTTCAGCACTTATCATGGGAATGTTTGTTCCTCAAATACTGCACTGTCAATGAAAATTTTAAGTTCTTTGGAAATATCGACACCGGAGAATAATTCACCTTTTGTAGAAAAAGAAAACTCTTAAGCCTTTCCCACTGTCAAATAGCAAGATCAACATATTCTTTTATCATGAGAATTTATACAAATTTCGTCATTAGAACAACATTGATGGGTTTCAGAACGCGTGGTTTGACAAATTACCTTTGATTGTGATCAGTGATCACACATTTCATCATAAGAATCGATCATTTAAATCAATTCTGCTTAAAAATTAGTTAATCGATTGAAACAATATTTTGTTTAACTGGTTCTAATCTGTTGAGATTTAATTTATTATTAAAGCTTATATTATTGAACTAAAATTTTTAATCAGGACCAGAATTTTAAACAAATGTTAGTCTGGTATGAACATCATTAAAATCAGATGCAGTGAAAATAACGGGAGAAGCCGAACTGGACAGTTAGTATTTCATAAATGATCCACGATTAATTTGCCTCTGAAAGGGCAAGTATTGATGCACGAAAATCTCTCTTAAAATTATGGCCAAACCCTTTTATCAGTTTTTATTTAAAATATTATTGTTTAAATGATCAGTTGTTGTTGTATTCATCAGAGCAAGTATCGGTTGACTGCCAATCAAATAAACTTTGACTTTTTAGTTAACGATGGGGGGCGTAATTAATGTATGCATTATGTT
Organism: Venustoraphidia nigricollis; assembly: GCA_034508555.1. Taxonomy (NCBI): domain Eukaryota; kingdom Metazoa; phylum Arthropoda; class Insecta; order Raphidioptera; family Raphidiidae; genus Venustoraphidia; species Venustoraphidia nigricollis. Next base: position 1,819,392 of record JAVRKA010000044.1, on the reverse strand, counting down.
CATAAACTATAATAAAAATAAAACGTTTTCGTAAGCATCACAAAAAATAGCGTGGAAAAAATATATAATATTTCTTTCTTAAAAAACTAGAGGAATACTTGGAAATTATAAATCATATCGTTACGGAAAATAACCAACACAATATACGCTGTATTGAATATACATTTTATAAAAGCTTGCTTGTCATCGTGGTCGTAAAATGATTCATTTAACACTAGTGCGTGAAGCAAAACAAACGTAGGCCATCTAATTGAACAGACATTTTCATACGCCAACTAATGTTGCATCTGCATTGGATTCGTATTAAATGTACAGGAAGAAACTTGGGCTATTGTCGCTATCTTGGAAATTAGTGACCAAAATAATTTTTTCATTGTTATCTCGGAAACTACTTATCTTATCAAAAAATCTTACAAACAAACAATATCTATACTAATATTATAAAGAGGAAAGATTTGTATTTTTGTGTGTATATTTGTAATGAATAAACTCAAAAACTACTGTGCCGATTTAAAAAATTCTTTCACCATGAGAAAGCTACATTCACCCTGAGTAACATAGGTTATATTTATTGCTAGAAAATATTAGGGATCCTTACTAAAACTTTAGTAACGTAACCCAAGGTGTAAAAAAAATGCCATAAAACATCTTTCGTCGCATGCGCTGCGGAAACTATTGATGATAGAACAAAAGTATGTTCTACAATATTAAAGAACATATCAATAACTACAAAAAACTTCGCGATACTATATGTCCAACTATTATCGTTATGTCACAATAACCACTGTTTACATTTTAATAATCTATATAGATAAAAGACAATGTATCTATGGACTCTAAACGGGTAGACCATTTTTGATGAAATTTTCAGACAATCTTTAGATTAGCCCAGCGGGTGATCTTCTGAAGTTTGGTGGCGATCGGATCAACAGAATTTTTTAAATTTCTTTTTGGGAAATAAGATTTTTCTTCGATTTTTGAACATTCACAAATAAAAGCGATTTGAGAATTTAATGATAATGATTCTCATCTTTTATATCCTATATGTTACATTTACACCCGGGCGAAGCCGGACTGGGCCGCTAGTTATATATAAACGGATTGATTCGCATTGCACTGTTTTACAACTGACTTTTACGAAATGGAACTGTTTCTTCAGATCTATACAGTAGAGACTTTAGACCTGATACGAAATTTGCATATTATATTATTGTCACAAAACGGGAGGCCGAACTTGATATCAGGTACATATTTTGTGTGTAGAACAAATACCTACTATATGTAAAACATGGATGCCAGACATACATCATTCAAGGTAAGCAAGTGAAATTGGACATAATATTCTTTACCCGTATGTCTATGAAGAACTCGTGTTTAACTTCAAGCATTTAGAGTTTAGACTACAAAACATATACAGGACTTGATTAATTCGGCTGGGATTTAATCCTACATTAGTTCGTATAGGTTAAAAACTTAAGCCTATGTATACAATAATTTTGAATAGTTAGTTTTTGTCATGTATTTTTTATGTAATTGTACCATATGTAATCGAAGGAGAGATGGAAGACCAATCCTTAAAGGATTGAATCTGCTCCAATTGCCTGGCTGCAATAAACTTTATTATTATTATTATTATTATTATTATTAAAACTAAAATTAAGCTGTAGGGAAAGAAAAATATTCATTTTTTAGCTTTGCCCATCTAAAACTTGTGTTATGTGTATTTTACGGCAATTCCGTTTAATCCGGACTTTCGATGATCCGGCCAAGGTCTGGTTCCATTTAGTTCGGATTAACGGGACTACTGTACTTGAATAAATTACAACTGACTTTTTTATAAAATTTAGTGCCGCTACAGTTGTGGAAAAGAAAAAAAAAACACTAATAATACGGAAAAAAATTAATAAATTAAACGGTACAGAAATAAGACCCCAACTTAAACTCATTTTTTCCAATTAATTTCATTTCTTCTTCACTTTCCACTGCGCTCTAAAAAGTATTTTTGGAGATATATATTTTTTAAGTTATACATTTCTTTTGGTGCCGTTATGAAAAAATGATGAGCGTGAATTTTTACACTATACGCACATATCGTAACATCAAAATTAACAGAATGAAGTTGCCCGCAGCAAAAGGCTCCCCAACAGAATAGACGTAAAAACCACTGACATACTAGTGGACATGCCTTCGTCATATCGTTGTTGTTGTTTTTCGGTTCACTGAGTTTGGAGGGTAGAGTATGGTAGAAAACATGTTCGCTTGCGCATAGCGTCTAATAGCTGTATTTATGTTAATGTCAATCTAGTTTTTTTATTATTTTATTTCAATAAATTAATAATTTGCATGCAAATTAAAAATGAGTTTTCAATCATTCCAAAGAAGTACAACTTCTAACACGCGTACATTATACACGCAAATGTTTTTTAAACAATAAAAAAAAATGTGCATCGGCATTTTGCCACTTGGTACTACAAATATACAGCTGCTTTTAATGATAATTATACAATTTGGAGATATTTTCTTTCTGTGATCTTTTTTTGTTGAACTGAGTAAATATTTATTCGTCGTTGTTTTGCGTACGAGATAACAAAGCCGTAACATTGGGCGTGAAACAAATAATACTCATGGTGCTATTTTGTATGGTCAAAGTATGAATTTTAAATGCCATTAATTTTTTGTCCCTTTCAACAAATTTAACATCACATAAGTCAAAGTGAGACAGAAATTTATCAGCGCATTTTTTCGTACAGAATGTTTTTAGTTACAGATTAATTTTCATATTTCTAATAAACGTTGATGGATAGTTTGACTGAGGACCAATTTAAAAAGAACCTTAACAGATGTTTCGCGCTTATGGGCAACGTTTCGAAAAATGTGTTTTCATCTTTAGAGCCTCAGATTAGTTGGAGGGTGGTAAATCGTACTAATCTTAAATGCATGATCATCTTTCTCTTAATTAAGATTAGTACAATATACCACCCTTCAACTAGCCCTGAAGATGAAAATACATTTTTTGAAATGTTGGCTATACAAGCAGAACATCAGTTAAGGCTGTCGGAACGCTTTGAATTTTGTTTGTGCTGAGACCCAGCGGTAAGGGGCGAGGTAGGCAAAAGATATATTGTGGGTGTGACCTTCTTTAGCTGTGTCTCGCTCAAATCATCCGCACGTTTCAATTTCTGGCTGGTGCCAACTGCGAGGCTAAAAAATGTTATTGCAAGGGTGTCGCTGTCAATTGATTACTCTAATTTTTGGAAATGTTTTGAAGATTTAAAAAACTTTTCCGAAAAAGAAAGAGTCACTTTAGGTTTGTGATGGAACAGTTTTGTGAAATAAGTACGAATACGGTTGTAGTGTGACATTGAAAACGTGTGTTTTTTTAGCACAATTAATGCCAACTTTTTTTTAGTAAATCGTACATAAATTACAAAAGTAGTCCATTAGAGACCTAGAGTTGTCCTTTATCTTCCATATAGAGAAAGAATTTTTCAGAATGTTGACGAATAAGTGTCTACAATCAGTTGAGAGCCGAAGTTCTATTTTTGGCTTAAATTCAGAGCGTTCCGACAGCCTCAAGCTTCTGTAATATTGATTAGAATTGCAGATATCTTTTTATTGAGTTAATAACTAAAATCGCTTAATCAGTTGACAAAAAATAAAAAGTATATCCAAAACGTGGAAGTACATTCTTCAGTTTACTTTATCGAAATGCTTTCAGTAAGTTTAAGTTAACTATAATATCTACCATCTATACATATGCTTACTTGAATTTTTCAACTTATATCCAATATATGAAAGAAAAAACCAAGTAATATGGGATCTGAATATAGGAGCAGACGCGACCTTTGCGAATACCAGACATATGTCATGTTTAAGGAAGAAATCCGAAACCAGAGTCCATATTATTAGATATATTACCTACATACCTTATACAATAAAAAATCAGACTCAAGTAATATAAAGTGACTTCCGAATACAAATTACTTTAAAAATATTTCTTATTTTATATACAATAAAATAATCAAATTTTAAATATTCAGCCTATCAGTTTAATTTTGGTACTCTGTAAACGTAAAGACTTATCGTTATCGCAAATTGTTTTGAAGATGCTTATCGCTTATTATTTTTATAAAAATACTGCAAATAAATTGTCCTTTAGTAATAGTACCTACTAGTTACTACAGTTGTCTATTTAATATCGTATTAAATCAAGGTCGAATATGTAATTTAAGGGCACCACGAACAGGTCAATTAGAGAAATATTTTTCTAAGAAAATAAATAGTAAATGAAATTAGCAAGTACGTAGAACTCAATCTATGAAAATTAGTAAAGAAAGTAAATATAAAACAATATATGTAGCAAAAAAAGTACACATGTAACACCATAACAAACAATGGCGACGAAAATTTTAGCATTCGATCATGTGTGAATATTTATCATAACGTTAGCAAGGTCACATATTTGTATATGTATTAAAACTAATGATCGGACTTAGCAGAACCGTGTTTAGAAACGATGTTTTTTTATAACATGAAATCTAATTATGATTAATATGTCCGCACCTTAAAAAAACTGGTGTGCTTTTTGTGTAAGATAAAAAATTAGTTGTTTAAAAAAACAGACTTTTTTCCAATATCGTAGATTGTACACCTAGTGTAATACCATTACGCACGAGGTTCTGAAGTTAGTCGGTTGAAAAACTACAAACTCGCGCTATATTATTATTTTTAATTTTTCTTTAATCTAAAGGTCTAATTCTTTGCATAAAGTCATCCAAAAAATTATTTTTCGTGCTTGTCTATGCAAAACTGTATTAGGCATCTTAATCAATTAACAATCAAAGAAACAACAATAGCGTACTGGACTGTACTTTATAGCAAGAAAGCGACAAGTGACACGACAATCAGTGATAACCAATCACCGACGAGCGCACGTTCTGTGCCGGTAACTGTTCCCATAAAACAACCAGGACGGCTCTAAAATATGCATTTGCGACGCTGTTTGTGACTAAATTCAGAACCTTTTAGAACCGTGGCGAGTATTATAACCCCTATAAATTACCTGCAGTTTTCATGCCTGCGTAAAGGTAGTAAAATAACTTATTTCGCACTAGAGCGTAAAGTACTTGTATTGTTTCCAACGGATGATAATTAAATTTTACCTCAAAATTTTGTGAGATGGCGCTATAATATTATCTGAATACGAATATGTTCCGGCTTACAGCGTTAATTTAAATAACTAGTTCATGTATAAACATATGTGAACAATGTATGATGTATCTTGATTTTTTTTGTTCCATAAACTTTTTTTCTTACGTGTCAAAAACTTTAAACCTTCCACTGGCCCGAGCAAAACTTGGTCTTTCAGATACTATTATATGGTGCTCATAGCGTTGCACCATTTTATACCGGGTGCGTATAATTTGGCAGCTTCTTAGTGTGGTTTATTACATCACAAATAACGGGTGCATGAGATGAAATGACTCGATATGCCATGATAGCAATGATGCTGTTGGTTTAAAGTAGACGAAGAGAAGCGTAGCAAAGAGAGAAAAACAACGAACCACGTACGGACCTATATGCATAGCAACAGGTGCTTTATGGATAATTATGTACCTACATAATATGTACAAGTACGATACAGTGCAACAGTACTTGGCTCTAGGACAGTGCCGTAACTTCGCATAAAATCGAAAGAAAAATATTAATAATAATAATAATATATATATTTCCCCTTAAAAAAGTAACTCGAAAAGAGAAGGGTTTGTCATCAGAGCAGGTACAAGTTAAAATTTACAATATTAAAAAATATCATAACTTCGTCTACCGAATAAAAAATATTTTCCATTAAGAAGGATTTTACCAATTTTTTAAATTTTCTTTCAACCGTCGTTTGAACAATTTCTTCAGGCAGGGAATTATATATTCAAACACAATTTTGGTAAACACTGTCATGAGATAGCAAGTCTATGACTGAATACGTAAGTCGTCTCTATGTCGTGTCATACGATTATGTATATGACTATTTTTTATAAACAAAGACTTATTTTGGAAAACAAATTTGACACTTTCGTATATGTATAGAAAACGTAGAGTTAGAATTTTGTTGTCTTTAAATAACTTTAAGAACAATTCGAATTTTTCTAGGCGTGAGCATTGATTCAAAGATCGGTATATATTATTTCTCAAAGGTGTTTTTCTATTGGTATGAAATATTCCCCTTTATACTGTATCTGAATTAATGTTTGATACGCGATTTTGTTGATTAATTAAACAATAATTCGACTGTAAAAAGCATCCCAGTAGATTTAGTCTTATAAGGTAACAAAACTAGCTACCATAGAAATTTAAGTAAGATCTTCGTTGAAAGCAATTCGACTGTTCAAAATCAAATCTTTATAAGCAAATCTTAAAATTGAAGGCTTATTCAATAACCTGTTTAATTGAAACTACTGCTTTTAATAAAACATTATAGGTCTTACCAGAAATACGTGAATTCAAAGATGTTACTAACCTGCAAAAAAGAAACATTTATTAGATATACAACAAATTACTTCTATGTTCTAAAATTAAAACAGAAAAAAATATATAATTAATGCCAGTGAAATTTATAAGAAAAACCTTAGACAATATTGTGACAGATACAAAATATGCTCAATATTTAGTCTATTTCCAAAACCACAGATCCGACTGCCACCAAAAGCAATAGACCTGAGCAAACATTTTTCAAAAAAAAAAAATTCAACTCCTTGCATTTTTGCGAAAGTTACTGTCGACGAAAAAAAATTCCCCGCAGCCATATGAAAATTCACATTTATTTTAATTACAATCAGAATTTGATCTAATCTTGTAAACAATTTTTTGACGTTATTACCATCCTTCCGAAAGTTTCGGAAGGATGGTAATAACGTCAAAAAATTGTTTACAAGATTAGATCAAATTCTGATTGTAATTAAAATAAATGTGAATTTTCATATGGCTGCGGGGAATTTTTTTTCGTCGAAACATGAAAGAGAAAATGGTAGCAGAGCGTAGTTCGTTCATGCAGTCGTAAGCAACTAGTAGTCACCCATCTATTACGTTTTGAGGGTAGTACAATCACATTCTGACACGATTTTTTTATCTTATCATAATGCTTCCATTTCCTTGTGGAACATGAAAGAAAAAATAGTAGCAGAGCGTAGTTCATTCACACATCGGTCACCAGCTAGTAGGCTATCCATCTATTAGTTATATTCACAGTAAACAATTAGGTACAACATTTATATCATAATAAAGTTTATAACAACAAAGTTCTACATATATTAGCACAATTATTAAACTTTAAATAGCAATTGGAAAAAAGTCGATAACTTGAAAAGTAGGCCATCCCGAGATCATAATCTCAAGTTAAACTTTTTAATCAAATATGAAAAAGTAATGGCACAGCGTCGCACTACGTCAGTTATAAAAGGTTCCTCAAATAATCAATAATTAATTCCGATTGATGCCACCGACATATATTTCATAGATAAATCTTCATTTATTTAAAAGGTTCTACGCCACTGTCAATCAATCATAAATTTGATGTACATATTACGGGTACAAAGTTTTATATACGTAAATTTTATATGTAATATTGTAGTGCAAATACAATACAGCAGTTTATATTATAATATAGTTGACTTTAATGTTCTAATCTACTTTTTTTATCTCTGACTTATCGTTTCACTTCATATATTTAAGTCATTGTTAAGTTTTTGAATTAATAAAATTTCAATAATTCATTGAACACTGAAACCGAGGTCAAATTTGAGCCGATAAAGTATAGTTTTTTTTGTACTGCTTTAATTAATTAGGAAAGTAAAGTCATTAAAACAGTTCCTTGGAGGTCGCAAATTTTTCTCGCTTTTTTTTAGATTTTTCTGAGCAATCCTTTTGATAATGGACAGTATTTCTAAACGCTTATCCTACAAAAAGTTTTAGTAAATTGAAATAAGTCCATTAGACGTATATATTGTTCAATTTCCATTTTACACTCTACACGATGACCTTGAAAAAAATGTTTCATTTCCCAATTTACTCCCTAAAATTACTTTCAGAATCAAAATTCTATTTTATATACTACTTCATATCTATATTTGGGCCACCACACTTTATCTGTGTGCCTAATTTCAAATTTTTACGTCAAATAGTTTTAGAGAAAATCACCTATTATACGGAACACCAAAAAAATCCCTATACTTTTATCAGATTTCGAACTGGAACCTAGAAACAAAAAAACAGAATACACAAACTGCACGATTATACGACATCCACCTCTATTAACCCAACTCAAAGACAATTATTATTATTATTTCACCATTTTTACTGCTATACCAGATTTATCTCTTACTTGAAAATAGTTCTCATAAAATAGTTTACAAATGGATTAAGAAATCTGTTTCACCTTGTCAAGTAACGCCATTAAAAAAAGAAAAAATTACGCCACTGTAACCTCAACCCAATCTACATACAATTTGAATACATAGTACCTTTACCTTGTATTTGAGTTCAAAAGTCAAAAAAATTATGGATGAGAGTTTTTAAAAATTAAAATGCGTTTTGTTTACAAATTTAAAACTACATGCTGAAGTGATTTTGAGCGTGAAGTCAAGGTTATACTATATAAACCATAATATTACTCAGAACGTAATGTGAACGCGTGTGTCGGTCATACATTAATAATAATAATAGGTGTTTTATATTATGTAATGGTAATCATTCAGAACTAGTTACGTAACAGATTAGAAACGAAACGACTTAAGTGCAACTTTTTCCGACTCAAATAAAATTTCAACAATAACAGTCGACTTTTGGAATAATTAATTGCAAAGGAATATACCTGACAATAAGTTTGTATGTAAAGATAGATGGTTGTTTATGTTCAATGGAATCTTTTTTGGTGCAAGCCCGATTTGAAGAAGATCTGAGTTCCATCAAAACTCGTATTTTTTAAAGATACATATTCAAAAATCGCAAAAATTGAAAGCTTTCATATATTTTTCAAATGGAGGACCTTTGTAGAAAAATACGCTTTTTAAATCTGGTGACTTATGAATAATTCTTTTTTGCTTCCCTTTTTCCGATTATTTTATTTGAAACGTTTTCATTTGTAAAAACATATTTAAAAAAAGGTCAAAATGTGCAACAATAATTTCCGTATTTAAAATGTATAGACTGACTCATAACTACAATGAATTTCAAATAAATATACATTTAAAGTTTATTTATCGTGGGTGTATCTGCCAATACCTTGTATCTACAAAAAATTGAAACGACAAAAAGCGTTATAGTGTTTAGCACTCTAGTGAGAGATTATGTACCTATCATTAATTTCAATTCGTAAACATCTTTTGGCAAGCAAGCCAGTATTTCAACAAATTAACTAAAATCTAAATACATAGAAAGTTGTTTCATTTTCCTCGAAAATTGGAAACAGTGTTGCCAAATCGTTTACGAATTCCAGAATCCACACAAAATAGTAATACCAGTCACTAGCTTAGAATCTTACAGTTTATTGAGAAAAACACATTTTTAAAATTATTAAGACAAAACGTAAATATCAAAAGGTGACGACTACAAAAGAACAGCCACCTCTACAACTTTGTTAACTGCGTAAATATAATCGACATAAACAACATTTTAATTTTCATTGTTGGTATTTCTGTAGTCACAAGACAAAGTGACGTACATCCGACATTTAATAAAATAAAACCTATGACAACTAAGGTTATAAGCCTACTAGTAATATAATCGCGTCCGTATTTTGGTGTTGTAAAAATGTTATCAATCTAACGTAATAAATTATTATATCTTATTCATATTATATTCTAAAAAACTATAGTATTTAAGAAAATAATAATTAAACATGATTTGACTACAGCAGTATATTTCGTATGATGTATGACATAGACAGATATAGTTCAAACATGGCTGACAGTTCTTTCGAAATTTTTTTTTGTAATATTTGTCCAAAACTACACGTGAAAAATTATTTTTTATAACTTTTACGGTATCTAAAAGAGTCAGATTTCCGAACAATCAGTTTTTCAAAATTGTGTTTGGAGCCCATTGGCTTAATTTTAATAATAATGTGCATGTTGGATGTGTCTCTCATTTAAGATGTGGTAAAAATCACATTTTTAATAATTAATTACTTGAAAACTAGACGTCCAACATTTAAAAAAAATCTAGTTGGATATATGAGATATTGACTTGTGAAATTTTCAAAAACGAGAAATTAATGAATGAAGTAAGCTTTATTAATGTTCTAACTTTATTCCATTCCAAAACTCAGGAAGTTCATTCAAATTTTAAAATGTACGTTATTTTCATTCAACTCGCCGTTCAATTTGCTTTCTTAAGACATACAGCCAACAGACCTGCCGACAAAATGTGACAACTAATCACTTGATGCCAAATTGGAAAGTTTAATTGCAATTAAGTTGATTTTATCAAAATCTGAAAGAAGAAGAGAAATACGCAAAACTCGGCATTAGCTATTTTTCCTTGTGGTCAGAGGATTTCACGGGTGTTGGTGTGGTCGCCAGTCGATGCGCATGTGTTTGTTTATTAATTTGCATGTATTTATGAGCCTGATATACATATATAAATATCAAATGAATGATCAAGACCTATGTACTGAATATCATTTTATTGGCTTGGTTCTAAACTAACATAATCAAACTAAATTCTGTTCAAATTTTCAAAAAATGAAGTAGGCATATAGAGAACAAAATTTCGCTGACCACTATACTTTTAAAAAAACCCGGGTGTCAGTGCCAAAACCCTGCCGACAATATAGTGTATTTGCTTGTATTGGGCCGTGTGGTTTTATACTTTTATTATGTGAAATTAAGTTTGTTTTTGGGCAAAATAAAAAATTTAACCCCTTAATACACCCCTTAAAATAACATTTTTTTTCTTAATTGTAATATTATTAACAATCTAACGTCTACACCGAATTAAATACACCCTTCAATAAATAAGTCACTATCTGCAAACTAGTGTTTTCATAAAATTTGTAAATCCGGTCCTGTCAGGCCGACTTTATTAAAATTTTGGGGACACTTTTTAGTTACTACCAGGGGGTTAAATTTCAATTTTGAAACGATTCGGACAATTTTTTCGGTATTTTGGGGCACAAAAACATTTTTCAACCCCTAAAAACTACCCTTAAAATATCCCAATTGGGCCCATTTTAAATAGGCTTCTTGCGGTAATGGATTTCAACACGTGGGCCAAATTTCGTTAAAATCAATTAACTCTTTCGAAAGTTATTGCCCGTACACACATATATATATATATATATATATATATATATATATATATATATATATATATACGTATATAAATTACATATATATATATATATATATATATATATATATATATATACATATATATATAAACATTTTTAAAAATGGTGCCAAAGTGTTTAGGAGGTTATGAAACGTCGAGAAATTTTGGTCCGACCTCTAGGTCCCGCCATCCGACCGACGCCAATAGTGTATGTTGCCATATGGCAAATACACTAATAACATAAAGTAATCAAATTATGTATTTGACTACGTACATTCAAATGGAAAGTAAAAGTATACAATTTAACTATAGGAATATTGTAACAGACACTAATGCATTAATTTTTTAGTTTTTCAATATTTTAAGTCATGAAAAAATTAAATGCTTTAACGTGACTTAATGACCGTCTTCTGAAACGTCGCGAAATTACGTAGATTTTTTTAGAAGACTAGCAATACTAATATAAGAAGATAGTATTATGTAGCTGTTTCAATGTTGGGATCTTAATCCCCACACTTTTTAAACGTCTGCGTATCAGTTAAGAAAAAATACACATTTTTCTATCAGCCTGGTAAAACAGGATCTCCAATATTGGGATGATATTTTGGTTTGATAAAAAACTATATAGTGAACATCAGTTTAATTTAGGCACAAAATAGTGATAAACCGACTATGTAAAGAGTTGGACACAACACAAATTTCGATGCCAACTAAATGTGACGATATAAGTATCAAAATAATACTGAAATGACGATTAAAATTTCCTAAAATGTTGAAATATATTTTAGTGAACCAAAACAATATACACAATTATGACAAAATAACAAGATATCCTTAGTTTTCTGAACAATTATCCTTATTTTTCTTTTGTACAAATCTTTTTCGAGAAAAATTTACTGTCTGTGATTTTGGTCTCTAATATGCTGCACAGAGTAGGTGAACTTTGTTATAACTAACAATTTTTTCTATTGCACCATAAGAAATATCGCTTAGTAAATCTCTTAAAATAATTATAGCTTAGCTTATGAGCTATGGTTTACTACTATTGTTGAAATTTGAAAATCAAACCCCGGGATGGATTTTTAAAGTACTACCTATCAAGTATTATTTTTATGCATGTGACAGCATTTGAAACACACTGAACAGAATTCACTTGTAGACAACATTTGGACAAAATCGCCCCGTAAAATTAGCAATGCTCTTTGGATAATTTTCTATACCTAATGAATTTTCCAAATAAAACATTACTAATTATATTTTTTTTTTTATTTATATGACAAGTTCGAAGACAAAAAGGTTTTGAGAAATCCACGAGCTTGTAAAAACAAAAACAATAAAATGTCAAATGTCTATATTTTTAGAAATATTTGATTATTACCATGTCAAAAAATAATTATGAAAACTCAGATAGCATCACGGAAATGTTTTCAATAAAAAAAATTGCTATAATTTTTATATCCAATTAACGCTTACTGACACTGTGCCATCTGAATCACTTGTTTTAATAATAATTTTATTGTTTTTAATTATATTCCCAAACGAAATATTTTTAAACTTTATTATAAATTATATCGTTCACATCACGATTAAGTACAACTGTATTTGTACACAGATGCAAATACTTTAAACAAATATTAAAAAAATATTTAGCATTGTTTTTTTATTAATGTACGTCAAAACTGACCTATTTTGCACTAAATAAAATAAACAATAATTTTAAAGACAAAAATATAATTAATGGAATATTTTCCATTAGTGTAGATTCCTTCTCGAATAGTTTCCTTTTTGAAATATTTGCCTATACAAATTTTAGAAAATATCACACGTTATTCTATTCAAATTAGCAGAGCTTACACATTGTGAAATAATATATTCTATACTTCGATCAAAAACTGTTTCTGTAGGGTGGTTTCATAGTGCAGATATACTTTAAGATGAAATAATTTACCAGTTCACTATTTGACACTATGTTCATCCTCAACAAACATGAACAAAAATGAACTGATACTACTATTTAGTCATTATTTGCCAATGGCGGATCAGAGCGTATTGAAAAATTTTGGTCTCATTGAAATAGGATAGCAAATATCTATACTAAACCGGCAACTGATAACAGGGATAAACAGTTATGTTAGATGATGGACCATCTGCCATTCATGGAAGACACTAAAACAATATATTATTAAAAAAGAAAAACAATAAGGCCCCGGTACTTTTATTCTAATCAAATAGTTTATTCTAATCAATAGTTGTTACATTATAAACTAAATATGTTTGCCAGCTGACCAAGAATGCTAGAACATAGCTAACAGGTTTTGTGCCACTTCCTCAACCAACTTTCAGAACATTCCACCGAGTCACGCTGGAAGAAATTTCAGGTGAACATACGGAAAATTTTCATTAAAAAAAAGAAGATCTGATAAGCATTCCCGAAATTATAGTATTTTTTATCAGCAAATGATTTCCTGGTAGGGAAAACATTCGGAAATCCTCAATCGATCTTATAGTTAAACAAAATGATGCAACAGTAAACAATTCCAAAGAATATTTTGAAAAAGTTATAAACAATGTTGAAGCACTAAATGAGTAAGCAGTAATTCTACGTAATATAATTAATATAATAATAATATCATGTGCTATCTGAACACTTAATTCAGCTCTAAGCAAAATGTTTTGGAGGCACGGTCTTGACGTCACTAAAACAAATGACGAACACCAGTTTTGTTGTATCAATGCCACATAATATTATAATAAACAAACTACGACTTACATATTTACTGTTTTATAATAGGTAGAGGTAACTATGTAATCCCCACTTTCATTTGTCATTAATTCATTAAAAGAGGTAAACAACGTTCAAAAATGAATCTGATCACAGTGTGCTAAGTGTTTCAATAAACGACTTCGTCTAGATCGTCTACTGTTTCTTTTTTTTATTTTAAGACGTGGTATTCATGCTCACAAGCACTATATGCGTCTCAAAATGAATTTGCATCATACAAGTGCCAAAAGTACCTAATCACCTTCAATTTTTCGATATCAACTCATTTTTTACTTGATAAGATGATATATAAAAAAAATATCAAAATTAATTATCAAAAATATTCATTTTGTGTACACTGTAAGTGTTCACGTAGAAAAACAAACTACTAAATATTTCATGTAGAACGCATTAATAGAAAATCTAGACTTGAAAATGACCTCAGGTTGTAATCATATAATTGCAGTCTATAAATAACATGTAGGAATGTCGTTGTTAAACTTTTTTTGCACTGGACTTTATATGCATGTATACAAGCATGTAAAGTGACCCAATACGCACTTGTGCGGTAAAGTAAAACAAAACTGGTCACGCAATACCAATTCCATAGTAGATCACTGTTTGTCTGTCGCAGTTTTTTTTTCGTATGACCTATTAGAAGCGTTTGCCGAGTTGTTTTGAAAATGATGTGAAAATCAGCTATTTTATAGAAAGACGTGCAAAAAATACCATTTCTACCTCGCGCGTAATGGTATTAGGACACTATAGGTACAGAATAATAATACTATTATTAGATATAACATGCATATGTCGTCGTTAAACTTTTTAATATGTAAAACATTAGACTGTAGTCACAAAAAACAAATTGGAGCTTATTTTTATATATTTTTCCCGAAAGCATATAGATTTGTTTGTAATTCCGGAAATGTCGGTTCAGAAACTTATTTTGGTTAGCTAACTTGATTATATTTCCTCTATAGTTTAGCTGTACAACATTAAACAATCAACGAGGAAAACAATGCTTCCCAGAAATAATTCAACTATTCAAATGCAAACTGTGTCCACGTGTTCGTAGAAGTTACTTTATTTTGTGTTGCGTCATATTCTGTTAAAATATAACAAAATAAAATCTATTTCATTTTATCAAAAGTATCTTAATTCTTTTCTCCGTTTCGAGAAGAGATAAATTTATAATAATTTGGTCCCTAAAATAGGAAGCGTTTATTTATGCTATACGTTTGTGATTAAAAACTTCTGATTATATACGTTTATTTACTATGTCCCGCTTTCAACGAAAGAGTCCCGCTTTTTTCACTGAAAAAGTTCAAAAATCCTGACTTGGCAAAAAAAAATTTGGCAACGCTGGATAGAAATTACATTATTGTTTCATATTTATATTTCTTTTTTCTATGTAAATTTTTCTATGGGCTAGGAAGTAGATCAACGCAAATTGAATCGTGCCTTTTGTACGTTTTATGTACAATAAACATTTATTATCATTAACTCCAAAAAAGTGTGTGGCATACTTAATGTAACAATTTTTTAAAAAAATGGTCAAGTCGTTTTCGATACATTTACATATAAAAAGTATAAAAGTCTCGTACGGAAACGGAATTACGGTCAAAAATTTCGTTACTATTTTACATATTAGTATCATTAATTATATGTTTATTCATAATTATTTGAACAGCGTTCGATTATTGTCTCAATAATGACCACTGGATACTCAGCAAGCATGTACTTTCATCTTCTTTCGAACATCTAAGAACGCATGTATTCAGGCATAAATATTAAAGTACAATTCCTGTGTTTAAAAAAGTAATGAACCGACTATACAAGTTTGTTCAGTGCGTAATATAATTTTCATTCATTAATTATTTTTTCAATGAACTCAATTATTAGTGTCGCCATTCAGTGTTTTTGTACACAGGTCTTATTTTAAATTGTAAATTATTCCAAAAAAACGGAAACTACAATAATTTTTCATTGTTAAAATTATTACAAACACCTATTAGTGACCCTATGTGAAAGTTTTCAAAATGAGTCATGACAGAGCTTTATTTTGCCATTGAGTCATGGTTAAGAGTCAACTGCCAAAATTAAAATTTCAAAGTAGGTATGGTTATTACGATTTTTAACAAATACGAAACTATTAAATTGTTAAACATTCATTGTTACAATGCTAAATCAGAAAAATTTATTTTTATCCACCAACACCGTCTGGACTCAAACCAGAATCTTTCCACTTTCGCGGCGGAATGAGTTATCAGTTACTCTACGGTGCGATATCTAAACAATCAATTCTTCATAATAAAGCAATTGTAACATAAAATCCACTACATGCGAGAGCTGATTATTTTAGCTAGGTACTGCTAGACATGAATCGTCTCTATAGCGAGAGTTATGAATGTATAGGTAAATTTCCATTTTTTCTTTATTAATCCAACCTAGGTACATCAAAGATGTAATTCAAAGGTAGATAAAGAGGCACCGTAGAGTAACTGATAACTCATTCCGCCGCGAAAGTGGAACGATTCTGGTTTGAGTCCAGACGGTGTTGGTGGATAAAAATAAATTTTTCTGATTTAGCATTGTAACAATGAATGTTTAACAATTAAATAGCAAACGTTCTGCAGCTTGTAGAAATTAAAACATCTTATACGAAACTATTAGTCCAAGTGACGGATGTAAAAAATGGTTCCAATTTAACAGAGGATGAAACTTTCAGAAAAGATAGTACATACAGTGAATTCAGTCAATTGCCTAGGTAACCCCCTGCGAGAACCTAATCCGACAGCAAGAAACATCACTTCCGGTTTTCATTTTGATATAGTTGCTAGTTCCATGAGTTAGAGCTCTTAATTTTTATGAATTTGTTGGTTAGTACTAGCTTGTAAGGAATATATATTATTGCCTTCTTAAATAATGATCAAAAATAATAGCAACTCAGTTTTTTTCATGTAAAACATTAAAAAAAACATAACGGCACTAACATGCAATAACATGAAAAAACTGATTTGCTATATGTCCTAAGAGGCTCTTACTAACCAACAAATTCATAAAAATTGAAAGCTCTAACTCTATGGGACTAGTAACCGAAAGTGGTGTTTCCTCGCAGTCGAATCAAGTTCTCGCAGGGTTGGGTAGGCAAGCGATTGAAATCACTGTATGTTTTACCTTTTCTGAAAGTTTCATCGTCTACAAAATCGGAACCATTTTTGACGGTGGTTGCTCCCACTATATTTATAGGTGTGTTTGGTGGTTTGATATATTAATTTAGTGTAGAAATTTACACTGAAAAGTTAGGTTTACTAAAAGGGTAAACTACTGGTACATTTGAAACAAACGAGTCAGTGATTATGAGTATATTGTACATACGCATAAAAAATAGATAAAAGGCACATCGTGACAGATTTCACTGAAATACCAAATAGGTCAGTGTACCTTACACTTCTGCATACAAACGCAGTACTATGCTAAACTCCATGGTAAATTGGTCAACGTAAGCCTTACTATTTTGTTACTTTCTAACAGAAACATCACATAATTTAAAGTGAGACAGAAATTTGGAAGTACTATTAATTTTAACATTGACCATCCATAATAACAAAAACATCCAGTTAGCTAAATTACACAAATTCTTAAATAATATTATGAGTTACTAAAGTACGCGTGATACCTCTTCAGCGATATTATTTAAAAAGAACTCTCATTCTGTTTTGAATTGCTGATATTTCGCAGAACTGATAAAAATAAGTATTTTTCGCAATTTAAAAATTTCTTACTTTTAGCGTGCAAAGTAATTGTAAAAACTTTATAAGCACATCTCTACAAAATCCAGATTAAATGTAGATTATATACCTAGTGTCATAATGGATTAAATTCGGTCGAGATATGGCACGAGCGGTAATACCAATACGTACGAGATATATCGGGTGTTTTACATGTAAGTAAAATTTAGCTGGTATTCACTTCATTGTTAAAATTTTTGACAATTCACTTCTGATTAAACATCATTTCTAATAGACAGACAAACGGTGAATTACTATTGAATTGGTATAGCGCGATCAGTGTTGTTGTTTTTTACCGCCCTAGTGTGTAATGGGTCAATTTACATGCCCGTTAAGTCAACCAACTTTTTATAGAGGGCTGTGCAAAAAATATTTGGTACTAATTCTCAAAAAATCAGATAAACTAAAATAGTGGACAATTAGCTATAATGTCTACAACTAATGTTATATTTAATTCGAACATAAAATAACACTTATTGTAGGCAATTTAGTGATATAAGAGTTTAATTACAAAGTAACATTTAGTTTGCATGTTGATATTTATACAAATGTAAACAAATCATCTGCCTATAATACAAAGTGTCCGAAAACAATCTTCTCAAATTAAATTGTATATTCTATTGCATTTCTCATAACAAGCTCTCTTATTTGATACGTCACAGAACACAATTGATTTTTTTCTAATTTGCCTCCAAAAATCAACACCCAAAATCGGAATTCGTTTATTTATGCTAAATACGTCATCTAACTTTAAATATGTTTCAACTTTTTTTCGGAGAAAATAAGCTGTGACAGACGAACAATCACGAGAGTTCATCGTATTTACGGAATCCTGAAAAAATTTTAATAACGATTTACTTAGTTATTAGTAAGCGGATAGAGGTCAAATTTTGTAAAGATGTTTAGCATGTAAATACGAAGAGCTCTATTGTTTTTAGAGGAAATCGGCGCATGCACAGAAGAGATATTTCATATCACGTTGCTTTTTATAATGGTCAAGCCTGTCTTTGCCAGGGAACTAAAGCAAATATCACAATATACCTGTTATTCGCGTCATCACACACGTAAATTGAAATTTATTATATGTCAAATGTCAGTATTTTTGAAGTTAGAGTAGTCCTGGCATCCGATTGGCTGGAATTTTTTAAATACTCCTAATCCTAATTCTGCCTTGTGAATATGACTTGAGAGGACGCCAGGACTCCTATATACGGCGCCGTTTTTAATGCTTGGTAGTCCATTTTTTCAACATTAAGTCAAATGACATAAATTTCACCAAAACACACTATATGTTTAAAATTGACGTACCTATATATTATCGTGTTTAATCACCAAAAAAACCGTTTTGAACAATCGGTACCAATACATCAAAAATAAAATATTTTGCATAAAGAAACAAAATTCGATTCTATAGCTGCATTTTCTTCATACACATCATAAATTATCTTAATGCGATTTACGAAGTTCGGAACTATATATATGCGTACCTTTTCTGCCCACATTCATAAAAAATATTCAGTGAACAATACTTAGAAGTTGATATTATATTACACAAGTGAACATTTAAAATATATGAATTATACATTTTTATCAATACAACACATAATGCATAAAATATCAGTTATAAATTCGTTTTTTAACAATGGATACAGACTGAAATTGGCATTTCATCCGAAAAAACGAACCAATGCAGCATAAAAAAATCTTCAGACGAAATATTTGTAAATTTTTATTTCACTTAAAAATAAAAGAGAAGATTTTGCTAAATTCGTTCATATTATTATGACTTTTGATGTTTTTGCATACATCTAAATCAACTCCAAATGGCACGACCCCCTGAGATGTTCTCGCCATTTTTACGAGGTTTAGTTTACACTGGTGAATAAATTTTGTTCGTCGGACTATGTATAGCTCATCTGAGCTATACACTAAATGACTAGACAGCTCATATTAATTTAACGCACGATTCATTTTAAGTAATAATAATTAAACCTTGAACGATATTCCATCTCAAACAATTAGACTCATGATAACTACGTATTCGTGTGGTTTTTTGCACCAACAATAAATATTCTATATTGTTGATATGTTTTGATTTAATTTACTATGTCTAAAGGGAGAAACAAGTTTAATTTAAAATTTTAATTGAGTTGTAGTTAGACGCATTTGATCGTGTTTTATTTATTATCTATTTTTATATAAAGATAAGTAATTAATTATCACCTTTATTAATCTTTATAGTTTATACGTAATATGTAATTAGAAAGTGGTAGTAAAAATTTTCACCTTGTAGCAGATTAAACTTTTTATTATACCCCAGATTTTAGAGGCGTCCAACTTTTGAAAATAATTAATCTCATGATCCATTCCGGAAATTATAATTATTAACAATATTGACTAAAAAATTAGATAGATAATGATTAGATAGACAGATAATAGATGCCCGACAACTAAGGTCATTAATGTCAATAAAAATGGTAAACTAGAAATTATTATAGCGATGAGCATCTAAAATCGATGGTTTGATTGACATCGGACCTTTTACTTTCGATGTCGATGTTTTTCCATCTTTGTTTCATAACCGATGTTTTTGTGATATCAATTTTTTTTAGATATTTGTATGTTCGGGTTCTCATTTTTTTAAATTAATTACTTGCAAAATATGTAATTTGAGTTCTTGTTAATTTTATGAATATGAAGATAAGTGACAACCAAAAAAGTGAAAACGTAGGATTAAATTTTATCGAAAAAAATCTCATTATAAGCGTTTAAATTTTAATTTATAAATCATCAAATAGGCTATTTGACTCAATTAAAAATATGTTACAAATTGTTGTAATCCCAATATATTACAGCATTAAAAAGCCTGTCCAATTTACTTTCATGATAAAATATGATTATTTTCTGTAAAAAAACTTGAGTAAAATTTAAATTTTTTTGTGATCTTATATCATGTGATGGAAAACGCTCTATGCTTGGTTACAACTCTGGCGACGTCACACGCAAGTAAAAATACAGAGTTACTCAAGACAATAAACAAATTTTCGTTTTCTTACCATAGCAATTATTTATCGTTTTCTTGCGTGTGACATCATATATCACATGACTAACAAATTTCGTTTTGGCGCGTTTTTTTATTCAAATTTTTAATATCCTATTACTTACTTTGTTGAATTACATAGGCAGGTTAAAAATCGAGGCTTAGCAATCCATCATCCAACATTTTTGACATCGACGGTTAGTTGCGATATATCATTCGATGTTAACATCGATGTTTTTCTTTCGATGCTCATCCCTATTTGATTACACGATTATTTTCCGAACAAATCGTAGTTATAAAAAAATCCTATCATAGCCATTTACGATTTATAACTGTCAGCTTATTTTCCTGACGTGTATTATTTAAACACGCAAATAAAAATAACCAATATCATAATAATAAACCCGTAGTTTTCTATTGTTTTCATTAATAATAACAAGCAACTATTTCTTTATTTACGTGAGGCTTATCATCAATGTTAAGCCTAAACACACGCGTTGAGATTTTGTTAACCGGTTAGTCTGCGTTATCATAATTGTCAAAATAATGTCAAAATACATTTGACATTTGTGATACATGTCGTTTTAATAATAAAAAAATATAAATAATCTGATTTGATGAACGTCGTTTTGGCTAGGACAATAAAGATTTTTAGTTTAAAAAAGTTTTATTTCCGGAATGTCTCGCCACAATGTGTCGTAACACCGCTGTTAAAGCGTTTGTTCGCTTATAACTGAATGCAGTTAAAAATCACATTTTGTAAAGCTTAACTGCCGTCAGAAAATACGAAACTAACGTTAAGGAACATTTATACCAAACATGAACCGCTGTTAACATTGAAGTTATGAATCTCACGCGTAAAAATGCAAGGAGGCTTTATAAATGTAACCATGTAGTTTTGTCATGAATAATTAGAGTTATTTCAGACGAGGCAACTTAGCAACGCTTTTTGGGTTTTGTACACAGTAACGACCACAAAAAAAAAAACGCCGACTCGCAAAATTGTCAAGTTACCCGAAAATTGTTTTTTTAGAAGTGACATCGGCAAAGTTGGAGTTCTGGAAACATCTAAGTACATGGCTGAGCGTGTAGTATAGTAATGACGCTGCTTATACGTTTTTGCCATGGCTCCACTATTGCAAACCTCCAGTTCTCCGATTCTAACTCGTAAAATAATTTTAAATTATTAAAAAAAAATGTTAAATTGAAAATATTAATTGGTGCCAATCAGCCTTAACAAAATTATCTGGATATCGAAACTAATTTCTCAATGAAAGAACTCATCTCAAACTAACAGTTGAAAAGTTGCAAAAATAAACACTTTTTCTCGTCACGAAAGAGATTTTCTGAGGTACTAAAAACTTTTCAATTGTCTATAAACTTTTTTTTTATTTACTATATGGTGCTTCGACTACTGAGGTCATTAGCACAAAAGGTTACAATATGGATACTATAATATTATAATATAATACATAATACGGTTACTATGGAAAAATTATATGATGACAGAAGGTAAGAAAAATAGTTATTTATTGCGTATAAGTTATCAATGGTTGACTACATTAATTATTAGTTGGGTTGTAATTATTTTTTGTTTCAGGTGTCCAACAAGAGCGCTAGGTCGCAGAGATTAGGATGATTGGGAGAAGAAGAAGGCTATTTTAGATGGTAAGTGTGAAGAATATTGTTTGGATGGTGACGGTTTAATGTTTATAGCTGATTGGTAAGCCCAGTTTCTTGTAAAAATTTAATTAACTTGTTAATATTTGATTCCGCATTGTTAAATATTTCTTTTAGATTATCCGGGAGTGTGCAGTCGTATCTGGCCTGGAAGTACTTCACGCAGTCTGTGAGAATATGTTTGACGGTTAGCGGGACGGAATTCGTCAAAGCCTCATAGATGAATGAAATTATTTTTTATACAGTTTTGCTACCCCTGACCTTTTCATATTTCAACACACAGAAGTTATTTATGTATATGTGTATCAGCACCTATCAAAGGCTGTATATTCCGCCACACCTTTCTTAGCTAAACATAGCTATGTACACATAATGTATATTTCTATGTGCCTAGGATACCGACTGTCACACAATGATCTCGTGACAATTTTCTAAATCTAGAGCTACCATTCAATAATGACTGATGAAAGTCACAATCGAAAGTTTTTCGCTTTTCGACATTTTTCAAATAGTTCGCATGACAAAAACTAAAGATCGGGTCTTTCATTATTAGCTGTTAAGAAATATTTTCGTATTTATTCCTTGAAAAGTTAACAGTCAAAACAGGGAATAATAATTTTGTAACCAAGCACAAATAAATAACGCTTTAACGTCTTTTTTAGCATTAGATCATTGGCATGAGTTCTATCTGACTTAAATAATGCTGTGATTTTTTTTGTCTAGCACCACAAGCGGTTTCAGTATAATTTTTTCCAAAGTTTTTGAAGTTATACTTCTTTTGGCGCACTGAGGGTAAAATTTTCTGTTACGTCATTCGAAACCCAAGGCTTTACTTTTCAATTATAATAAACACTTGACAACTGGGAAAAAGTTTCATGTGACGTCACAATCCTACTTCTCGCCTTGTCACTATTTTCAAAAATGTTACGTAAATCCTTAGTAATATACTAACCTTGAATTTTAAGCACTTCTATAAAAAGAGTGTTTAGGGAAAAGAAATATTCCCTATTACAAATAGATCTAAAGACATATATTAGGAAAGTAGCGGTACCTGTGCGAATAATTCGCACTAAAATTCGTTTCTAATTTCTCACACTCTTTATAACTTTCTTCTTTTTGTTGTATTACATTACGAAGCTCAGTGACGATTCAAGAAAATATTTTTCTAAAACTGTCATATAGAAAGTATCGAAAACGTTGAGCTGAAGCGCTGCCATACGAAAAGTATTTATACGTGAATTCTGATTAAAAATTAAGCAAAAAAAATTTACCGACCGTCAATCATGTTGACGTTGTTTCAAAGTTAGAACCGTCAGATGGCAGCATTGCTGCATATACTGAATAAATGTATAATTGTTATAATTAATTATTTTGCAAAAACAAAAGCAATAATAGATTTTTTAGTTGTTGATGTCGGTAGAGCAAGCAATTATCTATAAAATGATATAAAATTTATGTGGAGCAATTGTGTGGGTTTTTCGCAAAAGGGAGGCAAACATCTTAACCTTAGCGTATTAATAAATATGATGATATTTTAATCCTTTCCTTCTTTCAAAAGAGTGGAAGTAAAGCTGCGGACTTGTTTTGCTCAACAAAACAAACGTTACAGTTGCTTTCTGTTTTGCACGAGTCTAGTAAAGAATAGTTTTGAGGCAACTTATATAAAATAAAGAAACGACACAATGTTTGTGTTTTTGTTTGGCTCGTTCTCAATGCCATGGAAACGAACTCGAGTTGTTGTACGTGTGTATCGTGTATGTATGTATGTTATATATTATGCGACAGCAAAAACAGCAAAAAAACACAATATTATTAACAGGTGACAAAAGGAAGGACAGGCCCTATTATAGCCTAGATACGTCATTAATAGGTAGATCCCACTTCCACTTTCGGCGCACTACATTCAAGAAAATGAGACAAACGATTATCAATTTATATATTTAGAATTTAGAATACATAAGCTTTCCCTGGAACAGGCTTGTCTATTGAGCCCTATATTTTCCTGTTTTCAGGAAAAAAACTGAACTACGCATTTTCATTTATACTGCGATTGAAAAAGATTGTTTACGTGTTTGTAACCATATTTTTTTTTTCTTTTTAGCAATACGCATGTAAAAAACCGTTTTTCTGATATTTCAATGTAAGTTATTCAGCAAATGTTATATTTATGATAATGTTTTTTGATGTTTATTTACAATATTAATACAAGGCATTGTAAGGGTTAGTATTTTTCTGATTCAGTACATGATTTGGAAGGGATATTTCAGTCAAAATCACTGTTAACAATAAACTTGAGTATAATAAAGATTTAGCATTAGCATCTATTCACGAAACATTAGTATTGAAAATGAGAATTTCATATTAACACTTAATGCTACTTGAAAGTTATTTACAGAAGTTGTAGAGAATTTTATTGTCTACAAAATTGATATCTACAAAAAATTTTGTGAGGCTGACGGTTCCGGAGATACAGCAAAAACTATTACAGTTTTCTTTTAAACTTACCGCCGACCCCCTACGAATCCCCAAAAGAAAAATCACAACCGAATCAAAATGCAGTGTCGAATGAAGAATTAAATGCACTAAAAATATTTTTGGCACAACCCTCTATAGCGGTAGTAAACTAGTGCGTTATGTAAAACAAAAGAAATGCGAACGTACTCGTACTACCATTTCCATTTTACATGTATGTCAATTTACGCAGCTACAATAATTTAGAAGTAATCTTGCTCAAAATTAAACTGTAAAAAATGTTGAAAATTATGTGAAAACCAGCTATTTTATAGGGGGTACGTGCTAAAACACTATATATATTTCGTGTGTAACTGTAAAACTCGCTGTCAATCGTTTTTACCATGTCACCTTCGCTATAATATATATCATCACGCACTAGAAACATAACCTACAATTGTAGAAATTATTAACTTCCAGAGAAAAAACTTAAATGTAAAAAGAACAACATTCAGTCGCAATAAATGTGAATGTAATTTAGTTTTGTCGTGTCAAAAAAGTATCCAATTCTCCAAGGAGTATTTAGTGTTTTTAATAAGCACTGTTAAACAGAAGGTGGTGTGTAACATGTACCTCCTACATACTCGACATATTTTACACGTTATTACTGTAATTTTCCACATTTCTAGCTAGTAAATTTTTATAGAAACTACATAGTATTTAAACCTATCGGCTAAAAATAATAACCAGTTTCATAGTTTTCTAATCAATATCATAAAATCTTCACGATTTTGAAATTGAACAAAAATTCCAAAGGCAGAAAAGTTTTAAATAGATAACAATAGACAGTCGTACATTTATTTTTGTCCTATACGATTGAAATCATTAACCAAACTAAAAGGAAAATAAATGGTACGACAATGGTGTCCTATCTCTGACTTTCTTGCTCTACATATCGGTTGCGGATATATTCAGTAAACTGCCTTTTTAAATTTTTTGTGAGACAAATAGTTTGTGGTATATTGTAGGATCAATAATTATTAGTGTATTTGTCATAAGGCAACATACACTATTGGCGTTGGTCGGATGGCGGGACCTAGGGGTCGGACCAAAATTTCTCGACGTTTCATAACCTCCTAAACACGTTGGCACCATTTTTGAAAATGTTTATATATATGTATATATATATATATATATATATATATGTGTATATATATATATATATATATGTATATATATATATATATATATATATATATATATATATATATATATATATATATATATATATATATATATTTCAAAATCAGCCACTTTTTACACACATTCAAAAGTAAATTAAAAATATTCTTGGCAAATAATAGTTTCTATAAGTTGTCAGAATATTTAAATTTTAAAAATTATTGATGTACAGCTATATTGTTGGGTATTTATTATAATTATTATTGTACTTTTATATTATGACGATTCTATACCTGTAATAGGTCTTTTGATGAATAAAGTATCATATCATATCATATCATACATGTCAAAATTAAAAGTGCCCGAAGAACATGGCGAAAGTTGAGGCATGCGCACAAAACATTTTTAACTATGAAAAGATCTATTGTAAACCGAGGACTACCTGTATTTTGATAGTATTTATAAAGTGCAAAAAACTAAGAGAATCATTTTATTTATAAGTGTTTTTTATACAATAATTTAGATACGAGAAATTGTTACAACGTTGACAGATGAGAAATTTAAATTAGTTCCTAGAATACTGCCGGACGGTAAACAACGTCTGCTTCCACTATTACTATAACTGGGAAAACCACGTGTTTTTGTATACACACATATTATATACGCGTTGTTCATTTGTTTCAAGGATGCGTTAAACTATCAATATGCAAATTGCAAAATTATAAATCAATAAGTAACAGACAAATTCAGCAATTATACAAAAGTATACTAAACCATGTTTTATATTTTATCTGCCTGAACTACAGATTTTACAAATTATGTTACTTAATTTAATAACTTTTTTTAGTAATTATTTCGTAGATTTATTCCCGTCTTCGGTAAGAATACGCAACTTCGCGACAATACCGGTTCTGTCGTCAAGTGGTAACATCACCACCACCACCACTAAGTTGCCTACCTGTTTTTTCAGACGACAGGCCTAAATATCCAAAAAAATAATAACATCAAGAACAAAAACTTCACCAAAATATTACTACATAAAACAAACGTTTCGAAAATATATTATGACCTACAGAGGACACGAATAATTGAAAATACCTACCTATTATCTATAAAAATCCAATAACTGTTCATTTTTTTAAAATTATGGATTGTGAATCAATTTTATTCACTGTGACGCTACAAAAAAAGTGATTTAAAAATAAAACCTAAAAATTTTACGCTACTTGTGGCCCTGGATTTATTGCAGTCCTACAAATATTAGTGCCGAATTTCATAAATAATTAATTAAAGGCACAATACACATAATGCAGTTTGTTAATGTGAAAAATTGATTGCAAGTTTTTACTGAAAATTCATTAAGAGACCGACCAGTGTACATTCGTATTTTTTTGTACTTTGTTAACGTCTGTATTTATTTAGAATAAATAAAATTAAACGACTAATTTTATTTTCCCCAGGTTGTGGGGGGTTCCTGGGTCTAGGAACCAAGTGCCCTTATGTAAATCTGGCCCTGACAAACATTAAAGAATAATTTCTGACAAGAATATTGTATGTTGTTTACATTTTACACAGCCCTGAGAAATTTTAGATAGTTTGAATCTATAGGAATAACGTGTTTTTATCTAATTTTCTGTGTGATAAAGATGAAATGAACCTTGTTTATTATATTTCGTAATGCGACATAAATATAAAGTTTGCCATTTTTTATATAAATATTAAAAAATAAGACGTAAAACAATTAGCACTGATGACAATATTATTGCACAAAAACATACGAAACTTGTATTTAACTTTTCAACTAATTTGAACATTTCTATTTATATACTGGTTAATTAAATTTAGTTGCAAAATAGGTCGTCACGAATTAATAATAATAATTTTTTTAATCCTTAAAATTCGTCAGATTTTATGACAATTGCTTAAGAATTTGCTGCCTAACTTTGGAAACATTATAATTGTTTCTGAATGACTAAGAACAAAGGTTATCAAATTCGACGTGTTTATTATTATCTCGGAAACTATTTGAACAAATTTGAAAAGTTATTTCACGGTTTAAAAGTTTACATCTTAACATATATAAGCTATATACTAACCTGTTACCAACTAATTTCATTAAAAAATGTTAAATTATGGAAAGTCTCAAATAAATAAAAACAATATCGCTTCTACTCATTTTACTTTTTGTAGGATTTACGAAAACAGCACGCATATAAGATTTTTAGAGGTAATTATTGAAGTTACAGAAGATTTACAGATTAATTTTAAAATTTGAAGTTTCATAGCATCTTTAGTACTTAGGTACCGAGAAAAACAAAATGAATTTTTAGAAACATTTTTAGTAAGGATTTTTTTTTACTTTTCATTTGTAACAAAAATTATATTAAGTGTGTTTGTTGATAAGTTTTGAACTGGCTCTGAACCCCCAAAGCATCTGTCGACAGTATAGAACTCTCCAGACACAACTGCGTGTTTGTTAGTCCAATTCTAGAACTCTTCGAGCTGTTTGAACCTCGTTCAAACAATTTTACACTTCTGGCAGTTCTAGAAGCTTGGAACTGCTAGAACTCAATTTCGAACAGTCGGAAAAAAGTCGAAGAATTTGACAAGCATCCAGTTATGTCCAAAGGGTTCTGTATTGCTTTGGGAGTTGAGAAACACTTCAGAACTCACCAACAAACACACCTACTAAATAGTTAAAACACAATCGTTTCCAGTTTCCAAAACTTGCAATTCTACGCTCGCCATTAACTTTTTTTGAAAAATACGTATTAACAAAATATTTTGCAAAATTTTATTCTGTAATCTGTATAATTTATACACAGATTTTTATATACATTGTGTAATTTATACGGTTTTGATAAAAAAAAACTGAGCAAAAATAAAACTATTTTCTTTCGAGTAAATAAACAACCTTGCAAGATTACACGATGACGTCTTTGATTTTTTACAGATAACAGAAAATATGAAAAAATAACTGTTTTCTCAAAATAAACTTATTATCATGGTCGTGTTGAAAGTTATAAGAAAACGTAACAATATTAAATATTATTCTGGAGCTCTGTTCTAAGAACTTGTCAAAATAAAACTTCTATTGAATTGTTTGCTCCGTTTCATTATAGGATTGTACTTCGATGTTACGAACATGTTTCTCTGAATATTTCCCAAAAATATGGATTATTTAAAACAAGGTTTGACATGTTTGCGATGACAGTGAGTTTTTCATTATCAAAAATTAAAATTCATTTGTTTTGAACATTGTGATTTTAACGTGATTCATAAAAATTCTAAGTAAAAATGTATATGTAACGCACAAAAACTCCCTAAGAAATAAAATAACTAAAATATTTAGACCAAATATGTCAAAAAATTCCTCCAAAATGCATCTTTGTATATTTCAACTTATCAAAGTCAAGCAGCCACTAAATTAAAGCTTTTATATAGCTTTTTAAGTCCGAAATTACCGAACTTGATTTTGATTATTTTAAACAACATAAAAGTGTTCATGATTCTTAGAATTTAGTAATCCAGTAATCTTTCAAAATAAGTACTTGTTAAAACGTGGCGATGTGCTTCTAAAAAAGTAAATAATTTATCGATGTATTTATTGGATCTGATTTTATGATATCGTCGTCAACCTAACTTGATGTTACATGAATTCTAAATTGTTATCTAATGGCTGAATTCAACATCTCACAAAATAAAATTCAACAGCTAACTCCAAAATATACGAAATACAACAATGTTTAACGGTTAACGTCGGTATTTACCTAAATTAATTAATTAACAAACTCTCATTATCAAAATGTGAAAAGGTCATAAAATAATTAACCTATTTTAAATAAATTTAAAGGCAAACTGGATTTCTCGCTACGTCATTCGACCCACTTATAAAATTTCTCGCTTGTAAAAACCACAAATTCAATAATATTATTGCTGCTATTGACGGAGAAGAAGTCCTTCATCTATGCCGTTGAGCAGCAAACAAATGAAAATGCGAATACTTTCAAATGTTTTGACAATACCAGCTTCCGAATACACTTTAAGTTAGACGATTACTAGAAAGTATTGCTTTTATTGCTTGATCAAAAAAGTAACAACTGTCAGTTATCTAACTAACTAAAATAACTTTTTCGCAAGATGACCCCCCCACTACTTAACCGGAATTCTATATGGAACGTGGCTCAGATTATTGCAAGACAAACTCAATTAGCGACAATTTAATTTGTATAAAGTGCACAAACCTTCCATCCAGCAGAACTATTACTATCGCCTTTATCCTTGAAATAGGGAACGTTCTGAACCATCCACTCGTAAATCTGACTTAGGGTGAGACGTTTCTCCGGCGCTGACGTGATCGCCTGGGTAATGAGATCGGCGTAGCTAAGATTGCCCCAGGCATTGCGCCGACTAGAATTCTTCTTGGCGGCTGTCAACACCGACGTGGGCATTGGCAGCCCTGCGGCGTTCGGTGCCGCAGACACACCGTCCATGCCCACCCCTGGCATTGCGACGCCGCCAGAGCACTTGTTGCTCCCGACGCCGCCCGCTACCGTTCCGTCGTCCGGCGGGTCGACATAGTTTTCTGGACGCGGCAGAGGCCACGTGTTCGACCGTGCGCGAGTTTGGGGCTCGAAACCGTCCACTTCGGTTAATGGTTCCATGATATTCATCGTCGATGGATGTATCCAGTTATTATATTGTTGAATGTCCATAAAAATAGATTACTTGCAGAGTTTAGTCTGCAAAACTTAACACGCCACAAAAATATGTTCACCAAATGTGTAACTGAACTATTAATAAGATTTAACAACAAATCAATCAGTGTTTACAGTCTAATACATAAACACAATAAACGCGTTTGACAAAACATTGTGTCGCTCAATTTATAAATCCAAAACGCACGTGGCCGATCAAATGTTTACAAAAACAGGAGAAAAAATCAAGTTTAGAAAAGTTATCTAAACGACAGTTCTAGAAGCAATACAATTGTATAATTTATTCAAACTGCACGAATAATTATCACACTTCGCACCGTACATAGAATATTAATTGTGTATTAATTGAGCTAGGCAGAAGTCAAGGTTCAGTGAAATTTTAAACGCAAGGTGTTTTTTTTACACAGCTCACAATTAGTGTATACAGAGTTTTAGTTATACAACCAGCGAAGCTAAAAATATACTGGTGACTGCGTCGCAATTTAGCACGCTACTATTCGAAACACATTCCTATTTACACGTTCGAATTAATTTACAATCCCAGCCTATATTAATTAACAAACTAAAACACCACACACTTGCTGCATACATATAATATTATCAATATTATCACAAAACTCGTATAGTAACAAAACACATCACAGTCTATGTATAATTAGATAAAACAAGTGTCACAAACTGGATTTAATTTAAATATTAATTAAAGGCAATATTAACTCCATTTTAATCAATGACAAGGTCACAAAGATTGATAAAACAACACTCCTCAAAAAAATATTTGTGACGCAGTTACGAAATATCATCTACACGAGATAATTTAGCGGGAAACAGTGTTGCAACCTTCTGCTACAGTGGCTACAAACCAATTGATAAACTCCACAAGACTCGAGACTCGACACGACAGCGTGGCTCAGTTGAAACGATGGAAATAGTCACGAGGTCGACAGAGTATTTATGCGCATGCTCCGATCGAGTCAAACAGTTGTGTGACACCGACGATACTGGCGCCTTGCTATAATGTGTTCTAGCAAAGCAGGATTACGTAACGACTCTATCGTATGCCAGCAGGAATGAGATTTACTCTGTCTCATTTCAATATTATACGCGATAGCTATAACTCCCGCTCACTCGCACCCACTACGAATGTTTAGCGATTTTAAAACGTGTGCATTATACTCATAGTTTTACATATTTCCATGAACTGCAAATAAGAAAACGGATCGTAGTACTTTTTAACACGTTCTTTTCTACCTGAATATCTGCATAATTACAGCACACCTGTATAGAAAATTCGGTTTTGTTTAAGGTAACTTATCAAGTTGTCACCGCACTATAGGGCATTTTTCGAATCATTCACCTGATTCAAAAACTACATCTAATTGCCATTACTTTAAAATTTATTTACGTAACTTATAATCTTATAAACTTTTCGGAATTTTTTTTAATAGCCACTGTTTGATTTAGAAACGAATGACTTTAGTTCCCGAGCGTCTATAAATCACAATAACTATCTAATCTATTTTTAAATTGAAACATCGAAACTGTAACGAATTACTTGTTAAAAAATCCGGATAATTGAAGCTTTCGATTTTTTTCTGAACACAAGCTCTAAAGCATAAAAGATGGCGAAGTGCTGAAGCGCAATAGAAAGAGTATTGTAAGTCTAAGTACCTTTAGGAATTATTTTGTTTCGGCTCGAAGTTTTGAAAGACTATTATTTAATAATCACACTTTATAGGAACACGGTTATTAAAAAAAAGACAACACTAAATTCTGACGATATATTATAAGGCCAGGTCGAGTTTAAATATATAAAACAAAAGTTCTAGGGCCTTGTAAAAAATAAGGGAAAAATGATTTGATGTTAGTAATGATGCGAGTAACGTTTGTTATTATTATTAAAATAAAATTAATTGTTTGACTTTCTAATTTTATCCAACAAATTCGAAAAAAACTGTAACCAACTTTTTTTTATTTACGGTACTGGAATAATTTTACTTATGCATCTGAGTAAGCAGTTCAAGACCACAAACCTCGTTTAAAATTTGCTTTCATACGATTCGATTCCGTATTTTCTTTTCATAAAAGTAGTCAAAAAATATTCTTTTACATTTTTAAAAATGTGTCGCTTTATAGGTGCACACAACACAACTATAGAATATTTTATCATTTCAGTAAATACAATTCGAATGGCTTTCGTTCTAATTAATCTAAATTAAAGAGGCTTTATAGTAAATATTTCGTTAAAAAGGATTTTTTGCGGATCCCCTACAAAACTGCTCTTTTTCACGTCCGCATAACAGTAGTAAAGTGGTCATTTTAACACTAATAAAAAAATAAATGCCATTTAACCATCCAATAGTAATTTCTAGTTACATGTCTTATACTAGTATCATTTTTTTTGGATTTGTAGAAGTAAAGTTATTTCATGAATTGTAAAAATTCCAGCAACAAAATTTAATAACGACTTATTTTTTGCTTCCAGGGGGGACAACTGCCCCCCTCTGCCCCTCACTGGGTACGCTCATGACATTGCATTTAATGTGACGAGAAGTGCACTAAAATTACTTGGAAAATATACTCCCATTAAAAGCCGTATTATTATATAGGCTTAAGGGAGTTGAAGTTCAACGTTAAGAATTTATACTGTATACTTATTGTAATAGGTTAAGCTAGCTCTTATAAGGAAGAAACGATACATCTTCATTTATGTCCTGGAATTGAAATAAAGTTATTGCTTTAGTTTTCAACACTATATTCTGCGATGTAAAGGAAACCGAAACTTTTCACCGAAGAGTGATTGCAACTAAGATGGTTGGGGAAATTGTAGACACTCTTTCTCTTTCATTGCTTCTTTCCTCCGATATTTAACCATAGACTAAAAATACAACGCATAGCGATCGCAGACGATTCGGTAATGGTTTCTATCTCCATTTAAATATTCAGGCTCGGCAGGTCATGTTCAGTCCGTGTGGGTAGTGAGATGAAAAAAATTTTTTTTTCGATCTAGCGGTGATTAAATTAACAAACTTCAAAGCAAGCCCCCTCCAATTAACTCATGCCAGCACTGAGCATTTAAAGCCTAATAATTGTATATAGCTTATATTTTATAAGCCTCGTAATCGTATAACAAACCTTCGAAATCCCATAACTCTGGGGAAGCCAGCACATAAGTTAAATTGGTTAGGTAACAAACTTTACATTACAGAAATCTATACACTTTCATATTTTTAATACTGCTTTACGACCAAAACACTTTATTTATAAATATGTCAAAAAAATGTTGTCAAATTCCATGTGGGTATTTTACCCACACGGAATTTTTCGTATGGGTATAGCTACCCACAAAACCCTGGTCATCCGTCTTATCATTCGCGGAGATTTCATTAGGTTCTGAAAAAACCGTAATTCTACTCAACTTGAAAGTTACTCTCCAAAGAAAATTTCTTGTATAATTGTAATAAATTTCTATTGTGGAAAGGGGGTTACTAACAAATAAGAAATTTAATTCTACTTATTATATTAAAATTGAACACTACTTACGGGCTTCCATAAATAGTTAAATAAATAAAATTCATATGGTTATTCATACACTACCAAAACCTAAATTCGCAATTTTTAATTTCTTGTCTGTCTATTTGCTGGGCTAATCTCGGAGACGGCTGAACCAATTCTGATGAACTTTCACTTACAGGTAGAGGACTTTTCAAAGATTAATTTAGACTGCTTTTTACTATGCAAAAATTTGAAAAAATGAAAAAATTATTGTTAAACATTCATTGTTACAATGCTAAATCAGAAAAATTTATTTTTATCCACCAACACCGTCGGGATTCAAACCCGAATCTTTTCACTTTCGCGGCGGAATGAGTTATCAGTTACTCTACGGTGCGATATCTAAACAATCAATTCTTCATAATAAAGCAAATTGCAACATTAAATTCACTACATACTACATAGAGCTGGTTATTTTAACTAGGTACCTACCGCTAGACATGAATCATCTCAATAGCGAGAGTTATGAATGTATAGGTAAATTTCCATTTTTTCATTATTAATCCAACCTAAGTACATCATAATATGTAATTCAAAGGCAGATACAGGGGCTGGGCCATACCTATGTATATCACATGGAAATTTTTATATACGAAAGACTTCCGTAAAGTTGTAATATAATGATATAAGTTTCAATTTCTACAAGCTGCAGAACGGCTATTTAATTGTTAAACATTCATTGTTACAATCCTAAATCGGAAAATTTATTTTTATCCACCAACACCGTCGGGAAAAAATTATGGACTACTGTCTGCTTGTCCGAGTTAATCTTCGAAACGGCTGAACCTATTATGTGATGACACTTTACAAACAGATAAAGGCTATGCAGGGAGTGATTAAAGCTACATTTTATCCCAAAAATAAGCCTTAAGGTAGTTGTCGTGGTACAATATTGTCAAAAAGTCATAGATTATACGCGCCACAAAAGTATACTAGCTTGTAGCTAATTAATCCATAATTTGTACGCAAAACTGTACCCGTGGAAACGTAACCCATACAGTATTCATATGCATGTATACTTTTCTATAAATTGTTGAACTTTAAACCGTTATTTATAAATAATTAGACGGTCAAAAATGTTTTCTTATTTTTTTTTTAAACTCATAACAAATGCATTGAAAGACTGTCAGTTTTTAGAAAGTTTCTGACGGTTAGTTCTTTTTTTATAAATAAGAAACTGGTTCAGAACTACAGAGATTGTATACAATCAATGGTAATTATCCAATTTTTAATTGAATTTATCTCGGATTGTATACGGTCGATCGACTTCAAATTTTCAGGGTAGTTGTATTATCATGTCCTTAATAAGTATACAAAAATTGAGAATTTTCTGACGGTGTGCCTTAACCACGACAACTACTTTAAAGGAAGGGGGGCATTCATAAAGGATACGTTGTATTTCTGAAATTGCTTAAGCAAAAAACGTGAGACTCGGGAAAAATACTCTTTCTAGAAAATAGAGAAATACATGTGTCTTTTGAACACCCGAACGGGGTGGGGGTGGATTTTATATAAAAGAACTGCGGGTATAATCTATATATACCACGTGAACGAAATCGCGGGTAAACCGTTAGTATTAAAATAATTTTATCATTGCGATAAAAAAATACAATTTTTGAGATAGGAGCTATTTCAGACTGTCCACACTTTATATATCGAATAGAAAACTACACCATTTGCCCCGTCTAGTTTATGCGCGTTTATCATCTTACTTTTATATCTATGATTTTATCTAAAAAGTTATAGAAAGTAATTTTTACTAACTACTGTACGGGAAACCTTTCATGTGACTAGATAAAACTTTGGTAAATACTTAAACAAAAAAAGGAACTAAAAAAAAATAATTCACTCTAAAAAATCAGTAAAGTTTAATGATCAAAATGAAATAAAATAAAATTTCTAAAAAAACAGGTAACCTCAAAAAGTTTGATCTAACTCTCTACTAGAGTTGGGTAACTCTGAACCGGTTCAAAGAGCCGACTCCGACAGAAGATCCGTGAGAGCCGACTCACTTTTTTTGAGTCGACGGATCAACGGATCCGCATAACTCAGTGAAACACTTAACACACAGAAGCACATTTTACACTTACGTATCAGTTCTTGCTTTGGTGCATCTGTCAGCTCAAATGACTCATGCATCACATGTTTAGCTAGGCATTCTTGATTCTATACAGGTCGTGATATGATTGACTGAGCTAGGTAACTCAGTGGCAGACTGCAGTAACATATTCAGAACTCGGCTCTTTTTGAACCGGTTCAGTGAGCCGGCTCACATACGGGATCCAGATGCAAAGATGCAGATCACTAAAAAGACCCGTTTTTTCCATCTCTACTCTCTACAGCTATTTTACTACAATACAGAGTCCAGTGCGCGACCACAATTAGACTCGATCGTGGGAAATACCCTGTGTTGTCGGGCGTCTATTATTTACTACATTTATCAGATTATCGTGTGCTATCTGTAAACTTTCCTGATTGTCAGCGAATGATTTGCAAATCTGCATTGAAACAACTATCAGAAATTAGGTTAAATCCGTTGTTCTATGTTACTAGCTCGATAGATTAACGTATTGCAAACAACTAATTGTTGTGGCGTTTACGTTATTTCAACAGAAAAGTTCCAATGCAGTTTCTTCGCATCTTTGCAATTTCACTGTACAAGTTAGGGATTTACTTCATACATATGGCTAAAGTTATGAGAAGTCATATTATATGTATTATTATTATTGTTATTATATAGAAACTCTTTCGACTTATATTTTTATCTCTCATGTATAATATAGTTTGTTTCTTTATTATCCAGTGGAAGTTTTACGTCTCATTTATTATTTTTTAAATACTATACTATAGAATATGAATGATTAGTTTTATAATCTCACTGGGTAGATATTTTAAAGAACAAAATATATAATTAAAAGATTGTTTTTTTTAATAAAACTTCTCTAAGCGCGATCTAAGAATCTCTGCTAAACGTAAGTCAGCTCTGTGACGTAATGGAAAGGCGTATGCTTAGTACGTATATGAGGTCATCGGTTTGATCCCGGCCAACATCGTTAAATTTTCCTTTTTTCACATCTATTCCATATTATTCCACTTTATATTTATTTATATATTTATATACATTTTTATATATATTTTTAACTCCTTAATAGTTTTTTTTTATTTCCTAATTTAATTGTAATATCTGTCACGTCTAAGAAGTTTTACTTACACCGCGCGTAAAGGTTACACGCGCTCATTTTTTATCAGTACCGGGAGCTAATTTTATTACAGAGGTCATGAAGTATCCATGACCTAGCCGTAGGTGTTCAAATGATTACACGTCTTCTAAAAAAACAACGCAACTTTACTACAGTCTGGATGCTGTTACCACATTTTCATGAATGATAACTAATAGTTAACAGCACCGGGGCCGTCGAAAATTTGCGTATATCATATCATTTCAAAAGATCAACGTTAGTAGATTGCAGAGGCTGCCTCGTTCCGTTGAATAGTAGTGGAGGTATGACGTCTTCCAGTAAATTCAAATGTGAGAAAAGTGAAGTCAAATGTCAAAGAAATCAAAAGATGTCATATTTAATTTTTAAGATAAGAGATATACATAGTCCTAGTTGTTTATAAATAACATTTTTGATATTGGCATTTTAGGTTGATAAAAATATTAACTGTCCGCCAACTGACTAACACTGATTGGTCAGATGGAACGAAACAACATCTATAATATAATAATTAATAACTCATCTTTAAAGTTCAATTCCAGATATATGTTATAATAGAAAACAGTATCACGGGTAATTGGAATAAAGAAATAAATCAATTTAAACACTCATTGATATAATTGTTTTTTGTAATGCCAAATTGCATATTATATCATAGTTTTACTATTATTTAAGGATATTGAGAGCTTGAAAAAGTCTTAATTAAAGAAAAGACGAAACGTTGCAATCAATGAGTGTTTAAATTGATTTATTTCTTTATTCCAATTACCCGTGATACTGTTTTCTATTATAATTAATAACCTTGGCGTAAAGGTGAAAAATTGGTAGATTATATATTTGGTATGGATATCATGTCTGTTCAGGTCTCGAGGCGATTTTACAATGAAGAAGCAACAGCAATGTAATAAAAATATATGTGGAACATTGCTTTTGCCTCAAATTAATGATTGGTTTCCCGATGGAATCTTCATGCAAAACAGTGTACCATCTCATATAAAGTGTCACCAATTTTTTTTTACTGAATAACAAGTACTTACATGAGACCCATTGAAAAGTCATGGGTCATAGTTAAAACAGAAATCAGCCAACTTAACGACCATAACTACAAAGCAGAATTTCAGAAAAGCACATTCAGGTGTTGCATCATAATAAAGAAACTAAAAAAAATGTATATCTTTGTAGGTTCAACTCTGCAGCAGAAAGTATTGTTTGTATTCTGCAGATTCCAGTAGCCCCATATTAAGTTTGCAGTGCCACAATTTTTCATAATTGGCACGTGCTAAAAACGTATTTTAGTGGTAACAAATCACCAGTATTTATATCTGTTTTAGTTTTTTTCTGATTCTTTTTCTTTGATCCTGCTACAAAATGAGTATTAAAAAATCCTCTGGAGCGCGTTCAATTTTATTAATTTGGTTCTGCTAATTTAAGCGACTTTACAAAGTCCCCATCGCGTATTACACAAATGAAAGAACTCCCTTACAATCAGTAATAGAATACCTGAGGGTTTTGGTTACAATTCAAGTGAATGAGTATGAGCGTGCATATTCTTGTCAATTAATAGCGGCATGTTCTGAAAATTAATTACTCATTTCATAAGTATGCCTGTAATTTTACAATGTTATGTTGAGCGATTATTTTATGTATGGTATGTGACAGAGTTGTCGGTTTCATGAATGCAATTTGCAATCTCACGATAGATATCATAACTATAGTTAAACAAACCGACAATTTGAAATTAATTTCTCAAAAATATCTTCACATATTTTTTAAACAGAAGCATGTCTATTACCACATACTAAGTACATGATAGATTAACGACGCCAATAAAGCAAGAGTTTAATGACTATAAGTGAGGCGATTCTGCTGTCATCTATTAATGGAAAACTAATATTGAGGCTTCTATACTAATGCTGTCTGTACAGTCGACTCTCGATAATTTGACAGCCGTTAATTTGAATCTCTCGTTAATTTGAAATTTTTTCCAGGTCTCTGGATCAATATTAATTGGTACACTCGGTAATTTACAGCTGAAAGAATAGTATCTTGCCCGCCAACATGCAATAATTTGAAGTCCGGGCTTCCCTGCTCTCTATAATTTGAAGCGTTTATCATGCACAGAATGAGATATGAAATTTGAAAATTCATTGAACAATGATAGACTGAAGTCGCTCACTCAACAGAAAATTACGAACTTCTCTTCAAAATGAACAAGTGAATAATTGTACAAATGTTTAAAATAATAAATTACGAATTTTGATCAGACTCTTGTTTACTTGATTTTTTCCGTCCCTCCCTCTTGATTATTTAAACTCGTGTTATTTTGAATTCTTGAAATTTGAAATTTTTCTCTGTCCCTTTGAGTGTCAAATTATGGAGAGTCGACTGTATAATGTATGTTACTTATATGTTGACCCCCCCACCCTGAGCTCCCGTTGCGCCGCCAATGCTTATCAAATAAGTGGTTCATAATAAATGATAACACTGACCTATGTTTTATAAATCAATTAGATACAATGTATTTGATTAGTAATTGTGTACTGTCCTTGTACTATTTCCAAAATCAAGTTAGATATCGCTTACTTTTTTATTTATTACTATCAGTTCATATGTTAAAATTGCGTACAAATAAACAGTTTAAAAAAAAGCTGAACAAATTATTCTATAGTGAGAGCAGTCAAGTTAAGGGTCGCCGCACAGGCGCAATAGGCATCTCAAAAACCTCAAAAGAAAAGCACATATTTTTTTAATAATAACAACAAAAATACATTATATTGTATCAAAAAATAATGTTAAGTTTTAGAAGAACCCTCAAAATCACAGTGTGCTACAGATGCTTAATTGGTTATAGGTACTTTTTTAAATATCAAGATTATCAAGCATCAGTTCTACTTATGCTGTGTTGCAGAAAGCATTGTCAGAAAATCTGCTTTGACAATGGCCTTAGATAGTAACCACATAAATTTCTCCATAAGTCGTGTCAGGTTATGAATAGATCAGACTGGAGGATCATGGTGCGGACAAGTTATATTTGTCACGGCAATTGAAAATAGTAAAATTATTTTGGTGATAGAAGATCTATCACAATGTGATGTCGAATCCGCCATTTTACATACATATTTGGTTGTACTAACAGCATGCAAAATGTAAATGTGTTTATGGTTCAAATATCTGTCACCACATGTATCATTTTATGTCAAATCTTAATAGATATACTGTATGTAGTCGGTGAAATAGAAAAAGACAACAAATATAACGGGTAAATCGTTAGAAAATATAGAGTTCTCAAAAATAGAGATTCGACGTTATGGACGTCCCGATTGTATTTATGAAGGTGTGAAAAAAAACAAAGAATCAAACTATAGATTCCTCGAGGGGAAGATTCATAACTTTTGTAAGTTGTAATTTTTGCTTGAAAGATCTGTAGGTACTGTGATTCCTGGTACTGCATTTGGCTGTTACTTGAGTCTTTTGCTTTAACCTGACATAACCGTTTTTAGGCAAGGGGGATATTTGTAGGCATCTAATGTTCTTCACAATAGAATGTCCACAATCAATGTATTTGGTCACGTAAAATCACAGTGTTGAAAACTGAAAAACACGCGATCATCTTCTGTAATTTTGGTGAAACGACGCCGTTGAGCCAAATGTGTACAATGTCTAAGGTGATTTAAAACAAAAGGGTGGAAAAAAGATAAAGGCGATTACAAGATAAACTCGTGTCAAGTGGCGACTTCACACGATGTTTTAACCCTTGGCAGAATAAAGCGCTATTAGAAAGTGAAGCATTCCAATAAGGGAAAGGTAACCTAGTGTTGGAGCAGACTATATATGTAGTGATCAGTGATCAGTAAATTTACCAGACATAAATTGGTTCTGTAAATTAAATGTTTCTAGCACTGGGTTGACCGGGGAATACTATAAATCAGGAAAGAAGAATTATTGTGTCGTTTGAATGGCTCAAAATATAGGACCGTACTTAGAGCTAACAAAAATTAAGAATGACGAAAATTAAAATATGTACAAAATTGCATTACTTCAGGGTAATTTAATTACACAAAAAAAAAATGAAAAAATTGATTTTCGTGAAACTTGTTTGGTTTAGTTTCTAATATTATAGACAATGGTACAAAAAATGAAATCTCAATGTTTAAAAAAATATTGTTGGTGATTGTTTACCTAGTTACTTAAATAAATAATTCTTTATTATTGATATTTTCAAAATTTGCTGATATACTTGTACAGATAAACAATTTTTTTTATTTTTTTGTTAATTATTCAAATCGATGCATTTTTGAATTTATTATTTATGACCGAAAGAAAATAAAAATACTAGTACATTTAAATTATCAAGCCCATAATTTTTACGACTAATTCTTTGACATTCATCTCACTGTACAATAATTAATAATGAATTACAATGTAATCAAATTTTACTAATAACAAATTAATAGGAATCGAACACAATATTGAATAAAGACAGCATTACAAACATTTCTTTGCGCCATTAGCTTTAGATAAAGCCGTTTAATAATTACCTAGTGAGAATTAAATTAAAATGTATCTTTCATAACATCTCTGTTTTTAACTATTGAATTGAAGAAAACGCATATTGAACCGAATTTAAAAAAAGATGTAATAGAACATATAGTAATAAAATATGTGTACAAAAATTTATATTCTGTTTTGTAGTTTGCAAGAAATAAAATTAGTTGAAGTTGTATTAGAAATAGAAAAACAATCAGCCCGTTTTGAATTTACAAAAGACAAATTTTAATTTCAAAATTTTCCAAAGAAACTTACTCTAACGCTATGAAGGCCATCAGCTGGTTAGTGCTCACTCTGTTCAGCTTGTTTTTATCCTGCTGAAATATAGATGGCAGCATACAAAATATACAAAAATGCCATTACGAAACTATCAGCGGCTCTAAAACAGTGAAAATTGTGTGTTTGTGATCATAAAATTTAAAAATAATTCATAAAATAATAAAATTTAGAAAATACTCCATAACGACTTTACTGTATATAATTACATAAGTATTATGTTCGTTGTGCACTCTATAATATAAGACTTAAAATTAGTCTTAGAAAATTTTGTAAAATGGCGACTTTAGAAAGTGACGCGAATAATGAAACTGCACCCCCAAAAGAAGAAGAATTTAATGAATTTTACACAGAGGTGCGAATAAATTTAAATAAAATAATATTACATTCATAACTATTTCTGTAACAGCAAGTATTATATTTTTGTAACTAGTATGACTTTTATTGTTCATGACAATTTATAGGTTAATGTCACTTTATTTTTGTTCTAGGTGAAAGAAATAGAAAAGAGAGATTCCGTTCTAACTTCTAAACAACAAATAGATAGATTGTTAAGACCTGGCTCAACATATTTTAATTTAAATCCTTTTGAAGTACTTCATGTTGATCCTGAATCAACTATTGAGGAAATAAAAAAGAAATACAGACGGTTGTCGATTCTTGTACATCCAGATAAAAATCAGGATGATGCAGAAAGAGCACAACAAGCATTTGAAATTATTAATAAGGCCTGGAAGACCCTTGAAAACGAAGAAACATTTAGGAAATGTATGGATATTATCGAAGAAGCTAAAGGCAGAACCGACGTGATGGTAAGGATAACTTATAAGAACGCATTTTTTCTATCGTATGAAATTGATGGATAT
The DNA here is from genome assembly GCA_034508555.1 of Venustoraphidia nigricollis. Classification (NCBI taxonomy): domain Eukaryota; kingdom Metazoa; phylum Arthropoda; class Insecta; order Raphidioptera; family Raphidiidae; genus Venustoraphidia; species Venustoraphidia nigricollis. The sequence continues at coordinate 1,775,984 of JAVRKA010000044.1, read as the reverse complement.
AAAATCTATTTTCAGATTCAGGAAAAACGCAAAAAATTGAAAAAAGACGGAAAAGTGAGTGAGACAATTCCAGAAGATGATCCAGAAAAATACAAACATGCTGTGTATGTTTTAACGATGAAACTATTCGCTGACCTCGAACGAAAACGAAGGGAATTAGCTAATCGAGATCAGGAAGAACGAAAGCGGAAAAGAGAACAAGAAATAGAAGAAGAGGAACAAAAGAAATTAGAAAAAGAATGGCAAAAGAATTTTGAAGTAAGCGCCAAATGCTTCAGATTTTTTTTATTTTGTTAAATATTTTATTTTGGTGTTTATGTAGTTTTTAAGACGCTAATTATGAAGAGCTAAGAAATATTGTGTTTTTAATCAAAAACCGTAGGGTAAACTACTAGGCATTGGACAGAACACATTTTCATTAGCTATAAATTATAATAGGAATAAGAACGATACTAAAGCAGATTTAAATGACTCATTTTATGAGTCATTCAAATTTGCTTTAGTATCGTTCTTATTCTTATTATAGCTAATGAAAATATGTTCTGTCCAATGACTAGTAGGTTATCCTATTTAAAATACAATTTTTTTCAGGAATCACGTCAAAATCGTGTTAATAGTTGGCAGACGTTTCAAGCAGGTAAATCTGGAAAATCGAAATCGAGCAAAAAAATGAAAGCTTTTAAACCACCCAAATTGAAACCCGAATCTAGATAAACTCAAATAATATATTTCTCTTTTTTCTTTTGTATTATTTATGTTATAGTTAAGATTTTAATGATATATTTTACAAAAATAATAGAACATATTGTATCAAACAGACTATCGAATAAAACACGTAAATATATGAGTGCTACCTATTTTTATATATTAAAATATTGTTTTTTTTCTGTTTGCGCTTTTAACGATGCATTTAAAATATTTTACAATAGTTTTAATAAATAACTAATCAGAATTTTCAGATACTTAATTTTTTTTTAATAAAAAATTGAGTTTTTTATGATAACGCTAGGGTTCATTCATTACTACAATTAAGACCGAACTTAACCTTAAATACATATTGTAGGATGCAATGCAGCCTACATAATATTTTAATGGCTGAATACCATGCGCCATTGGCTTGAAAAAAAAAATGCATCACCTGTGCGTCGAGAACAGACTAATTTTTAAATTCGTATGTTAGCATTACTGGATTTTTTTTTAAACATTCGAATTTGATAACAAAGCATTAGATTGATATTTAAAACTTGTCTTACCCACGAAATGAACAGGCACTATTTAAAAAGACATTCCTTTAGTTTCATAACTAAACGCTTCTGATTTAATGATATTGGCATCATTACAAACTAATTATATAAACTGTTTGGTAACACGTTTCAATTACGAAACCGATATTATCAAAATTTAAATACAGCGTAAGTTATTTAAGTTTGTACCACCGCACACGGGATCAAAAAAACTGTCTAAGATTTCCGTTTGTTAACTGGTATAAGGAGCATGCATTTTTTCACTCATTTTTGTGAACTTCTTAAGTTTCATGCAGTTAAAATTCAATTATTAAATCGAATTTTTTTCATAAAATTTTGACCAGCTAAGCCTTGGCTTTCAGTTCCTAATACAGTATAACCTCTCAATAGCGGACACCTGCGGTGCATCCTAAAATGTCCGGTATTTAGAGGTGGATCAAAGAACAATAATATCGATTACTATGTAATTACTCTTTGAAATAGTCTGCAATTGTTTTGAACTTTTAATTTTATCAGTAAATATTTCTGATTCGCATTCAAGTAGGATTTGAGAAATATTGTAAATGTGAAAATTATTAGATTTTGGCTACATAATCCGGTGTCATTTAGTCAGTCCGAAATTAGAAGGTAAATTTGCATTAAATTTTTCAGTTTTGACGATGCCAGACTGTCCGTGACCGTTATATGGAGGGTCCGTTATTTAAAGGTGTAAAAGTAGAATCATCCGCAATTTAGAGGAGTTTGTTTTATGGAGGTGTCCGCAAATAGAAGTTATACTGTATTTGATTTTCTTTTTGACGTTTCTGTGCGTCGCTTAACCTTTTCCAAGAGAATCAGGAAAATATTGCAAAAAATTTTCAACTTCGATTTCACACAGGGGTGTGCAAATTTATTTGAAATCCGTCCAGGAGTTTAAGCGTGAAAGAAACAAAATAAACAAACTATTATTATATTAGTAAGGATTAAACTATTTCACAAAAAAAAACACTTGAAAATAATAATAATGAAACATGGAAGGAGTTTAAAAAGGTTAACAAAGAAATTATCCAACGTTCAGTATAAAATTTTTTTAATTATTAACTATTAATTATTAAGTATAACACATGATATGTACAACAATATGGAGGCAGAGATCTTATTTATAATAGGTAATAAAATTATTAAAGGTTGTTATAGGGAAGACCTCAAATATTTAAGTTGTAATAAAAATGGATTATTATTTTCAAAACATCAGTCGTTTAGTTAATTCTGATTGGCACAATCGTACATTTGGAAGAAAAGTTCAAAATACAAAATAATTTTATTACTAGAAATGATTCTAATTTTTCAATGATTACAATCATAAAATATTGATTTTCTTTAAAAAAAAGTTTTCCAAGATTTACATAGTAATACAGTGAAGTGTTTTGTACATCGCTAAATAGTTGTTTTAAGTTGTCCCCAATGTTATCGTTTTTAAAAATTCTTGTATTTCCTGAATGATTCGTTTAAGAGATGTAAACTAGTTACATCTGTTTTTATTCCCTTTCCAGTCCGTATATGGCAGTGTAATCAACGAAACCTTTTATTTTTTTATTAAAAAAAATCTAAATTTTAAAAAGAAAATTAATATTTTATTATACGATCTAACTACGCCATTGGATTAAAAGAAATATTTCTTGGGTAAACATTTTGTAAATATGTTTTTATAAAAAATTTTAGTACTTAACTGTTTTGTTTTTATATAAACAATTATAATTTATTTTATATTTTAATAATTGAAAAGGACCAAAAATGTGGTAGAAACGTTTTATAAATAAAAAAATATTTTGAACAGTAATCGCAAGTGGTTTCGTTTTATTTAATAAATTGAGTATCTTGTAAAAAATAAAAAAAACGATACCATTCTAGGGATTATAATTTCTAAACAAAATGTGTTTTCTATGGGTGACTGTGATTGCAATATTAATATGAAATTAATAAATTGTTACAAAATATACTATAAATGTGTTAAACACGTATTAGAAATTTTAAAGCAAAAATTACTTCAGAAAAGTATTTTATAACAGCCTATATAATACTAAAAATATACAAAAAAAAAAACTATTTTATAAAAATCTTAATGCATTTGTAAAATAAAACACTAAAAAAAATGGAAATTCGTTCAGAATGGAATCAAAATGGAATGTATAGACTTTTACAAAAACACGAAAGCATTTCTGCTCATTAAACATTTTAGTAAAAATAAATAATTTTAAATGAATTTAAAAAGTTTGCATTCGCGATACAAATTTTTAGAATTATTACGTTATGAAGTAACGATAATTATAAACTTTCAATATAACATTTCATATAAATATAATTTAACCATTCAGGCAATTAACCCTGCTTCTATTTTAATCATTTATACACAAAAATTGAACTGTACTTAAAACTGTACATGTAAAAGACGTAAATTTAGTTACGAAGCACGGTGGTCCAAAGAGGGTCGCAATGAAAGACTTCCTTCGACCCAGAAGTTTGGTCTCTCCAACATTCTTTGCCATAATGATAATTCCTTGCCAGTAGCGTCCATCCACTCTACCGTTTTACCATAGTGTTTACCTAAAAGAAAAACGAATTTTAATATTTTAGTGACGATATAGAAAAATAGTACGTGCCAATCTTTTTATTATACCTTTAGATAATTAAATACAGTGTTTATAGTTTGTACACAAAAGAATTAAATTTTAATTTGAATGTTATAGCACACGCGATATTACAAAATTGTACCATTTGGCTATGGGACCACAGAATTTATTTTTTTAATGAGAAATACAACAATCTGTGATAAACATACCAAGTAAATTTTTTGTTCATATTAAATTTTGTTATTTGTTTTAATTATGAAAAAAACCCGGGTCGCAGTGCCAAAACCCTGCCGACAATATAGTGTATTTGCTAATACAGGCAGACTGGTTTTATTACATGAACTTAAGTTTGTTTTTGGTCAAAATCAAAAATTTAACCCCTTAATACACCCCTTAAATTAACAGTTTGTTTTTAATTGCAACATTACTATCATCAAACCTCTACACCAAATTAAATACACCTTTCAGTAAATAATTCACTATCTGCAAACTAGTGTTTTCATAAAATTTGTAAGTCCGGTCCTGTCGGGCCGATTTTATTGAAATTTTAGGGCCACTTTTTAATTGCTACTAAAGGGTTAAATTTCAATTTTGAAACGATTCTGAGAATTTTTTCGGTATTTTGGGGCCCAAAAACATTTTTCAACCCCTAAAAACTACCCTTAAAATGGCCCGATTACGCCCATTTTAAATAGGCTTCTTGCGGTGATGGATTTCAACACGTGGGCCAAATTTCGTTAAAATTAATTAACTCTTTCGAAAGTTATTGCCCGCACACACATATATATATATATATATATATATATATATATATATACGCATATATATATATATTATATATATATATATATATATATATATATACGCATATATATATATATTATATATATATATATATATATATATATATATATATATATATATATATATATATATATATATATATATATATATATATAAATATATATATACATATATATATAAACATTTTTAAAAATGGTGCCAAAGGGTGTAGGAGGTTATGAAACGTCGAGAAATTTTGGTCCGACCCCTAGGTCCCGCCATCCGACCAACGCCAATAGTGTATGTTGCCATATGGCAAATACACTAACAATACGTTCGCATGGTGGACTGGTATATAAACACAAAAATTACGAATTGATGCCACAATTTTATTTAACGCAACTAAATTAGCAATGGAGGGAGGGATCCTGTACAAGACTGACAAACCATAATTTGCGCGGTAAAAAAAAAATTATTTAAGTAAAAACTTTTTGTTTTGGACACATTGTCAGTTAGTACTGTAAAAAGTAGATTGACATCAGGCAAAAAACTTAAATAGCAGTATGGTTGACAAGGAGTACACACTAGGTCAAGTACTATTTAGTATTTACCTGTTCCTAGCGAAAACCTTACTCCACCTAGGAACTCGTTACTCGCGAGTCTGTCATGATCCCAAACAGTTAATTCCAGACATCTTTCAGATAATTCTTGTAACGAAACGTCATCATAAATAAAACTATGATTCCATACTGGATTAACTGTACGTCTTAAAACGGGCGTTTTTTGTTTTGAACTACGACCTTTGTCTGGTAAAAGGTAGCTGCAAAGAAAAAGAATATTTAAATATGATTCATGTTAAAAATTTAAAAATAACAAAACACTAAATTACCTTTTACAGAAAGGATCTGACGTTCCATTTGCCTTCACAGCGACTAAATTCTTAGCTTCTTTGACTAAAACGTGAAGTGCGCCCTTTGATCTTTTGCCCTTCTTCTGAATCGTCATGTCTGGTGGCACAAACTTCAATCCAATAATCACGTCACCTTTATAAGACATGAGATCATCAAATGGTTCAGTCTGAAACGAAAAATACATTATTACATGTTTAAAAAAACTGCCCAATAGCGTTTTCTGAATGTTGGTGTGTTGTACGTATGTTGAATCTTTTTTTATTGTAGGTACTTATATTTAAAAGTTCAGGACTCAATATATGAGCAACTAAGGTCCAGGACTTCAAGTGCAAGAAGGATCTTTACCATGTCTCGAAAGTTCTAAGTGCATAGGACAAAAAAATATGGACAAGTGTATGTCGAACTCGCGCCCTAAGGGTTGCGTATCGTTATACCAAACTATACAAAATAATTTGGTCGTGTAATAATTCTGCATTGAATTAGAAATGAATAATTTTTGTATTTTATTCTTTTACTTTTCCAAATGTCAAGATTCTAGTTAACACGAACTACTCTATATATGTTGTGATAAATTAGTCGGTATCAAAATATGTGTTTTTTTATTGTACTGAGTTAGAAGTTTGCATTTTTATACAGGGTTATGAGGTTGTAGACCTTAGAATCTGATATATCTAACCATTCCATAGAAAAAGTGCCTTGAAGGACAGACAGACAGACAACAAAGTGACCCTATAAGGGTTCCGTACTGCAAATCAAGTACTAGGACCACATTTGTTAAAAATTTCTTGGGGTTCAGTATGATGATAAGATAAGTTTGTGGTTTTACTTACCCTTTCTTGTAGATGATACCATTTTGGAGAAGGTTCATCGAAAACTTTATTCTCTAAAGACATCATGACCTCCCCTAAGAAATCATTTCTACCAAACATATCTGAATGCCATACTGTCAGCCAAAGAGTTCTTGTCTCCAGGCCATTCAATGTAATGTGGAACTTCAGTGTCTCGTCGAAAACTGGATTCAGAGTATGTTTCTTCACTTTCGTTTTTCGTTTACCGCTCTTCGATTTGTCGGGTAAAAGATATACTTTAACATAAGGATCGGATCGATTTCGTTTCACGTCGACAGCGGCTAGATCACGACATTGCTTTATGTTGATTTCCAAAGCCCCGGCCTTGTAATTGTACTGCAGTCCAAATTCAACTTGACCACGAACAGTGACAGTACCGTATCTTCCTTCGCCGGCTCCTGAATACACACTCGCCATTGAATCGGAACGTACCTGGAAACAGAATATTTTTCTTACATATCTGAATACAAAATTTAAGGCTGTCGGAACGCTCTGAATTTAAGTCAAAAATAGAGCTTAGGCTGTCAACTGATTGTAGACTTATTCGTCAACATTCTGCAAAAATTCTTGCTCTATAAGGAAGATAAAGGACAAATCTAGGTCTCTAATGGACTACTTTTGTAATTTATGTACGATTTACAAGAAAAAAGTTGGCATTAATTGTGCCAAAAAAACACACGTTTTCAATGTCACACTACGACCTTATTCGTAGGTACTTATTTCACAAAACTGTTCCATCACAAACCTAAAGTGACTCTTCCTTTTTCGGAAAAGTTTTTTAAATCTTCAAAATATTTCCAAAAATTAGAGTAATCAATTGACAGCGGCACCCTTGCAACAACATTTTTTAGCCTCGTAGTTGGCACCAGCCAAAAATTGAAACGTGCGGATGATTTGAGTGAGACAGAGCTAAAGAAAGTCACACCCACAATATGTCTTTTGCCTACGTCGCCTCTTACCGCTGGGTCTCAGCACAAACAAAATTCAGAGCGTTCCGACAGCCTTAAGGGACCAGTTACACACTTATACTTCACAAATAGGGTTTCTGTTCGAGAATTGTCGAGAAATTTGTCTTTAGTCGAGGCGGGAAAAAAACCCAACGCCTCGAGAAGTCGAGAAATCAATTCCGTGCGCTAGGTAGCTAAAAAAAACACGCATATAACATGCACGTCACGAGTCGCATCGTTGTCAACCCGCTGTTCGTAATTTTTGTTCATTTAATTTTATTAAATATTTTTTATTTAAAACCCAATAATTATAAAAAAGTTAAGTACATACTATCCTACTCTTTACTTTTTATATAGACTAGTTTAATTTATTGTTTGTTGTTAATTTGTTAATTAATAAGCGCAATTTATGGCAACTAAAAATTTACTGTTTCTTTAAATTAATCTCATCTATCAGTCTAATTTGTAATAAAGCAGAAATTTGAAAATAACATCGTGTTTTATTAAAAATTTCTCGAGAAATAAAAAAAGTCGAGAAACCAGAAACCCTATTCACAATATAATATAAACGTGGGACGGATATGATTTGCATTGTTTCATTGTTTTACCGCTCCATTATGCGAACCATATTATAACGATGACCAACTCATTAAACTTTAATACCTTATCATTAGATTTTCGTGCATTTTCTGCACGCAATAAATTTCTTCTTAGCACGACGCATCACACATAGTTTTGGGAAATTTATTTTAGACGTGCTTCAAGAATTCAGATAATAAAAAAAACTACTTATACTAAACGCTTATACTTCGATCGCGTGAGTTCACCCAAAGATTAATTGTAGTTTTTTTCTTTCACTCCCTAAAACTAGCCCCTAAAATCGAAATTCAACTTTTTTTCAAACGATCTCTGATAAAAATTATGTGACAAAGCGACAGCCAGACACCGAGATATTTCCTATGTGTTTGAAGATATATTGTAGATTATCATAGGCGCTCAATAGTTGAGGTCATCAGCGTCTATCCTAATTGTTTGCTATGGAATGCCAAAAATGATTTTTATTTTGAAGCGATTTGACTACTATTATAGCGTTCGAAAAAAAATAGTAAAATTCAGAAACGTACCCCAAGGGATGACAATCCTCCCGAACGGCTCTGATGAATGGCGACCAATCGATCAATGTCATCATCAGCCGGCGGTGGCCAATCAGTACTCGATATCGATCTGCTAGGCGCTGGACTAGGTGATCCGCTTTTGCTGCTGCCACTTCGCGGTCGAACCAATGGTGAGGAGTTCGCTTCTGATACACTTGCGTCATCTAAAACAATAAATACAATAGAATGTTAAAATCACGTCATTACACAAGAATAGATAGGTTTCGAATTTGTGAGTGATGCAATTCTAAACTTTAATGTATCGTCATCAAAATATTACTTCAGGTGTATTACTGTTTAGCATCCCTTTTTCCTCAATTTTGTCATTTTAACGATGATAAAATTCAGTTGTTTTATTACTACATCTGCTAAAATAGCTATTCTTCACACAATGTTAAGTCTCTACTCGCATTTGCAATTATAATACGACATGCAACCTAATTTCGAAATTGGATTGATCTCAAAATACCACTTCACATTTTAACAAACAAAAAATCACATAACTTTTATGCGAAACGAAAACATGAGATGCATGAAATAAATTAAGTAATCAATAAAAATTGACTTTCGTATAATCAAAATATATTTTCTTAATATTATTTTAAAGCTTTATACTTTACGCTTTTCACAATAATTAATTTTTCTAAGCATTGGAGACTTGAATGCTACGTTAGACAGGAAGCTTTGATATCCTAAGCATAATGGAACGTTTCTGAGACTATTGTTTACATCTAGAGAACCAAAAAAACCGACTGTGATAATTTATTATATATAAGTATTTTTCTACAAAAAAAAAAATGGGAGAGGGCTATTCCTGGATGATGAACCAATATTTCGAGTAGATTTAGCTTCTACATTAACATTATCGAATAATTTCAGTAGTTATTTTTGCAATCTCTTCAATTAAATTCATTACTGTCGACTGCAGATGCTCTACTACTAAGTTCACTTGCGTCGCTATTTTTTAATATTTCTGTTATTTGTACAAAATCATTTTAACTGTAGTCATTACCAATGCATACTTCAAGTAATTACTATTATCTAAAATATTTATACGCCTCCTCAAAACCAGTTTTTACTTAAGAAAGGTCATTTTAACAGATTATTGTAACTGTTATACAAGTTTAGTAGAGGTTGCCTCGTTGCGTTGGATAGTAGTGAGAGGATGACGTCATCTAGCGGATCTGTCAATTGATTGCGTGACCGCGACTGTTATTTATAAACTTTAATGGCCGTCTTAAACAGACGATACAGAAATCAAAAGACAGGATATTGATATTATTTGCAATAAGTTGAATTTTTAAGGTAAGAGATTTGTATAATCCTAGCTGAAGTTTTGATATTGTCATTATAGAGTTCACAAAAATATGAATGGTCAGTCAATCCTGCACTTACACTGATTGGTCTGATGGAACGAGGTAATCTCTGTAATCTACTAACCTTGAGTTTTATATACTGCTGTTATAAATTATTATTTATAACTTTCGACTTCTGTGTCGATTGATTTTATGCACGTATTTTGTTTTAATTTTCATTTTGAACGCCATATCAACACTAAAAATACACGTTTGACAAGTTTTCTAATATTATTTCTAATTAATGCAGACAGCACCTAATTTATTTATAGCAAATGCATTCTCGTATTTTACAGTTTATAAATACTACTAACAATTACACTTGCTAAATTATTACTAAAGATAAAAAATAACTAACAGATCTGCGGTTGAAATCATGTCCGTATTAATATGTACTGTAGATAGCACGAAAATAGCAATCACCCGAATCATGTATTTGTCTTTTTTGTGGTAACAGTTCGTTGGTTTTGAATTGCTACTATCATTAGTGATGTAAAATTACCGGTCATTTAGGGACCATCCATAAATTACGTTACACGTTAAGAGGGGGTGGGGGGGAGGTCGACATATTAAAGAGCTTAGTTTGTGCTGAAAATCTCGAAATGTACATTCATTAATAAAATTGTATGTAGACGTATATTTTGTTGTTGCCAGTTGTCTTGCGTAAAGCCAGGGAAAATTGTGCAGAAAGAGTGGCCACCCTGTTTTATCTATATCATTCTTAATCAAACAATGAGTTGGGATTTAGGAGAGACAAAGAGAAGACTTTGGACCTCCAATAAACGACCTAGGTGGTCCATATGACCCAGGTGGTCATCAGTTTCGTACTTATTTATTACTTGGCACAAGATCGTTTACGATTGCAGACATGTATTTATTAACCTTAGTTTTGAATAAATATTGTAGCTAGTGCGATAAATATATAGTTAGTAGAGTTGTGTAGTTCGGGAACGAACTAGTTCCAATAAGCGCTCTTATTAATGAACTGAGTGAACTAGTTCACAGTCAATCAAGAAACCAGTTCGTTAGTTCTATCGCGTAATTATTGAATTATAAAAAAAATTAATATTGTAGAATCGGTACGCTACCTTTTTATTATAATTTAAATATAGCTTTCCAAAAAAAACGGCAAAGTGCGAGTCGAACTCGCGCACGAAGGGTTCCGTACCATTATCTATAAAAACGACAAATGTCTGTTGTATGGGAGCCCCACTTAAATATTTATTTTATTCTGTTTTAGTATTTGTTGTTATAGCGGCAACAGAAATACATCATCTGTGAAAATTTCAACTGTCTAACTATCATGGTTCATGAGATACAGCCTGGTGACAGACGGACGGACAGCGGAGTCTCAGAAATAGGATCCCGTTTTACCTTTGGGTACGGAACCCTAAAAAGAAATTTTCTGTTTTATTAATTGAAATTTCTGTATGCTACTATGTAAGGTTCACTATTTTATGCTTCTTTTTCTCTTCTTTCTTCGAACCTGAAGCGTCTTAACAGCAAACTAACGAGCTATATGAGCGAAGTAATTCACGGAAGATGGATGGACTAAATTGAGCCCAAGTCTAATAGTTAGTCGTCGCTCACTGCCGGGTTTGTGGAGGGCTACAAATAGCAATTTGCCGTCGACAATATGTTCAACTGGCAACATTCCCACTTCGGCATTATTCCTGCAAAGTTCTCAAACTCATGAGTATTGTCAAGAATATGGCAATATTTTCGGCAATTTTTCTTTAAGGCAAATCAGACCACTGTTCATGATTGTAAATCCTACACATCCTCACAGCACAAGAATTGAATGTGTAACGGCTTAACCAAATTCATTTTCATAATACCATACATCAAATGCAAAGTCAGAAATAAAAAAATACAAGTATTTTAGTATTTGTTAAATTTTCTGAGTGAATTTTGACCTAAAAATAAAAAATATTGATTATCCCATAATTAAGGTAAGTTGTCCTATTTTTCAGCAATATTGCCCTGGTTTTAAATTGCCGTTAACGGAGCAGTGGAGAACATTCTACGAAGATAAAATAATCTCCGTTATTGCGATCATGCTTAGATGCTACAAAAAATTAGTAAATAATAATAATAATAATAATAATGCGTTTAACGTCTGTTTCTCGACTTTATGTCATAACAGACGCCATTCGCACCATTACTATTTTCCATCTACCACACTTCCCGTTATTTTTCTACATTTTTAAAACTTCAACTTATGTAATAGCAATGGGCGAATGAAGGAATTATAGGAAATTAGGATAAGGTAGGTAATTTTTGAACTAGGAATTTGAAAGGTAATCGGCCATGGCCTCAAATAAGGAACCATCTCGATATTTATCTGGAATTAATTGAGGGAAACCATGGAAAACCTCAATCAAGATGGCCGGTACAGGAATTACCGTTTCTCGGCGAGAGGCAGTAGGAAAAAGTCCCAGCCACATCTGCCCCTGCCGGGAATCGAACCCGTACCTCCCGAATGCGAGTCTAGTGCTGTACCACTACTCTACCCAGCTCGGTCAAAAAATTAGTAAATGACAAAACATCACGACTTATAAAAGTAAGCAGTATTTCTTTTCAAAATTATTGAGTATACTAAATACTTAGCTTCCCACGCCATCGTGAATTTCCTATACAAAACTACATATTGCATAGTTATGGTGCTATAAACATAACTGCAAGAAATAATAATAGTAGGTTGGTATTTAACGCCTATATAAATATTTACACATGCAGGGAGGAGGAAACAATAGAATGTCCGGGTCCGGGCTCCGCACTGAGAAAAAGTCCGCGTGTCAAATAGATTATATAGAAATAAAAACCCTAATCAAAAGTCAATTTTTTACTGCTACTTTAAAACTCACCAGGGCGCCAAAATCATCAGAGAGAGGAAAAGAGATAGAGGGGTGTGAAGAGGGGGAAGAGATGTTGGAGCAGAGAGAGGAGAGGAGAATCTCTGTCAGCATTGCCAGACGTCCTGATTTTGGCGGGACGTCCCAATTTTTAAATCAAAATTAAATGTCCCGCGCGGGACAGGCTCAATCCCGCTTTTCGGGGATAACTCGACCGTGCGTAAATAATTATTCTCTTATTGTAAGTTGCAATTTGTAATACTCACATCTCAGACTATTGTTTGAAACGCCATATTTTTCTAATAAATAAAACTTTTTTGATTTCAGAAGACGAATAAGACAACTATTTAACGGTACGGTAAATCTGATTTAAAATATCATATTTTTATTAAAATACATTTTCTATGGCTATTTTTGCTATCTATTGTCACGTAAACGTAATTTAAACTCAAATAAAAAGATAAATATTTAAAAACTTCTGATTATATACGTGTTTTTACTATGTCCTGCTTTCGACGAAAGAATCCCGCTTTTTTCACGCAAAAAGTTCCAAAATACCGACTTGGCAAAAAAAAAATCTGGCAACGCTGATCTCTGTGCTCATAACTAGAAGACTAGTTACTATGATTGTCGTATAATGTTTACTTTTCTATAAAATTGCAAACTGTAAAGTTAACTGTATCGATGCAAATCGCTTTGTATGTTGTCAATGTAAATTTTGTGAAAGAATGAATTGACATCTACACATTATATTAATGACGTCAGTGCATCAATAGTAATTCCAAGTTGTTTTTTATGACCGTCAACTGCTAAAGTCACACAGGTCTGATGGCACGGAAATTAGAATTATATCATGGAACTGTCTCCATAATTAATCGATATTATATTAGTCTAGTATAATAGAAAATCTCGAAAAACCGAGACCTTAATATTTCGAGGTCAGAACTAGAATTTTCTTTGAGTTTCAAGCTATTTGCTATTTTCACAGGTTAATGAATCAATCGAAGTGTAACCTATTCGTGCACACAAGCCTGCAATGTCGAATCAAACGTGAAGTAAAATAAAGGGCTAATTTAACACACACGTAACATAGTTATATTCAAGGCCTTAGAAATGGTATGTTAATACGCTGTGTTATGGCTTTATTTCATTAATCAAAATTATTACTTTAAAGAAAGTAAAGATAAAAAGTACCTGATTTTAAAACGAACTAAAATTTTGATTTTAATGAATAATAATTTCTTTGTTGTGTTGTAATAAAAATCTGAGAGCAAAGGATTATTGCAACAGATAAATGTGTAAGCGGCCCGTTGAATTATATGCAAAAAATGCTCTCTGATTCATACGTCGTTGCAGTCGTTCGCAGTTTAAAAAAAATAATCTGAATATTTTCAAAAATAGAACATTAAAGCATCCGTACCTACAATAAATCGCTTCGATATTATTTGTGTGTCATGGTCAAGTTAAAAGTTAAGGTTAATTATACTGGTTTGTTAATCATTTTTAGATGCTAAAAATTACACCAACGTGATTTTACGAGTTCGACATTTGATATTTTGTTTAAATCTTTAAAAGATACAACAACAAATTGGTTTAGACGCCAACATAAATTTTGAAAATTTACATAAACTGATATTATACGGGCAATGACAGCACAAATGATACGGTAATAGTTCTAAAAATATAAAATGACAACTTATGCAAATTACAGTAACATCAAAATATAAGTTTCTTAACAATAACTGTTTTTACAGTACAGTAAACTGGCGTACACTAAAACACAAACACGTTAATTGTCTTTTTTTGTCAATTAACACTGATTTTCACACAGATAAAACTGGTCCTACTTACAACCAAATACTCTTTCTTAAAAACTGTATATTTATTGCGTGATTTTCCCGGAAATTCTAAATTAACTTGGAATACTAGAAATGTAGGTACTAATGCTAGTTTGTGGAATGACCGATCAGTCTTGTTTGCGACCCCACGAACAAAATAAAATTAGTATCTCCGTTCAAATTGAAAATATCGAAATAATTCTTTCGGAATTTTTAAAATTATCTTTATTATCATGATGTGACACCATTATTGTTAGCATTTTCGTCAAGTGAAAACTTCTTAGCTCGTATTTTCAATTTAATATGATTAGAATTAGAAAAAAAAACACCACAAACCAGAGACTCTTTTAGACGTGGGCTGATTTTACTTGATTAATGTTGCTTATTGCGAGTAGGATACACGCCAAAAATTATGTACGTCCGTGTTTAATATACCAATTGCGGAGACATGCAAAAATTATTAGTCGGCAATATCATTTCAAATAACTTTCTGATTCAATGACGATCTGAAGTACCGTTATCGGTAATCGCACCGAATCTTGAACTTCGCCAGATTTGTAAGCAAATGAGCACCCACAGGGTTTTGGCGCTTCTGCGCTTCACCTTTTAGTCATAACACATTTATCGAGCGTCTATAATCTACAATCATATATACTACATAGCCTACGCTATTGTTTAAGAAGAAAGCTTTTAAGCATTGAAAGAATATTTCAAATGGGATTAGTGATATTTGAATTTTGAGACGTCCCTTAAGCAGGAAGAGCAAAGTCGGCAGAACCGAAATTAAATACATGCACAATTAAAGGCTAATTAAATGCCCTAATTAGAAATTTTCGGCTCTGCGCATTTTTGCAAAAATTACTGTTCTGCTAGCTCACGTTTGAGCCAGCAGAACATGAGCTAAAAAGTTGTTTAAACAACGGAAAAAGCAATTCCGATAGCACAGTAATTAACGGCTCATTAAAGGCTTCCTAAATACAATAATCGCTGATTAAATGCTCAGTTCCTTTTCTTTTGGAATTAAGAAACGTCGCGACGCGGGATGAGAGTCAGCAGAGAATGGCGGGAAAACCATTCAACCTATGAAAATCGATGTTCCAATCGTGTAGCCTTTAAAGGCTAATTAAATGCCCTAATTAGAAATTTTCGGCTCCGCGCATTTTTGCAAAAATTACTGTTCTGCTAGCTCACGTTTGAGCCAGCAGAACATGAGCTAAAAAGTTGTTTGAACAACGGAAAAAGCAATTCCGATAGCACAGTAATTAACGGCTCATTAAAGGCTTTCTAAATACAATAATCGCTGATTAAATGCGCAGTTCCTTTTCTTTTGGAATTACGAAACGTCGCGAAGCGGGATGAGAGTCAGCAGAGCATGGCGGGAAAAACCATTCAACCTATGAAAATCGGTGTTTTAGATCACTTGTTATTTTATTAGTATAATACATTGAAAGCGAATGATATTTATGAGTTAAAATAGAATTATAACTTGATATTGTACCCTTAGGAGGAGTAACTGCTATATTAGGTGTATCAGTAGTAATGAACCGGGTGGAACTACTAGATCTTAACATCGGCGTTTCCCTCATAGATGGAACAATCAAAGGCTCTGTATCTGCAGTTTTTTCAACCTCCTCTTCATCTTCAACTTTCGTGGTACCGTGTTTATTATTCACTTTAAAAGTAACGATTTTACTTTGTTGTGATACAATTTCAGCTTTCTTTTCTTTCGGTAATATTTCAATCCGACTTTGTTCCATTTTCAACATTTTCCTTTGTTTTGCTTCCGATGTAACTTTCTTAAAACTTTTCTTTGACATCATACCGAGTTCGTATTTAACGACAGCAAACTCTGTATCGATGTCATCTTCGGCCAACGATTCTTTGGATCGACAACATCGACAACAGCATAGTGGACACCAAGAGCAACAGTTTGCTTCGGTATCGCTATCGTCTTTTTCGATTTCTAGTTCCTTTTTTGATGGATTTTCGAAAGTAGAATACGATGTCGTAACCATCTGAGGAACGGCCATGTTGTATATTATTTAAATTATGCTTTATCGGTGAAAAGATTAAATTATAATTAATGTTACGGTCGATAAAGAAATTTAATTGGTTTTAATTAGATATTATTATATTTTATGACGAAACATTTCTTATGGTGTAATCTATGGATTTTATTTTTATATATCGCTGAAAATACACCCTCACGTTATATTAACCACAGAGCACAATAAACAGTGATTTGAATTTTTTCCGGATGTTAACGCGCAATGATTTGATTTAATCAACTACCAGATTTTAAATCAATAATATACATTTTAACAAAACAATACATTTTCAATGCAGTAAATGACGCTATTTATTTACTATTTTTCTATTATTTATTTAGTGCATGGATAAAATATTGGATACTTTTATTATTGCATTCATAATTTAGTAATTAACTTTTGTCGATTATATCTGTTTAAAATTAAATTTCATATAATTCCAGTATTTAAATTATCGCAAATTAATTCCGAAATGTATTCATTTTCGCTGAATGATTGTAAAGTATTGAATCAGCGTAAATCAATCAAAATTTAATCAACAAATAATATGAAGTAGGTATTTATTATAACACGTAACAAAATAATTTTAAATATAATTTCTCAAACGAATGTTAATATATTTGTCGCAGTTTGGTGTAACTGGACCATTCTTGAACTGTCTAGAAATATTTACACATTTCATAATGTTACTATTCAAATAAGATGGTCATTTCATGAAATGTTTCCAGATACATCAGATAGCTGTGACATAATACAATAACACAATTCATTGAAAATTATAAACTGTTATTAGAATCACAACACTATAAAACTCAGTCGTCAAAAATTAGTTTGTATCTAAGCAACATAAAATATGTACAGTATAAAAGCAACAGATTTAACTGAACTGTGTTAATAATATCACAAACATTACAACATTAAAATAATATGTTACATACTTATAAGATAATCATAATTCCGGTTTCCGTTAGGGATAAAAATTACTAACATAAGTACATTAATCTATTCTGTTAACATATATCACTGCAATATCGATATTCTGTTTCGTTTTTGTACCGCATTAATAATAAGCAACAAGAAAAGGATAAAACTATCGTTACAAATAAAATTTTATAGAAAATTCGACAGTTAAATCTCATTATAAAATTAAATAATTTATTACAGAAATGGAGAAAGCTTTATTTAAATAATTAAAAAAAACAAGTTAATGTTAATGATTAACATAATTTTGCATGTAAATTTTTCGGAAAATTTGCATAGTAACTTACAAGGAAGAGTTAAGGACGACAGAATTAATATCAACTGAAATATTTTACATATCAAATTTGCATAGAATTTTACTTAACAAATAGAATAAGCGCGGTATTTGAATTTTCTACTAACAAACTAGATAAATCAATTTTGGGAAAGTAGCTCCTCGTTGTGTCGGGCCATTTATTTTTTAAATAACATTTCATATGTAATTTTCCTATTATAGAATTCAAAACGCAAATTCTTAATAACGAAGTTACAATAAGCTTCTAGAAGCACAACTGCAAAAGTTAAATCATTGGCGTTTATAAATTACTAAACACATATTTCAATGTTATAACATTGTTCTTATTGATTTTATATATGTGGCTAAATGCAATTTTTTGGAAAAATATAATTAATAACGACTTAATCTTCTGACTCATTTACTGATCCAGTTTCATTTTTTGCAGTTATATGAAATGTCTTGAGGTACCTTTTTGTCACGTAAGCGTTAGAGAAGGGAAAAACGGGTCTTTTTAGTGATCTGCATCTTTACATCCCGTATGTGAGCCGGCTCACTGAACCGGTTCAAAAAGAGCCGAGTTCTGAATATGTTACTGCAGTCTGCCACTGAGTTACCTAGTTCAGTCAATCATAGCACGACCTGTATAGAATCAAGAATGCATAGCCAAACATGTGATGCATGAGTCATTTGAGCTGATAGATGCATCAAAGCAAGAACTGATACGTAAGTTAGTGTAAAATGTGCTTCTGTGTGTTAAGTGTTTCACTGAGCTATGCGATTCCGTTGATCCGTCGGCTCTCACGGATCTTCTGTCGGAGTCGGCTCTTTGAACCGGTTCAGATCTGAGTTACACAACTCTAGTAAGCGTTTCAAATGTCGAAATGAACTAAATTAATGTAC
This sequence comes from Venustoraphidia nigricollis, assembly GCA_034508555.1. NCBI lineage: Eukaryota > Metazoa > Arthropoda > Insecta > Raphidioptera > Raphidiidae > Venustoraphidia > Venustoraphidia nigricollis. Next base: position 1,757,234 of record JAVRKA010000044.1, on the reverse strand, counting down.
CAAAAATAGGTTATATTTAATTAAATATATTTTCAACGGTTTTAATAAATTAGATTTAAAATCCACGGTGGTGTATAGATTTCATTTGACTCGTTGACCGTGTAGACGGACCTGTAATCCATGAGGGAATTTCTTTTCACTGCTGATACAAATAAACTCTTGAATGGTCCTTACATCCAGTAGAGGGTTAATAAAGCGTCTTTTATTAAAAATTTATGCAGATGGAAACCGCAAAATGGAACTAAAGATCTGTTTGAAGATATAGCTACTTGATTTTAGTTTGGATACGCTATTTTGTTTTGTGTTAATCAATAAATCAGTTGAACATTAAAAATACGATTCTGCGTGATTCAATGTTCCGGTTTATAAATCCGTACGAAGCAATTAAACCCACACAATAAAGGGTAATTACAAATCTTTCATTTTTGTTTAAAGTTAATTACCTAATTACGAAGTCGTACTATAGCCTCAACCTCATTATAAAATTATCTTTAAAACGTTATTTGTTGCTAAACAGGGGCGTAGCTACCGCCGTATATGCCGTATCAATTATACGGGGCCCCCGGGCCACAGGGGCCCCCAACGTGCGTAAGCAAAAATTAATAAAAACTTCCCAATTTTTTTTTATTTCAGAAATGACAAAAGTCAAAAAAGCAATTTTTTTCCCGCGTAAAGATTGCGTTCAAAAGTTGGCAACATCCTACATTGGTTATCGCGGGCAGCAGGATTTCCCCGTTTAAGTCATTTACTTCAACGGGGGAAGGGCCCCCAAACAAATTTTTATACGGGGTCCCGCCAAGGCATGCTACGCTTCAGTTGCTAAACTATAAGATTTTAGGATATATAGTAGGTACCTATCCTCGGTTATCAAATGTGAAATCCATTCAAAAAAATATTTAAAGATAGAATTAAAACGGGATACAGTTATAGTTATTCTAAATTGTAGACGCTCGACAACCGATATCATGAGCGTATATTATTGTTTAATTGGCATTATATTTAAAAACTTGATTACTCACAAAATCGCACCGCCAGAATACAGGTATAATTTTTTCTGAATATTAATTATAATCCTGTATACAATCGATTATTAATAAATAAGTATATTCTAAAATTTAATTTGTCCACAACTGTATTTTTTGTTTGTATTTTATTATTTTGTCTTTGTATTTTGTATAAGGATAGAAAACAGAAAAACAGAAATATAAATAATGTAACATTAATAGTATATATTTAATAGAAAAATCATGAAGTCAAATGTGAAAAAGCGATACCATTTCATGCGAATTTTCTAATCAAAAGTTTACAACTAGTTATTTGACTGGGTTGGTACGTTTAGTGTTAAAGAAAAGAAGTTTGGAAAATTGTAAGCAAATAAATTAGGTATAATAAAGCTCGTTGATGTATAAACGACAAATACACTATATCGACGTTGAAAAAAATGTGTGGTTCAAATAAACAAAAATAATATCTTTCTTGGGATGTTGCAGTCCGGTAAAAAGTAATATAAACACCTATATAAACCACTTTAGCATGTGTAAGGTGAAGATTCTTGTAATATTTTCTTGTTAGTATATAAAACAAGCCAAAGCCAAGAATTTCTTAAACAATTTGTGAAAAAAATTGCTTCCGTCTAACTAGCTTTAGGATTCTTTGCCTCAGTTCAATTTCAGCTGGCCTGCATATTGAATAAATAAATAGAATGTCATGTTTTAAAATGATATTTATGCAAGTTGACTGCTTTAAGCATATGTTAAAAAACGCGTGAATCTAAATTTGCATACAAACCACGGGTTTTTAAAAGATCTAGTTGTCCTTGAACTTTAATATTATTTATTATTGTGTAATAGGAACAATACATTACTGTAAACACAAAGTCAAACTTGAAACCGTTAGAAGAGTTGAATTAAATATATTTATATAATTTTTGATTCACTGTCTTGTCCACTCGCGAGAATAGAAGGGGCTAAGTACTGTCTTGTAGATAAGTAGATAAAGGCCTAAGCATCGTTCATACAGAAAATTGACTGTACTTAAGAATTCAGGCTCCGATAAAAATATAATTTGAAAATTAAATAGAAATATGATATGTATACTATTTAGGTAGATGTATTTAACGTTGACCATATCAATAGCTAGTGGTATTAAAAAATACAATAAATGCAAACTTGTGACTGAACACAACAATAAAATAAAAAAAATATTGTTTTGGTTTGAATATCAACAAATAAAATAATTTGGCCATCGACCTCAGGTGTAATGTTAACTGCAGAATCTATTATGATGCATATAAATTTAATAACTTATGCTTGTAAAATACGTAATGTATGTATTTCATATATTATGTACTAGTCTACGGTTTCGCTTGCGTGAACGCCAATTTTAGTAGCAACTCGGTTTTGACGGGAGCTACTCGAGCGTTGCTCTATTTATACCAATTAGTATGAGTATCAATTAATCTTTATAAAAACTGATCCGTTTTCGAATTTCAAACAGGAATCCGTTTAGGTACTGTTTGACTAGAAAAAACGCTTGTTCTTCGCACAGAATGTAGTTCTCAAAACCTTTCACTTTCAAAAAAAAAAAAAATAACAATGAGTCCTCACTTCCCGGTTTTCTCAAGACGTACTATGTAAACATTATAATGACAACTACATTATTATCTGCACGTTCAAAAAATTTTGACAGCGGACCAAGGAGTTTTACGTCACTTCCACAGCACACAGCACAAAAAAAACAGTTTGTCATTATGATACACATTATAAAATTGTAACGAGACCTCTGATTGCAATTTCGTTTCCTCAAGAAAGTTTCAGGTAATCCATATAGGGATTGGAATTACCCGAAACTCCTTAAACAGAATTCTTGGGTATCATCCGAAAACAACTGAACCGATGAAACCAATTAACACGTAAACGAAGTCACCAGCAAAATTGTGTTTTAATTAATAATCTAAATATAAACAATGCTTAAATCTCGTTGATCCTGAACGTAGCTCTGGATACAAAAGCAAAAGTTGTGACGAGCAAATACAGATTTGTGGTTGACAAAAGAAATCACCACAATTATTGTATATCGACATCGTGATCGTGAAGCCCTTGGGTTTAAGTTTAAAAAAAAAGAACAATAAAAATGTTTTTATTGAAATCAATTTCAACAAAGACTAACGTTTTTAACAAGTAAGGTCAAGGCAATCAATGATTTTGAATAGTTTTAACGCACCGCAAGAAGACAACAAAAGATGTTAGAAAAGAACAAAAGCAGATAATATTTGCATGTTTTCTCAGTTATACAAACTGTTTTATTGGTGTAGAAATCTTTAAGATAGATTCACAAAAAAAACACCCGTAAAAGATCATGATATAATCATCAATACTAATATATAAACCAGAAACAGGGTCTTGTATTTCTGTGAATTTTGTATAATATCTAGACAGAAAACGTATATTTGTTTGTCTGCCTTTGTGTACCATCATCAGGCGAGAACGACAGGTCAGTTTTGTGTCCAAATCTACTACTTTTTACCATTAGGTAAAGATATTGTTTCTATTAAAATATCAAAATAAAACCAACATGAAAATCGAATCCGCGGGAAAATTATTCCCGAACTGATTAGTAAATAATAATATTGTGTCACTATCAGATAAGCTTTCCAAAATAACGCGAGCAAAGCAGCGGGTAAAGCCAATTATTACCACATAAATTTCTGATGAAGATGTGATTATTAATTTACCACATTCTTCCATGTAACAGTAGGATAGCTATAGTTTGCTACAATTGTTATTAAATACCCATTGTTACAGTGGTATATTACACTGTCACCGCCGAATCTTTCCACTACCGCGGCGGAATGAGTTATCAATTCCTCAAAAGTAGCATATCCAAACAGTAAGTCCTTCTCATAGTTAACGAATATTTGTAACATCATGCGAGAGCTAATTTTTATTTTATAGGTAACCGTCACATTAGTGGGAGTTATGAGTGAATCAAAGATGAAAAAATATTTTCAAACACAATCATTGTTGAGACTCAAACCAGAATCTTTCCACTACCTTCAGTTTATATTGTTAGTTTAAATCGGCCTGTTAAACGTTGGCCATCTCAAGGCGTGTTACCTCGCTCTATGTTTTCTGCATGACTCATACTAAAAATTTATATTTTGCAATTTATAGTGCGAAACTGCGAACTGCAACGTTGCGCGAGTCAGGAATGAAAATTACATTGTTGTCAATTTCAAAACAGATGTGTAATACGTCGTATTGTCCATAAGGTGTGCGTTCACAATCTACGGTAGTCTGACGACATAAGTTAAAATATTATTTATAATTTAATTATTTAGTTTTAGTTTGATCAAAATTATGGCAATACAATAGTATCAAAATTGCTGTTTGGGCAGTTTCGCAATAACACTACGTAGGTTTTAATATTTTTAATATGTTATTGCCATAAGTTTGATCAATGGTTGCAAAACGGATATTTTCTTACATTTATAGATCAATATACATTAAACATTACACAAGGTATTTTCATAAATAATATTATCTCTCTGGATAATGTTACAATTAACAGCACTGTTAATATTTTGACCGTACAGAATAGCATCGTACATTTTGAGTATATTCCCGAGTTTATAAATACCAAACGTGTCATGGACAATATAAAAATATTCGTAAAATGTATAAAATTTCAGCTGCATTAATGAAAATAGCAGACGTCTAAAGCATTTTCTGCGTTGATCGGTTTGATAATATTAATGGAAGATACGTCATTTTTTTACATCCAGTTTTTTCCTGAGAAATTATTTAATCGAATCACGTCATTAGACAATTGGCCATTGTCCTTTGTTTGTGGGAGCGGCTTGACCACATGGCAGTGCGAACCAGGAACGCATTTATAAATTTTGCGCCCTGGGCAAAAATGATTTCCTGTCCTTTTAGTTCTATTTTTTCTGCGTTCTACACATTGCTTCTAATAGTTAAAGTATAGTTTATTAAACAGTCATCCTCGCTAGTCTGCTGCTCCGGCTAAGTGACCGAATTTTCGCTATTAGGCAAATACGTCTCTAATGCAAACATAGTATTTTTGATATATTTTTTAAACGTAAGTTACAATGAATAAAAAAAAATTTCTACTTGAAAGTTGCCATATCATTTTCAAAACTTAATACTTAGATCAAAAATAAATAATAAGGTTTTTTCGTTTTGTAATTTGTTATATTAATCAATGGACATGAGCACATGACAAACTTAACGCAGATGACAGCAGTTATATATTATCGCTTAAGTTATGATTCGTTTCTCCTATGGATCTTTTCGTTTTACAAAAATGAGTTATATTAATAATAATTAATAAATTATCTTTATTATATGACCAAGGGTGGCCGTACCCGTTTTTATCCTATCCTAAAAAAATGTAATATATAATAATAAACACACACAATCAACAAACTATTTGTATAGAATAATAATTATATAAAATAATAACAAATCTGTATCCGGAAACCAAGATTTGGAAAACAATAACAATTTGATAAAATATTACAATTAAAAGTAACAGGAGTGCTAATAGAGTGGCTCTAAATTGTTAAATAAATTAATCTTTATATAATTATAGTTTTTATACGCGCAAGTCTAATGTCGTTGTGAAACTGTTACACAGAACATTAGATTGTACTCACACAAAAAGAAATGATTGATCTACAAAGAAAATCGCTACGTCAAATACGTGTAGTGAACAAAAATTGATTCAATCGATCAATGATTTTTCGAGCAGGATCGCTTTAAAATTCAACAACGCATTTCTTATAGAAAAAGATGCGTGGTCGTAATCTAAGGTAATTGTCAAATTAGATTTTTTGACAATGCTTTCTCCAATCCAACGTAGGTATACGGTCTACTATTAAATGTGCTGTATCTGTGGTAACGTAACACTTCAGGCCTAGTCTCACTAACAAAAACGGGGATGTTGCGCCAACTAATGTTTGAATTCTAGATATGATTAAGTCTGTTGTATGCCTAATATTGTGTTCATGGTTCGTCTGTAAGAAATCTACTTTCAGCTAAATTATTTTCCATCTCGTTTTCACTAATGAAAATATTGAAATATCGGTGGGCGGGGAATAGACAGCATATGGCTACTAGACTGGACAACAATGAGGTTAATTTAAAATCACTTTTAAAAATAAACTTATGCCGGGTATGACATATCAAAAATTAATAGCGTGCAAATCCCACAGTAATCTGTACAAACTAACCTTGGTGACACCGGGCATTAATATCCGTTATCTCAGCAGGTCTCGCATTACTCTAATCACTAATGTACATTAGTACTTACATGATAATTAATACAACATGGTGTGCACGTTTGCATGCGTTGTTTATTATTATTATTATTGTGTCAAATGACAGCCATTGTCACTACACACATAGAGGATGAGCGTTATGGAACTCGTACGTTATCTGCTTATTTTAATGTTCCGTAAAGTGATCTAATACTATATAAACAATTCTAAAATCGCGTTCATACTATGTTGTAAATGTTTGGGCCTGCGAGCAACATTTCTCAGATTGGGGCGTGATTTCAAGTAACAAACATGGGAACAAAATGATCGTAGATCCTTCCCAAGGCTAACTAAGGACATAATTATACTCAGCGGGCTTACACTAAGGAAAGTTGACTGGTCACTCTTCGCTGAGAAAACACTTACATGTCCCGGGGATACATTATATAGATTTTGTGAAATAGACGGTGAAACAGTCACCCATATCGTGTTCGAATGCAAGACTCTAGCGTACAGGAGGACAACCATCTTTTGGATAGAAGTTAAATGAGTTCCCACGCAACTTTCGGTTCAGCAACAAACGTGCCGAACTGATCCGATCTGATTTAGTGTGTGTAGACCTTAATTTATTCGTTATTATTATTTTATTAGTAGTGATTTGGTAAGCACAGAAAAATATCGTGTAAATTGATAAATTTATTAATCAAACTTTTCATTAAAGAACTGAACAATATTGACATCCTTGAAAGCTTGCCAAGTTTGGTCAATAAATATATTCATTCACACTTATCAAAACACTGCTAATAACAATACGTATAGGCAAGGAACTTGGTATAACTTCTACATTTCAGTTATATTTTTTCAACAAAACAGTCCTGACAAGAAGTTGGTGTGTTTTTTTATATGCATGTTTTAACGAAAAGTAGTAGTTTCTATGATAGAAATACTAAAAAACACTATATTTTTCCTTATTTTTAAGGAATTTAATTAATATTTAATAAATAAAACCTAATAAAATCACTCTCAAGTCACGTGACAACAGACACCAATCAGAGCGCATGACGTCATATGTTCAGCCGCTGTCAAAAAACTTCATTGTTTGGTTAATATTTAGTGTGTAATTTATTATTATTTGTTTATAGGAAACGTCAAATTACATGTAACTATAGCAACGACTACGAAACAACTTTTCATCACTTCAGTTTACTAACGTTTATGAGCACAGAATACGCATCTATAGGATGGTAGCTCCCGTGTAAACTTTTGAGCCTCCTTTGGTATGAACAGGTGACGTCACGCGACTAGTATTGGCGTTTTGGACCGAAATTTGAAACGGAATTTAAAATACATGATTTTTAAGGCTTGACTTGTATTTAAATAAAAATAATAAATATTTGTGGCAATATTAGGTACACTTTCCCAAAAATAGTCAACATCCCTATTGATAATATGGCGCAAACAGAGGAATGCGCCCGTTAACCTCTGTTGTTAGGCGTCTATAATCTACACAGAGGAATACAAGTAAAGTAGATGGCACTTTATTTATTATCTATAATTTTTATTACGTATTATGAATACGAGCCTAAATGAATAAACAGCTAGTTTTACATGACGTTACAGTATATGTAGTAATTTGTTTTATGCATGTTACGTACATTAAAATTGTAACACAGTACGACATCGCATAAAAGATAATAGATAAACACTTGTGTATGATATTGAATTATAATATACATCGTTACTAAATTTTTAGGTTAATATGTCACGGTTATTAAAAATTGACATACGTGTCATTGCATTGTCTTATCGACGATCTATCTATAATGTTCAAAAATCGCAAATATACATATTCAAAAAAATATTCATTAAGGTACGTTGTTTTATTGTCAAGATCGAGTCAGACGTAACCGGGTTGCAATTTCAACCGCGCGTAAAGGCTAGCATCGCCCGTTTTATGAAAAGTATTTATTTTTAGATAAAAAATTCAATATTCAATCCGCATAGATGTCTCTAAACCCACAGCTGTAAAATTAAGTAGAAATTAATTTAAAGCCACTGTACAAGGATCGATTGTTTTGCAATTTGAGTTTCAAACCGGTTAACGATATCTTGTACGTTAGAGAATGGGTCGACAGAAAGACGACCGCCTTGAAACTAGTTTCAAACTGGTTGTGTACGATCAAGTTTGCAAGTGGAGAAGCAATTTCAGTTGCTTGCATCCATAGCAAATTTTTTCAACTGTAAGGTAGGAGCAACCACCTTTACCAATTCAGATTCAGTCGCGGAACAAACAACCTCTATCGATTGCAAACCGGTTTCACAATAGTCGCACCTTAAATCAGTTTGAAACTCAAATTGCAAAATGGTAGACTCGATTTTTTAAAAATTGGACAGATTATTATTTAAATTACTCTGGATCGAATGAAACATATCATATGACCCACTGTCAAATTTAAAAATAAAATTATTTAATATTGACCCACACAGAAAAAAGGTTCGCCATCACTGTTCTAGATATATAAATTATTATTATTTGCAAAAATGTAACTTATGATGGATTAACTTATGCGAGGTTCGACTCTATAAACGTGTTTTTAAAGTTTTTACTTAACTTTTCATTGTGTAGTTTTAATTTACACCAACGATGCCAATCGATTGTTGGTAATCCTTGTTAATTTATTGTAAATGACTGCAAATGTATTTACAAAGATGAACTGCACCCGCTGCGTTACAAAATGGTTTTAAAATGCATTTGACGTTGTTAAATTGCAGACAAATAAGTATGTTTTCTCTGCTTGCAATCAAAAACAACAATTCTAGCTTGAATTGGTCATAAATTTTACTTAGGTGAAAGCAATTTACTTGTTTATTATCTGTATACGGTTAATGTATGCTTGCATTCTGCAAACGAAAAATAATATTTTCAATCGCAATTAAACGGAAGCTAATTAATAACGCAGTGACTTCTATCCCTTACGTAAGAGAGACCTTGCATCGATACCCATAAAACTAGGGTTACCATCCGTCCGGGTTTCCCCAGATTTGTCCTAGTTTAGAGGGCATCCGGGAAGCGTCTGGGCGGGGCTTCATTTGTAGTCCGGGTTTAAAAATTTAAAGTCTTGGGCTGCCCGCGACACACGCACTGTGTGTTTTATTTTAAGAATAAAAAAATTCTAACTGATTATTAAAACAATTTGTAACAAACTAATAAGATTCTGTTTTGTTAGGTACATTTAAAATGATGATAAAAAATGATTAAATTTAATTTTAAGGTCTGAAAATAAATAAAAATGTGATTTATGACATTTTCAACTGTTTTTTATTACACTGACTATGTTTAAAAAAGCCTGTTAACATGTCCGGGTTCTGGGCTCTAAAATCCGGGGTTTTCACCCCTACATAAAACTGGTATACGTAAATCAGCTACTAGTGCAAGCACAGAGCTGCATCCCATGTGAAAAATCCGACCGATTCATTCCGATTGAAATTGAAGGTTGCCGCAGAAAAAATCAACGTGCAATTTTTTTTTAAATCGGACTATGTTATCATTTAAATCGCTTTGTGTGTTTGTATGTCCGCTAAAAACCCGAGAACTACTAAACGGATTTCAATGCTGTTTTTACCATTCGATAGTTTATATTTTTCAGAATAAGTTTAGGTCTATAATAACTAGCTGACCCGGCTTCATCTTGGTGAGAATCGGATTGAATTCACTTAAACAGGTTTCGATAGGAAAATTCTCAATCTATTCAATGGAATTTCAAAACGGAATGTTTCTTGGTGCCTGCACTTACATAGTTCGTCTGCTCAAATTTATAAATAATTATTAAGTTACTCATTCGCTTTGCTCGTTCGAGTTCTAATTTAGAATCAATCTAATTTGTACTCAGGCGAATCCGGGTTTACAGACTAAAATTTTTCTCAATCCACTGGAAATTTCAAACAGAGCTTAGCGCCCGGTCTATACGACATTACAGACAGAAGTTCCATTGCAATATTATTTATAATTTATGTAATGTCTTAGCTTTTAGTGGTCTTCCAAAAAAATATGTGTATATCTTATGCACAGCAGTATAATTTATTTTTCAATTTAAACAAATTATTCTCGAACCGGATTTTTTATTTATCCATATCCAAAACGTAGCGTTGGGAACAATATCTTCAAAAGTGTTTTATTTCCGTTATAGTGAAAGTACGTGTTATAAAAACTGATATCGATCGAGAGTAAATAAATATCTTCTATGTCAAAAAGTCCTTCACCTTGACAGACACCAAATGCGGATTAATATCTTCACTTTCGCTTATAAGTCTTCTGGCATTTTAATGAGATACACAGAGCTGTTGAAATGAAAGGTTTATTTGACTGCATTTATAGAATTTTAAGAGACCGATATAATTGCTGCAACATTTATAATGAGTATGTTGACAACCAAAGTATCCACTTTACACATTATTTCACACGTACATCTACGAAGGCTATATTAATTTTTAACATTTCTTCCCGTAAGGAACTGAGAATTTGGTAATAGAGTCGAAAAATCTGGTTATTCTAATTGGGCTACCCTAAAAATGTAAATAAAAATTGCTAATAGTGTCACAGGTACTTAAACTATGATATGCGATGTTTCGTCTCATTTATTAAGACTTTTCAAGCAACTCAACAAGTCTGTCAACATAATAATTATATAGTCTATATTGTATAATTAATGATAAACCAATAATAAATAATTTTTAAAAATAATGAAAAATATAAAAACGCGGTCGATGTATTAAATTAGTTTTGAAATAACACACTATTATGAATTATTAATTTGTTTGAATGTAAACTGATGATGCAAATAAAAGTATTTTTCTGCATGGCGGCTGCGTGTGTCCGTAAAATATTTTTGAACTTATAGTTCTTTTGGCGCACTGAGGGCAAACTTTTCTCTGTTACGGAAGTTGCGTACGCAGAAATATGTTGCGGAAGTTGTTTCTGATAACGTCAAAATAGTTATTTTATAAAACAACAAAGTAGGTTATATTAGCGACATCGGACGGAACTTCTTAAAAGCTATTTTGGCAGTTAAATAACCTCAATACTTGTATTTTTCTATTTTATTTTATCATCTGCAATAAGTATAAGCATCACTTTTTTTTAGTTAACAGTAACTTAACTGCAAAAATGCATCGATTTAATTGATCTTTTAAACGATTTTAAAACATGAAAGACATGTATGATTTTTATATAAAAATTCTGGTGTCGTCGATAACACATCTTTTAATTTTAATCCCAAAAAATACGAGTGTTCGTCTCGAATTTAAAATTACCGAGTACAATGATATGACAATCAGAAAATTGTGTTTTACTTAGCATGCAACAAGTACACGCAGCCTTCACAATAGCAATAAATAATATGATGAAGCCAGACAGGATAATAATGTTAAATTAAAATCATCACAAGTCAATTAGTAACAAGTTATTATTTGAATTAGATAGTATTCGTTCAAGCAAAAAGTTGTTAAGTCGTTAAGGGATGAGGTTCTTTAGCATTATCGAACAAGAAGAAGTTATATTTCTGAATCCTGTTTCTTGGACAAATAGTATATTAGATCTCATAAAAGCACCTCCAATTTGGATGATCTCTGAAAGTCTTTCAGAAGACGGGAATGGGAAACGACAGTTTATGTAACCTTGACAACTTTCCTATATGCAAAATGTATTTTGTCCCGGAAAGAAATAAAATTTATTATTATTATTATTATTATAATTATTATCATTATTATTATTATTATGTATATATTGTAATTCTATCTATTTATTTAAGCACCTTGCGAAAACGATTAACTATAGTGGTAATCGACTTCGAGACATAAATATCAAAATGAAATCAATTTGTTGGTTTCGCATCATAACTGTGCATGTATTTTCAACACGATCTAATTAATTAATAAAGGTTTTTTTTCTGATTGGTCAATAACAATCACGAAGTGAGAAAAAAGGAGAAAATGAAAATCCAGGAGTCGATTAGTTACGACAGACTAGAAAATACATAAATTCTACTGTATCTCTAATCATCTACTAGTTTTGCTTGTAATAATGTACAAACACCTCGAAAGGACGTAGAATGTAGTGGCATCGAAACTGCGTATTACTCGCGACAGATCGCTCTAATGTCGATGAACACGCATGATTTGTAACGAATTTAAATGATTATGTGCAATATTCAGTTCAACTGTAATCAGAATAAATCTACACAAAACGATCGTTGGCACTTGAGCCGTTGTATGCGGTTGAGTTAACTCGAAGTTACGCTAACAAATTCCTTGGTCTTCACACCGTGACATCGGGCGTATAGTGGCATGGTGCAGGTCGCGTGCTCAGCCACTGTGCAAGAAAGCTATTTCAAACAACATTTTACATATCTGCGACTTAAAAACAAAGTGGATTTTTTTGAATGTTTGATGGTTTTACTCATTATCTTCTTATACCTCAAGATTATAGCCAGGAAAAGAACCACGAAGTACAGATATGAAGAATTCAAACACAATGTTTAAAGATCGGTTTCGATTTGGTGAATAAACTATAGTTCGTAGGTCCTAGGGCATACGGGTATTGAAGGCAATGAAATAGCTGACTCCCTCGCCCTGAACCTTTCTGTGGCTATTCTAAAAGCCATATCAAAATGGAGGTTTGCAAATGCGACAATGGAAGTCAACTCCAGGCCTTCGGCGATTAAAGAGATTTATCTCGTATTCAAGTAAAAGAACTAAAGAACTCCTTATTCACAGTAAAGCAGATCTGAGAATATTGACAGGACTCTTCACTGGCCAATGTCCTCTTAAATATCACCTATCAAACATGGGTAAGGTTTCTGATGATGAATTTAGCTTCTGCAAAGAAGCAAAAGAAACTGCGGAGCATATCCTGTGCTCATGTGAGGCGGTTTTTGAACAGGTCTTTCCTAAAACCTGATGAGGTGTGGAGGGCAGCCCCCAACAAACTAATAAGCTTTATCAAAAGTCTCTTACCTGAATGGGAATAGTACTAGGGGATTCACAAAAAGATCTTTTAGGTCGCAGTGATTGAGAGGATGTCATGCCTTATCGCACCACTCATAATCTAATCTAATCTATAGTTAGGTGGATTCGTAGAGTGTGCTATTATAAGTGGAGGACTCATGAATCGTGGTAAAAGGGCACGACATCAATGTCCTAAAACTCCTAGATTGGTGGATTTACCAAGTACCGGAATCCGTTGCACCCATGTGTTATTGAATAATTTGGGTAATTTACGTATTTTGGAATATGGAAATGATTATTTTTTCTTAGTTACAAAACCTGTTATATCTTGTATTCGAATCGTTTGTCTCAAAATGGTGGACGATTGCGGTGTTCTGTCAAATCTAGGAGCTTTGATAATTATCGAACATCGGCGCTATTAGTTTCAAAAAAATGAACTTATTCTGTCAACTCGTTTTTGTGGAGGCAAAAGTTATGACGAATCTTACTTCGTTGGTATTACTAAGACAACAATCAAGCGTAGTTGAGTTTCGGGTTCGAATCCCGACAATAACATGTACATTTTTTCCTATATATAAGTACAGTAAGGTTGCATATTGATTACTAAATAGTTTTCATTGTTAAATACATAATCAAATTATCATGTTTTGATTTAATGCGGCCAAATCAATGATCTTGACATTTGAAAAAAAAATTACTGATCCAAAACAAACTCACGAGGACGGAAATGAAATAGATACAATATCAAACTACGTCCATCAGCGTCACATTGTCAACTGCAATGAAGATGGATACGATTGTATACGAAAGTCATTTAAAAATACAAACGAACAAACGTGCTCCATTTAGTCGGGACTCGGAAGAAAAAAACGCTTGTTCGATTTAAAGGGAATAAATTGGTATTTGAATGATCGCACTTGCCTGAAAATTCAACTTACGGAGTAATATTTCATTGTAAGCTATTATCCTTAATTCGAGTTAAACTGAGACCTGACATTTAAGAAATTCTGATTCGGTATGCAATTCAGAACTCCAAAGATTTTCGATTGTTTTTGGACTCTATGCATTGAATCAAGTATGTATAGTTATTTCAAGTATTATAGTTATTATTATGAATTTGTTATTATCAGCACCGGATTTGTACCTGTCTTAAATATAAGACGCATCTACCTTTAAAAAAATATTGTATAAATAGACTACTTTCTTTTGTTTCTATTTATTTATGTAGATAAGTTTATGAAGATGAAACGTAATATAACTATGAAGATGAAACGTAATATAACTATGAAGCAAATAATAATAATAATAATAATAATAATGCGTTTAACGTCCGTTTCTCGACTGTATGTCATAACAGACGCCATTCGCACCATTACTATTTTCCATTTACCACCTCCTGTTATTTTCTACAATTTTTAAAACTTCAACTTATATAATAGCAATGGGCGAATGAAGGAATTATGGGAAATTAGGATAAGGTAGCTAATTTTTGAACTAGGAGTTTGATAGGTAATCGGCCATGGCCTCAAATAAGGAACCATCTCGATATTTATCTGGAATTAATTGAGGGAAACCATGGAAAACCTCAATCAAGATGGCCGATACAGGAATTACCGTTTCTCGGCGAGAGGCAGTAGGAAAAAGTCCCAGTCACATCTGCCCCCCCTGCCGGGAATCGAACCCGTACCTCCCGAATGCGAGTCTAGTGCTGTACCACTACTCTACCCAGCTCGGTTATGAAGCAAATTATTTTAAATCTTTCCACATTTTGTATAGCTTCTAATTTGCCGCTCCCTATAAATCTGCCCCCTTAGGGCACAGCCTATTCGACCTAACAAGTAAATGAGGCAGTTTCTTATAATACAGTTTTCTTTCTTTCAATACATTTTTCATAAACACAATATATTTCTTTCAAAATAAGGGTCTAAACTTTAAAAACTAAATCTTTTATTTCAGAGTATATTTAAGAAAAATTGTGTTATGTTTTGAATAAGAATTAATTGTATAATTAATATTCATAAGCAGCATTTAAAGTTCTATATAACCCAGCCCTTGTAATCCATGCACTAATTAAAGTATTAAATTTAACGTGTAAAAATAAACACGATTTTTTTAATAAAACGTTATAATTTATAAGATGTACAGTTAGAGTACATCTCTGCAGCAAAGTACTGTGTGTAATTAGTAATTTGTACTATTTTCGAGTTATCTACGGTTATTATTTGTATACAATATATAAACGCCATCACAGGTTTTATCATATGCTTTATTAGACTGAGACGAATGTTATACTTTTTATCATACATACATTTTTATGATTATTGTGAACGTATGTTGATTTATTGACAGCGAAATAATGCTAAATATTTCAATTAGACGCAAAGTTTTAATGAGAGGTCACGCCATCATTATTATTGGAAGTTTAACTACAATAAGTAATTATTATGGAAGTTTAGATGACTGCTCCCTCAGCTTGTAAAATATGCTCTCGGGACTTCTAATTACTATTACATTGAAGTTTGTTTTAAGACTAAAAAATTAAAAAATAAATAATAGTTCAAAAAAACTAAAAAACACGCTTTTATCACGCATAAAAATTATAAAATAATGATTAATTCAAAAAGCGCGGAGCTATTCAGTTATAAATCTGTACTGTTAATTGATTTAGACAAAGCGCTCCACACTTTTTGAATTCGGTAGTCATTTTATAATTTTTAGTGTATGATAAAAAGCGTGTTTTTTTAGTTTTTTAAACTATTATTTATTTATTTTTATGTATCTTCCTCAGAATTATGATTATTAAATATTTATTTTATATATATTTGTTCTTCAAATCAGTAAACGGTGACGATCTAGCTATATAATTACTGTTTGACACCATCGTATACTAGTAAGCATATATTACACTGTATTTTGCGTTAAAACTCTTTTGCACGTTCAACATAGGTGCGGTCACTCAAAACTATTCTCCATTATTCTGTACATTCATGGAAAAATTATTCTATAATTTTTTCATTTTAATATTTAAGTTCCATGCCAAATGTTAAAATTAAATTCACTATAATTTTAAAAAGAATTTTATTAGAAAATGCTGTTTACAGCAACGAACAATTTTTAAATTACAATTTTAATAAAACACAACTGAGCTTTGTTTATTGTATATTATTTATTTCACTTGTATTTTAGCTGTTTTTTATTTATATATGTGTGTATTTATGACGTGTCGTCCATACTGCGTATGATATTATTTAAGATAAATAAAATGATTGATTAATTGATTGAAATAAAATATATACGTAAAGTGAGTGCCTCACGCTTTTAAACGTTATAGAAGACAAATAAAATTTTCATATTGTTTTTATATGTTTTTTAAAATTTGTTTGAAACTATAATGTTTATAAGTAACTAATTTTGCGCATTTTTAATTTTTTTGCGCTTATTCTCAAATTTACAAATTTATAGGAATTCAATTAATTCCGCTGAATCCTTGTTACAATTTGACCATGTTTACACCTGTTAGTATACCAAGAATGACAAAGTATGTAACTGTGATATATATAGACAAGACATGCATTTCATTAATTAGTTAAGTAAAGAGGGCATATTTAGTGTTATGCGTACATTCATGTACTTAGCGCCGTTACACCCATATTGAGCTGCATTCATTATTGGGTATAAACGTGACGTACATCTAATTTATTTTGGCTAGACGTGATTGCACAAAAATATATCTGAAACAACCCAATAGTTTTTGGAGCATTATATTTTTTTAAATATATCATCTCATGTAATCGTAAAGCCTACTTTACGATTCAAATTATGCAACCCCTAAAATCGAGAAAAATGTATTTTGTGAAATCTTGGTCTTTGATAATGGATTTTTTAATACTATTCTAGATCATCGGAAAGATACAATTCAAATGGGTGTTAATGGCACTATTCTGGATGGTCAATGTTAAAACTAGTAGTGTTGTTAAAAATGTTAGAAAGTCGCAAAAAATTAACAGTAGCAAATGTTTACATTAACTATGCAGAATAAAATATTTTCTTAAGAAATTATATCCTTGTTGCTCGCCCTACGCTGTCTCGAAATTACGTAACGGTTAATGATTTAATAAAATATGAAAGAAATAACTGTATTGCTACAATTTTTCCTTACAGGCATGACTTTGGTCGGTTACCACCTGGAGATGGCGCTGAGTAAATACTGTCATTAATTTGATCAAATGTCTCCACATGTGCCAACAACAAAAATCGTATATTTCTGAAAAATAAACTGCTTGATATAATCGCAGGGGCTGTCCAGTCGGTTAGGCACATAATTCACTTCCGTTTTACGGAGCACCGGCCATGCAAACGCACGTCAAGCGTAATCGTGCTGTACTAACATTACGACCGTCGCATCGCTGTTCGAACAAACTTAAATTAACTAAATACAAAAAGATGTAAATAAAAAGTTAACTCAAAAAATATTAAGGTCCACTGTAGATGGACAGTTTGAAGTGTTAATTGTCGAACAACATACACTAACCGCTCAAGCAGTCGTCAACCGCCCGAGCTGTTCGCTTAAACTTTGTCGCAATATGAATTTTGAAGAAGAAGCACTGCTGTTGCTAGTTTTGTTCCGGCGGATAGACATCGTAAAAAACAAAGAAAATTCTGGGTTTATTCAATTTTAGAATTAGGAGAACATATTCATCACTTGTTCAGTATATGAGCTGAGTGTTCGGTGCGATCGTGATCGCTCGGGCAGTCATGAGCATGTCAGTGGAATATTGTCTATGGAGATTTATACTTCGTCATGCAGTCGATGCTTGAAGCAGTCAATTTTAGACAGCTTGAAGCTGTTCATGTACGGCCGGCCGATTCAATTTGTCCACGGACGAATACGGGTCGAACAACGAGCTGAAAATGATCTCACTTAACCGGATTTGCCAATCACACTAAAGTGTGAAAGTTTTTGAGACTTATTGTGTGATGGACCAAGTTGTGTAGTTATATATTAGACTTGAGAGAAGCAATCTTTTTTTCCAATTATACAGATATTTCGTAATCTGATGAAATCACGTACAGGATATACGTGATATTGCCAATTTAAATATTTTTAATTGTAATATAATATGTATGTTGTTCAAATTACATAAACGCACAAGTCATACAAAAATATGGAAATTATAATTTTCTCCACTTATTTCTCAGATACGTGAAAAAATTTAGACCACACATTAAAGATACCTGCAGGTGCAAACTGGAATTCGTATTTAGAAATGGTATTGTAAAGTTTATTTGATTTGTAGAAATTACTTAACATTAATTTTATGTAGCCACACAGTGTGTAATTTTAGTTTAGAACAATTCATATATAAATCCAAGATCATCTGTGGTCAACGTCTTTGGACACGCGCACATCTTTTTTGATAGTCGCCTTTTTATTTTAGCCCCATCCCTGTCTGCAATGATGTCATCGTGCCCCGTATTTGGGCAGATTATCAAATTTTAATTTGGAGAAACATATTTGACATTTACACTGACAGTTCGCGAGATATTAATATTGTTAAATATGAACAAAAACTCGAAAAAGAATTTCCAGCAGTTTATTTGGAACAAATTAAATAATGAGTGAACAGACTACCAAATAACTAAAATATTACAAAACTTCTTGGTTTCCGGGCTTGTACGCCGTGGTCCATTGGTATTTCTACTTGACGTTTCGTCTACAACTGCGGTAGACATTATCAAAGGCGATGTGGTAGCGGGCGAAGTGTCCTTCTCGGCTGCTCACAAGCTTGCTTGTGAGCAGCCGATATTTGGAAAATGGATCTGGCAACACTAGTTGTAACCTTGATTGGAAACGGTCAAGTATTAAGTTCACCAGAGACATTTTGCAAAGAACATATTGGATCGCTGATACTGTGGCGATCCAATTGAACTTTGTGTCCAAAAAAGACTGCTTATATTCTTTATGAACCGTTAGCATTCTATAGTTGTGTATTGTGTAAAGGTAGACATTTTGTTCCATCTCAGAGCATCTGCCATGACAGTAATTCACAGTTTCATTGAGATGTAAGTATCTATTTAGAACCTACACACAACTTGACTATTTGGTATCGTACATGGCGAGCACGCATTTGACTGGTTTTAAGGTCAATGAATTTTGACAAAAAAGTCGTCATTGCATACCGTGTTTTTGTTGTAATTACGTGAACCAATGGAATGATTCAATACTTAAATGTTGTCTGACTTTTGAACTATCATTAATACAATAATAACTATACCATTAAAGTCATTCTCTTTTTGGATAGGCAAAATTATAGTTTACCAATTTTGTATTAACTATACCTGACCCTTTATGAAAATTTCGCAATTAAAGAATTAAACGAAAAAGTTGAAATTAATTTTATTTGTTTTGAACGACCTGTAGTCTACGATTTTAACGGTTCACCACAAAAAAGTTTCTAAGTTTTGTAAGTACTTAAATTTTTCATTCCCATGGAGTCATTTTTTTACACGCTCAGCGAGCGATAGCCGGCAAATAAAAAAAATAATTATTTTTTCCCTAACCATAAAAATAATAAACTACAAACGGTTTAAGACAATTTTACCAAAATTAGTTTTGAAGCGAAGCTTTTTTTCGGATGTTGCGCGTTCGGCTGTTGGCGAGTAAAATGAGAAAAAAAACGTCATGCATCATCGTTAACTGCACATGCGCGCTCTATCCACGTTTGCTAGCTGTGACGCGCGAGTTTAATTTGTCTTTAGTACCTAAATAATTATTCAAATCACAAAATGCGTAGGCGCTTAGGTTCTGTAGGGAGTCCCCCGACACCACACGTTTTTTTTTATTATTTTATTTAAGCTATCACCTTTTATGTTATAAAAGTCAGAAAATATTTAATTTTGCGTAAAGTAAACTTTTGAACTTGATAATTTATCGATTTCAATTCTGCGAATTAATAATAATAGAAGGCGCTACCTTTTTCCTAAGTTCCAGTAAAATACTGTTACTTAAAAAATATTTGTTTTGTTCATTGTAAATGTTTGCTTTTATTTAAATTGTGTTATCTTTTTTTATCTAATATAAACAAGCCATGAAGTAGTACATGGCACCTGTTGCAAATATGATTGGATGACAGAACAAAGTTATGGTGCGAAATGGAGTCCGCCTCGCTAATTTAAAATTCACGTTTTTTTATATAACCCTACCATTCTTACTTGACTATTACTAGGTTGCAGAACGAATTGTCAGAAAATCTGATTTGATAATGATCTTAGATTTTATATTTTTGCTGACAGAGTTTAATGTGGCCATACTCTTTGTTACAGAAAAACAAATGAATGCATGGAGAAGAAATTTAATTTTTGATGCTTAATTTTGTTCACAATGCTTAAAAAACGCTGTTTCGAAGTAGAAATTGTACATAAAAAATGTTAGGTATTACAGAGTAAAATATCAATTCAAGCGATCAATTTTAGTCGACCAAAATTGATTCGAAATTCTACAATGCTTTTCTTATGTGTGATCGCAATCTAAAGTCATTAGATTTTCTGATAACGCTTTCAGTATAAAATACCTCCTAGTTTAACATACGTTCTCATCATTTAGTCACTCAATATAATAGAGATATTGTAAATTATAGAGTTGGGTAACTCAGATCTGAACCGGTTCAAAGAGCCGACTCCGACAGAAGATCCGTGAGAGCCGACTCACTTTTTTTTGAGCCGACGGAGCAACGGATCCGCATAGCTCAGTGAAACACTTAACACACAGAAGCACATTTTACATTTATGTATCAGTTCTTGCTTTGATGCATGTCAGCTCAAATGACTCATGCATCACATGTTTGGCTATGCATTCTTGATTCTATCTAGGTAACTCAGTGGCAGACTGCAGTAACAGATTCAGAACTCGGCTCTTTTTGAACCGGTTCAGTGAGCCGGCTCACATACGGGAACCAGATGCAAAGATGCAGATCACTAAAAAGACCCGTTTTTCCCATCTCTAGTAAATTATAAACGTTCAACAACTGACGTCTTTCGTATCTACTTCAAAATAAATAAGTACTCAGTATACATTTTCCCCACTTTTTTCGCTATTACAATGGAGTAATATATTAATAATCGACGTTTTTTGTAAACATGAACTTTTCATTAATACAATAAACAATAAAAAATGAACTTGCTTACAGCTGTTGAAAGAAAAGATAAACCTTGAGTAAATGCAAAAGTTCCGCTAATCCTTCACATCGCTTATAGCAATTTTAACGGTGTGTACTCAATGCAATATGAACTGATAAAGTTTTTCTACGAGTATACAATATTATAGGTATTATGAAAAACATTTATATACAAACTGCACAATTGAGTTGTTTATTTTACAATTTTGCTCCATACAATGGAATAATGATATTCTGTATGGTCAAAGCAAGAATTCACAGTGCTGTTAATTTTTTTTCTAGCAAATTTAACACCACATGCAGAAACTTAACAGCACTGTTTGATTTTCTTGCTCTCAAGGTTACTCTTCCCCACAGTTCAATCATTTCCCCTTTAATGTCACAGAAAATTTCAAAATACGTCCCTCAAGAAGTTGCGCTTTAAAAATTAAGTCTATGTCAATTTAAAGCTTTTACAAAACACTAAATGTTTGCTCATCTAAATGTTTGCTCTAAAAAATATACAAACCGAGCTCGCTTAACAGTGTTGGATCACTTTCACACAGTTTGTGTTGAGCCCCAGCGGTAAGAGGCGAGGTACGCAAAAGACATATTGTGGGTGTGACCTTCTTTAGCTCTGTCTCGCTCAAATCATCCGCACGTTTCAATTTTTGGCTGGTGCCAACTACGAGGCTAAAAGATGCTATTACAAAGGTGCCGCTGTCAATTGATTACTCTAATTTTTGAAAATATTTTGAAGATTTAAAAAACTTTTCCGAAAAAGGAAGAGTCACTTTAGGTTTGTGATGGAACAGTTTTGTGAAATAAGTACTAATAAGGTCGTAGTGTGACATTGAAAACGTGTGTTTTTTTGGCACAATTAATGCCAACTTTTTTCTAGTAAATCGTACATAAATTACAAAAGTAGTCCATTAGAAACCTAGATTTGTTCTTTATCTTCCTTATAGAGAAATAATTTTTGCAGAATGTTAACGAATAAGTCTACAATCAGTTGACAGCTAAAGTTCTATTTTTAGCTTAAATTCAGAGCGTTCCGATAGCCTTAAGCTGTAATATTTCAACAATTATTTATTCTTTGTTGGGCAGTTTTTAAAAACATACTGTAACATGTGTACTGAGAACGGCAAAAGTATAATATGGATATAATGTAGTACGGAAAAATGCTGTTAGGAAATCAAATTAAATTCAATGCTATCCGCTGTATTACTGTTGAGCATAAAATAAAGGTCTTATTACAATATATTTATAAGTAATGAAATAATCATTGTTAGTTACGAAAGGGGATATTCGGATTTACTTTCACAAAAAATATATATACATACATACTATGACATGTAGTTAGTTCGCACACGCGGTTCATTATTGTTCAGTTCTCTATAACCATGGTTGCATGCATTGCATAAGTGTTTGCGTGGGAGTAAAAACTATTTCCTGTAATCACTAATCACCAATTAAACGGAAGAATATCTGTGTATAAAATTAGAAACTAGCGCTATAAATATGTTGTGAACATACAGGGTGTCAGTTTATCGTAGAGATGGCAAAAACGGGTCTTTTTAGTGATCTGCATCTTTGCATCTGGATCCCGTATTTGAGCCGGCTCACTGAACCGATTCAAAAAGAGCCGAGTTCTGAATATGTTACTGCGGTCTGCCACTGAGTTACCTAGTTCAGTCAATCATATCACGACCTGTATAGAACAAGAATGCATAGCCAAACATGTGATGCATGAGTCATTTGAGCTGACAGATGCATCAAAGCAAGAACTGATACGTAAGTGTAAAATGTGCTTCTGTGTGTTAAGTGTTTCACTGAGTTATGCGGATTCGTTGATCCGTCGGCTCAAAAAAAAGTGAGTCGGCTCTCACGGATCTTCTGTCGGAGTCGGTTCAGATCTGAGTTACCCAACTCTAGTTTATCGCGGTAAACCTCCAGCAGAATAAGAGATATCCGTTGAATTAGATTACGAACCAGCTAAGAAAAATGTGGAAAAGTGTGGAAAATAACTCGAGATTTTTATTTATTTAAACAAACCAGCTTACGCCACTTTTGGTTTAATTTTAGATTTTGATGCCATCTATTAAAAAAATCGGACAATTGCACAATTAGTGTGCTGTGCCATCAGCCTCCACTTGTGTTATCTATAACCAAATTTTTGTTTTGCAGTTATAAAGAAATAAACAACAAGTAGATTGTTTATAACAACTGATCGCGCTAGAATTTTTCAATTCTAATCATTTTCAATCAATCTACATTTAATTAATTATATATCAATGTTTTTTTTCAGATTTTTCTGAGTGATCCTTTTAACGATAAGGGTTGGAGACAGCAATTTTTAAACGTTTTCCACGACAAATGTTTTAAAAAATAAAAAAAAATAAGCTGTCATTTGACCATCCTACACGATGGCGTTGAAAACATTTTTTTCCATTTCCAAATTTATCCAATTTACTTAAATTGTGCTGGCGCATGTGCTAGATTGACTTTATGAAAAATCGACCTTAACCCTTTCAGGACCATAAGATTGTAGGAGCGAAAGTAACCATTTTTTTACAATTTAGGATGATCCAATTTCCAGTGATCATAATCAAAGAATGACGGTTCAGATGCAATGTTGCCATATATAAAAAATGAAAAGATACGTTCAGGAAATAATAAATGTAAAATGACACCCACTAGTTTCTTAGTTATTCACTTCTTTTAAATTTCTTGTTTGGGACAAATGTGTCCCCGTAGTCGTTAAAGGGTTAATAACAAGATATCAAAGAAGCGAGAATTTTATATATTATTTGATTTAAATAAAAGATATATAGTCAGGTACAAATGACAAATATTGCATAAGTTTCACACAAATTGGCGTACAGAAAAAATAGATTTTAAAAAATTGTTTAAAATATTTGTTTCCTTATTTTTAACATAGGTTTGTAAAGAAAAAACTTTAAAATGTTGTACTGTAAAAAATATTGATAATTATCACGGTTTTTACGTAATTTTCAGCTAAACCAATTAAGCCTGCCTTTTGCGACCGCAGATTGAAACTTGCCGAGACCATTTTTACAATCTGAGTAAACAGTCACCTTAAATACGAAATGGACAGTAACTTAAGTTAGCACCATCATACCCTTTTTGATCATAGAAACTTGCCTGACAAAACGCAAAGGTTAAATTGTACGTTTGGGGTAACATAATACTATTTATTTTTACACGCTATTCTTTTTCCTATTTTTTAATTTTCATGATTATGTGATATTTAGGCAGACGGTGAATTAAACCAGGTGTTCGCAACGCCAGGTGACTAATGCGTGTTTAGTGGGTGTATCCTAATAGTGCTAATGTAATGTCTACCTGCCTGACCAAGTGACGTCATTCGATACAATGTGAACGTTTCCCAACAACTGTTTCTGTCCATCAATGAGCATAAACATAACAAGGAGGGATTATAATGTGTCCAAAAATTATAATCAAAACCAGAGAGCTACTACTAGTCGTAAAATTCCGGTGCCCGTTCTCTTGGAAAACTGATAAATGTTGTTAAATACGATCGTACAAATAGTTCTGATTTAATAGAATACTAGCCGCTATTCGCGGCTCAACACGCGATTAAGATAAACAATGTTTTATAGCTCGCTCGACAGCAACAACAGTAATGAAGCCTTCGGCTCCACCGTTTTGCAATCTTGCTTTGCGAGGCAGCGTCCCGTCCGATAGTAATAACAGTTTTTTCGTCAACTTACGTTGTAAAATTAGTCTCCGCGAAAAGCGCTTTTATTTTAACGCGATAATATCCTGAAGGTCCATTCTAAATATTGGTGAAGAAATTTTTGAAATCGGATGAGTAGTTTCGGAGATTACCTCCCTACATCCAAACTTAAAAACTTTACCTCTTTATAATACAATATTAGTACCTATAGATAGAGGATGAAACTTTCAGAAAATATAGTGACTTCAATCATATGCCTAGGCAACCCTGCGAAAACCTGTGTGCTGTATCTGTGGAGTCACTGCTCACAAGAAAAAGGCTCATAATGGTGCCCACTGTCTTCCATTTTGGTTTTAGCAAGTTTTCATGCATTAAATGTCACTCTCAGGATTGAGTATCGATTCGATTATTGTCGGTTCGGCCGTTGCGCTTCAGAAAGAAACGAAAAAACATACATGCCCAATGTCCATCCCGATACATATTGTATCTTCCTTTGTAGTACGAAATCTGGTAAAAATGAGTTATTTAAAATTCGCGTGGACAAAAGCGAGACAACGTCCAAATAGTAATGAAACAAGGAAAGATGTTCCTCGAAATTTATTTTTTTATTCTAGATAATAAGTAAAGTTCTTTACACAAAAGTTGTGAGTGACACAGCTTACAAAATTGATGTTTTAATGTTCACAGTTGTGAGTTAGCTTACAATATAATTAAAACACGAATATTATACCGATATCAAAAGACACTTTTATGCCGAAAAAGTAAAAACCGTATTGCTATAAAATTGACGACGCCAGAATAAAACAATATACCGCAAACAATTTCGAAATCCGAATACTTTACAGGAATCAAATGAGAAAAATCGTCCAACTCTAATTAATGTCTATTTAGTGAATTAAAGTTTTGTTTAAAATGACGTCTATTTTCGTTTTGTATAATAGAAAATAGCTACTAGTAAAGTACTTCTATGGATTTTTAGTGTATTTGCCATATTGCAACATACACTATTGGCGTCGGTCGGATGGCGGGACCTAGGGGTCGGACCAAAATTTCTCGACGTTTCATAAGCTCCTAAACACTTTGGCACCATTTTTAAAAATGTTTATATATATACATGTATATATATATTTATATATATATACGTATATATATACGTATATATATATATACGTATATATATATGTGTGCGGGCAATAACTTTCGAAAGAGTTAATTGATTTTAACGAAATTTGGCCCACGTGTTGAAATCCATCACCGCAAGAAGCCTATTTAAAATGGGCGTAATCGGGCCATTTTAAGGGTAGTTTTTAGGGGTTGAAAAATGTTTTTGGGCCCCAAAATACTGAAAACATTCTCAGAATCGTTTCAAAATTGATATTTAACCCTTTAGTAGTAATTAAAAAGTGTTCCTAAAATTTTAATAAAATCGGGCCGACAGGACCGGACTTACAAATTTTATGAAAATACTAGTTTACAGATAGTGAATTATTTTCTGAAAGTTGTATATAATTTGGTATAGAGGTTCGATTGATAATAATATTGCAACTGAGAAAAAAATGTTCTTTTAAGGGGTGTATTAAGGGGCCAAATTTTTATTTTGCCCAAAAAACCAACTTAAGTTCGCATAACAAAGCCACACTGCCTATATTAGCAAATACACTATATTGTCGGCAGGGTTTTGGCACTGCGACCCGGGTTTTTTAATTTATTATAGCAGTTAACAACCGATTACGAACTGTCAAATCCCTCCTCTACTAGTTTTATCTCAACGATGTTGACATGTACACAATCAAGTAAATATGGCTTTAAAATAAATTGCCTGTAGCAAGCACAATGTAAAGATAGTGAAATTTAAAAGTTACATAAAATTATTAATATTCATATACATAAAACATATATTTGTTTATATCTCTGTAACCAAGTGGCTAAAGCGCATATGTCGAACTTTTGGTATTTTTTCTACATCTTCAAAAACATTTTGAACTCTATTTTATCATCGTGTAAAAATGTTTCATCTCTGTATAAAAAAACTGCATTACCAAATATAATTGTAGACGAATTTCAATTGAATAGGTTAATATTTTTATGTCTGCAGGTAAATTATTGAAAATGCTAATAAAAGGCAAAGTCTAATTGTGGAACGAGTAATTAACCCTTTACCGGTTGACAACGAATCTCTTTACTCAGGAATTAGGCAGAGAATCATGAAACAAGAGTGAGTGGTCATCACGTGCGGCCAATGGCTGTTACTAATACAATATAATAACCAGAACAAAGTAAATCATTGATAGATTTGTACTTTTTTTCATTTCCCAAAATAATTTTTAAAAATAACAGACCATTTTTAAATGAATCGATGAACTATTTGAATAAACTACATTATTAAATAGGACACTACCGTCAGTTTATTCACGATAAGTGAAAAACGGCGTAACGGAATTTTGACGTACGCACTACTCCTCTCAAATCTCACATATACTTTGATGAAGCACAATTCAACTGGGTCATCCCCCTTCATGCCCACGTCGATAAGTCTCGTGGCTCCTAACCGAAAAAAAGTTAAAATTACATGTAATTAACTCTCTCTCCCGATTTTTACAACACTGAAGTTTTTTCTTCAATATTTTGCGCAAGGTTAAAGCTGTCTATGAATAAATTCTCAACAAACACAACTTATCCTTTTATCATGCTTTTATCTTTACAAACAATTGAAAATGATTAAAATACAGGAAGGTGGCCATGAAGTACTCGAGCGGCTATTTTAAACACAATAATATAAAATTAGATCAGTTAATTGTTCTTAAAAGGGAACGTGCAACGATGTTTTAAATAATTTTATTACATTTCGACCGTCGTTGTTCCTAACCTTATGACATCGCGGTCGACTTAATTGCATTAATTGTCAGAAGTTAGAGTAGTTTTAATTAGACAATTCTTTTTTACTACATCGTTAATAATTAGTAGCATGTGTACAATTTTTCTCTTTGTTTATAGAGATTAAAGCGTAGTAAATGAAAATGATAACTATATTAGTTTTGAAAGTTGTGAAAAAATAAAGATATGACGCTAATTAACAACTAGAAAATTGCATTTCAGCAACTTTCTCCGAATTCTCTAATATTTATATTGCTTTTGCTCTATATTTCAATTTAAATATTTTTTGGGTTTATTATCCTTTCGTAAAAAATAGAACACTCACCGATGACTTCATTGTCTTTATGATAGAGATAGATTGTAGATTATAATATATAGATCCTGATGACCATAGTTGTTGAACGTCTATAATTCTAGACAATCAATAATTGTGGTCATCAGGGTTTATTCCGTTGGTCATCCGTATTCCGTGCGTCACAATCGATTTCCTTAGGGACTTATTAAACATATGTTCTCGGACCTATTTCAAGAGTCTGAATAAAAAACATAATTGCAGTGAAACTTCTTTACGCACGTCAAGGCAAGTTCAGTTCATACGATTGAAAGTGAAACTACACGTTGCAAAAAGGGTTTAACGATCAAACTATGAGGAGTCCTGTGGATTTATAAACAATGATTCTATACAGTCGATAATTGGTATAGCCTGTACTATAAAAACCAACTGCACGGCAATAGGCAACGGTAGCTGAGAAGTACAGCGACTGCCTCGTACACAGAAAGTCATAGGTTCGATACAGACAGCTGGCACCATTATTTTTTTATTAACTATTTCATATTCCACATTCATTTAATATATCTTTTAATACCTATTACCTTTATTTCATATAATCAAACCAACGATTTAAGAGTTGTCTCTCGCAAGGGGGTGTAGTGAGACGGCGTTTCTTGCAATACTTATCTATAGTCAACGCGATTAGGAGTTTCACTTCTGTTGTGAGTAGTGTAAAATGCACAGTATTTATTAGTGTATTTGCCATATGGCAACATACACTATTGGCGTTGGTCGGATGGCGGGACCTAGGGGTCGGACCAAAATTTCTCGACGTTTCATAACCTCCTAAACACATTGGCACCATTTTTAAAAATGTTTATATATATGTATGTATATATATGTATATATATATATATATATATATATATATATATATATATATATATATATATATATATATATATATATATTTATATACGTATATATATATATTTATATACGTATATATATATATATATATATATATTTAAATACGTACATATATATATATATATATATATATATATATATATATATATATATATATATATATATATATATATATATATATATATATATATATATATATGTGTACGCGCGATAACTTTCGAAAGAGTTAATTGATTTCAACGAAATTTGAGCCACGTGCTGAAACCCATCACCGCAAGAAGCCTATTTAAAATGGGCCTAATCGGGCTATTTTAAGGGTAGTTTTTAGGGGTTGAAAACTGTTTATGGGCCCAAAAATACCGAAAAAATTCTCCGAATCGTTTCAAAATTGAAATTAAACCCTTTGGTGGTGATTAAAAAGTGTCCCCACAATTTTAATAAAATCGGCCCGACAGGACCGGATTTACAAATTTTATGAAAACACTAGTTTGCAGATAGTGACTTATTTATTGAAGGGTGTATTTAATTCGGTGTAGACGTTAGATTGATAATAATATTACAATTAAGAAAAAAATGTTATTTTAAGGGGTGTATTAAGGAGTCAAATTTTTTATTTTGCCGAAAAACCAACTTAAGTTCGCATAATAAAGCCACACTACCTGTATTATCAAATACACTATATTGTCGGCAGGGTTTTGGCACTGCGACCCGGGTTTTTTTTGATGGTTTAAAAATTGAAAGTACGATAATAATAATAATAAATTTATTAGTCTGTTCAGCCGTGGCTGTCAAGTTATATGCGAACAGGACAGACAAAGAGACGCTGTGTTTTAAAACAGTACTTATAGATAATTTCATAGCATGATCGGTAAATTATACGAGGGTTGAAATTAAAATATTTATATTATTTATTATGCGAGGGTAGAGATAGATTGTTTATAGAATAAAGTTTTTAAATGGCTTCTTTCGTCCAATGCAGATAAAAAGGAAATAAAACTACACACAGGTGGTAGTCTAGCGGTAATCCGTATGTTACATAACTGCATTTTATGGCTTCGGTGTTTTTTGTAAGCAATCAATAGTGATTATCAGTTAAAGATCATTGCCAATTCATTATATGTTATCGCCAAGTACACTTTATTATTACATTCTGTAAAGTATTTAGGGAAGGTAATAAATCAATTGTTAAACATTCAAGAGGCGTGTAGACCACGTGACTTCTTTGTACTGAGTCAAGAAGGTACATTGCATTAGTAAATATGTTCAAACTTTTTTTAGCCACAAACTTTTTCTTCCTTATAATAAAATTGGTTTATTAAAATGAAGCGTAAGGCTGTCGCAACGCTCTGAATTTAAGCCAAAAATAGAGCTTCGGCTGTCAACTGATTGTAGACTTATTCGTCAACATTCTGCAAAAATTCATTCTCTATAAGGAAGATAAAGGACAAATCTAGGTCTCTAATGGACTACTTTTGTAATTTATGTGCCAAAAAAACACATGTTTTCAATGTCACACTACGACCATATTCGTACTCATTTCACAAAGTGACTCTTCCTTTTTCGGAAAAGTTTTTTAAATCCTCAAAATATTTCCAAAAATTAAAGTAATCAATTGACAGCGGAACCCTTGCAATAGCATTTTTTAGCCTCGTAGTGGGCACCAGCCAAAAATTGAAACGTGCGGATGATCAGAGCGAGACAGAGCTAAAGAAGGTCACACCCACAATATGTCTTTTGCCTACCTCGCCTCTTACCGCTGGGTGTCAACACAAACTGTGTGAAAGTGATCCAACGCTGTTAACACATTAGAGATTAGATCATTACACTGCGTATTATAAAGGTTCGACAACTCAGGTGATCAGCATTAAACGTAAAATGTATATCTTTCACTGGCTGAATATTTTCTATGTCATTTTCATTATTATGTTCCAATATTTTTAAAAAGTAATAAAAAATACCATAACTTGGACGAATAATAGAAATTTGTTTCATGGGTAATTGGAATAAAAAATCAATTTAAACACTTATTGATTGCAACGTTTCGTCTTTATTAAATTAGTCAAATTATTATTTCTTTTTAGTAAATTATTTAATCTATAAGGTTTTATATTTTTATTATATTATGATTGTTAATTTTTGTAAAAAAATTTTTTCCAGAGCTTGAAAAAGTCTTAATTTAATAAAGACGAAACGTTGCAATCAATAAGTGTTTAAATTGATTTTTTATTCCAATTACCCATGAAACAAATTTCTATTATTACATATTTTGGAATTGAACTTTAAAGATGAACTTGGACGAATGTTTATTATTGCCAAAATTTCTACACAGACGTGTGTAGTTAAACCACACAGGGCGCAACAGGTTTTCTAGAATTTCTTCTCCAAAAAATAAGTGTTTCTTTAGGGATTATTTTTTTGTTTTATTTTTCCTTCTACTTTTTAAGAAAATTTCCTGAATGCGAAAAAGATAGTAAGCGATTAATAAATAATATTCGTGGAATCTACGGGATATCAATGAGAGATATATTTTAATGTCGACATTTACTTTAATTTTAATAAACTGGTTACTAAAAAAACATCATACAATAATGTTTTAAAAATTGTTCAACTAAATACGATAAGATTAGAAATACACGCGTGAAAATTTGATCATTTACTATAAAAAGTGGGAGTAAAAAGAAATTCTATGTATCATATTATACTACGCATATTAAATTACTATCAGGCGGGAATGCATTATTGTAAATCAAATTACGATGGCTTTTTTTTAATTTTGAGAAAAAAACAGTGTGCAGCGGCTATGGCTATATACCTACACTGTGATAATGTAATTGTATAAATTAAGGTAAGTTATATATAAGGTAAGTATAGCTAAGTAAATATCATTATAATGCTTGAGAACAATAGTGCGTATTTATGATAGCGATAACCCGCGGCTTTGCCCGCAACCCGCAATTGAGATGGAGCAATTTCTTGTAACCTGCTCGGCAGCTACAACAATAGTGGAGCCTTGAACTCTATCATTATTTATTAATGTTTATATTGGATTATATATTGGATGTATACTTCTCTATTAGAATCGGATTTTGTTAACATTTTTTGCGCGGAACCCTATAATTCTTTTTCTAAGATAAAAGTAGCCTACGTTACTCTTTATAACATCACCTATCTGCCAGTGAATGTTCTGTCATAATCGGTTCAGCCGTTTCGGAGATTATCCGGAACAAACAACATTTTTTTAAATTGGTTTTTTGATATAAGTACCGTATAATACTTTCATTTGCATTTAGTAAAAAGCTGTTATTTTGACATTACAGACACTTCAATTCTATTTATTTTTATAGATACAATTTTTTGGCCATCAACAGCCAGGGTTATTTGGGTCTAGTGCCAATCTATATTTTCAGCTTTTATTTTTTATAATAATAAATTAAAAAGAATCCCCTCAAAATGGGCGGAATGTCCATTTCAAGAGGAGCGCTGTTTAATAAACTATAGAATTAGACTTGCAGCTGATGTTAGAAACAGCATCTGCGCTAGTTTATTATTATTTAACTATTCTCATTTCTCACAATCTTAATGAAGTATATAGTCTTTCAAATGATTTTTTAACTTGAAGATGATTTCTGTGTTTTGCTGTGTCAGTACTGTATTTTTACATTTCTCTGGTGTCAAGAATTATACCTTAAAAAATTGTTAATTTTTTTTACTGAACAGTCTAAATTGTATTCACTTTCGTTTAATATTAAAGCATAAAAAATAAGATTTTTCGACTTAAATCTTTTATATCTGACACCAAAGATTTGGTAAACAAATTATTTTTATCATTATGTTCTATAATAGTTATATGCAATCTGCAAACCAGGTCATCACAATTTTTAAATCACTCTGTGTACATTATAATTGAAATATTCAAATCATAACAAGAACAATGGCGAACTAACGCAGGGAAACTATGAATATATATTTGTGTTATTGTTTCTATCAGATTGTGAATTTCTTACATCACAACTTGTTATTTCTACGTATATAAATACAGTCGAATTGTAATTCTTTATTTTAAATATATTAAATTTGTTTAAGTAGTTTCTCTTCTAACGATTCTGTATTTGGAAACTATAAAATAATATACTAGACAACTATAACCTAATTTGATTACAACCAATATTCGTACAAGGGGAAAAAGTAAAAAACCACGGAAAAAAATTATACTGTTTTCAAATGTTTGAGACTAATTTTTTGTTAGTATTATTATTCTTAAACTTTTTGAAGATTTTATTTCAATAAATTATTTGCATGTATAATAAAAATTAGTATTTAATCACGCCAAAAAAGTATAACTTCAATCGCGCGTATATATTATAAGTACCTACTTTTTTATTTAAAGATATTATAGGTTAGGAGACCGAGTTTGTTGGCCTCGGGACCTTTGGCTACTTTAACCACTGCAGTGCTGGCAATAATGGTCTTTCGTGCTCTTTTCCCTATAGAGACAAGTTTACTGCACTACAGATCTGATTTTGTTTCTCAGCTATTTCTTTAAATGCAGTCTTTGAATGTCTGAACACTCGGTATAATATAGAATTGCACTGAGTTGCATTGATTGTAAACAAGCAACAACTGCAGTGTGTCATCTGATTAGAAACAATAATTATAGTTGTTACGATGAGTGCAATAAAATCTAATTTAAATGTAAATTTAAATTGTAAAAACCGACAAGTAAAAACAAAAAAAATATTGATAATTTGTGAAAAAGGCACTTAAATGTAGACAAATTTAATATTTGCAATATAAAAATCAATAGAATTTTCGATAGCAGATTAATTTACAGTTTGTTAAAAATCATCCTTCTCATAACTCCCACTTCCCTGAGTATTTAATATGCGAGAAAATACCTATATATTTATTATCAATAATAAATATATTTGAAATGTTTATACCTATTCAATTGTAGAAAAAATAGCAACTATTAATTTAAAAAAAATGTAACCACTTTCGTGTTCAATGGTTTTGTTTTGTAGCCACAATGATAATTTTTTAAAGGCGACGAATATTTATTTTTATTTTTTAATTTACGTAAATCTGGACTGTAAGATATCTCATATTAGAGAATCAATTGTTGCAAAATAAAGCATTTGAGGAAAGATATTTGCTGTTTGGAGGATTTTTCATTATTTTTTTTTTGATGGACTGTCACGAAACATACTCAAAACCTATATTTATATTCTATATAAAATATATTATATTATTAGTGTATTTGCCATATGGCAACATACACTATTGGCGTCGGTCGGATGGCGGGACCTAGGGGTCGGACCAAAATTTCTCGACGTTTAATAACCTCCTAAACACTTTGGCACCATTTTTAAAAATGTTTATATATATATGTATATATATATATATATATATATATATTTATATACGTATATATATATATATATATATATATATATATATATGTGTACGCGCGATAACTTTCGAAAGAGTTAATTGATTTCAACTAAATTTGGGCCACGTGTTGAAATCCATCACCGCAAGAAGCCTATTTAAAATGGGCCTAATCGGGCTATTCTAAGGGTAGTTTTTAGGGGTTGAAAACTGTTTTTGGGCCCAAAAATACCGAAAAAATTCTCCGAATCGTTTCAAAATTGAAATTTAATTCTTTGGTAGTGATTAAAAAGTGTCCCCACAATTTTAATAAAATCGGCCCGACAGGACCGGATTTACAAATTTTATGAAAACACTAGTTTGCAGATAGTGACTTATTTATTGAAGGGTGTATTTAATTCGGTGTAGACGTTAGATTGATAATAATATTACAATTAAAAAAAAATGTTATTTTAAGGGGTGTATTAAGGGGTTAAATTTTTTATTTTGCCCAAAAACAAACTTAATTTCACATAATAAAAGTATAAAACCACACGGCCCTATACAAGCAAATACACTATATTGTCGGCAGGGTTTTGGCACTGCGACCCGGGTTTTTTATATATATAGTTTTCTGCTGATCTAAACAGGTAGATTATTATGAAATAAAAATAGGATGTTTACGTTTTACATTTTGTTTATAGTTTACCAATAATAGAAACGCAAGTGCAGGCAAAGTCTAGGTGAGAGTTGATAATGTAAAATAATATACTAACTGACATACAAACATCGTTACCATTATTCTAGTTACAACATTTATAACATGTTTGACCAATGGCTTTCTAAATAACACATATGTGTACGATTTTAATTAATAATTAGAATTACATCTCTCCACGGTAATAAAAAAAATCCACCACCTTGAAAACAAAAAATAACTCACCGCCAGCTGGTAAAACAGATTGCTGAAGCCTTCGTCTTCCATCCCTTCTAGGCTGTTGTTGCAGCTGCAAACCAGGTGCAGAAACAGCACGTTTTGGTGCCGGGTTCGTAGGTCGATTGAAACCTGGTGGACGGTACCTTGCGCTTTTGACATTATGCTGCAGGAAATGATGCATGCTCTGCGTCTTTTGCATTGCCGCAGTGGCGGCCGTCGTCGGTAATCGAGGAAGTGAGTTCGTTGTAGCTGTACCGGTCTGTAAGCTACGTGGAAGTGTTGACCTGCTGTCCATTTCATCGTCGTCATCATCATCTTCTCCATCCGCTGATCCTCCAGATCCACACGCCGCGTCAGGAACACTAGATCTTCTACGATTTGGTCTCGACACAGGCGCTACCCACGTTTTATCTTCGCTATTTCCACCACCGATACTTCCACAGCTTCGTACCCTGTCGAGTTGTTCACGACTTAAACTTTTGTGACTAAACAACAAATCGCCAGCCGAACGTCTTTTGGCTGCTATGGCCAAGGCTGATGCAGATGCCGAATTTTCGCTGCTGAGAAGTGACAATTTTGTTCTCGAATCCGTTGCCATCAACGCAGATTCAAAACTTCCGCGCCAACTGAATCGTTCATAATCGCTCGTTTCTCGTTCTTCAGCTATATCTGACACGCCACTGCTTGACTGATGCAATGCTCGCACTTCGCTCAACAGTAGGTCATGAGAACGGCTTCTTGGTAATAAGTTGTAAGCTGCTACTGTTTCGTCCAGACCAGAGACACGATCGGGTAAATTGCTGTCAGATGTGCTGTCATCATCTTCTGTTGTTGTGGTCGAGCCGGATGATATCTTCTGCTGTAATCTTCGATGGTGATAACGAACTTTCGGACTGTTGCTAGCGTGTGATTCACCACTAGAGACTTCATGCATGAGAGCTACAAGTCTGCTGCCGATGTGGTGCATGACTTTAGCAATTAGAGGAGGCGAACTGCTAGGCGTCGTTTGTTTTGTTGGGTCACATGACGCATTATTTCCCGACGCCATTTTACTGAAAGATTGAACTAATTTCTGGTAAACGAACGCCGTTTCTCTGTTTAAGCTGCCGTCTGCAATTCCACCGTCCCCTTCGTCGCCCTCCTCATCTTCTACATTTGTATCAAATTTATTTATTATTTGCTGACAACTGTCAGAAATCTGTTGTTGTAACGCCGATCTTCGACCTCCTGAAGCGCTTTCTAAATCTGAACTTGTATAGTCAGACGAATCGTATGAATCGCTCCAGGTGTCTTCGCTACTCAAATATTCAACTATTTCACGAACTTGGTCATCCCTTATTCCGGGTACAGTTTTCATTAATCTTGTCAGTTCATTTTCAAAATATACTAATTGTGGAGGTTTATTTCGATGTTTTAATCTTGGACTAGGTCGTGGCGAAGCTACTGCTATTGCTGACTGCCCTAAAATTGGAGTCGTCGGCTTAGAGGACGGATTTAGTTGTGCTTTTTGACTATTTGCTACCATTGTTTTGAAAAATTGACGCATTTTAGACATCATTAAATTGGTTTCCTCATCTGAACTCCAATTATTAAAACTGTCCTTTCGCGTTAAAGCAGTTGTAGGTGGCGTAGAAGTTGACGATATACTTTTGTCTTGCTTACTTTCAGGTGTTTTTCTCTCTTCTGGAATATTTTCCAATTCTAACTTTAAATCCGGAACCTTTGACGACGAAATAATTTCACTGCTTGGTTCAATAATCCTTTGTTCTTTAACTAAATCGTCACAACTGCCCACGAAGCCACTATCTCGACTTTGTTGCTTTCTGCTGTTTGCTAAATCTGAAGATAACGGCATTAAAAATTCAGGTTGTGGTGTTTTATGACCGTCCTCATCATCTGAAACCTCATCGCCTTCATGCTCGTCGGCATTAGGATCAGTCTGTCTTCTTTCATCTGTTGGTGTAACATTACCTCCGGCAGACTGCCCACGCGATTTTTTACCCTTTTTACGTTTCACCGTTTCAAACTGACCGTCACTTTTTTCGTAACTTAACGGATCTTCGCACGTATCTGTTTCCGTACTTGAACCTTCAGAATCTATTTGATTATCAATTTGTTCGTTTGTTGACAGCTCAGCGGTGGCTAATAAATTATCTAACGAAGACGAATGAGATCTTCCAGTGCCTCTAGCACGAACAAGGCGTTTTCTTCTTTGTTCAGGACTAGGTCTTCCTTCACTGTCACTTCCAACACTTCCGCTTCCATCTGAATCATGTCGCTCTGGTGTGAAACCCATAAAACCAGATAAAAAATACTTTTCCAACCTTGACGAAGCTAACACAGCCGGATCTTCGTCATCATTTTGCACCACATCGTCAGTGCCTCCTAGTGAATCCATACTTTCACTATACACACTGCTAGCATCGGAAAAAGTTTCTTCTCTATTCAAATTAGCTTGAACATTGGAACCATCTCCAACATCAAACAAAAAATATTTTTCTAGTTCTGTAGTTGATGTAGGCCTACCTTTTTTCGGTTGGGGTTGTTCAACTTCGCTTTCTTCGCAGCTCTCTTCGACAATAGTATGTAGAGTAAAATCAATAGCCGATCGATGATAACCACGTAGTTCCTCTTCGCGATCGATTGAATGCGCCATGTTAAGTTCATCGCCGGAAGACGAATCCTCTGTTGCCGTAGTCGTAGCATATTCGTCCTCATCGTGACTGATATCCTCGACCCAGGAGTCGTCGTCAGCCAAACCTTCTTCAAGACATATCACCGCAGACAAAGTATCACCACCCGTAACTACCGTTACACTGTCAATAGACTGTTGCACTGTCGTTGTTTCATTATCCGTGACCGTGAGTGTGTCCGCACCTGTCAACACTGTCACCGCGTCATTATTACCATCTTTATTATTACACAACACATTGTTCTTGTTATTCACTAGCACTGTATCATCGTTGTTGTCTAAAGTCAACTTGAAGTAATCTGTTGACGTTGGTGACGGCGCCGTTGCAGCATCAGTATCCTTCCAGTTTGTGTGATGAACGACGACATCGGCGTCCGGAGGAACTAGTGTTGTTGTCTCGCTGGTAACGACGCTCACCTGCGCGTTGTAAGCAGGGGACGGCGGCTCTTGCGTGATCATCACGAGACTAGTATAGCGCGGCGACACATACCGACCTGAACACTCAGCTAACTCACTGTCGACTGCTTGTACAGGTGAGCCTATCGTATCAACACCGCGTGTGCTTTCCCCTCGCGTGTCTCCTACAGTTGCTTCGCTGCTGCTGTCCATACTCTCATTCTCATCGTCGGTTGGTGGGGGACGGGGTCGGATCCATTCATCGCATGCATAATTTGAATCTCCCGCCTTTGTTATAAGCTTTCCTGATTCTAGCGCCACCAAACAATCACTGTTATCATTGTTCTTATCACAGTTAGCAGTTGAAAAGACGAGATCAGTCAAATCGCATTCAGCCAAGACGCGAGTGTTGTTGTTGTCGTTGTTGTTGTTAACGCTGCTAGTGTTGTATCTTTTCTCTTTCACTTTCATGTCGCCCGAGGGATGCACAACACAACTATCTAAATTATCTGAGACAATACGGCTGATAGATTCCGGTTCAACTGTAGCTATATTAAGGTCGTTGTTGGTGATTATTTTTTTATCTTCACGTTTTGATTTCGAATCGTTACTATATATTTCATTTTCAACTTCACTTTCTATTTGACTCTTAACTTTATCGGACTTGGTATCATCTAGTACTGTCACGATTTCATTATTATTAGGAACTGTTATACTATCACAATGTTTTTCAGTATTATCATTTGAGATAATAATGTCATTCACTATTTTCGCATTACTAATAATTACAGGTTGAATATCGACGTTTTCGTTTACAAGTTTATCGGAATTAATGTTATCTTGTCCTGATAACGATTCAGTTACTTTATTCGGAGTAGAAGCACGATTTTCTAATAAATTATTTGAAGTCACTACTTCGCTTTCTTCTTCGGAGATTCTAAGTTCTTCACAATAATGTAAACTATTTTCTTCATCATTTTTAGTTGATATTTTTACATTATTTTTGTTCGACTCGGCAGATTTTTTTAATGCTTTTGCATGCTTTTTATTATTTCTTTTCTTTTCACGTCTTTTTTGTTTTGATGTAATTTCTTTCGGCTTATCAGAATTGTTTTCATTTAAATTTAAATTTGCAGACTTTTGTACTAAATCATCTGACACTTCACTTTTATTAACTTTTTCACATTCTGTTGGAGTCGTTTTATTTTCAGTTGAATTTTTTAAATCTATGCAGTTTTCAGTTTGATCGTCATTTATTTTCTTTTTTGTATCAGTTTCTACGATTTCTTCAGAGATTTTGGATTCTGTAACTTCATCATTAGTTTCATTTGTATCCGATTTATCTAAGACTTCTTCGTTGACTTCTTCGAAATATTCTTGTATTGTAGAATTTTCTATCGGATGCTCACATACCTCACCATCCTCATTAAGTGATTTAAAGTGTTTCAGTAAAATTATACCTTCGCTGCTGTCATTGTCTGACTCTACATTTTCGTTTTTGTCAATTTCATGTTCAGACAACACTTTCATATAATTTAAAACGATGCCACAGTCATTTTCCGTATCCGTATTGTTATCTGAAGTATCCGTATCACTGCTATCGGTATTGTCTTCAATATCGGTCGACGACGAGTCGTTATTATTAACGACAAATATTCTCGAGAATCGTTTCGGTTTTCGATCTGCAACTGTTCCGGTATCATCGCTGTCCGTATCAGCTGATCCTGATGACGTCATGTCGTCCTCTTCATGTGCAGACGCATCGTGTTCTTCATCCGCTTCCTCTATGCCTTCTCCTTCGTCGTCTTCAGACACTTCACTACTAGGCAAAGCGTCATCACTCACACGTGACTCTCCACCTGTTACATTGTATATTCTGCGCACGCGCGGCTTCTCTAAATCATCGTTCTCTTCACCACTACTATCAGAAGACTCCGATGAACTCATATAAGTATTTTCCGAAATCAAATAACCGGATATTTCGACGTCGGCGCAGTCATTGTTGTTGTCGGCAATATTTGACGGTTCTTCGATCGCGACGCAACTGCCACCGACGGACATGTTGTTTTTCAGCGTTGTTTTATCGTTCGTTGTTGCGAGGAGTTGGAGCGATGTCCGCACAACATTTTCACTGCTTTGTATCGCACTACTGAGTTCACTTTCATCAACGGCACGATCGCATTGTTCTCCACTCGCTGCGTCTATAATGTTTGCACACGTGTTGTGCTGGTCGATGACGTCACCGTTAGCAGCGGGTGAGGAGACACCGGTACTATCGCGCCCTTGTTGCATGTTCTCTATAACTGAAACGGCCGACGACCGGCGCTCGCCTGTTGCTTCTGATGCAATTTGTAGGTGCTCGTCGCTTATCTTGTCGATAACGGGGCCGTTATCTTCACTCAACTCGGGCTGCTGTTGTTTTCCCGCGCTTTCCGCCGCAGACGACAGTACGTACGGTTGTATTACGGTGCCGGTATTCATGAACGGTGATGACAAAAACGCAGTTGAACTAACGTACGGCCATAACCAAGTTTCGAGCGGTCGCTGCTGAATTGCGCGCAGACGTATT
This sequence comes from Venustoraphidia nigricollis, assembly GCA_034508555.1. Lineage (NCBI taxonomy): Eukaryota > Metazoa > Arthropoda > Insecta > Raphidioptera > Raphidiidae > Venustoraphidia > Venustoraphidia nigricollis. The sequence goes on along the minus strand of JAVRKA010000044.1, from coordinate 1,716,042 downwards.
CTTAGCGCCGGATCGAGCACGTCCGGATGATAGACTATCACCGAGTCGGTCGGATTCCAGAGCGCCGGTACGGGAACCGGGATCGGCACGGGAACCGGAATCGGTACGAATTGCGGCTGATGTGTACAGCCTCCACATTTCTGACAGGAGACCGCCGCTCTCTCGGCTTGCATCTGGCGCACGGAACAACAATGGGACTCAGCGGCAGAAGAAGTGAACGTCATCTCTTGCGATGGTGTTGTAGCGGTCACGCTAGACTGACCACCGCTGCTGCTGACCAGCTCGCTGTTCCGTAACGTTTTGTTATTGTGATTTACGTGTTCGCCGTACTGATCGTCCAGTGTCGAAACCGATTCGGAACTTGTCTTCGCGTATCGATTCCTGGTTATGTTGTAGGTGATTCCGTCCGAAGACGCCGACGACCCGACGTCGATTCTCGAACTGTCCTCGTCCGTGCCCGTGTCACTTTCGCGTGATCGCCGATAGACACGCGGCGAACCGAGAGGCGAACTCAATGCCGATCTGCGATGCACTTGCGGCGAACCGAACGGAGAATTGCGACTCGACCAACTCCAATCGCGCAAGACGGGTCGAACAGCCGCGCAAGACGAATCGAAATAGTCCCAGTCGCAATCATCGACACTGAAACTGTGAGCTGTAGATGTTGTTGAACAGCTGTCATTATCATCAATATCCTCTTCTTTTGATGAACTGTCCGAACTTATGAACACGAGCCGATAATCGTCGCTGTCTGGTAAAAGAATTCGACCGGCCGCATCTAAGTCGATGGCCAAATCGTCTCTAATATCGAATACGCCGCGGTGTCTCCTGGATGGACGCGTTTGTAAGATTGGACTTGAACAGCCGCCTCCTGTAGAATGCAGAATATTGTACAACTGATGTTGCAATGTCATACTTATTGTATCTCCTGGACCAGGTCGTTATTCTATAACTCTATACTATATTCCACCACCATTATTGTAAACAGCCAGGCTAATACTAATGCACAAGAGGATCAAACCAACAGTATGAAGTGTAGGTACTGTACAAGTAGGCAGTCAGCCAGCCAAGGCAACTTTAATTCGAGAACGAATCGATTCTTCGTTCAATAAGCACAGGTAAATGATCTATTTATTTATATTATATTTTTTTTTGTTCGAGAGTTTCTAATTATGCATATTTACAGCACTGAATAGGTTTCGCCGGAAAATGCTTCATTTTTTCTAAAGCAAGTTTTATTACCTGCCCTAAAACCAGCAAGTCAAGTTGAACAGGAAATCCCAATGAAAAATTATATCAAAAAAATGCGTACCATTTGTTGAAAATAAACTGTTAGTTTTATTATTATTTGTAATTTATATATACAATAAATATACAAAAAAAGAAACATTTCATTCAAAATAATTCACTGGCTTTGTCATTATTTTGTACTAATACAACGAAAGAACCCATACAAATATTTTAGTAAAATTAAAACAGAAACGTTAATCATACAGAGTGTTTTAAGCTCTTTGCAAAAAAACCTTTGATGTTACTTCATTTCAAAAATATACATAAAAGCAACAAAATAGGTGAATAAAATAACTTATTCAAAATTATAATAAGGTGCGAAGTTAATATGATAATTTGTTTTTAAATAAATTGCTAATTTGTAGACATATAGTCTGTGGAAAGTTTTAAATTATTGTTTTATACTATCAGTTATTTTTACCATGAAACATATTTTTTTGCAAAAAGCTTAGCATTTTTATATGTACACAACGCAATATTTAATAATTTGTTAGTAACAATTAAAATAACCAAAGCTTTGCAAATAGAAATTAGACATCTTAAACTATCAGCCACCACATCTACGAATAAAAGTGCAAAAATCTACAAAAATGTTGACACAATATTGGAATTTGACATTTAACGCTATGGCATCTGGCGACAGAAATTCAAAGTATATCAAAATGTGGTAGTCAGTAGTCACGCCTCCATGTCAAATTCTAATATTTAAATCAATCATTTTTGAATTATTATTTCCTGTGATTATTAAAGACACAAATAATCTTAAAAATTAATACAGGTTCGAAGAATATATCACTTTTTTAAGTTAATTCCTTAAAAAATAAAAAAATAGGATTTCTTCCCGTGTTAATTGCGATAATTACATAAAAAAGTAGTTTTACATCAACGATAACCAGAGATATTTAGTTTTGCATTTGTTTATTTACTTGTTTTATTATTGTTATTCGGCACTGTTATTATTCCCATACTTGTTTACTGATATTTTTTAAACAAATCAAATTTTGTGTCATTCTTTATTTGGCATCTTAAACAATTTTCTATTGATTTTCGCTAGTTGGTAACTGATTCTTGTCACCTCGGGGTCTGATTATATAATAAAAATTATATAAAAAAATAGTAAAATTTGATAATTTAGTGTATAAAGACTATTATTATATTATTATAGAATCAATTTTCAAAATTTAAAAGGAACGATTCATTGAATTAAAATAAGTTCAATAAAAAGAATCGTGTACTGTTTGTCTTCCCACATAAAGTTGAATAAAGGTAGGTTGGTAAATACAGATTGACACAAAAAAAAATAAGTTACGAAAGTTTCTGTTCGTTTATTTTGACGTAGGATTACATTTATGCCTATCTCAGATCAATAGATTAACATCTGTGTAATAATTATTGACCGCCGAATTTTTTTAATTGTAATTATTGTGTCGGTTTAATTTGTCGTTAATGTACTGAACAAAGATATAATAAAATAAATAAAATTAACGACTTTATTGAAATTTAATTGAGAACAACATTTGAGCCCGGATTTGGGTCTTCTTGAGGTTCTTCACGTAAAAAATATATAACAAATATTATGATATATGTGATAAAGTAGATAATGAATTTAAAAGTTTGTTTATGAAAATTAATAATAATAATTATCATATACAAACTTTTAAATCCATACCATTGTAACCTGAAGAAGCCCAAATCCAGTCTAAAACGTTGTTCTCAATAAAATTTCAATAAAGTCTGTTAAAATAGACGTTACTTTTACTTAATTTAAACAACAAACAGATGTTAACAAACTACAAAGATATTATGTTATTTGAAGTATTTCGGAGTACAATTTTTTCTGTCCAAAGACGTAGTAAAACACGACCGTCCAACCAGAATTGTTCAACCCAATTTTCTTTGTTATATGTTTGACCAATCCCGCTAAAGACATGACGGCTCACATTTTTTTCCTAGTTCAGGGGTCGGAAAATATAGGTTTTTGAGGGGCGTTGTTCTTTAGAAATAATAAATATGAAAATAAAACTCGTGCTTTATTTTTGGAAAATTATAAATTTAAAGATATTTTTTCTTTCTACTTTAGTTTTATTCAGGAAAAATTCACGTAATTAAGAAATCGTCTGCATTTTCGAAAAATATCTAAATTGTTGTGCTACTCATACTTGACAAATGACACTTCTGTCTCAAAAGTTTGCCGACCTCTGCTCTAGTTTATGAGCTTGTAAAATATATCCCAACATTTAGCTCCATCCGATGCAAGTGCTAAGAAGGAAAGATCTGAGACCTATAGAGTCACTACAATAACTTAGCTTTAGTGTATAAAGTCTACTTTGACTGTAAACCAAAAGCGCTTATGTCAGATATTTGATGTACGTACTACGATTGTTGAGACTGTATTTTTTTAAAATTAAATTTATAAATTATAGTTTCAGTAAAAAATGAAATGAAAAATGTACTGATTTATGTTTTGAAAGTTGCATTTTAAATAATGAACTAGGAATATTCCATTTAACGAACATACTAATAATGACAGCGTTACATCATGATAATAAGGATAACTTTAAAATTGTTCAAAGAATTATTACAATATCTTTAAAATCAACATAGATATTTAATTTTTTTGAGTAGAGGGGCAATGAGCCTGAGAAAAGTCTGATCGTGCCTTAAGGCTGTCGGAACGCTCTGAATTTTGTTTGTGCTGAGACGCAGCGGTAAGAGGCGAGGTAGGCAAAAGACATATTGTGGATGTGATCTTCTATAGCTCTGCCTCACTCAAATCATCCGCACGTTTCAATTTTTGGCTGGTGCTAACTACGAAGCTAGAAAATGTTATTGCAAGCGTCAATTGATTACTCTAATTTTTGGAAATATTTTGAAGATTTAAAAAACTTTTCCGAAAAAGGAAGAGTCACTTTAGGTTTGTGATGGAACAGTTTTGTGAAATAAGTACGAATAAGGTCATAGTATGACATTGAAAACGTCTGTTTTTTTTGGCACAATTGATGCTAACTTTTTTCTAGTAAATCGTACATAAATTACAAAAGCAGTTCATTAGAGACCTAGATTTGTCCTTTATCTTCCTTATAGAGAAAGAATTTTTGTAAAATGTTGACGAATAAGTTTACAATCAGTTGACAGCCGAAGCTCTATTTTTGGCTTAAATTCAGAGCGTTCCGACAGCCTTAAATCATATCGCGCGACGTCACGCAGCACCAACTACTGATAATTAATCAAATATTGATTTTGTTTAATACATTGTTCTCCATAAATAACGGGTAACAGCGTTCCCTATGACCAAGCGCGGAAAATTGGCAAATTTAAACTTTGAAGTAACACAACTTTGTTGATTATAAAAATATTTCAAAAAATATTTCTTCATTAATTTTTAAGACTATGATTAATAGTAAAATAAAAAAGGGCACTTCTAAATTCAACGAATAATTTTCACTTGTGGCATTTTCTAGAGTTTGTCAATTATTCGATTTTTGATAATGCGAATATTCAGGACCAGTTTCGCGGAAAAATTGAAAAAATATAAGAATATGTCAAAACCCTTTTAGACCACAGTTGCATATATTGGATTTTTTTTAAATATTTGCTCCCTTACCTACCGCGCCTAAAGAAATTTCCTTTCAAAAGCTAGGAAAAATTCTACATGAACGATTTTGCCTGTTGACCACTCTATAGTTATAGTGTGTACAACTATTGTTTCTTGACAGAGTGTAACTCTCTCTTGTAGTCATATGCAGATATCGTTGGCAGACCAGTTCGTACCCCCACAACCACACAAGCCTCTGTTACTCCTCCACTGTTTGTATTGTATTGCAGCATGTTACAATTTTTTTTTCTTTCAAATAAGCAAGTATGCCTACAAGTTTGTATGATACAGTTGTTTTTAAATAAATTGGTTCTATTACAGCGACTCTCAATAGATTTAATATCACAAATCAATTTTGAATTATTTACACTTACGAGCTTCTGATCAGCGTTTCCCAAACTTCAAACTTTTACGGTACCACTATGGTGCTTTTCCACAAAAGATATTTATAAACCGCACAAATGTTGAAGATTTTCACAGTAAAGGAAGATTTGGTTGAGGATCAATAAATAAAAAAGCTTTACCAAAGTTTCGTTAATGGCCAACGTTTCGAAAAATATATTAGGCCAGCTCAAGGCCCTGAAGATGAAAATATATTTTTCGTAACGTTGGCCCTTAGCGAAACTTTGGTAAAGCTTTTTTATTTATTGATCCTCAACCAAATCTTCCTTTACTGTGACATTCTATTGGATCAACACCGCCATATGTTGAAGATTTTGTTTAAAAAAAAAAGGTTCCAGCCAATTGGGCGACGAAACCATCAAACAAATGTTAAGTACAATTATATTTTTAAACCAAATCAACGTAAGGAAACGCGTTTTGGTATATTTGACCCAATAAAGGCTGATTGTTTTGATATGTCACTATATACAATAAATGATATCGCCGTGGAAGATTCAAGTTTGAGTCCCGAAAATGAAATTGTTTGGATAATAAATGTTTCTAATATTGCACCGTAACTTCAATAATAGGTGTTTCATAATGTTAAAACATTGTTTATTAAAAAAAAATGTTTTTATAGTTTCGACCGTTTATGTAATATTTGGCGGTTAAGGTAGTTGTCGTGGTACAATATTGTCAAAAAGTTATAGATTATACGCGCCATAAAAGTATACTAGCTTGTAGCTAGGTGATCCATAATTTGTACGCAAGACTATACCCGTGGAAACGTAACCCATATAGTATTCATATGCATGTATACTTTTCTATAAATTGTTGAACTTTAAACCGTTATTTATAAATAATTAGACGGTCAAAAATTTTTTCTTATTTTTTTTAAACTCATAACAAATGCATTGAAAGACTGTCAGTTTTTGGGAAAGTTTGTGACAGTTAGTTCTTTTTTTATAAATAAGAAACTGGTTCAGAACTACAGAGATCGTATACAATCAATGCTAATTATCCAATTTTTAATTGAATTTATCTCGGACTATAAAGGGTCGATCGACTTTAAATTTTCAGGGTAATTGTATTATCATGTCCTTAATAAGTATACAAAAATTAAAAATTTTCTGACGGTGTGCCTTAACCGCGACAACTACCTTAATTGAGAGCGAACAATAAATAAATTATTGAGAAACATTGATGTAATATTAAATTCAACTTGTAAAATTTATGTATAAATATTTACCAATATTCTGTAGGCGAGTCATTAAATATTTATTTAAAAAACTATATCTATTTTTAGTTACGATAAAAAGAAGAAGCAGATAAGTAAACGAATAAAACAAATTATTTATAGGTAAATGTTACTAATTAATAAGGTTGTATAGATAATAGAATACGAACGAACCCATTACCATCAGGTAAGAGGAAGTCCAAAAGAAGAAGCAGTTCATTGATAGAACTTGTTTAGAGGCAGGACCGTACTTAACAATATTCTTCATAAATTTGATAATTTCGTTAAATTTTTCGTAATACACACTATAAATAATAATAAATAAAATTGTGATAAATAATTGAACACCTGGGTTTTTATTGTTATAAATTATGTGTAGGTAGAACGCAAATACAATGAAAATCATTTTTATTAGCTTTGGGTATTTGTGGTGTTTTTGAAACAGATGTGTTTCAAAGAAAAATTAAAATTGTTCTATAACAATATGTAGTTGATTCATCTAAAAAAATTATAATGGACTCAGGTTTCCATCTATCATACTTTTGTCTTAATAAAAACAAGTTTTAATCTTTTTCTTTCACATTAAACGCAGGTCGAAAGAAAACAGTAAAAAGTATAGTAGTACCTACTACGATTTTTTGGAAAATTCTACTGAAATTTTTCAAAATAAAAATTATTTTGGAACATGAAAATTAACAACGGTTCTCCATACTGATTTTTGTAGTTGTTCAAAACCGTGAACTAAAATAAATAAAGCAAAATGTTTTCGTGATTTTATTTAATTTCAAAATATTTAATTAAAATTATTTAATAAATCTTTCGTAATTTTAGTGCAAAAAAGAAAGTGTTAAACATTTCACATATGTAAGTATTACTTATAAAGTAATTACTAATTAGTGCTTAGCGAATATTATAAAATATACAATTAATAAGATCGCATTAATGATAACCATACGAATATTTTATGTTTACCTATTTAATCTATCGCGTTGGTGCGCGTACTTAATTATTATTTATCTGCATAAACAACAGAAATTAACAATTAACACCGCTAAATTGAGTAGGCATCATTCACAAAAAACCAGCGTTTCCTAAGCTGAGGTCCGTGCGGATATTCGAGGGGTTCACGTACTCATCCTTGGGGTATATTTAAAAAAAATGGTAAGACCGATGTTTGGACGTCAATTTATTTATGTAGTCGATGATTATTATCGTATTTTCATCCTGACCGAACAATTAGTTTTTGAGAAAAAAGACATTTTTCAAGTCTGAATGTCTTTTATCTTCAAAATTAATATTGATTTAAGACCAAAAGACCAAAAGTGTTTATTTTGATCCATTTAAAAGTACATATTTTTGAAGTTAGAGTGGAGTGGAGAGCAAAATTTTAGCACGCAACGGAAGTATGAAGTTGGCCGCGGTAACGAAAATTCGAAAGTAAAAGAAAAGACCCAGACTGAAATAACAGATGGAAGAAATCAATGCGCTTTTTTGCCATCTGGAAACTATATAATACTATACTAGACGACTATAACCTTTGATAACAACTAAGAGTCGTTTTAAATGTCATATAGTAGAAACAAGTAAAAACCAAAATAAAATTTGGAATTTTTTTTTAATATTTGAGGTTAATTTTTTGTAAGTATTTATACTAAACTTTTATTGTATTTCTATAGTTCATTATTTGCGTTGACTGTCTTTTGAATACACTACTCGAACGGGGGAGGGGGGGGGGGTACTTTATATAAAAGAATTTAACCGGGTACGATACATCTACTGTACCACGCGGAAGAAATCGCGGCAGACCGCTAGTAGGTAAAAAGAATAGTTACTTCTTACCACAACAGAATTATTTAGTGGATGTACATTTCGAGAGTTAAGCTCTAAGAGTTTAGTGTCTTGCTGAAGATGGGAGCTTAGCTCTCGAAATGTACATCCACTGAATAACTCTGTTGTGGTAAGAAGTAACTACTCTTTCTTTTATTTTTAATATTTTCGAACTTTTGCAGTTGAACAAGTTGTAATTTTATGTACAGTAGCTCTTATTCTTCATATGTTTATATAACATAAAATAAACACAAATTAAAGATATATAGGTAATTTATTACAGGTATAATATCAATTCAAATATTGTTTAGATACACGATGAAAAAACATAAAAAGTAATTGTTTCAAAATAAAAAAGCAAAAGGTCAAGGGAGAACGCAACATAAAATATTACTTTTTTTACAAATAATTGTACAAAACCACAATATCGTATAGGTATGTAATAAAATTTCCAATATAATTTTTTCGATAATCCCAAATGAATGAGAAGATTAGTAATGTAAAAAACCTCAATATGTTGAGTAGAACAAAAAAAAAAAAATAAAAATAAAACTTGATTTATCTCTACGTGTATTTTTCCGTAATAAATAGAAACGTTATATTTTTTAAAAGTTATTTGACATTCAGTTTGTTTTAAAAAGTATCCGTCTTTAATTCGTTTTAAATAGCTTTTTATTTCAGTTAAAAAATAAAAACAAAATCCATATTAATATAAATGCGAAGACTCTTTTTCTTTGTCTGTTACCTTTTTACGCGTAAAACGCTGAACAGATTTCGATAAAGTTTGGTAAGGAGATGCAGTCTGGGGAACGACACAGGCTAGCTTTTGTCTCAAAATGACAAAAACTGGAAGTGGGTGAAATAGGGATGAAAGTTTGTATGAAAACGTCATCATTTCTCAAGTTAGGGATGTGAAAATTCATATTTAGGCTTTTGGTAAAATAATAAAGATTTACGTGTTTCAGTGTTTTTGCAAAAACATCCTTCAAAGTGCGTTCTGAGCGCAGAACCTTTATAAAATTTGCGAATACATATTTACAGTTTAAAGTTAACATAAAAATAAACCAAAAAAAAAATAATAGTAAGTCATGAAATTTCGTCAAAATCGGTAGTGAATTTTAGAACCTATAGAGTTGTGACAGACGGACGCACTGAACGAAATTAACAGGGTTCTAGCGGCTAGGGAACCCTAAAAAATAATGAAAAAATCCAGAAATCAAGTTTATTATGCATCAACCATAGGCGCAATCACTGAGAAGTTACTTTATTTCTAAAACTATAGATTTGTAACTAAAAAAGTTTTTTTGCGAGCCCCTGTGTAAAAATAGCTGCTTTTCATGCCTGTATAGTGATAGTACAATGACCATTTCGCACTAGTGAAAATCAGCTATTCTATACGAGGTTCGTGCAAAAATATAGTACCTCGAATGTAATGGTATTATGACTCATGTACCTATTAAAACTCGTTGGTAGCTCGTTTTAATATAATATAATGTTACACCACATACATAAAACTGCATTTATGTTCTAGATATATTAACCACTATTGTCAAAATTTGAACATTGCTTAAGATTAAATCATTTTACTGCCGAAATGTAGCCATTTTAATTAATGTTATTTTAGGGATCGGGGTTTGATATATTGTTACATCGTACTTCATTAACGTAGCGTGAAGTTTTGAAGTTTCACCGCTGTAGAGTTACGGTCATTTAACAAGTCTGAACTAAGTTCTGATGTTGATACAAATAAATTAAACTCACGTACGAAACCTGATGTGTATGTTCTGTACAGTTTGTGGTATAACACAGTCACAAAGTGTGGAAGATCAAATTTTTGGGTACTACTGATAAGAGTCGTCTATACTCTATAATCTATATAGACTCCCCTATCTCACCTTAAATATTATAACACTTTTAAAAAAGTAACTCGAAAAGAGAAGGCTTTGTCATCAGAGTACAAGTTAAAATTTACAATATCACAACTTCAAAAAGTCGTCTACCGAATAAAAAATATTTTCCATTAAGAAGGATTTTACCAATTTTTTAAATTTTCTTTCAACCGTCGTTTGAATAATTTCTTCAGGCAGGGAATTATATATCCGAACACAATTTTGGTAAACACTGTCATGAGATAATGCAAGTCTATTACTCTGAATACGTAAGCCGCCTCTAAGTCGTGTCATACGATTATGTATATGACTATTTTTTATAAACAAAGACAATTTTGGAAAACAAATTTGACACTTTCGTATATGTATAGAGAAGGTAGAGTTAAAATTTTGTTGTCTTTAAACAAAAGTTTGGCCGAGTCTCTGAAATCTCATTAAAGTCGGTGAATTAAATCATTGTAACCATTGTTGTGCATTTTTTTCTATGTCCCGATTTTTTCCTCCCAATCCCGGTTTTTTCCATTTTAATTACAGTATTTAGAAAAACGGATCTGGCGACACTACACACAACATCTTTCGGTTTTACGTCAGCTCTATTAAAAAAACGGAGTCTCTAAATTTTTAAATAAAGTCGAGAGAATGTAAATAGTGGACTTCTGTTTAATTGTTTGCGTTACAAGCGCACGGTATTATTTTATGTCGTTGTCGGCTGCATTTAAACCCCATGAAGTGTCATTATGCTAAGCTGAATGGTGAATGTTAAAAATAACAGTGCTGTTTCTGTTTCATTTTAACTTATGTGAGATATTAAAGTCAGAAAGGGACAAAAATTAACAGCAGTGTAAATTCTTACATTGACTAAACAGAATAGCGTCGAGTTGTTTTAGGGTCGAGATTTTGTGTGTAGTGTTAATCAAAAGGAAGTACAACCTATTTGGTCATCAGTTAGAGAGCCCTCTTAAAAACAAAAGCTTGTAATCAAAACCATGGACTTAGAGAAAAAACTAGAAAAAGTATCACCTAAAAAATATGGCAACTGACCTGTGAGTAAATTCTAAAATTCCCCGCTATGTGTTAAATACGTGACAATAACTTAATAACTATTGTGTTTATAATACATTAGAGAAGGTTATACAAAAAATTGTTAAGGATTTTTTGGTCATAAGTAAGAAAAATTGTTATAGCCCATCTAATTTCAGAATATTGACATTATTGAAAAGGTACGTTTTTGTTAAAAAATAAGCCTTATTGGTATAATAAATATGAAACTCTGATAAAAAACAAAATTATTCAAGCTGTATATTGTAAGCAAAGCTTTATATTAAAAATCTATTAGTGTCCAAAAATCTTCAATAAAATGCTTTAATTTTGGTAACATGTAAATTTTCAGCATTTTTTTATATAACCGAGTTAGGTACGTAATCAAATATATATTACCATTAAAATTTATATGGACTGAAAGACTTCAACGGTCCATCAGGCTGGTAACCCAAAATAATTAAATCGATCATAACTCATGAATTTTCAACATTTTGAAGTTATTGAAAAAGAACTTTTTTGTAAAAAAAGTGTGAGCCAACCCTAAAACTTCGCGCTATGTGTTAAATACGTTACAATAAATTGATACTGACTACTGTGTGAGATTGTGCAACAAAAAAATTTGAAACCCTGAAAGATCCCGTTGTTTTCGAGCTCTTTGGAGTTCTAGTAAAGAAAATTAATTTGCTGGCCACATTATTTCATCTCGTTCCAGTGGCGGATTTACGCCTAGGCCCAGGCCTAAGGCGGCAACATTTTACAGAATATAAAATTTCAAAAGTAAACAATATTAGGACAGTTCAAATTTAGAAATTAATTTGGATTAGTTTCGTTAGTTCTGATTATGACGACGTTTTCGCGCGAACTTAAGCCAGAAGGAAGATATTAATGTCATAAGTGATAATTAAAAAAATGTGTTTATTATTTATCTTTGAATAATTATATTTAAATTAATAAAGAGTTATATTTAAAATAATAAAACGCAATTCGCAACAATTTAAAGATTTGAAAATTAGATGTTTAATTGCAATAATCACTTCCACATAGAGCAAAAAGGACGCCATATCGGACGGGACCTAGGGCGGCTTCACACCTAAATTCGCCACTGTCTCTTTCCCACTAAAATGGAGATTTCCAGCACTTTAAGGTAGTTATCGTGGTTAAGGCACACCGTCAGAAAATTCATAATTTTTGTGCACTTATTAAGGACATGATAATACAATTACCCTGAAAATTTCGATCGACCGTATATAATCCGAGATAAATTAAATTAAAAATTGGATAATTAACATTGATTGTATACGATCTCTGTAGTTCTGAACCAGTTTCTTATTTATAAAAAAGAACTGACTGTCAGAAACTTTCCAAAAACTGACAGTCTTTCAATGCATTTGTTATGAGTTTAAAAAAAATAAGAAAAAATTTTTGACTGTCTAATTATTTATAAATAACGGTTTAAAGTTCAACAATTTATAGAAAAGTATATATGCATATGAATACTGTATGGGTTACGTTTCCATGGGTACAGTCTTGCGTACAAATTATGGATCACTTAGCTACAAGCTAGTATACTTTTGTGGCGCGTATAATCTATAACTTTTTGACAATATTGTACCACGACAACTACCTTAAAGGATATGCGCAATCTATACTCTATGTCAATGGAAAAAACAAGAACCGCGTGAGCGGTCAAAGAAGTAATGTGCGACTCGAATGGCGAATTACCGGTACTAAAAATAAGGATGGAGCGGTTTAGTTTTCCGATGTCACGTGGCTAACAATACACCTAGGACGTGTATCTTACTGATGAAATGAAAATTATAAGGATGTGTGTTTTTTTATATTGACCCAATCTGGCTGATCATTTCAGCAATTGATGTATTTTTAATAACTTACATAGAAATTTTACTGCAATCTATTAGGCTTGCGAACAGTTCCCAAAACGGAACGAACATCTGTTGAGCGAACACGTATCCGGGATTCACGTCCAATGAACGATCTGCTTTCACTGGCACATTTGCGATGAAAGATTATGAGTGTTCGCATACTACGAAACGATCTCGTTCCACGGTTCTAACGTCTAAGCGGACAGAAATATGTTTCGTACTGTAAAATACCGATTCTGTCCGGGTATGTCAAATGCTCGATAGAGGACATTTTCATTCTGACCGCTGTTGTATTTGACGAATTGCGATTGATCTCGTGATGAAATCGGATTATATGCCGGAGTATCGACACGTTGCGATATAGGAAACGTCTCCGACAGAGGACCTGATTCCTGAATTTATACATGCCCCGATCTTCTAAAGGTAGTTGTCGTGGTACAATATTGTCAAAAAACGTAACCCATACAGTATTCATATGCATGTATACTTTTCTATAAATTGTTGAACTTTAAACCGTTATTTATAAATAATTAGACGGTCAACAATTTTTTCTTATTTTTTTTAAACTCATAACAAATGCGTTGAAAGATTGTCAGTTTCTGACGGTTAGTTCTTTTTTTATAAATAAAAAACTGGTTCAGAACTACAGAGATCGTATACAATCAATGTTAATTATCCAACGTTTAATTGAATTTATCGCAGATTATATACGGTCGATCGATTTCAAATTTTCAGGGTAATTGCATTATCATGTCCTTAATAAGTATACAAAAATTAAGAATTTTCTGACGGTATGCCTTAACCACGACAACTACCTTAAGACGTGTTCTAATGATTATCAGAATAAATAATTTTTTATAATTTTCTATTTACTAACTAGCTAGTTGGTACAGCCCTGTACGTTATTGTGTTCGGGGTCAGCAACCGGATACCGGAGGTAGATTGACTTTACCGACTTCGCGAACTGATTTACCGATTGTGCGTATTTAATTTCGAATTTCGACTTTAACCGCGAAAAACCTTCTGTTTGACTTTATAATCTTATATACATAGTCTATATTCAATATTTAAGACGTGTCATAACACCTTAACTTCATAATGTAATACAAGTGGCATAGTTTTTATGTACGTGACAGGTATGCTTTACATTGTTTCATTGCTTTGCCGCTCTATCAAGCGAGCAGTACTAACTTCTTAAATTATAGATAGTTTATTATTTAACTTGATGTCCAATCTGGCTTCGTCCAGGTGCAAACTTAATATTTCAAGCTGAGAAGAAAATCCTTATTGTCATAGTTATATGGAATTTAAATTAACTGAATTAAGGAAATATATTTACTTGAATTTGGATAGCTTTTAATCTGGATTTCATCCGTGTGTAATTTTTTTCTTCCTTATGATTATCTAAGTGCATATATTTTTTTAAAAAAACTCCTTCAAAAGTTATTTACTAAAAACTGCAGTATTTTAAAATAAATTGATTATTTACATAAAGTTGGTACCGTGCTCTTAAGCTCTGCTTCCCGTAATATAGTGGCCGTAATAAAAATAATAATGAAAAATGTCTCAAGAAACGTGTGCATAGAAGCAAATGTATGTGATTTTTTTGGTCGGGCCGGCACCACCGTCACGTAAAAAAGCGGCATCCATTTACTACTACGCCAATGTTTTTGTTATATGTCTCACCAGTCACTATCATATTACGACCGCTATGTTACGGTACCATTATCTTAGGAAACCTGGGCTTAAGAGAGAGAGAGAGAGAGTCAATTGCACAAAACACTTGATTGTGACTTATCGGTTAAGTTACACAAAATCATTTTCTTCCAACATTTTGAAAGAAAACAATATTTTTTACCTTATTAGGAAAATATTGCAATTAATGGAATCCAATTCTTACAGAACTGCCACAAAAATGATCTCTTTCACGACCACGACATGTTGTTGCAAAAGCTTTGAATTAGGAAACCTTTAATCTTTATTTATTTATGAGACTGAATTTCAAAGGACATTAGATAGTACATATAGACAGTACATTGCAAGCATTGTCACTTTAAATAGGAAAGCACTTACAGTTTACTATAATGTTTCCATATCCTTAAGGTAGTTGTCGTGGTACAATATTGTCAAAAAGTTATAGATTATACGCGCCACAAAAGTATACTAGCTTGTAGCTAAGTGATCCATAATTTGTAAGCAAGACTGTACTCGTGGAAACGTAACCCATACAGCATTCATATGCATGTATACTTTTCTATAAATTGTTGAACTTTAAACCGTTATTTATAAATAATTAGACGGTCAAAAATTGTTTCTTATTTTTTTAACCTCACAACAAATGCATTGAAAGACTGTTCGTTTTTGGAAAGTTTCTGACAGTTAGTTCTTTTTTTATAAACAAGAAACTGGTTCAGAACTACAGAGATCGTATACAATCAATGTTAATTATCCAATTTTTAATTGAATTTATCCCGGATTATATACGGTCGAGCGACTTCAAATTTTCAGGGTAATTGTATTATCATGTCCTTAATAAGTAAACAAAAATTAATAATTTTCTGACGGTGTGCCTTAACCACGACACCTACCTTACATTGGAAAGCACTTACAGTTTACTATAATGTTTCCATATCCTTAAATCTGATCTTTAAACAGGCCACAAAAGCATGAGAGTACAAGCGTTTAGTTTCAGAAAGCGCTTGCGCACTTCTGTTTATACGTGATGTATACCATAACAATGGTTTTAAAGCGATACACATTTGACTGTGTAAACATTGGTTTACGAAATAGAAATTTACTTTACAAACACGATTATAATATTTTACTGCCATATTAGATGCAGTTGGTATTGTGTTTCAGTGTAAAAAGTGTTAACAATTCTGAAATTATTTTATTTGTTATACAAAAGTGTAACCAAAGATAATACACGTACCGCACACTTATCAGTGTAAATCTATATTACACTGACATACCAAACCAGCGTTGCCAGATTTTTTTTTTGCCAAGTCGGAATTTTGGAACAAAGCGAAATTCTTTCGTCGAAAGCGGGACATAGTAAAAAAACCCGGGTCGCAGTGCCAAAACCCTGCCGACAATATAGTGTATTTGCTAATACAGGCAGTATGGCTTTATTATGCGAATTTAACTTGGTTTTTGGGCAAAATAAAAAATTGAACTCCTTAATACACACCTTAAAATAACATGTTTTTTCTTAATTGCAATATTATTATCAATCGAACCTCTATACCAAGTTATATACACCTTTCAGTAAATAATTCACTATCTGCAAACTAGTCATTCGTAAATTTTTTAAATCCGGTCCTGTAGGGCCGATTTTATTAAAATTTTGGGGGCACTTTTTAATTGCTACTAAAGGGTTTAATTTCAATTTTGAAACGATTTTGAGATTTTTTTCGGTATTTTGGGGCCCAAAAACTTTTTTCAACCCCTAAAAGCTACCCTTAAATTGATCCGATTAGGCCCATTTTAAATAGGCTTCGTGCGGTGATGGATTCCAACATGTGTGCCAAATTTCGTTAAAATGAATTAACTCCTTCGAAAGTTATAGTCCGCACACACACATATATATATATATATATATATATAAATATATATATATATATATATATATATAAATATATATATACATATATATATAAACATTTTTAAAAATGGTGCCAAAGTGTTTAGGAGGTTATGAAACGTCGAGAAATTTTGGTCCGACCCCTAGGTCCCGCCATCCGACCGACGCCAATAGTGTATGTTGCCATATGGCAAATACACTAAAAACGTATATAATCAGAAGTTTTTAAATATTTATCTTTTTATTTGAGTTCAAATTACGGTTACGTGACAATAGATAGCAAAAATAGCCATAGAAAATGTATTTGAATAAAAATATGATATTTTAAATCAGATTTACCCTATCGTTAAATAGTTGTCTTATTCGTCTTCTGAATAAAAAAAAAATAAAAAAAACAGAAATCAAAATCAAAAAAGTTTTATTCATTAGAAAAACATGGCGTTTCAAACAATAGTCTGAGGAGTGAGTGTTACAAATTGCAACTTACAATAAGAGAATAATTATTTACGAACGGTCGAGTAATCCCCGAAAAGCGGGACTGAGTCTGTTCCGCGCGGGACATTTAATTTTGATTTATAAATCGGGACGTCCCGCCAAAATCGGGACGTCTGGCAACGCTGTACCAAACACAATAAATAATTTTCCATATAATCCAAGATAAGAGATCATGGTCGAAGATTTTGTAAAGATAAATATTTTTGAGATTTGCTAGCATTTAGGATGTAAATATGTATACTGCGACCGGAACTTCTGACGTCGATGTGCTCAAAAACACGTAAAAAAACTAGTATTTTGTAAAAGCTGAAATTTAGTATAAAGTTAATGAACGACTTCAAAACAAAGAGTTTTTTTAATGTTTGTTCAATCAGGACTTTTTGTGAGGTTAACCGATTAAGAAAATTTCGACGCCATTTTGTTTGGAATTCATCTTTAAAATTCAATTCCAGATATATGTTATAATAGAAAAATTGTTTTTTGTAATGCCAAATTATATATTATATCATAGTTTAACTATCGTTTAAGCATATTGAGAGCTTGAAAAAGCCTTAATAAAAAAGACGAAAGATTGCAATCAATGAGTGTTTAAATTGATTTATTTTCATTATTCCAATTACCCGTGATACTGTTTTCTATTTATTTAGAATGTTTACGGATAGGTTCCATACAATTTTTTTAAGCCGATCCACTCGTTTTTTCCTGATTTTCCAATAGGAGTTTTTTATGTCTCCAGCATCTGAGAACGGATTTTGATGATTATTTTTTTATTTAATAGGGTATATATCTTCAGGATGGTTTCAGATAAATTTTACTTAAATCGGTTCAGCAGTTTTTTAATTAATTTATTAATAAAATATGAAAGAAAAAAAATACGTATTGCAAAGCCAAAAAAAAGTGAAAAATAAAAAAAAATTTAAAAAAATTGAACCTCGTTCAAAAAACGTCACTAAAAAAATGAAAATAATAGAGTTTTGAGGTCAATGCCAATTTAGTTATAGTCATTAAATTGGCGCCGACCTCAAAACTTTATTATTTTACGCTTTTTAGTGCCTTTTTTGAAGGTTGTTCATTTATTTAAAAGTTTTTTTTATTTAGAAATTATGATAAAATAGACAGAGCCCATTTTGATATGAAACTTCTATACCCACTGCTGACTAAGTCGGTATTATCAAAATGAGATCTCACTGTTTTTATCATAAATAATATTCACTAAATCAGCCCTGCACAAATTTTAATTTTCACCTATCGCTAGTATTTTATGTCTTTTTAGGTGCCTCATTGTAGTATATTAATTTCCACCCTAAATACCAGTTATAAAATTTTACAAAAATTTTGCAATTTTTAATCACAAGCTCTTGGAACTAATAAAATAATTATTATTGAGCTTCAAATCCATATAATAAATCTATGCCGTGGCTGCATATGTATATGTTTTTCCTCCCAGAAGTTTTTTTTTTTTCATACTTCCCGGTGAGCTAGCAAGTTGAAATTCAGTATGGAGTTTCCTAAGAATCCCAAAAATGATGTAAAAACTCTCAAACATGAAAATTTGCTGAAATTCGCTTTTCAGAGGTTTCTAACACTGCTAAACAGTCATTTCTTAATTAATTTTTATACATAAGCTAAATCAAATAATGGTGAATAAATACTGACAAAGTTGATTAAACAAAAAAATATAATTCTTTCCCTTTCATAATATTAATACCGTAAAAAGCCCAACGAATAACATTACTCCATTTCAACGGTAGATATACTAAAAAAACAGAATACTATTATTACCTATGATATACGCGATATACGATACTGTGATATTTTATTCCAAAACGAAGCTTCCGATTTTCTGTTTACGATCTAATACGGTAATATTGCTTGTGCGATTCATAAAATACGAGTTTTATAAGGCTTATAATACGGCGATACGCATATTTACAGTACGCTATTTTATTATTTAGGTACTGATATATGATAATTTAAATTAACTTTATCAGAGGACACTTTATCAATATTAGCACACGTCGTTTCCTGTCTCTAGAAAAATATTATTTTTTTCGATTCACGATGCAAACCAAACATTCCAAGCCTTTAATAAAGAAACGGAAGATACAAAAACATTTTTAGAGAGACTGGTTAACAAAGATAAATAAATGAATTTTGTATCTTTATAAAATATCACAACAGTGTTAATTCTACTTCTACTATAGAAATATTAGTAACATAATTTTACAAACTAACCAAATACACCTGAAAACTACACATACTGCAATTGGCAATTAATTCGACAATGTTACTTGTTGAAGCGTTAGTTAATGGAGGGGCGGATGGGGTCGTCGGGATACCGGGAAAATTCCCAATGAGCTGCCCATTAATTATTTTAAGGGCTGCCAGATATTTTTGGTACACAGCAGCGCTAATTTTAATTTTTTACAAATATGTTATTGATATTTAAAAAGAAAAAAAATGATGAATTTTCTTTACGTTTCGTCATTACAGAGGTTATGTTTATTATTACTAATTTATCTAGATGTGCTTCTATTTGAAAATACTGTTTTATAATTTTTTTCTGCCTGTGATTCCCAGAAACCTTATGAAGTTTTTCTTCAAATGAGGCAGGATTGTTAGTGAGTCTGAACGTTCTTAGATTGCTTTAAAATTGCACTTTAAGAGTTAATAGTTCAACAACAAAAAGTCCTGAGGGGGCCTCCGAATACCTCACTGTTAAAGCAGTTTCGCAGTGGGCCGTCAAACTTATCTATCTCGGTGTTATTTATACCTCATCCGCCCCTGAGTTAATGTTATTATAAGCAATAAGCACCAATGGAATATAATTATAAACAAAATTAAGAATACAAAAACTTACCATTATCAATCGCCGAAACTTTTTTCATTTCTTGCCGACGTCTCCTGACAGTGACTTTTCTAAATATTGTGCCACTCAAAGCTTCGACATCGCAGTCTTCAGAAGAAGGGACACTATTATCTTCGGCCATCTTGTTATCTTCAGAGGAAGAATCTTCACTCTTTATCGTCACTGTTCTTTTCTCTTCTGCAGAATGAGATCTTATTTCACGGATAGGTAATTTAGATTTAGTAGGTAAACTTTCAGATCGAATTTTCATATCTTCTTTTTTACTTGCTGTGCGCTTTGAACTATCGCCTTCAAAAGAAACTCGCTTTTCTATATTTCTTTCTTTTTCTTCAGACAATTTCCTTTCCAGTACTTGCTGAACAACAAGTTCAAAATTTGAATCTTTTCTTCGCGGACTTTTCAGTTGCGTTGACGTATCTAAAACATCTATCGTTTCAAAATTTTCGTCCTTGTTGTACTGATATTTCCTTCTAGGAGACGGCAGTTTTGTTGGCTCATTTTTACCTTTCTTACAAAAATCCGATATCATTTTCGATGACTGATTTTGAGATTGCAGTATTTGCGAGTTATCTTGTGAACAGAACGACTTTAAGTAAGGTCTTTGCGTTGTGGAACTCATTTTCGGTTCTTCAGAATAAGCTTTAGCTAAGGGCAATTGCCTTCTTTGGTAAGGTTCTTTCATCAACGGGCTGACAGGCTCATCTACATAATTCAATGGCCTGGAACCTTCTGAATACTGTCTTTTCGGTAACAAAGTAGAACCGATTCCGAAACGAGGTGGAGATTCGTCAATACGTAATCTACTATCTGGCGATAGCCTTCTGAGTGGCGATAAACGTCTTCCAGTCGATGTTTCGAGTCTGCGAGGTGAAAGTTTTCGTTCGCTTGTCATCGGCGATTCTTCATGCGGCGATAATCTGCCGGGAGATAATCTTCTCGGTGATAGTGGTCTTTGTGGCGAATGACCTCTACTGACGGATTCAGTTTTTGGATGAGGCGACAGATGACGTTCCGATGAACTAGCTCGGCTCAGTGGTGATATGTGCCTTGTTTGATACGGAGTAGTGCTATCTGGTGAACGAGGCGGTTTCGGTGAAAGTCTCGTGGGTGACGGTGAAGGTTGTCTGGGCGATTCGGTCTGTTGATGTGGACGTAACGATGGATAGTCGTCGATGTCCTGACCACGAGGGAGACTGCTGTAGGGTTTGAGCTCAGCTGAGCCTCGTAGAGACGTCCAACGTGGCTGTGGATCTGAAAAAATAAAACATTAATTGTAGATTTTAATTATATTGATTTTAAGATCATTCGTAATAATGTACAACTTGTAAATTATCGGGTATTAAAAATTACTGTATTTGTATTTTTTTCATAAATGAGCTCCTAATTCCCAACTGAATTGCCACCTGAATATAATAAATAAAAAAAATAAATAATTAGCGCTAGGCACAAATAACCCTAGCTGTGACTGTGGCGTTAAAGAAAATATACAAGCATTCATGATTTTTTTTAAACTCACGCCTGAACCTTTCTGCAATCGTCATTTACTGACAGGTAAACCGATGCAGAATACATTTTGTTGTAAAAAAAGACTTTTTATAAGGCTTTGTACTGGAAAACGTTCACTTTTTTCACAAATAGCGTTAATTTTAAAATCGTATAAGGACATTTATATATTTTTTTTCTATACAACTTCTGCTTTAAAACTTCTCGTTTATAACTCATTATAAGAAATGACACTTTTGAATGATGATGTACACATCTCCTTGTATTTAATTCAATGATATACCTTCAAAGTTTAATTATGTAATCTCTTGAAAATAACCGAGAGCGTATTTTCTTCCTGCCTTTTGATGAGTTCATCTACATTGATATAAAAAATATTATGAGAAAATCAATTGAGATATTTTTTGTATAATCGTGTTTTTTAATTTGATTCTTTACAGAGTACATGTAATTTTGAAAGTGTGTTTGCGCCTTTCTTTTTCTTAAAGTTGTTCAAAAAAACGTTCTTGTGAAATGTAAAATAAATCTTAATAATCATTAAGGTTGGTATATTATTTAATCAACCTGTTTTTTTCACGTCTCTCTGTCACGACTTGTGCTGTCATGACACTGTGACATTTTTTTGTGAATGTTCTTCATGCAATTTAATGTCTTGACAATAAACATAGCCTCACGTGAAGTAGTTTTACCAGCTGTCCGTGTTAGCAAAATCGTAAAGTTTGAAAACAATATAATTGATAAAAGTGTTGTAGAATAATATATCAAAACTGCCATGACACTACGACACACAGTGCGTGACACAGCATTACAAATGTAACGAATAATCAAAATATTTTGACACTAAAGTCATAACATGAAATCTAATGTCATGACAAAACGAGAAAAGTCATGACATTTCGTGTCATGACAATAAAAGTCACGATTTACTGTCCCGTGAAAATGTATCTTAACAGACAGGCAGACAAAAATTCAGGAAATGCGTTCTTCCGTTATCAAACCCCACAGCAAAACAAAATAAGTCAAGAGCTCCCGTTACGATTTCATTTGTATGTTATTGATCAAATATAATAATCTGCATACTGATGAATCCTTAAGGATATCATAGTGACAGTGAATCTTCGGAGCTCTCAGGAGTTGATGTGTAAACTTTGATGCTCGGTTGCAGAAAGCATTGTTAGAAAATCTTAGTTGATAACACCCGAGTCACTGTTCAGTTACAGTGAAAATATCGTCGACAATCACTGAAACAACAAAAATACGTACCGGCACGAATCTGACACTGATACAATACGGATAGATGACACACTTCTATTGAAAAAGTATTTAACAATAATTTTGCAATAGTCTAACTGTTCAATTTTTTGTCCACTTGCCCGTAAAAACATATTTTTTTTTTAATTAAATAAAAAAACATATTAATTATTGATTAGTGGACGTGAACATGGATTATTTAACAATATTCTTTTAGTCTTTAGATAGTGACTATACATTCTTTCATAAGAGAAGCACAGTTTTTATACATCTTCTCTTTAGAAGTTTGGTATGAAAAATAATATTTTTAACTAATTAGTTTTAGTAATTTTTCTGAGAATGATGTTCTACTTAATATAAAGTTTATTAACGATCTTAGACCTGTTGTATGGTCATAATCTGATGTCAGATATTCTGCCAATGCATTGTGTAACCCAGCATCTGATTCGAATTCAATAACACCTTCAAATAACCTCAAAAATCTTAGCATCTAACCAATATATTGTACATATAGCTGACAGTGGAATTTTTCATCACTTTTACGACACACCACTTCCATGACATTTCGAGTTCAAATTTGGGGTTTTATAGATGTTTATATGTACATCAAAAATAAAAACTTCTGTTCAGACACTCTGTATATTTTTATTGTATTTAAATATTAAATAATCTTTCAATAATTGCGTAATCGCATTTTTGTTTAAAAATTGAAATTTGTTCTTTTGTAAAAATTAAAATATTAATATTAAAACCTGCTTCGGCTGTAAAACATCATTTTTTTTTAAGTTTAAATTGAATTTTGTCAATGTATAGTTTTTTGATTGAAATAAAATAATTTCGTTGAACGTTTAAAATTAATTTGAAAATAGTACAAAATCATATCAACAACTTCCATTAGTTGTGTACACGTTTTATTGCTCTTGTATAAAATTGTATATTTTGCACGTAGATCTTTTTTCCGAACAACAAAATTATCCTTTGAAAATACGTTCGGAAACTGATTCATCAAAGTTGAAAACAAGTTTTATTAAATATTATTTATGATCAATCTGTAGAAATGACTAGTCAAATATTGATCCAGAATTGAACGTCGGCTATGGCAGGCTTTGAAAACGTTAAAATGATTTTGAAAAGCCTGCCTTCGGGCGCTCGGAAAAAATATACCTGCATCTTTTCACATCTCAAGTTAAATACACAAATACCTATACGTGCTGTAGTGTGAAGATGAACGTATTTTACGCTTTAACTTCTTTGTCGACGCCATGAAAAGATTTGTACACTGTAATCAGATAACTTTACCGCAACATACACAGTATGTCCCAAGAAAACAGATTTTATGTTTTTTTAAGTGTAAAACTTCTTTTGGCACGGTATGGTAAAAACGATTCATGAGCTTAAAAATGTAACGAAACGTTGCAATATACCGTATACTATAAAAACTGGTCTGTGTACATGAAAGGTTGTAGATTCGATCTCGGCGATCGGTGCCATTATTATTTTTTTACAATTATACCAGTTTTAATTCTGCAGTGTGTAGTGTAAAACACACTGCCTATTTTTTTAATTAAAACTTCTTTTCCCACGGTATGGTAAAATCGATTCATGAGATTAAAAATGTAACTTAGTAGATTACAGAGGTTGCTTCGTTCCATCTGACCAATCTGCGTAAGCACGGAAATGCGGTCAGTTGGTGGACTGTTCATATTTTTGTCAACCTATAATGACAATATCAAAAATGTCATTTATAATTAACTATAGGACTACGAAAATCTCTTACTTTAAAAACCCGACTTATTGCAAAGAATATCAATATTCTATCTTTTGATTTCTTTGACATTTGTTAAATACTGTCATTAAAATTGAGAAATTTCTTAGGAAAAACCTAGGTGGCACAGACTTGAAGAAAGCAAATACTGAGTTATGTAAATTGCATTTATTCTAACGTTTCGGCAATCTTGTCATTGTCATTAAAGTTCATAAACAGACATTGTTAAGCAATCAATTAACAGGTCCTGCGGATAATGTCATCCCCGCCGCCACTAACCAACGAACGGGGTAACCTATATAATCTATTAACTAATATTAATTAAATAAAGTAGTCGAAACGTAGCAAGATTAACAATAACACGATTGTTTTGTATTATTAATCCAAATACCTGAGATTTATTATTGAATTATAATAATCTATTAACCTTAATTTTTGCTGACAAAGGGAGCGGAGAGATATTATGAATCTTGTAAAATAAAAAAAATTCAAAAGTAGTTGATCATAAAGGCTAACCTTACAACTTCTCGCTGTTTTCAAGCTCCTTGAACTCAAAAATAAAAAAAATATTTTTTAAATTCTAATTTTGTTGTTTAATAATATAGTTCTAAAAACAACCCTTACGTGTTATCATTTATAGAGGGCGTCACAATTTTCTTATTTTCTCTTATGCAGCATAATATGTTTATCTTTAATAGACAATTTACAAAGCCGGGCGAAGCCGGACCGCACTGCTAGTCAAAAAAAAAGCTGTTCCATATCCCGTGGTTATTATTTCTTATTATTATTAGTTTCCCTGTACTGAAGTGGAAATATAAGTGAGCTCGGTATGGGCAACTGCAATGTTTAGTTTTCCGGAATGGCAATATGACTATTTTTATACCCGCTGCGATAAAAGTAAAACAAAGTTATCCGCGCAGAGCTCTCCAGCGCTTGACCCATTTCAGTTAGCAGGCACCTACTGTGCGGTGTCCTAGCGAACATGTTGTGAACATTTCACTTCAGAGTACAAGCAGGGTTGCCAGATGTCCGGTTTTTACCCGGAAAGTGCGGTATTTATAATAATAATTATTATTATTATCTTTATTTGTTATATATTATGTATAGTACCAAATATTGGCAAAGGTCATAATTAGAAATTCCCAAAGAACGCATCCAGACAATAATACGCATGTTCAATTAAATAGAGTTTTAGAGAACTTTTTAATTTATTGGAATTATCAATCTGTCGTATATCAGAAGGTAAGTTATTGAAGGTGAGTATCTCATCCGGGTGAAAAATGAAAACAGACTCGAGCTATTAAATGTCCGGTATTTTTGGAATCATCACGTATTGATGAGTCAAATCGTCCTCCGGTGGAAACATAGCCATTAAAATTGCAGTTTGTATTTGATAGAGGTTGTTTTGTACTATCCAGGTTTCTACTTCAGATTTTGATCGTATGAATTATAATGGCGTTAGATGAACAAAATCAAATTATTTTCTTGCAAGACAGCATTTCTATGTGTACTTTAAAATAATTCCTCTTTTCGCTAAAATAATTCGTTGTACTACCTATAACTCATTTTCACAATAATCGTGCTGTCAGGTATTTTTCTCTAGGGTATCTGGCAACTTTGCCTAGAAGTATCCCCGACACTAAATCTCAAATCTTTTCCTTTCTTTTGTTATAGAATATACACAATTTTTGTAATAAGAAATGACTATCTGTCCTTTGGGAAAATTAACCAGGGACCAATTATCTCTTGTTATAGAGAGTGCGGACTAGAATTAGATAAATATACCGGGATATGAAAAATCGTAAAATTTGATAAAATATTGGACATACTGAAATTTTGCTATACCTAAAAAGAATACGAATAGGTAAAATAAATATTCAGAATAATATTTATCTATTTTTATAACCAATCGCTACTATAAAATATCGTTATTTTGAAAAGCAAATAAAATATAAAAATGCTTTCTAAAAATAGCTTCTGTCTTCTTTTTTGTTATGTTAATATTTAATAATAAATGTTCAGATTTATATATATTTTTAAATGTGACAGAACAGATCTCTAAAATATCGTACGTTTTTGCTGTGGCAGATTTGAGAACGTAAGGGAATTTATATACTTTCATATACAGATGCGACAGAAGAACCGGATGTTTAAAAAAAATAATTATTGTAATGAAATTTTTATGCTGGGTTGCTGAAAGCATTGTCAAAAATTCTTTGACATAGACCTTAGATTGTGATTATATAATTACAATTTGATTTCATGCGGGACTAGTCTAATGTTGTGAAACTCACTGTCATGTGTAACATTGATAGATTGCACCACTCACAGAAAAACAAATAACCAATTAATATAGAATTAGATTATTTTTTATCAAAATGCGAAAAAAATGTTGTTTCAAAGAGGAAATTCTCCAAAAAAAAATTTGTTAAATACATGCTTACATGTTAGTTTAAAAGAAATATAGTTTCAATTGATCAATAATATTTTTCGAGCAGGGTCGATTTAAAATTCTGTAATGCTTTTTTTACTAAGGTCGTTGTCAAATCAGTTTCTGACAATGTTTGTGCGTCCGTGATTTTACTTATAAACCGAGCTGGGTAGAGTAGTCGTGACAGCACTAGACTCGCATTCGGGAGGGCCGGGTTCGAATCCCAGCGGGGGCAGATGTTTCTGGGACTTTTTCCTACTACCTCTCGCCGAGAAACGGTAATTCCTGTACCGGCCATATTGATTGAGGTTTTCCATGGTTTCCCTCAATTAATTCCAGATAAATATCGAGATGGTTCCTTATTTGAGGTCATAACTCATGGCCTATCAAACCTATCAAACTCCTAGTTCAAAAATTACGTACCTTATCCTAATTTCCTTCATTCGCCCATTGCTATTACATAAGTTGAAGTTTTAAAAATGTAGAAAAATAACGGGAAGTGTGATAAATGGAAAATAGTAATGGTGCGAATGGCGTCTGTTATGACTTAAAGTCGAGAAACGGACGTTAAACGCATTATTATTATTATTATTATTATTATATTTTACTTATAAGATTAATTTGTTAGTGAGAGACCAAAAATTATGTTTCATCCTCTCGTAAAAATCTCACTACAGTCAAAGCCCTCTAAGTGCACGCTCTCTCAATGCACACGCTCTCTTACTGCACACGAACTCGCCCTCTAAGTGCACGTTCCCCAGCCCCCACTTCGAATAATCTGCGACCAATCACGTGCGACCGTAAGCGCGCTATTTTCAAACTTTCCATTTCCATCATATTCATAGAGTTTTAGAGATATTGTTTATAACATCTGATTGAATAAAGATAGCTATAGGAGTTAGAAGAGTGGGGATGAAAAAGATCGCAGGGGAAGTGTGCACTTAAAGGATGGGCCTCGGTTCCGAGCTGTGCACTTAGAGGGCTTTGACTGTAAAAACAGCTAACAAAGGGTTTATAGTTTCCTTTAATAATGTGTAAGTTTAATGCAGCTTTTACTTTGGTAAGTTTAAATTGAAACTATTAATTATATGGTAATTTCAACAACTTTGGCTAAAAAAGTAACTTTAAAGTTGTTGAAATTACCATATAATTAATAGTTTCAATTTACATCGCACAGACTACAAAAACTACAGCGCAATTTCTATTTAATAAACTTAAAAACAAGAAAGATAATAAATTAATAGAAGTCTGTCTGTACAACCTAAATGCAGTTTTATATACGAGTTGTGATATTATGTTAAAACGAATGACTATCGAGTTTTAACAGTCACACGAGCCATATTAGCGTTACATTCGAGATACATATTACAATTTTTACACGTGCACCTCCAACAAAATAACTGATTTTAATTTTATATATCTGACAGTTGAGTGTTCGGTCATATGAAATATATTTGAATTGTTTACAAAGACTACGCCTACTTTGCTGTCTCTGTTGCTCATTTGGCTTTAAATGGAAACTGACAGGGAAATTACTATTAGATTGGTAAAAACGCATTTCTTCTGTTTTGCTTTACGCACTCGTGCGAAATGGGGTTATTTTATAAGATGATAAGCAAAAAATATTTTTACACGATCCCCTATAAAATAGCTGCTTTTGATGCCTGACTCATTTTGGGTAATGTAAAATAAACGTTGTCGTGCTACCATTTCAATAGTAAAAGCTTGAAAATTCAACGCAGCCTACAAATTAGAAATAAACTCGCTCAAAAGTGAGCTGTCAAACAATTTATAAAAAAGTGAAAATCAGCTGTATCAGGCAGTAACGTGCAAAAATACTATATGTATCTCGTGCGTGATGATATATGGGTCATGTGATTGTTAAAACTCGTTGGCACTCGTTTTTAACATAATGTGACATTCTGCCAAATATATGTTATCACGCACTAGAGACATAACGTTATTATTTTATGTCTCAATATGTGAAAAAACGCTTTCTGAAAAATACAAATAACAGAATCATGCTCATTAATGCGTAATAAATATATAAAGTTTATATATAGAACATAAATCAGTGAAATGTAAAGTGTAAATAAATTATATCTACATATTTTAAAAAGTTTTTCATGCGCAAATTATAACATCATAAAATTGGCATCTTACAAAAAATGTTTCCCGTCAAATTAACCGTTAAGACGCTATGGCATTTTTTACATACGTATAGGCATTGTAGCTATTTTGTGTATTTTTTGTTTATTTTATTTTTAAACCTACCACCTACCAAGAATATATTACCGTGTCAATTTTTTTCGGTACTGAGCTGATCTGACCAGCGCACGGATCTGGACATTCTTATTATTTCGAAGAGTACTGACTGCTCGGTACCATTCCGGACTAAACTGCGCGATTTGATCAAAAACTGTGTATTTTATTAACCCCCGAAGCAAAACGAAGGGTGCCCTATTTGTCTGTTTGGGGCACGGTAGTTCCAAAACAGATGGACCGATTTCAATACGTATTTTTCTGTTTGAAATCTGGTATTTGCTAGATGGGGTTCTTAAATATATTTGATTGAAATCGGTTCAGTCGTTCTCATCTTCGCCGCTTCGATTTGATTGGTTAGTTTTAAATAGTTTTACAAGTATGAAAAAAATAAATTTTAAAAACCCCCCGACGCACAAAAAGCAAACCGTCAAAAAGTAAGAAATAATTATATTCTACACTATATGTGGCCCGCCGATGCACCGACTGTTTCTTCATTAACATTAGATAAAATATTTAAGTCATAAATGCATTAGGGATCACTGAAAAATGATAAAAATATCAATGCCTCGGCGGCCCCGACAAATTAAATATTTTATTCAAACCAAGATATATGGTGTGTCGGGCCAAATATAGTAAAATATAATTATTTCTTAGTTTCTAACGGTTGTTTTTGCGTCGGGGGCTTTCGAAATTTTTATTTAATTTTCTGTAGACGTTAAAAACAACTTTGTTGAATAAAATAATACCTTGCTCCCACGCTATACAATCCATTTACCCATAGAGTATAAAATGGTTGCAAAATAAAAGGACTCAGTAGATCCTACTAGGGGATGTTAGTGATATCATTTGTTAACGCAATACTAATCTAATGAATTAATCACTTAAATAATATCATAATAGATAATAGAAAACAGGATCACGGATAATTGGAATAATGAAAATAAATCAATTTAAACACTCATTGATTGCAACGTTTAAATTGATTTATTTTCATTATTCCATTTACCCGTGATCCTGTTTTCTATTATAACATATATCTGGAATTGAACTTTGAAGATGAATAATAGATATAATTATATTTTTTCTATTTTCTGTTAAAAATTTTAATTTCGATTTTCGATCCCATTAAAATAACTTCCCAATACACTAAGAAGTTAATAAAAAAAAAAAATAATAAACGATTGGGGAGATGGCATTATGATCTGCACGAGATAAACGTTTAACCTGACTCTGTCCCAGAATAGAGCCATACGTTATTTAAACAATAACGGAACATATAGCGAATTTAATCGGCTTTGGAGTTAATCCGATTTGGTGATTCGTAAGTTTGAATAATGTAATGCAGTATTGAGTATTGACACAAAAAGTACATAATCGTGTTTAAGGTCAGGTCAGCCATCCTTTTATATTAAGGACGGCAGTGAAAACGGTAACACTACAGAAACACTTACTGGATATGGTCCACGAGCGTCGAATTGTCCTTTTGATAATGTCCGCCGCAGGCTGTAGACTCACGCCACGGCTTTCTCGTCGCCTGCTGGAGCGTCTGGTGAATTCATTAATCCACTCACCCGTTGCTGCCTGGATCTCCCTGCAATCACGATAAGAAAAAAACACGTAAGTGCATTCTAAAACTTCGTATATACAAAGTGTAGGTTAAAAATTCTTACACTTTTGGCAAAAACATATCTAAAATCTGTTACGAGCGTTTTTGGGGTTCCGTACCTCAAAAGGAAAAAAGAAACCCTTACACGATCACTTCATTGTCCATCTATCTGTCTATTTGTCAGGAACGCGTCGAGGTAGAGTTGAGTAGCTCAGATCTGAACCGGTTCAAAGAGCCGACTCCGACAGAAGATCCGTGAGAGCCGACTCACTTTTTTTTGAGCCGACGGATCAACGGATCCGCATAACTCAGTGAAACACTTAACACACAGAAGCACGTTTTACACTTACGTATCAATTCTTGCTTTGATGCATCTGTCAGCTCAAATGACTCATGCATCACATGTTTGGCTATGCATTCTTGATTCTATACAGGTCGTGATATGATTGTCTGAACTAGGTAACTCAGTGGCAGACTGCAGTAACATATTCAGAACTCGGCTCTTTTTGAACCGGTTCAGTGAGCCGGCTCACATATGGGATCCAGATGCAAAGATGCAGATCACTAAAACGACCCGTTTTTCCCATCTCTAGTACTTACATGTACTATACGGAATCTAGTACAGTGCATGTCGTGGCCATATCGCAGAATTTGTCATTTCATGATGTGGTTGACCAATTCATGAAATGGTACATCATGAAATACAACCATTTCATGAATTGGTCAGCCACATCATGAAATAATCAATTGACACATACAGAAGTTAATAAGATCACGCTAGTTATCGTCAACGTTTTTTTAGTACTTGAGTAAGTAAAAAAGATTGTTACAATGTATTTTTTTTAGTCTGAAAAAATAAAATGTTAAGCGTTTTTAATAAAAAAAATGCAGCGTTTGTTTTTTAATCTCTATCCGTTCCTGAGAAATTCATATGCATTAGCACATACAAAGTTGGGTATAAATTCATTTATTGTTCGTGCAATGAACTTACGTGAAACGTTTGAACTCATATATGAACTACAGCGACACATGCAAGTATATTAAAAACAATAGCAAATGCCCGGATCAGAAATCATCTTTCAATAGTGAATGGTTCACAATATTTCACTCATCTAGAGATGGGAAAAACGGGTCTTTTTAGTGATCTGCATCTTTGCATCTGGATCCCATATGTGAGCCGGTTCACTGAACCGGTTCAAAAAGAGCCGAGTTCTGAATATGTTACTGCAGTCTGCCACTGAGTTACCTAGTTCAGTCAATCATATCACGACCTGTATACAATCAAGAATGCATAGCCAAACATGTGATGCATGAGTCATTTGAGCTGACAGATGCATCAAAGCAAGAACTGATACGTAAGTGTAAAATGTGCTTCTGTGTGTTAAGTGTTTCACTGAGTCATGCGGATCCGTTGATCCGTCGGCTCAAAAAAAAGTGAGTCGGCTTTCACGGATATTCTGTCGGAGTCGGCTCTTTGAACCGGTTCAGATCTGAGTTACCCAACTCTGTTCAAGCAAAAAACGTAACCTCAAAGAGTCTAATATACCTACAAATACTCCCTGCACTTTTCATTTCAAATCCTTTCTCCTCGCATACAAGCTGTTACAAGTCTTCCGATGCTTTTTTTTTAAACTAAAGAGTTTAGGTAAACGTTAAATGACGGACCAAGAAGCACTAAAAAGCACACGTGGAAAATTTAAAAAAAAACATTCCTGGAATTCGCTATTTTGTATTTTAAATTTTACATTTTGGTGGTTTCGTACTTTATTTTTTCTGTAAACATTGATTTGATATAAGAGTTTCCAATGAAGCGCGAATATTAAAGTAATTGTAGGGCGGAGAGACTGGAAATGTTCACCCTCTACTACACTGGTGTAACATGTAGAACACAGCTGGTATAGTAGAGATGGGAAAAACGGGTCTTTTTAGTGATCTGCATCTTTGCATCTGGATCCCGTATGTTAGCCGGTTCACTGAACCGGTTCAAAAAGAGCCGAGTTCTGAATATGTTACTGCAGTCTGCCACTGAGTTACCTAGTTCAGTCAATCATATCACGACCTGTATAGAATCAAGAATGCATAGCCAAACATGTGATGCATGAGTCATTTGAGCTGACAGATGCATCAAAGCAAGAACTGATACGTAAGTGTAAAATGTGCTTCTGTGTGTTAAGTGTTTCACTGAGTTATGCGGATCCGTTGATCCGTCGGCTCAAAAAAAGTGAGTCGGCTCTCACGGATCTTCTGTCGGAGTCGGCTCTTTGAACCGGTTCAGATCTGAGTTACCCAACTCTAATGTAGAACACAGCTGGTACAGTAAGTATTTTATAAAAAAATAAACTATCCATTTAAAAAAAGACTTCACCAAAAAATGACGACTGTCACAATTTCTTGGAAAAAGACGTAAGTTGTTATTTTTCAGTTTCTTCTTTTTTATATACCGGTATACAAAATATATTATTCGCTAGTACCAGTAAACATGATAGACTTGTTGGTGAAAAAGTATGTGTATTTTATGACGACAAAAATGTTTTGT
Organism: Venustoraphidia nigricollis; assembly: GCA_034508555.1. Taxonomy (NCBI): domain Eukaryota; kingdom Metazoa; phylum Arthropoda; class Insecta; order Raphidioptera; family Raphidiidae; genus Venustoraphidia; species Venustoraphidia nigricollis. Next base: position 1,682,595 of record JAVRKA010000044.1, on the reverse strand, counting down.
AAAGATGAATAAATAATACATCAAATAATGTCTGCATCAAGCGGGGTTAAATAAAATGTTTTTAAACGTTCGAGGGAACTTTCCTTATACATCTCAAATACTTATATGGTACTAGAGTTGGGTAACTCAGATCTGAACCGGTTCAAAGAGCCGACTCCGACAGAAGATCCGTGAGAGCCGACTCACTTTTTTTTGAGCCGACGGATCAACGGAGCCGCATAACTCAGTGAAACACATAACACACAGAAGCACATTTTACACTTACGTATCAGTTCTTGCTTTGATGCATCTGTCAGCTCAAATGACTCATGCATCACATACTATGCATTCTTGATTCTATACAGGTCGTGATATGATTGACTGAACTAGGTAACTCAGTGGCAGACTGCAGTAACATATTCAGAACTCGGCTCTTTTTGAACCGGTTCAGTGAGCCGGCTCACATACGGGATCCAGATGCAAAGATGCAGATCACTAAAAAGACCCGTTTTTCCCATCTCTATATGGTACGTTTTAGAATATTATAGTGCTTACAATTTATAGATAGATTTGAACGATCTTCTGAATTGGGTTCAGCACAAAAAACTAAATGAAAATATATGTGTTTGGTATATTAGAGTAGTGTGAAATTTACTCTGAAAAGTGTACGTTAGGTTTACCAAAAGTATCAATTTGTTCTGGCTATTATCAAATGCAGTGATTTACACTACTTACGTTTCCATGTTCAAGAGTCTGGACTGCCATATACTGTTATAGTCTGACACAAAAATACCAAACAGGTCAGTGTTTCTTACACTTTTGTATAACAAACGCACCAGTGTCAAAAAAATTTAACACTCCGTGCGCTATAATAAGCAATAAAATTTGGTGGACAGCTCAACGTCTGGCAAATATGTCAAAAGCAAATATTTATATTTGGAATATATTGAGCTGGATACGGTCCTGGTAAAATTGATTAAGTTATTATGATTATTATGGTGTATAATTATTCTTATTGCGTAAGCAAGGATAAAACGAATTTGTGTTAAAATTACCATTTTTGTGAACAAATTATTTTTGCTTTTGATTCAATATAAAATTGTACACTGAAGAGAATAAGCGTTCCTTTCCTAACTTATATTGAATTTAATTTGGAAATATATTACAATATTCATTACAGAGTATTACTTGTCTTGTAATTATAAAAGTGAAAAGATTATCTTGAGAGACTGAAGTCACCAGGACAAGATAAAAGGAAAATGTGGAGCTGAATTCACTTAGCTTCTTTACTTTAAAATAATACGATTCTGTACCGCAAACATTGACTGCAAAATTCCATAAGCGGATTTTCCTTTTACATAGTAAAGGACTGGTGCAAAAGAACCATCTTGAAATGTTAAAACTGCAAATCTTTCTTTCCTTGTATCTGAGATTACATAGCACAGCTTCTCTCAATTTTTTTTAGATTACACTGCGATATTTCGGCGTGATAAATCAGTAATTTCACTAGACAATATGGCATAACTATAACTTTTCATTAAACATATATGACCGAGCGTTGTAGCGTAGTGGTGAGAGCACTTGGCTCACATTCGGGAGATACCGGGCTCGAATCCCAGCGGGGGCAAATGTGGTTGGGACTTTTTTCTATTGCTTCCGGTCCAGAAACGGTAATTCCTGTACCGGTTGAGGTTTCCCATGGTTTCCTTCGATTAAGTCCAGATAAATATCGAAATTAGTTTCTTTATTTAAGGCCATGGCCGATTTAACCTGCGCACAAAGTTGTCTACTCTAATTTCCTATAATTCTACATGTTATTAAGTTTTAATCTGTTTAATACTAATAAATAAGTAAGCAAAGTCCCTTGGCTGCAGAGAAGAAAATAGTAAGTAATAAAAGAAGAAAGCAATGTTTTTGAGTGTAGGTAATTATTCTCGTTTTAAAGGAAGTTGTCCATTTTACTAAGCTATTTGATCCAATAATATTGCCCACAAGGTAATTGGTAATTGTTTGGAGGCAATGGCGCCTCCTTCAGAATACGTTTTTGTAAGTTAATATTGCATTACAAAACCGTGCTTCTTTAGAGGCAACAGTGTCTTCTACTGAATACGCAAACGGAAATACGCGTTTGATGTTTATTTTCAGCAGTGGTAATAATAAATTAGTCATAAGCAGATCTATAATTAATTTAATTGTTTCCTTATTAACATTAATATAATAATAATAATAATAATAATGCGTTTAACGCCCGTTTCTCGACTTTATGTCATAACAGACGCCATTCGCACCATTACTATTTTCCATCTACCACACTTCCCGTTATTTTTCTACATTTTTAAAACATCAAATTCTACAATAGCAATGGGCGAATGAAGGAATTATAGGAAATTAGGATAAGGTAGCAATTTTTGAACTAGGAGTTTGATTGGTAATCGGCCATGGCCTCAAATAAGGAACCATATCGATATTTATCTGAAATTAATTGAGGGAAACCATGGAAAACTTCAATCAAGATGGCCGGTACAGGAATTACCGTTTCTCGGCGAGAGGCAGTAGGAAAAAGTCCCAGCCACATCTGCCCCCGCCGGGATTCGAACCCGGACCTCCCGAATGCGAGTCTAGTGCTGTCACCACTACTCTACCCAGCTCGGTGTTTAACATTAATATTAATGGGGTAATATTTCTGTTCCTTCGGGACGAATGATTTTGGTGAAATAGAACAAGTCGTTATTTATAACAAGATTTCTCGTTTTCCACTCATGTTTACTCTGGACAGCACAGCATAGACCAAAATCAGATGTTTTCTGTTTATAACTAACAAAAAAAGTTCAAAAATGATCGCACATTTTTAGTGTATTTGCCATATGGCAACATACACTATTGGCGTCGGTCGGATGGCGGGACCTAGGGGTCGGACCAAAATTTCTCGACGCGTCATAACCTCCTAAACACTTTGGCACCATTTTTAAAAATGTTTATATATATATGTGTGTGTGTACGGGCAATAACTTTCGAAAGAGTTAATTGATTTTAGCGAAATTTGGGCCACGTGTTGAAATCCATCACCGCAAGAAGCCTATTTAAAATGGGCGTAATCGGGGCATTTTAAGGGTAGTTTTTAGGGGTTGAAAAATGTTTTTGGGCCCCAAAATACCGAGAAAATTCTCAGAATCGTTTCAAAATTGACATTTAACCCTTTAGTAGTAATTAAAAAGTGTCCTGAAAATTTTAATAAAATCGGCTCAACAGGACCGGACTTACAAATTTTTTGAAAACACTAATTTGCAGTTAGTAACTTATTTATTGAAGGGTGTATTTAATTCGGTGTAGACGTTAGATTGTTAATAATATTACAATTAAGGAAAAAAATGTTATTTTAAGGGGTGTATTAAGGGGTTAAATTTTTTATTTTGCCCAGAAACAAATTTAATTTCACATAATAAAAGTATAAAACCACACGTCCCTATACAAGCAAATACACTATATTGTCGGCAGGGTTTTGGCACTGCGACCCGGGTTTTTTATTGTTTCCATTGACGAATACATTTTCTTGTGATCTCAACGCAGAACAATAAAAAAAGAAGAAAACAAAATAATAAAAAAGTAATTTTGACAATTTTCTATACGTAATACAGAATTTCTTTTCGATGTCGGTTATATTCCTGTCACCTGCTTTTCATATTTATAAAACTCTGCTAGATTTTTAAAAAAATTTTAAAATGCCACTTAAAATAAAACGGCCTTTTAGTAAAATTTAAATTATTTATATACCTACGTATATTACACGTTCTATTAGATTTATATTTTCTACTGAAAAGAAGCTTTTTACCCAAAATTATATTTTCTGTTTGACTTTACTTTCATCTTTTTGCCATCATTTTTTAACGTTGTAAAAAATGACCAGTTTCTATTTTTTGAAAATATTAATAAACAACTCTGAAACAGTTCTTTTACTGAGTTACTTATACAGTTATTATAAAACGTATGTTCATGACGTTCTTTGAATTTAAGACACTTTTCGAGGAAGGACAGAACTTATAAAAGAAGGACTGTCCTCCCTAAAGGACGGGCTGTGCATGTTCAATGTTTATAGGAAAAGGGAAGAGGATACTTCTTTAGGCGCGATATGAGGGATAACTCAGACCTCTTTCTACCGGAACTAAATTTTTCTCACGCAAGTAACGTTCAGTTTATGCAAAGGAGTATCGACATATTGGTAAGTTAGAAATTTTATACGGTTTTAGTCAATAGATGGCCGCACCGTTGTAAAATTTCTAACTTACCAACATAAATTTACTTCAATCGCGCGGAAAGGTTACTCGCACTGTTTTTTTCAAATAGTTACTTTAATAATAAACTTTTTATTTCTTAATTTTTTTCTGTGTATTTTCTTTCATACCAGGGAGGTGCAAGTGGACTCCCTTGCACCCTCCTCCAGGCGCCCGTGATATGGTTAATATTGTAATAATACACGCTCTGATTTCCAATTTTCACGCATTGCGTTAACTTCATTCAACCTGAAGTTAGCGTTTTTAAATCGTTAACGAAGCGAATGATCAGGGCTTCCAGCCAAATATACTTTTCAACATTTTTACAATTTTATGTAAAGTTCAGCGCACTCGTATATATGCTACATTTTGTAGCGAAAACGCGCGATTTAGCAACTGTACCACGACTGCGAAAAAACTGCGTTAGAGCCAGAGCTGAACCTAATCCGATTTTTTGAATCCCAAAGTCATACATTTCTGATACGTGACATTAAAATTACATATTTATTTTCAAACAGTAACTTGTGCAATCCAACCAATCGATGGCAGTTTCGATGACAACTTACGAAGTAGGTATTTTCTCACGGGGGTTTTAAGAAGTTTCGGGGCCATTTTTGAAAGCATTATAATCGATTTTAACCAGTGAGCAATGAATTGTTAAACGTTAACTCTAAAAACTTCAGATCGAGAAAATTCATTTTTAAAAATTAACTTTATATTCATGAGTATACTGGCGAAGGCACAAAAAGGACTATAAAATACAATTTACATTTTTCTATATTTTATGTTGGGTATCTATAATCACTCTGATTACGCTATTAAAAATCGGGGCGGTTTCATTATATTGGTCCGGAAGTTAGTATAGTTCTATTATACTAATTTATGCAATTCTTCCTTTGAAAGTTCACTAAGGAGCACTAAGTAGCCAATATCGGAACACTAAACTAAAACTAGATACACTTCATATTTTTGTACTGGGTGTAGTAAATCGTTGAATAATAAATAAAGAAATCAATAAAATAGGGATGTTGATTATATTTCGGAAAGTGTTTTAAATCGTGCATAAGTACCTAATATAGCCACAAATATTTATTATTTTTATTTAAATACAACTCAAGCCTTAAAAATCATGTATTTTAAATCCCGTTTCAAATTTCGGTCCAAAACGCCAATACTAGTCGCGTGACGTCACCTGTTGGTACCAAAGGAGATTCAAAAGTTTACACAGGAGCTACCATTTTATAGATGCGTATTCTGTGCTCATGAACGCTAGTAAACTAAGGTGATGAAAAGTTGTTTCGTAGTTGTTGCTATAGTTACATGTAATTTGACGTTTCCTATAAACTAATAATAATAAATTACACACTAAATATTAACCAAACAATGAAGTTTTTTGACAGCGGCGCAACCTATGACGTTATGCGCTCTGATTGGTGTCTGTTGTCACGTGACTTGAGCGTGATTTACTAGGTTTTATTTATTAAATATTAATTCAATTCCTTAAAAATAAGGAAAAATATAGTGTTTTTTAGTATTTCGATCATAGAAACTACCACTTAACGTTAAAATTATGTTTTTATTTGAATACAGTCAACATCCCTATTAAGATATCTTAATAAATACGCGAACCTTGATCCTTGTACATGGGAATGTACAAAGTCTACTACATTAAGCAGCCTAAACTACTTATTAGAAGTTGACCGTTTTTTTTTTATTTAGGTACGTCAAAAACATGAAAAGTAAACTTTCAAAGCAAAGACTGTATAAAATCTTATGGAATGGGGTATTTACAGAGCTCGCCTGTGTTGTGTCAGGAGAACCTATCAGCTCGTTCTGTAACTACCCCATGCCAGAATTCGTCACTTTCTGTACTTGTGGCGTAAATAGTAGAGATGGGAAAAACGGGTATTTTTAGTGATCTGCATCTTTGCATCTGGATCCCGTATGTGAACCGGCTCACTGAACCGGTTCAAAAAGAGCCGAGTTCTGAATATGTTACTGTAGTCTGCCACTGAGTTACTTAGTTCAGTCAATCATATCACGACCTGTATAGAATCAAGAAAGCATAGCCAAACATGTGATGCATGAGTCATTTGAGCTGACAGATGCATCAAAGCAAGAACTGATACGTAAGTGTAAAAGTGTTTCACTGAGTTATGCGGATCCGTTGATCCGTCGGCTCAAAAAAAGTGAGTCGGCATTGTAATAGTTCGGATCAGAATCATTATAGTTCGACATATAATAATATACGTAGGAGTACAGCCAACAAATCCAATATAGGTAATATATACGAATAAAGTGTTTCATAGAATGATGCCTCATGTGCTCGCTTCATTACCGATTGGTTGTCATAGCAACGGCTCCACACAGCTTCCGGCGTCTCCGGAGATATATTCTACAGCAGCACGCGTCAAACCTGTAGATGTTTAATCGCGCGGATAGATTGGTCGATGTAAGGCCATGCATGTCGGGTTTTTACTTTCTCGTATACGGAATATACAGGGGAAATTTTGTCAACGCGCAAAAATTCGATTTTGAATTTTTAGTGAACTTCGACGTTTTCAAATACCCTGAGTCTAAAAAAAGTGGTAATGTCTCACGTCGGTCTGCCTGCGGTGGCACCTGGATCGATTTTGCATGCATGTTCAGGACGGTTACATGTTGAGAAAAATCGTAAAATCTGTGATCAGGTAAAAACCGGTAAATTTTTTTTTCCTGAAAGCGGCTATTTTGATTAAATTTTACACGTATAGTACCAGTATTTGATGGCAAAACTAGTTTTTCCTACAAAATGTAGAATGTAAGACTGCAGCGGGTAAAGTACATATAGAAAAATAAAATTTGGTACTTCTGAAAACTATTTTATATTTTCATCAAGATCGATTGAAAAAAAATAATAGAAAAAAAACTTTTAATTTTTATAAAGACAAGATTTTACTGCAGTGTACTAAAAGTCTGAAAACGATAAAAATATTTTTTAATAATTTAGTATACGCTCTATGATAGTCACGGCCCACGCTTTTATAATTAAATAGAATTATAAACCTAAATTACTAAAAATTATTTTTATCCTTTTTAGTACACTACAATAAAAGCCTGTCTTTATAAAAGTTTTTTTTTCTAATATTTTATTTTCAAATTTTTAGTTATGCCTTTTGGCTGCCATATTGTTTTTTTTTTAAATAATGTTACACAGTTAACTTGTCAGACCCCTTCATTTGATACCCATACCAAGGGGGTTGTAAAGAAACAGATGACCCGTCATTTCGTGTCGGCAGCCATTTTGGATTTGGAATAAAGTTACTGCTGGTTGGATTCTACTTGTCATTCCCTTTCATTTGATATCCATGTGAACGGGTTGTAAAGAAGAAGGTAATTCGCCATTTTGTGGTGGCGGCCATATTGGATCTACCATAACATTCAATGTACTATATTATATTATCTTCAGAACCAAAGGTGTGTGCAAAATTTCAACTCAATCGAACAACGGGAAGTGAGTCAAATTCAACTTGTAAGATTCGATTACAAATCCACTGACAGACGTCGGGACAAGCGAAACTAAACCTACTTATAATTAGTCCGAGTCGAGTGTTCTGTCGGACTGTTTATTTCAGATAGTACTTATAAATACTTGAGAAAAACCCGTGACAGTATTTTTACAACTAGCTTTACTTTCTGTGATGTTATTATTATTTGGTTTGAGAATATATCGCGATCATTGGGGTAGCGTTGTTTACTTATAATTACCACAGTTAGTCTATAGCAAACCCAGTTTCCCACGGGTTCAACTGTGAAAAACAGGTAAAAGGTTTAAACGGGTTGTCGGTTTATTACACAAATTATGAATTAATATTGAACCTTGCAACCTTATGACTTGTGTAAGTTTTAAAAACTTAGTTCGATCACAAAACCCACCTGACAATTTATTAGTGTACCAGAAAAGGTATATCAATTCGTAATCTTTAATAATGAGTTTTCAATAGCTTTAAATTGCAAATAATACGCAAAAAAGCATGGTACCTAAAATTTTGATACTAATTTATTATCTTAAATGTCACTATTGTCTTGATTTTTAGGGTTTCGTACCTCAAAAGGAAAAAAACGAAATCCTTATAGGATCACTCGTGTATCTGTCCGTCCCTACTGGACCGATTGAGTTGAAATTTGGTACACATATGTAAGTCGGTGACCGAAAGACGAACGTGTATCGTAAATAAATGAATTTTTTTAACATGGGGGTTGTTTTTGGGGAAAAAATTAGAAAATATAAAAAAAGTTTTGCAAATTATACCGTGTGATATATCAAATGAAAGGGCTTGTAATAAGGGTCTCAAATATATATTTTTTTATAATTTTAAAATAAATAGTTTTAAAGCTATTTAAGAAAATAGATTAAAATTGACCATTCCCCTTCCCTTATCTCCGAAACTACTGCGCCTAAAATTTTGAAAAAAATAGGAAATGTCGGGTCTCACCCATAGTTTACAGGAAAACTTAAACGAAAATTTTAAGTCTTAAAGTACTCACGGAAAACGGAATACTACGGAATAGTTCGACTCGCACTTGACCGGTTTTTAAGTCAAAAGTTAGTAGTTAAAAGCTTCTCTGAAAATTTTAAGATGCTTTTAAGTGTCAAGAAACTTTTGTGCCAGCCTGTATATTGCAGTCGAGAGTATACAATTTACTACATAACGTATAAATATGATATACGTCAAGTTAGAATAGACAGAAAAATGAAATACATTTAAATAAGAAGATACTTTGAGCACGGAAAGGTAACAGGTGGTTTTATGTAGAGTGAAGTTCACAGTTAATGGTTATACTTATATGACGAGAAATGCTTTCGTAACCGAGAATTAAATAAGAAACGGAAATACAGAAGTTTCAGGTGGTTGGAAAAAATGATTATGTAAGTATGTAAGAATCTTATATTCGTATAATTTTACAAACATGTTTTGTATGTAAATGGTAAATAAAAATTCAATTTAAATATAACTCAAACATTTAGGTATACAAAAAGTGTTTTGAACTGTAAAAAATAGGACAAGTATTAATTTAATATGAATTTAGTAATCAGAAATAAAAACTGAAACGATGAAGTTGTATTTAAAGATTAGAAGCTAATAAAAAATAATTAATGCCCGGTATTCTCAAGAGATGTTTAACATTGACTCATGAATAAAGATGACCAAGCAGCTGACCAAGGAGGATTTTCTGGTTCTGAAAAGTTGCGATCAATCGATTGCAGCTTTTAGTTTATCAAAGAGATTTTTGATTTCTAAAGTATTTACTTTTAAGCGTACTTAACAATTATTGGAGCTTATAGTTTCCAAATAGTTAAATTTAGCACAGTCACACTAAGAAAGTCCTAAACTTGTCAGGAACAAAATTATGTAACTGATTATGTACAGTAGAACTCAAGGTTATTACATACAGAAGTGACCTCGTTCCATTCGATAACAGTAGGGAGATTACGTCATCCAGCGGACTCAATTGATATGACGTGTGGTTGATAAAAATATGACATCAATCATGGAACTAGGTAGCCTGTGTTCTTCTAATAACATTGAATAGAACTCGTGTATTTTCAACCTGTCGGAATTAATCTACACATGTATTTTCAACTTCTCCTTCATCCTCAGTTCCTAACAGTCATAGACCAATCAGAAAAAACTTTTATTAATTTGAGGTTAAATGTTGTCAAACGTATTTTTCCATTGACTGAGCAGCGGAAGAGGAGGCACTTTACATGGGAAATGAGGACTAAAAACTTGAAAATATGCGAGTAAATCAGTTGAAAATAGACGACGTGGAAAATACATGAGTCCGACTGTATATATAGATGAACATTAGCTCGCATTTATAATTTAAAAGTCATGTAATAAGCAGGAGTGAAATAAAATATGTCAAGACAAAAAAATTACCATCCCTTGATAAAACACGTAATGAAACACCTATAGGTCTAGCTTGAAGTCACTCTGTTATAATTTCCTATTAGTTTTAGACGTTTGTTTTCCAATGTAATCGCACAGTGTACAGCTTCACGAGCATTACATAATTCAATTCTTATATTGTTAAACACAACTCAAGTTGGCGTGTTCATTCCAAATAGATATATAACAATACCTATATAATATATAAATGTACATTTATATGAACTGTTGACAACAAAAGAAAGGGAGATACGAATTTAATTTACGTAAAATGCATTTGCAGTCCCATAAATGAGATCGAAACGACGCTCCCATTTCTTTTCTCACTCTCTCCCCCTCTCTCTCGCTAAGTGTGCGATTTAGGATTGAATAGACTGAGCAAATCCCAGCTCAAAAATGTTTTCGTTGAAGATTTATGGGTAAGTCCTGCGATATACCTAAAAAGCAAAGGGTCTCAACCGACTAGACTACCCAGGGGTCTTCACAATCGTAAGTTTGACACTGCTTTGTAAAGACTACAAATAGATGAAGTGTAACTAGACAAATTTCGTAGTTGAGTTTTCCAGTATATGTGGGTGCGGTGTGTGCTGAATACCCAACTCCCAAACTCCGTTTATTTTGTAGGTGAGTGAGAACATCACTGTAAGAACGACGCCTTGTTAAAAAAAGAAACTTTGATCCCTTGCTAATGTGTTTAGAGGTATGCAAGATGTTCCAAAAGTTCTTGCGTGTTTAAGTGAAATACAGTGAATTAAAAAAAAATCAATGACGATTAGGTTTCCAGAAGAAATTGCATCATGCATTATTGTTCACGGATTGTTTTTCAAACCCGACGTTAGGTGGTGCGTTTTCCAGATCGAAATTCGCTATATTTTTTTGCTGGTCATTTATTAAGTTGATATAGATCTCTGATTTTATGAGATTCAAGATTTGCCAAATCTTCAAAATCGGATTAAGAAAACAGTTACAAAAATATATAGTGAAAGGCTTACAAGTGCTATATAACAGGTTGGCAGAACACCTATGAAATAATTAATTAAAGGTTAATTCTTATCATAAGTTTAGCTACGGTATATTTCGTAAGACTAATTAATCACATAGCTACAGTTTTGCTACCATTGTTAAGAAACAGCCATTGTTACAATTATTATTATCGCGATGGTGGAAAGTTTCGAGTTTAAGTTTCGACGGTGACAGTGTTTGAAAATACATTTTTGGAATATAGCATTGTAACGATGGATATTTTCTTCACAATGGTAGCAAAACTGCTGCTGTTAATTCTTATATTTTATATAAAAATATATATCATGATAAAAGTTAGTATAGTGTTAGTATCATTTACAGAATATAGTAGCAAGGCGGGGAATCTGTATAGTAAGAAGAGTGGGAAAAGCGGTCAGTATCGGCGTGATTTGTAGTTTCAGGGGTAATCATAGGCGGTATCTGTACTGTCAATGATGCCTGTAGATTAGCGACGAACAACTAAATGGCCATATTTATAGAATCACCCTTTGCTCTGTTTCCACAAACTATATGCACGAACTTTTGAGACAGCACGTATGTTAATACAATACATTACTATTGCTTCTGACTAACTTGTCTTGAAAACTATGGACATTCAATTGTAATTTCTCAGAACTTCTCCGTAAGGGATACGCAAGTTGGATTATGCTTTTTCTATAAGTACGATAAAGAAGAACACATTTTGGATTTTGCAATTTATAAAAACTGGAAAAAATTATATTTTAAACATTAGTAACATTTCTGATTTTTAATAGATTCATCGATTAGTTTGTGAAAAAGGCCTCACTAGAAATATTTTAAATTAATTCTAAGTCACATTACACATTCTAAGTACATCGCACTTTACTCTTAAACAGGTAAACAGCACCTTAAAATAAAAAAATATTAACAATAAAAGCATAGCGGGAAATGACGTTACAATTTTAAAGGAAGTCTTTGTGTATAACAGTTAAACGAGATTATTTGAGTTGTAAACATGTTTCAAGAGGTACTACGAGAAAAAATTAGATATTAATGTAAGATTAAAGAAAATGTAAATGCATTTAAAAAATACGATCTATATCATCATTTTCTCTGGGTATTTTTTTACTGAGTGAGAGAAAGTTCTAAGGGCATTTAAAAATACAAAATGAAGTCAATGTCAAATTTATGCCAAAAAATCGAGGGCACTATCTCTTGAAGCTTCGAGTTCTAAACTTAATTTTTCTCAACTCGAAATTCATGCATAATATACAAGTCCTCGGCCCAAAGACGTAAATCATGTATAAAATGTTGAGATTTTTTAAAAATATTAATAAAGTTATAGCAGCCCAGAGAAAGATCATTATGTATTTAAGATTAGAACAATTTACTACCCTTCAACTAATCCGTGGCCCTGAAGAGGAAAATATTTTTGGCGTAACATCGGCAATGCTTCTTTTCGAATTATTCCTCAGCCAGACTTTCCCTCAACGTTTTATATGAATAAATAGAAAAATATGAGAAATATTTATATAAACGCAAAACGAGCAGACAATTTTAAAAGATTTATTAGTGCGTAAAAATCTCTACAAAGGCCAGATAAATGATTATGTGACTTTGACAGTCGACAAAAAATTCATTTAATAAGAGTTTGAATAGAATATCTTCCTATAATTACTAAAAATAGGTCAATTTTGATGTTTATCGTTGCAGAAAATAAAAGTAGAATCAAATTGACAACTAACAAAACGTGAGTTGTCGCAATGGCGAACCCTGTCGACTAAATCGTGAATTTTTACATACCGTGAGGTACTTAAACTATGTTATAAACTTAGGTAAAAGCAGGGGCGTAGCTACCGCCGTATCTGCCGTATCAATTATACGGGGGCCCCGAGCCACGGGGGCCCCCAACGTGCGTAAGCAAAAATTAATAAAAACTTCCCAATTTTTTTTTTATTTCAGAAATGACAGAAGTCAAAAAAAGCAATTTCTTTTTTTCCCGCGTAAAGCGTGCGTTCAAAAGTTGGCAACACCCTACATCGGTTATCGCGGGCTGCGGGACTTCCCCGTTTAAGTCATTTACTTCAACGGGGGAAGGGTCCCCAAACTAATTTTTATACGGGGCCCCGCCAAGGCACGCTACGCTTCTGAGTAAAAGGTACATCCATAATTATATTTAATTAAACTAATTCTGACAGATGACAATCTAAATGTTGTTAATGTTTAATTTAATACAAATACTAAATGTGCCCTGACAACGCCCGGATTAACAGTTAGAGTTCCTTATAAAGCTTTTCGGTTGACCTATAGACTTATACGCAGCCATTTCTATTTATAGACTTAAAAAGGCTTCAAAGTCCTACTAGGATGGTATAAAATAGAGAAAAGATTCATTCTAAAGTACGCGTTTTATACACGCATAGAGTCTAGAGAAGTAATCGTTGGGGGAAAGTTTGGTTGAGGAAAAATTTTAAAAATAGGTAAAAAAAACTTTAAACGGTTTTATTTTAAATCATCAGCTGTACCAAAAACTAAAAAATAATCTGGAACTTTTAACACACTAAAATAAAAACGTTGGGCGCATATCAATCTGTACAACGACTGTATAATAATTAAATAATAACGACTTGTCTCGAAAAATATGTTTCCAAGCCCTCCAAAAGAAATATTTTAAATACGCCCCACGTTTTTTATTTTAATCTGTCAAAAGTCTCAGATTGTTTTCTAAATTTTGGTACAGCTGATGATTTAAAATAAAATTTAACCCAAAAGTTTTTTTACCTAATTTGCTTTTAAGTTTTTTATTAAAAATGCTATTGCACCCGGAAGAAAAAAACGGGAAATGGGTGAAAATTCAGAAGTGCTATTTGAACCCGAAACTTATCAGTTAATTACCATAATATTGCATTGTCATCAGCACTAAAGGTGTATACCAAATTTCAGATTAATCGGTCAACAGGAAGGAAGTTTCAATTACTAGATTTGACCCACACAAGGTAACAAACAAAGCAAACTTGTGGCCAACGTATCAAAAAAAATATTTTCGTCTTCAAGGTCTCAGGTTAGTTGAAGGGTGGTAAATTGTACTAATCCTAAATGTGTCTGAATAAGCGAATTATTTATTACAACCCCAGTAACTAACAACGGCCCTTTTAACCGCAGTTGTCGACGAGTTGTTAATGTCATACAGTCATGTTATAAATGGAGGCAGATAATACAAACGAAGGTTTCAACATTAGATAGGTATATTTATACACCTGAGTTATTCAACACCCGGAACCTACTGCGATAGCAGTCGTTAAATGTTGGATTGTTTGTAAAGATTAACCCGCGTTTGGTGTCAGGTGAATAAAGGGTTTATTTAAATTTTAACGAGACGGAACTAGCATAATCCATACCTAAGAGTAGGTATGTTCTATAAGAGACGACACTTGAAAAACCTGATTTTTATTAGAAAAGAACGACTACAACTATCCAAAGATAAGTCGTCGATTTTCGGTTGCATTCGGCCCAGTACGTAATCTAGCGCATATTTTAAAAGAAAATGTAATATATAAGTTTCTAGTATTATACTGACATAACCACTATTAGGTTTTGTGGAATGATTTTAAAATCTGTTTGGTTTCTATAGCAAAAATAGATGCTAACATTGTTACCAAGCTTAAATCTAAAAATATAAATTTTATTTTCCCCTGAGGTAGTTGTCGTGGTTAAGGCACACCGTCAGAAAATTCTTAATTTTTGTATACTTATTAAGGACATGATAATACAATTACCCTGAAAATTTGAAGACCATCGACCGTATATAATCCGAAATAAATTCAATTAAAAATTGGATAATTAACATTGATTGTATCTCTGTAGTTTTTTTTTTTTTATAAATTTTTTGGCTTTTACACTATTTGTATATTCAGCCACTAACTACCAACCATAAAATACAAAATTTACATGCACATACAAAAACGGGGACACAAGAAGGATGGACCATCAGGATATAGGAAACAGGACAACGGAAGTGCCTCGGACCTAACTCGGCGGGTAGAACATCTCTGTAGTTCTGAACCAGTTTCTTATTTATAAAAAAAGAACTAACTGTCAGAAACTTTCCAAAAACTGACAGTTTTCAATGCATTTGTTATGAGTTAAAAAAAAATAAGAAAAATTTTTTGACCGTCTAATTATTTATAAATAACGATTTAAAGTTCAACAATTTATAGAAAAGTATACATGCATATGAATACTGTATGGGTTACGTTTCCACGGATACAGTCTTGGGTACAAATTATGGATCACTTTTGTAGCTAAGTGATCCATAATTTGTACCCAAGACTTATACTTTTGTGGCGCGTATTATCTATAACTTTTTGACAATATTGTACCACGACAACTACCTAAAGCATCTTGGTTTGATTTTTCCCTGCTATGATATTTAAATTTAAATAAATTTTGTATTAGTCAAATTTTCGCTACATTTCAATCTAAAACGCCCTAGCTAATGACTTGTTAAAGGAAGCTTCTTTAGTTGCAAAAAAATTATTTACAATGTTATTATTTGTAAATTGAAAACCCAATTAATACTTTCGCTAGTTCTCCGATTAGAACTTATGAATTTTGATTGCAAAAAGACAAGTCATAGAAAGTTACATAAACAACGCGAAAGCTTGTGTTTTTTCGAAACTATATGTGGATGTCACGTCTTGATATACTGTGTTTATTAAATCAATCAAGAAATATCAGATTCGGAATTTTTACAAAACTTAAATTTGGTTCTGAAATCGAGTCTAGATTTTTAATCGGGTTTTAAATCAGTTCTGTTCCAAAACCTTATTTTAAAATAAGGTATAATTATAGAGATCGAAAAACCGGCCTTCAACTCTGGATAAAAAGGGCTGACTAGCGCGATAGCTTTTGTGTCGATAGTCATCTCGAGAGAATATAAAACAAACCTGTTACGCTCTGCTCAAACAACAATAATATGTACTTTTGACGCGAGAATGAAGAAGGATTGGCACAGTAATAAAAGGGGTCTTTGCACCCTTTGCATGCCTGAATTATCAAACCACGCGCGTTCGCAGTTGTGAATAAAACGTACACAATTTCAGTAATTAAAAAGTCAACTATGTATATCTGTGGACGCAATACAAAGTGGGTATATCTCTAAAGATTAAAAATTAAAAAAAAAACCGACTCAAAAGAATGAACCTTTAAAAAGTAAGAAATAATTAATGTTTAATCGGTCCGACGGAATGATTAATATATTTAATTCATAAATGTTTCCAGAACCACTATGAAATGACAAAAATACCGATGTCTCCACGATCCCCGGCGCATTTATGAAACAAACATTTCATCCAAACGAAGAAATAGGCGGCCAACATATAATAGAAATTATTGCTTACTTTTAAAAGACGGCACACGACCAACACAGCACAAGTAAAATTACTCATGTTATTAACGGAATTTGACACATTAGATCAACATCTGCCATCAGCAGCCAATATGAACAACAACCGTTAAAGTCAATTCAGACTAGCTGTTCTCGGTTACGATTCACCGGTCCGGTTTGGAGCTCGACCAATCAGGGCGTAGTCGTTCCCGATTGCGGCTCGGTTCGAGCGTTTAAGTTCAGCTCTAATTTCAACCGGACCGTTCGCAACCGTAGCCAATGAGAACGCTTGCTGGAGTCACGTGACTAGCCACTATTGTAAACACAACTCCACTTGTTTTTGTTGATGTTTAACTACACGTCAAACGTCAAATCATATTTCGAAATTGCGCATGCGCACCGAGAATAATCGTAGAACCGAATCGGGATAGTGTGAGCAGCCTAGATTAATTGAAAACCGAACCGGACCGGTGAATCGTAACCGAGAACGGCTAGTCTGAATTGGCTTTTAGTCGGTCGTTTGCAATTTCTGTCCAGCCGTGCTAGACTGATCTAGTAGTTAAATTGCATTGATAAAACTACTTGAATTGTGCAAAAATTCTACCGTACATCACGAAGCCCGCACTAAAAGTTGCAGGCTTGTGCAAGTCTGTGCTGGTTTGTGCTGTGCAGGTTTATATTTGACACGTGTGCGCAGTCATTTTACAGGTGATTGGCTTTTGTGTTTCAGCGTTATTTTAAATTTTGAACTAACAAATCGAAAGTCGCAGCTTCTAGCTGTAAATTTCCACACACAGGAGCTGAAGATATTGGAAACGGTTGAACCGATTTTAATTTAACATAGCCAGTTTGCAAATATCAGTACTCAAACCCACCCCTCTTTTTGGTTCGGGGATTAAAAATAAGCGCTCTCACTTCTTGACTGACTTTATCAACGCACAGTTCAAACCGCTGAATCTAGGAACTAGAAACGTTAGAGATGTTTTGTCTCTTATGACGTAGGCGTACAATAAGAACTTACTTTTTGCACCCCAAAAGGTGAAAAAATGAGATGATACAAAAACCTGTTCCCGAAACCGCTAAAAGTAAAAACAACAAATTTGACATTCAAAAATTCATCAATTTTTACAAAGCACCCTCGCTTTGTAAAAATTGATGAAATTTCGATTTCTGCATCATAAAAAGTGAAAAAGGGGATCGATATTTTAAAATGAGAGATATTTTTTTAATTTAAACTTAGTGTATTATAAAGTCCACACAATATATAACGTAAAAGTGCGCGTTGCGCAATTTTAAGGTTAGGAAAATTTTATGTGATCACTTGCCCAAAGGTATCGTGGTAAATAACGTGTTTGCATACCCGATAGATATTTATTATTTACCCTATCGTCCAACACTGCGTGTGTCTAATGAAGTATCAATAAGCCGTTTTAAAATATAAATATTACGTTTACTTATATTAGAAACTAACAGTTCTACTAAAATATTGCTTAAAAATCTTTTTGATACTATCAAAAAATTATTTATAAATCGACTATTGCCACTTTACCTTATAGTTATAGCCGAATAATATATACATCTACATTATATGCATGTCACGTTTTATGTACAAGTCGCAAACTTATTGAATAATTAATTAATAAAACACCGGCGTTTCTGAGTAACACTTTTTCAATAGATAAATTAAAAAAGTACTATATTTAATACTGGTCCATTTCCCGACATAATTGGTCTTTAATCGAGATAATACGCCCTTAACAATGCTTTAAGAGTTCATGTAACATTAATCTACAATCTTTTTGGTCAAGATCTGGCCACGCTCCAGTATAAGTTCAAAACTGTTGGCTACGAGTACATTACATCCTCCTTGGTTAGTTATGAAAAGAGATATATATATATATATATATATATATATATATATATATATATATATATATATATATATATATATGTAGCTGAATGTTTACACATCTCTTAAATCTTAATAATGCCGGGGACTTACTCTCTTTTTAAAAAAAAAATACAATTTTACTATTTGTTCGCTTCATATGAAATACATTTTCAATCAAAATCCATTTTATGTTATATTAAAAAGACCAATTGAACTTTACAAAGAAAATTAAGTTTTTTGGCAATGAAAACAAAAACTGAAAAATGTAGTCACATTAAAACTGTAGAATTTATAGATTTTTTGGTCAGAATCGACCAGCAGCTCGCTTCGGCTTCGCCTTAATTCAAATCCCTAATATAGCTTATATGTTATTCACAGTGAAAGCATTTTTCAAATCGGTTCAATGGTTCTCAAGTTTTGATATAACATACATACAAACTTGTTTTTTTATATATTATCATGTTACCTTCATTAGCTATGTCAAATAGTAATCCTAGATATCTAATTCTAATAAATGATACTTACAATTCCCTAATAAGACTGAGTTGACGAAAACAATTTAATTCTATAATATTCACCCATCAAAGCACTAATAATCTATTATTAATATGCATTGTTATTACTATTCCGAGAATTGAATTCAAACTTAGGTAATTATTGATTTGTGACCGAAAAGTGCGTAGACTCCCAACGGGCCAAATCAATTTACATACAAATCAACTATAATGGAATCGGTTTCCAATATAATCTATATATCCATATTTTGTGAATTGCAATACAGTGCTCTGCCAAATAACAAAATATTACCGTAAACAGATATATTCCAATCTCAAAAAAGATATGTTCTTCTACATGCAATATTTATTTTAGATTTATTTATTTAGATCTTTTTCAAAATCGAAACTAATTCTGAAATTCCGGAACTGAGAAATCCGTGTACGACGGGATTTACTTTTTCATTTAGTGTTTACTTGATCCCTTTAGCTTTAAAAAAACAGCGTCGGAGGAGCTGTAATCGCTTTTCTACGAGGGGAAAGGATTTGAGATGAGGAGATATTCGTAGATATCCAGTGCTCTAGGTACACACTATTAATCAGCAAACGGGTAAAATAAGCACTTTCTCGCAAGTCACCCCTGACATCGACTACATAATACAGTGTAACCTTAATATAACGAACCTCAATATAACGATTTCCTCGATTTCACAAATTTTTCGAAATCTCCTAGAACTGCCCGTAAGACTTAATGCAAAATATATCTCTACATTACGAATACTTTTTGTCAAAAATCTCTTTATAACGAATTGTCAATCATTGCAGAATATAAATAAAAAGTATAATTTACCTCTATTTAACGATTTTTGTCAACTTATAAACCTTCACATAACGTATCCTACCAATCAATCACCCACAATTCCACAATAACAACAATTCATGTTTCGACAGGTTCAGACACGTTAAATTTATCGTAAGACAATCATCGTTGTTTGATGTAAAGTAATGTAAACACTGCTGTTGGTCACTGTTGTTAGTAAATTTAAAATTGCAGCGGCTGAGAAACGAAAAAGATATTCCTTAACCGTGGCAGAGAAATGAAAAATCATTAAGTATGTAGACGAGAATCCTACAAAGAAAAAATAAGACATCGCTAAAGAGTTCGAAATTCCCGCAAGTACATTGGCACAATTTTCAAGTTTAAAGATAAGTTTTCAGAAGAAAATGGGTTTTCTTACCTTGTTAAAACGAATCTTAGACCAACTTAACCTCTATATAACAAACTTCATTATTACTTGGTATAACGAAAAATACATCATAATTGCTATGATCTCAATTTAGACCTTACTGTTTATTACGCTTATTTTTACCAGCACGTAAAGTATGGAATTATGTTTTGGGGCTGTAGCACCTCCGGACTTAATAAAATTTTTGTGCTTCAAAAAAAAGCTGTCAGAATTGTATTTTATCTTGGCTTTCGAGATAGCTGCAAGGAGTATTTTAAACAACATAACATTTTAACTGTTCCTTCTATTTACATTTATTTTTCATTGTGCTACATACATAAACATAAAACTAAATTTTCTTTGGCTAGTTCCAAACATAATTATCAAACCCGTCATAATAATAAATTTATTCTACCTAATTGTAACTTATTCTTATTTTATAATAGTCCTGAATTTGCGGCGTTGCGAATGTATAACACATTACCAGAGCACGTAACTGCAATACCTTTTTTTAAATTTAAACCCGAAATAAAGAAACGTTTATGTTCACTTTGCTTATATTCAGTTTCTGATTCCACATTTTAAATTTTAATATTATATTGACAATGTCAGATGAATTGTATTTTCTTTGTGACAATAAATTAAGTAAGTAAGTAAGTAAGAATATTTTCTAATTCCCTTCAGCTTTGTTATATATCGAGGTTGTACTGTACATAGGCATTATATATATTTGTACCATTAAGGCTGTCGGAACGTTCTGAATTTAAGCCAAAAATAGAGCTTCGGCTGTCAACTGATTATAGACTTATTCGTCAACATTCTGCAAAAATTCGTTCTCTATAAGGAAGATAAAGGACAAATCTAGGTCTCTAATGGACTACTTTTGTAATTTTAGGAACGATTTACTAGAAAAAATTTGGCATTAATTGTGCTAAAAAAACACACGTTTTCAATGTCACACTATGACCTTATTCGTATTTATTTCACAAAACTGTTCCATCACAAATCTAAAGTGACTCTTCCTTTTTCGGAAAAGTTTTTTAAATCTTAAAAATATTTCCAAAAATTGGAGTAATTAATTGACAACGGCACCCTTGCAAAAACATTTTTTAGCCTCGTAGTTGGCACCAGCCAAAAATTGAAACGTGCGGATGATTTGAGCGAGACAGAGCTAAAGAAGGCCACACCCACAATATGTCTTTTGCCTACCTCACCCCTTACCGCTGGGTCTCAGCACAAACGAAATTCAGAGCGTTCCGACAGCCTTAAGTAAAGATAAGATATAACTTACATGTGCTTGTGGCAAACGCAGCAAACCCAATCTGTGGTCCGTAGCGAATATTCCCTGCATGCCTTGCAGACTCGCTGTCTACACGTTCGACAAAACGCCCCGCGGTTTATGATACGACCCAGTTCAGTGCGACACCTGGCGCACGACCGCTCGCTGTTAGTGGGGCCTCCGGGACCGCCGTCCCAGTCGGTCGATGGACGCAACGCGCCGCGACGTCTGAGCGCTTGCAGCTCGGCTTTTAGGCGCCTGCAACAAGTTATAAAGCCATAGTTTACATATCTTATTTTATTACACTATAGGGTTATTTCATAGCTGCAATTTCAATACAATATATGTATGTTGTACATATTTACATTTTACATTATCAATACCGATATAACTCTGAGTTAGGTATTATGAAAACCAACAATTTCCATTTATGTAAATAAGGTTTAGTACTACGATAAGGCTTAGTACCATGATGATAACATGTAGAAATACGCACGGCAGCCCTATCTCTCCGTGTAAAAATGAATACGCACGGTATATTATGAAGAACAACTTATTAGGACTAAATATTATATAAACCCAAGACATCTGCACAACACCAATATGTTGTATCCTGCCCTAGCACAGGAAACGTTATTTAATAATAATAATAATAATGCGTTTAACGTCCGTTTCTCGACTTTATGTCATAACAGACGCCATTCGCACCATTACTATTTTTCATTTTACCACTTCCCGTTTTTTTCTACATTTCTTAAACTTCAACTTATATAATAGCAATGGGCGAATGAAGGAATTACAGGAATTAGGATAAGGTAGGTAATTTTTGAACTAGGAGTTTGATAGGTAATCGGCCATGGCCTCAAATAAGGAACCACCTCGATATTTATCTGGAATTAATTGAGGGAAACCATGGAAAACCTCAATCAAGGAATTACCGTTTCTCGGCGAAAGGCAGTAGGAAAAAGTCCCAGCCACATCTGCCCCCGCCGGGAATCGAACCCGGACCTCCCGAATGCGAGTCTAGTGCTGTACCACTACTCTGCCCAGCTCGGTAGGAAACGTTATTTATGTAACTAGAATTGTAATACTTGTGAATAAAATGAAATAAATAAAAAATTTCCGTAAGTATAGACCAGCATTGCCAGACGTCCCGATTTATAAATCAAAATTAAATGTCCCGCGCGGGACAGGCTCAGTCCCACTTTTCGGGAATAACACGACCATGCGTAAATATAATTATTCTCTTATTGTAAGTTGCAATTTGTAACACTCACTTCTCAGACTATTGTTTGAAACGCCATATTTTTCTAATGAATAAAACTTTTTTGATTTTGTTTTCTGTTTTTTTAAATTTTTTTTATTCAGAAGACGAATAAGACTCAACTATTTAGCGATAGGGCAAATCTGATTTAAAATATCATATTTTTATTAAAATACATTTTCTATGGCTATTCTTGCTATCTATTGTCACGTGAACGTAATTTGAACTCAAATAAAAAGATAAATATTTAAAAACTTCTGATTAAAAATTCCAAAAAAAAATCTGGCAACGCTGATATAGACCGTCTGTTACACAAACTCAGCGATCTACCGATCGCCTTGATTAACAAAAAGAGGACTTTTCGGAGAGTAATACTCCCAAGTTTGTAAATTTTAGAATAAATATGCAAAGTATAGTGCCCCAAAAAACTGAAAGATCGTCATGTGTCATGATCAGTTCATTGAGGGAGAGAAAATAATATTTTAATTTTAAATTACATGTAAACTAAATTAATAAACGATTGAACATTTAAAAATTACAACACTTAAAAAAAATTATATATCAAGAAATCTATTCTTTGCATTGTATAAGCGTTATATAGAGTCCGATAAACACAAATACTAAAAAAACCCGGGTCGCAGTGCCAAAACCCTGCCGACAATATAGTGTATTTGCTAATACAGGCAGTGTGGCTTTATGATGCGAACTGAAGTTGGTTTTTGGGCAAACTAAAAAATTTGACTCCTTAATACACCCCTTAAAATAACATTTTTTTTCTTAATTGCAATATTATTATCAATCGAACCTCCATACTAAATTCAGTAAATAATTCACAGTCTGCAAACTAGTGTTTTCATAAAATTTGTAAATCCGGTTCTGTCGGGCCGATTTTATTAAAATTTTAGGGACACATTTTAATTACTATCAGAGGGTTAAATTTCAATTTTGAAGCGATTCGGAGAATTTTTTCGGTATTTTGGGGCCCAAAAACATTTTTCAACCTCCAAAAACTACCCTTAAAATAGCCCGATTAGGCCCATTTTAAATAGGCTTCTTGCGGTGATGGATTTCAACACGTGGGCCAAATTTAGTTGCAATCAATTAACTCTTTCGAAAGTTATTGCCCGCACACATATATATATATATATATACGTATATATATACGTATATATATATATATATATATATATATATATATATACGTATATATATATATACGTATATATATATATATATATATATATATATATATATATATATATATATATATATATATATATAATATATATATATATATACATATATATATAAACATTTTTAAAAATGGTGCCAAAGTGTTTAGGAGGTTATGAAACGTCGAGAAATTTTGGTCCGACCCCTAGGTCCCGCCATCCGACCGATGCCAATAGTGTATGTTGCCATATGGCAAATACACTAATTATTGACATAATCAGAACCGACATGTGGTCAGATTAACAAAAAAAAGTCGAATATACAAATGCAAAATTTATACGGATGCAAAATAAAAGAAACTCAAACTGAATGCAACTTCAGGAAATGTTTGTTTCTAATACTGTTTAATAATTCCATCCAATAACCGTTATGTAACTGCTGTAATCTATTTTTTTAAAGTAGACTTTTATTTCTTCATAGTTTTTTTAGTAACATGCCCATAATTAGAAACGACATCAGTCTCGTAGATGGTTCAACCAGAACGTGAAATTGTAGAAAATCAAATAATTTTCTAGTAACATTTTTTTAAAGAAGAGTAAAAATGCGACTTGGCATCTGTGGCCACTGTCGTTTTATAATTTCGTAATATTAAAAATTATTTTAAAGTCACCTAAACGTTATTATGCGCAAGTCATCTGTCCAATTCTTAACCCGGCGTGAATAAACCAGGGTTTTTAGCACCCACTAATATGTAAAAACGCACACACTTGTCACAATTGACGGTATCCTACCACCTGCGCCTCGGTAGCTACCATCTTGGAAACAATGCGTCGATTGTTGGATGCGAATCAGTGTTGCGCGTGCCGTCGCTGGTGATAGGAGAGTTCAAAGTGCACTTGGGCATATTTTACCCGGGTTCATAGTTCGCGTGATAAACATTTTTAAAGCCATTTTTATATTTTCTCTTATTTTTTTGGATTGTACGTAATAAATAAGACTTGATTATTCTTATTTTGTTCGTGATGGAAGACGAAATGATTATCAACGATTTCAACCGTGCCCGATACGTAGTATACATGATGTCTCATGTTCGTTGCATGCTGCGTGCGCAACTTCCGTAACAGAGAGAATTTTACCTAACTTCATAGTGTCTCATGTTCGTTGCATGCTACGTGCGCATAAATAAAAAGAAAAAACTCTTTTTATGTATGTAAAACACAATAATTTATATAGTGCATTTCCCAAGAAAAAATCAACTTTTAATAAAACAATATGTTGCAAAATTATTCCCTAAATATATGTTAAACATAGATGCAAATCAAATTAAGTTGCCGTGATAATGTTTCAATTGGCGGAAATGAGTTGTCCAAAACTTTTGCATACGCGACATGCAGGAAATTGTACCTGAGTGGAGAGATACTAGTCTTTAATTAAATTTTATGTCAGTGCTAATACAATAAACGTTATATATTGTAATACATAATATTTTAATAAACAATTCGCTTATTTTTAAACTAGTAGGGAAACTCAGGGTCTTGAAAATTTGTAAGTCAATTATTAGTGTATTTGCCATATGGCAACATACACTATTGGCGTCGGTCGGATGGCGGGACCTAGGGGTCGGACCAAAATTTCTCGACGTTCCATAACCTCCTAAACACTTTGGCACCATTTTTAAAAATGTTTATATATATATCGAAAGAGTTAATTGATTTTAACTAAATTTGGTCCGCATGTTGGAATCCACCACCGCACGAACCCTATTTAAAATGGGCCCCATCGGGCCATTTTAAGGGTAGTGTTTAGGGGTTGAAAAATGTTTTGGGCCCCAAAATACCGAAAAAAAACTCAGAATCGTTTCAAAATTGAAATTTAACCCTCTGATAATAATTAAAAAATGTCCCTAAACTTTTAATAAAATCGACCATACAGGACCGGATTTAAAAATTTTACGAAAACGCTAGTTTGCAGATAGTAAATTATTTACTGAAAGATGTATATAACTTGGTATAGAAGCTCGATTGATAATAATATTGCAATTAAGAAAAAAAATGTTATTTTAAGGGGTGTATTAAAGAGTCAAATTTTTTATTTTGCCCAAAAACCAAGTTAAGTTCGCATAATCAAGCCACACTGCCTGTATTAGCAAATACACTATATTGTCGGCAGGGTTTTGGCACTGCGACCCGGGTTTTTTCTTCTTTCTTCCAGAAAAGAAATTGTATTTTGTTTAAAGAAAACATTTTGAAGTCTAAAGAATTGAAATCTACAACAGAAAACCCGTACAAAATACAGAGTAAATAAATAATTTTAAAATTCAATGAGCCTTTGTTGTTGTTATATCTAACAAAATGTTTTGTTATAATAAAACGAAAGGAATAAATAATGGGGAACCAGTCTACGAATTATGTGCCTTCCAGTAGCCAAGAAATGTGTTTCGGCCAAAGGTAGGAAATATTTAACTATGAATTTAATCAATAAAAACAAACTTTGGAAAAATAAAAATTAATTATAAAAAAATCCGGGTCGCAGTGCCAAAACCCTGCCGACAATATAGTGTATTTGCTTGTGTAGGGCCGTGTGGTTTTATACTTTTATTATGTGAAATTAAGTTTGTTTTTGGGCAAAATAAAAAATTTAACCCCTTAATACACCCCCTAAAATAACATTTTTTTCTTAATTGTAATATTATTATCAATCTAACGTCTACACCGAATTAAATACACCCTTCAATAAATAGGTCACTATCTGCAAACTAGTGTTTTCATAAAATTTGTAAATCCGGTCCTGTCGGGCCGATTTTATTAAAATTGTGGGGACACTTTTTAATCACTACCAGAGGGTTAAATTTCAATTTTGAAACGATTCGGAGAATTTTTTCGGTATTTTGGGGCCCAAAAACAGTTTTCAACCCCTAAAAACTACCCTTAAAATAGCCCGATTAGGCCCATTTTAAATAGGCTTCTTGCGGTGATGGGTTTCAACACGTGGCCCAAATTTCGTTGAAATCAATTAACTCTTTCGAAAGTTATCGCGCGTACACATATATATATATATATATAAATATATATATATATACATATATATATAAACATTTTTAAAAATGGTGCCAACGTGTTTAGGAGGTTATGAAACGTCGAGAAATTTTGGTCCGACCCCTAGGTCCCGCCATCCGACCGACGCCAATAGTGTATGTTGCCATATGGCAAATACACTAATAAACTAACGTCATTTCTGCATTTTAATGATTACATTTTATTTCAAATGTGCTTTTTTTAGTTCGTCTGCATTGTTTACGGTGTCCATATGCAAATAATGTTAATTACAAATAACAGAAAATTATGTGTCAATGGTCATCGTACCGAGAAAAAACAGCGGGTACCCGGCTGCAGAAATGAACGGGTATCAACTATCTAGTACGGTGGACAGTCTGATATCATCATCACATCAGTCATTGACAGTCATTGGAGGTCATTGCCTCTAATCCAACCGGCACAACACTTGCAATGACGTATTTTTTACTTCAATAGTAGGGCTGGATCTTCAATACACGACCAAAGCCGGATCTGATGACTGGTGGCCTTGAAATATGCACAAATAAAATATGATGGTGCATTTTTATTTAACTAACAGTGATATCTAGTCGCTCGTAAAATTTCTTTTAAACTTAAACGTTTGGAAAGATTTTGATAAAAAAACACCATTACATAGCACAGGGCCATACGGATATTATAGGCAAAATTTTAATGGTTATGCTATTTTGTTTTCGAAACCCGATCACAGGAAGATTATTTCTTAGCGGAAATTTGCAGTTCAACAACGTCGCATGCCCGGAAGAGCGCGAGCTAACCCACTATACAAACAACAGATAAAACGCGCCGGTTACAATTTCCTTGACGGAGAGAGCACATACCGTGGACGGTTGAGTATGGCCGGGCGCCAGCTTTGCCAGACCTCCCGATTTTGGCGGGACGTCCCGATTTTTAAATCAAAATTAAATGTCCCGCGCGGGACAAGCTCAGTTTCGCTTGTCGGGGATAACTCGACCGTGCGTTAATAATTATTCTCTTAATTTAAGTTGCAATATGTAACACTCACTCCTCAGACTATTGTTTGAAACGCCATATTTTTCTAATGAATAAAACTTTTTTGATTTCGATTTCTGTTTTTTTATTTTTTTTATTCAGGAGACGAATAAGACTCAACTATTTAACGATAGGGTAAATCTGATTTAAAATACCATATTTTTATTAAAATACGTTTTCTACGGCTATTTTTGCTATCTGTTGTCACGTAGACGTAATTTGAACTCAAATAAAAAGATAAATATTTAAAAACTTCTGATTATATACGTTTTTTACTATGTCCCGCTTTCGACGAAAGAATTCCGCTTTTTTCAAATTTTTGTCTCGGGCCATTTTGACTTAATTTTAATAATAATCGAATTCCGGTAGGTCCCTCATTTTACTTGTAATCGAAATACCATTTTTAAAATAATTACTTGAAAACGAGACAATGTGGTCAAATATATCAGATTTTTATCTAATTGAATAACCTTATTTAAATAAACTATTCCACTTCTGACAGCATGCACTGAGCAGTACTAAGAAGAATACTAAAGCTGAGTATTTTTAATCATTTATTGATTATATTTAAATAGATACTATATTACTTGTTTAAATCAATGGCTGTGAGGATCGTCTAAAGAATAAAAAAAATGTTTATATTTCAATATTTATAAAGGTACGATGGTGTATTACACAACCCTATTCAATAGGTACATACTGTCTGCCAACTTGCTACAGGAACTTCTATATTTATCTTGGACAGTCTTTGTGCTCACCTGTTTTGTTAATAAATTCATTTCAATGTGCTTTGATTTCAATTCAAAGCAGAAATCAGATTGAAATTATTTTATCTCAGTGTATTTTAGATACAAGCTATTAATGCAACGATAAGCTAGATTCAGACATCACTTTCCATAAATTAAAATTTTTCAGCCGGGTAGATTTTAATTTCAAAGCGACATAATCAAGACTAAAACATCTCTCATATCTTATAATGGTGACTTATATCTAATATTGGTTATTTAGGTATATCTTATATTGATTACTTATATCTTATATTGATTTAGCTTCGAAAAAAAAAACTATTTTTAAGAAACGTTTGCAAATATATGTCATTGTTTGCAAAAATTTGTAATCAGTTTGTGTTGTGACAGATCGTGCAAATATATATTTCTTAAAATAAAAGAAATACAGAAATACGAGTGGCTGAAATCGATTCAGAAAGCTTTTTTCTATAAGTCAGGTTAATATGAAACACAAAAAAGCGCTTCGTATAAAAAAAGTCGCAGATTTGCAGAATGCATGAAAAACATGAAAAGATTTGCAATATCTGAGAAAATATAAAAATATTCCAGATATACTGTACTTCAAAGTAAAAAAAGTATGCTGAATCAATTCTCTTTTAGTTTGGAAGTTACGATGGTTTAAAACGTATAAAAATTTAAACAACTTAAGTAGTCGAAACAGACTCTACATGATTTTTTCCATAATAGCGGAGAGCTAATGACATCCGTTTCATGAAGTATTTGATTCAGGTTGAAATTTTATACAACAGTATATATAGGTAAAATGTATAGGTAAATGAGTACTTGGATACGCCTGGTACTGCGCATACAGGAAAGGTTTAAAAAAAATATATGCCAAAAAAAGTGTTTGATTCAAAAGCCAACAAGTACTATTCGAAAGTTAAGTTGATTTCAAATAAATAAATAAAATGTATTTATTTATTTAAAATCAACTAACTTTCGAAAAGTACTTGTTGACTTTTGAATTAAACACTTTTTTGAAACCTTTCCTGTAAGCGCAGCACCAGGCATACCCAGGTAGGACAAGCAAACACTCATTTGAACCTACAATCTTACCTATATAGGTATACTATTATATAAAATTTCAACCCGAATCAATCACTTCAACTCTTGGACTACAAACAGATCAGAGATATTTTATTTTTAAAAATTTCCGTTTTTTTCCATTTAAATAAGAAACGTCAAAAATCTCATTGGAAAAATCACGCTTACTCCATACCAACCACTCTGACCTCTGGATATCTTTTAGGTTAGAAATTACACAATTTTTAATTTTGTCTACATACAATATGGTAATATGCGTGCTTTAGGCCTAAAGGGTTGTATCGAGCTTAGCTGTCAGAGGCTCTGTCCAATTCTCTGCACACCGAGTAAAGACCCTTTGATCTAAATTCTGAACGCGCATTAAATGCATTACAGACTGAGTGCATATCGCAAACATTGTATCCTCTATAGGACACAATATTGCCGATAACACGATAGGAGTTAGTTTCCTGTCGCAACACCACTATAACAACAACGAAAGCTGTGCGGTTGTATATTGCAACACTTGTAGAATGTGAGCATTAATTAAAACATACTATGATACTGACCACATGCGGAACGCTGCACATCTCGATCGATATTGATTTTGTTTAACGAGTGCACCTGTGTTACACACGGAGTAGGTATGTGGAATCAATTTTGACACATAGGGACATATTTTTGCAAGCAAATATTTCATCTATACTAATATTATAAACGCGAAAGTAACTGTTTGTTTGTTACCTTTTCACGCGTAAACCGCTGACCAGTTTTCGATAAAATTTGGCAACTAGACAGATTGCATTCTGTGGAAGGACACAAGCAAAAAAAAACCCGGGTCGCAGTGCCAAAACCCTGCCGACAATATAGTGTATTTGCTTGTATAGGGCCGTGTGGTTTTATATTTTTATTATGTGAAATTAAGTTTGTTTTTGGGCAAAATAAAAAATTTAACCCCTTAATACACCCCTTAAAACAACATTATTTTCTTAATTGTAATATTATTATCAATCTAACGTCTACACCGAATTAAATACACCCTTTAATAAATAAGTCACTATCTGCAAACCACTGTTTTCATACAATTTGTAAATCCGGTCCTGTCGGGCCGATTTTATTAAAATTGTGGGGACACTTTTTAATCACTACCAAAGGGTTAAATTTCAATTTTGAAACGATTCGGAGAATTTTTTCGGTATTTTGGGGCCCAAAAACAGTTTTCAACCCCTAAAAACTACCCTTAAAATAGCCCGATTAGGCCCATTTTAAATAGGCTTCTTGCGGTGATGGATTTCAACACGTGGCCCAAATTTCGTTGAAATCAATTAACTCTTTCGAAAGTTATCGCGCGTACACATATATATATATATATATATATATATATATATATACGTATATAAATATATATATATATACATATATATATAAACATTTTTAAAAATGGTGCCAAAGTGTTTAGGAGGTTATGAAACGTCGAGAAATTTTGGTCCGACCCCTAGGTCCCGCCATCCGACCGACGCCAATAGTGTATGTTGCCATATGGCAAATACACTAAAAAGGAGGTGAAATAGGGATTGAAAGTTCAATCAGCGCCGCCCCTAGCCCTTGATCAGAGTAGAGCGAGATTGTCTTTAAGCGCCCTTTGGTCGACGCTTTAATTTCACGTAAATTGTACTTCGGTTTTATGTTGAATAAATAAGTCCCAAATTTTCCAAAAATCATCTTTTATTGCAAACATCAACACTTGTTGAATTTAAATTAAATTAAGTAGCTTTAATTATTATACTTCTGCTTCTTTAACATAAAGAAGTTCCTACCGCTATATAATTAAATTAGTATTTGGTGTTAATTTCAATCAGTCGCACTAAAATTGTTTTTCGCATTTGGCGTTTTGGCGTCTCTTGCTACCTGGCGCCAAGAGCGACCGCTCTTCTCGCACTACCCCAGGGCCGGCGCTAGGTCCAATTATCTAAATATATATAAAACAAGTATTGTGACAGACAATGCACAGACCAAACCGCTGGACCTAAATGCCTAAAATTTTGACAGCGCATTTCTATAATGACATGAATAGCCGCTAAGAAAGAATTTTTTGAAATTCAATCCCTATAAAGAGGTAATCTAATTCATAAGAAGGAGTGTGTGTCGTTTGTTCGCGATCTATCCGTTACGATGAAACTTTGGTAAGTTAATGTTAAGGTTTCTGAATAAACAAAAATGTTTATTCCTATTCGCAGCCCTGCGAGATACTGTGGAATCGAAAGCTCCACTATTTTTATAAGATTGGTACTCGAGTCGTCATTTTTATGACAAAAACTAATTATTCTCGTGTTTTTATTTAATATATATGACGACTCGACATTCAGTTTTATCGACTTTTGAAGTTGCAGAGTCGGATCTGAACCCATTTTTTTAACGGATACCTTAGTACAATTTCACCAATTGCAGAAGAAATGAATTTTGAGGCATGTAGCTATATGTTTTTGCGCCTTACAAAAGGGTTAAAATAGTTTGATTAATTTATAAATTCGCTGTAGTTTTATATTTCGGTTTGAAGTAAACAAAGCTTTTAAAATAGTAAATCATACAAAATCTCTGACCTACTTTTCAAACATTCTCCGAAACAAAACATGCATAATAAAATGTTGTATTACAGCAAAATCTCATTACAGACTGTATTATTGAGTTGGATTTATTTGAATAAAGGGAGGAAATTAATTTCACCAATTTTAATACAATACCGGCTTAAACTAAAGTAGGTTTAAGTTAGTGATTTCACATGAAATATTTTAGACTTTTAAGAAGAGCGTTGTGTTCAAGATTTTTATAGGAATACTGCGCAGGGACTCTAAAACTCTTTCTATAACAGTATTTTATGGCAATTTTCTTACAAAACTAACCGTTCAAATACTGACAAGAGAACAGTTGTACTGGCTTCTTGACCAGACTGTCGTGGGTTCGAATTCCGCCTCTACTCATGGATGTTTTGTGATGTCGATTTATTTGACCTAGCTTTGTTATTTAATGTTGCTGGCCAAAATGCCTCATGGCCTCATGGTTTCGAGAATGATCCCCGGGTTTCCGGGTCAAAGGCAAATTTCTCCGGGTCTGAGGCCAAACGAGTTTTGGCTCTTTTTTTTTGTGAAATTTTATTATATTTTAGATTCCTTCCAATGTTTTATCACGAAATATAAACGGTGATATTAACTGCAGAACCACTGAATGTTATTCTGTCAATTCATCAGTTTAGTTTTATTCCTTTTGCACAACAAAAAGTGATACTGATTCTATTTTTCTACCCCCCCCCCCTGGAATCGGATCTCCGGGTCAGACTACGGACCGAGTTGGCAACCCTATAGATGGAAGCCAAATCACCAAGTGATATATGTGCATATGCTCTATATACGTGGACAAATACAATTGGATATACCTTAAAAAAACTGGCAAGCACTCAAAAAAAAGTAATTTAAATTTCCAAAGTGAAAATATGGAGAACATTTTTTTCCATAATTTATGTAATAATTTTTACGAAAATGCAAAAATCCAGTCAAAAAGCGGGACTTGCTAATGCAAATGACTATTTTTAACGCAGCCTTTTTGACACAACAAAAAAAATCGAGTAATTACTAAAATAGCATACTTTATGTGTCAGTGCTCATTTAGAACTAAATTATATTCCGTGAATTTGATGAAACCCGTATCACAATTATTTATTATTTACTGCAAAATGTAATCCAAGTTTAATAAGCTATTGTGCACAGTTCATTTGTTTGGCAAAACTACCTGTTATTGTCAGAATCAAGTTTCTGATTACTTATTATATTACATGTGTATATAATAACAACGAAAACTAATAGGTATATCGTATTTTGATTCTTGACTTATCTGTATTTGATTTGATTTAACTATTTTTTTCCATCTTACCGACTTCTTATTCCATGTAAAAGAACGAAATTAAAGAACGAAAAAAATCATGTATTTCTTCGAATAATCAATATAAGGTATTATTTAAAATAAATATCTAAGCAAATAAACAAGCATTTCTTTTTAAAGTTATTTATAAAACGTTCTGAAATCTAATATGACGGAGTTTTTTGATAACAATTTTTACGAAGTTGAAAAAAAAGCAAAAGTTTATAAAATAGGAAATAAGGTACATTGCTTACATAGTGCAAAAGTTTGTGTTCAAAAATGGCAAAAATTTTACTGATTAGGTCGGTTTTATCAAAATGAAGTTTGTCAGTTTTTTTTTTATAAATTATTTTCATTAATTTAGCCTTGTACAAAATTTCAACTTTTACTAATTTTGAATGTTTTAAAGTCTCCAGACGCTAGGTGTCTTAACCACTGACTTACATAGAATATTTATTTCACCCTAAATGCAAGCTAATCGGTCTTTTCAAAATTATAGTATTTTTTGACTACGAACTCTCGAATAATACATCAATGTATAAAAATTATGTTTGGGTAACTTCTCGACTCACAACAGTAAATTAATAATCTAGTAAAACCATAACTACAATATTCAAAAATCCTTTTAACTGTTCTTTTAAAATTCTATTACTTTTTTATGAATAATATAACAATAGAATAAAATGAAATAAAAATTCGTAAATACCGCTAGATAAATTAAGTTCAATGTTATTTGTGTTTATTATAATTACTTGGGTCATAAAATAAAATGGTCTATGTTACAATTTTCGCTTAAATTAATTTCAGACGATTTCTCTGTTGTTCATTTAATGTTTCGGTTTTCCATGGTTCGTTGAATGAGATGAACCTTCCGAAATATGGAACAATAAAATGTTTTTATGTATTGTTCCGTGTTCCAAACGGATTACGGGGTAACTCACACAAACTTAGAATTTATGTAGAGACGAGACTATTTCACTCAATTTTATATAAAATATTCCATTGCTTAGGTGAAAACTGATGTAGGAAGATCTATCTATATCTAGATCATTCTATATTTCATAATCATATGAACACACCGTATTTTATATGAAAAATTTCAATGGAATTTATTTATAGATAAAAAATATCCACAAAAGTACGTATATTTATAAAATCAGTGATCTGATTGGCACAAAAATCAGTAAATCTGGAGTCCCTACTGGAATAATCATAAAAAAAATCTCTAGTGTCAGGTGTAAGGGACTTATGTGACAAAATTGTTAAATTTCTTTTTTTACTTTACTTAAGTCTAAATTGCATTCTCTTTCATGTGGTATTAACGGCTAAAAAACTAGATTTTTTCGACTTAAGTCCTTTATATCTGACACCAAAAATTCAAATCGGCGCATTTTTGCAGAAATGATTATGAACGAAAAATTACCAAAAATTCGCCATATACAATTTTATTTTGTGGTCACAGATAAGTGCCATGGACCGAGTTTAGTGTGACGCAGTAATTTTTATAAAAAGTTCACCAACAATACTAACTCAAAAGTGGGTCAATCTGTGAATATGCCAAATAAATAAATCACGAAGTAATTTTCTATAATTACTTATTAGAATATTGTATCAACATATAATGAATCATTGCTAAATATTAAAATTCAATCAGCATTGAATAGCACAGCTTTATAAAAAGGAATTTTATAATTTGGTTAATGTCATCATTTATCATTCATTAAAAAAATAATAATAAAGCATTGATTTTCATTCTGCCGAGGAGAAAGATTCGTAACAACAGATATATAAATAAAATAAAATTTTAAAAAAATCTAAATTTTCTTGTATAAGGTAATGATTAGGGTTATTTAATTTTTTATTTCGAAATGTACACTTCTCTTTACTTGCGACATAAAATTTTATTTCATTGGCAGGTAATACCCAAACATTACCTACCTACGAAATAATACTAACACTGAACACATTAAAAGAAGAAAATGTGCGTCATTTTCATTGATTTCCAATACTGGAAAACGAATACTTCACTTACTTTCGATAAACAGACCTTTTTAACCGATGTAAAAAAAACTAAAGTGTATTCAACTGAATTAATAAAGAGAAATTAAAACAGAATACTTAACAAAAAGTTTGCTGAGATCTAATGTTAACAGTAGATACTATACTTCAAATTATAAAATATTTGTAATAAGTGCTTATCTGAATTGAAAGAGTTATTAATTAATGGAACTACGTTAATTCGTTAAAATTACTTTTCTTCAAAAATTTATTTTTTTCATCTTTAAAGTTCAATTCCAAAATATGTAATAATAGAAATTAGTTTCACGGGTAATTGGAATAAAAAATCAATAAGTGTTTAAATTAATTTTTTATTCCAATTACCCGTGAAACTAATTTCTATTTATTTTTTTGTTATAATTTTTTATCCCCGACGAGCGCTGATAAGGGCTAATGATGAGTTAAAGATCCAATTTTAGATGGTGTAAACTTTTTTTGAGTTTGGATACAAAAAATAAGTCCAGAGGGTAAATATTATTATAGCCAAAATTCAAGAATATTGTATTGTCATCAAAACTACATACGATTGCACAGTTTCACGTCTTTGGGAAAAGGGGAAAATCGAATTGCAGGATTTTTTTACTTAAGCTAATATAAGCGTGTTAAAAGAAAGAATGATGCGAGAAATGTAAACTTAAGTGAAACAGTAACCCTAATTAATTATTGGATTAAATCAATTTCAACTTATAGTGATTCCCAGCGTCTTTTGTTTGGAGGAACCTTGGAAATATTTCGACAAGGCTAAAATATAAAATTGACGTGTAAAACAGTATGGTTAATAAAAAATCAATGATTGGTAACAATAACAATTGAAAATAGTTTTGAATAGAATCACACTGAGGAGTTGAAGCTGTATTTTTTACAGTTTTGCAAGTTCTCGAGAACCCTGGTTGAGAATCAATGGGTACCGCTACTATCAAAGAATATGAGACTTTAAACTTTTTAAAAATGGATATAATTGCAATTTTCAAGGGTGATACTTCATTTTCTTGCGGATTTTTCGGGTATTTTAAAGAAGAACTAATCGAAAAAACGTTTTTCCAGAATTTTGTCACCATTTGAAAATACTCCGATCAATTTTAATTTCACAAAATAAAGTGGTGTTAAAATTTAAAGAAATCTGCAGATATCGTCGCCTATTATAGCAAATAACATCGTAATACATGTTCAGTAGTAAATTAAGTCAATTATAAGATTTTCACAGGAAGCATATAATATATATATTTTCTGAACCGTTGACTTAACTAATTAGCTCATTAATAATTTTTATGTATCTGAGATTCTATGAGAAAATCTTATTCTCTTTTTGTTAGAAAAATTTTGGACAAACTATACAAGTCATTAAATAAAAAAAGTATCAGGTTAGGTACCTATATTTTCTGGCGCCTACATTTTAGCATTCAGAACTAATATAGAATCGATAATTTATAAATCTTGTTAGTGTATTTGCCATATGGCAACATACACTATTGGCGTTGGTCGGATGGCGGGACCTAGGGGTCGGACCAAAATTTCTCGACGTTTCATAACCTCCTAAACACTTTGGCACCATTTTTAAAAATGTTTATATATATATGTATATATATATATTTATATATATATATTTATATATATATATATATATATATATATATATATAGGTATATATATATGTGTGCGGGCTATAACTTTCGAAGAAGTTAATTAATTTTGACGAAATTTGGCACACATGTTGGAATCCATTACCGCACGAAGCCTATTTAAAATGGGCCCAATCGGATCATTTTAAGGGTGAATTTTAGGGGTTGAAAAAAGTTTTTGGGCCCCAAAATACCGAAAAAAATCTCAGAATCGTTTTAAAATTGAAATTTAACCCTTTAATAGCAATTAAAAAGTGCCTCTAAAATTTTAGTAAAATCGGCCCAACAGGACCGGACTTACACATTTTTTGAAAACACTAATTTGCAGATAGTGACTTATTTATTGAAGGGTGTCTTTAATTCGGTGTAGACGTTAGATTGATAATAATATTACAATTAAGAAAAAAATGTTATTTTAAGGGGTGTATTAAGGGGTTAAATTTTTTATTTTGCCCAAAAACAAACTTAATTTCACATAATAAAAGTCTAAAACCACACGGCCCTATACAAGCAAATGCACTATATTTTTTTTTAAATGAATAAAGTTTTAGTTAAAAAAAAAAAAAAAAAAAAAAAATATTGTAAAGAGGTAAAGTTTGCAAGTTTGGATGTAGGAGGTAATTTCCGAAACTATATTGTCGGCAGGGTTTTGGCACTGCGACCCGGGTTTTTTTTTAATTATGGTAATCTCATTTAATTAAAAATAAAAATGACTAAAATAAAGTGTCATATTTTAAAATAAATTTAAAATTATACATAACTCTTTTTGTACGTACAAAAAGAAGTATGCATAATTTATGTGAAAAAATTCATATTGGTTTATCTGCACACCTACAGTATATATTTTCGCACAAATTATGGTAAATTTACATCGTATTTTAGTCATGGAATAAATGCCTTTAATATTAAAAGTTTAAGATTAATATATTATTATTATTAGTGTATTTGCCATATGGCAACATACACTATTGGCGTCGGTCGGATGGCGGGACCTAGGGGTCGGACCAAAATTTCTCGACGTCTCATAACCTCCTAAACACTTTGGCACCATTTTTAAAAATGTTTATATATATATGTGTATATATATATATATATATATATATATATATATATATATGTGTACCCGCGATAACTTTCGAAAGAGTTAATTGATTTCAACGAAATTTGGGCCACGTGTTGAAATCCATCACCGCAAGAAGCCTATTTAAAATGGGCCTAATCGGGCTATTTTAAGGGTAGTTTTTAGGGGTTGAAAACTGTTTTTGGGCCCCAAAATACCGAAAAAATTCTCAGAATCGTTTGAAAATTGAAATTTAACCCTTTGGTAGTGATTAAAAAGTGTCCCCACAATTTTAATAAAATCGGCCCGACAGGACCGGACTTACAAATTTTATGAAAACACTAGTTTGCAGACAGTGACTTATTTATTGAAGGGTGTATTTAATTCGATGTAGACGTTAGATTGATAATAATATTACAATTAAGAAAAAAATGTTATTTTAAGGGGTGTATTAAGGGGTTAAATTTTTTATTTTGCCCAAAAACAAACTTAATTTCACATAATAAAAGTATAAAACCACACGGCCCTATACAAGCAAATACACTATATTGTCGGCAGGGTTTTGGCACTGCGACCCGGGTTTTTTATCAATTTTCGAAGAGTTATATGTTTATTGTTATTATTATTATTGTTGTTGAATTATTATAAAAATCATTCCTACGAAAAATTACATCTGTATGTACGCATATGATGTGGGTCGTTTGGCAAACGTCAAGTTTTACACACTTGTGTTTACTAACTTAATTGATAAAATGCACAAAAATTGACTCAAATATTAGTTTCTCAATATCTTGGCACAGACAAATATATTTATGTAATAAATATAATAAAACAATTCGAGAGAGACAGAGAGAGATTGTAGATTGTAGAAGAAGCTCAACATCTGAGGTCACATTTCGAGGAACTCTATTTCAGTGTCGGTCTGTGACAAGTTTTAGGATGAAGTGAGATCCAATTATTGCCCCTCCTTGCTTATCTCTAACATATATCAAAAAGCGAAAAATTATTTTTTTTTAAATAAAAAGGATCAGGTGAAAAGACCAATTTTTAGGTACGTTTTTATTAGATATACGACATTCTTCAAGTATGTATTTTAACAGACATAAATAGATATAGGTAATAAATTTCAAGTTATAAAATAAATACAAAATTATAAAAATTTACAATACAATGGAAATTACCTAAAAATTGATCTTTTCACCTGATCCTTTTTATTTAATTTATTTCAAGACCTGATTTTTACTAATATGAATTATTTTTTTTCTTTATGTTTCTTTGTCACTCGCGCCCTCTGGGAATTGGCGTCTTTATTATGATGCCTCCTTTGCTTTCTCCGAATATATACCATAATTAAAATATCGAAAAGCGAAAAAAATATTTTTTTCCTTTATTTTTCTTTACCACTGAGGCGCCCCCTGGGACTTGACGTCTGGAGCTACCACTCCGTTCGCCCTATGGTAGGACCGACCCCGCTTTGTTTCTTTTATTTAACAATCATTGCTGAGTATTTAAACGGTGTTAATGTTGATAAATAGTTGAGGATATTATTAATTTATCATAAATTTGTTGGTGAGCCATTAACTATAATAATTATTACTACACTAACATTATATTTATGATCATAATATTTAATAATTAATATGTATGTAATCTCTTATTTTGCAATGATGAACTCAACTATAATAAATATAATTAAAACATCATGTTACAAAACTGTTGTAATATGCACTATTTCAATGTAGAAGAAGAAACGGCAGAGATAAAGCTTGTTACATGACTTCCACGTTCCGCAATCAAACAACGACAGAAAAATGTCTCATAGTAGGGTCCTCAAATTTACACCTTCCTCATTAAACCGCGAAATGTTATAATTCGCTAACTTAAAAAGAAATTTTTTATTCACCTTAAAATGTTCGACCTTAATAAATACGTGTATTGAACTGTTGTTCATTACTTTATTACTTTATTATTTTTTTTTTATTTTACTTAATACAATTATCTTTATAACAGCTTATAGGTTAATGTCCAGCATTCAATTAAAATTTTTTTTCAAGAATAATTAATATAGAGGAGGAGCATATTATGACGTTCCCTACAATTCAGTAGTTAAAGAAGTCTACAAATTTATATTGATGAGAGTTGAAAAGCAATCTGTAGTTAGATTCAATTAATGATTTATATAAAGTGTAATTTCCCGTTACCCATATTACCCTCAACCGATCAAATCTTATCGAATTACAGAATATTCAAATTAGGAAAAGGTAAAAATTAAAACTCTAATTTGACCTCTTTCTAAAATTTATTATCAACGTAGTTATATTTCGTTACCGTTAGGCGCTTGAGAAAAGGAAAAATAGATAATCCAATTGATGCAACCATATATTGTAGATACTAATACCATGCCCGAACACAACCTATGCTGGGTTGCAGAAAGGATTGTTAAATAATTTGATTTGACAATAACCTTAGATTGTGAAGACACATATTTCTTCGTAAGAAAAGCATTGTGGAATTTTAATTTGATTCTGTTCGAATAATAATTGATCGATTGAAATGATATTTTTTTTAAACAGTGTATACATGTATTTAACATAGTTTTTTGCATAATTGTGACTTCGAAACGACATTTTTCTACGCATTTCAATCAAAATTTGACTTGACTTTCTGTGTACATCAAGCATTTGTTTTTGAGTGAATCTAATGTTGTACATGACAGGGAGTTTGAATACATTAGACTGCTCTTGCTTGTATGAAAATTGTAATTATATTATCACAATCTAAGGTCATTGTCAAATCCAATTTTTTGACAATGTTTTGTGCAAGCCACTAGTGTTTATCGAGCAAATGCCATGTTGTATTTTTGTAGGTACTCTTTATTTATGTAAAAAATGGATTGGGACCCAGAATAGTTGCAATTTCGGGACAGGGAGTCGTT
The DNA here is from genome assembly GCA_034508555.1 of Venustoraphidia nigricollis. NCBI lineage: Eukaryota > Metazoa > Arthropoda > Insecta > Raphidioptera > Raphidiidae > Venustoraphidia > Venustoraphidia nigricollis. The sequence goes on along the minus strand of JAVRKA010000044.1, from coordinate 1,641,238 downwards.
AGTGACAATTCGCATGTTTGTACACAAAACTGAGAAATTTGTATTTTGTATCGATGCTCAAATAAAATGAAAACATAATTTCTTTTACAAAGACATATATTTTTAAATATGATTTATTTTTATGATAATATTTTATGTTGAATTCACAGTAGTACATTTACGAATGAATTAGTCAAAAACTATTTTTACTATCAATTCCAAAAAGAGATATGTTTGCAATGCCCTCTAGTTACTTATGTAAGTAAATAGAGAATCATTATGTAAGTGAATTAAATAAACTGAAGTACACTAAGAAAAAAAGTAAATTATTTTAAAAATACAAAACAATGTGCATGATCCCATTTTCCGCTAACTGCTGGGTTGCAGAAAGCAATGTCTGAATCTGAATTGGCAATATTGTGATCCTATCTTTACTGTTTTTATACATGCAGGAGGAAGAGTCTCATGTCATTGTCAAACTCTCTGTCATGTACAACATTAGATTATACTCAAACGAAAATAAATGATTGATCTACATAGAAAAAAATCGCTTTTCAAGCTAAGTTTTGATTAAAATCCGTACAAAAAAGTTGTTTCGAACGAGAAATTGCACAAAAACTATGTTAAGGCTGTCGGAACGCTTTGAATTTAAGCCAAAAATAGAGCTTCGGCTGTCAACTGATTGTAGACTTATTCGTCAACATTGTGCAAAAATTCTTTCTCTATAAGGAAGATAAAGGACAAATCTAGGTCTCTAATGGACTACTTTTGTAATTTATGTACGATTTACTAGAAAAAAGTTGGCATTAATTGCGCTAAAAAAACACACGTTTTCAATGTCACACTATGACCTTATTCGTACTTATCTCACAAAACTGTTCCATCACAAACCTAAAGTGACTCTTCCTTTTTCGGAAAAGTTTTTTATATCTTCAAAATATTTCCAAAAATTAGAGTAATCAATTGACAGCGGCGCCCTTGCAGGAACATTTTTTAGCCTCGTAGTTGGCACCAGTCAAAAATTGAAACGTGCGGATGATGTCTTTTGCCTACCTCGCCCCTTACCGCTGGGTCACAGCACAAACAAAATTCAGAGCGTTCCGACAGCCTTAATAACATATGTGCACAATTTTCAATCGATCAGTTATGTTTTAAGCAGAATCGATTTATAATTCGGCAATCCTTTTCTTATGATGAAATATATGTTGGCACAATCAAATCAGACTTTCTGAAAATGATTTCTGCAACCCAGCATTAAACTTTCTAAATAACAAAAAATTTGTAAAAAATCGACATAAATACTTTAGCTTATGGCCATAGATAGTAAGTAATAAATGTTTTACCTGGAATTTTCATCTGGATTTAATATTGCTGCTACAACAGACATTTTTACTACGATGACAAAGTTTTATTAAAAACGTTGTATCACTGAATTTCCAACATACTGCTTTGCCAGACTATTAAAACAACACATCACTGCAATAAGAAACGCGTTAATTAACTATTTTCTGATTATTTTACACATTTTTATTGCATTCGCAATTCAGTTTTATAAACACTGTGTGATTAATAATGTTTTATGCCCTTTCGCAAACACACATTTCAAAATACACAAAATGAAACAGAATTATTAAAAAAAATCGTGAGTTTCCAACGAGGTTACTAGATTACAGATGTCGCCTCGTTCCATCGAACCAATCCGCGTAGGCGCGGGGATGACGTCGTTTATCAACATATAATGACTATATCAAAAATCTCATGTATCTAAGACTATTTAAATTTCATACCTTAAAAATACAATTTGTTGTAAATAATATCAATATTCTGTCTTTTGATTTCTTTGACACTATTTTGTTAAACACTGCCATTTAAATCGCAATTGACAGGTTCGCTGGATGACGTCATTCCCCGACTACTATTCAGCGGAATGAGGCAACATGTGTAATCTACTAACCTTAATTTTAACGTAACAAATTCGACTCTGTAATCTTGTAATTGAATAAACGTAAGTAATACATCTGGAGCTATCAGATTACACACGGACCCGAGTCGTGTGTACATAATCTCCAAATGTTTTAAACATGAGAAAATATTACGTACACAATCATTTTATAGCAATTCCCAATTTGAAATATAAATCACTTCGAGATAAAAATTACACGTTATACGTAGACAACACACGCGCAAATAAAAACTGGCCACGTCCACAGATTAATCGAGCTATGTGTAAACTCACAGCTTCGATTGTGCATGTTTTGGATCTATATGAAACACTGTTTCTATTTTTAATATTCATCTTATTATTATTAGTACTTTTACAACTTTTACATTTAAAATGTCAGCAAAATGTTAACTTTAAGACAGTACAAGAAAGTTAAAGAAAGTTCTTCGCCGTGTAAAAAACATGCGTATATTCACAATAAATATATATATAATAACAAAATAAGACGGTATCAAAAAAAGTTAAGTTGTTCTTTAGTACCTAATTTATATATAAATAGCATGGTCATTAAGGCATCATATCAGTGCTCACAAAACAAAGGTGTTCATGTCCAAATTTCAAAAAGAATTATTTATTCTATTATAAAGTGGAAGTCGAAGGCATCAGCCCAAAACTCAGATTTAACGAGAATAGGGATGTTGACTGTATTCAAATAAAATTATAATTTTAACGTTAAGTGGTAGTTTCTATGATAGAAATACTAAAAAACACTATATTTTTCCTTATTTTTAAGGAATTTAATTAATATTTAATAAATAAAACCTAATAAAATCACTCTCAAGTCACGTGACAACAGACACCAATCAGAGCGCATGATGTCATATGTTCAGCTGCTGTCAAAAAACTTCATTGTTTGGTTAATATTTAGTGTGTAATTTATTCGAAAATTTCTTTAAAAAAACACTGCAAGAAGTTTTAACGTCATGGAAAGTGTATTTATTAAGGCTAATAGTTCGAAAACTTAGAATTCATCTTTTATAGCAAGAATTACGAAAACACTTTTCATAACCTCATTAATTTACAATTATTCCTTAAGAAAGCCTTAAGTTTCCTTTTGAATATATTTATATTGGGGACATTTTTAATGTCATCTGGAATGGTATTGTAGACTTTGCTGCAACAGTACTTCATGAACTACGAATCAAATAAAATGTAGCACCGACATATATTTTAAATAAATTTCGATAAAGCCCTTTGGGGACACATTTTACTTCAAAGTTTATTTACTTATAAAGCTTGCGGTGGTGAATAAACTTTGTTCATTCGCAACGTTCCATCTTTATCCACAGAAGCTAAAAATTGCTACCTGAATCACTAATTATACACTAGATATAACAACAAATTCATATTATTATTGCATCAAGAATGTAATTAACATTTTAATTATCAACCTGGCATAAGCAATTTTGAGTTGTGACCACAAATAATGTAGCATTATTTATATATTTTTTATGTCTATCATTAAGTCATAATTATCTAACGAATTGAACTTTCTATCAAAAATGCTTTATTTTTTTAGGTTTGTTTACAATGTATCCTATATCTATATGTAGGTAATAATTAATTAGTTTCTTAATGTGGAATATAATATATACCGATTATTTATGCAAAGTGGACTTGCTGACACAAAAAAAGAATAATAATATCTAGTCTTTCAAGAGAAGCGGCGCCAATAAAATCGTTTATCTTTGTTAGAGTATCGAGAATAATAAAAAAGAATAGAAGAGAAACTCAGGTAATTTTATATTTTCGTGACTTGTTCAATGTACAAGATATCCGTACAAAATTAAAAAGAGAACACCGTGTCTTTAACAATTATTATTATTAAACGCAATGAAAAGTTAACCTTACTACTTTAAGATATTAATAGTATAGTACAAACATATATATTTATTTCTACGATACAAAAAATTACAAAGAAAATAAAAAAACCCGGGTCGCAGTGCCAAAACCCTGCCGACAATATAGTGTATTTGCTTGTATAGGGCCGTGTGGTTTTATACTTTTATTATGTGAAATTAAGTTTGTTTTTGGGCAAAATAAAAAATTTAACCCCTTAATACACCCCTTAAAATAACATTTTTTTCTTAATTGTAATATTATTATCAATCTAACGTCTACATCGAATTAAATACACCCTTCAATAAATAAGTCACTATCTGCAAACTAGTGTTTTCATAAAATTTGTAAATCCGGTCCTGTCGGGCCGATTTTATTAAAATTGTGGGGACACTTTTTAATCACTACCAAAGGGTTAAATTTCAATTTTGAAACGATTCGGAGAATTTTTTCGGTATTTTGGGGCCCAAAAACAGTTTTCAACCCCTAAAAACTACCCTTAAAATAGCCCAATTAGGCCCATTTTAAATAGGCTTCTTGCGGTGATGGATTTCAACACGTGGCCCGAATTTCGTTGAAATCAATTAACTCTTTCGAAAGTTATCGCGCGTACACACATATATATATATATATATATATATATATATATATATACATATATATATAAACATTTTTAAAAATGGTGCCAAAGTGTTTAGGAGGTTATGAAACGTCGAGAAATTTTGGTCCGACCCCTAGGTCCCGCCATTCGACCGACACCAATAGTGTATGTTGCCATATGGCAAATACACTAATTAGTTTTTGTTCACTTAATAGTGGTCTTTTTTGCTTTTAAACTTCTCTGTGTGACATTTTCAATAAAATGTATTTATTTGCGCTGCATTAATAATTATGCCCGATCATACATAAATAACTACTCAGGCATAAATTAATATAATCCATAGCCTGCGTGTGCAATTTACTAATGACGAATGGAAAGCATTTACTTTATATAAATATCGCATTTTCATCAGCTTTTAAAATGTAATTTCAAATAAAACAAAATGTTTCAATGGGGTAATATAAGAGAAAATTAATTTCATACTATTTTTCATTATTTACAAATAGTTTCAGCTCTTTTCATTCTGATGAGAAGCAATTACGATATTACATTTACTGTAATCATCTTTTATTAAATCGTCCTCATTTTTGTACATTCAGCCATTTTTATTACAAATATATGTTGTGCACACAATTTCGAGCAAATAACTTTTATTTGCAGTTTTTTTTCTATTTAGATTAGCTTAAAAATAGTTTCTATCTATATTAAAAAAGCTTAATAAAATTTATATACACGGTAATATTAATATAATTTTAAAAGAAAAAAAGATATGAAAACTGAAATAGTTGGCTACACATTTCAGCGAGCAGGAATATTTTTTTTTTAATAAAAAATAAACAAAAACACAAATAACAAAAAACGGTGATTATTCAAAAACTCCGATAATAATTACAAATTTTTCTGTGCAAACTAGTATTTTATTGAATTTTTGAATTGAAACCAGAGTTGTCATGAATTTATTTATAATGAATGTGAAAGGAAACGAACGCTTTGATTTGATACGTCACATGTTCCACTTAATTTTTTTTTTAATTTTCCGATTTGACCCCCAAAATTAGAATTCGTTTATTATACGCTATACATCCGTAATTGGGTCATCAAAATCTACATATGTACCAAATTTCAACTTTTTTCGTACAGTAGATTCGGAATGATCCTATAAGGGTTCCGTTTTTTCACCCGATGTCCGGAACTATTAAAAGGTTGTATTGCGTACGCGCATAATTCTTTTTTCCAAATAACCATGGCTGTTGGTGGCCTTGAAAATTTATAAGGTAATTAAAAAATTGAAAATAATATAAATCGTAATGTTTTTATTCGCCGCATAAACTAAAAAAGAATTTTTTTCTGTGTACAATATTTGTATCGATTGTAGCTTTTCCGCCGTACTTTTTAATTTTCAAGCACACAAAATGAAAGCCTTCAACTTGTGTAATTTATAGCCGAAACAAAAGATTTTATTTCAAACAATAATTACAGCCTGACAGAACAATGACAACAGGAACAAAACGAATGGCCTCTGGACTATCCAAAAGCAGCCCGTGTCCAAACTATACCAACCAGAGCACAAAACGTCCTTTTGCATACTACCCTATAAAAGAGTTGCTTTTCGTGCCCGTATAGCGATAGTAAAATTACTCGTTTTGTATGAATGCGTAAAATAAAACAAAAAAATGCGATCTTACATATCCAAAAGTAATTTCCAAACGCGGCCTGTTAGTTACCATTTATTTCTATAAGATGAAAAGAGCAAGCATGCGACACAAAGCAGGCGTAGTTTTTGTAAGTAGAGGCTTTACGTTAAAATATATTGAGACAGATCCCGCTGTTTTTCAAATCTTTGTCTATTCTATAGCCAATAAAACTCGAATTCAATAAACACGAAAATAATATTGTTTTGGCATATTTCATACTATAAACATTAAGAGCACTGTGGTTGGAATAATAAAAATAAAAGAATGGTTACTTCTTACCACAACAGATTTAATATAAACATGAAGACCACTGTGGTTGGAACAACAAAATAAAATAAAAGAATAGTTACTTCTTACCATAACAGATTTATTTAGTGGATGTACATTTCGAGAGCTAAGCTCCCATCTTCAGCAAAACACTAAACTCTTAGAGCTTAGCTCTCGAACTGTACATCCACTGAATAAATCTGTTGTGGTAAGAAGTAACTATTCTTTAATTTTTATATTTCATACTAATATCTAATTTTCTGAGTAAAATTTATTTTAGCACGGTAGAGTAAAATTGACTCTCGAGATTGAAAATGTAACAAACGTGTCACAATGTACGTATACCATATACTATAAAAGTCAGCTGTAGAACATTAAGCTAAATTGGCGGCGAGGTAGAACACTTGCAAGTAACCTAAAAGTCGTAGGTTCGTTTCCAGTGATCGGTGTCATTATTTTTTTTTTCTTACAATTACACCAGTTTTACTTCCGTAGTATAAAATACACAGTCTCTTTTTTTATTTGGACATGAAAGTATTACAATTTGGGTTTACTTTTTCCCAGGTACGCACAAAAAGTTTACTTTCACGATAAAAGCTTAAATATAACTCTTGGGAAATCAAATTGCCGTCAACGAAAACAAGATGAAAATGTGAAGCGCGATAAGTATTAAAATGAAGTATTTAATCATATATTTTAGAGTAATTATAATTTATTAAATGAATCCCCAAACACAATAAATAGTGCAAATTTTATAACTATTTTCCGTTCCTTTATATAGCATTTACTAAAGAGAAAGGGCTTAAAGTTGTAAGGCTTTCTCTCTTGGTTTAGGCACAATCACCAAGAAAAATAATTTACCGTTTCGCCAACGTCAATCAATACAGATTTATAATGTATAGAATATAAAATATCTTCTATAGAGAAATAATTAATGAAAATCTTTGACATCGTTAAAATAATACTACTTTTAAAATGTACCAATTGTTCGTACGAAGCTACACATTCTAGAATTCATTATAAAAAGAAATATATCCTTAAAACAAATATTTTCGCAAAAATTCAAGTCAAACTGTAATAACACTTGTGTCCGTAATTTCGTTTTTGGCTGTTTTTTCGAGTAGGTATCCAGTATCAATACCCGTACGAAAAAAACACATTTCCAGAATTTTTATGTCTGAGTTTGCCTCGACATCACTCGAGAACGATTGGATTGATGGAAGTATCAATTGTCACCCTACCATAAAGCATAAAATACCTTTTAGTTTTTACCCTGGTACAGATAGAGGTCCCATCAAAAAAATCTAAAGACACGAATCAAAATAAATATAAGACGCTAGTGACTTCAGTTGTCGAGCGTCCATAGTCAAAATAGCTCTTTAGCCTCTCCTTAAATTTAAATCTTTTCAGTAAGTACAAAATGAGTTAGTGGTGTCAGCCACTGCAGTTAATTACTGAAAGTATTAAACACTTCAAATGTTATATAGTTGCAAGATAAAATTAAATTCAAAAGAATGTTATCTTCGGAAAACTCTTAATGTTATTATATATTAAACTCAGCACAGTAATAATGATCGAGCTTAATTTCCACATAACCTAAAATAAATCAGCTGTTCACTAGCCGCCATGTTTATTTTCAAAGTAAAACTGAATGTTCCTGATGTCGCTGCAGAATCAAAATGAATATGAAATAATGGTTTCTAGTTCTAGTTTACAGATAAGCAACACATATTTTTTTTAAGATTATATATTACGGACGCTCAACAATTGAGAAGTGTGTTTTTTAAAAATTGTTAACAAATCAGATAGTTATTTATCCTTTTCTTTTAATTGTTTTGCATTACTCATGTATGAGAAAAATAGAGACATCACTATAAAATAATTCCTTAAGCGTGACACTGAATCCCGACGGCGACAGAAAATATTTCCTGTATAATTATATAGGAAAAAATACAAATGTTTTCTACAAACGCGTAAGAATAATAATTCATTACAGTTGTTCAGAAAGCGATGAACTATGCAGTATGACATTACCACTGATGCTTGCCAAATTATTAATCACACAATGTTCATATCTTTGAAATTCATTCGAACACAATAAACAATCACATAACATAATACGAATTACACGCAGTTATATAATATTAATTGTATCATATCAAATGAATTGTAACTACTCATTAATTAAGACAGAACAATTTCATAACAAATAACATAATGAATAAATAAATTGTGAAGTAGGTATATTTACTTATGTGTCTTACATTTGTTATTATATGTAATACCTTATGTCCAATGCATATACACACAAACACGTAATTTATGCAAGGATGCGCAAACATTTTTTAGCTGACCACTTGAAAAATAACACGGGTGTTGCAGTATAAAGATTTTATGTATAAGAACAATTAGTTTAAGCTCTGACCGTACGTAACCCTACTGAACAGCACTACTAAAATTTTATCATTGATATTAACTGATAATATCATAAAAAACTGCATGTAAGAAAATGTTTAACCTACAGTATTCTTATTCAATTGTTCTGTGAATTGTGTAATGCTTTAGTTATGTTTAGTTTAGTTTATTAATTCTCCAGAGACAATACAAACATTGTATGGATTTGTCAAATACAAAAGAAATACAATAAGAAGTTCATTTCTAAAATTACACTAAGACGTATATATATAAAAGTTACAATAAAAAATTTATCTTAAAAATTCATAAATATCATAAAAACACCCCTCTATTAAATACTTTTTTAAATGTTGTTTAAAAATTGCAAAACTGTTGATAGTTTTCAAAGAATTCGGAAGCTTATTAAAAAACCTAGAGCCTGCGCACACAGGAGTTTTACTATATGTTGTCGAGTTAAATTTTTGGTTCCTTAATTGCGCAAACTGGCGAGTGTTGTAGTCATGTATAGTAGAATTAACATCATACAATTCTTCTTTACATTTAAAAACATTTAATAATAATTTATATAAATATATGGACGTAAGTGTCAAAATATTGTATTTTTTGAAAATTTCACGACATGATTCACGGAACTTGACATTAAAAATCAAGCGTAATAATCTTTTTTGCAAAATAAATACGCGATTCACGTCATTAGACTGGCCCCACAAAACTACATTATAATTAAGATGACAATATACTAGTGCATAGTACATGGACAATAACTGATCGACATTTAAGTAAGATTTAACAGTTTTAATGGCAAAATAAGCACTATGTAAACTGTGTATACGGACATTGTGGAGATTGTAAACGGATGCAAGGGAATTTTGTGTTTACATCGATTGTATTGCCCTGGGACGTCATAATGGTCGTTCAGACCTCGATCAGTCTCAGTTGCGACCTAACATATCTCCGTTGAATTTAAAAATATCAGCGTTGCCAGACGTCCCGATTTTGGTGGGACGTCCCGATTTTTAAATCAAAATTAAATGTCCCGCGCGGGACAGATTCAGTCCCGCTTTTCGGGGATAACTCGACCGTGCGTAAATAATTATTCTCTTATTGGAAGTTGCAATTTGGAACACTCACTCCTCAAACTATTGTTTGAAACGCAATATTTTTCTAATGAATAAAACTTTTTTGATTTTGATTTTTTTTTTTATTTTTTTTTTTTTACTCAGAAGACGAATAAGACAACTATTTAATGATAGGGTAAATCTGATTTAAAATATCATATTTTTATTAAAATACATTTTCTATGGCTATTTTTGCTATCTATTGTCACGTAAACGTAATTTGAACTCAAATAAAAAGATAAATATTTAAAAACTTCTGATTATATACGTTCTTTTACTATGTCCCGCTTTCGATGAAAGAATCCCGCTTTTTTTACTCAAAAAGTTGGCAAAAAAAAATCTGGCAACGCTGAAAGATATCGAAATCATTCTTACAATATTTTTAAATTTTACTGTATAATAACGGGAAATAAGGACAAATTATTTTGTATGATATATTATATATTGCAAACGTTTCATCAATAATTTTTTTGACTTCATCAGGGCTCTAAATTGTCCAGCATCACACAAAACGTCATTAATGTTTTCGCTTATTACTACTGGTGGCATTTATGTCTTCTAATTTTTTATTAATACTTATATTACTTTTCAATATCTTATTTCGCATCGAATACTGCATGCTGTAATGCAGTGTTCAATGCGAAATAAGATATTGAAAAGTAATATAATGAGATTTTATTTTTTGTGTCGCCCAGCCCTATTTCTAATATAAAATATAAATTGTTTTAACAATTTTGACTTTAAAAATTACCAAACCGGGGCAACGTATGTTCTAATAACCGTGGGCCCCATTTGTGCATCCCTACAGTGTACCTAACATTTATAAGAACATTGAACACAAGAAAACACGTATAATATGATATGACTGACCGCTAGCGCTACGCTTGAGAGTATCTTTTCCCCGCACTGGCTCCAACTGCAGACTGTACGTTCAACAACTACCTGTTGGACTAAACTAAAGGTCCGTTTGCACGTTGAAACTGCAATTTTACAGTGCAAACTATTGTTTCTAACGCGAGCCAAATGAACTAAACGTACATAATATTGTCTTGGAACTAGTTCTATGGTGAAGATGCTTGATATCAAAAATTTGTAAAAAATATGTATTAACCTCCTTCAAAAAAATCACTAAAAAGATAAAAATAATGAAATTTTGAGGTCGGAGCTAATTTCATTACAAAAACTTTTAATTACATATCTACTTTTATTAAATAGACGCCGACCTCAAAATTTCATTATTTTCATCTTTTTAGTGATTTTTTGAAGGAGGTTAATATTTTTTTTCAAAGTTTTTTTATTTTTTACTTTTTAGTGTTGGATTTGATTTCGCACATTTTTAAAGATTTCCCTCGATTTCTCCAGGGTTCCATCATCCGATCCTGACCTGATGACCATGGGACCACCTGGGATGTATACCCTTTCAAACAAAAAAAGAATTTTCCAAATCGGTTCAGGCGTCTTCGAGTAATCGGGGAACATACATAAAAAATATAAACAAAAAAATTCCGACGAATTGACAACCTCCTCCTTTTTTTTGAAGTCGTTTAAAAATAAGAAGGCATGCAGAAAGCATTGTCAAAAAAAATGATTTGACAATAACCTGAGATTGTGTTCATATAATAATTACAGTCTAACACCGTTATAAAACTTCCTATCACGTAGAACATTAAATTGTGCTCACACAAAAACAAATACTATGTTAAAATAATTATTTTTCGAGCAGGATCGATTTATAATTCCACAAAAGATTTTGTTCTGGAGAAATATGTGTGGTCACAATCTAAGGTCACTGTCAAATTCAGATTTTCGGACGATGCTTTCTGCAAACTGCAATCCAAAAAAACCCGGGTCGCAGTGCCAAAACCCTGCCGACAATATAGTGTATTTGCTTGTATAGGGCCGTGTGGTTTTATACTTTTATTATGTGAAATTAAGTTTGTTTTTGGGCAAAATAAAAAATTTAACCCCTTAATACACCCCTTAAAATAACATTTTTTTCTTAATTGTAATATTATTATCAATCTAACGTCTACACCGAATTAAATACACCCTTCAATAAATAAGTCACTATCTGCAAACTAGTGTTTTCATAAAATTTGTAAATCCGGTCCTGTCGGGCCGATTTTATTAAAATTGTGGGGACACTTTTTAATCACTACCAAAGGGTTAAATTTCAATTTTGAAACGATTCGGAGAATTTTTTCGGTATTTTGGGGTCCAAAAACAGTTTTCAACCCCTAAAAACTACCCTTAAAATAGCCTGATTGGGCCCATTTTAAATAGGCTTCTTGCGGTGATGGGTTTCAATACGTGGTCCAAATTTCGTTGAAATCAATTAACTCTTTCGAAAGTTATCGCGCGTACACATATATATATATATATAAATATATATATACATATATATATAAACATTTTTAAAAATGGTGCCAAAGTGTTTAGGAGGTTATGAAACGTCGAGAAATTTTGGTCCGACCCCTAGGTCCCGCCATCCGACCGACGCCAATAGTGTATGTTGCCATATGGCAAATACACTAATTAAGCATCAATAATTTTTTTTATTATCAACAAATAACAGGATCAATACACTCAAACACCAGCGTGTCTTGTGTCAATAATTTCATGCAAAATGTTCGAATCTAGATACAAGAATGTGTTTAATTATCCTTTTTGTTTGTATTGGATCAATCAGTACTCGAAAACGAATAAACCGATTTTAACTAAGCTTGGTTTACTAATAATCGTTTCGCAAGCTTATAATAGTCTTATGGTCCGATTATGCTCAGGTTTGGCAAAAGCTAAAAAAACCCTGGTCGCAGTGCCAGAACCCTGCCGACAATATAGTGTATTTGCTAATACAGGCAGTGTGGCTTTATTATGCGAACTTAAGTTGGTTTTTGGGCAAAATAAAAAATTTGCCTCCTTAATTCACCCCTTAAAATAACTTTTTTTGTCTTAATTGCAATATTATTATCAATCGAACTACTATACCAAATTATATACACCTTTCAGTGTAAATAATTCACTATCTGCAAAATAGTGTTTTCATAAATTTTTTAAATCCGGTCCTGTCGGGCCGATTTTATATAAATTTTAGGGCCACATTTTAATTACTGCCAGAGGGTTAAATTTCAATTTTGAAACGATTCGGAGAATTTTTTTGGTATTTTGGAGCCCAAAAATATTTTTCAACCCCTAAAAACTACCCTTAAAAGAGCCCGATTACGCCCATTTTAAATAGGCTTCTTGCGGTGATGAATTTCAATACGTGGGCCAAATTTAGTTGAAATCAATTAACTCTTTCGAAAGTTATTGCCCGCACACACACACATATATATATATATATATATATATATATATATATATATATATATATATATATATATATATATATATATATATATATATAGGTATATATATATATATATATATATATATATATATATATATATACGTATATATATATATAAATAATATATATAAACATTTTTAAAAATGGTGCCAAAGTGTTTAGGAGGTTATGAAACGTCGAGAAATTTTGGCCCGACCCCTAGGTCCCGCCATCCGACCGATGCCAATAGTGTATGTTGCCATATGGCAAATACACTAATAACAAATATAAAAATCTAATTTACTATTTATTTTTAACGGTAATTGACAATTTAATAGTCAAATAACCTAGGTCCTAGATGATATAAAACTTATAAATGTGATAAATTAGTGGAAAATAAACGTAAATTCTGTATTATTCCTTCGTCCCCAAATTGAAACTGTTTCATATAAGTAACACTTTATAGGTATAAAATATTGCTTTCCGTTTTCATATATAATTTTTTATTCGATTATTACTGTATGAAAGAGCTAGAATATTATCATGTTTTATAAATGAGTAGGTGCTTTATGATTCGATAAAAAAATAAGACATTTCATAACAATCATATTGTGACGGTTGTACACAGTGACACCTATACTTATGAAAATATCCAAAAAAGTCGACACTTGTTTTGCGTTCAACGACGATATCAAAAAACAACGGTTGATATTTATAGTTATTCATCAAATTTTAGTTAACTTAGCTGTGTAAAATTGCTTTATGCCGCACCTTGATCAGAATTATTTACAGTTTTATCGTTGATTGAAGTCAACCATAATTTTTTATGCTAATCACACAATTAGAAAATGACACATTCTGTCAACAATTTAATTATTCTACCACAAACTTTAACACATTTCAACATGAAAATTGTGTAGAAGAGGCGTAAATGACCAATTTTTACTCAAAAATGTTGTGCGTTTTAAATACAGAAAGCTTTTGTTAAACTCGATTAAAATATATTTAACCTGTCATTTTGTCTCAAAGTGACCAAGATTTCACTATATCAATTCGTCGCTATTTTTTTCTTTTTTTGAAACGTTGACAATTCAAGGTAGGTAAGACAAGACTTCACAACTTATTTAAACTATAGAAAAAATATGTTTCGATAAAACTTAAAATACAAAACCTTTGCTTTACTTCACAATTCATTGAAACGTCGATACTTTTAGATAATTAATATGCGGTGTAAACGATCATTAACGAATTTAACATTCTAAAAAGTACCCTGTCCGGTTTCAAGGCTATATAATACTTTTTAGCACTGCACACAAATCCTTGTGTTTCACTTTGTAAAACAGTTTTTTTCACCACAAATCACCATGCACAGCAATTATTAACCGATACAGCCACATAACTTAATAACTAACAACAACTCTAGTGCATTTCACTTTTCTTTCTGATATTATGACTTAAGTCATTGTGCCGGCTGACGTATGTATGTATATAAAATACATATGTATTGCACAGAACACCTTAACTCGGTGTGTTGTACCTGTGCTGTACGCATGCGCAAACAAACCTGTTACTTAGAATCTTTACTTAACAAAGCCACTCTTACACTGGACAATTCTTTTATCTGTCTCACTTCGCGCATAAAAAACAGCTGAGCGTAACAAGAAGCTGACGCTCTCGAACGACGCCGATTAAAGATGTCTAGTCATAATAATATTAGCAATATTAGTGTCTAGTATAATATAGGTTCTCCAAAGACATAAATGTCAAAAAAAGGGCCAAGTTCGATGCAAATTGCA
This sequence comes from Venustoraphidia nigricollis, assembly GCA_034508555.1. Lineage (NCBI taxonomy): Eukaryota > Metazoa > Arthropoda > Insecta > Raphidioptera > Raphidiidae > Venustoraphidia > Venustoraphidia nigricollis. Next base: position 1,626,199 of record JAVRKA010000044.1, on the reverse strand, counting down.
AAGAACAAGTGAGTTCGCTGGTTTCGTTGTAAAAAGTGAGATCTAAGTTTTCACTTGGCAAGTTTACAAACACAAGTCATTTATTGATAATATAAATTATAAAACAAAAAAACTTGCCAATTGAAAACTAGGCACCTTCTTTGATCTCACTTCTTTTTTACAGAAAATCCAGCAAAACCACTTGTTCTTTATATCGATCGTGACCCTTTTTTCAAATTTATGTTTTAGTGGGGTTTTAATATTCTTACTTAGTCTACTTAAATATTATCTCGACACATGATATTATAGTTATATATCATAGTTCATTCTAGGACATTTCATGATGTATATCCCAGCACCGACCAGACGCGAGTAGTCTTCGGATGATCGGTTGATGCATTCGGATCGATGCTCCCAGCACCGGATAGACGTTTGTGAGTTATGACTATCAGTCAGTCCATCATTGAATATCGTGAAAATTGTGATTTTTGAACACTCGTATATTGAACCAAGAAATGCAATATATACATTTGGAATGTTGCAGTTCTGTAATATAACTAGTCTCAAAGATAGAGAGGGTTCGAAAAATTGGTTCCTGGAAATATAGTGCTGTGATATCAATGAAAAAATTGAATGATTAAGCTGCGTGAATGAGTCTTTCGCTGGAAACACAGTATAACTTAGATAAATATGGTGAAGTTCTGAATAACGGATATATTGATGTTCGATAACTTCCTCCTACAGTTCTTATATATTTAGTAATATTATCATGGAAAGGCTACGCCCAATCATTTGCGACGCCGTTATTATATTATTGTCACAAAAAACTAGTCATAAATTGCATCTGTTGTTTAAAATACGCGTCCACGCATTTACCTACTTTAATCATAAAGAAAACCGAACTGTTACGAATGCCAAGTAAAACCTACATAAAAGTTGACTGTGCTACTTTAAGGCATTGAGGAAGTTCAATTGATTGAAATGCAATCACTTCTTTTAATTTAACATATTAAATGCCAAGAAAAAATCCTGTAATCCTCTTGGCAACTGCATTCATTACAATGTTTCATTAAAATGCAGAATTTGATTCGTACAGGAAATCTTCGTACTAAATTTATTGTCAACTACTTATTTATTTTTTTTTTTTTTTGGTTGAAAATTCAGCATAAAGCAAGTTGCCGGCTACACGCAAAACTCATTGATTAACTGTAGATTATATAGACGCTGGACATCTAATGTGTACTCAAAACCAACGGGGTTATGAGAACAGTGTAACTCAGTGCTCTGCTTGCTGATTTCTTAACCGGACTGTCGTGGGTTCGAATCCTGCCTTTGCTCATGGATGTTTTGTGATGTCGTTTAGTTTTAAATGAATATTATGTTATTTGATGTAAAGACGCTAATGAGCTAAGTTGTCGAGCGTCTATAATCTACCATATAGTAAACTGCCTGCAATACATTGGTTTCAATAGATCGTATTATATTAGAGAACGTATTATACGTGTACCTACCGTTAATATCCGGAACTATTGGTTACTAGGTTCATATGTTGTGTCTTGCACTTAATAAATTATACACCGTATATAATTGAAACTAAATTTTATTCATGACATTAACATTTAGTAATACAATATTATTACAATTGTGCTTTATTGTACAGGAGACGATGGTGGACTGCCGATTCTAAATTAAATATTTTATCTTAAACTAAAATTCGTCATTACATAACCAAAGTACATTTTATGCAATTGATAAAATACAATACACATCATATCTCCCCCTTTTAAGAACAAAATCATATAGATTAAATTCTTTTCAACAAAATTATTACACTTATTTTAATTCAAAAAAATATATAAACAAAACTTCACACTTCTTTTAAGGACAAAATCATGTTGTTTCATATATTAATTAACCAGTATATTATCCGGTCGAAACGGTTACTATCATAAATAACCGGTAATTTTACATCACTATTGTTACTATGCTGAAGGTAAAAGATAGTATAGGATACCAGCTGCACATTCGGTTTCGCCCGAGGAATCATTCTAGCTCACTACTCAGTTTCATTTTGTCGTAGCGCAATAATGTATTTTATTATTTAGTTAGCGACTGGCGTAGTCAATGTTTGCCTTTTATTGTTATAAATAAAGGCAAATAGAGACAAAGACTCGTTATAAAAGATGTACGTGTGTAAATTTCCACCAGAGTTGGTTGAAAATATTTCGTATTCCATATAAAATGCGGCAAAACGTGTAGTTTATGTTTAAGAATGCTTCTCAGATATCTGGATGACGGGGATGCCCAAATCGTATCAATAAGTTATGTTTCTAGTGTGTGTTGCCATAATATTACGGCGAAATTGACATTAAATTAGAGAGCTTTAACAGTCACATGAGCCATATTATTATCACGCACGAGATACATATAATATTTTTTGCACGTACCTCCAATAAAACAACTGATTTTTAGTTCAAAATAAGTGTAATATATGTTTGGAAGTTCAGTGCTCGTATATATTGAAATCTATTTGGATTGTTTACGAAAACTACGTCTACATTGTTGTCTCTGTTGCTCATACAGTTTTAAATGGCAACTGGCAAGTCTCATTTAGAAATTGCTGTTCAAATAAAAACACAATTACTGTAGTTAAATTAATTATTAACAGCCAATAAATTGCGAATTTCACTACAGTAATTACGTTTTTATTCTGGATTCTTCAGTCATTTGAAGAAGTTGCATAACAGATATTGTCAGAAATAAAAAACAATTCTCTTCAAAATAGAAACTGCTTTTTATGCATACATTAGCGCAGAATATATGCAACTTAAACAGTGAACGTGTACAAAACAAGAAAAATCACGTATATGTATACTATATTATATTCTAAATGTAAATTCAGTCAGAATTAAAAAAAATAATTTTAATTTGGCTAACCCTGCTATATATTGTATTGTGTTCAAATACTGCCGTGAAAATACTTAATAATTTATAACGTGAGAATAAAAAATGATTTAAAACAATGATTCAAGTGCATTTACCTTGAAAATATAATAAAGTAATTTATATAATTGCACAAATTAGTATTATGAGAAAATTCATTCATTATTTTTCTGTTCTGAACTTTTCAATGGCCTAACTGTACGCTTATACAGGAAAACATTATCTTAACATTAATTTACAATGTCAGTCCGAATTAAGTTTCTAACAGGATGCTATTTTCAAAATGGTTATACCCAGTAGCTAACAGGCCCGGCGGATGACCAGGGTTTTGTGGGTAGCTATACCCATACGAAAAATTCCGTGTGGGTAAATACCCACATGGAATTTGACAACATTTTTTGCACATATTAATAAATATGAGTTAATTGGAGGGGGCTTGCTTTGAAGTTTGTTAATTTAATCACCGCTAGATCGAAAAAATTTTTTTTTTCATCTCACTACCCACACGGATTGACCATGACCTGCCGGGCCTGGTAGCTAAACCCTGGCAACAGGAGCTCACTTCAAAGAAAAATGCAGCCGGGCATAAGCATTAATTTGGCGATCCTTATCCTGCGTTATCACTAATCAAACAAAATTAATTTTGGTTGACTTCTGGCACTAATCGCTCACAGAACCAGAATCCAGTGCCTAGGCACCTTACGTCTCCCCGTTTGCACTGTTGAATTCTCTTAACAGTTCTATACATTTTTATATATGTTTAATAGCCGCTCCGCCCGTGTTTGAGATGAATCACGGCAGCGATAACAGTAGTGGAGCTTTCGGCTCCACCATATTATACATTAAAACTTCACGATAGTAATAACTTACTTACGTAACATTATTTAAAGCAACTTGCTGGAATTATATATTATGAGATGCCGAGAATAATCACAGATAATACGATTTTCTACAAAAACGTATTGGAGTAGGGATGGAATTTCCTTATAAATCTTTTCTTAGCGACTATTCATCTCAATACAGAAATGCACTGCCAAAATTTCAGCCTTTTAGGTATGTGTTGATACTGTTATTAACAAAGCTATACTGGTCTTGCATGATTGTGAATTATACAGACGCTCGACAACTGAGACCATTAGCGAACAGTGATTCTTATTCTAAATACTATTAATATTAATAAACTTGGCACTACTTCTGTTCAAAATATACAAATGAACATTTAAAATGATAAATGGAAGGGTGAAAACAGTAGTTAATATTCAGTTATTTAGGCATGTTAATTACATTTATTTTAACTTTATCTACACGAAAAAATGTACACAACAAAAATTTTAACTAAATATACGCACACGTAGTTAGAGTTTACATAACTGTGAAAAAGGGATATATTATTACATTTTAGGCCATTTTTGCTCTCGGTGGTTCAATTTAATTACGTGTGTCATATAACGTGGGAAGTAATTTAAATGCTATACAAGCCTAGGTCTTCTTTATGAACACATTACGTAAGAGAGAACCAAATAAAAGTTAATATCAAAAAAAGCATTAAACATTTAAATTAATAATGCTGAGGACATCCAACAGTGCCATTTATTTTTAATTTTATTTGAATGACACATTTGCAAATAAGCTCACTGAAATATCATGAAAGCTTTGATGTGCGTTTCATTCAATATAATCCAGAGTATTTTTATTATCAAGAATTACAAGATGTGACAGTTCATCAGTGACGTGTTGTTTCCAAAGTTTTATCTTCAAAAATATTTACAGTCCTGCAACAGCTTTTATTTAATCTTTTCCCGGTTAGGAGCCATGAGACCTATGGGTGTGAGCATGAAGGTGGAGGAACCAATTGAATTGTATTTTATCAAAGTATATGTGAGATTTAAAAGTAGTAGTGTATACGTGAGATATCCACTCCGCCTACTGCCCTACCATTAATAAACTAACTAGTATAGTAACCTACCTATCTTGTTAATAATGTGGTTTATTCAAATAGTTTATCTACTTATTGAAAAAAAATTAATAACCCATTTAAAAAAATGTTTGTTTTAGGATATAAAAATGTTTAAAGTACAATTATTCTGATCATTATATTTGTATAAGTACACCACTGGCAGCACGTTTCATAATGCTCCACCTAACCCCAAAGTAGGGATTCGTGGTCAACCGGGAAAGGGTTAATTAGTCCTCGTCGCCCAGTTTTATCAAATTGCAATATTTTTTTTCACTGCTCAATACTTATCCCGCTTTTGTTATGAAAATAAAAAAACCCGGGTCGCAGTGCCAAAACCCTGCCGACAATATAGTGTATTTGCTTATACAGGCAGTGTGGCTTTATTTTGCGAGCTTAAGTTGGTTTTTGGGCATAATAAAAAATTTTACTCCTTAATACACCCCTTAAAATATCATTTTTTTTCTTAATTGCAATATTATTATAAATCGAACCTCTATACCAAATTATATAGAACTTTCAGTACATAATTCACTATTTGTAAACTAGTGTGTTCATAAAATTTGTAAGTCCGGTCCTGTCGCGCCGATTTTATTTAAATTTCAGGGACACCTTTTAATTACTACTAAAGGGTTAAATGTCAATTTTGAAACGATTCTGAGAATTTTTTCGGTATTTTGGGGCCCAAAAACATTTTTCAACCCCTAAAAACTACCCTTAAAATGCCCCAATTACGCCCATTTTAAATAGGCTTCTTGCGGTGATGGATTTCAACACGTGGACCAAATTTCATTAAAATCAATTAACTCTTTCGAAAGTTATTGCCCGCACATATATATATATATATATATATACGTATATAAATATATATATATATATATATACATATATATATAAACATTTTCAAAAATGGTGCCAAAGTGTTTAGGAGGTTATGAAACGTCGAGAAATTTTGGTCCGACCCCTAGGTCCCGCCATCCGACCAACGCCAATAGTGTATGTTGCCTTATGGCAAATACACTAAAAAACTCAGGTCGCAGTACCAATAAACCCTACTGACAATACAGTGTAGGAATAGGCATTGTGATTTTGTTATGTGAATTTGTTTCTTTTTGGACAAAATAAAAAATTTAATTAATACAGTCCTTAAAATATTATTTTATCTTAATTTCAATATCATTAATTATCAATCCGACATCTGCATCAAATTAAATACACTTCTCAGTAAGTAAATCCTTATTCGCAAACAACAGCGTTTTTATAAAATTTGTAAGTTACGGTCCTGTAGAGGCGGTTTTATTAAAATCTAATAGAACATTTTAATCATTACAAAAAATTAAAATTTCAATTTTGAAACGGTTTTGAGAATTGTTTCGATATTTTTGGGCCCAAAATCTTTTCCTGCCTCTAAAAACTATCCTTAAAATGTCCCGATTAGGTCCAAATTGTTCAGAAGGATATGAAACGTCAAGATATTTTGGTCCGACCTCTAGGTCCCGTAAATACACTATAATAATTATTTAAAACGATTTCATTCTCTACCGTTGCGTCCATTCTAATGATTAATTGCAAGTTTTAGCAGGAAAATGGATCAAGGAAGTAGATCAAAATCCTTGATCCATTTTCCTGCTAAAACTTACAATTAATTAAAACGATTTTTCTAATTGGCTATGTATGGTCACGTTTTGAGGTAAGGTATAGATACAATAATTTTGTTTTCTATATTAGGATAACACAGGAGCTTTTAATTTAGCGACGTAAAACAGATCGATTCAAATTTTGTTAGTCCGTAGTCGCATACACTTTAATAAAGCATTTCCTCTAATCACGTTCTTCATAGCCATTTCTTGCATATTTCATTCATTATTTTATTTTTTTGCATACTCGCTATGACTTCAATTATCGAGCGTCTATAAACTACATCCTCTCTCTATCTCCATTTTGATTCAAATTAACCTGACGCATAGATTTAACAAGTGATGTTCACAGCGCCAGATTAAGTTGACAATAAAGTTTACATCAGATATTCATGTCAGGTTACTTGCATTTTCTTTGACTAGGAAATAACTATGGTCTATGTGAAGAGCACTAAATGATAACATGTACGTAGTGTAACATTGTGGTTAATACATGATATAAATGTATAATAACGAGAGCCTTTATATTACATAAGAAACATTCAAGCTATATTATGAATTACGTGCTCAAATACGTCACGTGTCAAAAATTCATACAGAGTTCCGACTTACTTTATTTTTGAACGGTTTTCTTAAGTTCGAAATCCTGTCTATATGGGTCGAATTCAAATAGTTCTATTAACCGGTTGAGCTGAAATTTTGTACAGGGTATTCCCGATGATAATTCATGAATCAATCGTTTTTAGAATTAATTATTAATAAATAATTAATTTCAATTTCTATTTTAAGATCCTGAAGAAGGCACAAATTGTTGCCGAAACGTAGATCATTAAAGAGAGCAAATACTAAATTGTTATATTATGCCTCACTTCCTGTCTAATCTACTTGCATTTAAATAATTAATGTTTCTTTTGCAAATTAATGAATGGACGTTAAACTGGTATATAGGAATACCAGTCTGTAGTAGCAAACCGTACTAGCTCAATCGATAGACACTAATTGTAAGACATGATTGCAGGGACGTGGGTGTAGATTTTTTTCAATGGTTTCCATATTTGTAAATTGAAAAAAAAAATGGTTCCAATTATATGAAGTTAAAATAATTAATTAAGACTAAAAAATAGAAATCATTTTGATCACAATAATTTTCAACACTAAAAAGAAAATAATTGTGCAGTCATAAAAACAGCAACTGTAATATTTTATGCTTGCCCAATGGTTTTCTTTTTACAACTACTTGAAAATTATTCTAATCAAAATTATTTAAAAATACATAATAATTTAATTTAATATTAGGAGTTAATTACCATCATAGTACGGATCGCTTAATGAAGCGGCAAAGTTAAGAAACAATGTCTTGAAAAGGAATAGAACATTTGGTGTGAAGAGTGAAGACAGAGAATATTAAAAAAAATATAATAGTTTCAAACATCTCCTGAGAAAGCTAACGTGGTTTTCAAAACATTCAGTAACATATTTTTAATGAATATTAAAATTAAAAAAAATATTTTATTGTAAACGGTTGTTGCAAAATCATAAATTCGGTAATGTCTTTTAACACATATTATATCAGATGAAACGGTAAAATTATGAAAAATAATAAACGCGACAATTTAGCATAATTACTAAATAAATTTATCTCCTGCATAATCTTACCGGACCTGTTCAAATAGCAATTTTTTGCTGATTTCCAATAAAAATTCCAACCTAGTAGAGCATAAACTTATTAAAAAGACCGCAAAATTTGCAATGTTTGTTGTATATTTATATAAATTTATTTGCAGAGAATGCTAAAATATTTATTGTGGAACAACATTTTTACACCCACGGCTAGCTCCGCAACAGCCTGTGAACTACTTTTCACTCAAAAGGTTGTAAATTTTTAGTTTAGCTTAATCAGTCAGTAATCACTGGAAAACGACTGAACAGATTTTGAGGAAACTTGTTAATTGTTGCCATACCCAAACTTATAGTAAGCTTGTTAAGTTGTTATACAGTACTTTTTAGCGGCTACGACGAGACGGGATTAAAGGCCTTCGCAAACAATATTGCGGTACGCGGTAGTGGTACTGCGGTACCACAGTGGTAAATGTAAGGTGCTTTCGTAAATATCATAATATACCATACAGACGCTGCGGTACTGCAACGCTACATTTTTGTGTTGCTGCGAGCACAATTGACCAACGCAGAATAAAATGCAAATGTCCATTGAAAAAATAATTGATAAGGTACAATCGCATCTTATTTTATTCGATCTGAGCAACCTTGATTATACAAATGCATTACGAAAAAGGAAAAAAAATTCCAGCTATTGGGCGACAGGACCATTCCAACTTTAAAAATAATTACATTTGATATATATTATAACAAATAAAATAAAATTTCTGTTGATGCGCGCAGTGACGCGGGTAACGGCTAGTAACAAATATGATATTTGCTATTTGTTTCCACGGTCACATAATATAGTTTAACATGTAAAAATTAATGCTTTTCAGCTACCTAACTAATTTCTTTTTGACAGATCTAGAACAAAAGAACAGCTGATTTTTTTTATTTTCAAAATATTTCTGAAACTATAAAATTTAGAAAAAAATGTTTTTACAAAACTTTCTTAGAAAATTAAATAGAACATAAATCATTATGGAAAAGTATATCATTATATGAGAAAAAACAACGCTTGGAGGCAGTAATGCCTTCTACTAAATACGATTTTGTAAGTTAATGTTGCATTACAAAGCCGTGCTTGTTTGGAGGCAATAATGCCTCCTATTAAATACGCAAACAGAAATATGCATCTCGCTATCGCGTACCGCGTCGGTTTATGAAAGCTTTAAGATAGGATTACTGTCAAAACTGATGTTTATGCAAGCTTTGCAAACAAAATTGACAATAGGCAAAAGTTAGTTTATAATACACTATTATAAATAGATAACAGTATTTAACTAATAAACTTACTGCAGACAGTTTACTGGGTTTGCTAATTGCATTACAGCCAGGTGCGGCTTGGATCATCTGGAGCTCTAGAAATTTCCAGAAGGACTGTTTTGGACTGGGTCGGGTCGCTCTTGATATGATTTTGAGGGGCCTGATTTAAAAATACATTTTATTTGTTCCTTGTTGGTTGATAGTGTTATACGAAGTGTTACGTCATAGATAATGAGGTTCTCATAAAAGGTAATTGTTATAAACAGTCATTGTTACAATGCTAAATTAGAAAAATATAAAATTTTTCTAATTTAGCATTGTAACAATGAATGTTTATAACTATTATATAGCTCGTTCTGAAGCTTTGTAGAATTAGCATATATATATCTTATATTAAAGGTATTTGTTCAAAGAATTTGCTAAGAACATTATTGTTGTCTTAGTTTTGGCTTATATTTATTTTTTTAGTTTTATTCATATGGTGCTATTTTGTATGGTCAATGCTAGAATTTACAGTGTTGTTAATTTTTTGTCACGTTCTAACAAACTTAGCATAATAATATATTAAGTCAAAATAAAACCAAATTTTAACAGTGCTGTAAATTATAACATTAATCATACAAAATAGCGCCACTAGTTCTATTTACTATCTTTGTCTTTTTTAACACGCTCTTATTTAGCTTCACCTGTATGTTTGTTTGTTTGTAAAGGAATCTTTGAACGTGAAATTCACCCACAACAAAACGTCAGATTAAACTGAAACTTTGCACACTTATCAAGGACCGGATGAAAATATAATAATTAAATAAGTTTGTCCCATTATCCTGACCAGGACCTTCAGGATAAAAAAGCTTGAAAAATTACAGCAAGCAAGCTAACACGCTTTGCAGTGACATACGTTACGTTGCCTACCCCATAATCAAATTCAATATTGATTTTTAGTCTAATAATTAAAATTAGAGTTTAAAAAAACTAAAACAACACGCTTTTATGAACCCATAATTTGGCAACAAAATAAGCTTTGCTGTAAAAAGCATGGGTGCTATCTACTTAATTTTTTATAATAGCTCTACGTTCACAATTACCTAGTAAATGAAAACTGTATTACCGATATTAAGCACTCCACGCTATTTACAGTAAAGTAATTTTGTTGTCAAATTTATTTACATTTTTAAGCTCATAAAAGCGTGTTGATTTAGTTTTTTTAAACTCTAGATTTAATTATTAATTGTTTAAGTTTGAGTACATATTTAATTCCTCAGTATGGAGGGATTGTTCATTAAATTTTCAGGACTGGTTGTAAATTGTTAGTACGCCTCTGAACACAGCACAACACAGACCTTATTGTTGCAGTTTTCCAAAATGTTGTTCCCTTGGCAATATACGTACCGTAAAAGCACTTGCAATTTTAGTAATTCAACGGGATTACCTTCCATACCTGTATCACGTTTCAAATTAACTTAGAGTATAGTAATACTGTTCCTTTGACAATTTATGCCGCATACAAGTTTGACGACCGCTGCGATAATACACACATTACAGTAGAAGGATAAAGCCGTTCCATATTATGACATGTGTCCAATGGCGGAGGTTATTTCCAGGCAAATTGAAATTTTGTTATTTAAAACACTTTTTACATTTATAACAGTTCAATTTTTGACAGATATTGCATATTTATAGTGTATTACCGAGCTGGGTAGAGTAGTGGTGACAGCACTAGACTCGCATTCGGGAGGTACCGGGTTCGAATCCCGGCGGGGGCAGTTGTGGCTGGGACTTTTTCCTACTGCCTCTCGCCGAGAAACGATAATTCCTGTACTGAGGTTTTCCATGGTTTCCCTCAATTAATTCCAGATAAATATCGAGATGGTTCCTTATTTGAGGCCATGGCCGATTACCTATCAAACTCCTAGTTCAAAAATTACCTACCTTATCCTAATTTCCTATAATTCCTTCATTCGCCCATTGCTATTACATAAATTGAAGTTTTAAAAAATGTAGAAAATTTCGGGAAGCGGTAAATAGAAAATAGTAATGGTGCGAATGGCGTCTGTTATAACATAAAGTCGACAAGCGGACGTTAAACGCATTATTATTATTATTATTATTATAGTGTATTTGCCTTATGACATATACACTATTGGCGTCGCGTCGGTCAAATGGCGAGAACAAAGCCTATTTAAAATAAATCCACTCAAACCATTTTAGGGGTAATTTTTAGAGATTGAAAAAAAAATTTGAGCCCCACAATACCGCAAAAATTCTCAGAATCGTTTCAAAAGTCAAATTTTACCATTCAGTAAAAATGGATACGTGCTGCCAAAATTTTAATAAAATTGGCCCGACAGGACCAGACTTACAAATCTTAAGAAAACAATAGTTTGCGAATACAGATTTTCCTATACCGAACGATGTAGTCTTTTAAGGGGTGTATTAAGGGATTAAAATTTTTATATTGTCCAAAAACAAAGTTAAGTTCACATAATGCATGTATATAATATTGTCGGAAGGATTTGGTACTGCGGCCGGTTTTTTTTTTTAGAATTGCAACTAATATTTATTAAGTAATTCTTCTCTATACTGTCTATTCTACAACTTTTTTACTGTTCAGCCGCATACCAAACAAGTAGTTTTGATTAATTTTAGCTCCTAAACATTTTGAAAATATTTTAGATTATCTCTAAATAACAGGGCTGCATTTAATTATGATTTTGATAATTCAGTTGCCACCACTGATGCTTACATATAGTACAAAGTTTTATATGATCATAAATTTAGCTTCTGGCATTTGTTTTGCTGTCCTCCGCTACATACTGTTAGAAATGACTTCTGACAAATGTCATATTATTCTAAATGAAAATATAACAGAATTAGATTTTAGAAATATGAACCCAGGTTTTTGTCAGTATATCAATTTAAAATTACTAAACGAATGTAATTTTAATTATATTTAACGAAACCTTTTCTCTATAGCTAATATATTATATAGATTCTATATTACAAAATTTGAAGTTTATAACTAAAAAACATAATGTAAATTTATAGACATTCATACAGTTTGAAAAATTATTTAGAACTAGTAGTAATAAAAGCGGACTAATTTAATGATATATCATAATAAACATTTATCCTATGTTAATACTCGGTTTTGACTCCGTAGCATTACGTTCCATAGTGCGAGCGCGTAACTTTGTCTATGACTTAACACCAACCAATTTCTATCTTAAAGAAGTCCTAAGATGTCTTTAAGAGGAGAATTGATTTGTCTAGATCCATAGGAAAAGTTAATCTTTTATACCCTAAGCACAAAATTAAGTAGTTTCGGAATTTTCTTTCTACGTAACGTATTTTCAAAGTCGTCTGCGTTTGTTAAACTGTATAAATTGTGCTGAAATTTTAAGCTAATCATTTTTTCAATATATCGAACCATTTCAGGGGATAGCAACTCAAAAAATTTGAAAAAAAAAATGGCTTATACAAATAATGGCCAGTCTAATAATAGACTGGTCCTTATTTTGACAAGTTGGAAATTGTCATATGCTAACCTTTAAAATGGTTCTTTACATTGAAAAAATGATTCTCTGAAAATTTCAGCTCGAATGATTAAAATTAAGCCGTGCCGAAAACACTGTAACGGTTATAGGTTATCATTAGCATCAGGGTCGGACTGGGCCGGAAGGGCCTGGGTGGCTCCCCACAAGCCTGGGGCCCGAGACTGGATAATGGTAGATGGGATATTTTTCTATTTCATTTCTCTCTAATACATGAACGAACTATCTAATCTAGTTTACATTTAGATCGCAAGAGCTGGGACCTAGCCTGCATGGGCCCCCTATCCTACGTACCGCCTGGCTTACCGCAAGCCCCGCAAACTATAATAACTATAATAACAAAATAGCTGCTTGTTGGTACTTGTCAATAAATTCTCCAAATCCCTTAAATAATTTTTGTTCTAAAGATAATGACTACTAATTATAAGAACAAAAATATTGCTTAAAATTTCCGAATGTCGGATACACAGTTAAAACGTTCTCTATTGGCGTCTTCCACCTACTGCTTTTTTGTGCTGACATAACTTAAGGTAGTTGTCGTGGTTAAGGCACACCGTCAGAAAATTCTTAATTTTTGTATACCTACTTATTAAGAATATGATAATACAATTACCCTGAAAATTTGAAGTCGATCGTCCGTATATAATCCGAAATAAATTCAATTAAAAATTGGATAATTAACATTGATTATATACGATCTCTGTAGTTCTGAACCAGTTTCTTATTTATAAAAAAAGAACTAACAGTCAGAAACTTTCCAAAAACTGACAGTCTTTCAATGCAATTGTTATGAGTTTAAAAAAAATAAGAAATTTTTTTTGACCGTCTAATTATTTATAAACAACGGTTTAAAGTTCAACAAAGTATACGTGCATATATGAATACTGTATGGGTTACGTTTCTACGGGTACAGTCTTGCGTACAAATTATGGATCACTTAGCTACAAGCTAGTATACTTTTGTGGCGCGTATAATCTATAACTACCTTAACATGAATTTTTTTATTTAATCCAAGCACAAGAAAACAAACAGAAAATACATAGGAAATTAGTACCTAAAAATGGAGATAAAAAATTATAGCTTTACCAGATTAGAATTTTTTGTAACGCAGGTTTAGCGCCTCCAGAATTATATTATTGATATTTTTTCGAAGTGGATGTGAAGGTTTGCATATATACACCAGTTGCATGCCAAAAGATCCCTACGTCGCATTATATCCTGCCAACAACACTTGTTGCTTGAACGGAGTGAAGTTGACAGCCACTGTAGTTATATACTGTGTGTTCCATAAATTATGCAATCAGAGTTCTCCAAAATCATTGATTTTATACCTGAATATGTGATTGTACCCACTTCTATCTGATGATGATTCTTCGATAAGAGATAATAAGCATAGTCTTTCTTTTTATGAATGGAGTTCCTGTTATTTCACAAATTATTGGCATTTACGATACACCTTCCTAATGAATTTAAAAATATGTACATGAGCTGTTACTCATATTTACCGAGATGCTATTTATGTGAATTCTTTCTTAGATGTACAGTTTACCTAACATTGCACTCTCAATTATAGTTCTAAAAATTTAAAAAGCTAACGGCGAATTATTTTTTTGATAATTTGCATGCAACGTCACGTAACACATTGCGAGCAGCAACTACAGGCGTTTTCGTAGTGTAACAAAACTGTTCTTTGCGGTCGATTAAAACTGATTTATTTTCAACATAAGAAATAAATACAAAACAAATAACTGAAATGTATTTCTCTTATAACAACGACAAAAAGAAACTAACAATGAAACAAATAAACGGACTCTTATAAATAATAACGCAACACTGACTATGTACACAAAACACTGCTATAACACACACACACATTTATGTAATACCGCACTACTATTTATGTAACTAACTGATTATTTATGTTTGTCGTGACGCATCCACTGAAGGTACTCTCACTGTAGCAAGCAAGCAACTGACTGAATGAGTCACCCCACACGCGCTGTATTTATAAGCGCGTACATTCCGTTCTCGATCATTCCAGAAACGTCTGTTCAAGTTCGGGAAGCCTCTGTCATTTCCAGTGGCGTAACAATTGGGGGCGCGCTACAGTAGAAATCAGAAATAACTAACTTCTGCTGACAACAAGATTAGTCCACGCTGATAAGTGACAGAAAATATAATAGGATGAGTAGAAAAGAAAAGCTGATGTAAATATTTTATTGTACCGCGTGATGTCATGTAGACTTCGCTCAATCTTGTTTGCGTAACCCACTTACATCAAATTTAATATCTTCGTCAAATTTGACGATATCGAAATTATCATTATGTAATGTTAATTATTAATACTTTAGTCAAATAGAAACGATGTAACTAGCCCTTTTCCGAATTTTTGTTTGTCTGTTAATCAGTTCGTTCCAGGCAAACTCAAAAATAACTACTCCGATTTTGATCCAACGTTCATTATAGTGTTTGTTACAAACAAAAAATTATGATAAGGTGTGTTATCTTCGTCGTTTATATATTGTCATCGCGTTTTAATAAATAAGGTTGAGCAGTAACCAAAAAACTGACATTAACGAGAGCGAAGCCGCAGGTAAAGGCTACTATATAAATATTATTATCGTGAACCAATCTGCATGTATTTGTAAGTAGAAGTTTCTTAATTATTATATTTTTTAATTACCGAGTGGAAATTAATTGTGTATATAGAGTGTTCTGAAATTAAGGAACTGAGTAGGTAATCGGGGAAATGTAACATCACTGTACTAAAACCAATTTCACGTCATAAAAAAATGCCTATCGCATGACAGATAAAAAAGCATTCTTCAGTAGAAAATAAACGGTAAACGAACTTTCGAATATATGTAAGTTCCTACTTTTCAGTGTTTAATGTTTTCAACGTTAATTTAATTATAAGATCGTATTTCATTGTTTTTCTGAAAGGGTTTTTTAAAATTTAGTTTCTCGAATAAAATAAAACCGGACCTCTGTTTGTATTTTCTTTTTCTTCTAAATTTTCGGGTTTGAAACCTGTATAGAAGAATAAGTTTCCAGAATGTTTGAAAATTGGAAACATATAAACAGAGATTCACGGAACACATAAAAGAAATCGATTTGAAGAAATTATATTTTGAAAAATCATCATTGAAATTGGAGAAAATCACTTTTCTTTACGATTTGATGGTAGGACATTCAAAATCTAACCGTATCTCGGGCACGATTTTTCGAATTCACTTACGGAATACTGCAGTGCAAATAAAATATTAACATCCAGTATTTATCTGACGTAGATTTAATCTAAACGGAGGTAAACTAATCCCTTTTATATAGTATCAGTAAACAATACTAAAAATCCTAGAGTTTTTTAACATAGCTTTAATATATAGTTTAAACTCGTGTTAGTTCAAATAATCTAAACGAAGATCAGTAATTCGCAAATCCCTTTTGCATGTTACTAGAAGCCTCCAGGGAAATCACAATATATTTAAATAAAAATGTTATATATGACGTCATTTTAATGTCACGAACATATCATAGATCTAATGTTCAATGTTTGCATGTGTCTAGGATTTTTAAGGCTTTCCAACTGTCAAAGTTATCCAGGTCAAGCTCAATATGAGAAGATACTAGCAAAATGGTCGATCTGCGCAGTAGAAGTAGTGGGGTGAGCTACGATATAAGTGTAATGGACTCGTTCGGTAGTAAACTCGTTTGTGCGCATTTATTGCGCTGGTGTTTTCTCTAAACAATACTACTCAAAGAAAAGCTTGTTTGATAGTTTCACTAATTGTCTGATTAGAACCTTGGAACTCACTAAATATCTTTTTTGCTTATTTTTATTTTCAAATAAGTATATTCTTACCAGTCTTTCTTACAACTTGGATTAATCCCAGTTCTGGACATACACTTATTTAATTTTTTTTCTTCAATTAACTTATTGAATAATACATCGAACTTACACGATACGTTGCTGATTATGTCTACGTAGTGCTTCGTCACGTCTCAGAACATCTAAAATAATCTCCCGTTCTTTTGGACTTAGCCGTAATGCTTCCAGAATAACTAATTCTTCAGTATTCGCTGGATTGTATTTCGAACAGTGAGCCATTCTGAAAATAATGAACAAATATAAGTATAGGTAACAATAATTTATTAGAATTAAAATTGTTATTGCTCCAGTTAGCCATTATAGCGTCTGACGTTTACTACAGTTACTATTAGGGTTGTAACATTTGTAACGAAAGATTAACAACTTTTCAGCATTCGCAATCGGTTGCGCAACATTTATTGCGAATGTTTTGCGTACCACTGCCACCTACGGTATGTATGCGCCGTGTGACATTCTGGTTGGGAATAATAATAATATAGATCATACATATAATATGTCTGATTATTCAATAATGGAAGAAAGTGTGGAAAACGAAGTTTACTTTAAAATGATCCCTTTTATATCCCGCTTAGCGCCCGAAAAGTACTTGCACTTAAAACGTTTATGACATAATTGTAGCATGATGACCATGTTTACTCCAGAATTCTTACCTCCCCTCTGAACAAAATTCTGCATATGCTCTTAGGTAACAAGTCTAACAAACGTTTCTTAACAAACCTTTTAAATCTAAATAAATTCAAATTGAATTTATGCATGCAGTGAATACCTGTTGCCTGTAATATATTTCAAAATTATAGTAGGTACTACGAATGTATTTGTATACGAAGCTATTTACTGTCTAACGCTAACCTATCCTTTCCTTACTTATATTTTGTCATGGCAACCAATATTGTAAATCTCAGGGGATAAGGCCTTGCAATAAAGATTTATCGTGTTTTCTGTTGAACTTTGACGCTATCCATTCAAGTTGGATGCTTTCTACTTTAAAATAAAGTACTCTGCAGATGCTTTGATGACAGCAGTAACTGTTAGAGCTCGTTCACACTAGCCGGATGCCGGAACGACTTTATATCAGTTGCCGGACACCTCCTGTTCATATTACACGATAAAATTCCGGTACGTTTGTTGACTTGAGCTCATTTTTTAAACAGGCGACCGTGCATAATGACGACAAAGTTATTGTTGTGTTGTGGTACGTCTTAAACAAAAAAATAATGAAAGAAGTGAAAAAGAGGAAATATTGGGTGCGTCCAATTTTAGTAGAGAGAGTTTTTGTAGGAATTTTCCAAGTATTGATGGATTTTATCTTCATAAAGATCTTAAGTTTTATTAAGTCTTCGACCAGTGGAATCTAAACTTCAAGGTGTACTATTTCTTCTGTCCATAATATGTCCACACTTTTTAATTCATGTACAAAAACTACTGTTCGACATGCAAGATTTCTTGTGACAATATCATATTATAATATAAGCAATACAGCATAGATGAATGTCTGTTCGGTAAGTGTGAACAGAGACGTAAGAAACTATATGTCAACGACTTCCGATCCGATTTCTTACCGGACGGCAGGCAGTGACAAGTCAACCGTTTAAAAATATGAACTATTCCACATAAATCAATAAGCCACAAGGGCACCCAGTTACAAATTGATCCGGTATCCGGTTAGTGTGAACGAGCTCTTACAGTTATTTTAAAACAATCGGTTGTCAGTAACTGTTAAAAAAATAACAATTTATTCCTGACCACCAATAAACATAAACTAACAAATGACTGGAAATAGGTAACGAGAAACGGGTAATAGATAAATTGATACTAAGTAGCTGGGTAACAAAGAACAACAAGGGATCAACATTGTTTTGGTAACTGTTAATTTTGGAAATGTTTATTTTACGATAGCAGTGTAACTATGACTGTTCTTATATCCCGTCACTATTTCGCATATTCCCTATATATAGTTCTAAAGTGCTTTTTTGAGAACTTGAAAGTTGTTTGTTCTAGGAAGTAGCTGTAATTTACACCTGATGTATATATTTAGTATGTTTGTACATAAGATACACTATATGTCAAAGACTAAATAATAATACTATATGATAATGTGACACAGTAGCGGCGCGTATCTATAAAGCAAATGTGCGTTTAGTGTACCTGTGTAAATTCTAAAAATGTGTTATTAACTCTTTTTCGGTTAACCTTGAATCCCTACTCTGAAGTTAGGCAGAGCATTATGAGACGAGAGTGTGCGGTCAGTGACGTATACAAATGTAATAATCAGAATAAAATATATCATTGAAAGAATTTTTCTCTCAACATTTTTGTTTCCCAAAGCAAACTTTTTTAAATAAGTTATTAAAATAACAGACAATTTTTAAATGAATCGATGAATTTATTATTTAAAACATACATTATTAACGAGTTAGAGGGAGTTAAGTAAAGTGGTCGGCAGTGGGCGAAGTGAAGATCTCACGTACACATTACACATACTTTGATAATATACGCCAATGCTCACACCAATACGTCTCGTGGCTCCTAAAAGGTTAATAATAATAATAATAACAGCAGGAAAATGTTGCACGTGTTGTTCAAGGCGGTGACAACTTGGGCAGAACCTCAAAACTGATTCCATTTCAATGTGGAAGAATTGGCTTTCTAAAAACCGATTAAAAACTGCATAGTACTTTTTTCTCGAAAACGGCTGTAACAAATTTTGAATAGATTGTACATATAGATATTTCTTTGGTATCAGTATGAGATATCTTGACTATTTCCTTTTTGAAAGTTCAGGGAAAAAGGCTGTGGGGGGCAATGTAAATATCTTCGTTTTGTCAAAATATAAATCCCCTACGGAATTAATAAACAGTGGTTTGATAGATAGTTTAACAGAAATGGTATACATCCAAATTTCAAACATGTACGAAAATACGTTTCTGACATTACCCCTAAAAGATACATCCATTCGTTGAAAACTGGAAAGTCAACGCGACATTAAATCCAGACGCCAGTCTATCTTTTCACAGTCTAAGGATCAAGACACTGATGTTGGGTTCTTCAGTCGAGTATTGTATTTAGCCGCAGGATGAAATTTTCACAGCAATGCGCAGAACATGCAAATGAACAATTTTCCCTCAGGGTTAAATATAAACAATATATAAACAACTCAACATTAGGGTTCTATGGCGTATTAAAATTAACAGTACTGTTATTGGAAATTATTTAAGATCTTTTACAAATTAATTAAGCTTTTAGGAAACTTCACGCTAAATTCAACGAGCTTACCAAAATATGTAGGTTGTTTAAAGTTTTGTGTAAGTATTTTATTTTTGTCACAAAATTTATAATTATAATTAATTTTGTTATACATTGACGGAAAGTTTTGGTCGAATAACAAAAAGAAGCTTTACCGATGTTTCGTTTGTGGCCAGTGTTTCGAAAAATTTGTTTTTATGTTGGTGACAAGTAGTGCTGGATTTAACTTTTGGTGCCCTAGATTTTTATAATAAACGCTGCCTACGTAAATTTGTTCCTTTACTTTGAACTTGTGGCGAAATTTCACGCTTACATAATATACTATTATTTTGCAAAATCTCTTGGTTTCCGGGCTTGTACGCCGTGGTCCATTGGTATTTTTACCTGACGTTTCGTCTACAACTGCGGTAGACATTATTAAAGGCGATGTGGTAGCGGGCGAAGTGTCCTTCTCGGCTGCTCACAATTGGATACTATTATTTTATTGGTAATAACATCTCAATTAATAGAAACTATTGTTTTCACCTCGATTTGCATATAACGAACTAAGTTTTTATTATAATTCTTATCGTTAAGAAGTTCTGTAACCATAATGAAGTAATCATGAAAGCTATATTGTCCTGTGCCATTAGTGCAAACATATAATTTTTAATCAAAAATCTAATAACCGAAATAGTCCTAACACTTCTAAGTAGAAAAAAGTAATCTCTTTTTCTTCTATACGTCCATATTCTCTCGGATTTCTGGTTGCCTTGATAGAGTCAATTGCATCAGTAATACGTACATAGACAATGATGCGTATTATTTACAACACACCGTATATGTATACAGCGCGTTTTCATTACGAATACACAAAACTGAGGTTTCTTCTCTCTAAACACAGGCGAACCTGACTACAAAGCGGAGATTCAGTCCCTTCGTCTGGTAAATTACATTATTTAAATTAATTATATGTATACGTGTTCAAAAGAACATTATACATACAGTGTGTTTTAGAAAAAATAATTGCAAACGCACCATATACTTTCAAGACTGACGACCTCTTCGTAACTATTACTTAAAAAAAATTTTTTTAAAGCGAATCGCTTTCAATTTTATTTTTTTAAGTATTTGCAAATAGGCATGGTTATTGAATTTCCATGTTCGGTAAGCTAAACAAAATGAGCATAATATTATATTGGCGACACTAAAGAATCATACCCAATCGTTCCAAAAAAAGGGTACTACTCTAGTATAATTGTCGAAGGGGTCCAAAATGAAATGAAATGAGATATTGTAAACATATAAGTTTTTAAAAAATGAAAAAAAATACTTACACGTATTTTTCAACGTATAGAACTTTAATGTTTATTTTACTGTCCACGCGAATGCAATTTTTATTTAGAAAAACTTTTTTGGTACAAACATAACAAAGTTGAAAGGCGTATGGGTTTTTAAATACATTTATGAGCAACAGTGTTGTATATATTATATTATGTATATTATGAAAGTAGTAATTGATTTATAACAACACAAACTGTATTTTATTTAATTCAATTAACAATTTAATATATAAGTAGACACATTTATTGAACACCAAAAATTATTTAATATCACATTTAAAAATTGCTGGTTTAACAATTATTTAGCATTACATAGTTTATTGCATTATTTTAAAAATATTTCGCAAAAAATTCATTATTCAACTTTATTCAATTACCTAATTTCTGTTACGACTGACAAAAACACGCGAAATTCGAGGAACAATGTTTATTTAAATAGTTATAATTATTTGATTGATAACAAAAATCTAACAGGTTTTACTTGCATCTCACGTGCCTTGTCTATTTCAACGGATTGTGAAACGTGACGTCACCGGGACCGAGGCGACACGCAACTGAAGCAAAGCGTTATAAGTATACTAGCAGGACACTACGCGGTCCCTGGCTAATGGTCCTGTATTCTGACGTACATTCCTGCTGCGCGTATCCCTGCCTGCTATCGTAGCTCCCCTAAACATCGTATGTATTGTGTAACTAGACAGATACTACATAGTATATTGTGTTATGTAATATATACATACCAGGTACATGTATTGAGATAATATATACCCCTGTGTTACTTGTATTCTACTGTCATAGCAAGGCATTTTCACGCTTTACCTGGAGAGTGTAGAGGCAATAAAGTGTGAGGGTGAGAGGATATTGACAGATCAAAATGTCTGTCCCGTTATTCCTGCTGTCATAGCTGATGACAGGGCAAGCATGCTTTCAAGCTATTGTTACAGAGATAACAAAAATACATGTATGAGTGTGTGTTCCTATATATGACAGGATATTGAAAAATCAAAATGTATTCTTGTTGACCAACATTCTTGCTATCTTAAAAATGTATGTTTGAAATATAAAATAGTAATTTGATCATGCTGGTCTGTTATTATTATATCGGAGCACATACACCAGACACGCTTTAACAGAATATAATGAATTATAAAAATATAAATATCCTGCTGAGCACTCTTATTACTGTCATACCATCATAGCAGGACTGCAGACATTTTCATAATATATCTATAGAGAAATGATAGTAAAGTTGTATGTTTCAAAGGTTTTACAGAAAGAACAAAATATGAGTCTATCCTGCTGACCATTAATCCTGCTACCATAGAGTTTCCCAAACTATGTTGTGTGCAACACTGGTATTCCGCACAAAGCTAGTAAGTGTTGAGTGAAAAATTATAAAATTTAATAATTTACGTCTTGTAAGATTTTGAATGGTGCAACAAGTTGCTAAATGTTTTAAATCTTCCATATATAAAATAATCCCCTGTTAAAATTTCAGGATTAGTGAAAAGTTTGGGAAACACTAATATAGCAGGACTTTTACATTTTTACGATGTAACTGGAAAACAAATAGGTGTTTCGGTAGATTTGCTAACTGTTGATTAGTGTTCCTGCTATCATAGCAGGATACTGCAATTGAAAGCAAAGTGTAGCGTATAAGTGTATATATGCATATTGAAATATCAATTAGACGCTAATGACCTCAATATCGATCTTCTATAATATAAAATCAATCTATCTCTGAAAGATTAGAATGTCAATCTATCCGCCCTGCTTATAAGTATTTCTACTAGCATCAGGGGCGTAGCTACCGCCGTATCTGCCGTATCAATTATACGGGGCCCCCGGGCCACGGGGGCCCCCAACGTGCGTAAGCAAATATTAATAAAAACTTCCCATTTTTTTTTATTTCAGAAATGACAAAAATCAAAAAAAGCAATTTCTTTTTTTCCCGCGTAAAGCGTGCGTTTAAAAGTTGACAACACCCTACAGCGGTTATCGTGGGCTGCGGGATTTCCCCGTTTAAGTCATTTACTTCAACGGGGTAAGGGCCCCCAAACAAATTTTTATACGGGGCCCGCCAAGGCACGCTACGCTTCTGACTAGCATAGCAAGATACAGAAACGAATTTAAAAACAGCGCCGATATATGGGCAATTTGACATTTGTTCCCCAGTTCTCGTTGTTAATCATTTGCTTATATTTTGGGTTTAAAATAAATTTAGATACTTTTTTGTTTTCTCAAAATTTCACAATGCCCAAACAATTACCGCCCTGAACAAGTTAATTTGTTCGTCTTCCTGTGATGTCAAGAATATTTATCCAAGTTTTAAACCATAGCAGATTTTAAACCAAAAGTTTGATCATAGATGTCCGTAACATAAATAAGCTTTGACTAGTATTGCCTAGCAAGTGGAAGGCTAACTAAATTATTTTCAAAATTCACCCATAGAGTTAGACATTGATAATTGACAGATGTACAAATTCGCGCCAAAAGCAAGAAATGGATGTGGTGTCATTATACGCTAGTTTCTAATAAATATTATTATTTTTGACCTAAATATAAATACCAAAATTATATCGAGACACAATGGAAGCATCTGAATGTAAGTTACAAGACAGATATTATTTTTTACGGTATTGTATATATCATTCTCTATTTGCTAACCTGTGTAATAATTGTCCAATAACACATGGAATTTGTATTTTAAAAGGAAAAATTGCACACATAGAATTAAAAAAATATAAAACTCAGTTAAAGTAATCAGGATTTCAATTATTAGATAAATATCAAGTTTTTTTTCTACATTTATACAGGAAAGTATTTGAGTTTATTTTATTAATATTATTGTTTTCATATTTAGCGATATCCACAAGCCGAGCTAAAAGGCAAAAAATAGACAGACGAGGAAGAAGTGAAGCTTTTGAGAAATTAAAAAAGTTGAAAAATTCTGGCTTGAAACATAAAGTAGAAGTTAACAATGTCGAAAATGTTTATGATACGGTGGATGAAAAAGAATATTCCGAAAAAGTATTACAACGTCAGGATGATGATTGGATTGTTGATGGTTTGTCAATTTGTTTATTTATTTGTCATATGTAACTTCAAAAAATCAAAGAATTTTTATGTATCTAGATGGTTCTGGTTACTTCGAGGATGGTCGTGAAATCTTTGATGATGATCTCGATGCAGAATCTGTGGCAGCAGGTGAAAAGAACAGAAAGAAACACAAGAAAACAAATCAAGTAGCAGACACACCAAAAGCCAAAGGAAGTATTCGAAATATGTTTGCAAACATGTCAGCGAAGAAGAAAGCAGAAGTTGTCAGCATAGATGACGATGCGATTCTAGCAGAAGTTTTGGCTGAAGTTCATTCAGAAAACAATGTTAAGTCCTCAACGGTACCAAAAAAACCTTCTAGTTCCAATTATCACAATTCGGAGAGAAATGCTGCTAAAGAATATATGAAAAGTTTTAGTGCGCCAATAAAAAAATCAAAACCTAAATCAGTATCAGTCCCAAAGTTACATTCAACAAATGCAGCGCAGTGGACTACAAGTGAAGACAGAATAGTGATTGAAACCGATCTCTCTCAGCAAGATATTGTTAAAATTGAAACATATCCTTCGCAACGCAGTCAAACCAAAACAGAAATCGAAAACATATATTCCCAAGACGATATTAAAAAAGAAAGTAAAGTATTAAATTCGGTTGAAGTAGAAACTGAAGATTTAAATTTGGAAAATTTTGAAGATGATTTTCAAATGGATTGTGGTTTGGAATCAACAATGGAAGCGGTTGAAGCAACTCACTCTAAATCGGTAAAAATGGAAATAAAAGATTCAGATCCTGTTATTAAAAAAGAAGTACCAGATATGGAAGAAAATGAATTGGATTTTTTAAACAAAATGGACGGTGATGAATTCTTGTCTGGATGGGAAAAAATGCAAAATGATCAATTGTTTGAAAATAATGTTGAGGAACAAAATAAATTCGATGCAAGTAGTTATGTCGGCTTACCACTTGTCAAAAACAGCGAAGGGGAAAAGGTATTTAATTATTTTGTATTATCTACCATGGTATATGGTCGAATATAGACTGAACCTTTAAAACCACAAAATACATTTAAAATTGGGGGCCGTTTATACGGAAGGTGCAAAAACAGGGAGCTTTATTTCTTTGATGATTATTCAGTTTTAATTTAAAACAATTTCCATCTCGATTAGAAAAAATAAGTAACTTTTGTGTAACATATATTTTTTTATAAGATTATAATTTTCCTATTAGTAAATATACATACGCTATAGCTACGTACAAGCTAAATTCATTTTTATTACTGTTAAAAATTACAATTTTACATAAAAAATTGGATCTAATAATTGTTCCAATTCATGATTTTTAGGTCTTCCGTTTTTATTGGTGGGACGCATTTGAAGATCCATTTAAACCAGGAATTGTTTATTTATTTGGAAAAGTTTATATTAAAGAAGCAAAAACGTACGTCAGTTGTTGCGTTTCTGTCCGTAACATAGAGCGAAAAGTGTTCATCTTACCACGTCAATTTGTAAGTACCTTCAGAACAAATATTTATCCACATTTTTTTTCAAAAATAAAATATTGTCTTTTTTTAGCATCACGATCTAAAAACAAACACGCCTACAAATCAAGAAGTTACAATGACTGACGTATACAATGAGTTCAGTAAAAAATATTCCAAAGGAAACCAATTCCGTTCACGGCAGGTTGAAAAGCTATATTGTTTCACTTTATCCGATATTCCGGAAAAGGCAGATTACCTTGAAGTCAGATACCCAGTAAGTGAATAACTTCTATCTTCTGTTGAACCATCTGACTTGTCTTAATATCTATCAAAATTGCAAAGCTTATGTGTTCCAAAATAGTTTCATCCGCAACTTATAAAGCACCTACTGTTTGTAGGTACTTTCTAAGTTGCCGAAATACTGGCATAGTAAAAAACATCAGACGACGATAACAGATTTTACGCAATAAGCGTTGTTATTTGTGTTACTAGTAATGTGTGCGTTATTGTTAAATAATACTCTAATAGTAAAACAATATTGATTTTTCTTTCTCTCCATATAACGACAACTCTCTATAACGCCAGAAAATGCGTCGCTATATAGAGTTTACACTGTATATTGTGTCGTTTAACGTTTATAAAGAAACTACCCTGCAAACTAAAGATAAAGAAATTCTTTCAAAAAAACCTTGTAATTTTATATTTTTAAACTTTCAGCCTGAACAAGGAAAAATCTTGCAACCGCAAACGCAAGCTGAAACGTTCAATTACGTTTTTGGAACAGACACAAACTTTTTGGAGTTACTTTTAATAGATCGTAAGATGAAAGGTCCATGTTGGTTGGATATTAAAACTCCGAAATTGGAAGATAATCCTGTTTCGTGGTGTAAATTGGAAGTGCGATGTGAAAAGACGTCTCAGTTGAGTGTTACAAATACCGGAGGGTCTGTGGTCTCCCCACCACCGTTAGCCATTGCAACGATTAACTTGAGAACTGTGTTGAATCCAAAAAACATGCAAAATGAAATCGTTATGATCAGTTGTATGGTTCATTCGGAATTTGCTCTAGATAAGCCGGCGCCTAACCCACCATATCAACAACATTTCTGTGGTAATTATCGAGTCGACTTAATAATAATAATAATAATAGTAATATATTTTTACCCATAAAAAAACACTGTATAAAAACAGGAAGATTCGTCGTTGGTACATAATTTAGTAAATTAACTTATTTAATAATAATAATAATGCGTTTAACGTCCGTTTCTCGACTTTATGCCATAACAGACGCCATTCGCACCATTACTATTTTCCATTTACCACCTCCCGTTATTTTCTACATTTTTTAAAACTTCAACTTATATAATAGCAATGGGCGAATGAAGGAATTATAGGAAATTAGGATAAGATAGGTTATTTTTGAACCAGGAGTTAGATAGGTAATCGGCCATGGCCTCAAATAAGGAACCATCTCGATATTTATCTGGAATTAATTGAGGGAAACCATGGAAAACCTCAATCAAGATGGTCGGTACAGGAATTACCGCTTCCCGGCGAGAGGCAGTAGGAAAAAGACCTAGCCACATCTGTCCCTGCCGGGAATCGAACCCGGACCTCCCGAATGCGAGTCTAGTGCTGTACCACTACTCTACCCAGCTCGGTAAATTAACTTATTTAATTAATTAATTAACTTATTTAAACCGAAATATTTAGGAAACAAAAAAAAAAAAAATTAAATGTGTACATATTATTAGGTTTGTCTGTTTGTAAGTTCTGAACTGGTTCTGAGCCCCCAAAAAGTGTCTGTCAACAATTATGGATCACTTAGCTACAAGCTAGTATACTTTTGTGGCGCGTATAATCTATAACTTTTTGACAATATTGTACCACGACAACTACCTTAAGAGTTTGACCAAGAAAATCTTCCTGTGTTTTAAAAATTAGGAAACTGAAATATTATTTTAGGCAACCTGATTGATTTTAAGTATTTAGAAAGAATATTTCTTTTTTTCAGCTATATCTCAGCCTTCAGGGCAAGCATGGTTGCCAGAACAAAATGAAGCATTGCGCAATTATAAACACACAAAAGTACAAAAATGCGATTCCGAACGAGGCTTGTTAAGTTATTTTCTCGCAATGTTTTTAAAACACGATCCCGATTTGATAGTCGGACATGATTTAGTCGGTTATCAATTAGATACACTATTTCATCGCCTCGGACAGTTAAAAATCGGAAATTGGTCAAGACTTGGAAAGTTGAAACGCAAAGTTATGCCGACAAGGATTCGTAACATTCAAACGGATGCTGTACCGGGCCGACTAGTTTGCGATTTAAAAATATCGGCAAAGGAATTGATAAAATCGAGAAGTTTTGATTTGAATACTTTGTGTATGACCGTGTTAAAAATGAGTGAAAATCAAAGATACGATTTTGAACAAGATAAAGTTAGAGACATGTACGAAACAAGTAAAGGCCTTATTAGATTAATTACGCTTACGATGCAAGACACTGCTTATATTATAAAACTAATTTGTGAATTGAACGTTATGCCACTAGCGCTACAAATTACGAATATTTCCGGATTTGTTTTATCGAAAACGTTACTCGGAGGTCGATCAGAAAGAAACGAATATCTACTTTTACACGCGTTTACCGAAAAGAATTATATTGTACCGGACAAATTCGGACAGAAATTTATAAAAGATGATCCCGACGAACCCGAACGTAACGAAACGACGTCGTCAAGAAAAAAGCCTGCGTACTCTGGTGGCTTAGTCCTCGATCCGAAAGTTGGTTTTTATGATAAATTAATATTATTAATGGATTTCAATTCGTTATATCCCAGTATAATTCAAGAATATAATATATGTTTTACAACAATGTCCAGTTTGATTGAAAACAGCGGTACAATTTTGACACCGAATGCGAATTCAGAACCGGGAATTTTACCGATAGAAATCCGTAAGCTTGTCGAGTCTCGTCGTCAGGTTAAACAAATGATGAAGAATCCGGATATATCGAATGAACTCAAAATGCAGTATAATATTCGACAATTGGCTTTAAAATTGACTGCTAATAGTATGTATGGTTGTTTGGGTTTTAGCAAATCGAGATTTTATGCGCAGCCTCTCGCTGCAGCGATTACTCATAAAGGCAGAGAAATATTAACCCAAACGAAGGAAACAGTGCAAAAATTATGTTACGACGTAATTTACGGGGATACGGATAGCGTAATGATTAACACCAATTGTTTAGATTACGATCAAGTATTCAAAATCGGTGTCAAAATCAAACAGGAAGTGAATAAAATGTATAGACAAGTTGAACTCGACATAGACGGAGTATTTAGATACTTATTATTGCTTAAAAAGAAAAAATATGCCGCGCTTACTGTGTCGAAAAATAAATCCGGTGAATTTGTGTATCAGCAAGAAATCAAAGGGTTGGATATAGTAAGAAGAGATTGGTCACAGCTGGCTGCAGAGGCAGGAAAAGTAATTCTAAACTACATTTTAAGTGAACAAAGTCCAGACGAAAGAATTAATAATATACATTTACATTTAACAAAACTGAAAGAAGACTTACTTGCAAATAAAGTACCTATTTCCTTATTGGCAATCACAAAACAATTGACTAGAGATCCGACAACATACGCCGATAAGAAATCGTTACCTCATGTTCAAGTAGCAATTAGATATAACTCGAAAGGCGGCAAACGTTTGAGACAGGGTGATACGGTATCGTATGTTATATGCGAAGATGAAACTGGGAACTCTGCGGTTCAACGAGCATACCATATCGATGAGTTAAAAAATTCCGAAACTTTAAAAATCGATACAAATTATTATCTGGCTCAACAGATTCATCCGATCGTATCGAGGCTGTGTGAACCGATTGATGGTATCGAACCCGATGAAATCGCTAACACGTTAGGGCTAGATCCGAATTCTTACAAAAAAACGGTACGAAGAGACATAAATAGCGATGTAACGGTTACGAGCTCCACGAATAAATTTGTTGGATGTGACAGTTTCGTGTTTAAGTGTTCTACATGTCAACATCAGAATGAAATAAAGTCGCCATTTTATCCGGGTCTAAACGAATATGGTTTGATACCGGTCTTAGAGAAATGCGGAAATAAAGAATGTGATATAAAGCCAATAGATTATATTAAATCAGTACAAAATCAACTCGTTTTGGCAATAAGGAAATATATTACTAAATATTATGCAACAGAACTAATTTGTGAAGATCCAGCTTGTACATACGTGACGCGAAACGTACCGAAAATTTTTGCGAAATATGAATATCCGGTATGTCGTTGTGAAAAAGGGGTTATGTTTCGAGATTATACCGATGAAGATTTATATTTGCAATTGTCATACTTCGTACAAATGTTTGATCTTGGTAAAATTCAAAAAAGTAAGTATTATATTTTTGACATTAAGGGGGTTCACCGGTGTAACGACCGATTATCGAGCGGTTTTTCAGGAATTTATTGTGGGAGAACCACTAAAGTTTTTTCAACAGTTTTTACGCCATTTTGTTCGTGTATTATCTAGTATTCTACATAAATTTTGTTGAAACTGTAATCAAATTGATGTGTCTCTGATAAAGGCTGAAACATGACTTCCACAAAATGACACTGCCAAACGGTGTGCAAGATGCAATACGCATTGGTTGTCTGAAATGAAAACGGAAAATATCTCGTTATTCGTAATCCATTTGCCGAGGTACTGACGTAAGGATTTTGTTTGCAAAATTTTGAAAACTAACAAAATGGCGGAGCTTGAAAAAAAAAACCGTTTTTTACGTATTTTTCTCTAACGTTAGAAACCTGTAAAAAATGTAAAAATCAAAATTTAAAAAATCCCGTACGTTAGTACCTTGAGTAATGTATAAAAACTGCACACACAAAATTTCAACTTGTTTCATTGAATACATTTAGCGCAATCCTGCACAGCCACTTGAAAAACACAGCTTTGAGAAAAACGCTTTTGAAGTTTAAGGACGCTATGAAACATAGTTTTCAGAGACTTACATACAAATCCTTTTAGGATGTCATTTCTAACATGTTTTAGATAAGAATTATACAAAAAAAAGTCGATTTTTTGAAAATTTTACACTGGCGGTCAGAACGCTCTGAATTTAAACCAAAAAAAAATGAATACGATTATATTTGTATAATATCGTATCCTAAGTTCCACAAGACTGACAAAAAAAACTAAATTTATAAATGCTCTGTGAAATCTAAGTCGCTAGGTATCGATGAAAAAATTGTACTTAATGCATTGGCCAACCCTGACCCATAAAACATTGCACAAAAAGAAATTTATGAAATATTCATTTTTCTTCTATGATGTATTAACCAGTAACCTACTTAAAAACAAAAACTTGCATTTGTTGACGTAAGAAATCGACTCTATTTATTTTAAGAATATCGTGTAATTTTCTAAAATAAATACCATAAACATTTTTGTGTAAATATCGTAAACCGATCTTTATTTTGTTTTACAGAACCAATACTGAGTGATGTAACAGAGAATGGATATCATTTACTGAAAGAAACAGTTGAAAAATATTTGGCTCATTCGAACTATTCGGTGGTCGATTTGTCAAAAATATTTAATACTGTATTCAATAAAACTCAGGCACCATTAGAAATAATTGAAGAAGACCTAGAAGATTAATCTGCAGTTTTTCAGGTTTTTATTTTTCTTATGTGTATATTTTTTATTTTTACTCTTTTTTTATTAGGCAGAAGATATATTCCAATAATATTTATAATTATCTTGTATGACAGTTGTAGATAAATGGTAAATCCGTATATTTCTTAATGTCTTTTCATTAAGTAAAAAATATAATCCTTAAACATTTATAACAAATTAAATGTATTTGTTTTTTTTTTCAATTTTTTCCGTTTTAAGCCTCCTAAATCCAAAAAAAACTTATTTTTGGAAAATGTTTGTGAACACGATATGTCATGTCAAACGGATGAGCGGATTGGAACCAAATTTTGGGAGGATATTTAATATGTAAATATGAAGAGCCCTATTGTTTTTGGGCAAAAGTCGACGCATGCGCAGAAGATATATATGCTATAATGTTTTTTGGATAATGATGGTATACTTTTAATAAGTTTAGTTTTCTATTTATTTTTCCAAGAAAGTTTCGTAGAAATTTTTTTTTCTAAGCTTCATAGTTTCAAAAATTAAAAAAAAAAATCAGATGTTCTTTTGTTTTGAAGATCTGTCAAAAATAAATTAGGTAGCTGACAAGCATGGTTTGATTAATTTTTACATATAAAACCAAATTAAGTAATCATGAAAATGTTTATCCAATTTCATAATATTTATTACTAGTCGTTACCCGCGTCACCGCACACTTTAACAAATTTTATTTTATTTATTATATCAAATAGCAATATTTATTTTATCATATAGCAATATTTTTGAAGCTGAAATGATCCTGTCGCCCAGTTGGCTGGAATCTTTTTAATGAGACTGTATTTTGTTTGTAAAACATTAATGTTATTTTTATAAAAAAGATTAGCTAATTTTTATCTTATGTGCGATTAAGTAACCATTTCTATATTCATAATAATAATATTCGCATAATATAGTCCTTTAACCTGAGGCTACTTTTAAGAAAACTTTCCCATAATCAATTTAAACCAATCAATCAATCAATTGCAACACAAATTACACCTCCAACATTTCACATTGACGTCCAAAATGAAACATTTTTAGTAGTGTTCTATATTTTTTTATTTGTTTTAAACAATTGCATTTGTTTTTACAACAAATGAAAATATTAACTGCGCTTTGTTAATCAATCTAGTGTAGACAACTTAGTGAAATTTATACTAACACGTGTACGTCAGGTATATAATCCGCGGTTACACTTTTGTTTAACGACGCAATAGTGTCAAAAGTATCAACACTTTAAATTGGAGCACGATAACAAACTCATCTAATAAACGTAAGATAAAACAAAAAAATTGCTTCAACGACGTGACTGTTACCTTTACCTATGGCGTAACAGGGTAGCAGGGTTGACAAGAAACCAAGACAACTAACAGTAAATGGATGTGCAGCTCCTGTTCCACGTATCCCAGAATGTTTGCAAGTTTTTCTTTTATTAATTGTGAAGATAGGATGTGAAATAGGTTGGAGGTAACTTTCTTTTTGTTGAGGAATACAAATTAATGTTGAGTATGCTAGAGGACCCACCATAAAAATGCGTCGGGGGCCCTAAATTTGTAGTTGCATCACTGACTTCTAGATAAATACATAAAATACTAAAAACAAATGGGATGTTTTTGTGAATAACCTAAAACCCCAAAGGCTAGATTTACAGACTGGAGTCAGCTGTTGTCAGAATTTGAAATGCATTTCTATGGTAACTCGTAGGGATGCTGTTATCCGAGAACTGGTGAAAGTATTAATTTAATTTCCAATTTATTATCACTACAATTCACAAATAAAAAAGTCGTAACTTTGTAATTGTAAATTTTTTAACGATATTTCGACTAGATATGTACATTTCATAATTTTTGCCTATCGGTTTGTTTATTCCGAGTTGATGAAAAAACTACTGGACCGATTTGTTTGTCTGCTAGGAGGCTAAGCTTGAGAAGTTGCTAAAGAAATAACGCGCGTCAATACTGCACTAAAAACCCGGGCAGTTGATGACTTAAAAAAAGTCATATTGGAAAGTGATTTCTAGAAGAAAAAAATAAAATAATTTAACATTTACGTCAGGTTTATTTTGACCTGTTGCAATCAGGTTTCATTTTCATTGGAATTTAAATTATTCAATTTCTATTGTATTATTTGTTTTGTGGATTACTTTCATTGTCAAGTTTAAAAACAGTTTAATATTCTGATGGTAAAACAGAAAAGAAACAAGTTGACTTCTCTTTTCTCCGAAGAATTTTTTGTGTCACTTGTTTATGTTTATTTATTACGAAGACACAATTCTGCTTATTGATAATATTATTATTATCGTGCTACTGTAACTGTTTTAGGGTGTGTTTTGAATGCGCATAAACCTCTCAATTTAGTATGGCGAGTAAAATACTTTTGATGGAGAACTTGTTTCCGCGTTTAAGTCGCGCGTCTGTGACGATCTTTTCGGCAACATTTTGTAAACGAGTGTGTTGATTCTCATCCATGTTTATTTATATTAATAAGTTAATTGGGAACTTGGATATTTAATAAATTGATGCTAAATTTTCAAAATTTGCAACGTTTCGTTGGTTTATTTTCAACTTCTTCAGGCAAGCTACAAAAAATATAATTAATTACATTGATAATTGTGTAACAGAAGACATATTTTTTTTTTAAATTAGAATTAATTTTTTTCAACAATTAAATAAAATTGTAATAGTTACTTTTGAGGTTAGCATCTTCGTTAAAATTTTGTAATGCATATAACAAGTCGATTGAAATTATAAGATCAGATAAATATATTATATGTGAAGTTTTTCTTTACATATAATATATTTATCTGATCTTATAATTTCAATCGACTTGTTTTAAAAAAAATATGTCTTCTGTTACACAATTATCAATGTAATTAATTGTATTAATTGTATTTCTTGTAGCTTGCCTGAAGAAGTTGAAAATAAACCAACGAAACGTTGCAAATTTTGAAAATTTAGCATCAATTTATTAAATATCCAAGTTCCCAATTAACTTATTAATATTTTGTAAACGTTTCAGTTTGCATATTTAGGCCTTGAAACCCGCTTCAATACTTTTAAAAAGTTATTACGTTAACCCTAAAAGGTGTTGTTATTTCTAGATATTTTTTAAACGAGATTTTTTTTTATCAGACTTCACATTTCAAAAGAGGGTTATGTATCTAGAGCATAAACGACTGAACTAGTTTTCAAGAAACAAACGTCAAATGATTTCTCATAGTCCTGAAAGGGGCACTGGTATGTGAAAATCTGTCACTCTAAAAGTCAGGTCAAACCAGAAGGACGACAGATTGTTGAAATAATGGGGTGTGGGTATCAAATGAAACAGGTTGAAAAATAAGCCATTAAAAAGCTAAAAATTAATTAATTAAAAAGGAAATTGAAACGTACATTTGCCTTTGCTAGGTTTCTGTTACTACTGAAGAATGCAGTTTTTTTTTCAACTAAATGGAGACCTCTAATTGAAATTGAATGGCATTCTTAAATCTAGATTTAAAGTTAAAAGTCGTATCAGACCCAGCATAATCTTTGTTTTTATTAGTTATTCTCGTGTAGCTCATTTTATTTTAAATATCCTTCTTCTCAGTTGAATTTAATGTTGTTTTATTTTATTTTTTTAATTGCTTTATGATATTGAGTTTCAACTTTCATCACAGTTTTAATCTGTATGTGTCTTCTGTAACTTTTATAAGTAATGGCGCCATCTCATATTGCTTGTATTATATGTCACTGATGTACAGAATGCATAAAACAGCAGTTATTCACTTGTTTTGCCTTATTGCAAGTATAATGTATCCAATAAAAAACTAAATAATTTGGAAATATGATATTAAATAAACTGCAAATGGAAAATGAAAACCCATTATTGATAATATTATAAGTTCTTCATGGGCTATTTATGGGAAAAAAGAACAATAAAACAGCGCCAGCTAGCGAGGATCAAGGATTTTTTTTAATTTAAGTTTTAGCTAGGGTTTAATTGCATCTCGCAAATAAATTTTTTGGGTTGGATTAATTGCAATTAAAATTGTAATTAATTGATTAGTTAATTAAAAATTTGACTGATTAAAAAAAAATCTGACCGGTTGTCTTAAAACGCTACCAAGTTTAAGGGTACGTTTTATGGGCCATTGATTGATAACCACTGAAACAAAAGACAATGCGGACTGCCCTGGGGCGGCGCATAATAATTTATTGTTTGTACACATATCTAGTACACATATTATTTGAGCTTTCTCTTTTTCTTCTACTATTTTTAAAGATATTCTTTTGAATTCTATTAAGTTTTATTTACACCTGCTCTCTTCAGAATTCCAAGGTCAAAAAATGGTGACCGTCCTTTTTTTATAAGCGTTAATCTACTACCAAATCTTCGATTTGGATTTTAGATAGTATTATTTTGTAGTATGTTCGGGTAGAGAACTGAAGCTGCACTGATTTTCGAGAACCTTAAATTGTCATAAGAGAGGGGATGGCGAATTTGGCGAGGATTTGAGAGACAAGGACTACAGGCTCGGATGGAGAATTTCTTATGGCTTAATAGGATTCTGATAGAATTAAATTATTGTTCTGAAGTTCTAAATACTAGAACCAACTTTCTGGGCTCTATAACCTGAAAGAAGAAATCTCCGTCAGTGTCGAACCGATTTAGTACCCAATAATGTTGTAAAGGTTTTGAGGAAGCACAACGTGTCAAGAACAGGCATTTCAACTAGTTTTTTTTCAATAAATGGTTATAATTTAATTAGCAAACATTAAATTTTATTGCAAAATTTCATCCGTAATGATATAATTATTGTTATCTTTGTATTATATCCTGACAGAGCAATAACTTCCCAGAACGAATTCTGTAATTTATTTATGAAAGGACGTGTATTTCGTAACGAGTAATTTAAAATTAATAAGTTAATGTAGTCCTTGATACTTTAATCTGATATAATGCCTTCTTCATTAAATACAAAATCTATATTATTTTCTCTAATAACTCTTTTTAAAAAAAGTAGCTCCCTGAATAACTTTTTAATTGAATATCGTTGTATGATTGATTAAAAAAAATAATTTAAGGACAGCCTCTGATTAAGTAGGGTGTATTTAATAACAGTTATGAAAACTTGTGAACTTGTACCACTTGTGTGGTACTCATATGAGAGATTTTATGGTTCTGATAGCAGTACAATAG
The DNA here is from genome assembly GCA_034508555.1 of Venustoraphidia nigricollis. NCBI lineage: Eukaryota > Metazoa > Arthropoda > Insecta > Raphidioptera > Raphidiidae > Venustoraphidia > Venustoraphidia nigricollis. The sequence goes on along the minus strand of JAVRKA010000044.1, from coordinate 1,589,329 downwards.
CTGGAACAGTGACGGACTATCGGTATTTAAAACGCAAGGACTATCAGTGTTCATTTGTTATTATGAAGACAGCTTGGTAGCCTCTAAGCCTTTGAAAATTTAAATTTACAAACATGAATACCAAATGTAGCAGGAGTGGTCCACTGCGTAATCTTTGGGAGCCACAATCGTTGAGATAAGATAATGAATGTTCAAGGTCATACTCGTCCCACCAACAACTACAATTGCACGCAAACGTTGTTCTTGTAGATAGATTGTAGATTATAGACGGTCAATAACCGATAACATTAGCGACTGATCCTGTTCTTCCTTATATTAAAGATCTATAAAAATTTAAGGGGTAATCTTCTTCTTATGGGGGCAAATCAATGAAACAATGTAAACGCATGCCCGTCCCATGCATAAAAACTGTGCCACTTTGGGAAGTATAAATGTATGACTCACGTCTTTTGAATTTATCTAATTTATAAAAATGAATGTTTGGCTCCACTACTAATGTCGCTGCCGAGCGATCTATTAAACATCGTTTCATCTCAATCGCGTGCGAAGGATTACGTATTTTTTAGCCTGTTTTTCTCCTTACTTGCTTGCGTCCTTAATTACGAAGTTTGCGGAAAAATATGTTTTGCGTTATTGAAAACAAAACTGTGTAAGAAATAACTTTTAAACTTTAAAATTATTTTTTTTTACTTTGAAATTTTTGACGGATGTACGTGAGCCACATTGTATTTTTCTCCCAGTTTTTTTTTAGTGTTAACAATTTGAAATTGCAAACAAGAATTTGTAAATCAACGATAATGCACACAATTAATTTATTTGTTTAATGTGAAAAAAGAAATATTAATTATTTGAAAAATGAGACCCGCGGCGCTAAAATATATGAAGTGAAATTATTTTAATACTATATTAATCAATGAAATACAGCCCTGGAAATGTATATCCAACAGTGCATTTTGTGCGGCGTAGACTATATAAGTGTTTATTCTGGGGGTTTGCCTCTTCAGTGTTAAAGAAGATATTAGTGAAGACAGGTAGGTAGATGATTAGTGACATAGTTAATACATTGTTATATTTTTTTAAAGTTACAAAAAATCGGTTTTACTATCTATTTGAATTTGTGCTAACGGACTTAGTTTGAAAATTGATTGTTAATTTTCTAGTGTCAAGTATAAAGGAGTAATTAATTTGTATAACATTTTCAGATAAAATAAAAATTGTTACAATGAAAATAGTTATATTAGGACTTGCGTTATTCGCGGTTTCTATATCCGCTCAATTTCCTAACGGACGGTTTTTGGAAGTTCCAGTCCCAAATTTGTGTGCACAACGGACAATTCATGAACGAAGAGATGGTATTTTTTAAAAAATTATATTTCTATAAATTTGTTATAACTGTTTGCAATTTATTCTAAATTACTGTCAAAATATATAATTTAATTAAGGACTGTAATTTGGTTCCCAAGAATCTTCGATATCAGTTATATTTTAGCGTTTGATGATGTTGAGATCCGTCTGAAAAACTGATTTTGAATTTTTCAAATCTATTATAATCTGTAATATATGTAAAATAATTGGCAGGGGTTACTGTTATCTAAATTCAAGAAATCATTAAACTAGCTTCTCATATCTTTTGTCTTTTTTTTTAACACTTCTGATCGTACTTCAGCCTTGCGCAAATTTTAGGACATGAGGGCGCCAAGTTCTCCTTTCGCCAGGGGCACCAGGATTCCTAGATGCAGCATCATCTAACGCATTAAACATTTTTTAGGTAAGGGCTATTTATTCAGTTGGAAAGAACCATCTTTACAAGGAGTTGAAGAAGATTGGTTGGGTGCTCGAAATTACTGTCGCCAACGATGTATGGACTCTGTTTCATTAGAAACCCGTGCAGAAAATGAATGGATTAAAAAGAAACTTATTGACGATAAGGTACTTTTCAAATCAAATTTTAATTCATTCAAATGACTATCAAACCGAATTCGTCTAATTAAAATACTAAATAACTTAATTTTTGAAGCGAAGCATTTTTTTTTTAACATTGCGCGCTTGGCTGCTGGGGAGTAAAATAAGGGAAAATGTCATGCGTGACCATTAACTGCGCGCGCGCTCTCTCTACGCTTACTTAGCTAGTACGCTGTGTGGCGCGCGTTCTATACACACTTGCTTAGCTGGTGCATTGATTCAAATCATTAAATGCTTAGATGCTTCGCGTCTCTGTCAGGCGTCCCCCGACACCACTTGATATTTAATTAACAATTTGAATAATTAATTTAGGTAAAATATATTTGGACAAGCGGTCGGCTTTGTGATTTCAAAGGCTGCGAACGAGCAGACTTACAACCGTTACAAGTCAACGGATGGTTTTGGACTGCCGTCTTGCAAAAACTCGCTCCGACCACCACTCGTGAACAGAACGATTGGTCTGAAAATGGTGGAATTGGAAAACCACAGCCTGATAACAGGGTAATTATTTTTTAATTAAATTTAACGGAATTGAATTTAATTCAATAATACATTAACTCGCTTCATTTCCATAATTAAATACAGCAGAGTTCACAGATGTTATTGGAAAAAAAATTTATACTTGCTTGCTTAATTCAATAATGTTCATTTTAGGAAGCGCAACAGGGAGGAGCTCAAGAAAACTGTTTGGCCGTCCTCAATGAATTCTATAATGATGGTACACACTGGCACGATGTTGCTTGTCATCACAGAAAACCATTTGTTTGCGAAGACAACGATGCACTTATTAAATATGTACGTTACACCAATCCTTTACTAAATCTTTAGTTTATTTATAGTTAATGATTTAAAGTATTAAAAATGTCTTAGTTTTTATTCTGAGTGTTTAGTGTATTGTTTCAATAAAAGACTGATATTTATAAAAAAATGTTTATTTTTTTATAGTTAACAAAATTCTTAAAAATAGGAAATATATACAAAATAGGTTGATCACTTTTTACCTTCGACCATAATTATGTGGTAACCAAATTTAGTTTTAATCGGAGGGTCTGTATAAACTGGATTAGTAACAGTCGATATCGGTAATGCAAAAGCTGCGTCTTGAAACGGACCAACCATAGAGCCTCTAGTCATCCATCCCAAGTCTCCACCTTGACGTGCCTTATCTTCGCTATAAGCTGTAGCTACTTCTGGAAACTTTTGGCCAGCTTTGAGTTTTTCTAATGCTTCCAAACACTTGCCTTGTTTTTCACAGAGAATGTGTCTAACTTTTACAGATGTTCCGCTCCCTTTCTTTTCCTTTGAACTACCTAAAGAGAAAACCAATGATCAGCTAAATAAATAACAATCAAAATATATTATTTTATTTTCGGCGATAACCTCAAAATCAAAATATTTTAAAAAGCCAATAATTTTACTTTTACGTTAATTTTTATTTTATGATAATTGTATCTCACCTTCTTTTGCTTCATCTCCTTTGCCAGCTTTAGCATTTTTAGAAGCCCCTTTTTTCGGAGGCATTTTCTTAATTATTTATAAGGCTTTAGTGTAGTCCTCACTCTCAGTAGGTTCTCAGCTGACTACTGAGATCATCATAACATTCATAACCTATAAAACCACATTTTTAACTGATTTTGACATTTGAAACAACACAAAAATTATAACCTTTAAATGTCCACGCAAAGTTTTGATATTGGTTTTAATACAAACGATGCATTCTTTACGGTGATGTTTTACATATATTGTATAATCATGAAAGAAGTAACATATTTTTCATTCATAAAAAGAAGACAACGCATGTTATCAGTAAGAGGCGGTTCTTTTATATAAAGCATTTGCACATCACATGCTTTTTGAAGATGATAAAAATGTAATTTAATGTCAATTAGCCTTAGACAATCTACATACAATACTTATCAGCAAATAATTCAGTAGATTAATTATAAAAACACATGTTAATTTATTATTAGTAATTAGAATACAGTAAAATTAAAATGGAGTTCTGGGTGAAAATATCATTGTTACTTTCTGTGTTTGGCTTTTTGAAAGAATTTAGACCTTCAGAACCATTCCTTTTTGAGTTTTTAACTGGCCCTTGGAAGAATCTTACTGTGGAAGAATTAAATCAAGAGGTTTTTCCGATTGGAACATACAGTTACTTATGTCAGCTCGTCATTGTCTTCCTTATAACTGACTTATGTCGCTACAAGCCCCTAATAATACTTTTGGGACTCAGTGGAATAATTATATGGTCACTGTTACTTTGGACATCAAGTCTTTTCGCTCTGCAACTAGTTGAAGTAAGTACTTCATGGTCAATTTTCTTTGTTATCATTATTCTGTGAAATTAATCTATTAATGTATTCTTAAGCCCGTTATTTGAACTTTTCAATGAACACAGCTCTCTCACTATAAAAAAAATCGAGAATGTCGCCGTTTTTATCTGGTTTTTTTCTTTAATAAATTCCTGTTTAATTTTATACAGGTTTTCTATGGCTTGGCGAATGCTTTAGAAGTAGCTTATTATACTTACATCTATGCGAAAGTATCGAAGGATCATTATCCTCAAGTTACTTCCCATACAAGGTCATCGACGCTTATCGGACGTTTTCTAGCTGGTGTGATAGCTCAAATCGGAATATCATGTAAAATAATGGATTATCGTGATTTAAATTATCTCTCCCTTACTGGTAGGTATATTTTATAAACAGATTCTAATTTTATTATTAATTAGACTTTAAGAACAAGACTATGCAACCCAACATACATAATCTATTCCTGATAATTATTTCGTATAGAGTTTATGATACGTTTTCGTTTTATTGAATGCAAAGGGCATTGCGTCAGTTTTCGCCGTAAACATTAATTTGTTATAATAATCACAATATACTTATTTTTAAAAAATCTATAATTACAAAAATTTTAGTAACTATGTCACAGCCAACTAGCTTAATTAGCCGCTCAATTAACAGCGTAGCCTTTTTACTAAACGGCGCCGTTCAACTAGCGCCCTGAATGATATTAAGCCATAGCGTCTAATTACAACATTTAATAAACTGGCTAGCTGATGCTTAGGCCATTCATACAATAGGTTGATCATGTGACAAAAAAAGATGAAATGTCTGACATTAGAAATTGTTTATTTAAATTCACATTATTTTCGTTACTACACTCTTCCATTGTACTATTTTGTTGAGTAATCGCAATCAAATTGAAAAATATCAACAATATTGTTACTTGCCGACGCCATGTTGACAGTGTGTGAGTTTCAGCGCCAGGTGGCAGAAAATGGAACTAAATTTAAACGACTAGGCTAGGCATATAGTTAAATGTTATCGAACGAAGTCATTTGCCTAGTTGTTTGATTGAATGACTGAATATCATTCAGACCGCTAGTTGAACGACGCCGCGCTGATAACCTCAGATGTTGAGCGTCTATAATCTACAATCTCTCTCTCTGAACGGCGCCGTCTAGTAAAAAGGCTAGGCTGTTAATTGAGCGGCTAATCAAGCTAGTTGGTTGCGACATCTACATGAAGTGTATTGCACGAAAATCCTACGATAATTTGAATTATCAAGCTGTTTTCTAAGAATTGATTTATTTTATAGCTTTGTCATTGGCAACAGTATGGGCTATAATGTTACCATCGGTGCCAAAAAGTATCTATTTTCATCAGCAGTTAGAAGACGGTACTTCTCAAAAAAATTCTTACGCTCGCGCTTTTCGTTTACTTTGGGAACATTTTCTGACTTCGTATTCAAAATGGCACGTCCTCAAATGGTCCATTTGGTGGTCCTTAGCTACATGTGGATATATTCAAGTCGGTGTATACATGCAAGCATTATGGGGCGGCATCGTGGGTGATGAACACCAGCAATACAATGGGGCAGTAGAAGCTGTTGTAACATTACTGGGAGCTGTGGGATCCCTTACAGCTGGAGCTCTAAAAGTTAACTGGAGTGAAGGCGGTGAATTGGCATTGGGCATTTGTTCAATAATTGAGGGCGGAGCATTATTCGCTGCGACACTTACAAAAAGTATAGTAGTTAGTTATTTAGGATATATTGTTTTTGGGTTTGTATTTCAATTTATGATTACAGTTGCCAGCTCAGAAGTAGCTAAAAAACTCGAAGATGATTGTTATGGTCTTATTTTCGGTTTGAATACTCTTTTGGCGTTGATTTTACAAACCGTTTTAACTTTAATTGTTGTTTCAAAGTCAGGTTTCGCTATGATAGCACATAAACAATATCTAGTCTATGGTACTTTGCATGTCATTTGCGGCTTCGTATTTCTTTCAATTGGCATTGGTACTTGGTTTTTAAATTATAAACGAAAGAAGCGCACAGCTCAATGATGATTGTTAATTGTTAGTAAAAAATTTTTAGCATTGCGATTTGTATGTAATTTACTATTTTAGGACATTTACACTGTGTAGTTAAATGTGAGTAATATTTGACTGGTTACCATATTAGCTTATTATTTAAATACATATTTTAATCAATTTTAACGAACAGTTACCTAAAAATTAGTATATTAAACAATAATAGGAGCTTGGATACAAAGATGTTTGTTTAATGTTCAATTATTATGAATGTCAAACAACAAACTATAAAAAATAGTACTAAATTACTTCTGCAAGATGATCTTATTTTTCATGTTTTGACCAAACCTAACAAAAAGTATTGTTACGTATTTCTTCTAAAACAATATTTGGAATAAAGTGTCCTTCATTTTTACGCTGATATGGTACTACCATAGATGATAGAAGATTATATACCATTGGTAGAATCTATTTTAATGATTACAAGATTAAATTGTTCTCACAAGTTTTTTGAATTTTAAAAGAAATTTAAAATAACTATAACATTGTGTGCTATAATAATTGAGGAGTTATTTCTCATTCTCAAAATATTTTTTTAGGTAATGTGTGTATATTTTTAGACATTTTTAAGAAATGTTACTAGTAGGTACTTACTGTTCTCTTAATAGGCATGTTAATAATTATCTAATAAGCCATGAAACAGATTGATGAGGGCTACCATTTTTAACACGATTATATTAATTTAAATTGTATGTATGTAGAAAATGTTATAACTTGATATTATAGAGTCTCTTCCAAATGTCCAATCGACGTAAAACTTTACAGTTGTGTTTTGTTGACAATACAATATTTGGATAGCCCTCATTCGGGTTGCATAAAAACTTCAATTAGTATGAAGCAGGGTTTAGTTTCATAGTTGCAACAGATTAAGTTAACTCAATGTATCAACCGCTTTTTATAGTAATCCATAACTGTTGTTCAAACTGCATGAACCATAACTTTTGGTTGTCCTATATTTAGAATTAATCCACACGTACTTGCCTTTCAATTCGTGAATACCAAACAGATTTCTAAAAACGTACTCTTGCTTTATTTCACGATTGTATTTTGTTATCTAGTTGTAGAAAAATATTAAAGTTGTTATATTCTTTTACAAAAACTCATGCATTTAAATGCAGTTTAATATAAAAAATAGTATTTTTACTATTACAAGTTTATTTGATATTTTACGTTTCAACATTGTTTTTTTATATTTTTTTCACTTTTTTATGTCAATAATGTTAATATTGATTTGTTAAAGCTTACTGGTATTTTATCATTTGAAAAATACTTTAATGTGTATTCAACCACCCCATTTTAGAGTTAACAACTAACGCATTTTGATTAGCTAATCAAAATATGTTTTGCTTTAGTCAACAACTTGTTGGTTGCATGTATAGTCGTATAATAATTTGACATTCTGTAATTATTTAAAAACTTAAAAAATACATGCAAATAAATTAACTCGCCCATGTACGAGTAAACTGACCACTAGACAATTTTGCAAAGTGGGCAATTGAATGCACTTATTTGTTGATAAAGTACTTAAAATTAATTTTTTTAAAGTTGTGAAAGAAAATTCATATTACACACGGTAGTTACGCTAGTCATGTTTCACGCTTAAAATTTTTGTTAATTTGTTTAACTGAAGCCTTAACACTAACATATTTTTACACTATTTTACAGTGAAAAATACGTTTAGGTATATTAGTACTTATATGGGGACTTAAATAATTAAAAATTGTTTTTTGATTAATATAGAGTATAATTGTTCATTTTTTTATCGTGTTTCTTAAATATAAATATAAATTTTGTTTTGTGTCTTCGAGCGCTTTTTTGCAAACAGTTTGAAACGTGTTTTATTTTTTTTTTGTTTTTTTGTTAAAAATGTTTATATAGAAGTTGAGTCTCAACAATGATCAAACACATTTTTAATTTCTTTTTATAAATAAATTGATAAGAATCGATTGTTTTTGCCATGTTTTTGCATTGAAAATAATCAGATGGTCTTATTTTAATGTTCTCTTGTTATAAATTCATGATAAGCATTATCCTAACAGATGAACGTATTTTTAAAAATCAGGGCTTATTCACGGCTTAGTTGAGCATCGAACACTATTTTAATAATAGTGCCTTAATTGACCCTGATCAACTAGCACCTGATACTAACGGATTTTGATGTATTTGGATTCATTCGATGGAGTTAATGATCAAGATGATAGCTCCCAATTTTTATCGTTAACTCCTCAATATTAAATAAACAATAAAAAACAAACGCGTCCAAACGCAGGATTTCGGAGCTCGTTTCTAACGTCCAGAAGCCGTTTTAAAAGAAAAGAAAATAATGAAAAGTCATTAAATTATGTTGTTCTTGATTGCTCTGTGAAAAATTTCTCGAGAAAATCTTTTAAATGACTGAAGGGGAATTCTCGAATTGATAAACGATAAAAATTTGAAGCTATCATCCTGATCGTTAGCTTCATCGAATGAGCTCAAACACATCAAAATCCGTTAAAATCGGATCCTAAGTTGATCAGGGTTTAAATGTGTCATACATTTTTAGACGGAAAAATTTGTAAGTGAATAAGCCATGGAGAAAATTATTTTTGTGCCAAAAATAATATTTTTGTAGTGATGTAAAAGTAGTTTTGTGAATAAAGTTGAATTTTAAATCTTATGTTTTCCATTATTTTTGCAATTAAATGTTTAAATTACAAGAGAATGAACTATGCAATTTGTGAATTTATATTATTATATATCTTCAATTTTTTAAAATCTATCTTCTCTAATAATAGTGTAAATTCCTACGTGATATTAATCCGCTAGGCGTATAGTATTCATAAACGTCATAATAACATTTCCATACGGCGTAGACAACAATTTTTGCCGCCAAAATAAATCAGTCAAAGTTGACTTCTATCGAATATTGTACATTTATTTGTGTAAAAAATACGAGTGTTTGTGTTCGAAGATGCCTGCTAAAGTCAGGAATTATGAAACAGATAAAGGTAAATTATGGTTAAAACTGTTTTATTGTAATTTTAGCGATATTAATTTATTGTGTATTTCAGAAACGTTCAGAACCTTTCTCTCCGAATTTTGCACAACAGATGATGAGAATGGCAAAACTTTTAAATATGCTGATCAAATAACTAAGATAGCTCACAGAGATCAAGTGTCCATATGTATTGATCTCGATGACTTGGGTCAAAGCGCTTCGGATGATACAATAGTAGAGGCCGTTATATCTAATGCAAGGCGCTATACAAATCTTGTATCAGATCTTATTTATGAAATGCTGCCTGATTACAAACGACATGAAGTAACAGCCAAAGATTCTCTAGATGTTTACATAGAGCATAGGTTATTGATGGAACAACGATTGAGACAATCTGCTGAACAGAGAGAGGCTCAAAATAACAAGTACCCTCCAGAATTACTCCGAAGATAGTAAGTTTGGTGCATCATTTATTTTAAATTTAAACTATCAGGTGCTTTAAATAAGTTGTTTGTTTTAGCGAAGTGTCGTTCAAAGATTGTTCGACTAGAAAACCAATTCCGATTCGAGATGTAAAAGCAGAACATATCGGACATCTTGTTACTGTACGAGGTATTGTGACGCGATCGACTGAAGTCAAGCCAATGATGCAGGTAATGTATATAAAGCTGTGATGAAACAATAATTATTTTATGTGATTGTCGTTTGGATTTCTTACTGCTACAGTATTTGCATTTTGCTTTCCTTGGGTCCTCAGGGTAGAGTAGTGGTGACAGCACTAGACTCGCATTCGGGAGGTACCGGATTCGAATCCCGGCGGGGGCAGATGTGGCTGGGACTTTTTCCTACTGCCTCTCGCCGAGAAACGGTAATTCCTGTACCGGCCATCTTGATTGAGGTTTTCCATGGTCTCCCTCAATTAATTCCAGATAAATATCGAAATGGTTCCTTATTTGAGGCCATGGCCGATTACCTATCAAACTCCTAGTTCAAAAATTACCTTATCCTAATTTCCTATAATTCCTTCATTCGCACATTGCTATTACATAAGTTGAAGTTGTAAAAAATATAGAAAATAACGGGAAGTGGTAGATGAAAAAATAGTAATGGTGCGAATGGCGTCTGTTATGACATAAAGTCGAGAAACGGACGTTAAACGCATTATTATTATTATTATTTTCTAAAGTGTCACCGAAACAGACAGAACATGCTATAAAACTGCAATAGGCTATTACACAGACGCGACCTTCAGGAAAGCTTTGAATAAATAGAGTATGGGAGAGGTCATGGAATGTACTATATATTCATGATAAAAAATAGTTAATAATCGTGAAATAACTATATAGACTAAAGGCAATTGATAATTAAAATTATTCGAAAAACTAAATTTCAGATTAATCGTAATTGTTTCATCACTAATAAAAAGTAAGCTAGTCTTATTTTGCATTAAACATTTTTTTTCTTAAGGTTGCGACGTACACTTGCGATCAATGTGGAGCTGAAACATATCAACCCGTTGGATCAGTGGCATTCATGCCTTTAACTCAATGCCCTAGCGATGACTGTCGTGTCAATAAAGCAGGAGGACGACTTTATCTACAAACGAGAGGTTCTAAGTTTGTCAAATTTCAAGAAGTCAGGATTCAGGAACACGTAATAATATTTTTAGGCTAATGTTTTTTTTTTTGTAATGATTGCATTTTAAATGTCTTTTTTATTTTAGAGCGATCAAGTACCCGTAGGACACATTCCGAGAACGTTGACAATTTACTGCAGAGGTGAACAGACCCGCAGAGCTTTGCCAGGCGACCATATTGCTGTAACTGGTATTTTTCTACCATTGTTGCGTTCTGGTTTTCGGCAAATATCCGGCGGCCTTTTATCAGAAACTTATTTAGAAGCACATGTGAGTAGCTGTTGCTAATATTGTGTTTAGTGTTTAATAACAAATAAATAGAAACACTTGAAAATTCTACTAAAATGATAATTAAATTATTTCTCGACGACCGTTTCGGACAATAAGTCCATCCTCCGAAATATAAAACTTATATGTATATATTGACTTTTTTTCTTTTTTGTCCTTGGTAATTAATATAAAAATGATTTGTCGGGAAAAAGGACTTTTTAAGTAAACACTTATTTGTTATTTATAGCGACGTTTCGTCCCTTGCTTGGGACTTTTTCAACCTTTATAACTATTAAATGTTTTGATCAAGTAGATATAAAAGTTAAAATACACATGCAAATATAAATTTTAGTTAAACAATTGTTCATTAAAAAGTTTGTAATAATTTCATTCTTAAAAAATATTTTTACGGTTGATGTTCAAACTATTTTATTGATATTTCTTATGATATTTTAATTTTCAGCGCATTGTCAGTATAAACAAAATGGAAGACGATGAAACAGTCGTGCAAGAACTGACGGATGAAGAGTTGGCTCATCTGACGGAAGATGACTTTTATACCAAACTGGCATCAAGTTTAGCACCAGAAATTTATGGTCACGCTGATGTTAAAAAAGCACTGCTTTTATTGCTTGTCGGAGGCGTGGATAAAAAACCTGATGGGATGAAGATTAGAGGAAATATAAACATTTGTTTAATGGGTGACCCTGGAGTTGCCAAATCGCAACTTCTAAGTTACATTGATAGATTGGCACCTAGAAGTATGTATTAACGATAAATTTACCAAAATAATAGCTATCGTTTGCTATATAATTGTTGAGAAGCATTCATTGTTACAATGCTATATTAGAAAAAAAATGTTTTGAACAACTGTCACCATCGGGACTCAAACCCGAATCTTTCCACTTTCGCGGCGGAATGAGTTATCAGTTATTCTACGGTGCGATATTGTAACAATGGATGTTTCTCAACAATTATATAGCAAACAATAGCTATTATTCTGTTCATTCAGTTTTACGAACTATACCGTATTAAACATTTACTGATAAATTTGCCACTGATACCATAATCAATATTTATTTATGTATTTTTTTTTTGCGTTGTTTGCAGGTCAATATACGACAGGTCGTGGTTCGTCCGGTGTTGGTTTAACAGCTGCTGTAATGAAAGATCCATTAACCGGAGAGATGACGCTTGAAGGAGGTGCGCTAGTATTGGCTGATCAAGGAGTATGCTGCATTGATGAATTTGATAAAATGGCGGACACGGACCGTACAGCCATACATGAAGTTATGGAACAACAAACAATTTCTATAGCTAAAGTAAATCAATTTTATTCACGATTCTTTGTTTTAGCATTTATTTATCATTGATTTTTTTCTTCGTCAGGCTGGTATTATGACATGTTTGAATGCAAGAGTATCCATATTAGCTGCGGCCAATCCTGCGTATGGACGTTACAATCCAAAACGAACAGTTGAACAAAATATTCAATTACCGGCTGCTTTATTGTCTCGATTTGATTTGCTTTGGCTGATCCAAGTAAGATATAAATTTCTCAATTTTTTTCCAGGTATTTGAAATACAGTGTAAACTCCATGTAATGTCACTCGATTTAACGTCAAACTCCCTAAAACGTAAAATTACTCGACTTGGGTTGGTTTGCCTTGTTGTCCATACAATGGTATTATACTAGCCACAGTTCTAAAAGGTTCTGAAGTTAGTCACAAACAGTGTCGCAAATGCATATTTTGGTTGTTTTGTGGGAAAGGAAGACTCCTACCACCTCTCAGTTACCAGCACAGTACGGTAATTGGTTAACGTTCATTGTCTTGTCAGTTGTCGCTTTCCCGCTATAAAGTATAGTCCAGTACGCCATTATTGTTTCTTTGATTGTTCAAGATGCCTAATACGATGATTCAGATGATAATTTGTCTTCTGAGAACCCCCAAAGTCCCACACCAAGTACGAGCAGGATGGATGACTTTAGTGCAAGGAATTAGATCTTTAGATTAATGTAAAATTAAAAATAATAATTCATCTTTAAAGTTCAGTTCCAGGTATATGTTATAATAGAAAACAGTATCACGGGTAATTGGAATAAAAATAAATCAATTTAAACACTCATTGATTGCAATCAATGAGTGTGAATTCGTAAATCTAACTTCCGAGCCTTTTAGATCTATACATTCCATGTAGCATCACACCCACTCTAAATAACGACCATATGTCATTACAAAGCAGGTAATTTCGGCAACTTATAAAGCACCTACTGTTTGTAGGTACTCTCTGGCATTCTAATGATGACCATGTTGCTATCTTGCTCTTTTGCAGAGATAGAATGCTGAACGGTGCTGAGTTTGCAGTGTGTAACTAATTTTGTTTTAATTTTAAGGATCGCGCAGACCATGATAACGATCTGCGTTTAGCAAAGCATATAACCTATGTGCATCAATATGGTCGTCAGCCTCCGACACAGTTTCAAGCTTTAGACATGAGTCTTATGCGACGGTATATTGCACTTTGTAAACGTAAACAACCGTCAGTTCCAGAAGAACTTACCGATTTTATAGTGGGTGAGTTTATACAAAAAAATACGAGGGCTGATCAACAAGTACCCGTGTTTGACGACAGATGGTGTCGACGAGTAAAATTGACATTACCATATCGTGCTGCAGACTTTTAAACGACCTCGTGCTGAGCTGTAGATAAATTTATAGGCTAGACTATTTTTGACAGCCAGTTGTATCATTCGTGTTTTGTATTCTTCGACAAAATAGAAAACGAGCAATATCGATCCGTAATGGTCATAGATCAAGGGTTCCCATAGACCAGTGGCTCTCAACCTTTTTCAACTGGCGACCCACCTTTCCTTATCGGAATACCTCCATGGTCCATCGGTCCATAGTGGAGGGATGTAGTGGTTCTGTTGTCTGCCCCAGATGCCAAAAATCAAGAACAAAGAAAACAATCAGAACACAATTCGATTTGTTTCGATTTTTAAAATTTTTTCTAATGGTTTCTAATAGTTTAAGGATCGAGTTGTGACCCACCTGTAACCCTTCCGCGACCCACTAGTAGGTCGCGACCCACCAGTTGAGAACCGCTGCCATAGACAGCATCCAACTTCAGTTTTATTTCTTCGCATGTTTTTTAAAAAACGAATTACGGATCAATATTGTTCTTTTTCCATTTTGTCGAAAAATACAAAACACGAATGATACAACTGGCTGTCAAAAATAACCTAACCTATGAATTTATCTACAACTCAGCATGAGGTCGTTTAAAAGTCTGCAGTTAGAGTTGGGTAACTCAGATCTGAGCCGGTTCAAAGAGCCGACTCTTTTTTTTGAGCCGACAGATCAACGGATCCGCATAATTTAGTGAAACACTTAACACACAGAAGCACATTTTACACTTATGTATCAGTTCTCGCTTTGATGCCTCTGTCAGCTCAAATGACTCATGCATCACATGTTTGGCTATGCATTCTTAATTCTATACAGGTCGTGATATGATTGACTGAACTAGGTAACTCAGTGGCAGACTGCAGTAACATATTCAGAACTCGGCTCTTTTTGAACCGGTTCAGTGAGCCGGCTCACATACGGGATCCAGATGCAAAGATGCAGATCACTAAAAAGACCCGTTTTTCCCATCTCTATCTGCAGTACACGATGGTAATGTCAATTTCACTCGTCAACGCCCTCTGTTGGCAAACACGGGTACTTATTGATCAACCCTCGTAGTTACTTTTTAAGTTGGTGAACGAAAAAGACGTATTTTAATTGATATTGTTTTTAAACAGGTGCTTATGTAGAAATGCGCAAAGAAGCACGTAACTCAAACGATATGACGTTTACATCAGCACGTAATTTATTGGGTATTCTTCGTCTTTCGACTGCTCTCGCAAGACTGCGTCTGTCCGATCGAGTCGAAAAAGAAGACGTGAATGAAGCAATAAGATTGATTGAAATGTCCAAAGATTCTCTTAACAGATCACAGGAAGTACGCAGTATACGTCAAGTAAATACGGCTGATAAAATATTCGCTTTGATTAGAGAGTTGGCCGGCGATAGTAGAACTGTCAAAATACCTGATGTGTTGGATCGGTGCACCAACAGAGGATACAAGCCTGACCAAGTTAATGAGTGTATTGAAGAATATGAAGAACTCAATGTATGGCAAGTGAATCAGACTAGGACGAGAATTACATTCATTTAAATTATTTTCACATTTTTTTGTCATAATATTATTATATTAGTATTACGCACTCATTTTTAAGTTAATTTTTGTATTGGTTTTAATTTGTAATCGCATGCAACAACTTAACGACACTGTAATGCGAATTGCCTATGAAGAAGCAATTTGATTTTTCTGTTCAATGTTATTTTTGACCATTATGTACAATAAAGTAATAAAGATTTGTCAATATTGATTATTTAACGCTTTGTAAAAATACATATGTAAATATTTTGAAATAGCACCCGTGGATCCGAAGATATTCGTCAGATAAAAACATTTATATATTGATAGATTGTAGAGATTATAGATGCTCAACAGCTGTGGTCATTAGCGTCTATATATTACCCGACTTCACTGGAGCTGGTAACAAGTAATGATTACTTTATAAGACGGGCAAACCTAAGACTACGTTGCCTTTAATAGGTACGCCTCCACTGAGTGTCCTATATTTTATTTTGATGATTACAGGCAGGCCCTTCTTTTCCTCTGGGCAAGTGTCTAGGGCCCCGCAATCGATGGGGTCCCCTATTTCCTGCCAGATCAGCATCCAATGACCGATACTGTAGACAAATATATCGATATATTTGTTAATTATTGATTTGCGTAGTAATTACGCTCTTTTTTTAAGTAATAATATTCAAGGTTGTTGAAGAATTTTGTTTATATACTCCTGTTGCCTGTTTTAATAAAATAGTCCTCTATAATGGTCATAGGGGCTCCATTATCCTAAAGTGCCCAGGGCCTCTAATAGGTTAAAAACGGCCCTGATTACAGGTACGACCTAAAGCTATATTATACCGACAAATAGAAGTCATCATTAATTCTGTTTTGTGTTAGTACGATCATTTTTTAGACAATATTAATTTTTGAAAAGCATTAACCTGAAATCGACTGACTAGTGCCGACACCTGTGCACGCAATTTTTGCGAAAAGTAAAGCGCGTTGACTTGTTTCTCCCACCTAAAGTCCAACGTGAAGTCGGCACCATGTCTACCAATACTAATTCATCTGTTTCACATGGATTTTCAGATTTTTCACCCCGTGGCCCGTCTTCAGTCGTGTTTGTGAAGTGGTGGAGGTATGTTCGTTTAAAAATTCGCGTCGTGTATTTCTTGTGTATATTTATAATATTATTGCGTGTATTTAAAAGTGAAATATAAACAAACGTTTCTTTTATCAAAATGCATTTTATAAACTGTAAAAATATATGTGTAATCTTAATTTTAGTGAGTTTGTGTACAAATGCTAAAAATGTGGATAGTATCTTACGGGATAGAACTAATATTGACATTTCTGCAAACAGTTGTAAATCTGTGAAGCAATTTTTTGAAATGCGAAATATTTCTGTACAATTGAATGGCACTCATGAAGGTGAGTGAATTTCATTGCAATTTTGTTTATGTTATTGTTTACCTTTATTATTGATTTTTAATGCTATTTTTAAGACGTTTTTTTATTTAGCTTGTCAACACTAGTCACAGTATAGTTCTGATTTGATTTACTTATGTAAACATAATTTATGCTTGTACTAACTCAAAAAAATTAAACGCTACTTCATATTTTTTTGCTAGTATTTTAATTGAGTGAATGCGATTAATTTAATAATTTGTCATTTAAACATCAACGATAGTAAAGGACAGGAATTTCATGAAAATGTTCAGTCGATTTTAAATCAGTAATTCAATAATTCGAATTTATTTTTTGAAATTTTTAATCACGATGCGAAAATATATTATTTAGTTTTATATTATTTACCTATTGATACGCAATAAAACAAGGACAACGTTGCAAGTTCACGCGAGTTCTATTACATAATTTGGTTATTTTACGACAAAAAATCTTTATCTGCAATCTGGGTGCAATTTTTTGTACGTTATTATTGTTCGGAAAATTTGTGAAGTATCGAAATAATAATTTTATCCAAAGGACCAACAGTTGTAGTAATTAAAAAATGAGATTAATTACTTGACTTTTTTGGTAAATTTTTAGACGAATCGCTGCTCATTGCGGTTAAATTGATATTAAACTGAACCTACAAATATTTTTTTTTATAAAAAAGCAATTGTGCAGCTATCATACTTTTACGAACCTGAATTATACGGGAAAATATTGTTTTGGCACAATTTCCTAATTTTTCGCCAACATTCTTGAAATTACTAGAAATTGAACGGTTTTTCAACCTTTTTAATAAATCAGGTCTGCATTTTTAGTGTTCTTACAATCATTACCTTCCCCGCTAGAACTATAATTACAATGTAACATTTATATATGAAAACTGTTTAAATTTCCATAACATAAATATTAATAAAAATAACAATGGGAAGCTTTCATTTAATATTTTTCTGACGTCTTTTAGGTCATTTTTAATTTATGATTACTAACTATTGAAAAAATAATAAATATTCAATTTAAATGCACCTGACCGAAGTAATAATAATACGTCAATTATTAATTTGCTTGACAATTTTTTATACACAATGTTGTGTTAACCTGACATAAATCACCAACCCACATAGGTACAAATAAGAACTAAATTATTACTACTTGTTATTTTTGAACATTATTGTTAAAATAATTAATGGGAATAATAATGATACTGCTAGGTTATGGAATCATTTTTAATTTAATGTCCATTTATCGTTATTTAGACTGCTATGTGTGGGTTTTAGCAGCAAGCCAGGTAAAATACCTGTGGACTGAACAGACAACCAGCCCTCCTGTCTGAGTCATCTTAGTCATCTCTTACTGATATAGTAATTTAGTTATAGAACCTTCTTAAAAATGCGTTTATCGGTCTATCAAATTAGCATTCTATTCAACAAGGCGTCGGTGAGAAAAACACGTTTATGTTTGAAATGTGTTAGACGGATATTGAATGATTTGTTTGAAATATAAGGCGAATAAAAATCGGATTTTCGCGAAAATCCTAGGACGTTTACAAAAAACCGGATTCCAATGACCCGGTTTTTTGCAATCGTCCGATAGGATTTTCGCGATGATCCGATTATTTCAATTATTACCACTCTCAGTGAACACCTATTCTACTGAAGGCAGCCCTGGCGAAAAAAGAGGGACTGTGGGGACAACTGTATATAACGCGCCGAGTGCTGAAGAGGCACCACGTTCCGAAAACCCGTAAATTTTATTTGAAATTTAAATAACCCGGGTCGCAGTGCCAAAACCCTGCCGACAATATAGTGTATTTGCTTGTATAGGGCCGTGTGGTTTTATACTTTTATTATGTGAAATTAAGTTTGTTTTTGGGCAAAATAAAAAATTTAACCCCTTAATACACCCCTTAAAATAACATTTTTTTCTTAATTGTAATATTATTATCAATCTAACGTCTACACCAAATTAAATACACCCTTCAATAAATAAGTCACTATCTGCAAACTAGTGTTTTCATAAAATTTGTAAATCCGGTCCTGTCGGGCCGATTTTATTAAAATTGTGGGGAAACTTTTTAATCACTACCAAAGGGTTAAATTTCAATTTTGAAACGATTCGGAGAATTTTTTCGGTATTTTGGGGCCCAAAAACAGTTTTCAACCCCTTAAACTACCCTTAAAATAGCCCGATCAGGCCCATTTTAAATAGGCTTCTTGCGGTGATGGATTTCAACATGTGGCCCGAATTTCGTTGAAATCAATTAACTCTTTCGAAAGTTATCGCGCGTACACATATATATATATATATATATATATATATATATATATATATTATATATATATATATATAAACATTTTTAAAAATCGTGCCAAAGTGTTTAGGAGGTTATGAAACGTCGAGAAATTTTGGTCCGACCCCTAGGTCCCGCCATCCGACCGACGCCAATAGTGTATGTTGCCATATGGCAAATACACTAATAACACCATAGTCTTCCACAGATAGTTATTGCCTTATTAATTTAAAATTTAATTTCTGGAAAAAATCTCGATCTGTACAGTCCAGATTTTTTGCAGGAATTTATTTTCAGATAATAGATTTGATATACCAATATATATACAAAATTTCGTTTTTTAAAATGACATTCTGCATTTGTCCGGGGAAACAGGGCTCGAAACTATTATGCTGGGTTGCAGAAAGGATTGTCAAATAATTTGATTTGACAATGATCTTAGATTGTGAACACACATATTTCTCCATAAGTAAAGTATTGTAGAATTTTAATTCGATTCTGTTCGAAAAGTAATTGATCGATTAAAATGATATTTTTTTTTAAACTATGTATACCTATATTTAATATAGTTTTTTGTATAATTTTTACTTCGAAACGACATTTTTTTACGCATTTTAATTAAAATTTGACTTGAAAAACTACCTTTTCCAGTGTAGATCAAGCATATGTTTTTTTGTGAATACAATCTAATGTACATGACAAGGAGTTTGAATACGACATTAGACTGCTCTTGCATGCCTGAAAACTGTAATTATCACAATCTAAGGTCATTATCAAATACAATTTTTTGACAATATTTTGTGCAACCCAGCATTAGTGTAACGGCGCCTACCAGTTCTCTTGTCAAATGTGCGCAGCGACGGGGCATGAAAAAAAAATTCAAAATTATTAAATAAGCGTTAGTATTCTTTGTCATACGTTGAGGAGCTGTTTTAAAATGGAAAGACGATTTGATTTTATATGAAGAAGCTCAAATCGGTTTTCTATTGACTAATAATAATGATAATTTTTATTGATTCATTACAGCTGTATGTAGTAGAATACAATTTACTATAAGAGAGTGGTGATCTAACCTTAACAAATCTGGTTACAGTGACTTTTTGACAAAGACTTTTTGTAAACCTAGTCCAACAGCTGAATTATAAGAAAATTAGTGTGAATCGTCTTTATGGTTTGTTTTTGTTTAGGAAAAACAACAGTATTTTATTACATATTGTTTGTTTTGTAACAGTTAATTTATTCACAAAATCTTGTTTTTTTTCTCGTCAATCAGGTGTAACATATGGTTAAACTTTTACATTTCACGGAATACGTTCTACAATAGTACAAAATTCCATTTCAGCTGTCACAACCATTTGTTTTGTTAATACTATCAGACGAATATAGAACTGAATTTAATCCAAGAACAATGTCGATGTATGTAAGGTTAATCGACAGTTTTTAACAGAAAATGAAAATAAAACATTTCCACTTGAATTACGCAAAGGTAACCTTTTGAAATTTGCGACCGCGACGGGAGATAGCGATACACGACAGAAACGTGCGATATAGCGACAGATCTAAAAAGCATCGATTTATATTAATGAAATTGATGAATCTAAATCTAAATCGCGTCTGCACAACTGTAAAGTGGTCGCTCTTGCATGACTTTGTCGCTTGTCGTTGTATCTCTAATTAATTATTTGAAAACTAGACATCGAACATATAACATATTAAAATTACAGATTTTTATCTGGACATTGTTCTAATAATCGAATAACACTTAAGATTCTTCTTAAATTTTGTGAAGCTTAAGGTAGTTGTCGTGGTACAATATTGTCAAAAAGTTATAGATTATACACACCACAAAAGTATACTAGCTTGTAGCTAAGTGATCCATAATTTGTACGCAAGACTGTACCCGTGGAAACGTAACCCATATCGTATTCATATGCATGTATACTTTTCTATAAATTGTTGAACTTAAACCGTTATTTATAAATAATTAGACGGTCAAAAAAATGTTCTTATTTTTTTTAAACTCACAAAAAATGCATTGAAAGACTCAGTTTTTGGAAAGTTTCTGACAGTTAGTTCTTTTTTTATAAATAAAAAACTGGTTCAGAACTACAGAGATCGTATAAAATCAATGTTAATTATCCAATTTTTAATTGAATTTATCTCGGATTATATACGGTCAATCGACTTCAAATTTTCAGGGTAATTGTATTATCATGTCCTTAATAAGTATACAAAAATTAAGAATTTTCTGACGGTGTGCCTTAACCACGGCAACTACCTTAATGCTTAATCATAGCTAATAAAAGTAGTAATGAAATGAATTTTGCGACCACAGTTCGAAATTTCCCGAGAGCAATCTGAAGAATCAGTCTCGTGGATCTGATTTTTATGAAAGTCTTGTATTCTAAATATACTAGTTTACGCATGTATTAAGTTAATAATATGAAGAGGAGCTAATTACACTTAATTACAATAATGGACTACTAATAAGACGTCTTTAAAACTGTGCCGTTTGTGTCTTCTCTATAATTAACATAACAACGCATGTTAATCATAACAACGTTCAGTTTGTTCCATAATACAACAAACATCTGCGTGTATTGTTAAAATATGTATGGAAGATATAGATCCACAGGGTCACGTGGTTCCACAAGACGCGTTAAAAGGGTGGCAGAAGGCAGCCGTGAATCATTGGCTATCGTTTTCACGATGCCTTCAAGCTTCTTTCCGTCTGGGGTTAAACGGCTAGGGTTCGAGAATAATTTCAAGAATTGATATTTTAAATCTATAACCGAGCTGGGTAGAGTAGTGGTACAGCACTAGACTCGCATTCGGGAGGTACGGGTTCAATTACCGGCAGGGGCAGATGTGGCTGGGATTTTTTCCTACTGCCTCTCGCCGAGAAACGGTAATTCCTGTACCGGCCATCTTGATTGAGATTTTCCATGGTTTCCCTCAATTAATTCCAGATAAATATCGAGATGGTTCCTTATTTGAGGCCATGGCCGATTACCTATCAAACTCCTAGTTCAAAAATTACCTGCCTTATCCTAATTTCCTATAATTCCTTCATTCGCCCATTGCTATGATATAAGTTGAAGTTTTAAAAAATGTAGAAAATAACGGGAAGTGGTAAATGGAAAATAGTAATGGTGCGAATGGCGTCTGTTATGACATAAAGTCGAGAAACGGACGTTAAACGCATTATTGTTATTATTATTATTATTTTAAATCTATACAGCGAACCATCGATTTACGAACGCAATATCGAGGGTTAGTCTGCAAAATGGCATAAGCGACGGTTTTCGTAAAATTGTGGTTTGCCTGAACTATCCTCATCAATTTCGATACAGTGGTCGGATGATGTGCTTTTGGTAAACTGCCTGAGCGACAAATTGCTGAATGCTAGTTTTAAAACAATCTAATCATGAAGCTTCCATAATAATATGGATAATAAACATAATAATATTAATAGAACGTTTTTTGACTTAGCAATAAAATTTTTTTAAATGTCGCAGCATGCAAACTTTTTCAGTCGATTTTAGTCCAGTATTCGTCCCTTTCAAAGTTTTTTTTTTTTAATGTTTGAGCTTCTCCGAAAAATCAGAACACAATAAAGCAAATTCAATGTTTGCAAGAAAAATAAAAATGTATTCAAATTCAAAGTAGATTAAAATTTAGTAGGCAACGAAAGGTATATTTTCCCCTTTAATATTTTAAATTTGTAATGCTTAAAACAAAAATAGATAAAAAATATTTAAATATATTCATCGCCCACGTGAACTCTTACCCACGCAATTTAAAAGAAAAACTAATTATTGTGAAATGTGTTTTTAACAAAACATGTGTTGATTACACTAACCTCAAGCAATAAAACAGGATTTAAATCTATGGATGTGTACATTCTTTTTTTTGAGTTTTATTTTTGAAACAGTTTGGATTATGCACCGACTGGCAATTTTAATTACAGATGCTATCTTCAGAAATGGTTTTTTTTCTGAATAGGTCAATGTTTAATATAGATAAGAATGTGCCAAGTTTTATAGAGAAAAATAATCTATATTTAACCAGGAAACTGAAAAAAAAATATTCATCAACGGTCAACAGGAAAACAATTTAAAATGCTTTTTTTATTTTTAACTGACTTAAAAAAACGGTTATCAATAGCCTTAGCAGCCGAGCGTATTAACATTATATTAAAAAAAATCGACATGACGTATATTTTTTGTGGGATTATTGTTAAGCCTCTGGTCAATTTGTTTACTAGATGTATTACTAGCTGTTGCTCGTGGCTTCGCTCACTTGAACGTCACGTCGGTTTTATAAGTTGTGCGCTAGGGAAGGAGTCTATCATAAATGTCTTGTTAGTTGTTAAATTTGGATTTAATTGGATTTGAATTATATTTTGGTTATATCTTGTATATGTTGACTTTTTAATTGACGCAGTGTTGGTAGTTGACGGTTATAAGTTATAAATAAGTCGACCAATTTTGTTCTGCTATTGTATAAAAAGTTTTGTTTCATTCTTTAATATTGATTTTGCTTCACAATTACAAAACAACGTACACATGTTTTCTGGTATTAAAACAATTTTTAACGCACGGAAATAAAAGATAATACAACTGTCTACCATTCAGAGCACAAAACAAGGATAAAATACATTACGCGAAAAAAATTCCTAATGAAGCTTTGTACGAAAATAGCTTTTAAGACGGTTTTGTCTCCTTCTTCGTCGTAGTATTTGAGGCTTCACACGCTAATGGAATTGCGGCAGTCTTCCTGCATATCTGAATACTTCATTTAAGGGCTTGATCTTGACTAATAAATTTATGTTATCATGACTATGCGCTGATTAAGAACGATTTATATATAGCTGTTTTCGTTTCTTTTGAACCGGAATTTCCTTTTTAACCCTTCAGTGGGCTCATACTGGGTTTGTTCGTAAAGCATCCAGTCGCGGCAGCGGACTCCCTAGCGGCGGAATTTGTAGTAGGGAGTATAAGCTAAGTAACGCACCAGACGACATTCGCGTCCGAGCTGTGACACAGTAAGAATCACGCGTGTGGCTAAAGTTGTTTTTGGAGTTTTTTTGTCACGGGAGAAAACGTCAAAAACGCATGGTTCAGTCCACACCGCAGTCGTTGTAACCACCAACCTTGCCACTATGTGAGCCCGGCGGACTTTTCCTGTTCCCAAAACTCAAAAACCTGAAAGGTTACTGTTTCGAAGATGTTCCCGACAGTTGACTTCCAGGGAATCTTTGCGGCGTGGAAATCGCTTTGGCAGCGGTGTATCTGTCGCAGGGAAATGATGAAAACGGAGATTTGATCCAATCCCTAAGGTAAATAATCAGTTCACGGAAGATATCTTCCGTGAATTGATCATTTATCATAGGGATTTGATCAAATCTCCGTTTTCGTCATTTTCCTGCAACAGAGAAACCTTGTAGACTACCAAGTTTAAATTTTCGCTTCAATCAAAAGAGACCACACTGTTGATCACGTATCGTGGAAATATTTAACTGCAAAAAATCGTAGCTAAACTGGGTCACCATTGCGTCCTCTTGAAGGTGAAAGCTGATTAACAAAAGCTTGTCTGTTGATACAATTTGAAAATCTTTTTTTGTCCGTTTCAATCCAATCCGTCCTCCGCTTTTCTCTGGCGTTTTTTGCGGTGCTTTTTCACGGTCCCGCAGTTTTATCCTGTATTATAGACGTATGTTTATAATCTGTCAGAGGTACTCAGATAATTACACGGTTTGAAAATCAATACAAAACTATTCAAGCACAAAACTCTTGGAGTGGTTTATAGCTAATGGGAATTTGCTGCAGCACTATTGGGATCTAATATATGGAAGGAGTGTATTTGTGACGTAAGCAATACGGCAACATGAAAGCGGTAATGAATTAATTACATATATGCATTGGCATTTGGTCTAATTAACTTGAGAAGAATTATAAACATACATTTACGCTTTGATTTATATATTAGCTTTTGCCAGTGGCTTTGTTGCTGCGAACGTAGAATTAATTGTTAAACCATAAGATAATACAGTACAATCTCGATATAACAAAGCTGAAAGGAATTAGAAAAGATTCGTTATATGAAGTGATTCGTTATAATAAAGTTTGTTATATAGAGGTTAGGTTGGTCTAAGATTCGTTTTAACAAGGTAAGAAAGCCCATTTTCTTCTGAAAACGTATCTTTAAACTTTAAAATTGTGGCCAATGTACTTGCGGGAATTTCGAACTTTTTAGCGATTTTTTTCTTTATACGATTCTCGTCTGCATACTTAATGATTTTTCGTTTCTCTGCGACGGTTAAGGAACACCTTTTTCGTTTCTCAGCTACTGCAACTTTAAATTTACTAACAACAGTGACCTACATCAAACAACAGTGATTGTTTTACGATAAATTTAACGTGTCTGAACCCGTCGAGATATGAATTGTTGTTATTGTGGAATTGTGTGTAATTGATTGGTAAGATACGTTACGTAAAGGTTATAAGTTGACAAAAATCGTTAAATGGGGGAAATTATACTTTCTATTTATATTCTACAATGATTTAAAATTCATTATAAAGATGTTTTTGATACAAAGTATTCGTAATGTAGAGGTATATTTTGCATTAACTCTTACGGTCAGTTCTAGGGGATTTCGAAAAAATTGTTAAATCGAGGAAATCGTTATTTTGAGGTTTATATTAAGTCTCAAAATTATTAATGTTATGGTTAACTAGTTAAAGCTCTGCCCGAAGAAGTTGAAATCATTTAACGAAACGTCGCAATATTTTAATTTAGTTTAACTATATTATATATATATATATATATATATATATATATATATATATATATATATATATATATATATATATATATATATATATATATATATATATATATATATATATATATATTTGTCCAATTTCCCGTTAAAAAATAAAACCAACTTGTTTATATTAAGGTTACACTGCATTGTACTGAACCCGAGGCCACACTCGTGTCTGGCCTGGTCCAGTATAGTGTGGCCATTCCGCCATTGGCAATGATCGTCAAATGTTGGAGGCTGGAAGGTATAGGAAGACTGGTTCCACGTCCGTGCCCAAACCGCATTGGGCCAGTGTGTAGCCAGTCTATGCCGCTGGTGCTTCATAGCAGCAGGGAAAAATATTGGAAGTGCATATTTGCGAATGTGGTCCTAGCTTTAATATTTCCGCAGTATCGATTTACCCTATTTTTATATCAATTTTTCGTTCAGCGTGTCCTATAAATAGATTATAGTTCTTGCGTGTAAAGTGGATTCCATACATAACTGTAAATTATAATATTATGACCAGTGATCAGTGAAGCCTGTATTATAGCAACTCATAGTGTACCAAGGTTATTACTGACCTGGAATACCGGCCCATATAACTTTTGTTAACCTTTTGTTTTATTTTTGTACACTCGCGTTGTGAATGTGATTAATAAGCCCTATAAACAACACGGCACAATAATATATGTATATAGGAAGTTTAGCTGTGCTCGAACTATATCATAAATTAACTTAAGGTAGTTGTCGTGGTTAAGGCACACCGTCAGAAAATTCTTAATTTTTGTATACTTATTAAGGACATGATAATACAATTACCCTGAAAATTTGAAGTCGATCGACCGTATATAATCCGAGATAAATTCAATTAAAAATTGGATAATTAACATTGATTGTATACGATCTCTGTAGTCCTGACCAGTTTCTTATTTATAAAAAAAGAACTAACTGTCAGAAACTTTCCAAAAACTGACAATCTTTCAATGCATTTGTTATAAGTTTAAAAAAAAAAGAAAAAATTTTTGATCGTCTAATTATTTATAAATAACGGTTTAAAGTTCAACAATTTATAGAAAAATGTACATGTATATGAATACTGTATGGGTTACGTTTCCACGGGTACAGTTTTGCGTACAAATTATCGATCACTTAGCTAGAAGCTAGTATACTTTTGTGGCTCGTATAATCCATAACTTTTTGACAATATTGTACCACGACAACTACTTTAAGCCGGCGCGTGGATCACCCTAATGTGTCATCTGTCTCACTCTGTCTCCTTTTATAATTGTAAATCACCGCTTCCACTAGCTTGGTTTTCGTGGAGGCGGATTATTTATGCGTAAAACCTGAATTTGTGCTACTTGCGAGTGTTTACTGAATATTGTTTGGGTATAGTGTAGTACCCAATCCAACAAACACGTTCCGTGAAATAGCATGCAATAAACATTAATACAAAGCATTTCCAGCGGTTTTTCCGAAATTAAAAAATTGTCTGTACCTATATACCTATACATCGAGTTGCATTGATGAAAAAAAAAAACGTTTTATTTTATGCGTTCTATGCATTGTACATGTTTCATATAATAATTAAAAAATGCAATCTAGTTACACCCGATTATCTTGCAGGATACGTAAAACTGTAAATTATGAACCGGAACCAGCATTTTTTAATTCTTACTCAGGGTCGGATTTACCATCAGGAGCAGTAGGCAATAGCCTAGGGCGGCAAACTTTTGGGGGCGCCATTCAGGGGAAAACAAACTTTTTTATTATTTAAAAATTTTCTCAATTCTAAGCAACGCTTATTTTGGTGACAAGAATTTCTCCACCCGGGGGTGTCCCCGCGGGGGGTTGGAGTCAACGCTAAGAATTCAAATGGCAAAGCCTATTTTTCTCTATTAGATTGTCTTTTCCATACAAAAATGAACATCTTTTGTCCGAGAAATGTTTTTTTTCAAGCAGAACTATATGTATTTTTTTATGAAGGTTTTTTTTTATCCACATTGTTGTAAAACTCGCTACTAGATGGCGTTAGGTGGAGTCGAAAGCTCCACTACTGTTGTTGCTGTCGTGTTTCATGTCAATCGCGTGCAGAGCCGCGAATAGAATAGAATAGAATGATTACTTTATTAGAAACCAAGAGGTATAATAGCGTCAGACATAAAAAATATTAATAAAAATACTGTTTTGTCCTAGAATTGCACGCGGCAATCGTATGGACAACTATCTATCAGCAATTTCTTTACTTTATTTTTGAAAATTGTAATACTTTGAATTGCTTTGATATCTGAGGGTAACATGTTATAATAATGTATCCCCTTGCAAAGCGGACTATTACTGTATTTAGTGGTTCTATATTTTAATATATATATATAATTATTGTTTCGGGTGCTATAAGTGTGTATATCAGAATTACGAATGAAATAACTAATGTTTTGTTTCATATATAAAATAAGCTCAAATATGTAGATGCCATAAAAAGTGAGAATTTTTTTGCTGATAAATAATTGTCTACACGATTGTCGCGTACGTAACTTGTAGATCGATCTGATTATCCTTTTCTGACAAATAAAAATCCTAGTATAGTATTCCTGACAAATAAAAATCCTAGTATAATATACTCTCAAAAATATCCTCGCAGGAAATCATTTATGTCAAGAACAAAAACTTGTACAATGTACATACATTTTTCGGTTAGATGTATCCACAGAAGCGTAGCGTGCCTTGGCGGGGCCCCGTATAAAAATTTGTTTGGGGGCCCTTCCCCCGTTGAAGTAAATGACTTAAACGGGGAAATCCCGCAGCCTGCGATAATCGATGTAGGATGTTGCCAACTTTTGAACGCACGCTTTACGCAGGAAAAAAAGAAATTGCTTTTTTTGACTTTTGTCATTTCTGAAATAAAAAAAAATTGGGAAGTTTTTATTAATTTTTGCTTATGCACGTTGGGGGCCCCCGTGGCCCGGGGACCCCGTATAATTGATACGGCAGATACGGCGGTAGCTACGCCCCTGTGTATCCAGTTCAAATTTCTAATCGATACGAAGAGGAGAAAAGAAAGAAACCCATAACGACAAATATAATTTATAATACTACACGATGATGACCAAAAACGCGTATCGCTGTATCCTTCAGCGCGGTTTGACTAGCGACGGTGGTCCTTGTCCTGGTCAGCCCGCCGCATTGCTGACATTCCTGACCGTTGTCACACTTTCTGTTTCTCTCGCTCTCTTTAAGAGATCAAACTGACCGTTGACCAGTGGCGTACGGGTTATTACTAGAGTTGGGTAACTCAGATCTGAACCGGTTCAAAGAGCCAACTCCGACAGAACATCCGTGAGAGCCGACTCACTTTTTTTTTGAGCCGACGGATCAACGGATCCGCATAGCTCAGTGAAACACAGAAGCACATTTTACACTTACGTATCAGTTCTTGCTTTGATGCATCTGTAAGCTCAAATGAGTCATGCATCACATGTTTGGCTATGCATTCTTGATTCTACACAGGTCGTGATATGATTGACTGAACTAGGTAACTCAGTGGCAGACTGCAGTAACATATTCAGAACTCGGCTCTTTTTGAACCGGTTCAGTGAGCCGGCTCACATACGGGATCCAGATGCAAAGATGCAGATCACTAAAAAGACCCGTTTTTTCCATCTCTAGTTATTACTTTCAACCGAAATTAGTATTTTTAATCACTCCACCGATTAAAAAACAGGAGCAATATGCGTTTAAGTGTTCTTGTGTGCGTCTTAACACGGAAACGACCCAGCAGTTTTTTTATACGATGGAACATTTTTGTGGGAACGTTTATAAGATTAAAAGAAAAACGGCTAAGCGCTTTTTTGACACACACATGATAGAAGGCCCGTTAAAATCGATTTTAGTTATGTTTAAATTTTTTGTAAATTATTTTTACTGCAGAATTCGTTATAATTTTCATTGAAAGTACTAACTAAAAGTTACATTCAGGATTTTTTAAAAATATTTTTGCGTCGATAGATTAGAAATTAAATGAGGGGACGCTTTGATAACGACGTTGAAAGCAGACAAACATTTACAGAAAAACGTATTTTAACTATGCCGTCCATATAATATGTCTATTTTACTTTATATGTTTTATTAAACGACGTATCCATAATAATATTATGATACGTTTCAGGTTATCCATGGACATAACACAAGGAATAATTCTAATATTATTTTACCAAAATCGACACTAACGTTGTTTAACAAGAGCGCCGAATATCACGCTCTGAAAATGTTTAATAAATTGCCACACAGTTTAAAAAATCTACACATTTAAAAGAGAATTAAAGGCTGCTCTTCTTAAACAATGTCTGTATAAGATAGATGATTTTGTTATAAATGAATAATACATATCTTTCTTTTTTGACGAATCCTATACATATTTGTATGTCTTTGGATCAATAAATTCTATTCTATTCTATTCATATCTTGGGACTGAAGGGTTAAGATCGAAAGGTCCTAAAACATTTTTTGTTGCATTTTAGGAGACCTATATAAAAACACGCCACTCGTTTGGATATGTGGATAAAAATATTTGAGTATACTTTATGATCCGAAATATATTTTATCAAAATCGATCGAGCCATTTTTTTATAATGGCATATTAAAATGCTAACTTTTTTGTGTTATTAGTATTTCTAATGTTCAATATACGTCAAAGTGAGAAGTTGGTCTTTTGAACCTTAGGGTCGCTTGTTTTTAGTGCATTTGCCATAAGGCAACATACACTATTGGCGTCGGTCGGATGGCGGGACCTAGGGGTCGGACCAAAATTTCTCGACGTTTCATAACCTCCTAAACACGTTGGCACCATTTTTAAAAATGTTTATATATATATATGTATATATATATATATATATTTATATATATATATATGTGTACGCGCGATAACTTTCGAAAGAGTTAATTGATTTCAACGAAATTTGGGCCACGTGTTGAAACCCATCACCGCAAGAAGCTTATTTAAAATGGGCCTAATCGGGCTATTTGAAGGATAGTTTTTAGGGGTTGAAAACTGTTTTTGGGCCCCAAAATACCGAAAAAATTCTCCGAATCGTTTCAAAATTGAAATTTAACCCTCTGGTAGTGATTAAAAAGTGTCCCCACAATTTTAATAAAATCGGCCCGACAGGACCGGATTTACAAATTTTATGAAAACACTAGTTTGCAGATAGTGACTTATTTATTGAAGGGTGTATTTAATTCGGTGTAGACGTTAGATTGATAATAATATTACAATTAAGAAAAAAATGTTATTTTAGGGGGTGTATTAAGGGGTTAAATTTTTTATTTTGCCCAAAAACAAACTTAATTTCACATAATAAAAGTATAAAACCACACGGCCCTACACAAGCAAATACACTATATTGTCGGCAGGGTTTTGGCACTGCGACTGGGGTTTTTTTTATTCAGTTCGTGTGACCATATTAGTAAAATATGTGTAAAACAAAAATAAAACATGCTCATATTAACGTATCGCATGTCGAGTTACAAATTATAAGTATGATAGGCGTATATAAAAATGTTTAATCAATGACGATTGCACAATTAGCAGTTTCAGTAACTTTCTTTGTGACGAAAACATACAAAAGTAATTATTTTTAATAGCTGCCCACGGAAAAACGCCTCGCCTACCATCAATTGTTGTGAAATATTTTTTATAGATTGTATAAAACGTCCAACAAATTTATTGAAGCTATGTAGTTAAAGTGTTTACATACGTTTTTTTTTGTGTATTTGTAAATAAAACGTGATATTTTTATTTATTTGGGAACCGGAAATGTCGAAGAATTTATTGACAACACAGTTGTAGTATGATAGAAAAATATAACGGTGTGAAGAAAGTTTTTTGTTACTTGATATTTGGTTATTGTGAAAATTGAATTTATCTTAAAATTTTATGATTTTTGTTTTTCCAGACGAATTAAGGTAGTTGTCGTGGTTAAGGCATAACGTCAGAAAATTCTTAATTTTTGTATACTTATTAAGGACATGATAATACAATTACCCTGAAAATTTGAAGTCGATCGACCGTATATAATCCGAGATAAATTCAATTAAAAATTGGATAATTAACATTGATTGTATACGATTTATGTAATTCTGAACCAGTTTCTTATTTATAAAAAAAGAACTAACTGTCAGAAACTTTCCAAAAACTGACAGTCTTTCAATGCATTTGTTATGAGTTTAAAAAAAATAAGAAGACATTTTTGATCGTCTAATTATTTATAAATAACGGTTTAAAGTTCAACAATTTATAGAAAAGTATACATGCATATGAATACTGTATGGGTTACGTTTCCACGGGTACAGTCTTGCGTACAAATTATGGATCACTTAGCTACAAGCTAGTATACTTTTGTGGCGCGTATAATCTATAACTTTCTGATAATATTGTACCACGACAACTACCTTAATGAATCATCAGATATGTAACTGCCCTGTTGTAATTTACAGGTTTTTCATTGTCTCGAAAAAAACTCTGTTCATTTCATAAATCTAGAAATGTTAGCCTAATGAAATATATTTGATCTGTTAGTGTTTCAAAAACTTTCACGAAGTTATGCGACCATTTTACCGCTTGGTTTTGCATATATGGAACTTACTAGCCGCTACCCAATTAAGGAGAAATATGGTAGGGACAAATGTAGTAGAGCTCTCGGCTCCACCGTATTTGGCGACTTACAACAAAGTGGGTAGCATAAAAACCCCGTCTCCATGAAAAAATACGTAGATGTGCCAACTTTCATGATGATGGCGATGGGTCAAACGGTCTCAAAATCTGTTAATCCCAGACAGATATCAATTTTATATAGATTATCGATTATTTTTTAACCATGGAAGCAAAAACGAGTTAGTTTTATTAGTGAATGTACATTTCGAGAGCAATACACTAAATATACTAGTGAACCTAAAATTAAAAAAAAAAACGTTTAAAACAGCTTTTAATATGAAGTTTAATACTGGAAGCTTGCTTTGGAATTGTGATAATACATAAGATTCCACCTCGATTGTCCGTACTCTCTATAACTATTTTCGTTTTGAAGTTCAGACATTTTAGATCCTCACTGTAAAATCCATAGCCCGTCTTTATTCAATTGATTATTTTATATAAAAAAATAAATAATAGAACCACGCATTCAACACAACATACACGTCTATGTCTCAAGGCTACATTTTTGCATTTTAAAATCAGTTGAATTGTAGCTTTAGATGCAGTGGCGTGCCTCCTCTAATATTATACAAAAAGTTCTCTTGTTCTGACTTATTAGTAATTCATCGCGTATTCTTCTATCTTTATGAATTCAATGAGTATAAAACACAATGAACATTAATGACAGCAAGGAAATATGTTATTACATGCGTTTTCAATTTTTACAAACTTTTTATTATAACTTCATTTGTTTGACGTCTAATTTTGTAATCGAATTTTGACCCACTTCCACAAATCCAATCAACTTGAAGTTTTACACACATACGCAGTTTCGAAGATAATACTAAGTTTTTTTTATCCTAAACACAATAAAATAAAGTCCCTCCTAGTCATCTATCTGTCTGTATGTATGTATGTATTGCATCAGCTTATCTCGAAAACTAGTAAACGGATTTGAATGCGATTTTGACCATTTGGTAGCTTTTCATCTTCAAAAAAGAAAATTTTGGGTTTCGGTAGATCTGATTTGCGAAAATCAAGTTTTCATCGGGGTCCTAGGAAGCTAATCTGACTATTTTTGGGTGGACGTCCGGAAATGCGTGTGTTTGTTAACAATTTTTTCTCGTATGATATCTTTATAGAACGAATCAGCCGATTGAGATCGGGTTTGCGACTTTCGAAAGTGTTTATTGAATCTTAGATACGTATGATTAGATTTTGGGGTAAATCAGTGAAGTAGTTTCAACGTTATTCAAAGAAAAATAACACTTTTTCACGTATTCGTCGCATTACTCCTAATCTACTTGTTTATATGCTGAACAGAAACTTAAATTAGCTTAAATATAAAGGCCTACAAAAAAATCAACATTTTTTTTAACTCAGACATTCTTACTATTTTTTCTTACTACTAGATCAATTTATTCTAGCGTATTTAACACATGGCGGGAAGTTAAACAGTACATTTACGAAACACGATCCGAATTATTTGTCGGGCCAACGTTCTGAAAGACTTTTCACGAGTAGGGTTGCCAGGCGTCCAGATAAAGCAGGACAGTTAGGCTTTTTGATTGCGTGTCCGGCCAAAATTAAACGGTGTCCGGCTTTTTAGGTTTTTTACATTTCGCAAACGAGCGAGGCCGAGTCGACTTATTTAACAATTGCCTTTATTTAATTTAAGAATAATTTAAAAATGTTTATCTAGAATTTAATTTTGACTGATGGCTTTATTTGAC
Source organism: Venustoraphidia nigricollis (assembly GCA_034508555.1). Classification (NCBI taxonomy): domain Eukaryota; kingdom Metazoa; phylum Arthropoda; class Insecta; order Raphidioptera; family Raphidiidae; genus Venustoraphidia; species Venustoraphidia nigricollis. The sequence goes on along the minus strand of JAVRKA010000044.1, from coordinate 1,554,940 downwards.
TGATAGAAAATAAATTATTTGGACTGATTTGGCGTTTTATTTATTTTTCATTAGAATTTAACAAGATTTATGGTAATAATCAAAAAAGCTTAATTCTACGTATTTTTTTTGTCGTACCTATTAATACTGAGAAAAAAATTCTCGATAACGCAGGGTGTCCGGCTTTTTTACCCAAATGTCCGGCCAAACTGGCTGGTCTGTTCGGCTTCCTGGCAACCCAATCGCGAGTATAATTTGAACGTGTAAAAAGCGCGAATGCTTATAGCAATAATCCCCCGGTAAGCTATTGACAGTCCCCGTTCTGTGTTCACCTATCGGCCGCTTTGTGGAGGCGATTCGCTTTTGTTTTTGTGCACAGTCTTCTATTTTTCGCACGAGACAATTTCTGTGTATATTTATATTCATGTCTGTCTGGCTGTGTGTCGGTATGTTTGCTAACAATGCACCGGTCACCGCCTTTGTAAGCAGAAGATGCCAACAGAATTTCTATACCAGTCTAGTGTTGAACAATAAACAGTTCTTTTCCAGTAACAGGTGTTACTGTTCCTATTCTTTAAAAAGAACATATTAAGTTCTGTCTAGCTCTTATGAAATAATTATCTTTAATTAGAAACGTTTACGGAAGTTTTGAAGGAGAGTTAAAAAAGCATTTCAGCAAGGGTTTTTCCTTATCCAATCGGGTAAGTGGCCTTATGACGAGGGCATTAGATTTACATTTGGGACGTATTAGGATCGAATCCTGCCGAAAGCAGATATGGCTAGAACTTTTCACTATTGCTTCTCGTCGGGAAACGGTAATTTTTGTATCGAATATCATCAGATTTTCCGTGGTTTCCCTCAATAATTCCAGATATCAATATATGGTCTTTATACAAGGACATGGCCGATTACTCAACAAATTCTTGACTCGCAACCTTGGGTGGATGATTCAATCGTTTACTCAGTGACGAATGGTACTACTTATTAGGAGTAGGCCGCCTCTCAAAAAACAAAACAAAGTAATATAAAATAAGCAATAACATTGGTAATCTCCAATTAGGATCTTAAGTTGACTTTTGATAATGTTATTGCTTATTTTATATTACTTTAAAGTTGACATACACACTTTTGTCGTATAGTAACATCTGCAAGGCTCTACTCCGCTCTGATTTTATCAGTTCAAAATTGACTTTGAACACCGACCGTCCAAACCGAGAAAATATATTACTCTGTGCCACTTATAAATGCTTATACCAAATGTCGGTAGCCTGAAACAAGAAGTAAATTCGGAGTCTCGTCCAACCTGATTATATCAGCATTCTTTTCAACTCAACTTGAAACTCGCTACTTTTAAAGGTTTATTTATGCACAGCCGATCCGTGTCCTGACTAGAGCTGTAAAAGTAACGAGAAATTGTGTACCCGCATGTATTCGTTACTAAAACAATCAGCACCCGTTACTTTCGTATCGTTACGTTACTCGTTACTTTAGAGTTTTGATACAATCAAGCACTAGCGTCCAGCTGCTAATACAATGACACGAGTGCGAGTCGATGCGATACTTCATGCGAGACTCGAACATGAAGTATCGCTTCGAGTCGCATTCGCGACATTGTTAAAATGATTTTAAGAAGAGGTTTATCACAAACAAGTAACAACATACGACAACAATATAATATGGAAAATTCTTTATTGAGACAACATTAACAATTAAAAACTCTGAAACAAAATAAAACATTCTTTAGTAAAATAAATAATAATGAAAAGAAACATTTGAGAAAAACAATAACTATCTCAAATTATTTATCCAAATTTTCAATTTTCAAATTATGCACTGTAAGTGTTAATGTTAAAAATATGCAAAAATACAAAATAGGCCTTTATGTTGTGAAAATTATTACTTACCTCATAAAAAATAGCAACACAACACTTTACACTACTCACCGAGCTACTCACTAAATATTATCTCTTCTAAAATAATGTTACAATGTACGGCGGTATGCGCAGCAATAACGTAATATTATATTTGTATTGTAATGTACCGAACGAATTCAAAATACATCAAAAATGAACGTACACATTACACACACGCATACGTACGACGCACGATGTATTCCAGTTCACGTTCACGTATGATTCGTATTCGTTCGTATAACTATAACGAATCAAACCTGGCTCTGTGTCTGTGACCAGCTCTGTGAATCAAACACTGACATACGACAAATGCGAGTAACGAAATTAATTTGTGAGTAACGATTCGGTACTTCGAGTCAGGCGATGTACCCGTTACTCAGTAACGAATACATACGGTTTGCTACAGCTCTAGTCCTGACCGAGGCAAAATAAAATTGGCATGTTTGTACTTTGTACATCACTGTGCTGTGTTCGTCATCCATTCCCGACTACAAATTATTGCCGCCGATGTTTTCCTGGTCGCTTGGAAAGGTCCACGGCTTATCTTTTTCGTTATTGTTTCATTTTTTCTTTTTCATTCAGCAGTATTATAACGTCATTACTCATTATCAATCAGATCTCCAGTAGGGAATGCCATTTTGATGACAACGTAATATAAGTTTGCATCTCCAAATATATAAATTGGACTCCCGGAAAGGTTCTGTATAAATGAACCTTCAAAGCTGTTGGGTAAAGTTATATTAAAATTGTCCACCAGGGCGTATCTTCTGCACAAATAGATGCAAACCTCACAAACTTATGGGTTCACTGTTATTCGTCCTTTATCCTTTTCGTATGTATTGTCCATATTTGAAAGGTCAGCGGCTGTTTTTTATGCACATAAAGCTACTCCGTGATCTAACGTTATTGATGTGTTTTTGATTGAAATATATATGCAATCTTTATATCTTATTATTGCGCTTTGAATTATAAATTGTATAGTTTTTGAAGAAAAGTGTTTATTTATTAATACTTCGAAATAAAATATCAAAGTTAAATAATTAAAAATGCTCTCAGAGATATTTGCAAAGACAGCTTTAACTAACAGATTTCAATGATTAGATATTACTATTTATTGCCATTAAGGCTGTCGGAACGCTTTGAATTTAAACCAAAAATAGAGCTTCGGCTGTCAACTGATTGCAGACTTCTTCGTCAACATTCTGCAAAAATTCTTTCTCTATAAGGAAGATAAAGGACAAATCTAGGTCTCTAATGGACTACTTTTGCAATTTATGTACGATTTACTAGAAAAAAGTTGGCATTAATTGTGCTAAAAAAACACACGTTTTCTATTTCACACTATGACCTTATTCGTACTTATTTCACAAAACTGTTCCATCACAAACCTAAAGTGACTCTTCCTTTTTCGGAAAAGATTTTTAAATCTTCAAAATATTTCCAAAAATTAGAGAAATCAATTGACAGCGGCATCCTTGCAAAACACATTTTTAGCCTCGTAGTTGGCACTAGCCAAAAATTGAAACGTGCGAATGATTTGAGCGAGACACAGCTAAAGAAGGTCACACCCACAATATGTCTTTTGCCTACCTTGCCCCTTACCGCTGGGTCTCCGCACAAACAAAATTCAGAGCGTTCCGACAGCCATAATATATTCAATAATGTATTGGCAATTGAAGCCATCGCAATGTTTTATGTAATCGATAGGTGCAATACGCAAAAAAATCATGGCATCGCCTATGTACGTAAACTTTTAAGATTATTTTTGATGGTTGTGCAAAAAATGTTTGGAATTTAAGAATTGTGGATTTAATGCCGCTATTCTGTATGATCGGTGTTAAAATTAACAGCGCTGTTAAATTTCCGTGTCACTTTAATATATTTGATGTTTATTTTTTTAGAAAGGAACAAAAAATTAACAGCACTAAATTTTTACATTGAATAGTTATAAACTGTCATTGCAGATGTTTACTCATCAATAAGGACTGTTAGGCTGTTTTGATATCGAATTTTAATCTTCAAAATTTTTATTTGAACGCAAAATAAATCGGTCAAAGAGCAATATTGAAATATTTCGATTGATACAAATAATCCATAAAATAAAAACAAAAATTTAATTTATATTAATTAGACCGTGTATTTTAATCGTCGTATAAACTAATAAATAATAATAATTGAATCATAATATTATGTTAAAAGATAATTGTTATCATGGCTGCAAGATTATTTGTAATCGATAAAATATCAGTAATGAAATAATATTGCATTTTTAAACACTATATGCATGCTTAAAAATCAATTACTGTAGTACTTCGACTAATGTGGTGTTATGATCGACGATTCTGTTTTTCATTATTTCGAAAAATAAACTTGGATTAATCCATCTTTAATTTAAAATATAGAACCGAAATGCTTTTACACTATCTTTCACAAAATATGGTTAAAAGGTTATTTGAAAATACACAGAGGACTTCAAAAAAATCGATATAAGCAGTTTTGTATTTTGGTCCCAGATTTATAAATACAGACATGTGAAATAGAAAAGACATGTTGTGGTATTATAGTATGCCTTCGTCATGACATCATCCTATGTAATCCGATATCTCTCATAAACTTGAACTTTTGTATGTAAATACGACAGGGAGTTTCCATTTTGTATATTGCATATAGAGAAATTAAAAGGCTATTGTATTTTAGGGTATAGTTGCTTAATTATGACCCTAAAAGTTCCATTAATCCGAGGAAATGTAAATACAATTGTTTTTATGTAAAGCCCACCCAGAATTAATTTTCAAGAACCTAATTTATTTTTCAAAAATTGATTCTGATTTTTATCGAAATGGAATTTTTATATTGAAAGATTGCACCCCATATCTCCGAAACTACGGAGCCTAAAAATTTGAAAAAATAGACAATATAGGGCCTCACTGCGTAGATTACAGGAAAACCTAAACAAAAATCCTAAGTCTCAAAGTTCTCACGGAAAACTGAATGTTACGGAACCCTCAAAACGCGAGTTCGGCTCGCACTTGATCGGTTTTTGTAAGTAAAATCTGTCACTTTATAGCAAAGGTTTTTAGTAAAATGAATAAATATTTTGGTAGCTGTTAATAAAATTTTGTCGACATTTAAATTCTGTCTAAAATATACTCATAATATTTGCATCAACAAAATTGTGACACCTGCAATAAATCGGATGGATGGATTCTTTTGTAGACTTTTTTCCGGAAATTGTTCAAGGTGACCAGTTTATTTCCAGACAAATATTTTAATTGATGTTTTATGTAACATATGCGTTACACATTTTAGCGCACCAATTAGTTTCATCTTGTCGAAAACTATAATTGTTTGTTTTAATACTCCGTTAATTATCACTTCTTTACGTCCGCTTGGCACCCTATAATTAAAATATTATACAACTTTGTTATAGTAGAATTTTTAAATTGTAATTGTGTGAGTTTTGCTTATCTTTAATTTGCACGGCATTTAAATAAAAGACAAACTAAGTCGACATGGTGTAAACATCTCTTTTTTTATATTGAATTTGTGGTAAAACAAGAATAGCAACGATTCTGCAATCATCCAGTTCTCCATTTTTTAGTACTATCAAGAAAGAGCACGGATGACCATAGCGAAAAATAGATCAACAGACTTAGAGAGATTTACTAAGCCGTTTTGAAATACAATTTAATCTTGAAAACTACATGAAACTATTTTATACAGCATTTACCACAAAATAAAGTTGAAAAAAACTTCCAAAAATTCGACATAGAGATCAGAAGTGTCTTTTGATCACCAATATCTAAAAATAGAAGAAAGAAATCTGAAAATGATTTGACAATTATCTTAGTTTGTGATCATGAAATTTTCGTTTTTATATGTGTAACAGCAGTCTAATGTCGTTGTGAAACTCCCTGTTATGTAGAACATTAGATTGTATTTGAAGCTAAATTTTGATCAAAATGCGTGAAAAAAATGTTGTTTCGAAGTGGAATGTGTGCAGAAAACAACGTTAAGTATATTTATACACAATTTAGAAAAAAAATGTAACAATTGATCAATTATTTTTCGAGCATGATTCAAAATTCTTCACTTCATTGTCATATCAATTTTTCTGACAACGCTTTCTGCCACTCAGCATTAGAATATTAATATAATTTGCAATTTTCAAATCAGTTTTGGGAACTTTTCGTCCATGCATTATAAAAACATAGTTTACATGTAGCGCTGATTTAAATTCATCGATAATAATTGACTGAGTGATATCGGTCTCGCTGTCATTTCATCGCTTGCACTTTACCTACGTCATTTATAATGGAATAGCGAGGCCGATGGCTAGGACAGCTGTTCGCTCCAGCTTGTCCAGTGGTCATGCCACAGGACAGGAAGAACAGACAGTGGGGCCCGACCGTAGGGTTGACATGAGTGATAGTTGAAGAACAGTTCACACTCCTCAAAATTATTTGTGGTAGCTAAAGAGTTTGAGCTGGATTAATATTTCTCACAACTTCGTTCTTTTTTGGAGTATACTTTTCCGAATTTAGCCGGCGTAATACCCAAAATAGCATTGTGTTGTCATTTCGTGACAAAAATAAATTTTAATGCGAATTCAGGTACAAAGTACGGTTGGACGATGAGCTGCATTCCGTTTGATAAATCACCATCATCATCATTTATTCCGATTGATGATTTAAGTTCAGAAAGACCTAAAGAATGATATTCTGAAGGTTGCTGAAATGAAGTTTTTACCATTCAATAACTTATTTATTAAGTTTATAAGCCCGGATTCGCCCGACTACAAGTTACATTGATTTTAAACGGGAGATTTAATGAGTGAAGTTATGGGATCTCATTCAGTTCGTTTGTTCAATAAAGTTAATATACCTTACTTGTTAACTTTTCTCGTTCGATCTCCGATTTAGCATTGCTACTCGAGTGAATCCGGGTCTATAAATTAAAAATTTTCTCTAATAAGCGATCCAATGGTAAAAACTTAATTCAAATCTGTTCAGCATAGTGAATTCAATCCAATTTTCACCCGGTTAAAACCGGGACAGTTAGCTATTATATACCTCTAAACTTTCTTCAAAAAAAAAAGTTATTGAATGGTAAAAACCGCTCTCAAATCTGTTTAGTAGTTCTCGCGTTTTTAGCCAACATAGACAGAAACCTTCAGTATTTCATTCTTTAGGTCTTCGTGAACTTAAATTATCAATCGGAAGAAATCCATTTTTCAAACGGGATGTATTTTTTTAAATTGTAATGATACGCAGCTATAGTAAATGCCTGTTAAATTCTGGATTTTGAATTTACTTTATTTTCATAGATAATACGAGATATTATAATCCAAGGTGTTGACAGTGTTTTGATTGGTTGAATTTACTTTTAACGTATGGACGGCCCTGTAAACGTTTTAACATCTGTCATTTGAATGGTAAATAAGAATGTTTTCAATTTAAGTACAGCCGTACCGACAATTAAAACATATTTTTCCACTTTTCCCGTTCATTGGCAACGTGCTGTGCGTATCTCAATCGAGAACGCGGGATGGACTCTGAAAATTTCGCCAATTGCGTGAATTAGCACATTGACCTTTGATCTTTACGCGTGGAGCATACGGAATTGTATTTTTCCTCATTGAATAAATTGAATAAATAACACGCAACGCTCTATGATACTCGTACAATGAATTTTTCCAAATTATAGTTTATATTTGACAAGCATGCTTGTCAGCTAGCACATGTCTTTTTGACGCCTTTTAAAAAACTTGAATATATAAAAACTTGTATATATATATATATATATATATATATATATATATATATATATATATATATACATTTTTAAAAATGATGCCAAAGTGTTTAGGAGGCTATGAAACGTCGAGAAATTTTGGTCCGACCCCTAGGTCCCGCCATCCGACCGATGCCAATAGTGTATGTTGCCATATGGCAAATACACTAATAATAAATATTTGTGGCTATATTACGTACTTATGCACGATTTAAAACACTCCCAAAACTAGTCAACATCCCTATTAGTTAGATATATCTACGTTTCTGTCGCGCTCTTTGTCTTTGTTCGCCTGTCCACCGTCGTCACAAGCACACGCAGTCTGTAATAAGACGCGACATGATAATTAACGCGCATCCTGCGTGCGGTGGAGAGGGTGCGCGAGGACACGATATGTGCGGACAGCTGGAAAACTGCGTATACGCCACGGACAACGCGTGGGGAATGGCGAAGGACATCCGAATCCGATAAGAATAGATTAACCCAGCGTTTCGTAAACTAGAATCCCGATTTTGTGAGTGTATCTGAGGGAGGTCGCGGACTCATCTCTGGAATATACTTAAAGAAAAATGACTGTCGCTTACACTTTACACTTACCAACACTATAGAAATTCGGCAGAGACTATTAGTGTATTTGCACACATACTATTGACATCGGTTGGATGATAGGACCTAGGGGTCGGACGAAAATTTCTCGATGTTTCACATCATTCTAAGCAACTTGGCACCATTTTTGAAAATATGTATATGTGTATGTATAGACAGAGGTAATTGATTTAAGCGAAATTTGGTCCAATTTAATGGTGGACTTGAGGGATTGAAAAATGTTTTAGGGCCCAAAAATACCGAAAAAAATCTCAAAGTCGTTTTAAAAATGACATTTAACCTTTTAATAGCAATTAAAAAGTGCCACTAAAATTTTAAAAAATCGGACCGACAGTGCCGGATTTACAAGTTTTATGAAAACTCTAGTTTGCAAATAATGAATTATTTACTGGAGTGTTTTTATTTTGGTGTAGATTTTCGATTGATAATAATAATGCAATTAAGAAAAAAAAGCTATTATTTTAAGGGGTGTATTAAATTAAAGTTTTTATTTTGCTCAGAAACAAACAGATTCACATCATAAAACCACACTGCCTGTATTAGCAAATACACTATATTGTTGGAAGGGTTTGGCATTGCGACCCGAGTTTTTTCTTAGGGGGGATGATTAATCCGCCTGTATTAGATATATTGAGACATTATTTTAATTTTCATGTGAATATTATTTTTAACCGACTTCAAAAAAAAAGGAGGAAGTCCTCGATTCGTCGAAATCTTTTTTTTTTTTTTTTGTATGTTTCCCGATTACTCGAAGACGCCGGAAACGATTTGGTAAATTCTTTTTTTGTTTGAAAGGGTATACATCCCAGGTGGTCCCATGGTCATCAGGCCAGGATCTGATGATGGAACCCTAGAGAAATCGAGGGAAATCTTCCAAAATGTGCGAAATCAAATCCACCACTAAAAAGGACAAAATAAAAAAATTAAAAAAAAAAATGTTAACCTCCTTCAAAAAAATCACTAAAAAGATGAAAATAATAAAATTTTGAGGTCGGAGCTAATTTCATTACAAAAAAATCACTAAAAAGATGAAAATAATGAAATTAGCTCCGACCTCAAAATTTCATTATTTTCATCTTTTTAGTGATTTTTTTGAAGGAGGTTAATCTCAAAGGGTCTTTGTACCGGTCTGAAATTCCCTGAGATATTATAACTAGGATATTATTGAAAAATAAAAATCCTCACAAGATACTAAAAAAAGGTAATTTATTACCAAAAACTAATAAAAATAGACTACATGTTTAATAAATTACCTTTTTTTATTATTATCTTGAGGATTTTTATTTTTCAATTCAAGAAGACACAAGAATCGGAGTCATCCTCAATCAGGATATTATTATTGCAAAATCTTTGATCAGGGTGATTTTCTTATTAGTTATAGTGATTTGGAACATGAAATAATGCCAATAAACAATATAGGATACTGGAAGTAATAACCTTGGTGCCGATGTTCTATATTTGTATTTAAAAATATAATAAATTATAGTTTTCGGATGTGTAGGCTTCCCCATTAATACCGTAATGACACTAATGACTATATAATACATGTAATACAGACTTACTACTTGAGAAACGTTCCTCTATTATCGGTAGGTATATATTATTATAGCATCTAATTGTCGTGAATGGAACGCAAGCTTAATGCGACTTAAGCGTAAACCGCGAGCGCGTGGAAGCGTTAACGATTTGACTAATCGGGCTGCGGTTTTCACACTTAAAGCACATGTCCCTTGTCATGATCGCTGATGATATACATAATTAACAAGTACTTGCACTAATAGTTCGGGCGTACTTCTAATGGAGTTACAAGAAAAGATTGATTGTTGTTTTCAAGTGTTGAGAATATTTTTTGTTTGCGTCTAACTTCAGACTGCAAGGTCAACCGTATGACAACCTGACTAATCGACAGTGTTGCCAACTCAGGAGGTTTCCCCCTAAATTTAGGGGAAAACAATTTATATAGGGAGTTCTTTGGGGGATAAATTTTTTCGGGGATATTTTTAGGGATAAAATTGTATTTATGTTATTTAAGGCTGGGCAGTATTAAATATAGTATTGGTAAATTCCTGTCCATAATTTAATTAAGTTTGAATCTTAGGGAATTGGACAGTAATAAAAAGAATTATTTTTGAATTAAAAAATTGTTTTGTAATTTTTTTAAAATCATTTATAAAATTGAAAGAAGAAGAAAATGAAAAGTTTACCATAAGATGTTAATAATTAACAATATAATCTAAGAATAAGGTATGACATAATTTTTTTAAAAAATATTTTATATATATAAAACTGTCATTGTCATTGTAATATATACTATTTTGTATTTTGTTGTTTGTTTTTTCAATTGTAGTTGCTGAAGAAGTTGTAATAAACAACGAAACGTCCAACTAATTCAAAAATAATTCTTTTTATTACTGTCCAATTCCCTAAGATTCAAACTTAATTAAATATAGTTTCTGAAATTATATTTTTCTAATTACTTCTTGACTAATTATAGATATTCAAATGTTTAATATATTAACTTAATTTTTTGTCTATAATCTATCTAAACTATTGGTCACCTAGAGTTGGGTAACTCAGATCTGAACCGGTTCAAAGAGCCGACTCCGACAGAAGATCCGTGAGAGCCGACTCACTTTTTTTTGAGCCGACGGATCAACGGATCCGCATGCTCAGTGAAACACTTAACACACAGAAGCACATTTTACACTTACGCATCACTTCTTGCTTTGATGCATCTGTCAGCTCAAGTGACTCATGCATCACATGTTTGGCTATGCATTCTTGATTCTATACAGGTCGTGATATGATTGACTGAACTAAGTAACTCAGTGGCAGACTGCAGTAACATATTCAGAACTCGGCTCTTTTTGAACCGGTTCAGTGAGCCGGCTCACATACGGGATCCAGATGCAAATAATGCAGATCACTAAAAAGACCCGTTTTTCCCATCTCTATGGTCACCTACACCAAAAACTTCCGCTAAAAATTTCTCAAAAAAGCCATAATAGATATTGAACAGTGTTTTTGATTGTATGCAGCAAATAATTAGCATAAATTTGTTATATTTAACTCACTGTTTTTGGGTACAGTGTATCAAAGGAGTTTTATGAAATTTGGTGAGTGCTATCCTGACGATATCTAGATTATTAGAAACGAAAGGTGACCTTTGAATCATTAGCAATTATATACGCACATCTCGCAATTACGGCCAATTAGTCGCCTGTCAAAAATCATTTCACTGATCTCGGCTAACCCCTAACATTGGGTATGGTACGCGTCAATTGCCGCTAAAGACAATAGATATTAATTGTTGTATATTGTATGAGTTATGAAGTATAGTCGACGCTTGTTTATCATGATCACTATTATTTAAACACTGAATAACGGTTTTTATTGTACCGGATTAGAATCTTCATTAAATGGATACGTTTTTCGAATTGTCAACTTAATGTATTCCATGTTTTTTTTCTCAACATCAAAATCAAGTAAAATTTTCTTGCGACAGAAAACTGTTCACAAAATAATTTTTTTTTTAGTGGACAAATGATAACTGAGCTCATGAAAATGTGTTTTTCGAAAAGATAAACCCTTCAAGATTATACAGTAGGACCTCGATTATCCGAACAGTCAAAATTGTCACCCTGTTCGGATTAATGAGGCGTTCGGGTTATAGTATGTATATATTTTAAAAGGTGAAATTAAACAGTTTTTTATAATTGAAAGTGAATGCAAATTTAAATCATTAAATATTATTTTCACCACTAAGTTTTAATTGGTGTATTGCATGTCTTTTTTTCAATTTGTCTAACCACCCTCTACTAGCAACAAACCCTCCGATGCCAAGTCTTTCATGGAAAAATTTGGCTTTTTCCATCACTATGTCACCTGACAAGGGGACAACTTTTCTTCGCTGCTCTAAAAACCACATAAATAAAGGCATTTTCAAGCTGGGGGCTTGTTCGGATTATCCGGGGTTCGGATAATTGAGGCCCTACTGTATTCAAAAAAATAACCAAACAAATCATAATATTTTTTAAATTAATTTTTTAGTAAGTAGTTGGCGATTTTAAGACAAAATACAAAAATTGCCGACAATAACCTCGTTTGTGATTGGAAATGACCTCTCCTGTCGTCTCACTTCGTTTTGACGTCGACTTTTGGAAGTTCTGATTTTCGTGTTTTTAGTGGATAACAAGAAGTCGACTACATTCGGCTACATATTAATTACATTTGATGTATATTCTAAGAATAATGTTTCGGTGATGTTTGAACGGTGTAGTTTTATTTGCTCATGCGTTGTGTAAAAAAGTTTTTGTTATTGGTTCATGTACATTGTGAACATGTACATAATAATGTATCGTATCACATTATCATATATCGTATACTGCACAAAAAGACATTGTTAATCATTCTTTCCATTAATTACATTCTCAGACTGTGTTAATGAACTGCGATAGCCATCCGTCAGCGGTATCAGATCGATGGTTTATACCTGATTTCTTCACACCTTTTAACAGCTATCCTCTGGGTGTATTTGTTTTTTCATTGATACGTCCAATAGGGATGTTGACTGTATTCAAATAAAATCATAATTTTAACGTTAAGGCTGTCGGAACGCTCTGAATTTTGTTTATGCTGAGACCCAGCGGTAAGGGACGAGGTAGGCAAAAGACATATTGTGGGTCTGACCTTCTTCATAGCTCTGTCTCGCTCAAATCATCCGCACGTTTCAATTTTTGGCTGGTGCCAACTACGAGGCTAAAAAATTTTATTGCAAGGGTGCCGCTCTCAATTGATTACTCTAATATTTGGAAATATTTTGAAGATTTAAAAAACTTTTCCGAAAAAGGAAGAGTCACTTTATAGGTTTGTGATTGAACAGTTTTGTGAAAAGTTTTTTAAATCTTCAAAATATTTCCAAAATTTAGAGTAATCAACTGACAATGGCACCCTTGTAACAGCATTTTTTAGCCTCGCAGTGTGGCTTAAATTCAGAGCGTTCCGACAGCCTTAATTACCTCTTTATAACATCCGGTATTGTACTTAACATTTTTCCGATCACTGGTTCAAACAGATGACAGTCGGGACGGGTTTAGTTGTAGACACAAAATTAATATGTCTTCAAACAACGACGATGCGATCGCGATGGTGGGAATGACGGCTCAGTTTTCGCTAACAAAAACCATTCACGGCGTGAAATCTGCACATCATCCTGCTGGTACTCTGACGGCGGGGAGCCAAATGACAAAAAGGAGGAAGACACGCACGGGTCACAAACCTTTTCTTCTGACCATGTGTGGATGCTTTGATCACGAACAAACTCATTTTTTGCACTCAAAAATACGCTCAGAACTTCGTGTGTCAGATCTGTTCACCGTATACATTTATTGTACGCGATTGAGATTAAATACAACAGTAGTAGAGCCTTCGGCTCCACCATGTTAAAATCTTGCCTCGGGAGGCGACAGTACTCAGTTTTGAACTATTTTTTTTATATACCTGTACTTCCACCATAAAATTACTGTACTTCCACCGTGCACTCAAATTTGGGATTTTTATTTTTTGGATAAGTTTGGATAAAATCCATGGCGCAGGATCAATAAAACAGCAATACTGAGATTAAAATTGCATTTTCACTAACGTTTCGATACGTTTTGCACCATCATTCAAATTTTATATAGTTAATTACTTTATTTTAAAGAAACAGTGTGTTATAGTGTTTGTCGTTTTCTAATGGTATTTTCTTTTTTTTACAGGTATGTGATCTCGAACTAGTAAATTCTAAAGCGCTCTTCTGGTTTGGAGTGATGTAGTAAGTACATATTTATTTAGTTTAAACAATTTCGATATGGGTAACTCTTGGAGCTTTCAAACATTATGTAATGACACACTTTTATTTTGTGAGAACATTCTGACTTTTCAGTCGTCAATAACAATAGCGCACTGAAAAAGCACGTTAAAATATGTAATCTAACAAATAAACTGCCTGGTTCGCACGACGTTAATTAGTTCATGTTTTTTCGAGGTGACGACGAAATCTATATTGTCTTGTTATTGCTCGAATCAAATTACGTTACAACAGTTGTCAAAAGTTGCTGTTTCAAATAAACATGTAATTTTAACAAAATTTTTCTGCCTAATTATAATCATGCATGTTAAAATCTACAGGGTAACAGTTAATGGCGTATTTATTTTAGGATAAATCCGTCGCTAGCCAAGTAAGAATGGATTCTCGTATCAGAAACGTGAATTTTAATATTACTCTAGTATTAGTTTTGTAAAGTGTATTGCTCTCTTAAAATAGCTTTTCCATAAAAAATATCTCGTGATATGTTACCTTGTTAAACCGTCTTTATATATAGGTGTATTGTTTATGTAAGCTATGCTTTAACTACTTGATGGGCTAACCAATTTGAATGATTACTACTCTGTTGCGCGTTTAGGAAGATGTCGAAATAGTTCTATATAATTGTTATTTAAATAAAATATAAGTCGGTTAATAACGTGCAAATTACGTATTGCACAGCTACTAAAAAGTCAAACATGTAACTTTTTATTTAAAAAAATGAACCCCTTTCGCAAAAAAGCTCCTAAAAGGATAAAAATATAATGAAATTTTGAGTTCGATGCTAAATTAATAAGCGTGTCTATATAAAACGTTTTAATCGTCAGATTGACGATGAACTAAGAATTTAATTATTTTTCTTTTTTGAGAGGCTTTTTGAAGGCAGTTCAATTTTTTTTATAGATTTTTTTTATTATAAATATATTGTCGCCCTGACTAATAAGACAATGATAACAATTGTTGTAATTGATTTTTTTAAGTCAAATAATTCTGTATCGCTAATAAAACAAAACATTATCACTATGACCTCACAATTTGACATTATCATGGGAACTGGAGAATTAACAAAACGCGATTATTTTAATGCCGTTATTTGGTTTAATCTTTTTTTTTGACTCCGCGATTTGTTTAGACATATTGCCACTTATTATCTAAGTTAATTGACAAATACATTATGTCTTAATTGATATTTTATTTTAAGTGATGATGTCAGATGTTAATTACATTTTTTCCAGTCTAGTGTTTTGACCGCGCGATTTGTTCTTTTTTATCGGTAAATTTTTAATACATTCATACATGTTTTTAATGTACAGTGAAGTTTTAATTGTACAAAGATTTATTATCATTATTAAGGCATGCAATCAGGACCGTATTAGCCCTCCGTGTAAACCGCATAATTTCGTCTTCGAGCTCATTTACGCTATTCTCGGGTGCATTTTGTCGTTTCAACAAGACTTATAGATCTAGGTGGTAGCCTTGTTGAATAATTACGCTTGACTCCGACGATAGTGTGAATGAAGACGAATTTATTGTTTTTTTGTTTTTTTCAAGACAAAATAATACTAATATGCTTAATACACCCGGTATAATCTAAAAACGCCCGGTATCACCGTATACCAGTATACATTATACGTCTTAATGTTTTTCGTGACACGTTACATTTTTTGCCTTACGGTTTTTCGTGACACGTTACATTTTTTCTCAGCTAGGTCCCCTCGCTAACCCGCGATAAGGAACTTCTTTCCAAAAATAAATTACACAAAAAATGACATTGGACTTTTCGATTTGGAATTTTACAAAAAAATATGTCCTTAAAAATCTCTTTTAAGTCACCCAGGGGCGTAGCTACCGCCGTATATGCCGTATCAATTATACGGGGCCCCCGGGCCACAGGGGCCCCCAACGTGCGTAAGCAAAAATTAATAAAAACTTCCCAATTTTTTTTTATTTCAGAAATGACAAACGTCAAAAAAAGCAATTTCTTTTTTTCCCGCGTAAAGCGTGCGTTCAAAAGTTGGCAACACCCTACATCGGTTATCGCGGGCTGCGGGATTTCCCCGTTTAAGTCACTTACTTCAACGGGGGAAGAGCCCCCAAACAAATTTTTATACGGGGCTCCGCCAAGGCACGGTACGCTTCTGAGTCACCCATCATATGTTACAGTCTATTATAAAAAATATCATAGTTTTCGAAAGCATAGATGTACATTAGGAAGGTCCTGGGTTCGAATCCTATTGCTTTTCGTCAGGAAACGGTGAATTCTGTACAGGTCATCTTGTTGAATTTTTACACCTCGTAAGGTCATTTGTCAAACTAGATTTTCTGACAATACGTTCTGCAACCGAACAGAGAAATTTTAATTAAGTTAGCTTCATGACATTGCATACAGTTTTAAACTTTCCAGCATTTTTATTTCTTTAGTATTCCCTGTTGGTTTTTTTCAGGAGACAAACTATGCGGTCAATATAGTACATACTCATACAATATAGCCAAGCGACGTAGTTAGCGGAACTAGAGCAGGCGGACTCTAGAAATATTGAAAGTGACATATTTGATCTGAAATAATCAGAAGTAACAAATCTCTCAGATCCATCACCTTACCACGTTATTTCAGTCTAGGAGATGAGCTTATTGTTTACTTTCCGGTAACCGGTACTTTGGTAACAGCGACTTTCAAGTACCAGTGATTTTTAGCAGCGACCGGTTTTCGAGTTTCAAGAACAGTTTAAACAACGATACCTACTTTACATATCTGAGTAGAATTTTTTGTTCGACCCACCTTATTAAAATTTTAAACACTATTTTCAAGTTTTGAATTCAAGTATTAGCGATCTGAAAATTCCAGTTTTCTGTCTTATTCCGTTTACAGCCTCTGACATACGGACTTATCACAGCAATTTATAGGATCCATTGAACCCTATGGGTACCGAACCCTGAAAAGACCATTGTTTTTTTAAATATTTCCAAGGTTCACCTACAGTACCAGTCACATAACATACTCGTCGCTATATGCTGTATAGCTTACACAGTCTACATTAGTCTATAGTAGTATTTTAGTAGTGGGCGTTGATTCAACTAACTAGTTAATTTAACTGCTAATTATCCATCAACGAATTAACTGTTTCTGTTTTTAGAATTAACTAGTTGACGATTCAACTACAGTAACAAAACACAAAGAACTCCTTCATTCAATGAACGAATCACAGTGTTCGTTATTAATTAAAGTCGATAAAATACAAATCGTCGCAACTTAATCTGAGGTCGCAATCATCGTGCCTAATGTTCTTTGCTGTTAATATAAAATAGTTAACGAAATCAATCGGGTTTTTCAACAAGTTGACGTGGCACAGTTTCGTTGATACTGAAATCATCAACGACCCGCCACTACCTAGTAGAAGCGAAGCAGACGACCTTAAGACCTCATCCCGTCTCCGTAATTCTATTTTCACTGCGCACAGCGCTGCGACAAAACCGTAGACAGTGTGTCGCTTTGTTTCACAGCACACTCTATTCTCTGGGGCCGTGTTTTCTGTTGTTCATGCTCGAACTTCGAGAAGACGTGTGAAATTTTCGACATACGGGTGTTCGTTGATCGGTGATATAATCACCGTTCTCCGTTGCAAGTTGCAACTAACCATGGACAAAACTTGTACTTTTTGATAGCAGCTGTTATTGTTATTTGAAAATAAATTGTCATAAATCTCCGTCAAAAATAACAACTTGTTAGTTAATATTACCTTTGGGAATCCCTATAATCTTAGTAAAAATATTGGTCATAAATTGATTAACTATTTACTGGTGTTTATTAACAGTTATTTAGGAACATATCCGGCATAAGCGGTTATTAAATAACAGTTCCTTAATATCCTGCAATTTTTTGCCGGTATTAGTTTCGTTATTGATTCTTTTGAAATAGGTTATCTTTCGGTCTTAATAAATAACTGTTATATGCTGTTATTTCATCACATTACAAGTTATGTAGCAAATTTTGGTAGTGGGTTGCACAATGGCGTGAGCAGGCAGACCATGAGATTCAAATTTCTTATCAGTTATAGCAAAATCGAAATAAAATCTAATCTGGCCATAAAAACACATTCAACAAGGAGTGTATTATTTTAATGCAGGCTCCGAATTTTTAACACATGTGGAAAAAATCTTCTAAGCTTTTATATTAACACCTTTTTTATTTCATTTGCATGCATGGGTGCCACCAGATGGTGACAAGAAGAAGCAGCTTACCCAGAATTGATCGAAAGGTGTCAAGTATAAAAAACGGGCTATATATCAAGTTTTAGTTTTGCATAATACGTTGCTTCAGAACAACGTCGGTATGGTGTAAGCTTGTCGTATTTTTATGATGTTATGAACTTCTGCTCGGTACTGTAAAATCTAAATTGTCAACTGTCACAGAGCAAAAGCAGTATGTAGTATGACACAATAATGTAATCAGATTATTACATTATGATGATACAATATCATGTCATGTTTAACATTTAAACATCTACAGTAGTGTAAAAGGTAGCAGGCTTTACTTAAAATAGTTTTTTCTTCACACCATACCGCAAGTACGTACTTCTGATTCGATTTAAAATAAAAAAGTATAACATTTATGCACTGTTGTAATCACAGGTGGAATTACTCGCATAGGTGGTCCTAAACAGGTTTGTCATGCGCAATGATACGTGAGACTGCCGTTTGTCATGTCACATTTTCGCCAGTAGATAGTGTAGAGGTAGTCATCTGCTGTTATTACATGGACATTATTAGATCCATGTGTCATTTACGTATAACCTCAACATTGCTCACTTGAAAGTAATTAATCTTTTTATATATTGGTGAAAGTGCGTACTTTCGACCCGGTATGAAGAAAAATAGTATAGGTCTATAATGGAATAAGCTCTATACGATTTCCGTAACCGAGTTTTGTGAAACTCGGTACAACTGTTCCGTAGCAGTAGAGATGGGAAAAACGGGTCTTTTTAGTGATCTGCATCTTTGCATCTGGATCCCGTATGTGAGCCGGCTCACTAAAGCGGTTCAAAAAGAGCCGAGTTCTGAATATGTTACTGCAGTCTGCCACTGAGTTACCTAGTTCAGTCAATCATATCACGACCGGTATAGAATCAAGAATGCATAGCCAAACATGTGATGCATAAGTCATTTGAGCTAACAGATGCATCAAAGCAAGAACTGATACGTAAGTGTAAAATGCGCTTCTGTGTGTTAAGTGTTTCACTGAGTTATGCGGATCCGTTGATCCGTCGACTCAAAAAAAAAGTGAGTCGGCTCTCACGGATCTTCTATCGGAGTCGGCTCTTTGAACCGGTTCAGATCTGAGTTACCCAACTCTACGTAGCAGTAATCATAGTGAGTTTTTTTCTGTTTAATTTCCACTCTAGTGTACGGATCCGCACATATTGACCTTCGTGTGACATTTGTCAGTGTGTTTGTGTAAACCGAGAAATGGCGGTTACTGTTGTTTAAACAAGGGTTGCCAACCCTCCGGGTACGTGCCGCACGTTTGGAATAACAATTCCCTAATCTGGTTCAACTGTATGTCTTATTAGAAGGATACGCTATCTCTATATGTAAATAATTCCTTTTGGCTCCGTGCTTACTGAATAAAAGCGTTAAAAGACCAACGAAACAGTCTTTGGCAATTAAGAAATATACCTACACTCAAAAATAAATTTTCTTTTTTTATGGCCTCAACTATATTCATATTTAATAATTAATAATATTGACTCTACCAACAGTAATAGATATATTAACAAAATAAAATTACTTGCAATATACTGTTCAATTGATTTTTTATTTATATAAAGACGTTTCGACTAACAGTTTTAGTCCTTTTCAATTTTCAATATAAATAAAAAATCAATTGAACAGTATATTGCAAGTAATTTTATTTTGTTAATATATTCATATTTGCAATTTATTTTTATTTTTAGGGTTCCGTTCATCAGGTATAAAAACAGAACCCTTATTGGAACACTCTCGTGTCAGTCTGTTACAGCTTATATTTTCTTCCAATCTACTGAACGAAAAAAGTAGAAATTTGGTACATATATAGATTTAGATGACCCAATCATGGATGTATAGCGTAAATAAACAAATTCCAATTTTGGGAGCCAAATTAGAAAATTAAAATGAATATATTTTTTAAGTGCATCATATCTGACATCAAATGGACGGACTCGTTATGAGAAATATATTTTTTTTTATAATTTTAAAATGCGTACTTTAAAAGATATTAAAGAAACTATACGAAAATCGAGCACCTGCCATCTCCAAAACTACTGAGCCTAAAATTTTGATAAAAGTAGGGACTCATAGTTAACAGGAAAATCTCAACGAAAATCCGAAGTTCTCATGCGAGTTGGGATCGCACTTGACCATTTTTTTTAATATAGAATTTTGTTCGGTTTATTAGCTTAAAATTGATATAACCAACTATTTTCAAAGCTATTTCCAAATGACAGGTTTCTGGATAATTTGCGGCTGAACGCTGTCGGAACGCTCTGAATTTAAGCCAAAAATAGAGCTTCGGCTGTCAATTCTTTCTCTATAAGGAAGATCAAGGATAAATCTAGGTCTCTAATGGACTACTTTTGTAATTTATGTACGATTTACTAGAAAAAAGTTGGCATTAATTGTGCTAAAAAAACACACGTTTTCAATGCCACACTACGACCTTATTCGTACTTATTTTACAAAACTGTTCCATCACAAACCTAAAGTGACTCTTCCTTTTACGGAAAAGTTTTTTAAATTTTCAAAATATTTCCAAAAATTAGAGTAATCAATTGGCAGCGGCACCCTTGCAATAGCATATTTTAGCCTCGTAGTTGGCACCAGCCAAAAATTGAAACGTGCGGATGATTTGAGCGAGACAGAGCTAAAGAAGGCCATACCCACAATATGTCTTTTGCTTACCGCGCCCCTTCCCGCTGGGTCTCAGCACAGACAAAATTCAGAGCGTTCCGACAGCCTCAATCATCTACTTTCGTTAAGTTAATGTTTTTCCGACATCAGTAGCTAGAACGTAAGCCAAAAAATATGTAGTTCAAGTTTTATTTATAAGAAAGGGCTTTGATGATTGGACTAATTGTCAAAAACATGTTTTCTGTTGGCGCTTTGTTTCCAACAAGATTTTTTGTATGAATATATTATTAAAATTTCTATCGAAACAGTGTCGTATTATTAGTGTATTTGCCATATGGCAACATACACTATTGGCGTCGGTCGGATGGCGGGACCTAGGGGTCGGCCCAAAATTTCTCGACGTTTCATAACCTCCTAAACACTTTGGCACCATTTTTAAAAATGTTTATATATATATGTATATATATATATATTAATATATATATATATATATATATATATATATATATATATATATATATATATATATATATATATATATGTGTGTGTGTGTGCGGGCAATAACTTTCGAAAGAGTTAATTGATTTTAACGAAATTTGGTACACATGTTAGAATCCACCACCGCAAGAACCCTATTTAAAATGGACCCAATCGGACCATTTTTAGGGCAGTTTTTAGGGGTTGAAAAAAGTTTTTGGGCCCAAAAATACCTAAAAAATTCTCAGAATCGTTTCAAAATTGAAATTTAACCCTTCAATAGCAATTTAAAAGTGCTCCTAAAATTTTAATAAAATCGGCCCGACAGGACCGGATTTACAAATTTTCTGAAAACACCAGTTTGCAGATAGTGAGTTATTTACTGAAAGGTATTTTTAATTTTGGTGTAAACGTTCGATCGACAATAATAATGTAGTTAAGAAAAAAAATGTAATTTTAAGGGGCGTATTAAGGAGTCAATTTTTTTATTTTGCCCAAAAACCAACTTAAGTTCGCATAATAAAGCCACACTACCTATATTAGCAAATACACTATATGTCGGCAGGGTTTTGGCACTGCGACCCGGGTTTTTTACTATAAGAGCGCGTGACATACCTACGCGAAACTCTAAATATAAGTCTCAGTAACAGTCATTTCCCGCATAAACGCTTAGCATTGTTGGAATTTCAACAGGACGTATATACGTCAGTTTCCATTATATTGTGTTGGAATGTGTTTTCAGTTTTAGAACGGAAAGTTGACTTTCGCGTTTTTGATGCGAGCGAAAAACAAGACGGAGCGAATAAATTGTTGGAATTGTTGTCATTTAGTTGGGATAACACGGGTATACGTTTGTTTTATATTATGTATACCTATATGTAGCTACCGTGTTCGGGACTCTACTTCCGGGCTGACAGGGAAGCCGAACGGTGCAACACATGCCTTAAGTACTCCTGGGAATTTACAGGCCGATCGACATTGAACGTCGTATTCTCGATTCAGAAATCTATATCTCACCAAACATATTGTTGGGTCTCCTAGTGACAACATTAATACTCTGCATTGTCGACCACAACATTGTTTTGTTTAAAGTTTCTATTAGCAACGCTTGAGAAACAAATTAAAATAATAATAATTTTAAATCTCGTTGTGATCAGACGCATTTAAACTTCGTCTTGATTAAATCAAATTTTATTGTGTTTTATTTATTTATTTTTTATTATATAATATAATGATCAAATACGATCATTATAATATGAATGTAGAGATGGGAAAAACGGGTCTTTTTAGTGATCTGCATTTTTGCATCTGGATCCCGTATGTGAGCCGGCTCACTGAACCGGTTCAAAAAGAGCCGAGTTCTGAATATGTTGCTGCAGTCTTGCCACTGAGTTACCTAGTTAAGTCAATCATATCACGACCTGTATAGAATCAAGAATGCATAGCCAAACATGTGATGCATGACTCATTTGAGCTGACAGATGCATCAAAGCAAGAACTGGTACGTAAGTGTAAAATGTGCTTCTGTGTGTTAAGTGTTTCACTGAGTTATGCGGATCCGTTGATCCGTCGGCTCAAAAAAAAGTGAGTCGGCTCTCACGGATCTTCTGTCGGAGTCGGTTCAGGTCTAAGTTACCCAACTCTAGTAAAATACAGCAACGATTATTCGAAATAAAGATACAGGTTACTCCAAATACTTAAAAGTTATCGTTATCGCCACTTTACGAACATTTTTTTTCGTAATAATTAAGTATTTTTATTTTCTGATCGTTTTTCATATTGCTGATAATATTGAATTCGGAATTCGAGAAAGTTGTATGAATCCGCCTTTCCGAGCATTGCGTCGTGCGTAGTTACCTCGACAGCTAAACGCACGACGTAGCGTGTAGGCAACCACACTAGCGCCACACTGTGCTTCCCCGAAATACAGATGGTATGCGTTCAATTTACAGTTTCCCTTCTTTAACAGCGAAACTCCTCTAGTTCCAGCTACTGGTTGGTATATTATACACTATAGCTAGGACCTACGTAGCTTAAATAGAGATCAGAAATAATCTGATCAATCGATGGTTGCTGTTGCCAAAATGATTGATTTCTAGATTGAAAAAAGATTGTATCTTGCCGATTTCGTTGTGTATCGGCATGGAAAATAAATAATAATGTAGGATTTGAGAATAGCCGAAGTTTTTGGGAAGCATAAAACATTACCGTGACACGTCTTTTGTCCGGTTCTAGAATCCAATTTGAAAATATCTATTCAAAATTTTTAGTTTACTGTGAAAATTAATTTTAATTTCAAAATATGAAGTAAGTCCAGCGAGTTTTAGTAAAAATATAGGTTTGTTGGCATATTAATAATACGGTAAAGCCGATGACTCCAGTACTGTTGTCAGTGCCGAGCGCTACAATCCCGCGAGGCAAGACTCGACAATAGGAAACGAAGTTTCTTAGTTTTAAATAAGTTTAAAATAATATGTAAGTTTTAAAAATTATATTAGCAAAAGTAAAGTAACGTTTACTAAGTATGAAAGATTTTGGGTTACGTTGGGTTTTTAGTGTTTTGTAGCTTTCACATTTTCTCAAGTTGCGCAAGTTCGTTAACTGTTTGCATCGCTTTACTTTTTTGTGGGAAGTCTTTAATGTTACAGGTTTTTAAGTTAAAATCCTAAGAGAGAAAACTTTATCCTTTCTCGTCTGTGTTAACTCTATCCTGCAATTTATACATCAACTAATAGACCAAGAGCTCGTGGATAAAAATTGCAGTGCTTCATAGGACAGACAGTGCCGGATTAGCCATGTAGCAAGAGTAGCAAATGCTACGGGCTCCGCGAATTTGGGGGCCCCGCGCTCCAACGCCTGTCTGACCGTAATAAAAAAATATTAATTTAGATAGGAGCGTAAAATATCTTGCATGCCGATATTGAAAGTGTTATCTCTAAATTTGCCCATATTAAATCCAGAAAAGTTTATTTGTAACAGTTTTTTTTATTTAATACCCTAAACTTGAGAACCTAAAGCAAACCAAGGGCCCCTTGACAAAATTTGCTACAGGCCCCGCGCTGGCTTAATCCGGCACTGAGGACAGAGGCAGATAATAATAATCAAATACAAGTATATATTGTAACATGAAATTTGAGAGAGACAGTTGCATGCAGTGTTTTAAAGAGTAAAGAAAGAGCGTTTAGTAAGATAATTTATTACTGGATATTGTATTATAAGTCTTAACTTGTGAGTATAAAAATAATTCGAATGATTTTGAATAACATCTCGAGATATTTTCACTTGAAATATCCTATCTTTAGTACATAAATGTTGCGAAGTTCTATCGTTTGCTGACAAGATTGGTTTTGTAAAAAGAATGTGAACCCAATTCAGCTTTTACAAAACACCGGTTTTTTTTTACACCTGACGGCAGAGAACTCAACACCCAAAATAGTAGTTAATCTTAAAATATATTGGCTTTTACAAAATTCTTGCATTTTTTGAACACGAGCTTTTGAACTATTTGCTGCCACTGTATTATACGTAAACTAAGAGAGCTTGTGTCAGAATTTCGCTCCGCAGCCACATCTTCTGGGACTACATTCCCTACTCTATAAACTCAACTCTCAGTTGATCTATGAAAGTCATAATTATTTTTTATTTATGTAATTTACCTACCTTAGCTTTACTCTACAGCAGGCCTGGGCAAATGGCGGCCCGCGGGCCGAATCCGGCCCGCGGTAGAATTTTGTCTGGCCCGTGAAGCATTGTATATATTATTATTAAAAACACAAATATTAGTTTTTGTCTAACATAAATTGGTGCATAAAAATTTTAGATAAAATGTTAAGCAATACTTATACACATTATCAGGGCCGGTGGGAGCCAAAATTTTCTCCCGGACACCCGCTCTTTTCAGCGCCTCCTATTCGAAAATATAATTATGATAATTGAACAATTACAGTATGTATAATAGTCGCACAATTTTATTAGTTATTATACTTATTGATCTAAGAAATTGACAATCTAAGAAGACGTTCTGTCAAATTAATAGTTTATGTAAATCACCACAGTACTTATTGCCAGCATTTGTTCTTCATGTTTTTTGTGACTGTTTGTGACTCAATCTATTAAGCATAGATGATAGTGGTAACACTTTTAATAACACCTTTGTATGATAATTGTAGTTTTATAATTATCTGATATTAATGTTTAAAAATTTTCTTTTCAATTTTTTTATTCAAATGACTTGATAAATAAATATTTTGATTCAAAAATGTTGGTTTTAAAATTAGAAAAAAAAAACTGTTTGGCCCGAGGTCAAATTTTCATCTGCAATGTGGCCCGACTATCAAAATATTTGCCCACCCCTGCTCTACAGTCTACAGGAAAAATTGTCCTACCCCCTATAAAATAACTGCTTAACACGCATGTAAAATGACCCATTACATCACTAGTGCTGTAAAGGAAAACAAAACTGGTCGCGCTATATCAATTCGATAGTAAATCACTGTTTGTCAGTTGTTTTTTTAGCTACTATTAGAAATGATGTTTGTTTAAAAGTGAGCTGTCAAAATCCAATCGATACTTTTACCACATGAATTTGTATCTGGCAGTTCGTCACAATTCCAATAACAACGATATTCGAAGGAAGCTTAACTTCACACCAACTCTATGTACCAATAAATAAAATGTGTCTGTCTTTGATTTCGATCTTCAATCAAATTTTCGATCTTTTTGGACTAGATTATAAATGCTCGACAACTGAGTTTGTGCGAATGAATTTTCAAGCAAAATAGATAACTTGTACGTTACATTTTTGAAGCGAAAAATGAAAAGATACCCTATTATTTTAAAAACGCACGTCAAAAATTTACTTTAAAATTGGCCCCAATACACCAAATCATGTGACCTGATGCCACGGCGTCGAATTTTCATGTCAGATCACAAGTATAACCTATTTATACACCTATTGCGTATCGGTGGTGACGTCAATATTCTGGGTGTAAAAAGTGAAAATGTTTCTATGGAAATAAATTACTGCACGAACGTAGTAAAATATGCAGTAATTACTTGTTGTGTTGTTACTTCGATGGAGTGACGTCACTTCTCTCTAATTGATGTGTTAAATTACGCTCCGTCCACTTAATTTATGACTTGGATTTTTTGTAGAAACGTGCCACATTTTAAATAAACCCTTCAGAATTGCATTTTCCGCATCGTTTGCTAGTTAAATATTAACATATATAATATCAAATTTTAGGTCTAATGCAGGTTCTCTATTGACTGGCAAACAAAAGATAGTATTTCATTAATTTAAGAAACTGACAAAAGTTTTCCAGTTCCATAATTTTCATTTTTCAAATGTGTATGGAACGGAGTATACTATTATATGAATGAACATGCTGCTGGATTAAAACAATTTCCTGGAATTGTGTCGGAGTGTGCGTTCGGTATTCCACAGTTTAGTTTGCAATGGGGCGCACACACGTGACGAACCGCGAACGCCCCACTGAATGGGGCCCGACGTCGTCGCGATGGGACGTAGACTGGTAGACGACCGGGCGGGCTCTGCCTGGCTGGCTGGTTGACTGTGTACGACGGCGGGAGTATTGATTGATACCGAGGGAAGCGTGTTCAGACGATATTAAGAGGCGTTTTCATGTCTCCGCTGTCGTTTCGTCTCAATCCTCGAGTGGGGTGCTTCGATCAAACCAGTAGACCTATTTTTACGTGGACGTCTCGCAAGGGATCAAATCATGACTGCCCCGAAGATGCACGATTGCACCAACATACGTTTTTTAAGGAACTGCCTCCTCCACTCCTAAATATTTGTAACTCGCGGTCTTTTTGAATTAAGCCAATTCAACAGAAAAGTCAACCATTATGTTGAAGACAATTTGAATCACTCAGATTGTAAAATATGCTCTCCGGAAATTTTAAACTGTAGCGTAAAATGTTATTAGCTATGATTAAGCATATTAAGCTTCACGAAATTTGGCTTACTGCTTAAAAATTTCAAACAAACACGTTTTTGCCCTAATAATTGAATAAAAAAACATGATATAATAGAAAACAGTATCACGGGTAATTGGAATAATGAAAATAAATCAATTTAAACACTCATTGATTGCAACGTTTCGTTTTTTTTATTAAGAGTTTCTCAAGCTCTCAATATGCTTAAACGATAGTTAAACTATAGTCTTAATAAAAAAAGACGAAACGTTGCAATCAATGAGTGTTTAAATTGATTTATTTTCATTATTCCAGTTACCCGTGATAGTGTTTTCTATTATAACATATATCTGGAAATGAACTTTAAAGATGAAAAAAACATGATGTTCGTCAATATTTCTATACAGCACGTCACGAGATTTTGAATTAAGGGAAGGTGTATTAACATTTTGAAGTTGTTTCTTTACAAATGTGTGTTAAAAATACTGACAAAGGCTTGCTCAATAATTTTTTTCAAATTAGTTCTTTCTGTACAAAAATTTGTGTTTCTCGTTTGTATCTGATTTTTAATAATTTATTTAAATCAAATACACTGTAAAAACTTGGCTAAAAGTCATACGGTAAGAATGCTACATATTTCTAGTTTGTTTTGAAGCATTAACATAAAAAATGAGTAAGATTTTTCACAGCTGCTCGGAAGATGCGAGAGAAAAAGAGAGTATATTGAACAGCTGATAAACAGTGACCTTAAATTTTTTAACAAAATCTTTCCGTCGCCGTCCCCTGCTATAGATAATTTACCTATAGAGATCAAAACTTAAAAAAAATATGTTTAAAAACATGGCTTTGAAATAGTGTTTTTTCCCAATTTTTATAGTGCAATCGTATCTTAATATTTCCTACAGTGATATAAAATGAATACTAAAGAAAATAACAAAGTTTTCTTATAAATTTTTCATTCGGTTCCCGCAGCTATGTAGATCAATCAGCGAAAAGCGTTTTACTAAAATTCTCGAACACAGACGGGGCCAATAAAGTCGTCACGTTAATAGAGTAATAATCTGCACCGCATGCGTTTGGCCCATTTTGGTTATTTTTTTTTACATACATAAAAGTTTTATCTATAATTATTTTTTATAGATGAAATGTACAACAGTTAATGATTTCATAAAAAGAAATTGTTTTCTTATTTGTATTGCTCCATTATTTTATTTTGCTTTTTCGGTTTTTTATCAGTATTTACATGTTATTTTATGATGGTGTTGATATATATTATTGTTGTCTGATTTTCTACCTACTTCGTGAAATATGCTAAATAATTGTGATAAGGAAATAACTTAGATTTCCATTTAGTAACTATAATATGTATTTTGAGTAGCGTAATAATGAAAACATAATTATCATCACATGATTTTGTTGCATAAACAGGGTTAACTAATTTAACCCTTTAAAAAACGATCTTTGTATGTGTGTTTTTGTGTGTGAGCGTGTTTTCATCTGTGGGGTTTAACTTTGTGTACCCATAATGTTGGTAGGCATGGTGTAGTGTTGTTTTAATAATTGCCTAGCGTGTTTATACACACGGGGATTACCCTATCCAAGTACTGATTATGTATTAATTTAATGGTTTACTTTCAACATTCGTTTAAAAAAAGTTGTCTACTGCAAAACAGCACGTTGCTGTTTTTTACAGGTCCGTTATTTAGAATTGCGTAGCTGTAAGCGATTAATGTCAAACGTTTTGGAGAGCTTTTCGATGTCAAAAAATGTGTAACTATTTTTGCTGTCTCTAAAAATGTTAACATAAGATGCAGGTCATTATCTAGTTTAGTTTAAAAGCTATAACATTTTGAATTACATGTTGCCTAAACTAAAATAGATATAGAACATGATTTTTGAAATAATTTTTTTTTGGTCGAACTGAAAAAGAAACAATGTTTTTGGAACATATGCTTTTAAATGCGTTCCAAAAACAACAATTGTGAATAAAGCACATGTAAAACGCGTTTCTTTTTCACCGGATTTTTCGATATTTTCGGAATAATAAACAGTCAAAATAACTATTCATGCAATATTTCATTTCATTTCTACAACATCTAGAATATTTTTAATTATTTCGATTTACACCTCATGCTGTACCGACAATTTTCTGTCGAATGTCACCTCTGGCACGCATCCGATAGGTTCACCATCCCTGGCTTTATTTATTATTCGATTAATCTCTAAAATTATCTGCTCCTAAATGTATTAGACATTTAATTAATAAACAAAACAAATTCTTATCGTTGTTTTTGATTTCAGATAAATATTTATTAGTTGATTTATTAGAAATAATGTCCGTTAATTGCTATTTGAGATTATATTATCAAGCTAGCCAATATGTATACTAAATTTCTTCGAGTGCCAATGTTCTCTTTCAAATTGGACCGATATATCGACATTTTTTTAAAGTTATATCGGTACCGATATCGATACTTGAAAAAAATATCGATACTTTTTGGCACTTCCGACATCCCTATCAACAGCATAAATGCACATACAGTGAATACTGACGCAGGCACGCACTGCGAGAACCGCGAAGGGTTGTCCAGAAGGGTGATGAAATAGGACGCGTTACCCGGTAGCCGCCGCCGGGCTGGGGACGGCAGGACGCGGAAGGCGGATGGACGGCGCCTAGTCTCGCGTACATACAACACACACACATACCATTCGCGCAATGTGTATTACAGTTTACTGTGTTAGCCAGTGATAGACAAACATCGTTCACTGGAAGGGCGAGTAAATGCACCCAATTGTGGGCTCTATTCCGCGTAAATTATGTAAAGCATTGGGTGAAAACATTTGGAGGCTAGAACTGGTCTTATAAAATCTAAATATATCTTTACAAACTACCTAAGTAGAGCGTTGCTATCCAGTTTTTATATTTGTAGAACTTCTAGGATAGGAATCCAAAATTTAGCGTATGGATCCAGAAAAAAGCCGTATTTAATGAATTTTGCAATTTAAATTGCAAAATTTAATTTAAATTGCAAATTTAAAATTGCAGTCTAAATTGCAAAATTCATTAAATACGGCTTTTTTCTGGATCCATAAGCTAAATTTTGGATTCCTATCCTAGAAGTTCTACAAATAAAATCTAAATCTTTCTACTATAAATAGTTGAATCTGTTCCTCTAAATGGAACTGTCGTGACAAGGTCACCATTCTGGATTGTGGTAGACAGAAATATTTAAAACTAAACAAGGTGCGACCGTTGAGGTACAGACAACCAACTCCCCAGTATGACCTTAACAAATTAAACTCGAGAAATCTTTTTCCAAAAAATCTAAAATATACTTTTTGCAGTCTTTTTGCTTAAACAAAAAAAAACCGATTTTGTTAAAATTTCTGTCGGGTCATATTGAATTTAATAGGCTTCGATTGGCACACTAACAAAATCAATAACATTTTTTATTCTAGAGATTTTATGTAAAGTCCACTTTTTTGTAATACTTTTGTTTAAACAAAAAAAAACTGCTGGATTGATTTTTATAAAACTTTTTCGGATCATATTGACATACGCTTTGATCGGCAACCTAACGATGTCGATATCATTTTTTATTCGCGAGATTTTGTGTAAATTCTAATTTTTTGGGATCTAATCGGTTAAAAAAATGGCTGGACCGATTTTAAAAATATTTTTTTCTGATAACATTTACGTTAATACGCGTCGTTGGCATCCTAATGTAGTCGATATCATTTTTTATTTTCGAGATTTCGTGTGTAAAAGTAGTGTAGTGACCTTGAAACGTAAACATTTGTTAAAAATTTTGATTTCGATTTTCGAACCTATTACAGTAACTTCCCAATGTACTGGAAAGTTAATAATTTATAATCTACAGCGAACCCACCTTGAGTTTCCACTGTTAATGGAGGATCTACTTATTACACTTTTTTTGTACAAGATTTTATGCTCAATAATTCTTATATACATTATTTAACTGATTTAGCGTTAAATTACGTTTTTATTTCCATTTTACAAAGGTATCCGTTGATATTATTCAAAAATCATTTTTCATCTCGTCTTTCAGTGGAATTTTTTTCACCATGTGTAGTATTTTAGTACGACGAAAAGAAAATACAGTTTGAGAACTACTGTTTGAGCTCATCTCTTCCGCGATATTCGTAATGCATTATTTTGTTTCTTATATTGCGTTCGCATTGCTGTATTATCAGACCATGGCAGGAAGAGTTGAGTTATTGTATATTTTTATACGAAAGTAGCTGTGTTATTTTCAAAATGTCATTGCATTATGTTTGATCGAACGAGCAAAGCGTTTTTTCTCTACCGTTTTTAGTTTTTTCTTTGTCAGGTTGTCTCGATGATAACTAAACCAGTGAAATTTGACACAAGCATTTTTTGAACCTAGGACTTCGTAAATTGTCTCTTTCATAAAGACCCAAAACGATAAGGAAAAAAGGTAAATTATATTTTGTGTGTTTTTGTTTCAATTTTGGGTCTACAATATACAGATCCTCTCTGTATATTATAGACCCAAAATTGAAACACAAAATATAATTTATCTTTATTGAGAAAAGTCCTTGGTCGATGCAATTGAGCGAGCTTCATTTATTTCATTGTTGAAACAAAAATCGGGATATCAAATATGTCAATTGTTGCATTTCTTAACGGCATAGCAAATCCTGCAGAGTAGTGTACATGCAAAGGGCATTCACCTCGGAGTAGCAAAAAAATAAAAACAAATGCATGTAATATTGCCAACGTAATAAAAATGTATACATATTGTATAACAGCAATATAAAACAATAAAATGTACTTAAGTATGACGTATATATATGCGTTATATTACATTGTGTTGACCGATTACTGATTGTACAGGTTATCCATCAAAAAGTGATTATTTCTATAATAAAAATAAGGCTATTATATTACCACCTAAGGTATTATTACCGTCTTGATAAATTTCCATTCCGTCGTATGTTCCCGACGATATTGAGTCCGTTGTCGAGAATGAATCCTTTAAGATTTTCTGTAATTATTCATTCAGTACTTACCAGGCAACTTTCAGCTACAGAGCGTGATTTAGTTCTCCGTGATAAAACTAGGTAATCGAGTTCTTAGCTTCTGCGGAAACCAACAGAATCGCGAAGCAGACTGAGAACTGACCAAAATATCAAGACCTCTTTTTTAGCTCGGGAAGTAGTAGTAATCGGAGTATTCTGTTAGATTAATTGCTGTTCTTGGAATACTTAGGCACTAATCTGCTGCACGCAAAAGGCTGTGCTTATTGGGTCACTCCGTGCGCATACCCTAAACTCACTATAATCGTCCATTTCATGGCGATAGCTTTTTTGGGTGCTTCATTCTCAATAATCACAGTAAAGGAAGATTTGGTTTGAGGATCATAAATAAATAAGCTTTACCAAATTTTCGCTAATGGCCAACGTTTCGAGAATTATATTCACATCATCAGGGCCTTAAGCTGGTCGAATAGTGGTAAGGCCCTGATGATGTGAATATAATTCTCGAAACGTTGGCCATTAGCGATAATTTGGTAAAGCTTATTTATTTATGGTCCTCAAACCAAATCTTCCTTTACTGTGACATTCTATTGGATCAACACCACCATATACGAAGACATCCTCAATAATATTAACGCAAAATTGAAACATTATGTTAGCAAAACAAGTTGTGCTTTGTATTTATGTATTATTATTTTTTGACAAAAAGTTTTGGTAGTATCTCTTCTTCCATCACATTAAGGATTACAAAAAATAATTTTTTTCATTATTCAAAGAATGTTCAATTCATTTTCGAACCTCCAGCGCTAAGATAAATGACCTTATTATCTTAGCGCTGGAGGTTCGAAAATGAATTGAACATGCTTTGAATAATAAAGAAAAATTATTTTTTGTAATCCTTAATGTGATGGAAGAAGAGATACTACCAAAACTTTTGCATGGAATAAAATGAAATGCGTTTGGGCATGTACCGTCTATAAATATCTAATTCGGCCACCTTTGGTGACCAATATAGATTTGGGAATTACCATAATATTTTAATGTGTTCAGTTTAAAAATTGAATATCATTAGTGTCTTATAAAATATCACAATAATACAATTTAATAATAGTTGGTACGCAAATATAAAATATAGCAATTGACCGAAAACTTGACATTCAAACTTGAAGATCTAGTAAATTGTTTGAACAGTTATTTCCTAGAACATTATCAGCTGCAAACCAAATTGATCTTGTTCTTTACTGTTATTCCGCGTAGGTTTGCCAATTGGCAGTTTGAAACGAACTGACTTTACAAATAATTGTCTGCATAAATATTAATAGAGTTTGTAATAAGTTCGTTTGATTTCATAAGAAGATCACATCTATAAGATTGCAAGTAAATAATAACTTGATCTTTATTTACAGCGCTGCATTCTGCGGAAAAAAATGTCCGTGACGTCAGACAGATTGTTCATTTATAAGAAAACTGTTTATTGTTTGGGACCAAACTGTAAAATGTCGGTTAGGTGAAATGTTTTATTGTTATGCATATTTTTTTCGATATAAAATGCCTGATTAGAAAGTACAATAAACTTTTTTTTAAATACATCATCATGGGGTTGTAGATAGGATTGTCACCGAATTGGGGTTGCTGCGTGTATTTTTGGACATCGGGTTAACGTCGTAATTCTCCAGGTCGCTAAGCTGATTCCAGTAAGAATTACTTACTATAATAATTAAGAATAACAAAGAGTAATTCGTACTAAATAATACCAAAGACGATAGACGCTAATTGTGATATTATAGTAGGTGCATTAGTGTAATAATTTGTCATTTGCATAAAAACTAAAGGAATACTAAGTCTTATACTTACAGCTGCAAAGGCCCGGTTAATAACGTGCAAACTACGTATTTCAAAACCACTAGAAAGTAAAAAAGAATATGAAAAACACATTGAGTCTCACCCTCATAAGATCACATACGAAGTTTAACTTCTTTAGTTTTTATGTAGGTACGTCAAATTATAGAAATTGTTTTGTACTTCAATTGTTCGTAATTTTAAACGTCAGATTCAAGCCATTCATCCTTGTCTTTCTATTTTGCGAATCAAAATCCAACACACTATAAACTTCTGTCTTTGTCAGTTTCGTGTAATTTAGGGGACAAACTAATTTCCCCTTTATTTGTTTCATTATACTTCCCCTCGATTTCTTACTTTTTTTCAAACATATACGTCGCTAAAGAAGTTAAACTTCAAAAAAGGCCTCAAAACATTATTAATTCACGGGTTTTAACGACTTTTTATGAAAAAGTCCACTTTTTTTAAAAAGTCTTCATTGTTACAAAAATTCCGCAGTCGCTAACTCAAATGTTAACCATTTCTCGTATTATCTATATATACATAAATGTATATAATATTTTGTCTACGTATGTAGTTGTAGTATAGTATTGTCATAGTGTAACGAATACTATGGTATAGTACGCAATCTGCCGCCCTATCGATTCCTTCAGCACCAGTGTTGTGTCTACTTGCTTGCTCTGCTGGTTTCTAACGTTTCGCGATCTTCTCCCACGGCGCTTCCTGTCCGCCAGCACATTCTGACTTCTCAACATACATGTTGTCTCTTTCCAGATAGACCGTCTCTTTCTATCTGCGTTCACAAGGGAATGTGGCGTCTTTAGATTTGTAATACTTATCTACTATTAATTTAGTCGTTTGTTGTTTAGAAGTTGAGCGATCGTCTAGGCCTGAAGGGATGGTGGAAGATTAGACTTTTTTGAAGCTGTTCTTAACGCAGGCAGTCAACTATTAATGCTAGGTAGCAGAAATCAATGTCAAAATATTTGTTTTAACAATAACCTTAGTTTGTGATCATATAACTATCGTTTTTATACACTTATAGGAGTAGTGTTATGTCGTTATGACACTCCTTGTCAAGTAGAATATTAGATTGTCCTTGTACAAAAATGAATGATTGATCTACTATAAGAAAAATATCGTTTTTCAAGCTAAATTTTCAATCCATAGTTATTTTTTGAGCAGGATCTATTTGAAATTCTACTATGCTTTTCTTATGGAGAAATACATGTCACAATCTGAAGACCTTGTCAAATCGAATTTTTTGACAATGCTTGCTGCAACTGAGCATAAAGACTAAGAAAATTTGCCTTACTCCGTAACATTGATATTTTAAATAGCTCTCGCATGTAGTGGAAAACATATTTACAGGAACAAAATCTACTGTAGGGAACTGTGGAGTAACTGATGACTCAACCAGCGCGAACTGGTAGTTCCAAGGTCGTGTCCTGGCAGTGACACTTCTTTTTTTTTAGCCTTGTAACGTTCATGGCAACATAATTATCTTGAAACTGTAATTCGTTAATAAAAATAATTTCGTATTATAGAAAGCGATTATAAACGTTCAGTATTATAAATTTGCTAAAACGAAAGCTTCCACTTTAGTGTTAAGTTACTTCAATTATAATCGGCTTTACTAAATTAAACAAAAACATCTATTAATTTTCTTGTTATTTTCTGTACACTGAGTCTTGTATTATAATGGACATTACAATGCAACATAAGATCTAGGGATTTTTAGAGCTAAAATCTAGATCGCATATATTTAGGGCCATCTTACCCACTGGGCACGTGCCCAGGGCCCCACAATCGATGGGGCCCCCTAGTTCTTGCCGGATCAACATCCAATAACCGATACTGCCGACAAATATATCCATATATATTTTTAATAATGTATTTGTTAATTATTGATTTGCTTAGTAATTACGCTCTTTAAGAAAAAATACTTCTATTATTATCCTAAAGTGCCCAGGGCCTCCAATAGGTTAAACACGGCCCTGCATATATTTGATTTGGCAAAACTGTTTCATTGTAACGAAGAAATAGACTGTATATAAGTGATCGATGCGTTCATTGAAAAGGTAAAATGTAGTTAACGGTTTGAAACCAAGATAAATACCTGTAACTGTTCGAATGTGGAATTAATAAAGTGTTGAACTTTTTGTGAGGAGCTTTTCTGCGCGAACGAACAGAAGAACCCTTATCAAGAGCATCCCCTACACATAGAGAAAACGAGACGGTTGGATGCATCCAAACAACCCGTGTAATCCATACTCCTTGCGATATAACCTATACATATATACTACATGTAAAGTAGTCCATACGCCATGCATAATGTATGTATCTATTGCTGGAAATTTACCAGTTCCTGGAAGATTCTGGTTTGCCAAATTAACAAACTTCATTTCATTCGTGTTCCCGGAATTAGATATTTTACTAAGAATTATCTTTGCCATCTCGTATAAAGCTTGATTCAAACAACTTTTG
Organism: Venustoraphidia nigricollis; assembly: GCA_034508555.1. Lineage (NCBI taxonomy): Eukaryota > Metazoa > Arthropoda > Insecta > Raphidioptera > Raphidiidae > Venustoraphidia > Venustoraphidia nigricollis. The sequence continues at coordinate 1,518,157 of JAVRKA010000044.1, read as the reverse complement.
TTTTATAATAATAATCGCTCCCCCTCCCAATAACGACGACACACTGAATTGAAAATGTCAACGTTCGTTTCACTAATAAAACTAACGCAGTGGCGGATTTACAAATTTGCCGCCAGTAGGCTATTAAATTTTTGCCGCCCCTACAGACTTCTGAAATTCGATACCCTAGTTTGCAATCATATTAATTACAAAAACGAAGTTGTACAAAAAAAGATTTGTGTTGAAACATATTACACGTTGATTCAATTGCATGAGTGGACCTAGTAACATTTAAACATTTAGGTACATGGAGAAAAAAATTATAGTAATGAATAATGATTAATAAAAAAAGACGAAATTTTTTGGGCCAAATTTGCCGCCTCCTAAAACCTGCCGCCCTAGGCTTCAGCCTACTCAGCCTGCTGGTAAATCCGCCACTGAACTAACCCGTCTTGTTAAGGTTCTTCTTGGTACAAACCTGAATAAGCGCGCTTAACATACAAGCATAATATCTTTTTCTTTATATTTTGTCCATATAGTGGAGTGCCGTAAGGTTTATACCACGGAATCCAGGGCCAGTCAATGAATCTTCATAAAAACTGCTGAACTGCATTGTTAAAAGCTCAAATAAAAAAGTTAAAAAAAAAATTTTGTCGCTCTCGATTGCGGGGTGGATGTCACCTCTTCTCGGGGGTGAAAAATGTTTCGTTGAAAATAAGCACGGAAATGGATAGGTTGACTAATTCTAAGCAACTTTTGTTTTATAAAGTTTTTTCTGAAAGTCCATATTTTTCGACTTATTCGTGAGTGTAAGTGTCCGTACATTGTGTTATTATAGGGCAGAAAGTTGGCGTTTGTGAGTAACATACCTTTGAAAGTTCAAAGTGCATTGAAAGAACAAGATTAAATACGCAAATACCACAAAAAGGATATTGTTAGGCGAACTGTCAGATATAGTGTACAATTATCGCGTAGGATGGCGTCACTTTCGTTTACTGTCGACGAAAAAAGAATTTCCCGAGGGACGAGAACACTACTTTTGATCTGCGCACGCGCAACTTTTAAAGTCACGTCATTGGCTTGAAAATGCCAACTTTCGTCCCCGAAAACATGTATAATGATGCACTTTTAATCTTTGCATTATAAAAAAAAAAAAAAACCCGGGTCGCAGTGCCAAAACCCTGCCGACAATATAGTGTATTTGCTTGTATAGGGCCGTGTGGTTTTATACTTTTATTATGTGAAATTAAGTTTGTTTTTGGGCAAAATAAAAAATTTAACCCCTTAATACACCCCTTAAAATAACATTTTTTTCTTAATTGTAATATTATTATCAATCTAACGTCTACACCAAATTAAATACACCCTTCAATAAATAAGTCACTATCTGCAAACTAGTGTTTTCATAAAATTTGTAAATCCGGTCCTGTCGGGCCGATTTTATTAAAATTGTGGGGAAACTTTTTAATCACTACCAAAGGGTTAAATTTCAATTTTGAAACGATTCGGAGAATTTTTTCGGTATTTTGGGGCCCAAAAACATTTTTCAACCCCTAAAAACTACCCTTAAAATAGCCCGATTAGGCCCATTTTAAATAGGCTTCTTGCGGTGATGGATTTCAACATGTGGCCCGAATTTCGTTGAAATCAATTAACTCTTTCGAAAGTTATCGCGCGTACACATATATATATATATATATATATATATACGTATATAAATATATATATATATATATATATATATATATATACATATATATATAAACATTTTTAAAAATGGTGCCAAAGTGTTTAGGAGGTTATGAAACGTCGAGAAATTTTGGTCCGACCCCTAGGTCCCGCCATCCGACCGACGCCAATAGTGTATGTTGCCATATGGCAAATACACTAAAAAGAAAAGTACACTGATAAAACAATATTGTTATCACAGTGTGTTACATTACAGTGTTGTATTGTTATTATGTACTTATTTTTAGTACGTTGGTATTATGTAGCCGTACATCGTGCAGCTGGCCTTCTATTTACGGGTTATCGCTATCAGTAATGCAATAATACAGATTATATATTGTTTGTTTCTTATCTTATGTTGTGTTATGTTTCCATCTAGAAACAAACAAACAAACCGTGGAAATTGCACACTTTATTGTACCTTTTATTGAACTAAACACAATTTGTTTAAATATCGTGGGTGATCTACCGATATCACCTAACTCCAATTTATGCGATCATATTTAATAGGGATGTATGAATAGATTCCTCGTTAGTCGCATTTTGCACTTTCATGGAAGAATGACTCGTTTTAAACATATGTATAACTAGCTGCTCCCCGCGGCTCCGCCCGCGATTTTAATGATACACGGCAACAACAGTAGTGGAATCTTCATCAAGACCTAACAGCTACATTTTCAGTCCATAAAAATTGTATTTTAAAAATTAGACTGTATCATTGACACCCTTGTACTTCCCCCCTTTCCACACATTAGAAGACTATTTTAGTATCTCTACTCAACAAACCAAACATGTCTGCCAAATTTCATGTCTGGAAGTCTTAATAGTTTCGGAAAGTATCGTGATGACCTTTCAGTCACATTCATCCCCTATTGCCCCCCTTTAAGTTTTTATTTTGAGGCAAAAGGTAGCCTATGTCCTTCTTTAAGATGCAATCTATCTCCTCGTCAAATTTTATCGAAATCTGTTCAGCGGTTTAGGAGTGAAAGCGTAACAAACTCACATTCGCATTTATAATTTTAGTTAGGATGTCACATCTCGTCGTAATGTAACCCATTACGACACTAGGTATATGCAAGGTTAGTAGAGTACTATAAGTGGTCACGTCTGTGATTGGTTGAATTTATTGCTTAGATCATTCGAAACTCTTGGCTTGATTTTGCAATTATAATGAACGTTTGACAGTTAGGAAAAAGGTCAAGATCTAATATCTTTGCCCTATCTCCCGTTTCGTCTAGTCACACTTTGAACAATGTTAGCGCCCAACCTATCGTATTCTGCTAACCTTGAGGTATATGTACAATCTACTATTTAACTTTTTTCAGAGTCTATACTTTTCTCCTTGGTCTGTACACTACTCGAAAATAAAAATCCGTTAAGTAGGTACTTAAGTCAGTCGTGTTAATTACGTTGAAATCTTTTTCGATCGATTCGAAAGGGTTCCAGTAATTCAACTCGTATTTTTGAAGCTTGAGACACCAAAGGAACATTTAGCTACTACTTTGCTTGATTCTTTCGGGTATTGTCTCTACCTGACTGGATGATTCAAGGTTAGTAGAATACTGTAGGTTGGGCGTTGACATTGTTGAAAGTTTGATTAGGCGAGACGGGAGAGAGAGCGGAGCTAGTAGGTCTTGGAATCTTGCCACCAACTGTCAAACAGTCGTTATAATTGAAAAATCAAGGCAAGGGTTTCGCTTGACGTACGCAATTGATTCAACAAATCACCACCTTTTAGCCTCTTACGTCCAACCTATATAGTGTTAGTCTACTAACCTTGTGGATAATCGAGTATTTTTACTAGTGGAAACGTACTCGATTTTTCGAGTATCTGCAATACTCTTACATCCCTAGTATTTATATATCATAGTTTATGTGGTGAACATGCCGGCTGGAAATATCATAGGACGGTAAGTTAGATACCGACTTTTCGTGGACTGTTTTCAAATGTAAATTTTCAGAATATGCCCTGATTTAATAGTTTTTCAATAAATTGCAATTTAATTAAAAATAATGTAAAGATAAGTTTTAATAACAAATTGAATATCTTATTGGTACTGCACAAGCTGTTCACCCGGGTTTAAATCGCTATATTCTCCATCACTGCTCATCCCTCTTTTGTTGCATTTTAATAAAACATAGCCTGTGTTAGTCGTCATAAAGTAGGCTTTCAAACCGTGAACTTTTCTCATAGGTTCAGTGATTTTAGAGTTTTGAGGTAGCACAGATACAAACTTCTTTTATTAGTGTATTTGCCATATGGCAACATACACTATTGGCGTCGGTCGGATGGCGGGACCTAGGGGTCGGACCAAAATTTCTCGACGTTTCATAACCTCCTAAACACTTTGGCACTATTTTTAAAAATGTTTATATATATATATGTATATATATATGTATATATATATATATATATATATATATATATATATATATATATAGATATATTTATATACGTATATATATATTTATATGTGCGGGCAATAACTTTCGAAGGAGTTAATTAATTTTAACGAAATTTGGCATACATGTTGGAATCCATCACCGCACGAAGCCTATTTAAAATGGGCCCAATCGGGTCATTTTAAGGGTAGTTTTTAGGGGTTGAAAAAAGTTTTTGGGCCCAAAAATACCGAAAAAATTCTCAGAATCGTTTCAAAATTGAAATTTAACCCTTTAGTAGCAATTAAAAAGTGCTCCTAAAATTATAAGCAAATCAGCCCGACAGGACCGGACTTACAAATTTTATGAAAACACTAGTTTGCGTATACGAATTTACTTACTGAAGGTCGTATTTAATTTGGTGCAGATGTTGGATTGATAACAATATTTCAACTAATAAAATTATTATTGTAAGGGGTGTATTAAGGGGTTCAATTTTTTTTTATTTTGTCCAAAAACAAACTTAATTTCATTTAATAAAGCCACAATACCTGTATTAGCAAATACACTATATTGTCGGCAGGGTTTTGGCACTGCGACCCGGGTTTTTTATTTATAGCACTTATAACAGATATTAAAACTGGACGATCAAAGCATATTATTAGAAAACGTTGACAAAATTGTAATTTTTCAATAGAAAACCGGAAACGTTATAGATAAAAATCTCAAGTGGTTTAAATAGGTCATTGTTCGAAATTTAATAAAATTGATTTGTGTATGGAAAACATTTTTGAAAATTTCATTCAACTTTTCACGCATAAAAGTTTACGACTTCTATATTCACATATCGCAGCAAAAAGGTTTCTACACAAAGGTGTTCTCGTATTATTTGTGCTGTGTTTCACAAAATTGGTACTGAAATTTTTTGATAGCGTTATTGCTTCTTTCAGGATTGATTGTAATGCTTTGAATACTGTAAGAATAAAAAACTGTGGACAGCAAGGAAAAAGGATGTATGGCAAAACAATAATTTATTATCGTCGATACAATGAACAGCAAAATCTTTTTAATTTTATTCGATAAATATTAAACTTTCTTGACGTTTCAAAAAAGAGAGAAAATATTTAGAGAAGTAATGCGAAAATATACGAAACTGTGTATTAAGATTAGTACCAAAGACTAATGGTAAAAAATTGCAAGAATTTTGACAAAACAGTCAGACCTCATTTTGATAGAGCCAACCTAGTAAGTTGTCGGTTCTTTCAAAATCAGGTCTGACTTGACTTTTTTTATTATTACTTCAAAAGTGGGACAATGATGTTAATTAAAATCAAAGATCACTTTTCAAAATTTAACAAATATTTTTTCGTTTTAAGGTTCCTCGAATCCAAAAAAATATTTTTTTGAAAAAAAATCTGTTTGTTGATTTCGAGGAACCTTAAATCGAAAAAATATTTGTTAAATTTTGAAAAGTGATTTTTGATTTTAATTAGTATCATTGTCCCACTTTTGAAGTAATAATAAAAAAAGTCAAGTCAGACCTGATTTTGAAGAACCGACAACTAACTAGGTTGGCTCTATCAAAATGAGGTCTGACTGTTTTGTCGAAATTCTTGCAATTTTTTACCACTAGTTTTAAGGTTCCTCGAATTCAAAAAAATATTTTTTTGAAAAAAATCTGTTTGTTGATCTGTCCGTGAGCACGATACATGTCAAACGACCTAGCGGATCGAAACCAAATTTTGATAGGATTTTTACATGTACATAAATTGCAAGAGTCCTATTATTTTTGGCAAAAATCGATGCATACTCAGATAGATATGATAGATATGCCAGATGAAGTAGTTGAATCGTTAATTCTAAAAACAGAAAGAGTTGATTCGTTAACGAAACGATTAACAATTAATTTAACTAGTTCGTTGAATGAGCATCCGCCACTAACGTGAGCTAAAAAATTTAACGTCGAACGAATGAAATACGGCCGCTTTTGAACAACTTCGACGGAACTTTGCGGGAGAGACGAAACTTTTTCATGTCAAGGTATACATATACAGATATATACATTTATCACAGCTAAACATTGGTTTCCTTTTTTCGTTTTCACTTAAATGCCAGTCGGTCTACCCTTATTCCCCAAGACGTTCGCCGTCTTCCCCGCTTCACTTTTTATTTTTTACGTTTTGCCATTTTTTTCCATTTTTTATTTCATTCGAATATACGGACATATTTTCTCGTTTTGTTTGTATAAGTTTAAAATAAAATATAAAAAGAACGAATTGTCGACCCCATTGTGATGTCTTTTATATACGTTAAATCAATAACAAATAAAATACGTTTTTTATTTTATTGTTTGTCCACCAAAAAACTACTTTCGTGTCGTGTATAATATTGGTAACACTTTTTATGTTTACAGATTCAATGGAAATATACAGATCGATTTAATATTAGGTAGAAATGCGATTTTTTTGTAGCTTTTCAACAATAATTTTCAAAAACGACGTGTTAGTTACTAACACTATAAGAGGAACAAAGATAGCAAAGCAGGCATAGTTTACGTAAACAACCCAATTATCTTGCAGATGACCAGTGCTAGTAAATTACTATCTGCTGGGCGTAAGAGGCTATAAAAGTGATCACGTCTGTGATTGGTTTGAATTGATTGCTTACGTCAATCGAAACCCTTGTCTTGATTTTCCAGTTATAATGAACGACTTTTGGGAAAACGGTTTCAAGGCCTACTAACCTCGCCCCTTCTCCCGTCTCGCCTAGTCACACTTTCAACAATGCTAACGCCAAATCTACACATACAGCTATATCAATAGTATCAAAGATCCTGTAATTATTACTTATCAGGATGTGAAAAACAGCTATTTTATAGGAGGCACGTGTCAAAAATGTAGTATATATCTCGAACGTAATGCTATTATGACTGTGACTTAAAACTCGCTGACACTCGTTTCCACTTGTGACAATTCGGACATGATAACTGCATTTACTTTCTGGAAACATAATCTACTAAGTATTATAAATTAAGCAAACGTGTATTTCTTATTAATTCGGACATTTAACAACCGCAGCCACATAAACAATCTTTTGTGAAATTCATAAGCCGGAAAATCTATAAATTCTAAATGACTACTCATAAAGCATACAGGTTTGCTAGTTAAATAAAATTAAGTGACATTATAAACGGCGCCATTATATTATTTTTATCAGTTGTCCTGTCGGTCGTTAATATTTGCAATTTAAACACTTGACACTTATGTTTATTAATTAAAAGATACCGTTTAGTGTAATAATGACTGCCTACTAATGTTAGAGAATGAAAATACGGAAGTGTAAATTTGAAAGGCAAATATCAAGAAAATGGCTAAGCGAATCTGTTAAACAACGGTTAAAGAGCGGGCGTTAAATAATCGTAAAATAAATAACTTATGTAGCAGAGGACACAAGACAAAGTGAGCTATGTAAATGGTTATTTTTAGGAGTAACGGAATCAGCGTTGCCAGACTTTTTTTTTGCCAAGTCGGGATTTTGGAACTTTTTGAGTGAAAAAAGCGGGATTCTTTCGTCGAAAGCGGGAAATAGTAAAAAAACGTATATAAACAAAAGTTTTTAAATATTTATCTTTTTATTTGAGTTCAAATTCCGTTTACGTGACAATAGATAGCAAAAATAGCCATAGAAAACGTATTTTAATAAAAATATGATATTTTAAATCAGATTTACCCTATCGTTAAATAGTTGAGTCTTATTCGTCTTCTGAATAAAAAAAATAAAAAAAACAGAAATCAAAATCAAAAAAGTTTTATTCATTAGAAAAATATGGCGTTTCAAGCAACAGTCTGAGGAGTGAGTGTTACAAATTGCAACTTACAATAAGAGAATAATTATTTACGCACGGTCGAGTTATCCCCGAAAAGCGGGACATTTAATTTTGATTTAAAAATCGGGACGTCCCGCCAAAATCGGACGTCATCCATTTTTAGTCCCTACTTCGCACGCTAAGCGTTTTCTCCTGCGTTGTTCAGCCAATGAAAAATATGTTTAACAACGTGTAACCTCGAATTAAATAAAAGTTTTTGTCTGAATGACCTATGACTGTTACGAAGTGAGATTGTAGAATTTGAAAATACAGAATTGGATTAGTTCCGATGGGTTGAATCCGCAAAAATCGGGACATCTGGCAACGCTAGATCCCATCACATAGTAGACGCGAAATGATTAAAAGTGCAGCATCGATTATAGCAAAAAAGGCCTTATTGGATTATTAAATTCCAAGCGCGCGATCGTTAAGTCACTAATCTTAATTTTTCGAAAATTTGACATTGGCCACGTTGTATTGGAACTTGTGACCACAGATCTTATAAAACTTACTACTCTTAACTTTCTCAATAACAGAACACAATAACTGTGCAGAAACTTAATACAGTAAAACTTACTTCCAAGTCGCTTATTCTTGATGATAATGAACGCAAATAAAAGTTCCGAGTAAGAACTGTGTATAAATACTTATGTTTGCTTTTAACGAACACTCGGATACAACGTAAGGAAATCTTTTTCCAGAATATTTGAATTTCGGTACAATAGCTTGTTCTCTAATGATCATAATTTGATAACCTACAAACTAGATCTTTTGGAATATCAGTGTATGTCGTTTAGAGGATATTCGTTTCTGGAATGTTTTTTATAGTGGTAAATGACTAATTTCTAGCTTGGTCACCGCTACAGCTCATAGGGTACTTAGAAGAAATTAGTTACTTCCAGAATGTATGCCTGGCTGTTTGTTTTGGATTAACTCAAAGACTGTTGAATTGATTTTGATCAAATTTAAACTGCTGTGTTTATTGTGTATAAGAAAATGTAAGTTATCGTGGCATGCAGGTTGAGCAGTAACCCAAAAACCAGCGTTGACTATGGCACTATGAATATAAATCTTTACTAAGTAAGAGTCATTTTAGAATGGAATCATATGCGTACATCGAAATCAACCCACATAAATTGTTACAAAAAATTATCCTGGGAGCGGAGTTAATCCTTGTATATTAAACTCGCCATTAGAGAGTTAATCGCTAGTGTGAGTAGTCATTGTTTGATACAGTCTGTATAGTAAACAATGTCGTTCATATATTGTGTAAATTATAGTATACACTACAATAATGTAATGATAATAATAGAGTTAAATGGTATAATAATAATAATGCACTAGACTCTCAGAGGCGTATTAAGATTGCAATAAGCAGTCTTCCGGAATTCATGTACTTACCATTTTCTTTGAGCATAAGTGTCCGTGCGTTGCTTATAGCAGTACACTATATTATACAAAAGAATTGAAGATATTTCTTAGGATAACCTAGGTGGCACAGGATCGAAGAAAGCAAATACTGAATTATGTAAATTGCATTTAATCTAACCTTTCGGCAAGCTTCTTGCCATCTTCAGAGAGTCAATGTTGTCCAAATGTTCAGTATCTTCTTACAATACTGAACAATTGGACAGCATTGACTCTCTGAAGATGGCAAGAAGCTTGCCGAAACGTTAGATTAAATGCAATTTACATAATTCAGTATTTGCTTTCTTCGATCCTGTGCCACCTAGGTTATCCTAAGAAATTTCTTCAATTCTACTTTCAAGGATCATCATCATTTTAGAGTTATTTTCGCCTACAAAAGAATGTTTTTCACTGAACCGGTCAGTTCGAGATATTAAGTACATCCTGGATTAAAGTTACAAAAAATAATTGATGTGGAACTTAATTGCGACTGTAAGATAGAAAAAAGACAAACAAGTGCGTTGTAACAATTTAACATTGTTTAACAGTCATCACGTAGGATGGCACCACTTTCGCTTATTTTCGATACTTTCATTGATACACGTATTACAAAAACTAATTGTACAGTTAAAGGCCGTACCTTTTTTAATGCGTTGAGTTAGAAGCTTAAATTTTTTACATCCGAATTATAGAGACGTAGAACTTGGTGTTTGATATTAATTTCAACTTGATATCTCTAGCTTGCCTTCCGCTGGACCGTCTGGCAATTTTCCGACGTCTAGGTCAGTCCGCCCCTGAAGATGCCTCCCCGGTCGATGGTTCGTTTATATGGACGGGTGAACCGTTTCATTGTTGCTAATGGTGTATCTCGTACAAAGATTAAAGCTTAAAGCGGTTAGAAAATCACTCATTCTCTAACGATGCATTTATTGTACGGGGTGGGCAGTGACGTTTTGAAATAGAAAAAAGTATGACATGTTTAGTTTTATAGTAGAAGTGCAATTACTGATCGCTAAATTGTTTGAAATATTTTTTTTTTCATAATTTGAGCTTGATATAAATTTTCTATGTCGTTGATTTAATTTTATTATATTGATTATTATTAATTTCGCATGCCAATTTTAGAGCTCCGTACATGTAGTTTAAAAGATATTAGAGAAAATATACAAAAATCGAGCGTTACCCCTCCCCCTCATCACCAAAACTAATGAGTCTAAATTTTTAAAAAAATAGGGAATATAGGGCCTCACTCATCGTGTAGAGAAAAATCTGCACGAAAATCTTAAGTCTTTAAGTTCTCACGGAAAACGGAATGGTACGAAACCCTCTCCACGCAAGTTCGAGTCGCACTTGACCGTTTTTTAAATAGTCCGATATTTTTGCTTTTTTACACGTTAAATTTTTAAAAAATATGAGACTTTTCGTTAAGCGTCTATGATTTATTCTATTTATCTGATACTTTTCTGGACTTCTAAAGAGTAATTTTTAAAAACGATTGTAATATTCGACTGGAAGCAGCAATCTAGCTTAAAGTTAATACATGCTGTGTATATCGACTTTAAATTTGTTGTATAATTATTTCTAAACGGTATTTAAGCATATTATGCAATAATTTTATTCATAGAAATTAATTTTCGATTAAAATAAAATTATAACAAGTACCTAACTTTTAATTAAAACAGACTTTTATAATAACTTGTAAATTAAATTATTAATTCCAAACGGTTTAACACTACAATAAACACGTAAACAATTGGGTACATGCATGGAATTTTAATCGCATTTTTATTATCCAGAACGAAAATATACGTCAGTTTGAACAAAACTATAAAATCGTTGAACGATACGTCGCAGCGCGTTATTACACTGTATTTTTTGTCTTCTACTCTACAAAATAGCTACTTTTGTGTTCATTTCCAGTACTTCAACATTTTTGACATGTCACTTGTGTAGCAAACTTAACTATTAGTGTGTTAGGTAGTAGGTACTGTACAGTGTACATATTTATGTATAAGTAGCGTCTCTATAAGCACTTGAATAATCCACCGGCAGCGGCCGCGCGGGTAAAGACAATAGTACACGGCCAACTGGAGTAATATGAAATATTAAATTTATTGATTTCTTCTTTATTTATTATTATAAGTAAGACACCGAAAAATTAAATTGTTACATTTTAGCGAATGGTAAAAACCACATTCAAATCTAGTCAGTATAGTGAATTTAATCTGATTGTCATCCGGATGAAGCCAGTTATTATAGACTTAAACCTTTTCTAAGAAATGAGCTATCGAATGATACAAACCGCATTGAAATCCGTTTAGTAGTTCTCGCATTTTTATGGAACATGCCAAGTAATTTAAATGATAATTCCCATCCTTCGGTGCAAAAAGCACCCTATTTTTTCCGGCTACCTTAAGCATTTTATTCTTTAGGTCTTCCTGACCTTAAACCATTAATCGGAATGAGTCCACCGAATTTTTCATATCGAATGCAGCCAAGCGCTCGGTCTATCAAATGTTATCTGACATCGGTTTGGTTCCAAATAACGTAATGTTCTTTCTGCATAATAAAAAAATGCTATTACAAATTCCATGCAAGTGTCCTTTTGTCTAGTCGACAGTAACTTATTCTACGTATTTTATTGAATGGTGTTTAGTTTCGAATTTTTTAAATTAACCAGCCTCTGCAGATTTTTAATCGCGAGGAATCTTGGTATGTTAATCGTTTAATGTAAATATACACATTCATTTGCATTTCTAAAAGTATTAAATTTCAATTCCTAGCACGTGAAGATTATTTAGATAAAAATCTACGAATTGTAAATAATAGCAGTAATTATAATTACTAATTAAACTCGATTGTGTTAGTTCCGACGGTGTTGGTTTACCAGGAATCATGTTGCTTGTATTTAATAGAAAGAAAACAATCAGCGTACACGTGACTTGTGACGTTTTTACACTCAGTTAATCCGAAACTCCTCCCATAAATTTATACGTGATATATTATGTTATAATCTCAGTACACACTATTGAATGAGAAGTATCAATTTTTTTGCACTACTCCTATAAAACAGCTGCTTTACACGCATGTATACTGTAGGCATGCAAAATGACCCATTACAAACTAGTGCGGTAAAGTAATACAAAATTGATCACGCTATACCATAGTAAATCATTGTTTGTCTGTCAGAATTTTTTTATAAACAGGTAATAGAAGTGTCGTTTAAAAAGTGGCATGTCGAAAATCTTGAAAGTTAAGTGAAAGACAGCTATTGGCAGTCACGAGCTTCTGTCATAAAATGCAATTACGTCACTATATTCTTATATTTTATAACGTTTCGGTTATAGTTGAGTAACTCAGATCTGAACCGGTTCAAAGAGCCGACTCCGACAGAAGATCCATGAAAGCCGACTCACTTTTTTTTGAGCCGACGGATCAACGGATCCGCATAACTCAGTGAAACACTTAACACACAGAAGCACATTTTACACTTACGTATCAGTTCTCGCTTTGATGCATCTGTCAGCTCAAATGACTCATGCATCACATGTTTGGCTATGCATTCTTGATTCTATATAGGTCGTGATATGATTGACTGAACTAGGTAACTCGGTGGCAGACTGCAGTAACATATTCAGAAGTCGGCTCTTTTTGAACCGGTTCAGTGAGCCGGCTCACATACGGGATCCAGATGCAAAGATGCAAATCACTAAAAAAAACCATTTTTCCCATCTCTATTTTCGCTACATTGGGAAGTTATTGTAAAGAGATCGAAAATCGAAATAAAAATTTTTACTAAATTTTTGCTTTAAGGTTACTACACTATTTTTGAAAAGATATCTCCCACCCCCCTCTCTCTTTGAAAAATATTTTTCAGGTCTAATTTTCTTACTATCTACATATTTAATATTCAATATTGATCATACTGGGAAATTGGTCGTGTGGATCTCAAGGGTCGCACATATAGAGTTCCAATAGACCCACTTTACGGCTTGTTTTTCTTATGTATTTTTTGGTTGTATAATACCTAAAAAAATATGCGTTGTTCTGTCCATGCATTACGCACAATTTTAAACAGAATATAAATTCAGTTTTAGTGAAGACGGAAGAATTTAATGCGGAAGTCAAGACCGCGCTAATGAAAACTAAGGTATTGTTTAAAAAGCATGTAAGACATACCATAAATTAATTAAGAATATACGGTCGCTTGTTAAATTAACTTTTGATACATGTATTTAACGGCTAGTACGTCGGTCTGAATTTTCATTTCAGTCTACATTCTGTTTCATTTATTCTTCATCAATTGACTAAAAGCGTAATTCAACAAAATTAAATAGAACACACGCGCTAAATGTTTTTCCCTGCTGGGTATATTGTCGCGTAGATCGTGCTATGATGACACATTGTATACTGTTTTCGTTTAGTTTTAACTATTAATTAAACTCTGTATATTTGATATTAAATATGAGGCTAATATAGAATTTTCATAATTTTGGAGCTTTCTACCGTTAAAACAATTCAATAGAAATTAAGTTTGTCACGTAATAAACTCTACGTAAAATTAGAACTTAAGGCTGTCGGAACGCTCTGAATTTTGTTTGTACTGAGACCCAGCGGTAAGGGGTGAGGTAGACAAAAGACATATTGTGGATGTGACCTTCTTTAGCTCTGTCTGGCTCTAATCATCCGCACGTTTCAATTTTTGGCTGGTGCCAACTACGACGCTAAAAAAAATGTTTGCAAGGGTGCCGCTGTCAACTGATTACTCTAATTTTTGGAAATATTTTGAAGATTTAAAAAACTTTTCTGAAAAAGGAAGATTCACTTTATGTTTGTGATGGAACAGTTTTGTGAAATAAATACGAATAAGGTTATACTGTGACATTGAAAACGTGTGTTTTTTTAGCACAATTAATGCCAATTTTTTTCTAGTAAAACGTACATAAATTACAAAAGTAGATTAGTCCTTTATCTTCCTTATAGAGAAAGAATCTTTACAAAATGTTGACGAATAAGTCTACAATCAGTTGACAGCCGAAGCTCTATTTTTGGCTTAAATTCAGAGCGTTCCGACAGCCTTAATGAGTTTCGTATGTTTCCCGTTACGTGTGCTATGAGACCTTCCTTTGTGCCAAATTTCAAGATTAACCTGAAGTATCCTACAGATTAGGATGAGGGACCAATACCGTGATTTATGTGATTTTTGTAGGGTCATATCTTTTCATTGTTTCGAGTTATGAATCTTTTATAGAACTATGGGGTAGTAGACCTTAATAGTAAACTTGATGTTAATTTCAACCTGTAAATTCTAGCCCAGGGTTGGTGAACCTTTTCACATCTAATTTTTCAAAATCTATGTTTATTGTTTTATGTGACCATGACGTGGCTCTAACTAGCAACCAAATTTTTTCACACAGTTTAGCATATTTTTAATTATGTCGATGCCTCAATCAATGCTGTATCGACAATATTATATTGCGTATCAACTATGACAAGCGGGCCTTAAGTTCATCCCGGCTCTAGTCACGTTCCTGAGAAACAGTATTTTGACTAGAGTTGAGTAATTCAGATCTGAACCGGTTCAAAGAGCCGACTCCGACAGAAGATCCGTGAGAGCCGACTCACTTTTTTTTGAGCCGACGGATCAACGGATCCGCATAACTCAGTGAAACACTTAACACATCAGAAGCACATTTTACACTTTGATGCATCTGTCAGCTCAAATGGCTCATGCATCACACGTTTGACTATGCATTCTTGATTCTATACAGGTCCGTGATATGATTGACTGAACTAGGTAACTCAGTGGCAGACTGCAGTAACATATTCAGAACTCGGCTCTTTTTGAACCGGTTCAGTGAGCCAGCGCACATACGGGATCCAGATGCAAAGATGCAGATCACTAAAAAGACCCGTTTTTCTCATCTCTAATTTTGACAATGAAGTGATCCTATTAACACCCGAATCCGATCGGCTTGACACGGAATTCTGCCGACTAGTGCGTGAGACCTCATTTAAATGCATGTATCCTAAAATTGCCGATCATGCCACGTCTATTCAATTCAGTGATTGTGGATTTTGTTCGTTCAGGGGTACGGATTTCTAACAAATCTGACTCCAGCTCTGTACATTGGCTATAGATAAAACCCTAGGGTAGATGAATGTAGGCATTACTCGTCTAAGGTTTAAGATTTAGGACATTGAAAGTTGTCTTTAGAGGGTGCGGATGAAACACACTTCGGCGCTGTTATAAACATGGTCAGTGGAAGAGCGTTGCACGTTTATCCCATCGTGAGCTACGTGTTGTCCCGGATAAAAGCGTGAGAAATGGCGACATGCACGGGACAGTGTATGATAAATGGCTATCAGCGTACATTCATTCTGTTCCTGCTTCGATGACAACACCCTCGTCCCATCATATCGCTCCTCGATCCACCCAGTTCTCCGCAACGCCGAACACACTGGCACGGCCGTAAAAAACACTGAATACACGGTACGAGTGTTCTAAAGTCGATTTTTGTTTTGGTTCATTGTATTATTAATATTTTTTTCTAACCGAGCGTGCGAAGCGTACGAAACTCCGCCAGGGTGTCATTTTCTGAGAAAAAAAGGAGGTACACAAGAATTCCGACTTCTTGGATTCCCGGAACAACTAAAGAATTAATTTTACCGCGATTTTATTAATGGTATCTATTGTTGTATTATTTTAACTGTACATTGTAGATAAAATTGGTATTATTATGTAAGTACTTTTAAGTTATGAAACTACATTTTTGTAGCAAATTTTGTTAAGTTTAATGTTCAATAAATAAATGGATTTCAAAGAGATCACATCGATTTATTCAAATCACAACTCAAAGAAGCGATCCAGCAAATATTCTCGGGATAAATACAAAGTTGTATTGATTTTAATTTTGCACAATTGTATAAGTGGTCTTATTGAAAGCATGCTATTTATGAAAAAAATGAATTTAAAAATTTGGAAGTTTGAGAATAAAGAATTTCGGTAACATAATTAGTATGAAATATTAAAGTCTTATTTCAAACATAATAGTTATCGAGGCACTCTGAAAACGTGACAACATTCATGTAAATATTTTTAACATAACTTCCGCCCACTTTTGACAACTAACCAATGAAATTGCAGCTATTACTCGCAATGCGATGGTGTCACAGTATCTTTTATTTTAGATTTTATTATGCACCCGTATCTAGAGTTGGGTAACTCAGATCGGAACCGGTTCAAAGAACCGACTCCGACAGAAGATCCGTGAGAGCCGGCTCACTTTTTTTTGAGCCGACGGATAAACGGATCCGCATAACTCAGTGAAACTCTTAACACACAGAAGCACATTTTACACTTACGTATCAGTTCTTGCTTTGATGCATCTGTCAGCTCAAATGACTCATGCATCACATGTTTGGCTATGCATTCTTGATTCTATACAGGTCGTGATTGATTGACTGAACTAGGTAACTCAGTGGCAGACTGCAGTAACATATTCAGAACTCGGCTCTATTTGAACCGGTTCAGTGAGCCGGCTCACATACGGGATCCAGATGCAAAGATGCAGATCACTAAAAAGACCCGTTTTTCCCATCTCTAATATCTATGTGCTGTTGTATAGCAAACTGTACCAGGGTAAAAGTTTTAGGTACATTTGACGTGCTTCCTTATCTTATATAATCTCATAACTACAGCGCTTAAAATCTGTGACTATTGCAGAAATGAAATATTATTAACTATCTAATAAATGTGTTGTACTGATAATTGGCACTTGGCCATTTCTTGGTATATAAACTTTTATGAGTTTTTTGGTACAAATAACTTATGCTCGCAAAATTTGTCGCTTGGTCACTTTTTGGTTAACTTTTCAACAAACGCCTCATGCATAACATTTAAATATTCTTTGGTATATATTAATTATTCATTTGTCGTCTCTTAAACCACCATCTTTGACGGTAAACCTCGCGATTAAATAAATGAAACGCGTATTATAATGGTATATAAGTATATTCCTCGTTAAAAATGACGTATATTCTTTATGCAAATGTATCCTCGTTTCGAGTAGTTAACATTCCTGGGACACAGCGTACAGTTTGCAAACTATAAAACATTCTGAATAACTTTGGATAGATTAAAAGCGCTCGATAGTTATTTTTTATACTGTCGGCGCCTCGGTCAGACCATTCTAGACATTATAACAAGTGAACATCAAAGCGC
This sequence comes from Venustoraphidia nigricollis, assembly GCA_034508555.1. Lineage (NCBI taxonomy): Eukaryota > Metazoa > Arthropoda > Insecta > Raphidioptera > Raphidiidae > Venustoraphidia > Venustoraphidia nigricollis. The sequence goes on along the minus strand of JAVRKA010000044.1, from coordinate 1,500,572 downwards.
TTTTTAGGTCAGGGTTTTATAGCATTTACTTTTTGGCAGCGATTCGCAAGTCAATGTAAAAACTTGATCCGCCTCTAAGTTGCAAGTTTTCATTTAATAGGTACATGGTTTGTCACTCATATCAAACATTCAGACATACGAAACGATAGTTTTGACTGCTTTTAAGTCTTGTCATAATTTTTGTCAACAGTTAATTTTTATGTAATTTGTGGATTTTGAGAATTCATCGGTTTTATGTTTTTATTTTTATATAAATAACTTCAAATGGATGTGTTTCTTTGTGAACGTATAACACATGCGTGGAGTTGTAATTTGATTGTTTGAGTTAAATAACCATTCATCAAAAAAAAAAAATAATGTCATATTATACTGAGTCAAATGACGGTTTATTTAATAAATTTTTTAAATATAAATATACTATAATTGATAAAAACTTTTAAAAAAATTGTCCTACTAGAACGGACGGTGTCTGGTGAAATTTTCAATATAAAGATTTTTGAACAAAATCGCATTTTATTTTCCATTCTAGTGGAGTAACCGCGTAATTAAATAGGTGCAAAGGGTGCCTTCCAAAAATGAGGTAGTAATTTTCCAATCTACTGTTTTATTGATGAAAAATGTCAGATCGTAGGTGATTTAGGTTAAGGGAAGCTTTCGTGGACCGTAGAGCGATTATATTACCTGTATATGCTCTACGCTGTCGACCACAACATTACCTATATCGAGATGGGAAAATATTACCCTTTCCCATTTTAATTTCTGTTGAATCGATTTACAATTTTTAATCAAACTACATTTTTTTTAAAGAAGACTTGCACCTTGCGAAATATATTGTGACATTTTAATAGCTGAAACGTACCGACAATTTATTGTTTGAATTCTCTGAACTAGGATGTAGTGTTCTATCGTTTAGAGAAGATAGTAGCAAGGTGGAAATTCTGCATAGTAAGAAATGCGATCAGCAGCGGCGTGTTTCTAATTTCAGGGGCTATCATAGGCGATATCTGTACTGTCAGTGATGCGTTTCTCTTTAGCGACGAACAACTAAATGACTATATTCGTGCGACCGCCCCTTGTTCGAAAACATAGACCTGTCCGACCCGAAACTTGATTCTGCGCAGAAATGACGCTACTATCTTCTCTAAACGATACTACTCTTACAACTGAGAATTTCCTTAGATTTTTTTTTATTATGCAAAACGAAAATATACGTCAGCTAATTATTTTATTAATGTTGTTTTGCATTCTTGTGCTATTCAAACGTGTCACGTCGCGGTGGTATCAAAGGTGCTTTGGTAAAAACTTCTAGAAATGGATACCGCGGCATCGCTATATATCGTTGTAGCAGTTTTTCGCTTAACTGAGTGACGAGGATAGAGTACGCGTGCGACCCTTTTCTTTACACCCACATTATTGAGGTTAAGGTCCTATTTTGAGTGAGAGAGATGACCCCACCATCGGTTTATCTATTTCTTTTTAGGGAGGACCTTTTTTAATCGCTAGGACACGCCCATTTCTATAAGTATGGGTAAAACTCAGATTTCTTAGTTATGCACTTTTCAATCCTGACATAAAAGTGATCTTCATGGTATCACCAAAGCACTTTTTAGGTCAGCCCGGCTAAACGACGTCACATCTTTAAATAGCATAGCATCTTAGAAAAATTAATTATTAGTGTATTTGCCATATGGCAACATACACTATTGGCGTCGGTCGGATGGCAGGACCTAGGGGTCGGACCAAAATTTCTCGACGTTTCATAACCTCCTAAGCACTTTGGCACAATTTTTAAAAATGTTTATATATATATATGTGTCTGCGGGCAATAACTTTCGAAAGAGTTAATTGATTGTAACGAAATTTGGCCCACGTGTTGAAATCCATTACCGCAAGATGCCTATTTAAAATGGGCGTAATCGGGCCATTTTAAGGGTAGTTTTTAGGGGTTGAAAAATGTTTTTGGGCCCCAAAATACCGAAAAAATTCTCCAAATCGTTTCAAAATTGAAATTTAACTCTCTGGTAGTAATTAAAAAGTGGCCCTAAAATTTTGATAAAATCGGCCCGACAGGACCGGACTTAAAAATTTTATGAAAACACTACTTTGTAGATAGTGAATTATTTACTGAAAGTTGTATATAATTTGGTATAGAAGTTCGATTGATAATAATATTGCAAATAAGAAAATAAATGTTATTTTAAGGGGTGTATTAAGGAGTCAATTGTTCATTTTGCCCAAAAACCAACATAAGTTCGCATAATAAAGCCACACTGCCTGTATTATCAAATACACTATATTCTCGGCAGGGTTTTTATTACTTTTCAACGAATCATTTAATAATTGTACAACTTGAGGTTTAATTTCAAATTGATGTTTATTGTCGTTCTAGATAACAAAAATGAATCTTTAATTCAAAATTTTGTAGAAAGAATTAAATCAAACATATTTAATAGTAATTAGTAATATGTGGTTGTTCTCAACTGAGGATTTTCTTAAGCAATTATGAGATAACTCGACGAGAATTATGAACCACTTATGAAGTCATATACATGGAATGTATGCGACACACGCAATATGATATTACACACATAACAAGCCGTAAAAACAATAATATGAACTAATAAATATAAATGTACAGCACGTAAGACAAGTCCATTAAGAGGCCTTAATCATGTCAGCCGTGTCTTAAAAATTAATACTTCCACAATAAATCAACACGGAATAAAGTGTTCCAACTCATTTGTCATTTGTTCGGACTAACGCCGCGCCGTGTCGAGACGCGGTGTACAATGTACATGTTATATAATATTGGTTTACTGGCCGTGCTGACGTCATATAGTACAACAGTATTAAGTTTAGACAGTGAAATTTCAGTTGCAATTACAGGATCCAATCATTGACTGAAAAAAAGAAAAAGGGACAATTTTTTGTGTATGTTTAAACGCCTTACTGCCCTTCCATCAAAATGGACCCATACAGCGAATTTATCTCTATAGGAATAATACCATGATTAGCCGGAATTTGCCGAACTGGTATTGGGATTTGACATAAAACGATACGACGTCTGGTGACAGAAATTTAAACAATAAACACATTACATTTTACACGCTGCTAGTATTACTGTATATATGAAAAATGGCGGATTCGACTTTACATTTAGCCTAAACTACGCCTGTATGTCAAATCCCAATATTGTATTTCAATTAGAAAAATATATCGCAGGCCTGTATTCTACCATGATTTATAGGCGAATTTAATTCAATCGTTTAGCAGTTGGTTTATTAATTATAATAAATGTTTATGTTCTATTTTTTTGCAGCCAGTACGACGTGCAACGGTGCGTGTTGCAGCCAGGCGCAGGAGGCTCAGCTGCGTCACCACGTGCAACAGGATTTCGCCTCATTGCTCAGACATAACTCGCAGTCGCTGCAGGGTCTGCTTGCCACCACGGCAACAACGTTACAAGGTTAGTCCAGTCGCTTAAGTTTTATGTAAAAGTAGATTGTATGTTTAAAACGAGGCTCAGCGAGTTTTAACAGTCACAAGAGACGCAATACCATTACGTATATATTGTATTTTGTACCTCCTTTAATGTAGCTCCTTTTCACTTCATTTTCAAAATTTTTGACAGTTCACTTTTGAACAAACGTCATCTCTAATAATATGTTACAAAAAAGAAACAACTACGACAGACAAATAGAGAATTGGCATAGCGCGACCGTTTTAGTTTTGCGAAAAACGGCTAGTGCAAAAGTTTTTTTTTATGTCATAAAATTTTTAGACTGTATTGCACTTTTATTCGGAAAAAAATACTTTATTTTATAGTGTTTTCAAAATCAAACTACGGTCCTTAACTGTATGTTTTTGTTTTATTTTTTATAAATGAAAAAATATTTAACCTCAGTTTTTACATTTCTAATGCCATGTCTGTTATTGTGAATTATTTATATTATAGACATTGATAAGTGCATTTCTCCCAACTTTTCATTCATGATAGTCGAATAGTAGGGAAATGTTTCCATGAATTTGACGGGCACGATATTACGTTACGTTGATATGTGAACTACAGAATTAATTATATTTGTGAACAACTGAATCAATTATATTACACTGTGTCTATGGTAGATTCTGACACTTCAGAGATATTTTATTACCACAATCATTGTTTAACCATTGCGACGCTAAATCTCTGAGGCGCCAGAATCCGCGATATACATTTAGTGTCGTATTGTTTAGAGAAGATAGTGACGTTATTTTCGCAAACAAAAGAAGTTTCGGGTCGAAAGGGTCTATGTTTTCTAACAATCGGTGGTCCTATGAATATGGTCACTTAGTTATTCTTCGCTAGTCGAGAAACATCGGTGACAGTACAAATATCACATATGATCCGCGTCTGAATTAACAAATCAAATCGCTGCTATTCGTTTTGCTATTATCTTCTCTAAACGATACTATTCTAACGCTACTGGAAGAGTCGTTTTCAATCCTGCTTTGCCAAAAAATCTGACATAAACTATTTTGCCCTGAGACCATGAATGTATTCTAGTATTGATTTTGTGATTAACTATAAGGTTTTACCAGTGGAAATGTATTTGCATGTTGTATCCGAATATGTAATACATATTTGATTTGTAAATAATCATACCGAGTATGTGCCATTTCACACGCATGACTCTGACGACATCGGTTAGTTTAACCGTAGACTTTTTAGTTTAACCGTGACAAAGTAGGTATACGACGCTCAGATCAGTGGCGTCCACTTGTCATATTTCGAATACGAGCAGATCAAGTTATTTGGAATTAATACTGTGGATGGTTAACCTTCTATAGTTATTATGCCTATATGCATTTATTATTGTCTAAACCGATTGGCAAACACAAGGCGCCAAATGATAATTTTATCTGAAGTCCCTGAATTTACGTTTACATTGTCTCTCACACTTCAAGCTACCCATAGCGCTTGTTCACTCGCACTCACATAAACATATTAACTGCCTGTTAGGTAAAATACCCCAACGAAATGACCTGTTTTTTAGTTATCAATATTATTCTGTGTAAATTTCAACGTGCTTCAAATATATTTTTTAAGTCTTAAAACATACAATTTTGCAAGCACCTGGCTAAGGTGTAGCTTTTTTTATTTTCCAACTCCTTAAATACTAAATTTCAAAGTACTAAAAATTTCAAAATGCCTCGAGGATTTTTTTTTTACCAAAAATTTTGCTAATTTTAAAAATTTAAGGCTCGGTTAAGCCCCGCTTCAGCTAGTTCTCTGTTTTTGTATTCGGATATCACTAAAGAGTCATTATACAAATTTTCACAGTGCCTCAAATACCTACCCAGAAATGTCTAACAGCTCTTGGTATATAAATGGTACTGAGAATATGTAAAAGGCGCCGTACACGGACTACTTCAAGCAGTTGAAACCGGCTGCTTGAAGCAATCAGTGGAATATTTTTACGGAGATTCGTAACATCTCAATAGAAAATGTTTCTCTGACTGCTTGTATAAGCAGTTTATGTATAGCGCACCTGAAACATAAAACCATTTTCCTCTGTCAGTCAGCCATTTTGGGTCGATTTCATTGTTATCTCTTTCTAGCATTCAGGTACAATGTACTGCGGTACTTGGTAGAAACTTTAGACTGTAGTAGAAATCTTTTCAAACTGTCACGAGTCGCGTTTATTCACTTGTGTCTGAAGTATTTAATTAACATTTCACTGGTTCGTGGTCTTCTGCTACTTTGTTGCACTCTTTTTAGATTTATTATTCTACTTAATTGTACGCCATTGAATGATCCGCAAGTTTACCATACAGAGAGAAACGCACCCTGCAATCAGGAATGCGTTACAATTTGTAGTTACGTTTATTGATTTCTCATGGTACGGTGTTACATAAATACTTGCACGCATGCATTCTTCAAAAATTTTAATTGTAATTGTAATTGAAATGCATATTATAAAGTGGTTGTGTACCCTGACACCGATTTATCAACTCTCAATGAAATTTGATGCTCCGTGCGATCCTTCATTTATTCTTGTTTTCTAAAACTGTTGATTGTTCCGTACCGTACCGAGTCTAGTCTAATCAGTTCTTCATTAGATGATGTACATTTATGTAGGAGGAAAAAATTTGAAACGATTTTTCTGTCCTAAAATCTTCTATCTTATTAGTGTATTTGCCATATGGCAACATACACTATTGGCATCGGTCGGATGGCGGGACCTAGGGGTCGGACCAAAATTTCTCGACGTTTCATAACCTCCTAAACACTTTGGCACCATTTTTGAAAATGTTTATATATATGTATATATATATATATATATATATATATATATATATATATTTATATATATATTTATATATATATTTATATATATATTTATATATATATTTATATATATATTTATATATATATATATAGGTATATATGTGTACGGGCAATAACTTTCGAAGGAGTTAATTCATTTTAACGAAATTTGGCACACACGTTGGAATCCACTACCGCAAGAACCCTATTTAAAATGGGCCCAATCGAACCATTTTAAGGGTAGATTTTAGGGGTTGAAAAAAGTTTTTGGGCCCAAAAATACCTAAAAAATTCTCAGAATCGTTTCAAAATTGAAATTTAACCCTTTAATAGCAATTAAAAAGTGCTCCTAAAATGTTAATAAAATCGGCCCGACAGGACCGGGTTTTCAAATTTTCTGAAAACAGTAATTTGTAGATAGTGACTTATTTATTGAAGGGTGTATTTAATTGGGTGTAGACGTTAGATTGATAATAATATTGCAGTTAAGAAAAAAAATGTTATTTTAAGGGGTGTATTAAGGAGTCAAATTTTTAATTTTGCCCAAAAACCAATTTAAGTTCGCGTAATAAGGCCACACTGCCTATCTATAAGCAAATACACTATATTGTCGGCAGGGTTTTGGCACTGCGACCCGGGTTTTTATTATACTCCGGTCAAAAATGCACCGATTTGACATATTCTTTTACAAAATGTTTGTCTCAGTAAGAACTCCACGTCTATTGATGTTAATCGCATCAGCGGTTTTACGAAATTTTGTGCATATGTAACCTGCAATAATACCGTCTACTTTCGTATAAGGACTTTGTGGTGATAAATTGTGTTGACATTTTTCATATTAAAAATTATTTTGGAACATTGAAGTCAATCGATTTTTATATTACATCGATACAACGATTTTATACTAAAGGAAGAGTTTTGCGGTTTATTAATTATTCTAAATTGGGATAAGACGCTTTTAAATACGCCTTAAGCTAATGGTGAGCATTAATTCAACGAACTAGTTAAATTAACTGTTAATCGTTCGTCAACAAAGCAACTATTTCTGTTTTTAGAATTAACTAGGATTCAACTACTTCATCTGACATCTATCAAGGTCTCAAAGAACTTTAATCAATAAATCTATTTTTCATGGCTTCAACGAACCAAACGAAAACGACACCTGCACATACACGAACCACAACAACAGTTGTTAATCCAATTTTATCACTATTCCAATCTGGATAAATATCGAACACACGTAGAAAAAAAGTTCATTCAAACACACTACTAGCAACCTAATGTGTTGGTTATTTTAAACTAACGAAATACAAATCGTGTTTCGCAACGGTTCCGCCTATAGCGTTCTTGATAATAATTAACGAAATCAACTGATTTTTTTAAGTAGTTGATGTGGCACAGTTAATGGTTTCGTTTCGTTGTTAAAATCGTCATCAACGACTCACCACTATCTTGAGCTTCAACTGTGCAACACATTTTGAAACTTCTATTATTTACAACTGACGTAAAGCTCATTAACAGTCATAGCTGTTTCCTTTATGTCTTTTTGACTTTTATATCACCTTCAATTATATTTTATTGATATTTACGATCGACTCGATATGGTTAGCGTATATTATTCACACATCGATGCCTAATTTTTACATCCGTTTGCATTGCATCTCAAAAGTACAACATACCGTGTATAAATGAGGTCGTCCTACATTTTTAGGGTTTTGTACATCGATGAAAAAACGGAACCCTTATAGGATCACTCCCGGCGTGTCTGTCTGCAGTTTATCCGTCCGTCACAGGTTATTTTCTCCGAATCTACTGGACGAAAAACGTTGAAATTTGGAACGTACATAGAATTAGATGACCCAATCACGTATAACGTAAATAAACGATTTTCAATTTTGGGGGGCAAATTAGAAATTTAATAAAAATTAAAGTACATCATGTGATATATCAAATGAAAGGGCTTGTTATAAGAAATACTGCAAAGTATATTTTTTTATAATTTTAAAATGCATTCCTTACCTAACTTCGATATTACAGAAACGAGAATTTCGAAAACAATAGGGAATACGAAGCCCCACGCATAGTTTACAGGAAAACCTAAACACAGAAAACGGAATGGTACTTAACCCTCTACGCGACACCGACATTTGACGTGCTTCCCTATATTTTATATGTACAAGGGACATACTTTTATCTACGATTGTACCTACATTCCAAACATCCTTAAATTCTTGTTTTCCATAATTTTACTTCAACTTTAGGGACTCCCAAAAACTATGTAGTTGACCACTATTTACATTTTAGAATAAATATAGGGCAATTAACATAAAAATTTAGGTCCTGCAATCACGCAAACAAAATATTTTTCGGATCATCTGTAGTTCGTGCAGCAACAGCTGCTGTGAGAGCAGATGAGAAAGAGACATCGATTGATGTTTTTGTCATGCGTTTTAATATTTATGTTATTTATGTGGCATAATATTGCACATATTTCATGTATTTAATGGTAATTAAATATAACCAGCTTTTTATTAGATAATGTTGGAGTTCATTAAACTAACAGTTTACTATGTCATAAACCGAACGGCAAGATCCTGAGGCATATCAATATCTAAAGTTTTTACAAACGTCCAGCCGACACCCGAATGTTCCCGATTCATCATGGTTGTAATAAACGTTACTATACTACTAGTGTCCTTGCCAAATTTTATTGAAATGTATTCAGCGGTTTAGGCGAGAACAGAGAGGCTGACTTTATGATATTAGTATGGATTGTGAAGCCTGAAAGCTTTGAACAACATTGTAATGACTTTTGGAAGAGTAAACGATATTATGTATTACATTATTTGTATTTTGACTTTATGTAACCTTAGGAATCAATACCGTAGGCGGACTGAAATTATATTGCTGCATAAAACCTGTCAAACACGCCGCGGGCGGCGTTGACTGGCACAGCTCTTGGGATTTGTAGTTCCAGTGTTGTAAAGTGTGGTGAATTCGTTTAATACAGTGTATGACAGAACTGCACCTTAAAGTGCACGTCAACATTTTAGGCAACTGATCACTCAGATCGTAAAATATGCTCACGGGAATTTTCGAACTGTGGTCTAGAGATGGGAAAAACGGGTCTTTTTAGTGATCTGCATCTTTGCATCTGGATCCCGTATGTGAGCCGGCTCACTGAACCGGTTCAAAAAGAGCCGAGTTCTGAATATGTTACTGCAGTCTGCCACTGAGTTACCTAGTTCAGTCAATTATATCACGACCTGTATAGAATCAAGAATGCATAGCCAAACATGTGATGCATGAGTCATTTGAGCTGACAGATGCATCAAAGCAAGAACTGATACGTAAGTGTAAAACGTGCTTCTGTGTGTTAAGTGTTTCACTGAGTTATGCGGATCCGTTGATCCGTCGGCTCAAAAAAAGTGAGTCGGCTCTCACGGATCTTCTGTCGGAGTCGGCTCTTTGAACCGGTTCAGATCTGAGTTACCCAACTCTAGTACATAACCACAATATGGGCTACAATAGTAAAAATAAATATAGTTGTAATAATCATAAATACATTACGAATATGTTACAACGTGGACCAATAATTGAGAAGCACTGGTATGATGGTGTGTTAAGTGCTACTGTATAGTCTTGTTGATTGATTTCTGTTTAGTGTAAATATATAGAGCAGTTGTCGGTCTAGACTGCAGGTCAACTGCCTCATGCTGGGCTGGTCAATATTAACTTGTAAATGAAAAAAAAAAAAAAAACAACGCGAAATAGTTACTTATTATTATGAACTCACTTTATTGCAATGTAAGGGAAGATGGGGCAAAACGAAATAGTTACAGTCAAAGCCCTCTAAGTGCACAGCTCGGAACCGAGGCCCATCCTTTAAGTGCACACTTCCCCTACGATCTTTTTCATCCCCACTCTTCTAACTCCTATAGCTATCTTTATTCAATCAGATGCTCTCTCTCTCTCTGCGCGAAACATTGCGCAGAATTTAAAAATGAGTTCAAACTCAAACTGTGTTTACAATCATATGACATGTGTTGACATAAGCGCGCTTACGGTCGCACGTGATTGGTCGCAGATTATTCGAAGTGGGGGCTGGGGAACGTGCACTTAGAGGGCGAGTTCGTGTGCAGTAAGAGAGCGTGTGCATTTAGAGAGCGTGCACTTAGAGGGCTTTGACTGTAAGTGAGGTAGTTATACCACCAAAAACACTAAGATCTATTGTAATAGCTTCAAATGTTTCAATAAATTCCACCACCCTTTCCGAGGTTGACTACAAAGAAGTCAGAGATTGTTGAACAAAGTAATGAATCTGTTTGTTATGGAGTTGTGTTACGCGTTATTCTGATGCAATTTTATAATTTTGCATTCGTCGTAAGAAACAAAACAAAATTACTGGTTGGCTAAATCATTAATTTTAATACTTTAATATACGAGTACAACTAAAAGTATGTACACGTTAAACGTATATATGTATTCTTTTTTCAGTTGAATTAATTATTATTTTTATCAGTGTCATAATATCTTCTTCTTTCCATGTGTAATCTGATTATTTGTTATAAAAACGCCACGTGTCACAACTGTGAAAACGAAACTTTGTTCGTGACTTAATGTGCAAATACGAATGTTCTGTATTCAGAGATTTAAAAAATGCTGTTACTCAGCAATATTGTATCTAAATACTTACTGCTCAGCATTCACGCATCCCGAGTGTGATTTAGCGCAAAGGCTTTCTTCTTTTTTTGGACCTCCGCCCTCTTCTTGAAGAAAAAAATATTCCAACGCTCTACAGTCCACAATAATTATTTTACAAAACTTTTATGTAGTTTCGCCTGTCCGGGTGTCTGTCTGTAATCAAATCTTGCAATTTAAATTTGACTCACTTCCCGGTTTCCGATTGAGTTGAAATTTTGCACACACCATTAGTTCTTCAGACAATACAATATATTACATTGAATATTGTGGGAGATGCATTATGGCCACCACCAGAAAATGGCGGATTACCTTCTTCGTTACAACCCCTTCCACATGCATATCAAATGAATGGGTATGACAAGTAGAATCTAATCAGCAGTGTGACATTCCAAATCGAAAATGGCGACCGACAATAAATAAATATCTCCGTTGAGTTTAAGGAACATTTTTAAAGTTTCCTTATTATGATGCGACATTATCATTACAATTATTTCCGTTAAGAGGAAACTTTGTAATAAATGTGCTGATGGTTAGAAACGATCGCAGGTGTGATTGTTGAACCCAAATTGTTTTACAAATGTACGTAGTCCGGCCCTGTATCACGATGTTGTCGTGCGTGTATCGATATGTTACATATATCGAACATATCAAACGTATCGACAGATGCTGTCAACTCGTTGTTCCATTGACTTTTTTTTCAATTCACATCAGAAAACATTACACGGCGTGACTACATTTTGAATAGGGTTGGGATTATTTCATTGATACGAGATTTGTACAGGATTTTTTAAAAATTATTTTAATAGAGCAGATAATTCTAAACAAACACCTAGAAATCAGTTAATTATAAATTATAAATGGCGGTCAAACTTATAACACCCCCTTTTTTGCGTCGGGGGTTAAAAATATATTTTGAAATATTTATGTAACGTCTATCCATTTTGTTTATATATTATATAATATAATAGAAAACAATATCACGGGTAATTATAATTATAATTTCTATTATAACATATATCTGGAATTGAACTTTAAAGATGAATTATATAATATATAGTATCGATATAATATATCTATATTAGTATCGATGTAATAGATGCGTTTAGTATCGTGGTCCATTTTAAAATGTGTTGACAGTTGACACCAAGGCACTATTACGTTTGTTAAAGTGTAAAGTGTAACCATACCTAAAGTACACTTTTCAGTGTAAATTTCACTAATACTTACACCAAGCACACCTATAAATGTGTAATAATTGACTGGAATTTTATTTTTCAAGGTTTTTTGAAACATCAACTTCAATGTCTTGAAATTATATTTATATAATACTTTGAATTTATTCTACTTACTTTTATCGGGAATCAGGGGCGTAGCTACCGCCGTATCTGCCGTATCAATTATACGGGGCCCCCAACGTGCGTAAGCAAAAATTAATGAAAACTTCCCAATTTTTTTTTTTATTTCAGAAATGGCAAAAGTCAAAAAAAGCAATTTCTTTTTTTCCCGCGTAAAGCGTGCGTTCAAAAGTTGGCAACATCCTACATCGGTTATCGCGGGCTTCGGGATTTCCCCGTTTAAGTCATTTACTTCAACGGGGGAAGGGCACGCTACGCTTCTGTCGGGAATGTACTTTTATATATGACACGTTATTCAACTATGTAGTCATTACGTAATAATAGACAAATTTTTGCTTTGTACTTAAAATATTGTAGTATTCAACTTAAAATCGTTCACGAACAATTGATTCAGTGTTTACTATTCAGTGCTCCAATAATTTATTTAACAAAAATTTATTCAATAATCCAATTACAAAACTAATAACAGTGATAACTAACAACAAATTAATCTTGTAATATTAATTTCTGTGATCTAAACTTATTTTATAAATATGATTTAAATGTGTCATTTACTTGCGTTTCTTTACACAATTCTTAACATTCAGTGGTGAAATCCGGGAAAAAACAATTCATTAACAAGGTTCGTATTTTAAAATCGTTGTGGTTTGAATATTGTCCAACCCTAGATTATAAATTCAGCAGAATGTATAGGTACATGTAATGTACATAAGCTTTATCATGAAAGTATAGCTCCGAGCAAATTTGTCAGTGTTTTTGATTTCATGAATACATATTTTGATTTAAATTTCTGTCGGGATTCGGGAACTGTCGTAAAAATGTCAACGATTTTTATTTTGCTAACGTCAAGGTTAGTAGATTACAGAGGCTGCCTCGTTCCGTCTTACAAATCAGCGTAAGCGCGGGAATGATATCAGGCACCGTTCATATTTTTATCAACCTATAACGACGATATCAGAAATGTCATTTATATCTAAGACAACGTAAATCTCTTACCTTAAAAATTAAATTTATTGCAAATAATATATCAATATTCTGTCTTTTTTGATTTCTGTAACTTTTGTTTATAAAGAACAGCCGTTGCCACGCAATCCGTTGACAGATGCGCCGATTGACGTCATCTCCTAATACTATTTAAATGGAACAAGACAACCTCTGTAATCCTAAGATAAATGTACTTCGTTTGACGTACCTGGGTACATGTTTATTTTTGTTAGCTACTTTCCGCACTGGCGAATTATTTTGAATGTTCAGAAATTTAATATTTTTTATAGTCTGGAAAATTTACTAAAAAACATGTTTTATTCAATAGTGTATAATGCTTTAATTTTACTTCAGATCCAAAGGAATGAATGAATTATAGACGTAAGAGAAATTAGAATGACTCCATGGAAATATCATTATTTCTCATCTAGTTGAATTTCGTTTTTTGCACGACCCCCTGTAAAATAGCTACTTTTCGTGCTTGTATAATCTATTTTGCACTAGTGCGTAACGTCAAACAAAAGAAATGCTATTTTACCATTCCATTAGTAATTCTGTCAGTTGTCATTTAAATCCATATGAGCAAAGTAGGCAATGTCTTTGTAAAGAATCCAAATAAATTCCATAATATGGTCGAATATGAACTGTCAAATTTATAATATATATTCTTATTATAAAGTGAAAATCGGCGATGTTACGTGAGGTACGTGCAGAAAATGTAGACTGTTCAAACTCGCTAATCGCTCGTTTTAACATAAGGTTACAACTCGTACATAAAATAATGCGTTACAATCTAGATACATAAACTATAACTTTATATCCAGGGACAGTAATTTCCTTTTTTTTAATTACAATCATTTTTTTATAGAATTCCGAAAGTCAAAAGAATTATTTTAAAATAGCGGTATCTTAATTGGCAGCCCTGATAATAACATTTACTTTATATTTTTGCAGTATCTGAACAAGATATTTACATTATATTTTTAATGGCCTTATTTTTATATACAGGATGGTACAGACTTGCTGTTTATTTAATTAAAAAAAATTGAAATTACAGAGCAAAATTTTATTTTGTGTTATTTTTTAATTACTTTTTAAAAAGTAACGACCATTTTATAAATATTTTATAAAACGATTTAACAACATTTTTCCTTGTTTTTTTTTTAATATTTGTATTGAACTTTATTTCTTTTTTGTCCTTGGTAATTAATATAAAAATGATTTTTCGGGAAAAAGGACTTTATTTATAAGTAAAACACTTAATATTTTATTTTCAGCGAAAATAAAATATTAAGTGTTTTACTTATAAATAAAGTCCTTTTTCCCGAAAAATCATTTTTATATTTGTATTGAACATTTTCAGTGAGACCAAGGTCATACAATTGTGTTTAGAATGATTTTTAAAATAAAAAAAAAAAAATTATGCACATATTTTAATCAAATTCATTATTGAAAGTGAGCCTAAAAAATGTAAACTGTTTGTCGTTTTGAGAGAATTGTTTGTTTTTTAATGTCGGTGGACTCAATAATATTTACGTTGTATTATGTTTATTTTCTGATAAAGCCTTTTTGTAAATATTATTTTAATATTTCATTATTAACACTGGTTTTTTCCTTTTTTCAGGTATGTACCTACTTTTATCGCATAAAATTTAAAGGTATGTTTTACATTTTTTTTTATTATACTGTTTGAATATTTCCAGTATTTTTGTCAAATCCTGTAGATTTGTTCATTTGTTCTTTCTTTGTTTTTACTTTTCTTTATAAACATTAAAACTGTACTACCATCGTTATAAAGGTTTCTAAAAATAACAGTGAATAATAAAATTTTGTTTATAAACACATTTAATTTTTTGGCATTTAAACTGAATTGTGTAGTTGAATTTTTAAGTTTTTAGGACAGTTGCAACATTTCGGATAATCTATTGAAACTTTCCTGGAATTGTTTATTTTATAACATTCATTTATACATATCCGTTCCGTGCCCTCAGCATGTCCCGACCGGGGTAGATTGAAATTTGGTTACCTTATTTTTATATTAAACAATATATTATCCATGCCTGCTGCATCGTCACGAATTTTTAACCCAGTCACCTGGAAGCTACACGGCACAGATTTTTTATCCCTCAACGCCTTCTTGCTTCGATATCGCATTTTTAATTTTATCCAGTAAAATACTGAGTCATTTTTAAGTATTCGTGTCAGGCAATAAAATACCTACCTAAATATTTGTTTTAATAATAGTGCCGTCATTTCTGAAAAATATTCATTTATTTAGTATTATGACCGAGTAGTGGTGACAGCACTAGACTCGCATTCGAGTGGTACCGGGTTCGAATCCCGGCGGGGGCAGATGTGGCTGGGACTTTTTCCTACTGCCTCTCGCCGAGAAACGGTAATTCCTGTACCGGCCATCTTGATTGAGGTTTTCCATGGTTTCCCTCAATTAATTCCAGATAAATATCGAGATGGTTCCTTATTTGAGGCCATGGCCGATTACCTATCAAACTCCTAGTTCAAAAATTACCTACCTTATCCTAATTTCCTATAATTCCTTCATTCGCCCATTGCTATTACATAAGTTGAAGTTGTGAAAAATGTAGAAAATAACGGGAAGTGGTAGATGAAAAAATAGTAATGGTGCGAATGGCGTCTGTTATGACATAAAGTCGAGAAACGGACGTTAAACGCATTATTATTATTATTATTATTTAGTATTATGATGATAAAGATATGTAAAAATGACCACAGTAACGCCATCTCGCTGTAGCAAAATGGGAAGTCAAAATGATTTGTATTCCCGTAAGTAAGGCAATGTATAGTAAATCATCTATGTCTCGAACTCAGCGTTCTACTGATCGCCTTGACCTAATTCAAAATTTCGCCATAGTGACTGAATATTCTTCTTCATCCAAAACTCAGTAGTGCTGGGATTAGGGCGCCCCGGTTACTTTTTCAATATGTGTAAATTTTACACCGGGCTGGGAACACGGAACGTTTGTGTATAAATGAACCTTTTTTCTGCCCGTTTCTCACAAAATAATTTCAGTTGATTTAGTGAGTTTTCCTGCTGATTAGAGCTATTAGAGGACGATTGGGCTTGTGGGAATTGATTTCCCAGGAGAGTGATAAAAATGTTTGTTGCTAAAAAACAAAGAGTGTCGTTTAAAACACGTCGCTTTAAACACGTCGCTTTAAACAACTTTTTATTTATTTTTTGCCGACTATAAAAAGATCCAGTCTTTTTGAAAGATTAATTGGCATACTGGAGCCGGTAATAGCATAGTCTATTAGCTCGTCGCCTTGGTAGAGTTCTGATTTCTGGTCATTTTTGTCTTCCCGGGAAACAATACAAATTATTTTTTTAGGACAAAGAAACAAAAATTAGCATCCTACTGACCGTACGTATCGTTTTAAACTTTACGGTTTTTAGTTATCGATGCCACTTTCACCTTAAAAATGGTTCTCAAATGATAGTTCTGGAACTAGAAAATTGCACAAAAATTACTAAATTTGCCAATATCGGCATTTTTGTATTTTTCCCTCTTTAGATATCATAAAGGTATATTGTTGTGGATTATATAGATACCTCGAACTTTTTTGCCTTTAAAAAGTTAGCAAAATAATTTTTGCAATCAGTATATAAGTATGTATGAACATTGAAATATTTTAAATTATATTTTTCAATCAGTGCAAATGTATTTTTAAGGCGAATTATGGCACAATTTTTGCACACATCGCTGACCATAGTATGTTAGAGATAGGAAAAATGGGTCTTTTTAGTGATCTGCATCTTTGCATCTGGATCCCGTATGTGAGCCGGTTCAAAAAGAGCCGAGTTCTGAATGTGTTACTGCAGTCTGCCACTGAGTTACATAGTTTAGTCAATCATATCACGACCTGTATAGAATCAAAAATGCATAGCCAAACATGTGATGCATGAGTCATTTGAGCTGACAGATGCATCAAAGCAAGAACTGATACGTAAGTGTAAAATGTGCTTCTGTGTGTTAAGTGTTTCACTGAGTTATGCGGATTCGTTGACCCGTCGGCTCAAAAAAAGTGAGTCGGCTCGTTGAACCGGTTCAGATCTGAGTTACACAACTCTATAGTATGTGTTCTATTAACGCTACTTGAAAATGGGAAATTATGTTCTATAAAATGGAACCATTATTGATACGAGTCCATAATTACTCCTAAAATTGTAATTGAAAATCATGAACAGCAGTTGTCAATTGGTCTGTGCGTACGTCCAAGCTGTACAGACTGCAACTCTAGACGAATCACTTTGATTAATTTTTTTCGCTTTAGAATAGAATAGAATATATTTATTTTCTGTTTTGTACAAAGAAGAACATAGAAAATTGTCAATATGAAAGAAAAGTTACAAAAAATAATTTATATTATAGTGACATTGATCACACAGCATGTTTTTTAATTGAATTTTGAATTTGTGTAGATGCAGTTTTTTTATTTCCAACGGAATTTTATTATAAATTTTGTTTACTTTCAAAGTACAGCCCTATTGAAAATTCGTTGAAACGTGTTCAGTAGATTATGTTATAAACTATTTTATTATTTTAACTTGTGCTTGCACCGACCACCAGAGTTCGTTTAGCCTATGCAAGTGAGGGGGGTGGATCGGGGAGTACCCGAATATAGTTATAACTTGATAAAATGTGTAATATGGTGCTGAATGCTGAATACGCGATTCAGTGCACTGAGAAACCATTTAAACTCGTTTAAAAGTAAATTACTGAAAATGCTATGTGCCATGCATATAGTATATACAATGGCGAAAAGACAGACAAAACGAGAAAAATCTCTGTCTGCGTCCGCTTTGCTACGTATAATGTGTACAAATGCACTAGAGATGGGGAAAACGGGTCTTTTTAGTGATCTGCATCTTTGCATCTGGATCCCGTATGTGAGCCGACTCACTGAACCGGTTCAAAAAGAGCCGAGTTCTGAATATGTTACTGCAGTCTGCCACTGAGTTACCTAGTTCAGTCAATCATATCACGACCTGTATAGAATCAAGAATGCATAGGCAAACATGTGATGCATGAGTCATTTGAGCTGACAGATGCATCAAAGCAAGAACTGATACGTAAGTGTAAAATGTGGTTCTGTGTGTTAAGTGTTTCACTGAGTTATGTGGATCCGTTGATTCGTCGGCTCAAAAAAAAGTGAGTCAGCTCTCACAGATCTTCTGTCGGAGTCGGCTCTTTGAACCGGTTCGGATCTGAGTTACCCAACTCTAAAATGCACGTTATATTATTTATATACTGGGTGTGGAATTCATTTTGTATTAAGCTGTAAATAAACTGGCAAGGAATTTCTGCAAGTCAGCGCAAAACCCTTTTATACTTATTCAGAAACTTCGGCCATAAACTATCTACACTGGCGACTTGATTCTGCAAGTATTACAATTTGTATTTTTGGCCAATTATATATGCGTCCGTGGTGATTAACAATGCTAAAAAACAGTTATTTTAAAATGATCTATTCATGCTTTTTTTTCATTCCGATATTTTTTTTAATGATACGAATATTTAAACCAGTCTAAGCCCAGTGCAACTACTAAAATTGCTTATATTAATTTCCTGGTTGTTGAAAAGTGTATTTTTGGTGCCTTTCGATTCATGCCATTACTTGTGAGTACTTTCAAAAGCTCCCAATTAGAAAACAATTTCGAGAATGACAGTTTTAATAGATACAACGATATATGATAG
Organism: Venustoraphidia nigricollis; assembly: GCA_034508555.1. NCBI lineage: Eukaryota > Metazoa > Arthropoda > Insecta > Raphidioptera > Raphidiidae > Venustoraphidia > Venustoraphidia nigricollis. Next base: position 1,481,484 of record JAVRKA010000044.1, on the reverse strand, counting down.
ATACACAATAATGCGTTGGACTCTTTTGTAGAATATAGCATTTTTTATCCCAAAAAGTCTGCGAGAGCATACATTTTCCTATTATAATTGCGCCTTGCGCAAATACAAGAACAGCAGTTTTAAAAGCGTTTCGAAATGAGGGAACTCTCCGAAAAATCTAAAAAAAATAACGTAGTATTGCTTTATGTCCAAGCTTAGTTCGGTTCGCAATACACCTAGATACGTTCCACGAAACTTGGCCGCAAAGCGAAAAGCCGTATAAGGAATCAATTATTCTAAAAAATTTATCGAGATTGCGCTTGCGCAAGATTGGCAACATGTAGATATATCGACATCGAAAAAAAGTTTTTTTTGCCGTTATGGCGAAACATTTTAGGCCGTAAATCGAAAACGTGACTTAATTGAATAGGGCCGTTATAGCGAAATGCCGTATACAGCGCGGCCGTATAGCGAGGTATGGGTGCATTTTGCGAATTTTGGCGATGCTATTCGCAACATTTTTATTTCTTTTTTTTAATTTTGCTGTTAAATAAATCCTGTGGAAACTTTTTCTTATGCATTCTTGTGTCATTCTGCAGTCGACACGATGGTGTCCGAATAATAAATACTACGATAACAGAGAACGGTGCTTTGAAACAGTTCTGAGATAACAGCGCTCTGTACGCGGGTAGGGCGGCGACACAAGGAGGATCACGAGGTGACGGTAGTGTTCTCGTTGTAAATGGTGGTCATTTGTGTGTACACCGCATCGTCCTAAACTCATTTATACTCCTACAATATAATGTACGTACCAATGATAATTTGTTTATAGCGTGTGTAGGTTTGAAGGCGTCTTTTTTCATAGCAAGAGTTATATCGACGCTGGAAAAATGTTTGTTTATTTTGGACACGATTCCATCCGAACTTTCCTCCAAATGTAAAAGATTAAGGCTGTCGGAACGCTCTGAATTTAAGCCGAAAATAGAACTTGGGCTTCGGATTGTAGATTTATTCGTCAACATTCTGCAAAAAATTTTTCTCTATAAGGAAGACAAAGGACAAATCTAGGTCTCTAATGAACTACTTTTGTAATTTATATACGATTTATTAGAAAAAAGTTGGCATTAATTGTGCCCAAAAAACTCACGTTTTCAATGTCACACTACGACCTTATTCGTACTTATTTCACAAAATTGTTCCATCACAAACCTAAAGTGACTCTTTCTTTTATGGAAAAGTTTTTTAAATCTTCAAAATATTTCCAAGAATTAGAGTAATCAATTGACAGCGGCACCCTTGAATAGCATCTTTTGGCCTCGTAGTTTGGCACCAGCCAAAAATTGAAACGTGCGTATGATTTGAGTGAGACAGAGCTAAAGAAGGTCACACCCACAATATGTCTTTTGCCTACCTCGCCTCTTACCGTTGAGCGTCGGCACAAACTGTGTGAAAGTGATCCAATACTGTTAAGTACCGCCAGTTAAAAATTATGCCACTAAATGTTGGGGAATTGTGGACTATATTTTTGCTCACACGTTGGCTCTAAAGATCAATTTTTACTTGATATATGATCCCATGCGAATGTTAGAATAAGTAATGGTTTTTAGTGATGCACTATTGATTGGCGTCGGTCGGAAGGCAGGACCTATGCTAGACGTGAAGAAAGAATTGTTATTTGAACACAAATTTAAAGAAAATTAAGAATGATTTCATCTGAGTCACGGCACATAATAAATCAAGTGTTTATCGGTTCTTCAAATTCGGAGACTAAAAACTTATTAGACGCTGATTCATATTTAGCTTAACGATTTTATTCCAGACTACAGACAGAATAGACTAAAAATTTAGTTTGTGTATACCCAGATTTAAAAGTTTTTATATGAATGGATATATAATATATCTGTCTAAAATGTAATTATTTTCGTATAAATGATGTTTTTTATTTCTTAAGTTAACGTATTAAATGCATTCTCTTTACGTTCACACTAAAATGACATGATTTTCGTATAAATTTCAATGCAAAAAATTATATTCTGACAATTACGTTGTTTTAATTAAGTTGAATAGTGGTAAAATTTTGGAAAACAAGTTTCTTTTTACACAAAAGAACCGACAACTGACCAGTTTAAATACACGCATTGTTAACAGCAGACATTCAAGTGATATTTGCTGAACGGAACGCATCCTAATCTTTTCTATTTTTGTTTTTTTGTTTTATTATTTTATTTTATCACTGATGAAAATCTGAACATGAATTATCATGATCACACCAGAGAAGTATGACTTCTGCCACCCGTACATAAAACACGCAACACGTTTTTTCTATATTTTTGATAATGAATCGAAACTTGTTTTAAAATAGACGAACTATGGTAATGTCAGCAATATTAGTAACATCATCATCCCGATGATCTGGTCTTCTTCCTATAATTTATACTATATTAATTACTCAGAGAACCGTTAACTTGATGATTGAACTCTGGATTGTAAGTCTTGCTAGAATTTGATTGGATTGACTGGCGCAATAAATCATAATTGTTATTAATAATGTATAGTAGGAAATAATAAATTCGTATAAATAATGCAAACAATAACGATATTTTCCATCGGACGTGCACGTAAAGTGACTCCATCCTGTTTACTAACAGAATTAACTAAACAAATACGTTATAATGGATTATCATAGCTTCGCAGCATTGTAATACTATAACATAGGTATCTATGATGTCTCTATGGTATAATACATCATCATATTATGGCTATGACAATCATTGCATTCATATCATCATCGTATCAAACGCGTAATACAATATAACATGCAATCATGAAATATTACTTCCAGCTTTTTATAATAATGTTGTGCAGTCATATAAATTCTGTGGCGTACCTACATAAAAAAGGAAAATTATGTGAATATTTTTGGGAAAGTGTTTTAAATCGTGCATAAGTACCTAATATAATTAATATTTATTATACTTTTTTAAATGCGACTCACGCTTTAAAAATCATGTATTTTAAATTCTGTTTCAAATTTAGCTCCGAAACGTCAATACTTGTCACGTGACTGCCGTGACGTCGTAGGCTCACAAACGCTGCTAAACTGATGAGGTGATTGGTTATTCGTAATTGTTTTCATAGAAATTTTCGAATAAATTACACACTATAAATATTAACCACCAATGAAAAATTTAATCAAAATCATTGTCGAAAAAAAAATATTTTCTTGTTTTAGCCTATTTTTAGGATGTCACTGCTAGGATTATCCTGACCAAACATATGCAAAATTTGTCCAGTAGTTTGTGTTCTAGCCTTGACCACAGACAGATATTTAACTCGTAAATTATTTGGTGCATGTATAAAAAGAACTTAAGTCGAAAAATCTAGTTTTTAACCCAAGAGAAGCGCAACCACGCGAAACATGATTGCAATACGGTGGAACCAAGGGTTTTACTACTGTTGTTACCACCGAGTAGGGCGCAGCCCCGCAAGGAATGTTGTTGCCGTGTTCCATCTCAATCGTGTGTGGAGCCGCGGGTAGCGGCTAGTATATTCATATAACAAAAAAAAAGATTCACGGTCTCTTTGGAAGTTTCCTACTATCTACGCCACTGAAGCTGTCATAATTTATTATAAATTTACAATTGCTTGTACAAATCACCATGTACTTGTAGTACATACAGTACCAGCTATTGTTATGATAAGTTTGACGATAACTTGTGCAGCGCGATTACTCTATTGTAATGGGTATAGACTGGGATATATTCATTGTTACAGAAACTAGACTTTACTTCTAAGAAATTAATTGTTCACCGTGACCTCATCGTGGTAAATTAATGTCGGGAAGGAAAATGCTGATTAGCTGGTTAATAAATGTGTGACACAATTCGTCCTGAGTCACGGACGATTTAATATCAGCGCAGGGAACAAAAAAACTATAGTATCCACGATTGAATTGAAGATGAAGATGGTAGCGTTGTTGCTTGTATTCCAGTCATTATCTGTCTTATCCGATTTTCACATTAGTTTAGGACGTTGCAGGAGTTAAACTTTGCACTACAAGTCATCTACATTCCTAATACAGTCGACTCTTTCTAAGAACACCCAGCGACGTTTTCCTTAATTCTCTCAGAAGTATGAATGAGAAGTATATCCTGCTTTGGATGGTTTGTAGATAAATGGTGGTGGCCTTTCGGTAAGAACAGTTTCTCAATAAGAAAAAGTGGTGTTCTCCGAGAGTGTATAAAAATGTTACAACTTGAACACTAACAGAAAAAAGGACAACTCATCATGGATCCAGTAATAGTGATTTTTAACAGATTTTTATCATTTTTGTCTTGTAACATATTGGTGTCGAAAGTCGTAATTTTGCTAGTTGGGAATAACTGGTGTACTTCGTAGTTCAGTGATCAATTTTCAGTTTTCACTTAAATAGGTATCTCTCTATTCATGGTAATAACAATTTCCTTTTCTCATATTTAAACTGTCATTTATAATACCGGGCACCTTTTTAGTCTGATCTATTTTATATGCATGTATTCATACAGCGGACCTCTCAATTTATCATTCGTTGAATTAAATGCGAGACACTTCTGGAAACCTCTCTATGATTATATTGTTCTTGAGACTTTTAGGCTCGTTCTCTAACGAACCGTATTCAACAGTCTAGACTAGAGACCTATAATTGTACAGCGATCTACAAAAGAAACCACCAAGTCAGTCAGAAGCATAGCGTGCCTTGGCGGGGCCCCGTATAAAAATTTGTTTGGGGGCCCTTCCCCCGTTGAAGTAAATGACTTAAACGGGGAAATCCCGCAGTCCGCGACAACCGATGTAGGGTGTTGCCAACTTTTGAACGCACGCTTTATGCGGGAAAAAAAATTGCTTTTTTTGACTTTTGTCATTTCTGAAATAAAAAAAAAAATTGAGAAGTTTGTATTATTTTTTGCTTACGCACGTTGGGGGCCCCCGTGGCCCGGGGGCCCCGTATAATTGATACGGCAGATACGGCGGTAGCTACGCTCCTGAAGTCAGTGCATGTTGCGATATTATTGTATTATTTTGCAAACTTGGAACGATCTTCTATATTTCCATACAAAATGCCACTCTGTATTCGCGGTACATTTTTGGAACGTATCCCCCGCGAATAAGGAGCTTTGACTGTATTTTAAAGTTATAGTAGTCGCAATTATCTAACATTCTGATCTATATCTGAAACTCCTACCATCCTGGAATCAGTTTTCGTAAGAAGAAAACCAAGAACTCCTGGACACGCATTCGCCATATATCGTTATAGTTGTTGTTTCGTTCACTGAGTGAGGAAGATAGAGTACGCATGTAACCATCTTTATCATTTACTCTACATGCCCGATTGAGGTTAAGGTACAGTCTCGAGAGAGATAGAGATTGGTCACACTATCGGTCTATCTTTTTCACGTCCAGGAGTATAGTTCCATGGAAAAAACTATGGATAAAATATGTGTGAAGAGTTATGAATAAATTTCTCAAAAAAATGTGTAGTATGTATAAGTACTTGTTTAAAGGTTATGGGACAGTTAGTTTTAAAACGATACCAATTTTCAATTCAATTAGCGATTTGTTTATTCCACATCCGTCATTTCCGAAAAATAGCTGATTTTCAGCTAGGTTTCAAAATTTTTGACAGAACAATTTTTGAGCAAAATCATTTCTAAATGTAGGTTACGTTCAATTTTCTTGCGGTTAGACTATAAGTTATAATGAGAATACGTTTATTTTACTTAACGCAGTTTTACAGCACTAGTGTTAAATACGTTATTTCACGACCGCGCATGAAAAGCAACTAAATATTTTATAAGAAGGGTGCAAAAAATACATTACCTATATAACGCTATAGAAGTGCCTCAGGTGGTTCTACAATTCTATTAAACGGTCCCATAGGTACTAGGTAGTTATATAAGAGCAGGATTTTGACGACTAATTTCATTTGTACAGCGATGTACGTTTAATGTATATATTTATTACTTGTGTGTAGTAGTACATTCATTCATTGCTAGAGCATTACGAACGGACTCATGGAGGGGTCCAACATTATGTGTACTGACATAACTCAATGGATTATTACTGTAACACACACTTCCGGTTATGTTTGGTGCCATACTACATTGTTATTGTAACGTAAAAATACGTATTACGTAGTTTTTAGTGTATTTGCCATAAGGCAACATACACTATTGGCGTCGGTCGGATGGCGGGACCTAGGGGTCGGGCCAAAATTTCTCGACGTTTCATAACCTCCTAAACACTTTGGCACCATTTTTAAAAATGTTTATATATATATGTATATATATATTTATATATATATATATATATATATATATATATGTGTGTGCGGGCAATAACTTTCGAAAGAGTTAATTGATTTTAACGAAATTTGGCCCACGTGTTGAAATCCATCACCGCAAGAAGCCTATTTAAAATGGGCGTAATCGGGCTATTTTAAGGGTAGTTTTTAGGGGTTGAAAAACGTTTTTGGGCCCCAAAATACCGAAAAAATTCTCCGAATCGTTTCAAAATTGACATTCAACCTTCCAGTAGTAATTAAAAAATGTCCCTAAAATTTAAAAAAAATCGGCCCGACAGGACCGGACTTACAAATTTTATGAAAACACTACTTTGCAGATAGTGAATTATTTACTGAAAGTTGTATATAATTTGGTATAGAGGTTCGATTGATAATAATATTGCAATTAAGAAAAAAAATGTTATTTTAAGGGGTGTATTAAGGAGTCAAATTTTTTATTTTGCCGAAAAACCAACTTAAGTTCGCATAATAAAGCCACACTGCCTGTATTATCAAATACACTATATTGTCGGCAGGGTTTTGGCACTGCGACCCGGGTTTTTTTACTATTATATTTAAAAAAAATTACGTTCTAACGTACGTAATTATTTGATGTTTATATTATGAGTTTAATTTTCGTCGCCACTCGAGAATTAATTTATTCCAATTTTACTGTTACATCGATTAAAAGAAGATTAGATTAGATTAGAAAAGAGGGCGAGAGGGTTTTATTCCTCGTCAACACCGCGACCCTTGAAGATCTATTGTGTAGCCCTGACTCATTTATATCTCTATGAGATTAAGGCTTTTGATAAAGCCTAGAATTGCTTTGAGATCTGTGTCCCATATCAGGTGTTGGGAATGGATTATTGAGGTGACGAAGTCTTCGCTTCATGACTGCTTCACATTTAAAAAGCAGATGCTCCGATGTTTCAGGAGCCTCCAGACAGAAGCGACATGACTCGATGTCTATTATGCCAATTTTTTTAAGGTGATACCTTAAAGGGCAGTGACTTGAAAAGAGCCCTGCAATTATTCTGAGCTCAGATTTTTTTAAGACTTGCCATTTGAAGTTCCTACCAACATTATAATTTTCTTTATTTTCGCTTCAACTTCGCCTAGATTTTCAATCAGTGCTCTTTCTTTTACTACCGTATCATCATAATCACTACCAAACCAAATTGAAGCCGGATCGGAAAACTAGTATAAATGTAAAAAATTTGAACACACATGCAGTAGGGAACCGAGGGCTTTATTTCTTTTTCAAGTGTTAATATTTGTCGAATGAAAACAAACTGTTTTGAATTTCTGTGACCGTTGGTCATTCTCGGACACCATTTAGTTATATTTTTATTACAGCCATTATTGTTGGCAACACTGTATGCTCCGGGACGTCGAGAGCTGGGAGATTGTGTAGTCATATTTGTTTTTGGAGCCATCCATCTAATGCTTAACATCCCAGTCATAACAGTGCAGTGTGCATTTGCGGACGTGCAATAAACATCCTGGATAATATGCTAATCACATATCTAAAGTCGAGTACACATGGCGAACAATGTAATCTATGTCAAGCGCACGTTGGCATTTGGTTGACTTTCGTCACAGAGAGTAGAGACGGGAAAAACGGGTCTTTTTAGTGATCTGCATCTTTGCATTTGGATCCCGTATGTGAGCGGGCTCACTGAACCGGTTCAAAAAGAGCTGAGTTCTGAATAAGTTACTGCAGTCTGCCATTGAGTTACGTAGTTCAGTCAATAATATCACGACATGAGTCATTTGAGCTGACAGATGCATTAAAGCAAGAACTGATACGTAAGTGTAAAATGTGCTTCTGTGTGTTAAGTGTTTCACTGAGTTATGCGGATCCGTTGATCCGTCGGCTCAAAAAAAGTGAGTCGGCTCTCACGGACCTTCTGTCGGAGTCGACTCTTTGAACCGGTTCAGATCTGAGTTCCCCAACTCTAGAGACTAGTCACAGGCGGTATCGAGTATCTTTCACAGAGGACGTCACTTGACTAGTGCACGGTCCGAATAAATGGCACGTGCAAGATTTGACCATTCTGACTCTATAAAGAAGGAGGAATGATATTAATGTAGGTCAAAATTAACATTTCACAATATTTAATATGTGCGCGTGTACATGGTTTTACGAAAAAAATCATATACATATTTAAGACTTTAATCGGCAGTGTACTTGGTGATCTTTAAATGCCGCATCACTCCAATCGAGAATATTATCGAATTTTGATGAACTCAACTCTTGGGTTAGAAAGAGATTACTGTACAGTGTGCATTGACAATAAAATCTGAGGCCCAATAAAAGGTGTGGAGGCAGCAATTGTCTCTTGGGCTTAGAGTTAAGTGGTAGAGAAGAAGACACCGCATTCTGGGCGATCTTTTATATATTCTCCTGATATGCCATGAGATTTTGGGTAATATAAAGGAACTAGATCCTAAATTATCAGAAAATTCATCATAGCATTGAAAATTGTCAAAAACACTGTTTGTGGTGTAATCTAAAGATTAGACAGTAGTGATATAAAGATAGTACGGTGTCAGTTTTTTAATTACTTGATTTCCTGTAATCATTATATTCGTCCACCAAACAAATGAGTGATGGCTGAGTGTTGGAGTGATAAATTTTACGGTCACGTCGCAACAGCAATAGCCGCGACTACGTGGCATGCATATCTATGGTTGCAAGGTAAAGTGGCGTATGTCAGATTTTTTACTAAAAATAAGTGGCGATTTTTGTCTCCAGTAGACATTGTTGGTGCGGTTCAATTTACAAAATTTAGATTTAATATGAATTTCGTTCGATTTGTGCGAATGCGAGAGATCGCAGAAAACCCATCGTTTATATGACATTTCTGGGACTTTTTCCTACTGCATCTCGTCGAGAAACGATAATTCCTGTACCGGCCATGTTGATTGAGGTTTTCCATGGTTTCCCTCAATTAATTCCAGATAAATATCGAAATGGTTCCTTATTCAAGGCCATGGCCGATTACCTATCAAACGCCCAGTTCAAAATTACCTATCCTATCCTAATTTCCTATAATTCCTTCATTCGCCCATTGCTATTAGGTAAGTTGAAGTTTTAGAAATGTAGAGAAAATAACGAGAAGGGGTAAAATGGAAAATAGTAATGGTGCGAATGGCGTCTGTTATGACATAAAAGTCGACAAACGGACGTTAAACGCATTATTATTATTATATTTTCAATCTTAAGAATAAATGTTACCGTACTGTGCCAAAAATCTCTGAAGGAATGGAATAATTAATAATAAAATTCGCCATTGGCAATTTTGCATTGTCGATAAAGTGTCGGTCCAACCAACACACACTTCTGGTGCACTGTGTCCCTCCAGACATAGACAGACAATGTGACGGACGCATGAATCATGTTCTATGCATTGAAATGCAACGACATTCCCGCAATACAAACCGCACCAGAGATTAATTAATTGTTTCATGTGTATGTTCAGTGCATTGTTATATGAATATGATGTACCGACTGGGTGATGAAAGATCGCCATTGAAATTGACGTAGATCAAAATGTCAAGGGCATGGGGTCGTGGAGTGTAATCTGTTGTTAGCCACGGATCTTTCGATATCTTAAAGTCGATGTAGAGATAGATGCTTACTATTTGCCCATGGTTTTACTCGCGTCATTGTCAGTTTTGATGACACAATCCCTTGCATCATTGTAAAGAGTCAAAACTTTTATAGTTTCTAGAAATGTATAGTAATAAATAAACATCTCGTTAAAGTAGCAAGAGCAAAGTTACTTCGTTCCATCTGATCAATTAGCGTAAGTGCGGGATGACGTCAGCTGGCGTACCGTTTATTTTTTTGGAAAACCTACAATAATAATATCAAGAATGCCATTTATAAATATTTAACTGGAACCATGTAAATCTGTTACCTTAAAAATTAAATTTATTGCAAATAATATCCATATTGTCTTTTGATTCCTGTGACATTAACGTTTATAAATAACAGCCGTTGCCACGCAATCATTTGACAGGTCTATCGGATAACGTCATCCGCCCACTACTATCCGACGGAACGAGGCAACCTGTGTAATCTACTAACCTTGTGCAGAAGCAAAAATTGACACAGAAATATTCTCAGTAGGGATGTTGATTGTATTCAAATAAAAATAGAATTTTAACATTAAGTGGTACTTTCTGTCATAGAGAAGGACGCTGTTCACGCTGTCAAACGGCTTCATTGGTTGTTAATATTTAGAGTGTGTAATTTGTTCGAAAATTTCCATGACAACAATCACGAAAAAACATATCACCTCATCAGTTTAGCAGCGTTTATGAGTCTGCGACGACATGACAGTCACATGACAACTATTGGTATTTCGGAGCGAAATTTGAAACGGAATTTAAAATGCATGGTTTTTAAAGCGTAAGTCGTATTTAAAAAATTATAATAAATATTTGTGGTTATATTAGGTACTTATGCACGATTTAAAACACGTTTCCAAAAATAGTCAACATCCCTATTATTGGAATGTCTTATATGCCTCAATCCAGAATTACGAAATTCTTAGGAATAAATATCTCATCTGACTTAAATTGGGACTATCATGCTTCATGCCTAACAAGAAAATTAAACAGCATATGCTACTTAATAATAAGATGTAGGTCATTTCTTGATATGAATGTTCAAAAATCAATTTATTACAGCTACTTTCAAACAATATGTTGCTATGGTATCATTTTTTGGGGTTGATCTTATGTCTTGAAACGTATCTTTATAATTCAGAAAAGAATTTTGAGAATCATGAATTTTTCAGATTTCAGAGACTCGGCCAAACCTTTGTTTAAAGACAACAAAATTCTAACTCTACCTTCTCTATACATATACGAAAGTGTCAAATTTGTTTTCCAAAATAAGTCTTTGTTTATAAAAAATAGTCATATACATAATCGTATGACACGACATAGAGACGACTTACGTATTCAGAGTCATAAACTTGCATTATCTCATGACATTGTTTACACCAAAATTGTGTTCGGATATATAATTCCCTGCCTGAAGAAATTATTCAAACGACGGTTGAAAGAAAATTTAAAAAATTGGTAAAATCGTTCTTAATGGAAAATATTTTTTATTCTGTAGACGTATTTTTGAACATGTGATATTTTTTAATATTGTAAGTTTTAACTTGTACTTTGATGACAAACCCTTCTCTTTTCGAGTTACTTTTTAAGGGGAAATATATTATTTATTATTATTATTATTGAGAAGGAAATATTCCTTAAAAAAATTTGCATCCACAAGCACCCAAACTTCAGGTTCGTCACCGTCATACTAGGGATACTTGTGGAGCAAGTTGTAACTGTAACCGCGTCTCAAACCATGAAATGGGCGATTACAGTGAGTTTGGGTCATGCGCACGGAGTACACGGAGCGACCCAATAAGCACGGCCTTTTGCATACGGCAAATTAGTGACTCAGCAATACGCTGACATGCCGGAATAGTTTTCATACTTGCCAACAGTGACGGTTTTGCCCCTCCAAGAACACCAATTATAAGGACAATTAATTTAACAGTATACTCTGGGTACTGCTTTCTGAGCTCAAAAAGAAGATCCTGATATTTTGTCCGCTTCTCAGTCTCCTTTGCGGCTATGTTCGTTTATTATTATTATTATTATTATTATTATTATTAATTTTTCTGCTGCAGTCTGTATAATATGCTTTGTACATAAACACAAACACGTAATATTATGTAGATAGCAACAGAATGGATGGACGCATCCTCAATTATAAATGGTGTTGTGTTTGTGGTACATTGCATTCGGTTAAGTTGTTGATTTAATGAACTTATTGCAACCTGTCTGTTCCAGCGCCAACTCTGTGCATTGTCTAGGTGTTTTAATTTACCGGACTGAGTATTCTTTTAAACGCACTGCATTGGTGTACTTGATTTGTGCCCATGGGATAACCCATGCAATTTCAAACGTTGTGGATTTCCTGCTCCCCAGTGTTCATTTTGCTAACTTTCTTGACTGATCTTTATAATTTAAAACCTCAGCAAGCAGACGCAATTGTTAGAGAAATCAAAATTTCAATACAGCATTGCTATAATCGCTTCCCGGGATTACTGAATTGTAATGATTAGTCAAACAAGTAAAAATGAACACAAAGAGGTAGGAAGAAATGAAATTGTGTGGATTATCCTATAGGTTCAGATCAAGTGATAAACCCTGTATACAGCTGCAAAAGGAGTGAAGCTTTGCGTCAGTTGCGAGGTATGTTCGCGAAACACGTGATGTTTCATCGAGTCAATCATATAAATGTTTTTTAGGAAAGATGTTCGCACGTCGAAAATCGTATTAGATATTCCTGAAAATATTTTCTCGCAAGATTGATCATGCGTTTCTCAATTATAAATCTTAACCCGTGTGCCTGATATTTCATCGAATCAGTTCGGCAGAAATTTTTCAAGAAAAATATCCACACATTAGATATTCTTGAAAATAGTTCCTCGCAGGAATGGTCACGAGTTTCTCGATTAAAAAGCTTATCGGTTTGACCATCGCCTGACATTTCGTCGAGTCAGTTCTGTAGAAATTTTTCAAGAAAGATTTTTACACATCGAAAGTTCTATTATATATTCCGGAAAATAGTTCCTCGCAGTAATGGTCACGAGTTTCTCGATTAAAAGGCTTAATGTCTTGTTGCTCGCGTAACATTTCATCGAGTTAGTCTTGCAGAAATTCTTCACGAAGTATGTTTGCACATCGAAAGTTCTTATTAGACATTCCTGAAAATATTTTTTCGTAGGAATAATCATGAGTTTCCCGAGTAAATAGCTTAACGGTTTGCCCTTCGCGTGATATTTCACTGAGTCACTCTAACAGAAGTTTTTCAGGAAGCATGTTCGCATATCGAAAGTTCTGTTAGATATCTGTGAAAATTCCTAAATGGTCATGCATTTCCCGATTAAAAAGCGTGTCTAGCAAAAGTTTTTCAGGAAAGATATTCGCACATCAAGAGTTCTCAGGAAATGAAGATTTGGTTGAGGATCAATAAATAAATAAGCTTTACCAAAGTTTCGCTAATGGCCAACGTTTCGAAAAATATATTTTCATCTTCAGGGCCTATGAACATGTATATAAGAAAAGAAAATTAGAACATTTTGACCATAGAGACCCATATCAATATGTTATGGTACTTAGTAAAATAGTAAAAAACTTATTACCTTAAGCTGGTCGAATGATGGTAAATTGTTCTAATATATACATGAT